>CM036572.1:10237500-11510000 GCA_020745775.1 Theristicus caerulescens
GTTTGCCTCAGAGCTTGATGAACTGAAGGGATCTCAACTCTGTGAGACTTTTCCCTGGGTCATGCAGGTGCCTTTCAAAACCCTTGTCCCAGGACCGGCTGTGTGTGTTCACCAGCTCTGTTGAGTAAAGCAGTTTCCTCTTTAAGCCAGTAAATTCTGACTTGTGTTTTCCTGACTCTTACTGGTAAAGCTGCTGTTAATCCGTTGTTCTGTAGGTCAACAAAAAATGCAGTTGGTGGTTGTGCTGGAATCAGAAAGAGCTTCATCTGGCCATACACCTGAAGTTAAAGAGGGAAATACTGCAAGGTCGAAGTGACACAGGAGCAGAAAACATTGAGCTCAAGACATGTTTATCAGCTATGAAGCTGTGTACTACAGGATAGCAGTAAAAAAGGTGGCAGAAGCAATTATACAGATTTATCCACAAGGATGTAATTTCAAAATATAAACAGGTTAATTGATGTAGGTGATATGCCAGGCCACTAGAATGAAGACTTTATGTCTGGATGGGAGGCAGAGTGCCAAAACACCCTTTCCCCTCTAAACAAAGCCTTGTTCTCGCCCACATCGGAAGCATGCCATTCTCTTGCTATCCATAAAATTACATTTAAAAACTATAGGCTTAAAAATGGCCACCAAAGTTGTATACGTTGGTCTGAGAATGAATATTTAAAACCCTTTCAATACGGACTCAAAATTCAATCCTCGCTCTTGTCTGATAGAAGAATTTTTTGACAACTGGCAGAGTAATAGCTTGAATGGCCTCATTTTTTGACCTCTACAGTTACTAGACTCAAGTCTTCAGTGTAAGAAATAAGCTGTAAGTACACTTGCTTATTAACTCATTCATAAAGGCCAGCCAGCATCTGGTACCATCTACAAGAGAGTTGTGGCATTTTCCTAAAAGCATTGAGATAGTACAAAAAGCTGTGAATGTGTGCGCTTTGTCACAGGCAGAAAATCAGATGTTAAAATTCTGCAGTTTAATCCAGCTCTCGGTGGATTTGGATAACTTCTGTCTTGCAGCCTGCATCTTCTTTCAGAAATAGGCATTATGGGCATGTTTTGCAACATCAGGACTTAGAGAAATACTGGATTAAGGTAGAGGATGGCATGATGCCTTCTGACCCAGATAGCTGTACGGATTTGCACCAAAACAACTTCATGTACTCGCTGTAAGCTTTATCAAGCTTCACTAATTAAGTTTTTCAGTGCCCGGATTTAGATAACTATCAACAGCGGCTGCAAACTGACTTTACCCCTGATGGTAGTGAGAGCTGCTGATTGAGTCATCAAAGAGAAACCATTTTTGGAGTTCCTTTAGCCTAGCTTAAGTCCTTTCATTTTTTTAAACTTGGTTTAACATCTGCACAAGTTCTGGAGCTAATCTTAAACATTTTATTCTATTCTTTTTCTTTCTGAATGTATCCATGTATTTTATGGTATAGCCTATACCGTACTCCACAAGCACCTGTATGCAAGTGAGCAGTAAAAGCACACTGAATATTTCAGTTAGTTGTTACATAGACTTTACAAGAGATTCTTGGTTTCATTTGTACTCTGACATGTCCTCCTCTTTTCTTTGCAGAGAAATGGAATGCACGAATTACAGACTTGAGAAAGCAAGTTGAAGAGCTGTTTGAAAAAAAATACGGTATGTGTTACACTCCTTCCCAAACAATTGCCTCTAGTCCTTTGACACCATAAATCACAGCGCTTTGCCATGCGTCTTGTTGTTGGCTCAGGAGCACACCAGTACTGACAGCACCAAAGGGTTAAATATTATTAGAAGACCTAAAACTGGGGAAAGTAGCTTTTTTGATGAGCAGAGTAATTTCAAAATTGGGTGCCTGTGTTTGGCACCTAAGTGTGCAACTTGATTTTATTTTTCAGTTGTGCTCAGTTTCCTGGAGCTCCAGTGTGCTCGTGTCTGGGGCCACCCACATCTGAGAGAGCTGGCCTTTTTTCTGTAATTACACTGAGTCCTTAAGTGAAATAATCTTTTAAAAAGGCTCTGGGGAGAAGTTACCAGAGATTGAGTGTTCCTTTCTGATTATGATTGATTTGCAGTGAAGAAACAATTATATATTAATGGTTCTTGGAGAGAAAAAGAAGCACACATGTTAGACTTTGGAATTTGTCTCCAGATGTTTCACCTAGACATATTTTGTGTCCACATGTCACAGACTAAAACAGCATCAGCAAAAATGTCAAAAATAAATGTTGGTGCTCCTCTGCCATGAAAAGTGGAAGTGCTTTCAGAATGGACCTTGTGATGTTGGAGTTACTACATGGTTTGGGTGTGACTATCATCTGACATTTAAACAGCCCAGTGAAAGCAGCTCACACCAAGCAAAAACAGTTCAGAATCTGATTCACAGTATTTTAATTGCTCTAGAAAGGAGCATCGTTCTTGGTGAATTTCTTTTAATTTTGGTTTTGGTGTTTGCACATAGCCAGCCTAAAAATCTCCTGTGGAGTCTGTTGAATACAGAGCTATTCCTGACTTTCCATAGCAGGCCAGATGGTATTAAATTATCCCCTTTTTCCCTGTGGATGACAACATTTCATTGATTCACAAACCAATTCCATTTTAGATTCCAATTCTTTCTATCTGTATGGGCATGCAATTTCCCATTTACTGAAATGAGTTATAGATGTCAGAATTCCCAGAATGCTCCTCAGATTTGTTGGCTTCTGGAGCTCCAAAGTGTTTTAGCAATGTCATTGTCATCCATTACAACTGACATGTCTGAATATATTTATTTATTATGAATATATTTATTTTGTGTTTAGATGTAAACTGATTGGGATTACTTTTTATAGTGTAAATACAAGATAGTGGCTCACAAATACAGACTCATTTATAAAAATGACACCTATATTCAATAGGATTTCTATGCAAAAATGTGTAAGGTTCCAAATCTAAGAAGCCTCACTGCAGACTGTGATGCTGATTGTATTCTTTGGCTGTCTGAAGAGTATTTGCTAAAACATTTGCTGATTTAAGAGAAATAAAGACTCTCACTTGTAAAAACTTATCTGTTGTTAGTTACTTATTATAACAAACAGGATTTTTGTTGCTCTGAAGCTGTTCTTACTCAATGCTGTGTAGTGATCTGGATTTTAGTAACGTTCTTGATCTTTTTTCCTGTGGCTAACTGTGGTTCACAAATGCTCATTTCCATCTGAGGCTCATCTGCTGGATTTGTTAGCTTTTCACTACTTGCCACAACAGCTTCCAGGGCTGAGAATATTTTTTTTTTGATTTCTTGGAAAAGTTATAGGACTGCAATAAAAATCTACTTTAATGAAGGGCTGGTGTGACACACAACAGCTCTTTTGGTGATTGTTCTGCAGCTCCTTTGACACAGGTTTGAATAGGGTTTATTTAGTCTATTTCCTAAGAGTCATCTTCGGGTTTGTGTCCCTCTCTGTACGTGCCTATTCTCTGTCTCCAGTTTTGGCCATCTCATAGTTGGCAGTTGAAACCAAATCTAGTTGAAACAGAGTTCTTCTCGCAGTTTTCTAAAATGTTGATACTGGGTTCTCATCAGAGTATAAGACTAATATACATACCGTATTTTCAAAGCTTCTCTGTTTTGTGATAAACATACCTAGAACTGTTATGCTTCCAAGTGGTTGAAAGGGTATGTTACCCAAATGCCTTTAAAACCTAAATTGTTTTATTGCTTAAGAATTTGTGAGTTAATGAGGTCATTTTCTATACACTGATGTCTGAACCACTGGCCGCTTTCACATTATGTTAAGTTGCTTGAAAAGGTGCCCTGAGTAGTCTTGCTTTCAGAAATCCTGCCACAACATCACTGTACTCTAATTTGGCCTTAGCTTGGCCTTTCTCTCCTCAAATAATTTTTTGCATCTAATTTCCATAGCAAAACAACAGAACGTACCAAACTATTTGCAGACCACTCAGATGGTAATAGAGAATTCTTGTTGCATGGCCTACAAAATTAACGTACCCTTGTGAGTATAAAGCAATTAGCCTTCTTGGTATTTGCAAACCATCATGCCATTCTCCAGTATTTGCCAGCCTGATAGGTGTATTGATATGATTGCGGTCCTCGTAAGTTAAAGAAATACACTGAGGTTATTTTCCAGCTGTGGCTGAATGTGTTATTTGCTTTTCATTTGCTTCAAAGATTTCATTAGTAGGGCCATGCTTTTTCTGATGGTGTTAGAACTGTATTGTTTATTTCATTAGTGATTCCTTGGATTTCTAAAATACACCGAAGCTTTAGGAATTCATTCAGAAGAAGGGATGTGTACCCCTCCTCCAAGGCATTAATGACTCTTGTAACCCAATAGTAGTAACAAATAATAATAATCAGATCTGAACTGAAACATGCTTGGTTTATAATTAAGTCTAGATAATTTCATCTTTTAAAATGTGCTATTAAACAAAACCAAAATACTGTGAAACTTCACTGTAACAGGTGCAGTCTCTGTTATTAAATGTTAACAGAGTAAAGGGAAAAGAGGAGAATCTGCATATGTATGCAGGTCTGCAGCTTGTTTACTGCGAATTAGAGTGATTTTGCTATAAAACAAAACCAACCCCCCACAAATACAAATGCCTGCATGTTTAAATGTGCTGAGGGGGTTACTGCCTGTCTGCTAATTTTAATGTGTTTCAGGGTGATCTCAAACAGATAATTTGAGTAGAGCCACAAGCTAGTCTCATGTTTTTATTCTCCTTTTTTCTTAAAGCTCAAGCTATAAAAGCAAAAGGTCCAGTGTCTATCCCATACCCACTCTTCCAGTCACATGTGGAAGACTTATATGTGGAAGGGCTGCCAGAAGGAATTCCCTTCAGGCGGCCATCCACGTACGGCATTCCCCGTCTTGAGAGGATACTTCTAGCAAAGGAGCGGATCCGGTTTGTGATTAAAAAGTAAGGAATTCTGCATTTTTGTCCCTGTATTACTCATTGTTTTCTGCTGGCTTCACTCTGCTTCATTTTATCTTTAAGAACTTCCAAACTGATTTATGCTGACGTATTCTTTTGCACTGCTCATGAGTAATTGTTAGTTGATGTTCACTCTGATAAATTCAGCTTATCAGATCACCAGAGCACCACAGTGGTGGCTGAGATCTGGACAGATCTCTTCAATATTATGGACTTCTTGTCATGGGCAGATCTCTTTGTACTATTTTAATCTCTGTGGCTGTAATACATGTTGAAAGCTATAGACTTGGGGATATTTTATGCTATCTGAGGATCCTGGCCTAAATTTCAGCTTGTGCTTTTATTTTTTTCTTGCTGGAATGCTGTATCAAGGTGTCTATGGCTGTATCTATATGTAGCATCTCCCAGGGCAGACTTGAGGCCAAAATAGCTCCTGGTTCCTGTGATTTAGTTGGATGTGTGTCCTTGGTGTGTCTGGAGGTAGATCAGGTAGTGTACATGAATAGAGACCTTCGGTGTGCATAGGAACGGCTTGAGGGCTCAGTTGCCTGCTGTAGCTAGCTTGGCAGAGTATCATCTGCCTTTAAAGTGAGGACATTAGACTCGTGAGATGTTCTGGGCTCCTTTCTTTCTCTTTTTCTTCTTTCTTGCCTTGGTGTCTTTCCTAGAAGAACCCTGACATACTGTCTGCAAAGGCAGGTGGGATTGGAAGGGAGCCTGGACTGAACCTGAGTTCAGGATATGGAGGGAGAGATGCCGCCATCTGTGGATGTTGAGTGCTGGATCTCAGAGCTGCAGAGCACTTTGAGATCCAGTACCGCGGGTACGACTGTGACAGACAGTCATGCAGCTTTGGTAGTGCATTGATGTTTACCTGTTATAGTTCGGTGCTTCACTTCAGACAGATGTGATGTTTCACACCACAGATGGGCATTTACAGTTTAAATGAAGCTTCTGTGAGTAACAGCTGACGTTTCGCTGTTGTTCAGTGGTGTAGGGCCTAATCCAAGAGTTTTCGAAGTGGACAGGAATCTGCTGATTGCAGTGGTCAGGCTCAGAATTGGTGGTAGTGACAGCCCATGCCTCTGTGCGTGCTGCCTTTCGCACAGATGCTGGTTTCTCAATTTTGAGAGGTGTATGTTCAGTTTCTGTCATCCTAACGCTTGCAGATAACCAGAAAAGAGGAAGAAGTGTAGATCTACCTTTTGTCTCGCTTAAAATCAGACACTATGCGGAGATTTTAATATTTATGCAATGCTTGGACCTGCTCTTGTCAAATTTGTCTTAGTTGTTAACAGTATTTATGCTGTTCATTGATTTTGTAATGTGTGGTAACCAGAGCAGCTCAAAAACCAGTTCACCTCTGTGAGAAATGTCAGAATTTTTAATTTTTTTCTTGTTCTAATATGGATAAAACTAGATGTATTTGGGACACAGAAATGTCTGCTTTGAGATTTTCATTCTTAAAGGTTACATTTTTGATTTGGATCTTTGTTTCTGATGAAGTGCATCAGGACCTCAGAGATAATTTTAATGTAATCTGTATGTTACCATGAAATGTTATGGCACAAGTGGATATAGGTATCAGGCATGAAAAATGTTTTTGTCAGTAGGGTTCAAACCAGATCTTACAACACTTTGGTGTTAACTGGAATTTAATGTTGGGGATTGTGATGTCCCCTTTTATTTTTTTTTTTCCTGACCCTTTAGTGGTAACTTGAGGCTGTAACTGTAGCTGTAACTTCTGGTTTATCAAAGTTTATGTCACTAGTGAAGCATGTATCTTAAATCTTTCAGGCATGAGCTTTTGAATTCGACACGAGAAGATGTACCATTGGACAAACCAGTTGCAGGAGGTAGGTCTTCTAACGTGTGAGTTGTACAAGTACAGTATGATTTCCTATTTGACAGTCTAAGTGGTGGCTACCGTTTGCTTTTACTGATAATACATTGCAAATAATTCCTCTTGTTTTGAATTTTCTTTAGCTACAAAGTGACGGCAATTTTCCACTGACTATCCAAGCCAGCGTTACTAACACTCTATCAACTGGTTTGATTCAGCTGGCCAGAAGGAAAAACAATGAGCTAAGTGTTAGTCTGTTGAGGTATAGAGAAAAGGTAGTAGTTTCCATAGGTGATAAGAGTTTACTGGGTAGGGAACTGTCTGTATCATGGAATAATTGCTTATATGTGGTATTTGCCAAAATTAGATTAACTGAAATACAGTAATGAACATACTGGTTGTAGTGACATTTATTATGGTAGAATTTGACTTGCTCAGATGGTGGGACTCCATTTTCCAATAGCAGTGCAAAGACAGTGCATTCTAACCACTTTTGCCATCAGTAATACTTTTCAGCAGATGCATGCCCTTACATGTTTTGTCTCCATTGAGCACCCATCCAAAGGTAACAAACATGACCATGTAAAAACAAGCCTACAAGAATAGACTTTTGTTACAATTGCACCCATGAACTCGTTTCCCCTCAAGTTGGGAGAAAAAAGTTTGGTATGGAAAAAAATCGAGTTTTGAAAGAATTGTGCCTTTGCATGGGCACTAGTTGGTAAGTTACTTTCCCGGACTTGTTTTTCTTTTCAGTTGTATTCTACTGTCTCTTGGGCTCCAGGGTGTTTTTTTAATTGTCCAATTAAGCCAAGTGTTGAAAGCTACTGTGCCTGAACCAATGGTAGCAAACAAATTGCTTCCAACCCCAAAATTTTTAGTAATACCAGAGAAATTCTTAGTTCAGACAGGGACTCGAGTGTATAAATGGTAGTATCTGCACTACTGCAGCACCATTATGTTTTATTATATACTCATAGTCTGTTGTAAAAGGTATATCAAAGACTGTACTTAAAGTGAACATTAAGGATCTAAATTAAGCAAAGAAATTATGTCATAAGGATGTCACTTAAACACGTGTGTAGGAATTAAACTTTTCCTGCAATATCACTTAACGTAGTGTCTTGAGTCTTAATAACCTACTGTTCCTTTGAGCACCAAATTCGACTACAAAAATAGTAGGTAGGCTAATGACTGAGTCTTAAACTTAACTGTACTCTTATGCGGGCTTTTAAATTAGCCGTTTTCTCTGTTGTTTTTGTTGTATTTAATACGGTTATACTGATTATGAAGACAAAGCAGCTACATTACATATCCCATAAAACCTCTGTAGCTCGGAAAACTAGTGGTAACCCAGTTTTATGGCACAGTGTTACAAACAGTCACTTTATGTTGCTTGTCTTCACTAACTCGTAATGATGGTATATTCGTGTGTGACCTCTGCATTATTTCTGAGAGAAGAGAATGGCTGTGAAAGCTGTTGATAATATCTCAAGGAACACAGCTCAGAAGACAGCAGCTGTCTGAGCCTCCTTTCCCTCAGTTTTCTTTTCTCCCTGTTTGGATTCCCTCTTTCCCAGTAGCTCATCGTCTCCTCTGCTGCTCCATGTATCTGCTGCCATCTCAGGAGAGAGAGCTAGGTAGCGCCAGCCCCTGGTCTCAGCTCTGTGCAGCTCCGTGTCCAATGTCCTGCTCTGTCCGTAGCCCCTGCTAGCTTGTGTCCCCAGCAGGAGAGGGATGGGATGAGTACGGAAGATGTATTTTGACTGGCAGAAGAAAGACAATTTGCATTTGCATTCCTGTGGGAAATAGGCTGGTCAGGAAGGTTTTATGAAATGGCCTCAGCCCTGAGAAGACTGATATTGGCTCCAAGACAAACTAGTCAGTCAGGCAGTGGTGGTTTGGCTCAGGAAATGGCTGGAGAAGGCTAGGCTTCTCTTGCCTAGAGAGGTTGGACCAGATGATCCTTGAGGTCCCTTCCAACCTGGTATTCTATGATTCTATGATTCTAAGTGAGCGGGTGGCTATGAAGATAGCCCAGCCTGGTGCAATGCAGTTACGGAGCAGAAGTTGCTTGTGCATGCTGACTGAACCCCCAGCGTGGCAGTTGTCCGGTATCTTGTTCATGACTGATGAGCTTCCATTTGTTGGTCACAAAGACATATTCAGAAGAAAAAAGTGATTTGTATGATATGTACTTTGATCCCTGTCACCCAACACAGAGGGGACAGACAGGTTCTTTTAGGGATCCTTGGCAGAATGATGATGGCACTAAATTGTAGTTACAATTAAAGCTTTATTTTTTTTTTTACAGGATACTGTAATTAGTATAGCATAGACTTTATTATTAGAATGGCACAGGATTTCTACAAGCAGAATCAATGTAGCACAATTTATAAGTAGCATAATACAGAATTTATAATACAACTTAACCTATGGTCTCTAATCACCTAGACCCTCTGCAGATCAGGTCAGATCTTAATACATGGCTTGCTGTATCAACAATATAATTGTACAACAATAACAATCATAATCTAGACTCAAAAATGATATAAAAAAGGCAAGTCTCAGTCTTCAGAGGAAGCAGAGGACAGTGGAGGCGTCCCTGGGCATGGGGGGTCACTGGTCTCGCTGTCCAGCAGCAGCTCCAGTCCAAGTTCCCCCCTTAGGACTTGTGACTGCTTGATTTTATGGCCAGTGCCTCGTGTGCTGTTATGCTTCCCTGTTCCGTGCCAGGGACATCACCACCACCGGGCTGGTTGGGTGCCTGGGACCTTCAAGGCCAGTGAGGGATGGAGTAATCGGCCTGGCGCCCAGGAACCTTGAGGCTGGTAGGGAGGAGAAAAAGAAATCTGTTTGGTTTGTCTACTTGGTTCACAGGACCTTCAGGGCCTGAGAATGAGGGGAAAGGGAACGAATACGTGACCCGCTCAGTCACAGAGAATGGCTGCTTGCCTTACAAAATGGCATTAGTTATGCTAACAGCATTACCAGGGGTTGGGAGCAGAGGGTACCAGTCACAATCCCAAATGATGAGCATACATGACAAAACAGAAACAAAAGTTGTTACCATTCCTGCTGCCAAATATGACAGCACTAATGTCATGGTTGTGCTCTGTTGTTCTGCTGGAGGAGCCGAACTCAAACTAATGACTGCCTTCAGGTGCAAAACTTTGTCTCATGAACTCCACCAAAGATGCATGTGTACCAGCCAATAGGCAGAGATACTCAAGTGATAAAGTGATGGAAGAACAGTATTTAAACTTGTCTTATTCACCAGGATACGCTAATCTACATAGCTGCCACATGTTGGGTTCTGTGTCTAAATTATGACTTAACTCATGTCTTAGGTAGTGTCAAGGAAACATTTTGGAGGGTTGGAGCTAAGCTGCTGGTCATCTCAAGAAGAATGACAAAATCCCTAGAGTCATCTGATATAGCTGTTAACCACCATTCAAAAAGTATTGTCCACAAACAGTGGGGACAAAGGGATGCTGGAAGTTCAACATGAATATACAGCAAGGAGCAAACTGATGTCTGCACCTACTGTAAAAGCTTCCTTTGGGGTTGTCAGAGCTTAGTGAAAATTCCTTGAAAGCAAGTTTTCATCTCATGTGCATACCAAAGTCTGCACTGAATATCAAGATAATTTCTTAGAAAATGAAACTAGCAAAAAACTAATCCCATCTCCAAACAGGATCTACAGATTGGAGGCAGATGATGAAAGCATTGCAGTTCTTCGTGCCAATACACTGTGTGTTTTGTAGCAAGTGCAATGTCACTGGTTCAATGGATTTTTTGTACAGTTTTAATATTATCTAATTTTTTATAATTAATTTTCCTAGTTCCAAGGTGACTCCTTATTTCTTCCACATAGTATTTCCTGGGTTATGCCTGCTATAAACTGAATGACTGAAAATATAACCAAAATAATTAGGGAATGTTGTCTTTGTTCTGTGTCACTCTCAAATACAGTGAAAGAGGAGTGGTATGCCAGAATCACCAAACTGAGAAAGATGGTAGATCAACTCTTCTGTAAAAAGTTTGGTGAGTACAGTATTATTAGTTTCTTTTCTTTTCTGGCTTTGTATTTCTTAAAGGTTGCTTTCATTATTTCCTTTGAACGTCTACATGAATGAGACCTTTGATCAGTTTTTTCAAATATTTAAAATCCTGCCAGTTGAGTGAAAAAGAATGTATTACTCTACTGCTTATACAACAAGGTAAATTCATAGTTTAAAGAAATTTATAAATCTTATATGTACAGCTCTTCTAATTGCTCTCAATTCCTTCCTATTTGGATTTTTTTTCCTTTGATGGTGACTAAAACAACCATTTATTTATTTATATCCATTGCAGTACTATTAAAATTAGTATTAGAACATTTCTGGGTGAATTTTTGCGCTCTCTCCAATATAAAAAAATAGTCAACTTCATAGGAGCTAGAATAAAATGTCGCATGATGCTCTATAATAGATTAAAAACTTTGGATAAACACACTGTATTATGCCGCAGTGCAGAACCCAGTAATCTTCAGTCTAGCATTGTGACTGCCGATATCAACATGATATAATATGGTAAATTTTTATATTCTTGATGTGCTGAGACTTGGGCTCTGTTGGGATTAGATATCCTGCATTGTCCCAGATTCCAAGATCACGATTGTAACAGCCTGAAGATTTGGTAGCTTAGCTAGCTTTTAATAAAGGTTGATGACCAAACTGTCCAGTTACTGGATGTATTTTGTTCTAACAGCTGAGGCCCTGGGCAGCACTGAGCCTAAAGCTGTCCCGTACCAGAAATTTGAGGCCCATCCTACTGACCTCTGTGTTGAAGGGCTGCCAGAGAACATCCCCTTTAGGAGTCCCTCCTGGTATGGAATCCCTCGCCTTGAAAAAATAATTCAAGTGAGCAACAGAATAAAGTTTGTAATCAAAAGGTAAGTGTTTGTTTTAATGCCTAAACATGTTTGTGTTTTTTTTTTTTAGAAAGAGGCCAAACAAACACTCTTTGTGTAATCAAGCACTTGGTTTCATTAAGTCATGAAGCATTCAGTCTCTAGTTACCAAATAGGCAGATTTAATATTCTGCATTATAAAGTGGGTATTTGCAATCCAGACAAGTCTTCCAAAATATCTTGGTAGCATTTTCACAAGTGTGAAATACATAATAGAAAAATCCAAACTTTTCAATTCATGTCATAATAAGTAGTCGTATTTAATGTATGTCAAGAATGGGCAGATTATTTGCTTTCTGGTTGCAGGCCGGAGCTGCTAACTCTCACTTCAACTGAAGTTATTCAACCCAGGTCGAACACCCCAGGTAAGACAGGTGCTGTCTCCAAGTGGGAATGGAAGGGATTGGTGGGGACATGAATTTGGATCAATGCAACATTTTTCAAGAAGTAACCCTTCTGTGATGAGTGTGCCAACATGCTCTTCATGAGGTTTGAAAAGAATAAATTGATCATTATGAATCATTATGGATGGCTTTCTGGACTGTGGTGCAGTCCAGCTGTCTTTGAGTAACAGAATGGATCGCCTTCATAGCCTGGGAGAACTGGAGTTGCTATCCTGGCCTGAATCAAAGCTCTGGAGCCACTTAGCATTTCACAGTTGGGCTTTTTTCAGGCCTCTGTTGGTAAGGAATTGTAATGACTTCTTGTAAGCATGAAGTGCCTTTAACATAGGAGGAGAATCCAGATTGGTTTTTATTTCCCGAGACAGTCGAATGCTCTGAATTGGTGTATTGATACTTTCTTGCTACAGAAGTGTACAATCCAGAGTGTGAATCTGCTAGTAGTAATAACACAAACCGAGATCCAGGGCTTGCTAGGTTTTTTCCCCACACATTTCACTGGATAAACAAACTGGAGCTTCAGGAAATAATTGTGTTGAGCTCTCTGCTGAAAAAAAAGGAAAGAATATGATTTAATGATCACGTAATCAGTAGTCATCTTATGTCATCGCAATGTATTGTGGATTTTGTTTGATTTTAGGAAAAGGCTCTCATTCAACAAGAGGGTAGCTCAGTAGAAAAGACTGTTCAATACAGAGCAGAAGGAAAAGGCAGTGTTGATCAGCTTGTTTTGTTGTCAAAACCCCAATTGTTGTCATATTTGACAATACAACTGACAATTTGACAATAAAGTAATAACAGCAGGTGCCAATGATAGCAGTAAAAAAACAGGTAATAAAATCCTCTTTCTGAAAGAACTGATGTGCAGTGGCCATGATTGTTGAAACTCAGACTCTTTGAATCTTCAGAATAACGTTTCTTTTTTGTACTAGTTACATTTTTCACTAACTTATAGGTGAGTCTGGTATTATTGGTGCCCACAAAGCTTACCAGGGTCCAGGGTTTGATGTTAGGTAAACGCAGCAAATGTTCTCTTGGGCTTAGAGCCCAATGAAAACCATTTTTGCAGGCAAAGGCTGAGGGTCTTGTTACTGCAGATGCAGTACTTTATGTTGCTAAAGAATATTAGACCTCTTTTTAAGCAAAATATTATTCTGTTGCAAAGTAATAATCTGGTGCCCTCAACAGATAGTCTGCAAACATTTTAATTTTTTGAAATAAATTAGTCAGTGTAATTCCTTTGCCGGTGAGACTACAGCCTGTGCATAAGTATAAACACATGTGCAGGTGTTAAATACCTGTGAAATCTATCAAATAAGTAGGACAGATTGCAAAAAATATGAACACATCTTGCCTTGACAGTATAGGAAGCTAGAAATAACGAAGGTCAGGTAATTTGTTAGTCAAAAATATTATTTGGAAACAAAAAATTTTGTATCGTTTCCTTCCTGCATGCTTTCCACAACTCTGAATGGTATTAGCTCGGTAGCCATTAATTGTTATTTGTGGGTTACGATGAAAGGTAATGAATTATGCTGTTTGTCAGAAAAGTAGTGCTTTTTAATGCTGCTAGTGTCCTTTGCTTTCTTCTCCATCTAAGCTACAAATTGTCTGCTCTGCCTAGCACTCCTATAATTGACTTTTATTTATAATAGAGAACAAGATCGAAGATGATTTTTTTATGCTAATCAAAATGTTTAGCAAAGCACTCTTTACATCCTCATCTTCTGTTCTAAAGAGTGTTATTCTTATGCACTATGATTAATTAATTCCTACTTTGTAAGAGCCACTAGAATAATTCCTTCCTGCATCTAAAGGCTCTGAAGAACAAGTTCTCCCACTTGGGGCAATGTTTGAAATTTGTAACTACATTTAAACAAATTTTCCATTATGTAGAGGGAATTATGTGTATCGTTTAAGCTGCTATTAATAATCATTACTCATTGTATGCCCTTGTCTAGTCAGATGCGATTGTATTGATAGTTCACAAGTTCTTGTGTTGAAAAAATTGTGTTCAAATGTACCTCTCTATCGAGGAGTAGGTCATACTCTGACATATATCCATTCTGGGTTTCAGTCAAAGAAGATTGGAATGTCAGGATCACAAAGCTAAGAAAGCAAGTAGAAGAGATATTTAACATGAAGTTTGGTAAGTTACATGTTAAATGAGCTGGTTTATAATGCCGCTGTGTTTTAAAACTTGTCTGTACAAAGAGTTTTAAATTCTACTGTACTTATTTAAACATCGGAAATGTGCTAGGTCAGATGTGGAAATTTTGACTCCTCTCACCTACTTTTTACTGACTCTTCCCTATAACTGACATAAATGACTTTGTAACAACATCCTAGGCCATAGTTTTTCCAGTTGCATGACAGAGATGATGACGTGCACAAAAAGCTTTTGGATGAAAAAAGTTCTTAGAAGAAAATCTTAGGTGCTGCAGACTTAGATGTTATCTGTAACAAAATGGATGAATTTGCCATTTGCAATTATTCTACAGAAAATAATAGAAAAATCTGTTTAAATATTTCTCTTGGGGTTTTTTATTATCTCTGAGTAGCAGAGCTTCTGTAAGCCAAGCTTCTTAAAATCACTTGAGATAAAATACCACCCATTTGAGTGTGTAAACTATCATTAAATCTTTATTTTCAGCCCAAGCTCTGGGGCTTTCAGAGGCAGTGAAAGTTCCCTATCCTGTATTTGAATCAAACCCTGAGTACTTGTACGTCGAAGGCTTGCCAGAAGGAATCCCCTTCCGGAGTCCCACATGGTTTGGAATTCCACGCCTTGAAAGAATTGTCCGTGGGAGTGGCAAAATCAAATTTGTTGTTAAAAAGTATGTTTGTAATTCAGTTATTTTTACTCCTGATTTTGAAGTTATTTGATTTTCTTCCCAGCAACTTCAGGCTTTAAATACTACCTAAATTCTGTTTCCATGAAACAGAAAGAACATTTTGCACGTATGTTTTATCTCATAAAAGGATATACCTTCCTTATTAAATTTATATAGATTGTGTGTTTCATGCATCAAGGATCTAGGGGAGAAATGGCCATGTACCTGGAAGCTTTTTTCCTTCTTTTTTTTTTCCCTTCTTTATTTTTTTTGCTTGAAGTAAACCCAGAAGAAAATTGCAGAGTAGAAAATGTAGCTTTATGTTTTCTGACTTTTTGTGGTTATAGTCGATGGAGAGTCACCCATGCCTCTAGCAGAATTTTATTATAGAGAGCTGATGTTATGTAAATTGGAACTCAGCTGAATTCCAAGAAATCTGTAACATTTTGCTGTATTATTTTTCTTGCATGTGTAATTGATTGGATTGTGTTCTGTTCAACTTTTAGGCCTGAGCTGGTCACTTCCTATTTGCCTCCAGGACTGGCTAGTAAAATAAACACTAAAGGTAAACAATTAAGTAGTATTTGCTGCCATCAATTCATAAATACTTTCTGCTTCCTTAGCAGACTGAGAGATCTTTGTGGTTGAAAAATACAGGTGTTGCAAACAAAAGGCATTATTTAAGATGATCTAGCATAGTAGCCTCTAAATCTGTTTTTAACTTGAAAAAGTTACTCAAAACATAAATTTATTTACTGCTTCTTTACTTAAGATTATTCCAATACAGAATATGGAATTTACCCAATTTTGACATCTTTTATTTTGCTATTAATGGCCTAAACCATATATAACTTACAGCTGTGAACTGAAGTAAATAACAATGAAGTTTTGTAAGAAAAGAATAAAAAAGAAAGTCGTTTAAGTTGTCTATAAAAAATTCAGAAGTTAATAATTTTGTTATTTCAATAATAAAAGGTACCAAAGCTGTCCCTCACACTTAGAAACAGTGAAGTCTTCTGTTCTGAATTAGTGGAATAAAAATTTAGGTGTGATACCTGCCTTTTTCAAGAGTACTAAACCTACCTTTTAAGGCTGTGAGCATCACTGTACTGTTCAGATTTTACAATGCAGACTGTACTTAGTACAGACGCAAGTGATTCTTCAGTCTGTTGGAATTTTCAGAATACAGCTGTGTTTTCATTAGCTGTGCAGGATATACATTATAGAGGGTTTGTGCATTACACCTTGTATTATATTGACTTCCAGCAATGAGTCCAAAGAGTTCAAAAAGGTCACGAAGTCCTGCAGGCAATTCAAAGGTCCCAGAGATTGAAGTTACTGTTGAAGAAGGTATGGAAGAAATATCATTAAATATTCTTCTAATATTGTTCTATTCTTCTAATGTTTTCTCTTATTCTCAGTTTTCATAGCCCATAATTAACTTATACATGCACCTCATGTAGCAATCAGTTTCATTTCAGTGCTCCAGATAGACTTTAATACAGAAACAGTTTTATTTTTCATTTCTGAATAATACTGGATTCTGTGCAGATGATGGTTGTGTAAAATACTGGAGTTTGACAGCTTGCTTGGGCCTTTTATTCCAAGCAGAGATGTGGGAACTAATGTAGTCCTGTGCAGAGAAATGACAGACGTGATCAGTAGTATCAAATACTTAAATACAACCCTAGAAGAACTCCTGAAGGGGTTTTTTATTCTACTCTTGATTCAGAAGTTTTCTCTAGTAATCAAGTTTGATGCATTGTTCTTTTTGTATGATGGCTTGCTTCTGCTCTCTACATGTATATATGTAATGTCTTTCTACAGGTCCTAATAAGCCACAAACAACAGATGTTCGAACTAATTCTCAAACCAATGGGTCCAATATGAGTTTCAAGCCACGAGGAAGAGAGTTTTCTTTTGGTAAATGTTGTGGGAATTAGCACATACGCATTCTATTAATGTTGGTATTGAAAGTTCTGGTGATTACATATCAGAGATATTTTGAATTAATGTTTTATTCTACAGTTAGTGAATGACTGAAGTTCTTGTTTTCATGTACATTCGGTTCTTTGTCATGTAGAATAATTTGCATCAGAGGAATCCTGGATGATATATGGAGAATACTGTACAAATGCAGCATGGGTCCACTAGATCGTATTAACTTGGGTTCAGAATCAGTCCCTTTAGACTTTTGCTGCTCTATTATAATTTCACAATGCTGCAGACCCTTGAAGGACTTGTCTGGTGCACAGAGTACCACCAGAGTGCATAAACCCAGCTGAGGTCTGATACTGTGCATGAGCTTAATAAGCGCTCCACAGACTTGATATATTGAGCATCACTGCGTGGAGATACCCAAGTGGTATGTAGGAAGTAGGAAGGATTTGAACTAACATTAGTAAACGATGATCTATCGGAGCTGATTTTGCAAGATTGCCATTATAGACCTCTCCAGTTCTGGAAAATCAGTAAAGGAAAAGCCAGCCAGGGCTGGAGGCCATGTAGTTGTGTTCACGTGCATTGGGCCGGAGATTTTTAACCACGGCGGACCAGGCCTGTCTGTACAGTGCTCTAGCACAGAAATCTTTGCATTGAAAGCAGAGTCAAATTTGCAAACCAGATAAAGTCCTCATAGTCAAGGGAGATGAATGACTGTATTCAGAGTAACTGTAAGCAGTTTCCAAGTCTCATGAAACCTTTTTTTCAGCATACTTACACTCTGAGGTTATTTACTTATACTTATATAGGAGTTAGTTGTTACTTGCTTTTTTGTATTTGTCCCCCGTGCTTTTTTTTTTTTTAGCCATACGGTCATAAAACATGAAACAAAGGAATTTGTTACTCCTGCCAAGCCAGTTTAGAATGAATATAAGGTATTGATTTGGTATGACTGCTCCTTTTGGCATGGGCAGTATTCATATTCACAGTTGTGTACAGTTTTCTTGGACATGCTTGTTATTGTTAGACCTAGGCTTTTTTTAAGCTTTAGTTTGCAACTTTTTAAAACTTTCAACTGAGTTTTTATTTTTGTAGACCGGCTACGGACCATTTACTGCAGCCACAAGTAAACTGGTTTAGGAATTGCTGCTGGTCGCTGTCAGAAACAAAATGCCTAGCTAGAGGGGCATTTAATCTTACCCACTGAAGATTAATTTCAATCGTCCTTGCTTTAGTTAGCAGTACTTTTCAAAGCTTTAGGAAAATGAGGATTCATGTGGATATAGGTTTAGACTGCAGCAGAATGTTTCAGTGCCGTTTGCAGGATGATAGCAGTTTTGCGCATTTTACTGTCATAGTAAATAAGTTATCAAGCATAATAATTTATTAAATATTTATTAAAATATTCTTCAAGGACCGATTCATTGCGTGCGTGTTGATTTAATTCTTCCAATTTCCTCCTGGCAGAGGCGTGGAATGCCAAAATTACTGACTTAAAGCAGAAAGTCGAAAATCTTTTTAATGAAAAATGTGGTAAGTTTATTGATTCTTTTTTACTGAGATGTCTTTCTTATGAACACGCAGTTAGATGTATGATAGATAAGTTCACGTGTTTATTCCAAAGATCCTGCGATCCTTGTGTACTCTAGGAAATCTCTCATTTGACTTCATTCTCGTGTAGATTGCTTGCAATTCTGTGTCACGCTTCCACTAGTTATTTTATTTGGGCTTGGAAATGGAGAAGTTGTGGTTGCATTACTACTTCTTTAATGACCCAGAGACATAGTGACTCCACATCCTGGCACATCTTTTAAGTTTTCTTCACTTTGCTTGTGGATGGGACTTTGTATGACTTCAGCCTCTGCATGACTCAGTATGTTATGGATGGTATCTGGAGAGACGTGCTCCATCGTATCCCAGTGCTTCTTCTAGCACAGGCTGTTTGGAAGCTAATGACTTCTCATTACTCTTTTGAGTGCAGTTTTTGGAACAAGAACGCTAATGTCACCTACCCTCGGTGCTATTTTCTAGCAGAAACAAAGACAGAATACACTGCCTGTAACAAAGTGGAGTACAAACAGGATAGTCTTGTGTGCAGAGCAAGCCAGTGGCATGAGCTGTCGATAAATACTAATATTTTCAACTGCAAATTATGATCAGATTTACTGCAACAGAATGAGTTATGTTTGAGACTCTTTATTTTCTTCCTGCCTACTCATAGCTGTCACCAAAAAAAAAGCAAAGCCTCCTGGTTCCACCTAATCTAGTATGTATGTGCTAACTATTATATACCATTTATACCTGAGATTTTCCTTTTTATAGACACATCAGTTATCTAGCTGGTAGCCTATTTGCTCTGTTGCCTTTCAGGGGAAGCGCTGGGGCTGACTGAACCGGTGAAGGTGCCGTTTGCATTGTTTGAATCCTTCCCGGAGGTTTTCTACGTGGAAGGACTACCCGAGGGGGTGCCATTCCGCCGACCTTCTACTTTTGGAATTCCAAGACTAGAGAAGATCCTGAGAAACAAATCGAAGATAAAATTCATTATTAAAAAGTAAGACTCCCATATGTCTTTGATAATCCATTCTATGAGAATTGAAACGTAGACCAAAAAATGAAATTGTGTTGCTGAGTTGCTAAATTACTCTATCAAATACACACTGGAATATTTTTAGTAAATGAGGAAATGGTCAGAAAGCTCCTGTAGAGGTGGAGCAAGATATAGTAATCTCTTTTTGTTCTGAAAGCACTCACAGCCTGTTTTTGGAGGAAGTGCAAGTCCAGATTTCTTAGCCCATTTCAGTTATCACATCACTGGTTTAGTTCCTACTGCGTGGAGCACTTATGGGTTACTCATAAAACTTGCCAGCAGTGTACTAAGAACTGAGAAGCAGAGATTCATATATTGGAGGTTGTAAGAATTTATTTTTCTTGTCTAGAATAGGTTTAGATACCCATGTGCCTGTGTAGAAACAGTGGCAAGAGAAGTTGCGGAGCCTCTCAGCCATTGCATTCTTGGCTGTCTGTTTGGCTGAGAGTGATATAGCATTTACTATATCAGTTCCTGTCTTTAATAAATTAATATTAGAAAATATTTTTTTTTTAATGTTGATGAATGTAATTTTATTACTGTACGTGAAATGTTCAATCTATTTGCAGGCCTGAGATGTTTGAGGCGGCTGTTAAGGAAAGTTCTGCTAGAAGCCCCCAAAGTGAGTTTTGCAACTGCTTAACGTTCTAGATAACAGTTTCTTTCAAGGATTAAATACAAATCAGGAGTGCTGCATGGTGTTAGTGAGTTCCTGAAAGATTCATTCTACATTGTGATTGGTTTGCTTGTTTGTTTTTAAGATGGGAAAAGCACTTTCCAGTTACAGTTTTAATATAGCTTTAGCAAAGGACTATTAAATTTTTTTTAAGTTATTCACAATAATCATGCCTCTAATATATTCTTTACTACCTTTTATCAAAATGTAAGAAGCAACGTGTGATTCACGGAAGTAATTCAGGTCTAGAGATAAATTATTTGCTCCTGATACGTGGGCCATCTAAACGAGAAGTGCTTCACAGATTGGAGTGCAGATAACCAGTAGAAAATTGTGTCAGGCAGGTCATGGATTAAATGTGTTATCTGTTACTATGGGTTGGCAAAACTCCACTGAGTGAGTTGAACTATGCTAGTTTGTGCCACCGGACAGCGTGGCTTACAAATCTAACTGTAAGGGATTTCTTTTGTGAATGCAGTGAACATGTGGATCAGTAGGTGTTACTGAATTAACTGCAAGTACTATGATTTTTCTGTTAATAAAAATACCAAAATACATGTTCCACATACTCTTTTTTTTTTTTTTTTCCTTTTCTAAATAGTCTTTTTAGAAAACCAGGTAGGTGAAGATTAACATTGTCTTTAAGCTAGCCCTTTCTCCTCTTGGGTTGGAAATACAGAGTGGTGTGTACCTTCAATAAGTATGTCTCATTGGAAGCTGAACCCATTTTGAAAATGGGACTGGGTCTGCTTTGAAAATTTTGCAAATACCTGTTATTTTGCAGTATTTTCTTTATACATGACAATCAAGATTTTGGGCTCTTTACAACTGTTTTTTAAATTAATTCTCTTACTTTTAGGAAAAAATAATTCATCGAATGTAGCCAATACAGCAAGCACCACAACAAACACAGTGGTGAACACAGCTGCAGGTGTTGAAGACCTTAACATCATTCAAGTAACTATACCAGGTGTGTATACTGTCAGGTTTTACATCATACTTTTTGTGCTTACCTTCTCCACAATATTTGTTTAGTCTGATGAAGTTTTTTCCTACAGTCACGTTGGTTCCCTGAAATACAAGTACAGTCAACAAAGAGCATAATTTAGCATTCTGTTTTTGCTGAGATGTTAAATATTTTCTAACACTCATGAATATCTATTCAGTGACATCTCTAGAATATTCCTGGTCCAGCCCCTAGTTAAGAAATATCCGCATTCTTCCCTTTTTTCTCATGCAATAAATTAAAAACTGTTTTGCAATTTTCTTGGCAACTTCAAGAGATCAGGACTGGGACTGAATTGAATAACCATGCAGACTGAACTGCTTTGTCTGATTACTACTTTCTCAGGCATATATTACATTTGTTAGAAACCGTGAGGAACATCGCATGCTGCGGCCATCTATTGAACGTCACTGTGCTTTTACCTTTCCCGCCATTATATGTACTGTAACAAAATAAAATATAATTTGTGGTTTTAGATTAAATCTACAAAATCATCTCTAGATAGTAAGTCTAATGTTGGTTATGGAAATACTTTGAAGCTTCTCACAGATTTCTTAACAACCATCTATTTTTGCGTATTTCTACAATTCTGTGTTACTGCTAAAACTGGGAACAAAGACGGGACCTGTTTCAAAGCATTCAGATATACCTGCTTTGAGTAAACATGTAATGATAAACAAGCTTCAGGGGAAAAAAAATTGCTTAATTCTGATGCTATTCTAACAATTTCTTCCAGATGATGAAAGTGAGCGACTGTCAAAAGTAGAGAAAGCCAGACAATTGAGAGAGCAAGTAAATGATCTTTTTAGCCGGAAATTTGGTAATTGCTTCTTATTCCACATTTTTACATAGGTGTGAATGCAATTAATGATGATGTTCATATTGAAGTTACTGAATCATCACAGGGGATGATATGTATATGATCATTAAAATGAACAAATTGGAGAATTGTATATGAATTTTGTGCTTTTACTTCAAAAGGAATCTTTTATAAGTGATGTAGGTTGTTTGGTGTTTTAAACAAAAAATCCCAAGAGTATAGATTGCTTTATGTTCCCCCCCTTCCTGTTTATTTCTGTGTAAACATGTATGAAATATTTATTTTGCTGGCAAACCATGATTCTTCTTAGGGTTTCAGAGACCTCTTAATACTTGAGACTACAGTAATTTTTAAATGCAAGTTAACCTTTTTGCTGTGTATGGTTTTCTTTATTTCTACTGTGTACTTGCATTGTACAGCAATAATGACCTGAGTTTCTTTATCTGAAATTCCTTCACTAGTGCTGTACTGAATTGCTTTTTGTGCGCATTGCAGGAAACGCTTTGTCTTCCTTCATGTAGCTATTTCCTTAGATATCCTGTTCTATATCTTTTTTTAGTAAAAACAGAATCTGGGTCCTTTATATGGTGAGCTGTTAGAGCTGAAGTTGTAACTAATGAACTCGTAGGAATGTTCATGAGTGTAATCCAAAGCATCTAACACTGTAATGGTTTAATTGTCAAGTGGATTTTCCTGGTTTCAGATCTGATAGAAAGCTCAGGTTTGCATTTAGTTTCTTTATCATCTGAGGACTTTTTCTTCAATGTATAATCATAAATATGTAGACTTGAAAATAAACATGGCCTCTCTCACTTAGGTGAAGCCATTGGTATGAGTTTTCCTGTGAAAGTCCCATACAGAAAAATCACGATCAACCCTGGCTGCGTGGTGGTGGATGGGATGCCTCCTGGCGTGGCATTCAAAGCTCCCAGTTATCTGGAAATCAGCTCCATGAGGAAGATTTTGGAATCAGCAGAGTTCATCAAATTTACTGTCATTCGGTATGTAGTTGCCATTGATTAGATTGTACAGATGTTGTGAGGACGGCCCTGCAGCTTGAATAAATTGAGATTCGAAAGAACAGAAGTTACAGTGCATCTTTAAATAGTGGAAGATGTTGACTCTTTTGGAAACAATATGTCAAGTCGAATGAAGCCCAGATGTTCATAGCAGGAATGAAGATGGTAACTCTTTGGAGGACATGTCCAATTTAGTATGACAAAAGGCATATTATTAATACTGCATATTACAGCAAGCTGTCTTTTGAGTTGAAATCTATTCATATTATATAACAGAGTCCTAAATTGTTGTGGGCCTTGGTCTCCCATTTTTTAGATCAAGCTTTGAGACAGGTCCAGAGCTTGTTGGCTCTTGACAGTAAATAGTATGTTTGTAGTAGTATTAATATTTTTTAAGTATTTCAGTTGAGTTAAAATTCCTGAGTTAAGGTAAGCTCTTTGATAAATGTTTTTTTTTCCTACAAAATGAGTTCATCTACAATATATAAAAATACAATATTGCCCAATTACAATATAAGTGAATTTTATTTGTATGTGTATGTTTGCATAGACATATGTACACACACAGGTATATTTGTTCGCATGAAACAGAATAGATGAAACTTTGGAATCATACTCAGAAGGAGTTCAGGAATTGAAAATAAAAATTTATCAGTTTATGTAACTTCTCAAATCATAGACTGCTTCACAGGAGTCTAAAAGCTTCAATTTATCTTTAGATAGAGATAAATTTCTTAAATATATTTTACTGGGGGGTCTGAATTCTCGACCTTTAATCATGAAGAGTTCTAACTGAAGGGACTTTTGCTTGATACGTTTTCTTTAATCCAGCTCTGAAGAAGAGGTGACTCCCTTGTTAATTAGCTGTGACTGAGGGAAGGATTTACATCTTTCTGTGTATGTTACTTTTCAAAATGCTAGCGAACAAACCACAGTGCCCAAGAGCTGCTATGGTGGTTCTTTCTGTTTTGTTCAACTTTCTGTTCATTTTTTAGCATGACCTCTGTTACGAACCGTTAGGTGAGGCTGCCTTGGGAGGGAGACCCCATGCAGTATATTTTAGAATCAGTAAAAATTTTTTTTTTTTTTACAGACCATTTCCAGGGCTTGTGATTAACAATCGTAAGTATTTATGAAACACTGATGGCAAATGTATTTTTGTAACTTACCAAGATTCATTTTCTATGTTTTGGCTTAGTGGCAGAGGCTCCACAGTGGTTCTATGTGTAACTCTCTTGTCTGTGTCTGTCTCATTAAGATTTCCTGACTAAACATGCATGTGCAATTAACTTGAGAGCAGTGTGATAAAGTTACAGAACAGTATAAGATTAGCGTTAACTTTGATATGAAAATGCAAGATACTGATTTTGTATTTTTCAGCTGCAGAGTCCCAAAGAGATTTAGGACCCTGACTGAGCAACAGACTTACATAGGAGTGTCTACATTTTAGGTTCGGATCCATCGCAGCAGCAGTTAATAAGCAAGAACTTTCCAGTAGCTGCACAACCGTGTTCCAGTGAAAAATTCTGCATTCTGCTGAAACTGTAACAGCTTAGAGAGGCAGAGTGTAATTACCTGACGTGCTATGGCCAATTTGGCCATGTTAATGAAATCATTTGGGAGGAAAAAAAAAAAGTCATAGTATTTTCAGTTGCCTCAAATAATTGTGACCTGGTTTTTTAGATCTTATTTAAGAGAGAAAAAACAAACTGCAAGCCACTGTCATTACAGCGTCCCTTGTGCCATGTTCTTTCTGAGCCAATGTCAGATTAGAAATTCAGAGGCCAGATAACCTACTGTTCTTTGTTTGGCCTTACCCGGCCTGAGCCTTAGCGACCCAGCATTCATTCATCTGCATCCAGCCACCAGTATACTCGATGATCTTAAAGGTCTTCTACAACCTAAATGATTCTATGATTCTATATTCCAGCTAACATGCTGAGGTCTATGAACTGCAAGTACCAAGTGTTCTCAGGAAGGTATTGTAGTTGACCCGCTCACCAGTCCTAGGCACACCTTCTTAGGTGGGAAAGAGCTCCCTTTGTAAGAGGGAACCTTCCAGGCAAATAAGTGTGTAATAGCATTTCCAGACAATTGAATGAGAAATGAAAGAATCTATTAAAGTGTTGTCTATCCAGCATGTGTTGGGACTCTGAGGCTAGCTAATATGCTGAAGAAAAACAACATAGATATCCAGTCGTCCTCCATCCCTGGAGAAGCAGATTGGTCACTGAAAATGTGATTTTTACACAGTATCCATGTCCATTAATGATGACCAAAATCATCCAATATTGATAGATACTGAGGTGAATGATTGAAAGGCTCTGAGCCTACTGCTTATGTAGGAATAATGCTTTATTCTTGTTCGGAAGAACATGTGAGAACTTGCAAGGAAATTTTTGGTGCTTGCAGGCAAGATAGGGAATATTTTTTCTATAATAAAAAATATTGAACTGCAGCTCAATCACAAGTGTTAGTAACCTGTTCGTGCGACAAGTTTCAGGATTTGCAGATTCAAGAAGTAAGATTGCCCTTGTGTTACATGTGGGACCATTTTCATTGTGAAGTTAAACAGTGATCATGTCTAATCTTAGAGCTGATGGAAAAAGCTGAAGCAGAAGCGCCACCAACAGCACCAGCAGCAGCACCAGTACTACCAGGTGATGCAGACCATGATGCGTGTCCTTGCAGAAGGGGTAGGGTATGGAGGTCTCGATCTTATTGACAGGTGATATTAGTAGTCATGTCCTGGGTACGCACTGCTCATGATGAGCCATTTTATTTTGACAGATGGTGTGCGATGGTGACTTTTATAGCTATTAAATATTAATAAATTAATAGAAAGAGCCATTGCTTCCTTCAAGCTGTGTCATTGATGTGTTCCTTGATTTGATTTTTGCAGATGATGAGTGAGCTGAAAAGATGGATTAGTAGGGGCAATATATAAAGCCAATTCAGTATCCGTTTATTGATGTCTGCTTAACTCAAAGTATGTGTGTCTGCACCAGACAGATGTTCAGCCAAGTGAAGTTTGCCTGTGTAACATGTAAGAACCTAGAATGGGGGCTGGACGGAATTTCTGCCTACCGCACAGCTCTGTAACCCCTGCTAGACTGGGTCTAGACTGCACACACATGACCTGTCTTAGTCTGAATGGGGAACTTAGCTTTACGCTATGAATAGCTAAAGTAAACGTAGTTGAGCAACTTCCTTTTGACCCAATATAGTTTCTAAATGTTCGCAGACCTTTTAAAAATGCGTATCCCAAGTTGGTGTAGTGCAGGAAAGACTTTTGCAGTTGACTGAATAAGCTGTTACTCAAACTAACTGGGAAACTAAGCAAAAACATTCAATAAACACTTTAAGAGTAAGGGACACTTTTATGGTGGAAATAATTATAAAGGAAACTACTGGCTCCTCTGTTTACACTTGGAGGTGGTGGAAGGGAGGAAAACAGCTGCTGATGGTCAGTGAACTTGCTGTAGTCGATCTGTCCTTAACTCACCCGCAGTGAGTTAAGGCTAAAAGGCTTTCCCAACACCTGTCCGTCTATAATCCGTCAACACAGATAATAGAAGAATCATTATGGAATTCAAACATACTTTTTGCCCTCTATTCTGCACCTTCCCACTCTCCCCAAAATACATATACTCGCTATTGAAGACAATACTAACCAGAAGTGATGACTTTTTTTTTAAATACAGTTTTGTATTTGAGCAGTTTGAGTAAAGTTGTTCCAAACTTGATATGTTCTGTGCGCACATTATGTTCTGCTAGGACTTGGTGGTACGTCTGCCACAGTGAACCATACTTGGAAGAGAAAGCGTTAGGTAGTGTAATGTAATAAATGTTTGGGTATTTTTTATATTTTGCTTCAGACTCTATAGGAAGTTACACACATTTATCTCGGACAAAGATGTTTGAGTCTGATCATAAGAGAAAAAATGAGGCGCTTTTTTTTTTTAGGGAAAATGTAATTTCCCTGATTTTTCTAAGATACTTATTTGTATTGTTGAAACTATATTCATATTCATGTGATTATATTTTTTTCATTTAAGAGCCAGCTGAACCAAGCCAAATAGAAGTACCTGTAGGAGGTAAGTGTTTTCAGTTATTCTCAACAAATATTTTTAAGTAATTTTGAACAAAGTTGCCTCTTTTTTTAAAGGAGACAGGTCAATCAAAACAAAAAAAAAGAGTTTTTATTGGTTCCCAGGACATTTTTTCATCTGTATTAATATCATGCTGCATCATGTGAAAAATACTCTGCAGCAAAAGTTATTATTCAAATAATTTTACAGAGGAGTTCTATGAATTGTTGTTCTTGGTTGGTGAATCATGACTATATAGGCTTTGAGTGATTGCTCATATCCTGAGCGATGCATCTAGTTATTCAGCGCAATAGTTTCCACAATTTATGCAAGTGAATGATTGCCATCATCAGGAAATTGGAATGCCGTATTGGCCTGAATGTACTGTGTTGGGGAGGGGGAGTATTGTTGTTCTTCCAGAACTTAAGCTCTGAAAAACATCCAGCTTTCCTATTGTCCAAGAATATACTTGAGTTGTATCTTTTTGAGACGTTAATATATGTGAGACCAAGGAGGCTGTAGCTCTTCTGCCCGCCCCGTTCTTTTGCGTATGGTCTTGGAGCGTTAGGAATACTGAATTGACCTGAGGATTGGGATGCTGGTGTCTGCTGTGTGCTCTGGTCCTGTAAGTGCTGCCTCTGCTATAGCCCCAGCTTGGCAGCATGGCCCTGGATGGCTGTGGGTGCCTCTGGCGTGGCTGGCACAGGGGATCCAAGGTGCTGCGACAGCTGCCGGGGTGCTGCCGTCGTGCCAGGTAGCCCTGAATGGGGCTCTGATGTGTCAGTAGCAGCTTGACAGCAACGCAGCCAACAGCACCGGGATGGAGGCTGCTGTGCATCAGCACTTATCATCTTAAAACTCTCAACTTGAGTTTGTTCCCTAATCCTGCTTAGATTGCCCCAAAAGAGAAAGCAGCAAATCTCAGCACTCCCGTTGTTCTGTATCCTTCTCCATGGAAATGCCCTTTCCAGTCTCCATTGCTTCAGTATCCCTGGCATGTCACTGAACTCGGAGACAAGCCAACATGCTCAACCAGAACTACTGTTACAAACTCAGTTACAGGTTCACTCAGTGTTATGAGTAGGTCTTTCTCAGAATATAGATCAATCCTGTTGCAACATTCAAGACAAAAAGAAGGCAAGTGTTTGAGTCACAGAAGAGCTGAGCTGCAGATTTTAAGCTCACGGTTGTTGAAAGCTGGAGCATCAAATGTCTTTATGATACCAAAACTACGTGGGATCACTGAAATTGTTAGATGATGGAGTGCATGAGTTGTTCCTGAATACCCTCATACAGAGGAGATCTAGCTATGGGCATGCACAGTGATTGTTTTGAAGAAATACACAAATGTGGTTTTTCATTTGTCATCCAAAACTGGATTCAGACCCAGTTACCAGAGAAATGATCTTGAGAAAAGGCATGCAATTGCTAAAGAACTCAAAATTGCTTCAGAACTAGGCTGGAAGGTTATAAAATGATCATGCGGTGAGATGGCGTGGCTTTGTAGTGATGAATTACCCTAGCCCCAAACCATCCAAACAACTTCAGTGAAAAACCAATTTCCTTCCAACATCATATTCTCTGTTTATACAAAGAACAAAATCAGGCTCCGGGTCATACAGGCAGTGCTATACAGGCACGAGATTTCTTTGATTTACCTCCAAGCATCCCTGTGAACAAGAAAAAGCTAAGGTTTTGTAATTAAGTCTCCTGGAAATGAAAAAAAAAATCATATCAAAAGATGATGAATGCTTTAGCCAACAAGATAAAATTTCTTTATCTCTTTTTTTTAAGCATATCATAATGCCTTTCTATGTGATACTGTGCATTGAAGAAGAAAAATTAGCTAGGGTCAAAATTTGTTTTGGACAGATTGAAATATAATAATGCAAAAGCCGGTATCGAGTTGAGAAGAGCAGCAGTCCTACAGACGGAAAAAAAAAATCTGAAAAATAGTCAGTGCTGTGAAAGCAAGAGTTTGTGCAATGAATGTTAATTTAATAACTGACCCTGAAGGCATGAGTTGAGCATAAGTAGGTTTAGATACTGTTAGCTAGCTTGGGAAGACAGCATCTTAAAAAATGTGAAGCAGTGGTCATGCCTGAAGTGTTTGAAGTCATGGGCTACAGACTTACCTGTGAGTGTTTGAAAAGCTTCAGCCCGCATTGCATAGCTGATGAGGTGGACGGAGGAAGGAATGGCGCTGGGGACTGACAAAGAGGAGGGAGAAGCACTGAAGAGCAGGGTGCAGACCAAAACAGTGATATATCTGACATTTTTTCACTGCTTATATGTCGTTTCCTTTTTGGATTAAGTTCCTTTCTTGCCCAGTGAGTATTTCTAATACCAAAGTTATTTCTGTTCTTTAAAAAACTAGAGTTCTCTAAGATCCCAGGCTGCTTTACATTGAAGTGAATGTGGTAATTTCCACAGAATCAGATTGTTGTGAATACGTTTTTGTTTATCGTTAATAGTTTAAAATGATTAATGAATGCTTTTCATATTTTCATAATTTTTTACTTACTAAGTATAACAATAACAATAAAATTGGTTGAGAATTTTCCTTTTTTTTCATTCATTGCTGCTTTTTCAACAGATATTACAGAAACAGAAGAAAATTCTCAAATAAAGCAAGAACCAGACCCAACGTGGTAGATCTCATCAGTACTGGGTAAAAGAATTTAGTGTTTCTTGAAGTCAGTGCCTGTCAAGGAATAACGCTTTTACGTTTTGGGGTGGGGAGAAGAGGGCTGAGATACAGGACTGAATGCCAGAAGGTGCCAGTCCTTTACTTGTGAATTATTTTATTTGTCTCGGTTCTCACCTGTAAAATGTAGGATGTTTTCACTACCTTATCCAAATACAATGTTAAGCACGCTGTGTTCAGATTTGTGAGGCAGTCAGTCCTAGGAAAATGTGGCCTATAAATAAAAATGGGTGATGGTAATTACATACCTCAGAGGCAGAGCAAATGAAAGCTTAGGGAATTAGCGTTTATGAAGAGCTCTGTCATGGTTGCGTGAAAAAGCATTATTATTCTTGGTAAAGCCTATATATTTCCAAATTGTAATTGAGCAGGAAAGCTCTTCACTATGATTGCAATATTGTCTAAGCTTGGGACACTTGGTAAAGCTATTAGCTGGGATGACAAACCAACTTCCTTTAAAAGTTTTTTTTCTTTTCCATTAACTTTTATGAAAAACTAAGTTTAATTTACAATGCAAATATGTCTGAATCTTTCTCTTATACTATTTTTAACTTCACCCATTCCTAAAAATGACATTTGGGTGGAGGTGGAGAACAGTGCTAGTGATGTTACCACGTTGCCAAATGTAAAAGGCTGACCCACACAGTTGTGAGCCTTTATGCTTCATTCAGAGCAAATGGCAATTTTAAGCTATCGTAGCTCTGTAGTACTTTTTCCCATTTCAGTTTTTTGATAATACTCCAAACCAAATATTTTCTTCATTGTGTAGTGATTGATATTTTAGTAATTTGATTTGATTAATATAAAGTTGGATGCATTTATTTAGTATGCTTGAGCTGTAACCTTCTAGCTTTAGTAAGAAAAAGACATTTTATTCATCCCAGAGAAGAAAATGCCTGCGTACTATTCCAGTTCTGAGGGCACAGATAGGCAATCAGCAAAACCAGCCTCTGGTTCTTCATTTCTGCTGGCCTGAGCAGCTGAGGGTGATCCGGCTTTTTGGAGATGAGGACAGCCTTGGCCATGGCCCTCCGTCCATGCAGTGTAAACACAGCCTGGCACATGGAGGGCTGCTGACGGCATCGGGATGAGGGACTGAAGGGACAAATCCAGGAATGATTTGGTAGAAACCGGCAGAGACTGACATACCAGCATACCAACTGTCTGTGCCCTGAGAATTAGAAGTACAGCAGTAGTCTTCCTAATAGATTGGTGAAGTCTGCTTTGGAAATATTTGTCATAAAACTGAACATGGCAGGAGAAAATATACTAAAGAAAAACTTCGGATTTGTCGTGGGAAGCACTTCACCCAGTGGAGGTATAAAGAGCCATCTTACTTGTCCATTAAAGGTCACGGAAATTTTGTCTGAGCAATGGCTGCACAATTTGGTGCTGCAGTGGTTCGGATTTTTGGATGCTTTAGGCCATCCACTGAATTTATAGTAAAGCATATACTTGATCTAAATTCTTACAGAGACCACTCAAGCACACATTCAGTCTCATATTTATTGAGAGCAATATTCATCTTCTGCATGCTTTCTGAGTCTAGGCCTGAAGAACTCAAAAAGGCAATGCAAACTCCTCGTGTTTGTAACAGGATGCAGAGCTGCAATGAAACTAATTCACTTTTGTAATTTTTCTTATCTAGTCAGAGGCATCCAGTTCTGAGAAGAGCCTGCCGGGACTGTCTTGAGCTGTGTAATATAACTGTATAAGAGAAGTACCTTCTATACAAACCCTTTTTGTACTTTTAGATAGAAATGTCTACTTTTTCAGCAGTTCTGTGAATTGACTTAAAGCAAAGAATGACTGTAGATTTGGAATGGCTGGTTTTACTTTGGAATATATTATAAGGACTAAATTTGATGCAGCAATGCTGGGGAAATGACAGGGGTTAAAATCAACAGGGACTTATCAGAGGCTGTCTACATTTCCCAATAAAGCTGAATTTCACCGTATCTGAGTGCATCTCAGCTTTTGTAATGAAGAAAAATTCCTGCAAGTAGTTCAGTTTGTTAGTTTTACTTTGGAAAAAAAAAAATCATTAATTTTTGGTTCTTACTCCTTTAATGGCTGATTGGACAATAGTATCTGTATATTTGAACTAATTTTTCCTATTATATCTATCACAATTCATATGTTTTTCATAAATAAAAGATAAACTGGTTCACTTGACCGTTAGTACGCATTAATGAGATGGACTGTGAAATGGTCAGTACTTCAGTGTGTGGATTAGGAACCAATTTAAATTAAACCCTGTTATAGTTTGTTCCATTAATTCAAAGTAGTAAGTGCATGTTTTATCAGAATATCACATGGTTTATATATGATGGGTCTGGTCTTGCAGGCCTAACGTAGGCAAAACTCGCATGGACCTGTGTGAGAGCTTTTCTCCTGAAGGCTGTGGGGGATGCCCTTCCGTTCATCTAGAACTAGTTATGGAAACGTATGCTACAAGCTGCTGTAAGTCCTACTATGTCAAAAGTTAAGTGCCCTATAGTCCTGGTTACGCCCCACATCATGTAAGACTCATGTATGCATTTTTTTTTTTTTACGTTTCACAAACCATAAGAAATGTAAAGTTCTGGCTATATGATAATCTCTATAGAGAAGATGCAGATTATTGTAAAGGTTTCTCTTCTATTGGCATGAGTTTGGGATGACTGCATTATGCACAAATGGTAAACCTTATTCCCTGAATAAGAAATAAAGACCTTTCTGATGGTTTTCATGACTTTCCATGCAGTATACCTTTACATATTTTACAACAAATCAAGTTCTAGCAGTAATTCTGTAGGCAGGTAGAACTTGCTGTAGCACAGTTATTCATTCCAGCGAAGGAAGTAAGTTCCAGTCACGCCTTTCAGACAGAAATCCAGCTCTGGGTGGGTGAGGTTATTGCATCATCAAGGAAAATTTTGAAGCCTTAAATTCAATTGGGTACAGTGTCTGTTCCCTGGGAGCAACCCGAAATTCAGCAGATGAATTCAGAGCGGCGCACACTCAGTCATTCTGGAGGCAAGGGAGAGCTGTAGGACGTGTGCTTGCTTGCGTTTTCACAATTGCTCCGTGCGGATCTAGGTGCTCCCGCTTAAATATTGGGACCTTGTGCTGTTGATGTCAGTAGGAGCAGGGTTAGCTCCATGTTGAGTCGTTTTGAAAATGCTCGTCCTGGTTGTGCCTTGCAGCTCTCCAGATGGGAACGGTGGTGACCGATGCAGTGCTGCCTTCCCGCCTCGGCAAACAGCCCCTGTCTCACTGCCATGGGAACGAGCCCCTTGACTTTACTTACCCGTTAACTCTCAGCCATACGGGCACTGTCCTGAATTATAACCACTGACATATGTCACTGCTGGTTACTTTAATAGACATGGTCGGTTCACGTACCTCCATAAATAGGTTGTTATCAGGGCAACGGCCAGTTTCACAATTGCTGCTAGAAATGTTTAGAACGGGGAAATGAGTTAATGCAGCTTTCCCCAGGTTTTCAGCTGGCTCTCAACTTCCCCTTTTGAAAAAGGGGAAGGATGGTCCATCCGTTCTTCACTCGCAGCTATCTTTAGGAGGCATTTTTTGCACAGCTGCCTGCCCAGGAAGGCTTATATATTGCTGGTAGAGTCGTCAGTGCTTACTCAAAATGAGGGCGAGGCATCATAGCAAAAGAACTGTGAAAATAAGTAATTCCAGGCTACTGCCTTGTCAAGTAGATAACAGCAGAGTGTGGACGTCCTGCAACTTTGCGTGCAGGAGCTGAAAATAAAAACTGAAGTGAAAACAGATGCTGTGGTTTTACTGGAAGGACTGGAGTCCTTACATGATGCGGGAAGGAGGGGGGTGCTGTGCGTTGTGTCCGTCCCGCTGCTGGGCTTGCAGTAATGCTGATGGGTGCATCAGCATTCAACACTGAAGTCTCTTTTTCGTCTCAGACATTTTGAGTTATATCCAGTAGAGAGAAATTAGACTGACAAAATAATTGCACCAATATTTATACCTTCCAAATATCAATTTTATATTAAAAAATTATCTATCTCTATATATAGTCCTAACAGGTAGCAGACTTTTAAGATGTTGACCGTGTATGAAAATCTCACTCATTTCCAAACTAGTAATACATGAGGTGTGTCACTCTTTGGGTATTGAGTGATAATGCCCTAAAAAGCCTTGGCTGTACTAATAAACAAGTAAATAAATAAAATTGCAACAACTTACCAGAGCTCTGAATATTTTTTATTCCAGCAGAGAAGCTTTTGTGGTGCTGCAGCAGCAGACAGGTATTTATTCCCCATGTTTCACTGAACTTCCAAAGCCCGTCCTGTGCCTTGGGCTGGCTCCTTTCTCTCAGATAGGAATTTTGGATCCAAGTAGCACAGGATCCAGGGTGTCCGTGGTGGAGCCTGGTGTCGCTCGGGTCCGGCACCCCGGCTTGTCTCAGAGCGGTAGCCACCGGCTGCCAGGTGGGGCCCAGCACCTCTGCTGTGCTGCTGCTGGCCAGTGTTTTTCCCTTGGGATTTGAAGATTTCCACATACAAAACTTGAACCCTTTCTCCTTCGTTTCCTTTCGTAACTGTCCTATCAGCAACAGACCACTAAGGAAGAGGGCAGATTTTCATTTTTGTGGTTTTGCAGCCGCTATTAGAGCACGTAGTACTGTTCGCACACAGCAATGTGCCACCGGTGACATAAGCGAGGCCTCCCTTGGCTCTGGATTGAATTAATCTTAAATTGAAACTACCAAAAAAAATCAAAAATTACATTTTGAACAAAATTAGGGTGGCATTCCTTTCTTCAGCTTTTAATTTCTAGGACATTTTGGTACTAGTTTTGGGTTGGAGCACTACAGAACAGAGGATAGTCCATTCGCCTAAGGCACTCTAAACCTCCAGCGCTTCGTCTTCAATAACCTTGATTGAAATTCGTCACCTTAAGTCCCGTATCTGCTGTTCTCGCTCCAGAGCAGCGGCGCGTTGCTGCAAAGCACCGCTGCCAACTCTCCATCTCGAGGCCGGTGGAAGGTCTCCATCTCTCTCAAAATCAGGTCCTGCATTCAGATGCCAGCCTTGTTTGCCAAAACATGAATCAGCTCACGAACTCCATGAACTCAGCTTGTTTATCATCAGATGGGTCATTACATTCCAAGAATTTTCTTCTAAAATTACGCTTCTTGACACCTAGTAACCGTGGGACAGTTGGTGGAAACACTAAGCAGTGTATGATACCGAGTTAGGCGTTGCGTCTCGCTGTGTGCTAGCCCATCGCCAGCAGTGAGAGCCACACGCCCTGTTTCATTTTTCACATCACAAGATGAGGAACGAGGAAACGGGAAGAAACATGTGAATTAATGTGGTTTCCAGTAATGCACTATCTGTAAAGCAGTTTTAAATTTAGTATGAACAATTGTAATTATGAAATCAGCTTTCATGGCAAAAATTGTGGTGGTTCTGCATAAGAAGCAATGATCTGGCTATTAACTGAGCAGAATCCAAGCAGCCCTGGAGGTATCGTTTTTGGTATTGCTGGTTGTATTTGTAATTTTGCCTTGCATACAGGTAAGTCCCCATGTTAAAATAATAAGAAACCAAATTTAAATGACCATGTTTCTGATCTCGACACCTGCAAAGCACCATACTTGAGATTCAGGGGAAAGCTATGGTTAGTATTTGATTTTTTTTTTTTTTAACTCAGTCAGAGCAAGCTTTTGTCTTTACAGCTAATAAGGATGTTAGCCCATGGAGGGGCTGTCCCTGCCCCACTGCTTGCTGTTGATGGTCGGGAGAGCCCGTGTTGGCTCTGCTGGGGGTTTGGGACTGCTGCCTGCCGGGAACAGGGACACGGGTGTTGCCTCAGTGGCCAAGATGTCTCCGCTCCCGGTTGAGCGTGGCTGCGGGCTTGCTCTGACGGCCGGGCTCATGGGGAGGTGTTGGCCTGCCAGGGGGGCTTTGCTGGGGACCCTCATGCTCTCCCAGTGGAGGCAGGGGTCCATCTCCAGCCTACCCTGGGGTTTCCCCATGCCTGGGGTCCCCCGTGGCCGGTGCTCCCCTGCAGCCCTGTGCCCGGGTATGGCAGCGAGCAGAGCCATGGCGCTGAAGCTGGTTTGGGTCCTTAAAGGCCTTTCGGTGGCAGATTTTGGGGAAGCTGCAGGTGACTGAAAGAAAACGGTGACGCAAGGGCAGGAGCCCTGGCGTGCAGGACAGTCTCCCAGCCATACAGAGGAGGGTGCTGCCATCCCTGGGCTCGGGGAGCGCGTTACGTGCTTCGTTCAGCCCGTTCAGCTCTGCTCGAGAGGGTACAGACTCCCCTGGTTGCTATCGCCACGGCACTTGCCTGCCCTTGACCCTCTGCGAAACGGGCACTGCAGCACCCTGTCCCATCACGGAGCAGCGTCAGCCATCAGAGGGGCCACTTGGCTCTCGGGGCAGCCGGCCTGGCCATGAACCTTCACTGTCCTCTGATTTCAGAGGTGCCTCCAGCGCATCCCCGAGGTCTCCCTGCCGCCCGCCTCCTCCCCAGCCCTGGAGCCACCGGAGGGGCCGGGCTGGAGACTCCCCACGGGAAACACCGACTTAATACAAACCACAGCGCGTAAACAATTATGGGCACGATTGCAGCGGGACTTCCGCTTTCCCGGGGGCTTTAACGCTGAAGCGGAGCTGTGCAAAGGCAGAGGGGAGGAGAGGACACCGAGACGCGCGGGGAGGCAGGAGCAGGGGCCGGAGCGGGACGCCGTGGTGGGAGCAGCATGGAGGGTGCCTTCATCCGGCACATCGAGCTGCTGGGCTACGAGAAAAGGTTTTTCCCCAGCCAGCACTATGTGAGTATGCAGCGACCTTATGACAAGCTGAGCAGCGAGGACTGGCTGGGGTAAAAAGCCTGGCCAGCATATTTCTTTAGATAAATGTGATCGAGGGCCTAAGAGCATCCTTTTTTCGGGGGGTCATGGTGGCTGGCATGAGGTGGAGGCAGCCAGAAGCTAAAATATCCTGAACACACAAGATTTTAGACACCTCCTTTGCAAGCTGTTGGTTAATTCACAGGCTTGGAAAGGGTTTTTCCTTCTGATTCCCACCTGTCTGCATCTTTCTGTCCCCTCTCCATCCCTGCCGAGCTTCCCTAGCGCCCAGCTCGCTCTCTGCCGGGGCAGAGCTACTCGCATTGGGGTGGTGAAAGAAAAATGCACAGTTTATCTGAAATGGAAATATCCACGAGGCTTCCCGGGGGCTTCGGCCGCAGCGGGGTGCGGGGTCCCGCTCGCCCGCAGAGCTGCAGCACCTCCGCTTTGCCCCTCAGGTCTACATGTTCCTGGTGAAGTGGAACGACCTCTCCGAAAAGCTCGTCTACCGCCGATTTACGGAGATATATGAGTTCCACGTGAGTCATCCCGGGACGGGCACCAGCCCCCTGGCCCAGCGCACCAGGGCTTGGGGTGGGGAGAAAGAGGAGGGTGAATTCCAGCTGGAATTGCCCCAAAACAAACCTGGCTCAAAAGAGGCTCCTGGGTCCCTGCGCTTCGATCTCCTTCGCCCCTTGAAGTGGAGAGCCACCGGCTCCGTGCTCCCCTGGCAGTATTCCCCCGGTGTGGAGGCGCGGGGTCCAGCCAGCACGTGGCAGCGGGCAGCGGGGCGAGCGCCGGGAAGGGGGGCAAAACGCAGGCAGAGGCGCAGGTGCTAGGGAGGGGTCCCCCAGCGCCATCCTTACAGCCATGTCTGGCTCTGCTCCACAGAAAGCGCTGAAGGAGATGTTCCCCATTGAATCCGGGGACATCAACATGGAGAAACGGATCATCCCACACTTGCCAGGTGAGAGGCAGGCGCCAAGGCTGGGGCTGAAATAGAAATTGTGGTTGGTTGGGAAATTCCCTGGCGGGCCGAGCTCTGCTGGCTGCCTCCTACGCAGATGCCTGGTGCAATTTCTGTTCCTGCTCACCAGGCTTGAAATCAAAACAGAAAGATCTGAGCAGCAGTGGTTTCACCCAACCATCACCAGACCCACAGACCCCATCCTCTCTCCCCATGCTTCCCGGAGCATTGGCTGTGACCCCTGGCTGGTGCAAAGGGTCTGGCTTTGGGGAGCCTGAGCTGAGCTAAGCTGAGCTGAGCTCTCCTTTGGTGACACCGTCGCTGGGATCGGTTTTTACTGCGGATATGGCAACACAGATATTTTGTAAGAAGAAGCAATGCAATGTCTTCAATGACAGGGAATGAACTCCTGATCCAAAGAGTTGACGGTTTGTCCCCAAGCACGGTGCAGGTCAGCAAAATTCCCCCTTTTATTTATTATCCTGCTTTAAAGGAGGCATCAGAAGGAGGAAGGAGCATCAGAAATAGCTGCGGGTTGTGGCTGACATCTCTCGAGGAGGAATAAACCTGCATCACACAGCAGTGCGGGGGCCACGTCTGGGGGGGCTCCCCTCGGGGCCGGGCTAAGACCGCTGTGCCAGGACCCTTCCTATGTCCTGCCGCCGCCGCGCCAGGGCTGTTCGGAGCGTCCTTGTCCTGTTTGGGGAACTGAAAGCACTGGGGACAAGGCAGGCATCAGACTGGTGCGGGGGGTGCCGCTGGCCACACACGTGCACCCTGACGTGGGGTCCACACTGCTGTGGGTCGGAGCTGCCAGCGGCATTTTGGAGCCCTGGGGTCAAGAGTGGCTGCTGCAGGATGTGCGCCGTAGCCAGTGGGACAGAGGGATGTGCGTGTCTCCCCTGGCCACAGGCTGGTCCCCTGAGTCTCTCCTTGTGCCCCGGTGCAGTCGCTGCATTTGTGGCCCAGCAGCTGGGCTTAGTCTGAGCATGGATGTGGGAGTTATCCTGTAACTGAAATGGGGTCAAACAAGGTCTTTTCTGGGCTTGCACGAGCTCTGCAAGAGTCCACAGGCTGCAGGGGACGAGTCCGGCTGCACCGCGCTCTCTTCCGTGCTGCCCACGGCACCCAGGCTGGGCGCTGTGCCGTGCTCGCCTCCCCAGCAGCACTGCCGAAACGAGGAACCCACAGCTGCAGCGCTTCTGCAAAACGGCCATGGCCCTGCAGTGAGCTGCTCCCCAGCTCTTTTGGCACTGTGCGTGGCCCCCCGTGCGCCTGCCACGGCCAGGGCCAGTGCGGCAAGGGAGGAGACCAGGCGGCCCTCCGGCAGAGCTTTGCCTTACGGGCACCACGCAACCATGCAGCACCCTGGGGCCAAATCCACTCATTTTCAGGACAAAATTAATGATTCAGAGCAGCCTGCTTGGGAAATTTGTAAAAACGGGGCACTCTGTCTGCTTTTTCCCCTCTCCCCTAGCCCCGAAGTGGTTTGACGGGCAGCGCTCAACCCAGAACAGGCAGGGCACGCTGGCTGAGTACTGCTATGCGCTGATCAACCTGCCCCACAAGATCTCCCGGTGCCTGCATGTGGTCAACTTCTTCAAGGTCCGTCCTGATGACACGAACCCCGTCACGGACAGCCAGTGAGTCCAGCCGCCTGCCGCTTTGGGGGAAATCCTGTGGCCCCGGCCCCGGGCGCTGGCAGCAGCCTGCAGGGAGGGCACCGCTGCCGGCGGTGAGGGGTGGTCACCTCATTGAGCTGCCTTTGCTCTGACCCGTCTAGGATCAAGAAGCCCGAGGTCTTCCTCCTGCCAAAGGATGCCAAGAAAAATCCCGCTGGTAAGAGGCCTCAGAGGGGTGCAAGCGGCTGCCTCGGCGGCAGCAAAGCCTGGCCAGGAGAGGGGCAGCCATCCCATGGCAGATGCCCTGACTGAGAGCATGGTCTCTGTGCCAGAGCTGCAGCTGGGAGGAAACCACAGCCTCGGGGGGAATGAGACCCTTTCCTGGGATCCAGCTGGTATAGGACCAGAAGAGGCTGGGAGAGCACCTTGGGCTGTCCTGGGGCTGCTTTTGGCCTGCCAGAAATAGGGTATTTCTGCACCGGGGACCTGGAGAGGGAACGTCTCTCACTTCTCGCCAGCAGACATCACGGGCCCCATGGTCCTGCAAACCTACCGAGCCATTGCTGACTATGAGAAGAGCTCCACATCCGAGATGGCTCTAAAAGCTGGGGACATGGTGGACGTCGTGGAGAAGAGCGAGAGCGGTATGTGTCCATCCCTCCAGAGAGCCCCCCAGGGCCAGCCCTCTCCTGGCCACCCTTTCAGCAGGGACGGGGACTGCCCTTGCATCTTGTGTCCAAATGCGGCATGCCCTGGGAGCTGGTTACACTGGTGCACGGGTTAATGGGTAGGCGGTTGTATGAGGACCTCCTGATGGAGAGGAGAAGCTCAGAGCAAATGCAACCAGCAGCACTGCCGGCACTTCCCACCCCCTTGGGACGTGTTTCTCATTCCCATGGAGCCACATGACAGTTAGTTTTGGCCGGGGAGGGTGTGGGGCAATCCTAGAAAACCCTGCAACCTCCTTGCATGCCTCAGCCTGTGAGGTTTCCTCAGGAGAAAACAGGATGAAGTGGCCAAGCTCCCTGGTTGCACCATGTAAACAGAGACCGGCCCCAGCACCGTCCCTTCCGTCCAGGCCACGTGGATGCCTGCGCCTACCCCGGCCGGGGACAGACCCGATGCCAGTGCCCCCGCGGTGCCCCCACAGCACCCTCTGCTCTTGCCCACAGCTGCTTTTGTTTCAGGCTGGTGGTTTTGCCAGTTGAAGAACAAACGGGGCTGGGTGCCAGCTGCCTATCTGGAACCGATGGACGGTCCCGATGAGTCTGAAGAGCAGGAGCCCAACTATGCAGGTAAAATGCTGGGGTAACCAGGGTGCGCACCAGAGCACAGCCTGCCACTGCTCCCTGCTGGGATGGTTCATTGCAAGGCCCCCATTGAGCAGCAGGACCACTGGGCACAGAGATGTTGCTGTAAAAGCTGTCAAGAGGGATAAATCTCATAGTTCAGTGCCTTACTCTCAACATCAGGAGCTTCCCGTGACCTGCAACTCAGCATTAGATGCTTGTTTTGGCTGATCACAGATGCATATCTTCATCTAGTGGCCATCTTGAGCTAGCTGGGTGCGTGCTGAGTTGCTGGGTTAGCAAAGGAGCATGGTGCAGCATCTGAACCAAGGCGCAGGCTTTCCCTAGCGCTTGGCTTCTGCGCTGCCCTTATCAGCCCTCCGCATTGCCCCACCGTGACTGCGGGGGCCTTATCGCATGGAGCAGAGGGAGGATCCTGCAGACTTATGCTAATTGCTCTCCCGGCTTTGTCTTTGTGGTTTTCAAAACACTGCAACAGACTCTGTTAGCACAACACTTCCTTCTTCCTCATTTAATCACCTGAATTCTAAACGTGCTCTTCAGCAGAGATGGGTGCACTTCCCCTGCTTGCATTCACCATCTTTCTCCTGGAGAGGTGCTGGAGGGGCTGGGATGAGCCACAGGCACCGACAAGGCTGGGGAAAGTCTGAATCCAAACTGGGAGACCTGAAGCACCCTGGGTCTTGCCTAAAACACAGGGTAGATGCTCTGGTGCCTGCTCTCCTCAGCAGCCAGAGAGGATGAGCCCCATCCCTGGCATGGTAGCACACAAACCACTGTCCCAATTTTGTGTGCAGGTGAGCAGTACGTTGTCCAGAAAAGCTACACAGCCATGGAGGAGGACGAGCTGACCCTCAAGGAGGGTGATACCATCGAAGTCATCCACAAGCTCCTCGATGGCTGGTGGGTCATCAGGTGAGAGATGCCATGGACAAATCAGGCAAGCGGGATTTGGGCAGAGGGAAGGGATGAACCAGAGGTTCTCTGCACTGTGGCTGTGAAAGCCACGGACCGTTTGGTGCTGCTGCCCAGCACTTCCTTTTGCAGGGCTGCTTTTAGTAGCCTGTTGCTTTGCCAAATGTTAAACATTGCAGCTGGGGCTTCCTCTGCTGGGGGCTTCAGAAATATCCAAGAAGGAGGCAGATGGGAACAAAAAAAATATGTTATTTTGCCTCCAAGTATTCTTGCATATTTTGATTTGCAAAACCTCAGCTTTCCTCCCAGCCCTGGCCTGCCCTGTAAACTCGGGCTTTCCCAAGGGGAACTCCAGCTGCATTTGCACTCTGGAGAGTCACAGATTGCGCATTCACAGCAGGCCATGACGTGGCTACAAACCCTGGGATGCAGAAGGGATCCTCCTGCCCCAGCCTGTGCCCAGGCGAGTGGTCTGGGAGGATCTCCTGGTCTTTGCAGGTGTGCTGGGCTGGAGAGGTCTCCTTCTCCAGGGGGACCAGGGAGTCTTTCTTGAGCGCGTGGTGGGGTATCTGGCAGGACACCCTGGGCAAAAACCAGCAAAAGCCCCAGGGGAGATAATATGAGCTGCTGAGACCCTGAAAGCTGTGAGCCATTGCTCTGTCCACTACCTACTTAGAATCACAGAATCATAGAATCGTTTAGGTTGGAAAAGACCTTTAAGATCATCAAGTTCATCTGTTAACCCAGCACTGCCAAGCCCACCACTAAACCACGTCCCTAAGCATCACATCTCCCCGGCTTTTAAATCCCTCCAGGGATGGGGACTCAGCCCCTGCCCTGGGCAGCCTGTGCCAGTGCCTGACTGCCCTTTGGGTGAAGAAATTTTTCCTAGTATCCAACCTAAACCCGCCCTGGCACAACTTGAGGCCGTTCCCTCTCGTCCCATCGCTTGTTACTTGGGAGAAGAGACCGACCCCCACCTCCCTACAGCCTCCTTTCAGGCAGTTGCAGAGAGCGATGAGGGCTCCCCTCAGCCTCCTCTTCTCCAGGCTGAGCACCCCCAGCCGCCCCTCCCCAGCCTTGTGCTCCAGACCCTTCCCCAGCCTCGCTGCCCTGCTCTGGCCACGCTCCAGCACCTCAATGTCCTTCTTGTAGTGAGGGGCTTGCTTTTGGGACTCAAGCCATACTTTCAGGGAGAGCCACAGGCACACAAGGTGGGGGGACAGTTGAAGCCCCCATCCCTGCAAGCAACATGAGAAGAAATAGCCGACCTAACACCATCCATCCTGCTGGGGACAGGGGCGAGGAGGTGGTGGTCGCAGAGCTAAGACTGCAAGTGATGTTGCTTTGTGTTGCACTGCAGGAAGGATGAAACCACGGGTTATTACCCCTCCATGTACCTGCAGAAAGCCGGGGAGGCGAACACCTCTGTGAAGAGTGAGCTGAGGAACCGGAGCGCTCCTCCACGAAGGTAGGAGAAGCCCCAGGTGGGGGGGAGGAGGACTAAAGGTCTTCTTCGAGGGGGGTGAAATGAAACCAGACAGTGGTTTGTGGTGTCTCTTACTTGCCCTGGCAATGAGGAACCACCCAGGAGAAATGTGAGCAGGTCAAAGACCGGCCAGGAGGCAGATCCTGCAGGGCTGCAGGAGAAATAGCTCTGTGCTCCCCAGCGTCCACAGGCAGAGAGGCACCCCAGCATTTCTGACGCAGGGCTGCACGGTCCTTGCTCCAGCAGGTCCTCCAGCCAGGCATATTTCTCCTTGTCCTTCCACAAAGTTTCTTTTCTAATCTCATTTAATTTTCAAATTGGCCTTTTTCTTATTTCCTAAGTGCATCCACTGAATCTTTGAGAAGTGGGGAGAGATTTGACTAATCAGAGCTGCCAAATGGCCTAATCTGATGGGAGGATTTGAGCTAATGGAAGGGATTTTATTTTGATTAAAAAGATAAAAAGCAATAATAACTCATTAATTCCGATGCAAAGAAAACTGCTAGGAAGGGCAGAGCTTGCCACTAGCTTTTCTTCCCTACAAGAAAACACTGCAGCCTTGCTGTAAAATCTCTCAAAATTCAGCTCTGCTGGAGCACAGATTGAGTGTGAGACTGTAAAATGGCCCAAATCCACCTACTTGAGCGCAGTGATGCCTACTGATACCCCTGGGGGAGGTGAGGTGGCCTGTTCCTAGGCCAGTGACTTGCCCCGCCGTGGTGAATGCTGTCCCTAGGCTGAGCCCTGTTGCAAAGGTGGTGACCTGTCATTGTGGGCAAGAGCTTTGCTTTGAGATGGATGCGCGCTCAAAGCAGGGAGAGGCTGAAGGCAGATAGGCACAGCAAGGGGCCATTGCCTTGAGCAGAGCAGGAGGATGATGCCATGGGATGGATGTCAGGAGCCACCTCGCTCATGACCTGGTAGTGATGACAAAGCGGTGGCCTCCATCTGCCTGCCTGGGGATGGTCCCGATGCTGGGGATTCCCCCGTGGCAGCACGCTGCCGCACAGCCCCAGGCTGCTCAGGCTTTCACTTCTCTCAGTAGTTTCTCTGCTGTGGGTTCAACACCACACGTCCAGGTGCACGCTGACATGTACGCCATACTGTTCCCCTGGGCCAGGGACTGATCCTTGGGTGATGGGGAGCCGTGCCAAACACCACACCAGGGATCTCAGTGTTGCAGCCAGTATAGATGCTGTATGTCCATCCATCCAAGAGCTATAGATCACTTCCCAGGCTTTCTTGAACGCTGTTGGATAAACCTCGTGCCTATCTCATCCTTCCAGCTTTACGCCCAATCTACCTCGCCATCCCCATCATTACTTTCCAGGCTGGTGCTCAGGCTTCACCCTTCAGTATTTGCTTCCAAAGCACTGCTCCAGCTGCCTCCTAATGCGCTGTACGTCACGTCTCCCCTACGGCTGCCCTCGAGGGCTGGCATCCACCCGCTGCCTTCCACTGGGCAAAACCACAAAGCCGACATTGGGGTTTGGGTGAGGCAGAGGAGGAAGCATGTGGTCTGGCTGCAGCAGGTCCGTGAGAGGCAGGGCCAGGGAAATCCTCATCGAGAAAGTGCGAGGCGTGAGAGCTGCCAGCATGGACACTGGAAGTTTTGTTTCTGCCTTACTGCAGATCCACCATCCGAAACGCGAACAGCATCCACAAGCAGAGCCGGAAGCAGATCAGCCAGGAGACCTACAGGAGGAACAGCAAGAAGTACATCCAGAGCCAGAGGAACATGAAGGAAAATTTCCAGAACAAGGCCAATGTCATCAGTAAGTCTCAGCAGGGCCTTTGCCCTGGACACGGGCTGAAGTCCTGCAGGCACGGCCCGTGCCCTCCAAGGCTGGTTGCTGGAGTAGGACAGCACATGGAGGTCACACCTTGCCTGTCCACCCTTCTCCTTTGGGGAAAGCATGTGCAAGGAGACGTTTCTTTTCAATGAGGTTTCTTACCTCTGGTTATAGGTTTGACAGAGAAGGAGCAGAATATGGTCCTGGTAGGAGGTCAGCCCACATTTAGGACCTGTGCTTTCCTCTGTGCACCTAACCTCACCTGTGCTGCTGTTACCACTATCATTACCACGTACAGTGGCTGTCAGCAAAGCACCTAGAGGGAGGTGGTGCATGAAGAAGGAGGCAGCTATTGAGGCAGATGCTTTAGATCTGGTAATGCCCATGTGGGATCCATGACCTTCCCAAGGGAGAGCAGCTCCTTGCATAGACCTAGAGCTGGGGTCCCACCTGAGCAGAGCTCCCAGCAGGGAACTGGTGGGCTTATGCCCCGACCCCAACTCCAGGAAGACCATCACATGTGGCTGAGACAGTAGGAGAGGCAGGAGGTTTGGTGGCCATTACATAGGAAGCTTTTGAACGTTCACATGAAGGTATTGGGTGGTGGAGAGCTCTGACCCATCTGCACGTCTGCTTTACCCGCAGTTGAGAAAAATGAGCAAGAGAACAAGCCCAAGGCTCAACCTGCTGTTCCTCCCCGTCCCAGCAAAGACCTCATCTTGAACCGCTGTACTGAGAGCACCCGGAGAAAGGTCCTGTGAAGCCTCAGCCCGCCCCACCAGCCAGCCGATGCTTTATCTCCGCCAGCTCTTGGGCAGCCGGGGCTCAGAGCCAGACGGGGGCTCCGGGTGGCTCTGGCAGCTGCTGCAGGGTCCGGGGGCTGCCGGCCGGATCGGCACAGCCCAGCACCCATCTTCATCCACTGGCATGGCGAGCCCAAGGTGTCCTAATGACACCATGAGGAGGGACCCAGCCCCGTTTCACCGGCTCCAGGGAGGCTGAGGCCTCCACAGCCACTGGACACCCCTCGCCCTTTTATCGTCTATTTGTATTTTGAATGATTTTGTGTTTTTTGCCAATAAAAGAGAGACACTTTATAGACGTATTTCGACGTCCGCCTGGACAGCGGGTCCATGCAGCAACTGGGGAGCAGCCCGGCGGCATGGCGGCAGGAAGGGCATTTCTCCCTGTCGCGTCCGGCGGGGAATTGGGCAAGGGCCTCTTGCGAAAGATGCCGGCGGGGAGGAAATTTGGTTGGGGGGGATGAATGATGGCAGCTTCCTCCTGGAAGGCGGCTGCTTCACTCCCTCTAGTGGAAAGCAAGGGCTGGCATGTGGGGATGTGGTGTCTGCTGGCTGGGGTAGGAGCCATGAGGCAAAGTGGCCGCCTCAAATGGCGGCAGGGCGTGATGGGCGAGTGGCTTCCCAAAGCTGCAGACGCTGGTCCCTCCTGCTGCCTCATGGAGGGCCACCATGTCAGGAGGCTGGCGGCCATCACAGCACGGCCAGTGGCTCCGGGACAGGGCTCCTTTTCGACAGGGAGCGTGGTGCAAGGGCTGTGTTTGGGTGCCACCACGGGAGCCCTGCCACTGCCACACCAGGCGGGTCCAGGTTTGGGTTTGGGACTAGGTCTGGGTCTAGGTTTGGGCCTGAGTTTGGATTTGGATCTGGGTCTGGGTTTGGGTCTGTGTCTGCATCTAGTTCTGGGTATGGGAATGGGTTTGGATTTAGGTCTGGGTTTGGATCTGGTCCTGGGTCTGAGACTAGGTTTGGGTCTAGTTCTAGGTCTAGGACTAGGTTTGGGTCTGGGTCCTGGTTAGGGTCTGGGCTTAGGACTGGGGCTGGGTTTGGGTCTAGTTCTGCATCTAGGACTAGGTTTGGTCTGGGTTTGGGTCTAGTTTGGGGTCTGGCCCTGGCCCTGGGACTAGGTCTGGGTCTGGGTCTGGGTCTAGTTCTGGGTGTGGGACCAGGTTTGAGTCTGGTTTTGGATTTGGGCCTGGCCCTGGGTTTGGGACTAGGTCTGGGTCTGGGTTTGGGTTTGGGCCTGGGTCTAGGTTTAGATTTAGAGCTGGGTCTGGGTTGGGTGGGGCCCACCCTCTCCGTGTGGCGGCACGGCCCCTTTAAGACAAGACCGTCGCGCGCCCCGGCCGGCCGGCGCCTCGCGCCGCACGTGACGCGCCCGCGGGGTCGCGGGTGAGAGGGCGCCAAGATGGCGGCGGCGGCGGCGTGGGGAGCGCTGAGGGGAGCGCGGCGGCCGCCGCCCGCCCTCCGCAGGGGCCTGGCCGAGCCGGCGGGCCCGCGGAGCGTCCGCCAGCTGCGGGAGGCCGAGGAGGCCGCCCCGGTCTTCCAGTACGCGGGGAAGGCGGCCAAGCGGAAGGACCGCGTCTTCGTCTGGGGCTTCTGCTACTCGGGCGCCCTGGGCGTCCCCAGCTTCGTGAAGCCGGACGTGGGCTGGAAGAGGCCGCGGCGGATCCAGCCCACGCCCTACCGGCTGGAGACGGAGGAGAAGGTGGGCCCGGGCTGGCGGCTGCTCTGTCCCGAGAGGGTGACGCTGGGGCCGTTCCCCAGCGCCGGTGCTCGCCCTCTGCCCACGCCAGTGGATCCTGGCAGGGTTCCTCGCTCGGCTTTGGAAGGCATTAACTAAATTTAAAGACTTCGCCGTGGTTCATTGTATTATTGCTAGAGCGGTATTCATCAGAGTGATTTTTGGTGTAACTACAGTTGCATGCAATTTGGAAAATATACGTTCTTTTGTCAGAGCCGTAAGAGAGCAGGAGTGCGAACAGCATGTATCAGGGAAACAGGGCCTCGTTGTCAGTGGCTTTCACGGCTACTTTCACCTTGACGAAATTGGAAGCTTGTGTTGAAAATCATGTTATTCTGTTGTCTACGTGTTCAAACATCATTCTCTGCTGTCCAGTTCAAAGGAAGGCAGAGCTGCTATACTGGCCTTTTTTTGGCAAAAGAAGTAAAGCAGGGGAATGTTACTCTCTTAATATCTCATTGTGGTTTTTAGGTTTTTTTAATCGACTGCTTCTGCAGGTCAGCAAATAGATCTTCCTCTTGCATTTGAATCAGTCCAAAATAATGCAAAAATAAAGATGTACACACACAAACCCAAAACACTAGCGCGGTAATGTTGGACTTGGGTTTACACCATTGTATTTATCACTGACGAGTGTTTCTGATCATTTTTGCAAAGACCGTATGTGCCGTGAATTTGGGCCGAGTTTGGATATGGCCTAATGAAGGAGGAATGCTGGTGGACAAACAGCATGGGGTGAAACTTGGTTTTATAAGCCATAGTTTATAACTGAGTGGTGTGGGGTTTGTTTGTTTTCAAAGATATCCTCTGCTGCCTGCGGTTACGGATTCACGCTGCTGTCCTCTAATACCACGGACATCACCAAAGTGTGGGGCATGGGGCTGAACAAGGATTCCCAGCTTGGATTTCAGAGAAGCAGAAGAGATCGAAGTAAGGATTGAGGTGGTGTAAGGGCTTACAGGGCGGCACTACAGGGTACGTGTGATGTGGGAGACTTCGGGTTAGAAGGCATAAAAAATATCCAGGGGGCTTTGATACAGATTTCAGGGCTATGCTTTTTTCTTAAAAAAAAAAGATGTCTTTTTTTGGAACTTAGCTATATTTTTGTGTGGTTTGTAACTGATCAAGGTATGCATTTGTGCTGTGCTTATGTTCTTGCCTGGATGTAACTAAAATCTAAGTAACTATTTGTTCTGCAGAAGTGTGCATGTGTTGGTTAAGGTGTTGCTTTCAGTCTCTGTAGTTTGATAGTAGACGGTGTAGTGGGCTAGTTAACAAAATGATTTTGGCAAGATGATTTGCTCACAGTTGCCTTTGCATCTATAAACTGATTTCCTTTCCCAGGGAGATCTTTTTATACAGTCAGTGGAATTTTGTTTGAAGCTGTAGGGGTTTTTTATTTTAATACCAAATAGCATTTTGAAGGAAAAACATGTTATTCAGTCATTCTGTCTTATACCAGGCTCTCAAACTCATTTAAGATGATGATTTCTCTGCAGAACATTACCACCTTCCACCTAAGACAGATATAAAACCAGACTTACTTCCCTTATGGAATGGCTGTCTCTAACTGTTTGAAGACATTCCTCCATGTTAAAAGCAGTTTTTCCTCTTTACAGTGTATAAGAGCATAAGCCGTTAAGGTATGGTGCATCTGTTATGGGCAAAAGATTAAACTTTGTGGAAAAGCAAAAAAAATTGCTGCTACTGTGCAGAATGCTGAAATTTACAGTGGTGCTGCTGTTGTGCATCGCTGCTAGCATGCTGTATAGATTTCCAAGAGCGTGTGCACGCAGCAAGCGTGTGTGCATAAACAGCAGCTGCAAAATGAAGGGACTGCAGAAGCCTCCACTCACTTCTGCTTTTAAAGTTTTCAGCTCTTACTCTTAGTTCTGTAACTCTTGATGTCTCAGAAGTGTCCTGCCATTTTCTTGTTTTTCCCTTGTTTCCGGGGGAATGTGCAGCCTTCTGACTTTTAGATGGTTGTATTTCATGCTCTAACTTGAGCTGTTTCTAAGCTAAACTACTAATATTTTACTCTTGTCCTCCTCTGCCTTAGCCATCTTCTTGTCTCTTTTCTCTAAAATCCTTCAGATATCAGTGATGATATTGAGTTCATTACCACAGATCCCAGTAGCTTGTGACTCTGCTGGAAGGAACAGAGAGAGAGAAAAGGGATTTTTTTGCTTTGTGACTCCCACGTCTCTCTTAGACAGATACAACCTCACAGTCTTTCAGTTCCTGCTGTATTGCAAGGCAGGCTCCCACCATTTGCAAACAGCCAGTTGTGATGCCTGTCCTCGCATCAAGTAGTGTCTTACTGTAAAAGGGTACATGTACATTTTCTGGCTTTTTTTAATTGAAGGCAGTGAGAACTAGTTAAAGTACTGCTATATGTGAGCAGAATACTGCTGCTTGGGGTCCTTTGGGATTTGATGTCACTTGTTACAGTGACTTTCTTTGATATCAAAGCTTTTTATCTCCCCTTAACCTTTTCCCTAGTACTGATTTATGTTTTGCTGGTTTTTTTTTTCCTTCCCAGTTGACCGTAACTGATTACATATTCTTCAAGTTACTAAATCTTTTTCTAGCAAGGCCTGTCATTTTCTTTCGTAAACCTTAGATCTCTTATCCCCTATGGAGCCATGCTAGCTAGTGTTTCTTGTATTCCTTTTTTCTGAAAAGGCCTTTAATCTACTGTTCTCTAAATATGAAGCCCTAACATTTTTTTGTTCACCTTTTGTGCTGTCTTTTTGTGATTGCTGCAATTGTACCTTGTTTGCAATATCCCCAGTTGCAGAGTGCTTAGTTTGTGCTTAGTGTTAAGCTCTAGTAATCCAGCCTTATTCACCAAAGTGGTTGAACATATGGCTGAAACCCTCAGTTTCTTAGTTCTGGCCACCTGAAGCCTTAATAATATTTAGCTTATAGGTATGGTGGATTTTTGATTAGGCAGTGATTATTGACTTCAACCATTCCTGTGGCTTTTTAACTGCCCCCTGTCCTCCCGATGAATCCCAGTCAGCCTTTTACTTTGGTTAGTATCTTGGCTTTCTAAAATATATCTGCTTCTGTAACAAATAGAAGTGTGTGTGTGTGTGTACAGCAGGATCAGCAAATATATCATGAATTTGCTTTGTGGAAGCTCCTGACTTTTAAAATGTCTCCCTCTTCCTTAAGCTAAGGGCTATGAATATGTCTTGGAACCATCTCCGATTCCATTACCATTGGAGAAGCCGCAGCAGACTCGCGTCTTGCAGGTGTCCTGTGGGAGAGCGCATTCCTTGATCCTGACAGATAGCGAGGGAGGTATAGTATCGCTTGTGCTGGTGACAAGGGACACCTGAGTGTGCTTTCATTAAAAGCTCTGGAAAAGATTGTCCTCTGTCCTTTAGAGCTAGACCCCAAATGGGCTGTCTGCACCGTAAACGTGATGCAGGTAGCTGTTGGCTGTTGTGGGATTGCTACCGGGAGGGAGAGCCCTGAGCTGATAACCATCTGTTGAGCTCTGCTTGGCTCAAGCTGTAAACATGTTGGAAGCTTTTTCACTACAAGTGTTGCAAAATATGGTTTGTTTATCTAGCCCCAGGCCTCCTTTAAGTGTAGCCTATTTGTCTTGTTCAGTCAGATGTGTTTTGGAATTCAGTTTTGAATGGCTATGCCAATACTCCTGTGTTATTTTCCCCTTGAAGCCCCAGAGTGCTACATTCATAAAAGCGATTAATTAATAGGCTTTTGTACAGAAGATCCTGTGTGTGAATTGGCTCTCCATGTCTCTGGGAATTGTCTGGTGCAGTGGCTTCAGTGCTGTGCTGAGCGATCCAGTGCTGCTTATCAGTGGGTGAGCTGGTTGGTTGGTTGATTTAACGCTCCCGTGGGAGCGCTGATCTATTTCTGAGTCTCCTTGGCAACGGCAGGATGAACTAGGCAATTACTGAAAAACAGCCAATGGGCTCCAGGTACCGCCACTGTGCCTGCAACAACATCGCCGGGATATTGTTGACTAAAATGGATTCAGTCACTTCAATTTAAGTGGACTTCGGTTTGAAGAAAGCTTATGCCAATTTTAACAGTTCTGTGTTCCACCTTTCATACTGAGGACCACATGAAAATATTTTGTGTACCTGAAAAGAGGCTTTCAGGGGATTGGACAGTAATAAAACTAGTGCATTTTATCATTGTTTTTCAGTTTTCACCATGGGGAACAATTCTTACGGACAGTGTGGCCGGAAGGTTGTTGAAGATGAAACTTACAGGTGAGAATCCAAAGATCCTGAACTTCCTTAATGTTAAAAACATAGTTGCATGAAAACAACCATACAGAAAAGCCTGGAGGTGGGAAAAATCTGATAGTATAAGGATGCCATTTAAGATTAAGGAGTCTGAGAACAGGCTTTGATGCTGCAGACGTCATATAAACGGCCTGGCTTTAAACCCAGGCTGGGCACGAGCACTCTTCTGACCACATTCACAAAAGACAGAAAGATGACAGCATGTGACAGTTTTCACAGGGCATAGTGAGAAAACCCAGCCTTTGTAAATTGCTTGAGGTAATTGGCATTAGTAGCTGGTCTTTCTCCCTTCAGCCTCTCGGAGTGCAAGTGCTATTTCTGAGGGTGTTAGAAATGCCATTTAATGATGAAAGAGCCGTCCTTTTGTTGAATCTCTTTGCTGTAACTGCCTTTGAATCTGTAGTGCTTTTCCTTTACAGGGTTTTTGTGGGCCACACCAAAGCATATTCTCAAAAAGATAGTAGTGATGTAAGTGGGTAGTGGGAATATGTTGAAAGTTACTAATTCGCTGGCAGGGCCTAGAAGAGATCTTGCTGATTGCTCTCTCTCTGATCCACAAGACTTGGCCTTTAGAGTTTAAGAAAAAAGCTGTAACTTAGCTAGCTTTTTTTTGCCTCGATACTGGAAGTTTGTCATTGGATTGTTCAGAATTCCTGTTTTTGCGAAAGAATCAAATGGGTGTTAACACGGCACTGTTTGTGCTCTGGGATTTAAGTGTGGTTAATCTCTAGTTAAGTATAGTGTTTATATAGGTGCTGGAGTATTATATAGTGTCTGTGCTCATTCCAGACTAGGGAACATGTGTGAGGATTGCTCCCACCCCCAATTCCCATGACAGGTTATATTTAAAAAGTGACAGTTCTTAACTTCTTAAATAAGAGAATGCAAAATTACCTTCCTTCTTTGTGCAGTAATTTTACAGTGGAACTATGCTCTTTGAATATATAAGAGAACACATGAAGGAATCTCTCTTCTTGTAATAGCGAAGTGGCTTTCAGTAAAGGCAGGTCTACCTTGACGTTTTTCAGTTGCAGTCTTCTGAAATCCTCTCTGTTGCCTTTTCTCTTCTTGGTGGTTGTTTGATGGTGTCCAGTGAAAGCCACCTGATTCATCAGCTGAAGGAGTTTGACAGCAGAGTTGTGCAGGTAAGAGGACCTTATGAATCGAGTTCTGAAGGTGGATTGAAAACTGGCTGAATAGCCAAGCCCAGAGGGTGGTAATCAGTGGCACGAAGACTAGTTGAAAGCCAGTAACTAGTGGTGTACCCCAGAGGTCAATACTGGGTCCGACCCTGTTTAACATCTTCACTAATGATCTGGATGATGGGGCAGAGTGTACCCTCAGCAAGTTTGCAGGTGACACAGAACTGGGAGGAGTGGCTGATGCACCAAAGGGTGGTGCTGCCATCCAGAGGCTGGAGAAATGGGCTGACGTGAACCTCATGAAGTTCAGCAAAGGGAAAGGCGAAGTCCTGCACCTGGGGAGGAACAGCCCCAGACACCGCTATACGCTGGGGGCCAACCGGCTGGGAGGCAGCTCTGCAGGACAGGCCCTGGGGGTCCTGGTAGACACCAGGTTGCCCGTGAGCCAGCAGCGTGCCCTTGCTGTAGAGAAGGCAAGTGGTGTCCTGGGCTGCATTAGGAGGAGGCTTGCCAGCAGGTCAAGGGAGGTGGTCCTTCCCTTCTACTCAGCACTGGTGAGGCCACACTTGGAGTATTATGTCCATTTCTGGGCTTCCCAGTAAAAGAGAGACATGGACATACTGGGTGGAGTCCAACGAAGGGCCATTAGGGCGATGAAGGGGCTGGAGCATCTCTGCTATGAGGAAATGCTGAGAGAGCTGGGACTGTTTAGCCTGGAAAAGAGAAAGCTTGGGGGAGTCTGTCTTAACGATGTATATAAATACCTGAAGGGAGGGTGCAAAGAGGACAGACCCAGGCTCTTTTCCGTGGTGCCCAGTGACAGGACAAGAGGCAGTGGACACAAACTGAGACACAGCAGGTTCCCGCTGAACATCAGAAAACACTTTTTTACTGTGACTGAGCACTGACACAGGTTGCCCAAAGAGGTCGTGGAATCTCCCTCCTTGGAGATATCCCAAAGCCATCTGGACATGGTCCTGGGCAACTGGCTGTAGGTGGCCCTGCTTGAGCAGGGGGGTTGGACCCGGTGACTTTTAGAGGTTCCTTCCAACCTCAACCAGTCTCTGATTCTGTAATGAAAAAAAAACCAAACAAACCAGTATGCAAATCACTCAGTTGAAGCTCTTTGAAAGGATGAGGTGATCTACTATATGGTTGCTTATAAAAAGCACAAGGTGGGATTTTGCTCCATGCCTCTGCAGAGGAGTTGCAACTGGCAGTGCAGGGTCTGAACTTACTGAAAAATTTGATGGGAATGCCAGTGCAGTGTTTGCTTCCTCTACTTCTAGGTAACACCTGCATGGCAGGGAAGTTGCTTTGGTGCCTCATCTCTTCCTGTCCCGATTTCTTGCTCTTGTTCCCCTTTGGCACTTTTATATCAATTGAGCTGTTTTGTTTTGAATTTTGTCTTCCCCATTTCAAAAGTGAGCTGTGAGACCATCCACTTGGACCAGCCAGCATTTCCCTAGGGCAGGTTTCTAGGAGAGCAAGGGACTGCAGAACAGCATAAACGCTGCTGAGTCTGCACACGGCTGCAGTATTTCCAGGCACAGGAGCAGTTTGCTAGTATGTCTGTGCCGCTGTGGCTGTACTCTGCGGGCAAATATTGCTCCTGTTCCATGCAGCATCCTAGAAAGCAAGGGTCATTTATTTAGGTCTGTGTGATAAGTGTGTGCCGTGCTACCTCCTAATGATGTTTTGAATTAGGCTTGTAAACTTCTGTTTGGATTTTTCATTATTTTTTTTTCAAGGGGGTTGAATAATTGGTACCTGTTTGTGCTTTGATGACAGCAGTTATGTGCTTAATATTCTTGGTAGTCAATCTCTTAACTCGTGGATTAAATCCCTTTAATCTCTGGCTAATTTTTAATGTCTGCTTTTGAAGATCTTGGCTTTAATTCATACCAAGCCTGTGGCAGACATGATTGCTAGTTCAACATAAATGTCAATTTGAGAACAGATGTGTTCCTAGAGCGCTTACATGGCAAGGAATCAATAGCAGTTTGTAGCTGGCATTGAGAGCCATGTGGTAGCACTCTGGGAAGGGAGATCTCTTATTTACTCTTTCCTGCTTTATTGTGTTGCACTGCTGAATCAAGCTTTCTGTTAACTAGGCCTTGTTTTGAATCTCAGAACAAATCAACTGCAGCATCACTTTCCACAAAGAAAATTCTGCTGTTTTCTGTGCTATGTCATGCTGTTCTTAGCCCTCCCTGTCTGTAGAGCCATTTGGTCTGGAGGGAAAGGTCAAAATCGGAGCTGGTGGGCATTGTAGAGGTTGATTGCTCAATTTGTCTGCCAATGCTTCATTAAATCAATTCTGAACACTTGACCTTCCCTGACCAGCTCTGACTTTTTGTTTGTGTGCAGGTTGTGTGTGGGCAGGACCACAGTCTGTTCAGAACCAAGAAAGGTGCGGTCTACGCGTGTGGATGGGGAGCTGATGGACAAACAGGTAGGAGCTTAGCTCAGCTTGCATTTCAGTGAATTGATGAATGTAGTAAGCTGTCCTAATTCAGAGCTTGTGATGTGTATTTGTCTGGCATGTGTGGACAGAAAGGGGCTGGTATATTTCCAGCTGTGTGCAGATGTTCTCAATACTCTTGTGCAACCAAACTGAGACAAACCAGTTCCTTTTTAGAGGAGCTTTAGGATGCCACGCTGGCAATCCAAGCATGCAATCTGAGGAGAATGTGTCTGCTGTTTGAAGCTTGTGAGGGGATGTGGAAGTGGCACGGGAATGTTCGCTCCCTGGTTCTGTGCAGGCTTTGCTTCCTGATTCTCATTTCAGGGTCTGTTTTGCTTCTTGCTCCTTTTGAACTGACAGAGACCTTTGGCAGCTGCTGCTGTCTTAGCATGGGATCTTTGGCCAGGCTCTTGCCCTGGTGGCTCCTGCCGTCAGAGGACTTCCAGTCCTTCCTACTGTTTAGTCCTGCTGTTCCTGAAGCTGGGTTCTGCCTGTGGTTCTCTTGTGTGGACGTACTGTAGCTTGTCTTGTCTTGTCATCTTGTCATTTAGGAAGGCCCTGCAGAGGGACCTGGACAGGCTGGATTGTTGGGCCGGGGCCAACTGTATGAGGTTCAACAAGGCCAAGTGCACTTCGGTCACAACAACCCCAGGCAACGCTACCGGCTTGGGGAGGAGTGGCTGGAGAGCAGCCTGGCTGAAAAGGACCTGGGGGTGATGGTTGACAGCCGCCTAAACATGAGCCAGCAGTGTGCCCAGGTGGCCAAGAGGGCCAATGGCATCCTGGCTTGTATCAGGAATAGTGTGGCCAGCAGGACCAGGGAGGTGATAGTGCCCCTGTATTCGGCACTGGTGAGGCCGCACCTCGAGTACTGTGTCCAGTTTTGGGCCCCTCAATTCAAGAAGGACATCGAGGTGCTGGAGCGTGTCCAGAGAAGGGCAACGAGGTTGGTGAAGGGTCTAGAGAACAAGTCTTATGAGGAGCGGCTCAGGGAGCTGGGGTTGTTTAGTTTGGAGAAGAGGAGGCTGAGGGGAGACCTTATTGCTCTCTACAACTACCTGAAAGGAGGTTGTAGCGAGGTGGGTGTCCGTCTCTTCACCCCAGTAACAAGCAATAGAACGAGAGGAAATGGCCTCAAGCTGCGCCAGGGTAAGTTTAGGTTAGATATTAGGAAAAACTTCTTTACTGAAAAAAAAAAAACTTCTTTACTGAAAGAGTGGTCAGGCCCTGGCACAGGCTGCCCAGGGAAGTGGTTGAGTCCCCATCCCTGGAGGTATTTAAAAGACGGGTAGATGCAGTGCTTGAGGACATGGTTTAGTGGCGGACTTGGCGGTGGTAGGTTAACGGTTGGACCTGATGATCTTAAGGGTCTTTTCCAACCTTAACCTATGATTCTATGATCTACATTCTGGTGTCTTGTCCAGGCAGCTCTTTGTCATGTAATGTGTTTGCTTCCCCGCCTCTTTTGCCACTTCACCTGCTGGTGTCTAAACTGATTGCAGTGTGCTGTCACCCATGGCTCTCCTTGCAGAAGACAGCTGGTTTGTGAAACTTCCCCTCTATGGGGATATCTGCCTAGTGTGGTTACTGCTCTCTCAAACACTTTGGTCTGTGCAGACAAGAGCGATGAGGGCCTAGGCTGTTTTCCAGGTGTCACTGCATAAAGTTGTTTTGTACTCCAGAGAGGTAGCTTTGGCTGGTAGGACTAGTGTTTGTGGCTGATTGTCCATTGAAGCTTGAGAGATATGGACAGAAAGATTTATTTTGGAGGGAGGCGGGTGATTGGCTTATAACATGACAAAACAGTCCTATGTAGGCATTAAAAGTATGTCTGGGAAAAAATTCTTCATCATCTCTCTACTTTTCTCCTTCCAGGTCTTGGACACTACAACATCACCAGTGTTCCTACTAAGCTACGTGGTGACATTGCTGGGGTAAACATTATCCAGGTCTCTTCCTATGGGGACTGTTGTCTGGCTGTTTCAGATGAAGGAGATGTCTTTGGTTGGGGAAATTCAGAATACTTGCAGTTGGCCTCCGTCACAGAAACCACACAGGTCAGTTGGCCCGGGGGCGTGTTTTTACATGTTTCGGTTCAGCTGCTGCGCACAGAGTTAAAAATTACACACTTTTCCCTGCTCTGGGTTCTTTTGACAGCAGTATAAATCAATATAAACTAATACCACTAGGAGGCTGGTTTTACCTATGCTTACAAACCCAGTCTGCCTGAAATGGTTGTATAGCTTTAGGGCAGTATGTTTCCAGCTATTGATAGGCAAAGGCTTGTGTCACCTCACCCCAGTTTGTTAGTCTGTCGTAAAGGAAGAGTACACCCCATGCTCTCCTTTCCCCATCCTGTGGACTTTGCACCAAATTGAGATCCAGCTCGAGTGCTTGTGCTGGTTTCAGGACAGGAATTAGTCTTTTGGCTGGCTAATCTAAAATTTTGAGTGGTCCTGCTTTGAGCATGGTGCTGCTCCAGATGACCCTTGGAAGTCCCTTCCAGTCAACCCTTATGTTGGTGAATTTTTCATGAACAACCTTAGTAGGTTTATAGCTGAGTCCTAAACAAATCCCAGTGTCTCACAGATAAAAGTTTCTTGGAGCAAACTCATGTGGGGCAAAAATATAGTGCTGACTTGACACTAAGCATTGTAGTACTGAGGTAATTAGACAGATGGTCTCCTCTTACAGTTAGTGTAGGAAACGGAGTCAGGGAATTAATTAATACTCAAGCTATTCTTGGCAGATGGCTAAGAGCAGACAATTGCTTTAGTATGGCGTTAGTAAAATATGTACCTTTGTTTCCCATGCCTCTCCTGATGTGTCCTTAATGTAGGGCTAATTACGGAGACCCATAAGGCCTGAAGACGATGACCAGGCTAAGTAGTGTAGTAGTTTCCTGGCTGGGTGCTCGATGGAGGTTGGAAGGGTCTGAAATGGATGAACGGCATGTTAGCCAAAGCGGGAATTTTAGGTACGATACAGATGAAGTCCAAATTGTGGAATAGCAGAGCTGGATATTATCTGTGAAATCCGAGGTCACTGTTTACATGTGTCAAGCTGTGTAGGTTTCTGCTGTATCGAACTGTACCAAACAAGAGTGATTTTCTTCGAGTGATTTTCCCTAGACCAAATTTTAGTGATTTGTCCATTATGAAAACTTGCAAATGTGTTTGCCTATTGACTTTCCCATTGTGTCTGACTTACAGAGCCAGGGATATAAGCAGACGTTAAGCATTCCCAGCTTTGTTGCCATGCATGTAAGCTTTCCAGTGGGTAACTTTTTCACTTTGTCTGCACTCTCAGCCTTAATGAATTTCATGTAGTTTTTTTAATCTTGGGATTTGCGTTCATTCCATTATTCGGGCAATAAAGGTTGTCTGTGTCAGGAATTCAGTGTATGTAAGCTCTAACCAGAACTAGAGAGCAAGTTAAAAATGTGTGTCTAGTTTGCGGTTTATTACCTTGTCTCTAATGACTCTCTTGCAACCTCATACAGGTGAACGTTCCCAGACATTTGCCTTTCAAGATTGGGAAGATAAAGGAGGCTGCGTGTGGAGGGACTGGCAATATCGTGCTGACGGGTGAGTTTGCTTTTACAGTCGTCCTCTTTAGTGCAAGGCCGTGCAGTAGGTGGATTGTAACTTCATGGAGCAAGCATCTTGTTCACTGGAAACAGGGAAGTGCTGTCTGTTACAAGGAAAGCTGGGAGACTGAGAAATGTGTCATGTAAGAATGTACTAGGGGAGTTATTTTCACTAGCTGTATGTGCTGTTGTAAGCACTTACGCAAACTATAACAAGAGCATGGTCGCTGCTTGCTGTTCTGATCCCTTGGTTTGTTGACCACATGGGCCATATGTGGCCTATAATGAAGATGGATATAGGGAGGAAGTAAGGCAACACTTGAGAGAAAGGAGAGCCCTTCAGACTCAATATAAATCTGATATATAAATAAATCTTGATAAAATAGGCTGGAAGTTAGAGTTCTGAGAACCGTGAAGCTCTGCAGCAGACTTCTTAGTGAATGCTGCTTTGGATTGCCAGTGGCCCGGGGAGCACAGCTTGAAAGTCACGGAATAAAGGAGCGAGGGAAAGATTGCACTACTTTTATGAAGGATCATCTCAAGGAAGACGTTCATATATATGATGCGGTTGCTGTGATGACAAGACATTTGGGCTTCTAGCGTGAAGGGAGCAGAGCTAGCAGACACAGCAACTTACTCTGTCTTATGCTGTCCAACTGCTGCCTTTCCCAGGCACTCAGCTTTAAGGCAGAATGCCAGACAAAGCGACTAGCCTACCACTGGTTTGGCCATGCCTCAAAGGAAAAAGCAATGATAATAAAACATTCAGCCTCTGTCCCATCAGTCAGTAAGCTGAAGTATTTTATCCTGCCCACACTGTGTTGGTATTTTTTCCCCATGGAAGTTTTGCCTGTGAAGATTGATCGGCTTGCACAGCTTAGGAAAAAATTAAGGCATTTGAATGGCAATGCATTGTTTGCTACTTTTAAATAATCAAAAGGTGCTAGACTGTTCTGTGAGAAAGGAAAATATCCCTTTGGATCTGATTAACTCTTGGTCATGGCATGAATTACACAAGCACGGACTTTCTTACAGAATGTGTTCTTATTTTAATACAGAAGAAGGAAATGTTTTTGTCTGGGGATATGGAATTCTTGGGAAAGGACCAAACCTAATAGAGACAGCAATGCCAGAGATGATCCCTCCCAGCCTTTTTGGCTGGTCAGACTTCAACCCGGACATCCGTGTTGCTCACGTTCGCTGTGGACTCAGCCAGTTTGCGGCACTTACAAGTAAGTTTCTAGTCCTGCTGTCATGGAGAAGTCACATTGGCAGTTAAAAGAAAAACAAAAGAAGTGCCCATCTTTCGTTAAACTTAAAGCACACTGGTATGCAACAGGAGGGGCGGGCAGCACATTTACAGGTGTCAGCATGGTTTCTAACATAGGTACTTCACTAACTTACGCTTTAATGAAGAAAGTGTTATTCTTCTAAAACAAACAAAATTCCTCTCAAACAGGAAACCCGGGAAGGTTTTTTCGTTTTCTTGTACAGAATAAGTCAGTCAGTTGCACTTTAGAAGCAGCAGGCATTTGTGTTAAATGAACAAACTAAAACGTGAGTCTAAATCGGAGCTAAATGTTAGGATTTCTTGGCTCTTCTGACCAATTCAGTTAGCAATCTGAGGTGGGAAGACGTACGCATTTAACGCGCAAAGGGTATGATACTCTGGTATGTACACCCTGTACTTGATACCAGCCTTTAAAGGAAGTTTTGCATTTCAAAGTCATATAAAAATGGGCAGCAGAGGGCAGCAGCACAGAAAACCCAAGTACTTGGTAGTGAAAGTAATCGTTTACTAATGAAAAGTGCCAGGTACAGATGTGCTTGGTCCTTCCTGGGGAAGTGGTATGCATGACTATCAGTCAGGTTACAGGCTGCTGGTAACTGGTCTCCCCCTGGTATTCGGGAAGAGTTAGAAACGGCGTTTGATTAAACTGTACTTATGTTATAGATTGTGTTGTGGTTGTCTCTGCTGTGCGGCTGATCTAAACACTTCTGAGAGGCTTGAAACTGACCAACTCTGTTGAATGCAAGTTTTTTTCTTTTTCCCCAGTTGTCATTAGAAGGTCACTTCTGTCAGGCAGCTGGATAACCAGTGCCCAGGTGATGGCTTGGGACAGATTTCACTGCCTTGCTTTCCCCGTTTGCTGTGCTGATAGCTGATGTGGGTCAGCTGTAAATGTCTAACTTCCAGCACAAATGATTCACTTCACCACAAATGATTCCCTGGAATCTCTTCTGCTGCACTCTTTCTTCAAATAAAATTCCAAAGCAAGAGCTGTAAGAGGGGGAAGCAAAGACTTGTGCCCAGAGCTTGCTGCTTGTCCTGCTCATTAGGCATCATTTTCCCCAAGCACAAGTACATTTATTGTGCTTGGAACTAAACTCGATGGCTTTCATACTGCATGTATAACCCTTTATACTCCCAGAAGCACTGTAGCCACACTTGCCAGCATCACAAATAGAATTCTTCCTTTTTAATGACCATGCCCTATTTTTTTAATTCTCTTTTCTTTTTCCCTGTATAGACAGAGGAGAACTGTTTGTATGGGGCAAGAATCTAAGAGGGTGCCTAGGAACTGGAAGAATGGAAGACCAGTATTTCCCGTGGAGGGTAAGGACGGTAGTTTTAAGGCCAAGAGTATATTCTTTAGCTAGTCTTTGTTATCCTGCGGGCAAGAAACATCATATCCTGCATGGTTTGGTTGAGTAATTTTGTAAGAAGTGGAAGCCTAAGCTGACTGTAGAACTGCTTTGTTTTCCAGAGATTGTTGCCTAGCCTGCTTAGGGATGGAGGTATTCAGTAAATTTTTTGAGTCTTCCGGTTCTGCTATCTCAGTATAGATTTCAGATCCCAAAGCAAAATCTGGTGCTGTGCCATCGCTTCTGAACAGTTCTAATCTTCCTCCTGTCCACAGTCTTCTACCTGCTACCCCTTACTGCCTCTTCCCTCCCCTTCTCACCTGCACTTCACTTTTGTGCATGCTGCAAAGAAAGCCACCAGTATTGGTCATCTGTGACCAGGACTTGCATTACACATCTAAATTAGGTGAACGTCTTGGCCATGGTCATGGTCCACACAGCAGTGGGCTGCCTTCCCCTGCTTCTCTTCCAAGTCAAGCAGCTATGGTGGTGCCTGTGTAGTTACAGTAGGAGATCCTTAGCCACTGAACTGTTTTCATAGCTGTTTCGCAACACTTCCAGTTCCACTCCCTTCTCTCAGATGGCTCCGAGAGCCACATTCTGTGGGTGTAGAAGAGTCTTTGGCTCTGGAGTTCAGCACTCAGCCTAACAGATGTTCCCAGTCTCCATGAAGGCCAAGCAGGAGGGGAGGGAGGCAATCAGTTGGACCACCCTGGAGTCCTTTTCCATGTGTCTGAACTGAGTGGATGTGTTTCTTTGGCATGCTTTCTCCTCCTTTTAAAAAGGAAGAAAAAAAGACCGAGTCTGGACCATTTGCCTAAAATCACACTCCTGTGGCTGAGCGGAGTCTCTGAATTCACCAAGCGTGGCATGTCCAGGTTTCCTTAAGCATGGACGCAGAGGGTTATGCTCCCTCAAACAGCCAGCTCCTGTCTGACATTACTATGGCAATGTACCAAACCAAGGGCCGTTACCAGGGTACCTGTCTGTGACCTCCTGCCCTAGAACTGGCCATCTCTCCTCTCCCTTAGCTCTAAGGAAAAACTTCTACTCGTGGCCTCTGCTTTCCTTTAATTTGAAGTCAACTTTAAGTGAAAGAGCTATAACTAGTAGTGAGTGAGCTGGGTCTGCTTAGCATCAAAGCAAAAACTGCCTTAGGCTGCGTTGAGCTTTCGCCTCGTTCCAGTCCTTGCTGGTGAGAGAAGAGGCAAATCCTTGTGGTGCTTGGGCAGATCCTCTTCCTGCTGTCTGGATTACTCTGTTCGGTCGTGCTGTTTCTGCTGCTGAACAGATGGGCTGAGGCTACAGTCTCCTCGCTGTCTGCTAGTGAGACCTCTCTGTCCTTCCAAAGGTTTACGTGCTTCTGTGAAGGGAGAAAGGGAATATTTCACAGCTCGATGCACAAACATGTCTGGTGCTGAATCTCGCTTTCTCTGGGTTTGCAAGATGGCACTTTCATAGGTACAAGTCCCCGTGAAACCAACTGGCATGTTAAGCAGAAGGAGGATGAGAAATTGGAAATATCAGGTGCAAAGTGCCAGCTTGAGAAATAACGCACTCTTGTGTGTCCGATCCAGGTGACTGTACCCGGTGAGGTGGTGGATGTTGCGTGTGGAGTTGACCATATGGTCAGCATGGTTAAGTCTTTCACCTAGTGATGCTGCTGGGCCTCAGCACTGTGCTCAGAAGACGGGGGGACTTGGTGACGAGCTGCTTGGAAAGGAAGACTCATTCCGTGAAGCCAAGCAAGAAGTGACTGTGAGCAGAGACAGCTGTAGCAGTGCCTGGGTGTGTTGTCATCTCTGCATCATTGAAACGCTCTGCCCTGGCTGCAGGAAAGATGTGCGTTCCCCGAGGAGAGTGGAAATGCAGGGAGTGCTCCGACTGGTTCGTGATGAGCTCCCAAAGAGCCTGAGGCCCAGCCCACAGCTGGTGAGTCCCTCTGTGTGTAAGGACGAAGAGCAACTCCCTCAGGGAAAACTGGCACGAGGCGAAATCTGTAGCACAAGACATTGATTTATGGATGCTTTCCCTGTCACCAGCTCTGGGGTGTCAGTGTTGGGTTGAGCCAAACTATTTTTCAAGGGAAAGAGTTTTTTAATAATTATTTTTTATATGGAAGGAAAGTCGTGCTGGCTGTTGGAATCCAGCACAGCTGTCCTTGGCGTCCGCCACCAGCTGCACTCTGCCCAGGCTGCTGTTCCCTGCGGAAGCCTGGAGTGGCCTGGAATCGGTGGTGTGCTAGCAGGGGAAGGATCTTAAGGGGCAAGAAGCAGAGCCTTGTTTCTTGGTACTTTCTTAGCAGAGAAGTTGTGGCAAGCACATTTAGTCCAGAGGAGGCTGCTGGAGATGGGATGCAACAGCTGTATGTACCTGTAGCCAGCACTTACCAAATCTCATCCCGAAGCACGGGAAACTCTCTCCTGCAAAATACTCCAAACATCAGGCAGAGTTGTATCATTTTTTCTGTGTGGGATACTTCTGCTGTATAAATTATTTTGGCAAAAATCCAAGCTGATATGTTTTTAATAAAGTGGTAATGGAAATATTCTTGAGCTTGACTTCATACACGGGCTGCTCTGTCTTGCACTCTGCGTTTAAACTTGAGCATTTTGGTTCACGGTGATGTGACAGGAAACCTCTCTTGTCAGCTGGGACACCTCTGCACCCGCAGGACTGATACCGTTGTAGGCGGGCACTGTGTCCACGGTCCCAGAGGACACCACATACTCACATTTTGGCTCTGTTATCTGAAATTCTGTATCAAATTGTTGTGTAATTCCCAAAACTCAGGGGTTAAACTCTACCTTGATGAAGAAAGTCTTGAAGGACTTCGCATAAAATATAGGAGAGGTGAAACAAAGTGCACAGAAATAAAGAGATGTATATGAGTTGTTACTAACATTACTGTGTGACTGGTGTTGCTGTGGTGGGTTGAGGCAGAATAAGCAGAAAGCTCGTGTTAAATTGTGGCAGACCTTCGCTGCCGTGAATTCCCATTAAGTGAGCTTTAATTTATACCTTCGTCTACATGCGACTTGGGCAACTTGAGCTGCCCAAACGTGTCTTGTTGGCCTCACGGGAGCAGCTATGCCCTTTTGACATGAGGAAGCTTATTAAAGCGTTGAAAACAAATGTAAAAAAAAATTATGGTAAAAAAGAAAGGGGTTTCTGACACCCCCCGTTGTGGATGTTGCTGTTGAGGAGGGCTGCGCAGGGTGGCTGGTTGGTGCTGGGGAGCGCTGCAGGCTTTTAGCTGCTCTCGTTCACAAGCGTTCCCTGATGCCACTTGGGGCTGGGCCTTTTGGAGAGCTGGGATGAGAATTAATGCCGTGTCGTACCTGGTTGTTGCAGTCTTGCTGTGCAATAAATTGCAAAATGTGTGTGTTAATTAGATGCCAGCAAGGTCTTTAGCCCTAAATAGAAGTGTTGTATGGCTTAATGCAGTGGGAGTGTTTGCACTTTCATTACAGTGGCTGTGGGCATTCTCGAACACGCTGCTCGATGGGACCAAGGTGAGCGGCAGAGAGCCTGCGGTCTGGCAAACACCGGCACAGACCCTTGCTTTGGTTAAGTGGGGGGGGGTTGACCGTGGCCAGGCGCCCACCACGCCGCGCCGTCACTGCCCCTCCATCCACAGGATGGGGAGAAAATATGGTGGAAACCTTACGGGTCGAGATAAGGACAGGGAGATCACTCATCAGTTACCGTTGTGGGCAAAACAGACTCGACTTGGTGGAAATTAATTTATTGCCAATGCAACAGAGCAAGGTAATGAGGAATAAGAACAAATCTAAGAACACCTTTCCTTCACCCCTCCCTTCTTCCTTGGCTCAACCTTACTCCTGATTTTTCTACCTCCTCCCTCTCCTTGTTCACTGACCTTGGTGTCTGCAGGGTTGTTTCTCTCACATATTCTTGCTCCCCTCTCCCAGCTGCTGTTGCGCAGCAGTTTTTTCACCTTCTTAAATATGTTATCACAGAGGAGGTACTGCCTTCGCTGATGGGCTTGGCCTTGGCCAGCGGTGGGTCCGTCTTGGAGAGGGTGGAACTCTCTGCCCAGCATGGGGGCAGTTCTGGTGTCTTCTCACAGAAGCCACCCCTGCAGCCCCCTGCTACCAAAACTTGCCACCCAATACAAGCAGGCATTGCCGAAATGATTTGATCCACAAAGCAGACTAGGGCGTGTCTGGAGCCATTAGCGAGGCTGTGGCAGCAGTCGTTTCATCATTCATGGCGTCTTGCACCACTTGCAAGGTTAGATATGGCCCGAGACCCCCAGGCCCAGCACCAGCTCCCGGTGATTTGCGTTTGCTCAGCAGTTTTGTACAGAGGTCAGCGTGCGCAGTGGATGGCGAGAGCTGCCAGGGCGGTGACAAATGCAGTGTCAGGCTGCGCTGCGTGCCCTTGGGCGGGCAGAGACCTGCCTCCAGCAGGCTGCTGGGCGGGCAGCACAGATTGTCCTGCCCGTGGGGTGGCTGTGCAGGTAGGATGGGTCAGCAAAAGCCTGAACAGGCAGCAGAGCCCAGAGTTGGATGCCGAGTATATTATCTCTCACTTTTAACCAACCTAACCATAGCCCTGACGAGGAGAACTTCTGTGACGGGGTGCCTTTGTCCCCTCCATCCCTGCCGCGGCAGAGCTGAGGCCCGACTGTGCAGAGACCCAGTGCAGCAGACCCAGTGCAGCAGACCCTAGCTATCGAAAAGTGCCTTCTGTAACCCGCGCTCCCAACCATTGCTACCTCCTTTAGTGTCAAAAACCAACTCTGTGTTCCCCATCCATCAGCTCTTCGTACTTTCCTTCCTACATACCCCAAACCAGCCACATCGTCCTCCTGGACCACAGCGAGGACTGCCTGTGACTGTGCAGCAACAGGCTGTGGCTAAGTAGCGATCTGAACTGTGGGTGGGTTTGTTGCTCCCCTGCCCTGCCTCCAGCAAGCCTTGTGTCGCAGCTGAAGGGCTGGTGGGACCTGCTGAGCTCGTGGTTACCTGGACTGGAGCTGCGGATCCCAGGTTGCTCGTCACACTCTGCTCTTGTACCCGCAGGATCCTGGAAGTGCGGGGACAGCTGTGCTGGGCTAAAGCTGAGCCCCCATTCCTCTGGTTGCTGGGGAAAGAAGTCTGAGTGACAGAAGGTTCTTCGGGGTGGTAACAGAGAGAAGAACGTTGTCTGCAATGCCATGTTTTCTAGTTTGCCAGCGTCATACTGTGAATGTTGAAACGCAGGTGGAAAAAGGTTGGTGTTCATAGGCCCAGCTGCCCTCTGCAGCAAATCATAGAATCAAAGAATCATTTAGGTTGGAAAAGACCTTTAAGATCATCAAGTCCAACTGTTAACCCAGCACTGCCAAGCCCACCACTAACCCATGTCCCTAAGCACCACATCTGCCCGGCTTTTAAATCCCTCCAGGGATGGGGACTCCACTGGGCAGCCTGTGCCAGGGCCTGACAGCCCTTTGGGTGAAGAAGTTTTTCCTAATATCCAACCTAAATCTGCCCTGGTGCAGCTTGAGGCCGCTCCCTCTTGTCCCATCGCTTGTTACTGGGGAGAAGAGACCGACCCCCCCGGCTCCAGCCTCCTTTCAGGCAGTTGCAGAGAGCGATGAGGGCTCCCCTCAGCCTCCTCTTCTCCAGGCTGAGCACCCCCAGCTCCCCCAGCCGCCCCTCCCCAGCCTTGTGCTCCAGCCCCTTCCCCAGCCTCGCTGCCCTGCTCTGGCCACGCTCCAGCCCCTCCATGTCCTTCGTATAGCGAGGGGCCGGCTCAGGGCAGGGGCAGAGGGAACGCTGGCTTCAGCACCGGCTGGGCCAAGCTGCCATCCTGCCTATAGCCCTACAATCTAAACGCATGTAAAGAAATCCTCTGCTGCCTGCAAGCCTTCAGCGTGACACTAAGTAAACCTAAAGCCCCTGCGGCCCTTGCAAATGGTGGCCACAGGGAGGAGGGTGTTTGGCCACCATCTTTGCACCCTGCTCAGCTGCAAAGCCTCACGGCGCTGCCAGCGTGGTATTTGCCTGTGGGTGATTAAAGACCGAATGGAAACCGTATGTCCAGCCCCGTGCTGTGCAGCTGCCCCGCTTTCCATCTGAAAGGGCTCCTCTGAGCCCTGCCAGCGCGCCCTGGGGAGATGTCCCTCCCGTAGGCACTGGGGAGCTGCAGCAGGGGCTGAGACCTGGGGAGGCCAGGAGGGCCGTGGCGCGGGCATGTGCCGTAACCCCCGCCCGCCGCAGCTGGCGGGACTGGCTGTGCCACGCTCCGCAGCTCGGCCTCGCCGCCCGCCAGCCGGGGAGAGGCTGTGGAGGAGAAGCAGAAGATGCGCAAGCACGCCCATCTTTTAGCCGGGGCATTTCATGGCGTGCCAGCCCTGCAGCCGCCTCCGTGGCACCGTCCTGCCTCGGCTCACCCAGCCGGTTGGGGACGGCGCGTCCTCGGAGGCCTTTCCCTCAGCAGCCACGGGTTTGTTAAATGGGAATGTTGGGCAACAAGTGCCTTCGCCAGGGAGAGCAGTGCCAGGAGCTGCTGCGCCAGCATCGGTGCCCCATGTGTCAGCACGGGTGAGCTGCATTCATGCTTGTTTCATGGGATTTGGGTCTGTGGGGTTTTTGGGGGGGCTTTTTTATTAACATTATTCTTAAATTTATTATCACTTTTAATATATGCAACTTGTTCACTATTTTTGTTTTTTAAATAAAGACTTTGGCGGTGGGCACCCCCCCCCCCCCAGCAGAGCAGCCCCTGCTGTGCCACCCCTCAGCCGGCACCAGGCTGGCCAGGCCACGTTTTTGGCGTCTGAGCTCAGCTGGTGGCCGGGACCTGCAAGGAGCCAGTACTCGCGTGGCATCGCCGCCTGCACGACTCAGCCCCGCGGGAAGCCTGGGAACAGCAGCTCGTGCTGCAGAGGGGGAAACCGAGGCTGGGGAGAGCTGCGCCTTCCTCGGCTCCGGCTGCCAGGACGGACGGCGCGAAGGAGCGCCCACAAAATGAGATCCTAGGGACAGGTTTCCCTTTCCCTTCTGGGGGCAGGCAGACAGCAGGAATGCACCCCCCACTAAAAGGAGCCCTCTCTGTGATGAGTTGCTTTGATGAGCAGCCAAACACGAGAGATGGGAGACTTTCCCTGCCCAATTTTTCATGTTTTTCTTTCAAGCCTGGCTGACAAACGTCCTGCTCTGCTGCTCTGCTGAGCTCCTCCCAGTTCAGCTGTGGGTCCAGTTTCATAGAAAGCACTGGCAGACGGCTACTGCCAGCCTGCCCAGCCCCTCTGGCTGTCGGGCTGGTGTCACCGCTGGCTCTGGTGCCCACCAGCACCGTGCTGCTCTTCCCAGGGAAACCTTTTGTTACAGCTCTGGTGCCGGGTTTCTAAACAAGACTTGCTTCTCATTCATATAATAATGTTGTCTCTTGCTAAAGGAAGGGACCTTTGTGGCTCAATTTGGTCAGTCTTTGGGCACCTCTTCCAGATGCCATGATCGAGAGGCGGTGTGCAGGCTGCGGGGCATCAGGGCCGCTGAACGGGAGAGGGGCAGGAGCAGCTCTGGGATGCAGCAGCTTGAAGAGCCTGCGGCTGCAGCAGCAACACAGCCCCTGTCCACCGGGTGAGTGCAACCTCTGGCAAAGGTGCAGGGTGGACCCCGGTGACTTCTGGCACCCAGAGGAAGGCTCCTGCCTCATCTGAAGTCTTATAACTACAAAATAGGGTCACTGCCCTCAAAATTGGAGAGGAGCCAGATGTGCCTTCAACCAAAGGCTCTGGTCCACATGGCCATGCAAGACCACCGGGGGGAAAAAAAACAACACACACCCCACTCTGAAAAAAAAGATCAGTTTATTTTTAATAACCCTTTCCCATCCCAGATCCCTTGGCCTTGTCAGCTCTCCTCGGGGATGTGCTACTCTGGTTCGTACACTGAGAGCAGCTCATCATATTTTTATCTTTGTGTGATGAAGGGAGTCACCACAGACCCCAAAACCACCCCTGTCCCCCGCAGCCCCTTCGCTCCCCACCGGGCAGCACCCGTGGGGCCGTCCTGGGCTGGATGGTTTCCAACAGCAAGCTGCAAATTGGGGAACACAGAGGCGGGAGGGGTGAGCTGGGTCCAAATATATTTGGCGATTGCTGGTGGGGGTTTTGGATATAAGAAAATTGGAGCAAGCAGATGAAAAAGGCTGTGCTGGGCCCTAATTCACAGCAGCCCTGTAGCAGTGCTTTTCCCTGTACTGCTTTGTATCTAGGAAAGAACTAAGACAAATGTTTTATTTAAGAAGAAAAGGCTCAGAAAATAGAAAAATAAATACACTTTTCCCTCGCCCCCTTACCTGTCAAAGCCAGCCACCACCTGGGGCTTACGCTGCCTCCCCGTGACCGATGGGCCGGGGCCCTGCAGGAGCCCTGCCGTGGGGTGGTGACCCCAGGCCATTACAGACACGCGCTGGAAGGCAACTTTGCACCATTTTGTCCTTCAAAGTAGCAAATCAGCCAGCCCAAAATATACCTGCATCCCTAAATATACCTGCAGTGAGGCGGGGGTAGAGGCCAGGGAAGCACACGGGGAGCAGCTCAGATTAGAACTAAAATAACCTACTTGATTTTGCATTGATTAGCAAGAGTAATTTGCCCTCCAAACACCACTGCGCTGTCGGGCTTGGCTTAAAATAGCCTGAAAGCGCTTCAGGACAAGCCACTCGTGTAGATGTACAGCTCCAAGCACGTCAGAGCAGGGCTGCAACGCTCCTTAGCGGCCGGGGGCTGCAGGAGGGAAGGAGTGAGAGATCCACGGCCCAACTCCCTTCCCGCAGGCCGCCATGCCGAGGGGCTGCCGGCAATTCCCTGCAGGAGAGCCGGCCCTGCCAGGGCTCCCGCGGCCCCTCCGCAGCCAGGCTGGGCTTGGCTACAGCAAACTGCCTCACTGGGAAAAAAACACATGAAAGCCCATAAAACAAAGACTATTTTAGGCACCTGCTACATTACAGCAAATGCTTTTCTCTACAGGATCCTTCAAAAACAAATGACTTGGAGAACTAATAATTAGCCTGCAGCATTCAAAGTACTCCTCAAATAATGTTACTTCGTCAGAATCTATTTTCTGTAGCATTTTTTGCAAGGGGCTGGAGCCCTGCCTCAGCCCCCAGCACCTTCTGCACAAGGGCATGAGCCTGCTCAGGTAAAAAAAACCACACACCAAACCAACCACACCAAAACAAACAAAAAAAAACCCCACCAAAAAAAAACCACCACCAAAAAACCCCACACTAATACTAAAAACCTCTCAGTGTGTGCAGTGTCTTGGGGGGGTCTAGGCTGCACTATAACAGCCTAAATCCTCTGTATTTACCCCAAGACCCCAGCCGCTTTGGCAGGTAGCCGCAGACAGTGCTGAGAGCGTATGACAGTGCGGGTGTTGATTTTTATTCTTTTTTATTGGATTAAACCCCCAAGGCAATGCTCTGTGTTAAGGCTGCATTCCAGATTAGCAATCCCACACTAAATTCTTATGTGACTGCTCTTATACTTGACCAGAAGAGTCAAAAATGGGTTACCCTATGCTAAAAATAAGATACTTGTCTTGACCACAGTTTATGTAGACAAGCTGCTTCCCTTTAAATGGCCATTATAAATTGTTATAACTGTGATAGGGGTGATGATACATCTAATTTCAGTTTTTTTTCTTGCACACTTCAGCCAGGTTCTTCAGCTCCTCCTTGCTGAGACCAATGTGGCAATGGCACTGCGCACTGCGCTGCGTACGGGGACTCGGCCAGCACCCAGCTGCGACTGCCCTAAAACAGCCTGCGAGGGGACGGCAAATCTCCCCTGCCCCCCTCGGGGTGCGGGGCTTGGGTGACGTCCCATCACTGGGACCACTCTGCTGGGGCCCCCCAGGCTCCCGGGCATCTGCACCCTTCTGTGAGCAGGTAAAAATGAAGTTTTGCAACTACACTAGCAGTATCCCACTGACTTATTTTAAGGGAACAGGATGGGGCAGGTTTGGTGGCTCCCAGAGAACGGTGGCAGGATGGAGAAGATGGTGGCGGGTACCATCCCTAGGGGGTAAAATACAACCGGTGACAAGTCCGGGACACCAGAGAGCCTCGGGGACGTCTGCTGACCATCCCAAATGGGTGTACGCAGGCAAAGGGCACTGGCGGGAGTAAGGTCCAGCGTGGCTGTAGGTCAAAATAATGAGAGCTACATCTTATAGACAATGCCAAGCTCTGCTTTATTTTCATCAGTTTGATCAGTACAAAAGCAGACAGCGTATGTTTCACTTTTTATTCTTTTTCATTTTAATTAACACTTTACAAAGTACAAAATATACTGTCATTTATTTTGGAACATTAGGATTTTTTCTTTTTTTCCGTTTTTTTTTTTTTTCCCATACAGTACATAAATCTCAGCTTTTCAGCATAAGACCAGCAAAGAAAAGAAGCGTGTGCACTCGCTGGGAAAGCAAAGCATCCACTTCTCAGCTCCACACTTCGTGCCCAGAGCACGATCCTCAGCTGCTGCCACCGCTCCCTCTGCCCCACGGCGTAACGTTCCCCCTCGCGCAGAGGCCGGCACCAAGGCCACCGACGCTTTCGGTCTCCCCTACACCTCGTGCCCCCGAGTCCTCATGAGCTGCTGCCCACAGGCGCGGTGCCTGGCCCCACCGAGCGCAGCCGGCATGGCCGGCGTGAGCAGCCTTCCCAGGGCTTCGCCTGGAGCACAGCGTGGACCCCCCTGTCAGTTTGCATTAGTCTTGTAATTAAAGGGAAAAAAATACGCATTTATTTTGCTCCCCCCAAAGGCAAGGCTCCCGTGGGGTTTCTCAGAGGTGAGCGGGGAGGAGAGGCTGCGGGAGGTCAGGGTGCCCAGGGCTGCCCACGTCCCCAGCCCAACCTCAGCCAGTTTGGTGGGTGTCTGAGGCCAGAAGTGGTATTTCACTTACAGAGAAAATGATACCTAAATAACGTTATTTAAGAAGGTCCTGAAGGTTTGTGTTTCCTCCCTGGGCTGCCCAGCACAGCCATTTGAAGCAGCCGAGGAGCAGAGGGGCAGACCCTGGTCCGAGCTGGGCAGATGCTGCACCAGGAGCCTCTCTGCTCTTTTGGCAGTTCTAGAAATTCGGGTCAATGCTACGGCCATCCTGGGCACCTGGGGAAAATCTAGGCTCCTTCTTAAGTCCAAAAGAAGAGAACGAGAGAAATGCTTAGTCTTGTTCAAGCCAGTTGAGACATTAATAAAGTGGCGATGCACTGCAGCCGTGGAAGGGCTGACGCCAACCCATCCAGCTCTGAATGTGCCCAACGCAGTGGAGTTATGGCGTAAACCTGCACCACAACCCCACAGGGCGACAGCTCACTGCATTTTAGCCCAGCGGAACCAAACTAAAAATCTTTCCCTAAGTACTGATGAGGATGATGAGGCTCCTTCCATGCAATGCTCCCTCCAAATTAACCCTCCCAGGTGCCTTACGATGCCCAAAGAGCAGGAGACAACCAACGTGAGCTGGCGCCGTGCTGCGGGGCTGCAGTCGGACATGTTTGCAAAGAGGGGGCTGCGGATCCCGAGCGTGTTCCCTGGGCACTACGGCACTGAGGAGACCTCAAATCCCCGCAGCACCAGGGCCTGCTGGCATGGCTTGGTGGTGGGAGCGGGTGAGCGCGTTCACCAAACTAAGGTCATCACACTCTCTAATTTTAGTGAAAGCAAGGGGAGAGCAGGAACCTGGGTAGTTAATGGAGAGAGGGAGGGAGACGGGCTCTTCCAAAGGCTGAATCGGGGCATCCAAAGCCGGATCCTGCCATGAGTCACTGCCCGGCGGTCTCCTTCTCCCCTCTCCTGCTCGGGTCAGCGGGACAAGTGTCCCCTTGCTGTCACTGCAGAGGCAGCACAGAGGAGGAGGAGGATGCGCGGGCAGAAAACACGGCTGCCAGGGCGCTAAAACAAACAGCCCACTCCTCAACTTCGTGTCTCACGAACCCCAAATCAAAGCCTGCAGCCCACGCACAGGGGACGGATGGGAGGAGTGACCCAGCCACAGGCAGCAGGGACAGGGGACGGGACCACGCTGGCTGTGACAGTGAGCACAGCCCAGGGCTGGCGAGTGGCCGAGTGCCACCACCCTCTGCATCGCCAGGCCCCTGATCTGGGCACTAACAGCACTCGGACGCAGTTCTCACACCCCTGCTATCAACAGCCATCGGATCAGCGTGATTATTTTTAGCAGCAGTAGCAGCGAGGCTTTTGGGTGAGAGGTGAGGGCAGCCCCAGCTCCAGCACAACCAGAGACACCAGGAAAAGACTCTTCCAGTGCCTCCGGGGAGCTGCAAACGCAACCCTGGCCCCTGCCGCAGGGACACTGATGTGCTCCTCTGATCCCCCACGCTATCGGAGCAGGTCACAAATGCAGAGCAAAGAAAAACCCAGAGGAAGGAAGAACTGAGACGGCGTGGCTCGGGGCTGGGAGAGGGGACCCTGGTGGGCAGGGTCGGGAGGAGAGCGAGGGTACGACTCGTTTTTTAGTTCTGTGACAAAACTAAAACAAGGCTGAGGTCATCGAGCCGGAGCAGACGTCGTCTGTTCCTAATGGTCAAAGGAAAAACTGGGCGCTCCTACTGCAGAGCCGTCCTTTTCGTACACCGAACCTCCCAACCGCAAGGCGCAGGGCTGGCCCCTGCTGAACGGCACCGACCCACAAACCCGCACCGCGAGGGAAAACACAGAGGTCTGCTCCCAGAAGGGAGACATTCAAAAATCAGTGATTTCTTCAAGAACAGGACTAGTTAAATAGACTGCCTACACGTACTGCTGCAGATGAGCGGCGTGGCTGGATGGGAGAGCCCAGAACACCCCGTGCCTCAGGGCTGAGCAGCGGTGGGAAAGGTCCCTGCACCCTGTGCAGGCCAGTCCTGCCCGCAGGCAACACCGCCCTAGGGAGGTTTGCAGTTCCCGCAGTTGTAGCAGCAGAGCCAGCTCTTCAGGTAGTTTCAGTGACCTCAACAATTCAAAAAAATCACAAGGCTGGCCTTAAAAATAACTACAAGAAACAACAACAAAAGGCTGTTGGTTTTTTCTCCTTTGCCCTATGCATACACCCCCCTCACCCCTTCCTTCAGCTTCCCACATGGCAAATGCTCTTTTGCTCTTCCCAGAAACTAGAAACCCAAACAGGAGACTGCTGGTTTTCTTCAGGAAAAGGGAAATTCCCTCTGTGTCCCCTTCCAGCCGATGGGAATGACTCCGTGCGGGAGCATTAATGCTCACAGCAGCCATCCCGGCAAGCGAGGTGCTTCCAGCAGCATTCCCACAAGGGAACGGGAATCCCCCACAAGGCCAGGGAATCAGGTACCTAGAAAACTACGTTTTTCAAGTTACAAAAGAGCTGGTAGGAATCCTTTGGGAAAAAGAAAAAGCTTATTACTGTAATTGCAGAAAGCTGGTTTCAAATCCTCAAGATGCTGAGATAGCAGCAGAAGGCGAGGGGGAACAGGGGAACCCCGAACTACAGCCAGCCTCCGACGGTGTCCTTCCAAATGTGCCGTGCAAGAGACACCACCTCTGCCACATCCACGCAGGGAGGAAAACAAGCAACCAGCCCCCCCAAAATGAAGGACGAAAGGAGCCCTTTTTTTGGCGTTGTCTTTTAGGGTTGGGAGGACACTGGTAAAACCGCTGGGTCTGCCTAGAGAGGGACACTCGGCAGCTGATCAGCTGTCCTACGGTACAGGCAGAGGACAGAGCTAAGACAGAGGGGAGCAACGTGCTCCCACTCCGCTCTTGGACATATTTCAAAATTTCAATTCTGCCAGATCCCTGCTGGGCAACTCCATCCATCTCCAATCCAAAATCCACCCACACTTCATTTACAAAATTCTGCAGAAAGCTAAAAAAGGATGAAAACAAAAAACCAAGGGAGCCCAGGGAATTAAGCAGCTGGTTTGCAACCACAGCAGCACTCGTGCAGCCCGGGGCGGTGCTGAGCTGGGCTGGCCACGGCCACGCTCGAGCGGGGCAGCCAGGGCAGGAGGCGTGCGGCTGCCGTCCCTCCGCTGCTCCCCGCACCTCGGCTGCAAAACTTGAGGGCCTTCAGCTGGGATGAGCTGTCTGGGGTTCGTGCTCCCTCAGGGTCGGGCCCTCACCTAACCGGGGGCAGGCAGCGGCACAGGTAATCTTCGCACGAGAATTACAGAGCGGGGAGAAGCTGTTACATGTAATCTGCAATGACAAGGTAACATTCAGTCCTAGGCTTCGGTATACAAATTGTCTTCCCAACCTGAAGGAGAATTGGCTGGTGCTGTCTAGAGAGACCAAGAGAGATATCTTGGCTATATATGTTCCAAAGAGGTACATTTCTCTGCACATTCATACCCTAAAATTAGAATATACTTTGTTTGATACATCCTTCATTTATTTCCCCTGCTTAAAACAGGGTCTGTGCATTGCTCCACGCTCACCAGAGCTTCTGCAGGGGCTACGGCTGCTGCAGCCAGGATTTGCTGATCAGCCTCCAGCACACGTCCCGTGTTGCAGAACCCAGTCCTCTTCTTCACCTGTGCTAACTAGAGCTGGCATTTCAACCAAGCTGTGCTTCATGAAGATTAAATAAAGAAGGAGGCCGAGGGATGGAAAAGAGGGGACTGAAGACAGCAGAATAACTCCAGATTCACAGTCGAGCGTTTCCCTCCCAGGTGTCCTGCACATCTCGGCCAATGTAAACACACCCCAGCACATGCTATAAAATGTAAATACTATTTGGCAAAGGATTACTGGGGTTTACGCTCTAGCAGGTAATAAAAGTTTAATCCAATCCAATGTTTGCAGGGAGGACTGGACCAGGTAAGCGAGATGCCTTAAGCCGCTTACTGGAGATGTCCACAATAGTCATAGTAACAGAAAGAAAAGAAATCCTCATCAGAAACTGATTTCTTGTCCATCGCCGAATGCTGCTGTGAGACACTTTCGCTCAGGAGCTAGCAGCCGACACTCAGGCTTGGGCTGAACGAAGAATTTCTCCCTTGTCATTATTAGAAAATACCAATTATCCAGTGCCAAGACAGGAACATTTGCTCTCACTGAGCACTGACTGTGCTGACAGGGGACCTGGCACCTTCTACTCAAGTCGTTGACCTTTAAAGCAAGGAGTTTGAATGCCCTGGTGCTCTTGAACAGTACGTGTGGGTACATGGACGGGAAAAATGCGTGCGAAACTGCCGAGACAGTAACAGGGCTGCCCACAGGAATAGTGAAGCTGGGGCCGACACAGCGGCTGCTGCAAGTCAGCACGGACTGAAGCCCTGGCCCTTCTGCAGCCGGGGCAGTAACGGCTGCATTAACTTGACATTAACTGCATTAACAACCAGGGAGGTTGCCCCCTTTGTAACAGAAGAAAATTCAAGCACTGTACAGCAAAGCTAAGAAAAGACGGGAAACGGCTTCTTTCAGAGCCAGACCGATCAAACACGTGCAATTTAGCCTCTAATGTCCCAAACAGCTTCGCTACCTTCATGGGATGTCAGAGTCACGCTGTTAAAACCTCATGCCAGGGACACGCTGTGAGACCACAGGTCCCCACGCAGGGCAGCCGGTGTGGGAATGTGCCGGGAGCTCGTGCCTGGGGACGGCAAACCCAGCCCCTGCAAACGCATCGCACACGCCAGTGCAGTCTCTGAGCAGAGCTGCTTTCTGCCTTGCCTCTCCCAGGTGTCTGCAGGCTGCTGAGAGCATCAGGTGCGTCAGGAAACAACTGGATGCTCACGGAGCTATGCTGGAGCCTGAGCGACCTCCTCGGCTATGTGCCCGCCGCGTTGCACTGCCTTGTTTCCTTCCCAGCATCTGCAGGACAAAACTTCACGCTTCAGAAAAATTAAACCTGATAAACTTCTGTTGGATGCCTTTCTTGGCTAAAGCAATCATGACCTTCCAGTAACATTTTCCTTCAAGTGTCAGTACTGAAAATCCCCAAGCCTGCTCCGCATGGTGCGTCTTAAAAGAGTAAATCACTGCTCGGCGCCATTTGCAACCCCACAAGCAGGGTCTGACACCAACAAGTAAGTTTTTTGTTAGAGACGAGGGTTGATTCATCTCTGACCAACAGCATTCCCTACCTGTGGCCCTGGGAATGGTAACACTGAGCTTGGAGTTAAAAATACATTTGGAAGCAGCAGCACGATGTTTATATGATGAATGCTCTTTCTAAATGGCATCGCCATTAAGTAAGTCTTCATACTAATGTCACCCGCTGTAGGTGCCACAATCTCTAAGCTCCAGCAAACCCAAGTACTTCTGTTAAGGCCTCCCTATGCAAGAGAGGTTATCGCATGCCACTTAAAGCACAGAAACTCTATCAACTGCAAACCAGACTGGCTTCAATGTCTGACAAGAACCAGAAAGCTGCGCACACCTATGCAAGGATGCATTTATGGGGCAGACTGAAAATGAGCAACCTGAAAGAGCCGAAAGGTCAGCTGCAAGGCAGCACCCCCACTGCGTTTGGTGAAGCATTAACTGAAATACCAAAATAGGGGATGTTTTGGGTAAAAACCTTTTCCCACTTGGACCCTAAGAAACAGCTCTTCTGTTCAGCAGGAAACTCTGACTACGAGATGCAAAGACCATGCACTTCCAACAACCAAGTTCAAACAGCCACTCTTACTTTTAACAGGAAAATACCCTCCAACACTTCCATCTATTTAAAAATAACCCACTGATTTAAAGCTCCTCACAGGCCAACAAATGCAAGTTTCCCAATAAATACCAGAGCTCTGCGTTGGCCGTGGGTTGCCTTCTGGCCACCGAGCCACCAACAGCCACATCTACCAGGAAACCAGACACCCACAGAAAGCAGCTGTGCAGCCTCGCGCGGAGACGCTGGGGAAGGCCACCATCAACCAGCTCCAGAGGAAACGCGTCGACAAGCCCAGGCCACCCCGAAGCCATCGCGGGCAGGAGGTTCAGGAGGTGCTCCCCGCGGCCGGCACCCGGACCCAGCCTCGGCACGGGCACCGGCTCGGTGCTTGCGGGAACTGGAAGCCCCATTGCAAACCTCCCAGCCAGGGCCTGGGCAGGCACTTTGCAAATGAACCATCACTACTTACAGGCTGAAGCAATTCAGGGCAGCAACTAAAATACATATAAAGAAAAAGGAGCAAGTTTCCTACAGTCTCTGTGCTTGAGGCACCAAACTGAAGAGGAACAGGGTGTTTCTGAAGCAGGCAGGAAAACCCGATGCTGCAAATCGGCGTGGGTCTCTGCCTACTCACAGCAAGCAGAGGAGCCACAGCTTTGCTCCAGGTCAGCTTCGCTGCTGCTCTTCGCTTAAAACATGTAGAGAAAACCCGAGAGTGTTACTAAGTATTCATATTGCCTATATACTTGAATTAAAAATATATGGTGAATAGATGTGTGTATACAGCACTTACTACATATATACACACAGAGACCGTGTGCCCAGAGTATACACACATGTACTCACACAGTATATATTAACCTATATTGCTCAAGTATATATGCTATGTACAGTATATAGCCATATGAACATAAAACACAGGTATTTATATATGTGTACAATAGAGACATACTAAGTATTTCTATGTAAACACTATACAAATATATGAACATATGCACACACTTGCACAGTAGAAAGGAATTTGCAGCCAAAATCTAATTGGGGTGGGGGAAAAAAGACAAAAACCTACATAGTAACACACACAACATAAGAAAGGTCAATATTTCTAAGAAAACAAAGGCCTCGGAGAAACAAGGAGGGCGCAGGAGGGCTGTGTTCTCCTTCCCTGCCCACCCCTCCTTGCGGGGCTGGAAACGCTTTTTGCATTTTGCTGTTTGGTGAATTTTTGTGCAACGAGAGGAACCGAAAGGGCACGGAGAGGGTCCCGCAGCGTTAAGGTGATCCCTGATTAGCAGCAACCCCGGCCAGGTGAAATTCCCCAGCAGCCGAGCAGGGATGCTCGGGGCAGCGCGCGGGGCTGACAGGTAACCTGGGCTGTCAGCGATGCAGACACCCAGCCAAAGGGCGTCCCACTAAGACGTGTTCCTCCTTTTATCCACACAGTTAAACAGCACAATGCCAGGGATGCTCAGAGACATTATTATCATAAGGCATTTAAAAAAAAAAAAAAAAAAAAAGACCCTTCAATTTTTCCCCACCCCAAAGGCTGGGTGCTGGGAGAGCGGGAGCTGTTGAGCAGCTTTAAGAGCCACTGCTTTGGGCTCATTAAGCACTGTGGTGTTATATTATTATTATTATTACTATTAATTTTTTTTAACAAAGCCCCTACGGACCCCTTCCTGCCTTATCCAGTGAAGGTCTCATAAGCGACACCACTGCGCAAGTTTGCGCTGATCCTGCCCGCACGCTGCCCTTCCCCAGGGCTCTGGTTCAAGGTTCAACCACTTCTGGCTAAATTCGGAGTATCTCAGTTCCCACCAGCAAAGCGATGTGGGGAACGCTAAAGGGAAAGCATCAAACTACCCCAAGTTGTCTGAAACAATCTTCTTGGTTCTCAAGACAAAACAAGAGAGGAAATAAAAAAAGTGAAGCTGAGGATGATGGCAGAGACAGAGAGTCCCTCAATGGCATTTTACACGTTGTGAATTTTTCAGGCTAACTTTCTCATGCCAGGACATCAACTTGCTTTGTGAAGTTTTGAAACACCCCAAAGATTCCTACAGATTCCACAAATTCAGGGCCGACTCCCTTGAGGAAAAAAGTGGAAAATTTAAATTAAAAAATCAGCCTCTAAAATAGCCTGAGTGCAAAGTTAAAAAAAAAAAAATTAAAAACTATTTTTTTCGCTTTCTCTTAAGGCTCAGTAAAGTTGATGTTTGTTTCAAGTAATTCCTTACCGTACATGTCGCGGTCCTTAGAAAGCAGCACTAGCACACGTGGAGGGCAACGCACGTTGCTCTCTGATGCAGAAAGTGGCTAAATAATCATTTTCCAATGGTTGACAAAACCTGGGAGCACAAAGATGACCCTGTCCCGGTGACACTGTCCACGCACACAGGGAAAGCTCAGGCTCAACTCGGCCGATCAGAAAGCCTGGCTGGCAACTCAGTAGCTGTACACCAACTAGCATGCTGGCATCCCTCACCAAAAAACCTGCACAGTCCTACAAACACCCCGATCAGCCGTCCCATGGAGAAACCTTTCAACGATTTACATAGTGAAAAGCTACCGACCGCCCTGCGGCAGCCTTCAGCTGAGCTCACTGCCAACAATGCTGTGCAGATTCCCATTAAACATCTCAGAGTGCTTTTTTTAAAATATTGCACCACAGAGCTTGTGCTCACATCCTTAGGGCACGCGGTAGGAGATCAAAGCATCCTTCCAAGCAAACATCCAGAGACGCATGGTGCCGCACCTGGAATAAACCTTTACTCCAGAAATCTGGAGTGAATATAATGTATCACGGGGCAATTCTGAAAACCCATGTAAAGGAACAGCAAAACATACTGTTTGGTAAAGTATTAAACATGTGCCTAAGTGTTTTTCAGCGGGGATGCTTTAACTCAGTTAGGGCCTACAAAGGAAAGTTATCCATGATTTTTCCTGTGGATGCTCTGATTCCCTGTCTAGCTGCCACACAACATCCCACCGATGAAAAATAAAGATTTGAAACTCAATGTCTGGGTCCAGCAGCACCAGAAACCACAATTCTTAAGCTCAGCCACCCAGCACCATGAATGAAGAATTGAACAGCGAGCCGTAAGCCAGTATGTTTGTTTGCATGTCCTACACACCAGTATAAACCATGCCCATGGCGTGATCTCAGGTGCCTGCTTACTGCCTCCAGATTAATGCAAAACCCTGGCTCAAACCTGCAAGACACAGCCTCAGCAAAACTATGCTAGAGGCTGTCTCTTAAGCAAGGCTGGAAAGCCCTCACTAAAACTCTAAGACCTGTAATTCCTTTGTATCAAAAATGAAATTGGAAGAAGTCTAGAAATGCAAGAAATCCTTGGGCTCCTAACCGTAAAAGCAGAGTCCTCTGCATGTGGCTTCTCCTTTCCACCACCCCTCGCTGCACGGTCACAGCACGCTGCAGAATGCTGGTACCTACGTCTTGGGTGATGCTTGCTCTCCCGGGACCGGTCACCACTGTCTTCCATGGTGCTGGGAGTGGCCATGGGCACAATTTGGAGGCAGGTGCCACCATGGGCCTCGACGCCTGGCTCCTGCCGGCCCGCAGCTTCGGCTCAAGCCAGGAGCAAACACACTCCTGCTGCCTCACAGGAAAAGCTCACATGATCTCCTTACGACAGGACCAGAAGGAAATGCCTTGGGTTTTATGCATTTTCAGCACTGTTCTGCTTTTGAAGGGCTGCCCACTGAACCCAATGGAAAAACCCTGGGAGTCAAGTCCCCAGCTGGCAGTGATTTCCACCCTGGTGACGAAGGAGCTGATGAAAAACTGCAGGAGGTTCCTAGCAGGGCTTGGGCAACCTCCTGGCCCTGGTGGGGACAACCCGTTGCGGCTCTTGGCCGAAGTGGCCTGGGATGTGCAGGAGCAGCTACCCAGGGAGCCCGGGCAATGCTTCGTGGCCCCGTGAATGTCTACAAAGTGGATGGGAAAAAGCCCGCGGGGACAGGAAAAGAGATGCCTCCCTCCTCTTGCTAGCCCTGGGGCACAGGGGCTTGGGGATGGCTCTGATGGGGGGGGGCGAGGGGACAGCAGCTGCCCTGGAGCAGGGGACATGGCGGGAGGACACTGGGGGCGGTGGGAGGGTGACTGGGGAAAACTGAGCTAAACCAGCCAAGTTTCAATGCCGATAGAAGTCTTGGTGGCACCACCTGCCAGGAGGTGGGCCACAGCAGTGCTCCCCCTGCCCAGGTTTTCTTGGAGCAGCCAGGCTTTGACTGCAGGGAGAAAAGGAAAACTCCAAGACACTTTCCCCTTTTCCAACGCCAAACAGTTTTGCCAGGGGAAACAGAACCCAATTCCCGTCCTATCTCAACATATGCAATGACAGATAGTCCTCAGAAAGTCTGATGTGAGGAGACAAGCCAGCACTATGCGACGTCTTTTCTGTTTAATTCCACATTTCATTTTGTTTACGGTTTTCAGGGCTCTCTCTGAGCAAGCGGCCCGTCCGTCCCAACTGTGCCGTGAAGCTCTCGGCAAAGCGCCCGCGCGCGTGGCCATTCGCACCGCCGCGCTTCGGGGAGAGCCCGGTGTCCCCGGGCAGCTCCTTCCGCACCGAGAACACGGGCAGGTTACACTTCGCCTTGGAGCTGAACATCAGGAAACCGGCTGAACTCCCTTTCCTCCTGCCCCTCATTCATAAATTTAATAAAATAACAATAATAATAATAATAATAATTAAAACAAAGGCTTATTGGAGCTGTTTCTGCTCAACTTTCCACAGTCTCTTTTCATGTCACTCTCTGGAATCAGATTTTTCAAGAAATACTGTGAGAAAAAAAGAATAATAATAATAATAATTATAATAATAATAATTATAATAATAAAAAGCATCTGGAACCAGCTCAGAAGATTTCTAATGCTTTTCAGCTTGACTGACTTGGAGTGCATTGACCACACCATTTATATTTTCTTCAGGTACCTGCAAGAAAACAAAAAGAAAGGTCATGCTCTAGCAAAAGCCAGGGATGACAAGGAAAGGAGAGGCAGGAGGTGAAGTCAGAAGAGTCCCAAGGAGCCAGGTACTTCGCTGTGGGACACCTGAACTCCACTGAGAAAGGACTCCATCTACAAGAGACACCCTCCGGCTCAAAAGCGTTAGCCCAGGGTACCCCTAGGAGCAAACATTGTAAGTGAGAGCTGGCTGGTTCACTGTCTGTATGGCAGGTGCTGGTGGGGAGGCAACTGTTTTGGCGTTTTCCTTTCCTTCTCCTCTTCCTCTCCCCTCCTTTCCCTTCCTTTTGTTGGTAAAGCATTTTTACGTCAGGAGCTTGCTCATGCGAGGTGCATGTGCTGATGGATTTGTCTGATGGAGCCTAAGGGCTCCATGAGGCTCTCCAGGGCCTCCTAGGTTTGGGACCCATAAGCGTGGGTGGGGAGACCACATCGGGTGACAGAGGAACATGTCCATGAAAAGAAGAAAAGAACTGCCAGTCTACTTGTGCTGGGGGGTCCCAGATGGTGCGGCGTAGCACCTGAGCTTTCTTATCCAGTCTTGTGTCTTATCCAGTCTATGGATAGCAGTCCATATACGAAATTATTAGTGCGAGTCTTTTCACACTTACTCCAAGAAAAAACCCTTGTAACAGAAGATGCAAAAGATCTCAGAGTGACTGTCATCAGTAGAAAAGAATATCACAAGTAAAGTTCCATCAGACAGAAAAGAGGCATCTGACCATTACACAAACTCAAAGACGACACTCAGGGGACAGGCAGCTAACAGCTCTTGGAAAGTGGACTGAGGGAAAAATAAATTATCTGTGAGCTGCTGCAAGAAGCCAAAATAATTCACGTTCAATAAATTGAAGGAGGGACTGTCTCCTCTGCGAGGTATTTGAGTCCTTGGCCAGGAGTACAATACCTGGATTGATTGGACACCCTCCAGAGCTCAGACAGTGGAAATACAACTGGACTGTGATTTTCTGCAACGCTTTTAACAAACCTGAGGGAAAAAACCCATGAGAAATAACAAGAAAAACGTTCCATTTTCCAATGGGAAGATGGAATAGGAGCAGCTAACTGTGATGATGTGTGAACAAAAGTAAGCTGGGAAAGGAAGAAAATAATCTTAAACAACCATACAGCAAATTCTTCTGGGTTAGGCAGAAAACCCCAGCAAGCCTCCAGTGCAGGGAATAGGACTTTGAGACAGGACTCTCCACTGCCTCCCCTCCATCATTTTTCCCAGTACATTGAACACTGCAGTGGAAGAAGCTGTATGACTCTCTGCCCCTCCACAAGATAATGAGAAAAGACATAGGAATCAGTTTTGCAAAACGTATTTTCTTAGCCAGCCCCAGCGGATGATCAGCAGGTCTCTCCATCTGCTCCTTCAGTGCAGTACAGAAGCAGGAGGAAGCAGAACCGGCCAGTTCTGGCCAACTGGCTTTGACCCGCGTGGACCCACCTCCTCACTTCAACACAACAGGCTGATCCTTCATTCACTGCAAAATGCCTGACTCCCTTAATGTCAAGGAAATGGTATCAATCATACCACAAATATTTGGGCCAGATTTTCTCCAGGACAGATGTACGAACAGTTTTGATTTGTAGGACGCATCCTAGTTTGCCACCAGTGGAGAAGTCCTACCCCTCTCTGCCCCTTAGAAAAGATCCCTATCCCAGGGCAGCTGGTGCAACATGTTCACTCGTCAGCTAGAGGGCAGATCAAAGCATCTACCAGGAAGGGAAAAGTAAAGCTCCAAACTATGTCCCAGACATAGCTTCGGCCTCATTAGATACAAAATGCTGGTGAAGAAGAGCAAGATACCTCTGAGCAGGAGGCAGCGAGAGCAGAGCAACTGGAAAAGGGACTCTTCTCACTTGCTCTCTCTAGAGGGAGCTGGAAACCACAGCTCTCTCCAGCCCCACCTTGTGTCACCCGGGGACACACCGGAGACCTGGAGGTTCCCATCTCAGCATTGTCTCCCAAAGGGATTTCTTCTCAAGCACAGGTCCTGATTTCCAGGGCAAACTTCTACAGCTACAGCATTACAGGAAGACCTGAGTATTAACACCCAGGGCAAATAAAAATTAAGCAACAAAAACCACCTTAAGATGCACAGGATAAAAAAGATCAGGTCAAAGGGAACAGCAAGCTTTTATAAAGCACTCTAAATTGCTGATGAGAACTAAACAACCTTAAATAAGGGAGGATGTAGAGAAAGGATTCAAGATGCACTTAGACCTTGAGAAATGTCACTAGAAATCAAGGTGTCTGGGTAGCAAAGTTAGGGAAAACATGGCAAAATCCAGGTCCAGGTCTTGGCCAACAAAACCAACCTAGAGCCAGCAAGCACACAGCCCAGCCACCATGCCTGGAGCAAAGTCAAGCAAAGGAGGGCTTGAAATGCACCTTCCACATGGTGGAAGGATTTCACAGCTAGATTAGCACTGTCCAGATGAAAAGGCTTTAAAAACCATACAAAAGGAAAACAGCAAGTAGCAAGGAAAATGCTAAAATACTGATCTGAGTAAGGAAGATCTGCAGACCTTAGGGCATGGCCCAAATAATACCCTGCCAGCTCCTCAGAGGCAGGGAGCTGCTGGGCTCAGATGCAGCAGGATGAGACACTTTTAAAAGGCGGAGCTGCCTGCAGAGTCATCACAATTGTATGGCACAAGTTTTAAGTGAAATATCTATTTTAACCGACAGGGCTTAGCTCTCCAGATAATGCTTGACAACTAGAAGCACTCTGCACCTTGTGCTCTGCACAGAAAGCATGCACCTGGGGCCACAACAACAGGTAGGAATGTGAGGCAAAGCTAACAGTATTGATTTTAAAATGGTGTTTTATTAGCTTATCTTATCAGCACAGTTAATATTCAAGAAAATAAGACAAACATACATAACACTTTGACCTTTGCTATCTGGAATAATATTTACTTTTACTCTTTACACACATGACCTATAGGCTGCAAATGGTTCACACCAACTGTGAAAAACCAAAGTAATTAGCTGAAAAAAACCCGCCTTGAACTCACTGGAGCTTTTACAGGTCAAAATTAGGGCCTGAGCAGTGAATTCACAGTGATGAAAGGAGAAGTACAATGCAATAAAGTGCACATTTAAGAAAAAAAATTGAAAAGCACAAAGCAGCTGAGTTTTGTTAGCTTTGTTAGCGCATGGGCTGACTCCATCCCTCAGGACTTGGGGAATGGGCTCCAAGTCAAATGCCATCCTGTTTGTGGCTACAGGCATAGCAATTTTCCCTTTTCAGGGAAATTCCTCATTTTTGAGGGTGTCCTATGCAGCCAAAGGAAGAGCAGAGGTAGGCCTAGAAGGTAGAATATCCGCCAGTATAAAAGAGAAGAGAACCCTGCATGAATGGCAAGACCCTCATGCTGATGACTGTGCTGCAACTGCTTATGGACACTGACGAGAACAAACATGGCATCACCCTTCTCTGCTTCAAAATCACCTTCCCTTGTTGTGCTGCCCGTTATTGCTATTTTATCAAAGGCCTACACCATGAGGAGGACAATACAGGGACAGCAGAGCTAATGAGGACTCACAGATGGGTCTCAAAATGCACAGGTTAGGGACATGCAGGTAGCGAGAGGTGAAGGTAGGGGTCTGCTATTGGGAGACTCTCCAAAAAGTTCTCCACACACAAAGGCACCCTCCTGAGAGTCTGGAGCCTCTGACTACGTTTGCAGGAAAACGGAGAGGGTTTGTGGCTGTTGCTAATAAAGGATAGTGACGCAGTGGAAGAGACTGCTCCGAGAGGTTGTGAAGTCTCCATTGCTGCAGGTCCTTAAGGACTGAGGCCAGCCTTTTGCAAGAATGACACTCCCTAACACAGCTTTGCCTGGGGGTAGGGCTGGGCTTGGTTCAAGAGCCTCTGACTCAGGGCAGTGACAGCCAGGAGGCTGGAGAGAGGTAACTGCTGGGCTATGTCAGAGCAAAGGCACTCCAACAAGCTCTCCAGATGGGAAATGATGTTCTCTTTGTGAGCTTTCTCCCAGGGAAAAGATCTCCCCTATTCCAAAGAAGCTGTCTTGATACTCACCAATGCGTGATCAAACTTAAAAGTACTGATGTAGTAGGCTGGGATGTCAGCTGCAGCCAAAGGCTCAGAAATCTGAGCGACAATTCCACATTCGTCTGTGGGGGAGATAAAAAATCAATCATTGTCTGAACGGCACCTGTCAGTCTCACAGAACTCCTGGGTCTCACCAGCTCCATGCCTATACAGGGAGGAGTTTGTCTTTACAAGCTCCAGTCAGAAGGGATCTCTGTAGTAAAATGGGTTCCTTCTCACAGAATCAGGCTCTTTGGGCCACCATGACACGTTGCACATTTGATTTTATTGCCTTCTTTTTGTTACAGAGAAATGTAAATCCCCCAAGGCACAAAACATTAGAACTGGAACGATTTTCAGAGGTCCAAAGAAAGACAATTAATGACGTTCAGGAAGGAAGCACCAAAACCAGTCTCATATACCCTTAACCTCCATTTTTCTCTTTAGTTGTTGCTACTAAACACTTTGCCCCATATCTCTGAGAGGAGATGGTGACCCACTGGTCAGCCTGCACACATGGTTCCTGGACCACAGCCCACCACAGCCCCTGATACAGGATTTTACACCAATTTAAATGATTCATCTGGCCTGTTCATCGCAGATCAATGGTACATTGCTTCCAGATGAAATCTGAGTTTCACTGATCCAAATTGAACATTTCAACTTGATTTTAAGCTAAAATATTTAAACATTGCATATTTAGGGGACTGGTAGGTGTCCTGATGTCCCATTAATGACATATAGCATGCCATTTCTACATATTTTGCCTCTAAGATGCATAAAGAGAAGGTGCATGAAAATTTCCTTCTTGCTACTTTTGGTTGCCTGATGTAGAAGTTGCAATTAAATATAAAAATCAGCCAAACATTTTTCAGAAATGTTCTTGAAGACTGTATTTTGTAACTGTTTCAGAGACCATGGGAAGGAGCCCCAGTGTTTTCCAAAGACGAAGCCTTTGTTGCCATGTTCAGATTGGACTCCTTAAGATTACAGGGGACATAAAAATAACAAGAACTCTTCTGCAGACGTGAAGCATTTGCTCTGTGCTACTTAGGTCCAATATTCTTTTCAGTAGAGAAAATGTTTGCAGCACTGGATGTGAAACAGGTCTATGAATAGGACTCCCACTTGGACTGCTATAAATCTATAGTAAATCTACTAAAGCCACAGAGTTGCCCCAGGACTGCACTGGAGTACGACAGTGCCTCTGACCACTGATTTCAGTGATCTACAATGCATTCCCATGCCATCTTTTTGATCACTTTTCCTCTTTAAACAGAGACCCAGCTGCAGCTACCTCCGAAGTCCAGCAGATGAATGCCATTTAGATGGAGCTGTCAAGCATGTAGCACTTTCAAAAGTATATTTAGAAGTCTGACTTATTAGGTAGGAGTCAGACTCCTCCTGTTTGAAAATCTCAGCTTACAAAGTCACATTAAGCTGCTGGCTCTTAAAAAGCCTCAGCCTCAGATGGATTTTTCCATCATCCTTGAAGGCCCTGAGGCGACTGACTACCTGTGCACCAACTGATCCCCCAAATGTTTACCTACCGAAGCCAAGAGGCTGCCCACCAATCCGCACCATCTTCCAGAGTTCGCCAGATGCACTTGTAAACAACAAATTATTAGGAAATCTGTAAAAGAAAAGGAACACCAAACGTGGCAATTAAAACACAGCAGAGTGTCAGATTCTGCCTGAGGGGATGCTGCTGTTCCTGTATCCCTGCGCTGCTTGAAGCCAACAATAGCGGCGGCAGCAGCTCAGTGAAACTGAGAAAACTCAAGGTAAGGGGGACAGATGCACTTGCCTGCCCCTCCAGATGTCCTATGGTAAATCAGCATCTGATGGTGGAAGTGTGCATAGGCACCCAGAGAGGGACGGAAAAAGATTTCTAAGAAACAGGCCATGCCCCAGCTTTACAAACATTTGAGACCGTTAATCTGAAGGCTTAATTTGAGCTGCATTTAGAAACACCTAGGGACAGAATATGTTTCCACACCTATTCTCTTAGGAATGTGAACTGTGACCACTGTTTTTGTGTCTGAGCATCATCAGTACTTTTTCCCATACCATCCCTGGGAGGTCCCTGGGATCCCTGCAGAGATCCCCATTTTTTAGCAGGGGAAAGACGACCAGTGGCTAAGAGACTTGGCCAAGGTCAAGCAGGCAGTCTGTGACAGAGAAGGAATTGGCTGCCCAGGTTCCCCAAGGCCCAGGCTGCTGCTCCAACCCACTAGCCTCTCTTGAAGGCAGACAGAGGTTTACTCCAATTAAGGTCAAAGAAACTTTCAAGAGGGCAATTAATAGTTTGCAAAACAAGTCCCTAGGGCAGGCAAAAATCAAAACCAAACACTGCACTGTGCGTCAAAAGCAAATCTATGCATTGCATCTCAGTGCAGCATCCTGTCTAGCCTCCAGACCTCAGACACTTCTGTGACGTGAAGCTGCAGAAGCACACACACACACAAACAGGCTGATATTTGCTCCCTAGCTGACTTTCTCCTTGCCAGACAAACGAGTCACGGGCTCCCGCTGCACAGGGATGACTCAGTACATTATCATCACAACAAGACTCCGCACCAAGCCCAGCCATGTGTAAAAGCAAAGCGGGACAACAGCATCACTGACATCCCCACCCTACTTTTGGCCTTTAGCAGTAAAACTTCAACCACGTACACCATATTTTTTTGGGTTTTGCTCTTAAAAGCACAACTAACGAACAATGAAATACAAATGTCAAAATCACTTTGCTCCAGTGTTCCTCTTTCAAAAGTGAGATAACCCTGCATTGCATTGGCTTGTGAATTCACTGGGGGCTTGGACAGACAAGCCCAAAATTCAGGCGCTGGAACTAACACACCAGACTTCACTCAGAAAAGTGACAGGGTGTACAGGCACACATGACACCTATGCAATGAGGCTCCCAAGAATTAACATGGAGGAGCTTAAGCTGCTTCCTGCTCCTTTAAGAACATCCCAGGTGATTTTTTGGACCCTAAGACCAAAGCTCACCTCTGCTGTGTCTGGACATCCATGACCAAGGAGATGTAACCCTCAATGAGAGAAAAGGAGAAAAAGCGAATATGTCCCGAGTCTTCGTTGCCCACCACTGAGTCTTTTACTCTGAAGAAACAGAAGAGAACAGCATTAACTGTGGCTAGAAGAGCAAAGGAAGGCTTTTAAGGCAGATATAGCCAGTGAAACCAGAAATATTCATACATTGACTTAGGGAAGTGACACTGAGTCCTGTCACATTATACTGCTTTTCATTTTTTTGATTTTGCATGGGAAAAAAATGTCAGTCTCCACAATTGACCAAATTCTCCCATCCTTGCCCCAAGGTCCTCTCGCAGGAGGCTGTGGGCCAGGAGCACAGGTGCCAATGGGCAGCAGCACAGCCAGCCGAACATCCTCCCGTCATATGTAGATATGCAGCACATTGATCACATTGCTACTCTTAGCTTAAATCTGAAAAGGCTCAGCTTTCCAAAGCCAAATCATGTCTTTGGGCACCTTCGATCTCCTATTGGCTTCCACCTGTCAGGACAACCCTCTTGAGCCTGTGAAACCTCCCTCCCTAAGTGCAGGGCACCGCAGCAGCGTAAGGCCACAGCAGATCCCTGGGCATCCTGGAGGAGCAATGGGAATTTGTGCCTCCAGATGCCGGCCACACCTCCCCTGGGAGCCTGTTTCCCTGCTGGGACCTACCCATTGGAGTAAAACATGACATCCATTAGGAGCGTAGCAACAGTGGGAAGGGTATCTGGATCCAGGCTGGTGACGCAGAACATATTACTCGGACTGGAAAGGGGATGAATGACAGGCCTCTGAACTGAAAGAGACACACACAGACACACACAACTATGAAGCCGTGTCTGCAGCAGGTTCACGTCCCACCAGACGTGTTATCCACACACCGGCAGTGGCCGCAGGGAAAACTGACAGTGTTTGTAAGAAAGTTCCTCATTACTGAAGCCCTGCTGGTTCTCAGACAGGGACTGAGGAGCCTGGGGACAACCTGCTCTTGTGGTGTCCTCCCCAGGGTGTAGGGTGAGATCATCCCGAGTACCCTGCCCTGCACGGGGCACAGGTCAGCTCTCTGCCCATAGGGGCTTTCAGGCCATTGGGTACATCCCCATGAGACAAGGGGCAAGCTAAAGGAGGTGCCAACAGAAACTGAAAAATAGAAATACATTCAGGCTTCCGCCATTTAAAAGGCAGGGCTATGGAAGACGTGTCTCCGACTGTGGTTGCTGGCAGTGCACCCTCTTTTCCCTCCTTTCTGGGGGCCTATTTTGCCATAATATCTACAAAAATTAAAAACCAGCTGACACACAGCAGCTTGGCAAACACACTTGCAGCCAGCAGCTGAGAAGCAGCCGGTATTTAGGCACGCAACTATTAAACGGAGCAAGGCCCTGCTTTGTTTGGTTATGGGCACAAAATTACACACAGGTGTGTAGGTAAACACATGTATTTAAGTAGTTCCTTTTCCTGATTGTGTCCTTTGCTTGATGCTTGTTCCGCTAGACTGGAAGCATCCTAAGGTTCTGTACAGCCCTGGGCTGACAGTGGCCTTGGTCCTGACTGGTACTGAAGTGTGAAAGTTGAACAGCAGTATTCTCTGTGCATCAGTCACTGCAATACTTAAACAAGCTTTTATACAAGCCATTTTCCTTTGAAATGTTGAAGCAAGAAAGTATGGGCTACAGACAGTGTTATTTTTGCAACTGAAATGAATTGTATTTTAACCTTCTGTCCTACAAAAGGCACGTCTCCTCTAGAAATGTGAAACTAGCATTAAAAGGCTTAAATTCAGCAAAGCTCATCAGCACTGCTCAAAAAGTTTAAGCACCTACTCAAATCCTTGGTTGAACTGGGATAGACTCAGGCATGTGTTAAGATAGTTTATTATCTTACAACAGGATAAACATTCACCAAAATGTTGAAGGGAGGTAGGATGCAGACTTTCACCCCCATGTGTCATGGAAACCAACTCCCTGGCAAGCTGAGCCCATGCTGGTCCTTACCCAGTTTTGGTTTGACAAATCCATTCGTTATCCCAAGGTCATCGGCAGCCACTGTCTCCCCATTCACTACTCTGAGGATGGTGAACTCAGCAGCCAGCGTGTGCATCACGAAGGGCAGGTCTCGCTCACGTACCTGAAGTTGACAACAGGATTAGCTCGTGATGGCATGCACCAGAAAGGAGAATACACTGCAGCAGAGGTTACGTACTCTCAGGGCACAGAAAAGTGGACACATCACTCCCGCCTGATCCAGCAGGTGTATAAGGATAATTACCATCTGGATGTGTGTCTATCATTTGGTGATATCACTGCAAATATCAGTAGGATTAAGCACCACAGTGCTTTTAAGACTGTGGAAAGAATGTGGAGACTTTTTAAGAGGGAGATGTTTCACCTCTTTTCCAGCATCCCTTCAAGAACTCGGCACTGCCTGTTCTTCAGCCTTGTTTCCTAAGGAAATAAAGCTTATGTGGTTGTGCCCTGTGTGCGTGCACACACACAGGTGCGAGACAGAAAAACAGTCTGTCTGTCTATCCCCAAAACAACTTTGGAGCCTCTTGACCATCATCAGCCAACCTGGCAGCGGACACTATGTTCCTCTAACTCTCAGAAAACCAATGTCTGAGTGATGGTGGGAAATGCTGCCAGTGCCTTCATTAAGGGAGAGACTGCAGTGTGGGCTCAGCACTCTCATTAGACACCAGATAACCCATACCAACAAATGCCTCATCCTGTGGGAAAAGCTCCTGAGATGTCAGAGAGCCTAACTACAAGACACAGAGCTCTGGGAAAAGCAGACTTTGGTACTTCTGCTGCTCCTCAAACAACTTGTTCCCAGAAATGTCATTAAAACTGCCAAACTGAACTTTCCTCTAGCAGCAGTTAACTCTGCCTGATCCTCTCATGTCCTCTTACCAGGATGAAGTCCGTCTGATAGGTGGAGAGCATGAACACTGAGATATTTTGGTCAGCTAGTGGTGCTATTACTGACTTGGCAATTTTGGTCACTCCAATGGGCTGGGAGCCGGAGAAGCCACCTCCACCAGACACCACGTTGAGGGCAAGCCATGTTGCATCAGCCACACTCAAGTGTTCCGAGGAAGGGAGCTCTGTAAAGAGACAGAGGGGAAGGACAGAGGTTTGTTTTAGAGGCAGAGAAAGCCAGGTCCACCATGTGGTCCGTATGTGGTCAGCACAGACCTCAGTGCAAGGGACGAGATGAGCCCACTTATCCAGCCAACCTCCTGGGCTTCCCATGCTGCTTCACAGGTTGGTACTGTGCCATTTTTTAGATATACTGATTGCATCAACTTCCACTGCAGGGTTCATACAGATTTTCAAGGACAACGCAGGGAACTACCTGAGCCTTAGTGATTCGCTCAGATGCTGGTGACCAGCACTGCTGACTTCCCCTTGTGGAAACAGCCTAAGGTCTTTGACTTAACTCAAATCTCTTCTATCACACAATTTCTCCAAATACTTTACTTGAGCTTTTCTGGTCTCTTTTGTTTCCTTTTTTCCTGCTCTAAAAGCAAATTTTGTTCTCCTGGACTTGAGATGGAGGTGGACAGAGCAGCCTGGGCACTAGCCCAAGACTTTGGAGATGCAGAGCAGGTACCCTATGCACCTGTGGGCTGCTGCCTCTGTCTCTAAAGCCGAAGACAAGAGCCGCACAGCTCTGTAAGGGATGGATGGTGTAACATATACACTAGAGATTACAAGGTGCTCACATACTAAGATAATGGAAATCTTTTTAAGAATAACCCCAGTTCCATTCCATTTGCTTCGAGTCTATTGTCCTTAAGTAGTTAAAAATCTGCAGCTAAACCATTTAATACAAATTATTAACTATTTTAAAGAAACCTTAATATATTAACAGCCCGTAAAACCAGATGCGGACTCTGGAATGAAGGCATAAACTTCTCTACGATTCTCTGGACTTTGGATTTTGGTTTGGCAAATTATAGAAACAAACAGTTCAGATCCAGACCCAGACTTACAAATGCATAATCCCAGTTAAATCTACTTGGCGTAAGGAACCTGACCTCAGATGCAGACCCAGCCAGCAAAGACACAGCGGAGGTCCCAGCGGAAACCTACACACTTTGCTTAGAGGTTAGATGCATCCCAGCATTCCGAAAGCATAAATCCCGGTATTGCTGCTCTTGCAGGCAGCGCCCTGGCACTGTAGGCAAGCCGCTTCGTGTCTCCATACCCACGTTTCCTACTCTGTCCACCCACTCCTGGCTCCTCCATACAGTATCCTTTCCTTCTCCTTCAGCGAGACCTTTGGGAGCGGTTTCTGTACAGACACCATGTAATAAATTCATAACCTCACACCCCCTGAGTCCCCAGGGACCACTGCTGTGAGACAACGACAGTGCTGAAAACCCAAAATGAACTGAATAACAAATACTGTTCGTTTTGCTCTCCTCAATAACCTCAATTGTGTGTGGCATGAAAATAACCCTGAGCAAACACACTGCAAACAGTAGGGACACTGAGGGTTCTGCTTCTGCATTTTGATGTTTAGCTTCATAGGCCAATGTTTCTTTTTTACTGAATAATCAGAGCTTACATGGAATGAAAACTAGACACCAGGGAGAGCGGGTAAGTTTATGCATTAATCAACAGCATGTTACCTCAGAGAGACCAGTGTAAGTTGCTTGCACAAAATTATTGCAGCAAAATACCATTTTCTGATCAGACAACCCTTTGCATCAGAAAAGCACCCCCAAAACAAAGCTTACTACATCAACTGGCATGGAGAAGCTAGGGCTCAAAACAACTGCTGCTGATCTAATAAGCAGCTGACGTCTTTTTTTCCTTTATTCCCACCTCTGCTCCTTGCCTGTGAAATAAAGAAGAAGAAGAAGGAAAAAAAAAAAAGATGCGTTCCTTCTTTGGACATGTATTTGCTCCCTGGCAGCACGGAGCGAGCAGGCGCAGGCGAGGCCACCTGCACGTCATCGGTATTTACACTTCCATTTCCCGCATCCCAAAGCCATTAAAGCAGCCAGGCAAGTAAATCACAGAAAGGTCAAATGACACCTTTCCTCTCTGCAAACTCATCCCCAAAAGCCTCTGGCAACGCGGCTGCCCCAGTAACTGCGCCAGCTGCGCAGGATGCACGGGCAGCTCCGCGTGCTCGGGGTCCTGTGCTCACCGACCTGTCCCACCCACAGCGGGCACATCCCAGATGTGCCCAAGTCCACTAATGACTCATTACCAGCAGCGAGAAAAGATCACAACTCATTTCCCTCTCTATAAACAGAGTAGATGATATTCCTGCCTTGTATGGGTGACGTGGGCCTGGCTGCAGTTCATTAAATACCAGTTTAAATACTATTTTGGGTCAGGGATGTGATGGAAGATGCAGTATTTCACGGTGAACGGAGGCATTATCACATTTCACTCCAGCAGCAGCGGTGCTGGAGGAGCTGCCCAAAGAAGACCTCATCAACCTCTTCCTCAGGGGACAGGAAGGCTGATTTGCCCGTTGCATTTGTAATTACTGGAAAGCGTTGATCATGTTTGGTTTTATGTGTTTAACAGGCCCTATGAAGTGTGACGAGGGCCATTGCATTTGCTTAAGTAACCTGCTTCTCATAATTCAATTAACTTTGCAAAAAATACACAGAAAGTGACTGAAATACCAATTTTGGACACTGTTTCCACTAGGCAGCCAGATGGAAAAGTACAGCCCAAATTTTAATGAAACCAACCCAAGCTAGAGGCTCAACAAATTCATCTAAATAGCATCAAATAAGCCACGTGGGAAGGTGCTTTGCCTAGGAAGCTGTTAAATGCAGTAAACCCAGGGAGAGCTGAAAACACCAGACGCAACATTAACGCAGGCTCAGTGAGGCAGAATAAGGTAATAAATAAAGAGCAAAATGAGGAATTGCCCACGTTTCAGCATCAATCCACCAAATCCACTATCTCCTCCACTTCTCCCACAGGAGAGCAGAGCTCCTGACACCCCACAGCTTCAGCACCGCGGCATCCCCCGTCCTCGCACTGCGAGATCGGTGCAGAAATCTCTCTGTTGGGCTCTCCAGATCCTCTTGCAACTGGTTTGTCAGAGTGCGGGTCACTCCTGCTTCTGATCACAGGGGACATCTCACATCTGGCTGAGAAGGACCTCTACAAGGTCAGAGACTTGGGCTTTGTTTATTATTATCAGGGTCTTTGTTTTGAATTTGCATTGGGGTGAAGCCTTTAGATTTTTGTAGTTTTGCTGGGTAACACTTTGCAGACCTGCTGCCAGGAGCAGGCACCCAGGAGCGGGTCAGCTGCCCGCAGACTCCATAACCATCGTTTGCTGCCCATCATCACAACCATCACTGGCAAGCAGAGGAGGCTCACAGCCTCCAGCTGTCATTTCATCCACGGTAGCTGGCATGGAACCCCACCAACCCACGCAAGATGTGATCAACCTGATAGCCCAAGCACAACACTCATCTCGCGTATGGTTTTGCCTGGCAGTGCAATGCTAGGTACCAATTGCTGGTGGGCTCCAATAGCCCATGGTACTGCTCTCCGTTGGCACAGCAGTTTTCTCTCATCCAAAATTCTCCCCGCTGCATGAAATCCGCAGTGCCACGAAGCAGTCACACAGATGCCACATGGGACACAGCATGGGACACATCACCCCCCCAAAGGAGATATTAAATGAATGCCAATCCGTGCTCAAACCAAACCCAACAAAGGTTTCAAATAAGGTTTAGGGCATGAGTTAAACTGCCTTTTCACACTATGGGTGATTTAAAAGGTCAGAGGTCTGTCCAGAGCCTCACTGGCCCATTTGGCAGGTACAGTTGAAGCAAAGCAGCCTCCATGGTACGCATCATCCTGGGACATTATGTGGTGAGTATCATATTGGCCATAATTGGCTCCTGAGCTCAAATCATCAATACCATTTCCAGTGAGGACAACAAACGTTGGCTGAAACCCAAATAAGGATTGAATTGCTGCCGCCGCAGCACTACGAAATGCTGTAAGCACTGCGAGCTGGTGCTCCACATGGCACTCTTAAAATACCTTTGGGAGGATGCCGGCTAGATGATGAGCTTCCAGCTCATGGGTCTTTGCAAGCAGCCAAGGTGGCCACAGAAAGCAGGGAAGGAAAATCTCCTGGTTTACAGCCCTGACCAAAGAGTCAGCCCAACAGTGTGGGTCTGCATAACGGTGGGAAAACAACTTTCTTCTGCCTCCGTTTTCCACCCTGGGGACCCCTCAGCCTCATGCTCCCTGTATGGCTGGAGGCAAAGCACTGGGAGAGAGCCCTCCGCCTCTGGAGGAGCGCTGGAAAGCGTGCAAGATGCTCTGAGAAAGTGCAACACCACCAGAACTTTTTTCCCCCTTTCTGTACCTAATTTAAATGGATTCAAATTTCTCATAAAAGGGTTACGGTTAAGGGGGGATAACTGGAAAACGCACAGTTCCATAGCAGAAATACACCTCACTTACCCACACCGATACCTGGATCAGTGCTGTGCAAAGCGCTGCCAACCAGAGACTTATTCCCTTCCTCCAAAAGACCACCCTGTGAACTGTTTTCTGTGGACCTTGTTGCAACTTACCAGCAATCAGATACCCACTTGAGGACACCTATTAGCTTTCAGGTGAAACTGTAGATATATGATAGATTTATTGCAGTGCTTGGAGAGAAATGAAGGCGCTCAGCTGGTTTGTTTCTTTGGTGTGGCATGTTGGATCATCTCCTTAGCACTTATCTTCACTCAGTACACAAATTTCTGCATTACAGCAGAGTATTCTGGGTGATGTGCTACTCCTTGATTTGTTCTGGTACTCTGAATGAACCAATTGCTCATTCCATTCATCATTATAGAACTTATGTTTGCAGCCACAGCTAACTCCAAATGTTAAAAAATAATGAAATTAAAAAATACTGTGGATTTTTTGACCAGCCTTCTTGCTTTAGATCCCTTACACTGTACTTATTTCATCTTTTATAGCCTCCCTCTGCAGAAATGACAGCTAGACTCTTGCTTGTATTAAAAAGATAGAGAAAAAGGCTCCTGCAATAGCAGGACTCCAACGGTCAGGCATTAAAAATAAAAGCACTGCCAACTGCAAAATTCATGATAAATTGGAAGAGCTGTCGCCAATGCTTCTATGTGGCAGCAGAGTTTATGTATATATATTTTTAATAGGATTTTTATGTTTATTAAAGGGTTCTCTTCCTACCGCCCAGTGGAAGCTTTTCATTGCTCTGCAGTTTTAAAATCCCATCTTATACTAAAGTGAGGGATTATCTCAGGTCATAAAGCCTGATCCAAAGCCTGGGCATCTTTCTCACTTCTCTCTGGCTTTATCACACACCCATGGAGGAGGGGCTGGAGAGGCCACCGGGTGCTGCAGCTGGGTGCTGCCGAGAAGAGCGTGCGATGGCCAAAGCATCAACGGGCCCATGGGGAGCTGGGATGCCCGAGGCAGGTTTCCAGCACCCGCTGGTGGGGTTTCCCTGACATCTAATGAAGTGCATGTGTTTGAACTGGATGTCTCTGCTCAGAAAACTTTTTAGGAATTTTTTATCCTTGAGGGCACTGTGGAAACTGGCCACATGAGCTCAAAATCTTTGGGGGGGGAGAGCGGGAGGAGGATAACCACCTGAGCCTCATCCCTTTTGCAAAATTAGGCTAAGTAAACATTCCTTTAACGCTAGGAAACGGAGCACACTGTTTCTCTCACTTTCAGAAAGCTGTGCGAAAGCGGATAAAGCAGGGTAAAGATATCATTTATCAGTTTCTATAGCATGCTAAAAATCCAGAAAGAGCTCTGAAGCTGGTCCAGTGCCCAGCTTTGTGTGTCCCAGTCCTCCCTACTCTGGAGGCAGGACGGTTATTCCTGCAGGATGCCCCGTTTCTCGCTTTGCTCTGCTGCAAGGACAAGCCGAAGCAATCCACTGCTGTGCTTCCCCCACGGGGACCCCACCAGGGCAGCAAAAACGTCTTGGGGATATTACAATGCAAATCATAACCTTTCAGAGGCTGCAAATACCCTTACTTTCCTCCTCAAAACATATACGCTGCCAGCTTCGCACTTAATAACTGGGAGCAAAGATTTTTGCCGCTGTACAAATTCGAAACAAGCCCCACAGGCAGTTTGCAGTGCAGTGTGAGATGGCTGCCAGGCAGAAAGTCCTTGGTGTCAGTTTGATTCGAGTGCCACGGAGCACTCCCGCACCAAGGGACTTATCTAAGCACAATAGCTGGGTGAGATGAAAGCACGCCGCTTGGCTTTGCGTTGGGAAACATGGTGATTGGGTCCAAAAAGTTAATGCTTTTGTGCGCAAGAGAAGGAGGAAAATCCCACAGCTCTGATTCAGCTGAAATCATCTCATATGCCAACGAGCTCGAGCTCGTCCTGGGAAGAGGTTGACGTGCTCACAAGCAAGCAGCTTTTGCAAATTTTTCCATTTATGCTAATAGTTTGGTCAGCTGCCACCCTCTTCAGAGGGCAATACTGGAGGCGACGGGTGCCACAGGCAAGTACAGAAGACAGCCCTGCGAGCACAGGTCATGACATGAGGAGCACAATGCCTCCAGCATCGCACCTCTGCCCCGCAGCATGCGTTCTGGCTCAGTGTCAGAGGCATGAGCCGGCAGTGAGACATCTCATCCAGCGGCGTATCAGGAATTTTTAAAGCACTGGTAGCTCCAAATGTTCATTAGATACCAAGTGCTACCAGCAAACGGGATGGCAGGTTTCTTCAGGATCACAGTGGACCATCAAACTTCAATTTTTGTCTCTTTTATTGCTGTTCCTTGTGCATCCCAAATTTGCTCCTGACGGGATGCCCAGGCACCTCCGCAGGGCTGGGTCCACAGCCGGGGAACCTCACTATCTCTAACTGCGTGCTTCTGTGTTTTTGACGTTTTCTCCTAACAGAGCATGCAAAACTGAGGGTTTTTTTATTCTAAACTCCCTCAACAGGGAAGCTGTGAAACCTGTCATCTCATTTTCCTATTTAGGTATTATCCCACTCACAAAACTGTCAAAAGAACATTGTTAGGTTCATAAACTCAAACACTCTGCAGTGAGGAAATGACAGCTTGACATTTTATATATTTAACCTCAATGTTTCTGTGCCTCAGTTTCCTATCTATAAAGTGGGTACAAAAACCCCTCTTTCTTCTAAATCTTGCTCTCAAGAAACAGCTGACCTGTTTAGCTGAGGTTTATATACATCTCACAACTGAAGCATTTCACAGTTAATGCAAAAATCAGCACTAAGTAGACAAGCAGCATGGAAAATTTCTGCCCGAAGAGGGAGTGTGGCAGAGATTTCAGTGTCTGAAACCAGGGTAAGAATGGAAGGAACTGGGAAGTTTTGCTCTGGGCTCTTTGAGCATCTTTGCTGCATCACTGAGGGAGGAAGCTGTTGGTGCTCGTGCTGTTCTGGGGATATTAAGGTAGGTTTGAAAGGCAAAGGTCTCTCACTTTGCACTATCAAGACCATAAAAGCTAGAGAGACAGAGGGAAAGAAAGAAAAAGAAAACAAGAAGGAAGCAAGCAAGAAAGCACTCTAAGGAAAAACAAGCACCCAGAGCCTGTCAAAGTCTCACTCCCCGAGCTCTGGGCAGCCAGCCCTCGTACAGCACCCAGTATGGACCAGCTCTCCCCAAATCTGCACCTCCTAGGAGCGCTCCCAAAGCACATCGAGCAATGCAGCCATCTTCCCTCATTGTTCACCTGAAATGTACCTTATACCAGTCCTTGTCTGCTGTTACAGATTTTCTTTCAATTATGGATTAACTAAATCTAAAAGGCTATTTATGGGTTTACATTACAATGGGCGAACATACCCAGTGCAATTTTCCCATGTTTTCAATTCATACTCTACCCAGTGTAATGACCAGTTTGAATTTCACACTATTCATGTGAATAGGACAAATTACATACACAGAGAATTACACACAGTGACCCCAGGTCCCACGTCCATCTGACAGAAACTACTGTTATTACTCACAAGCAAGGGAGTTCTCCAAGCCCTTTACTAGAGGGAAATTATAAATACATTCATCTCACCTTTATTTTATAAGAATTGGGAGACTCAAAAACCTGTTTCCAAGAGCACCGAAGTCACTCGGGGCATTTCCTCAGGCCCCATTCTCAAAGAGAGAGAAATAGCTCCTAACCAGAGACACCGAGTGATTTAATACTGAATATTTCCAGCCAGCTCAGGAGCTACTGGAGAGACTGCATCAGCTCAGCCAGATCCACCAAAGCTTCACTGGCCCCATAAGCCATTTGCAGGGGCATGTGAGTATTTTGAAAATATAGCTGGAAACTTTTTATGTAAAGTACCTACTTTTTCTAACCAGCCCCATCCACTATCCCATACAAAACAAGCATTTCTGCAGGCGCTCCAATCAAGCAGCTCTCTAGCAAGGCTTTTATAAGAAGTTTGTAGGGAAGGGAGGGTACACCGCTGTGCAGCTTCTCCACTGTTATGTATCTGCCCACGTATCTGCACAAAGTAGGAAAGTCTTTCTGACAGCGCTGGAGATGGCATCCTCAAAGATGGAGAAGTCAGTGTATTTTTACCATTTAGGGTACAGTTACAAGAAGGCATCCCAGGCACAATGTCCATGCCCCGGGATGAGGACGGTTTGTTGCTGCTTCTTTTTGCCTGTCCGGGAACACGTGCATCCCTTTCTCAGAAGATGCCAAAGAGATCCTCACCTCTGCTGACATGGCCACAGCCCACATGGATTTTGAGGAATGAGATGAGGTAGATGCTGAGGGGTGGCAACTTTCTGGAAAGTTTACTAGCTAGTCCATTCAAATCAGCAGAAATGGCAATGTATTTGCACTAGTTCCAGAGCTTGGGAAGGAGTATGTGCTAATTAAAATTATTCTTTCTGCTCAGCACGTCTTCAACTGCATTTGTGCAGAGCAGAGATGACGCCATGTGGCTGACTGATCTATTTACACCTCTGGAGTCCCCTGCTCATCCCCATCCCTGTTTCCCAATTAAGGGTGCAGACAGAAATTTGGGCTGGTTCCAGCAATCAAATACGCCTGGCACACCACTGGGACTGAAGAGACAAACCAGTGACTTTTACCCAGCGTAAGCTGTTCAGCATCTCTCTGCTGCCTGAAAACAGGCAAGCAGAGGAACTTAAAGAGCCCATTCCTGGGGAAGAGCTAAAATAAAGTGAATATTGTTGCTGGAGCCTGTTGTGAATGCAAAAAGCCAGCAAAAGCCAGGTTAAAACTGCCACTTTTTCTGACTTTAAGAAGCAGAGGCAAGAAGTGTGCTGCGTTCAGAAACGCACCCATTCCTGTGCAGCCTCTGGGTCTCTGGCCCAGGTATCTTACACGTCCTAGAAGCAAACAGGCAGACAGCCCACGACGCACATGCACCTGAGCACACACCAGGTCCAACCCTTAATCCAGGCTTGGCCAGAACCGGAGTGCTCCATAGCCCGGCAACGCTCACCAGCCCCGCACAGCCCCAGCCAGCTGCGAGCCCATGTCCCTCCATCATAACGAAGGTACCATTATATTTGCAAAGACATCTCCTGCACCTGTTAAGAGAGAAGGCATGGCTGAGAGCTTGCAAATGATGTAATTCAAAGATAATCATGGCACTGCAGATAAGGAATAGAAAGGTGCTAGAAGCTGTGCCTTTGCTGAGGATATCAGCACCTCAGGGCTTCTGCTGGCTCCGCAGCTGGTCCTGGTCACTGGAACACCAGTGGCTGCAAGAGTGATTTTAACACTTTGCTCTTTTCTTGCAGGGACGGGGCCGTGTCTCTACACCCCAGGCCTCTGTCAGCATGGGCTACATTTCTGCCACGTGCTTGGCACACAGATCTAGAAAGCAGAACCAGAATTAAAGAGCAGCTGATTGCCGAGGTGAAGAGAAACTGCAGCAAAGTTCTCCCACAGCACTCTGCCTTGCTGGTTTTGACCTAAGCAATCTAGATGCTGACAGATGCCCTTCCAAGGTGGAGATGTGCATTCCTTCCTCCCTGCAGCACCCTGGGCCTGTGGACAAGGTGTTTGCACTCAGTTATAGCAGGAGCTGCCTACAGCAGGGAGGCCTCCAGCAGAACAGAGCTCGCTTGTACACCCGTGCTCCTGGCTTTGGTGACTATCCAAATTGCCACTGAGCAGCAAGCAAATATTTGCACAAGTTCACGGAAGCTTTTTATGGAAGAAAGGAGCAATGATATTTAAAAGATGAATATAGTATGCTGCAGGTAGGAAGATTTTTGTAACTGAAAATAAGTGCTGAGGTGCTAGGGAGCCTACATAATGCTAACTTTCATCAATATTCAGAAAAATAAGTGAAATATGTTTCTTCTTATTCCCACTGCTTATTTCTTTTAGATATGGGGGAATTAGAGTATATATCAACTACATGTTGGAAAACATGAAACTGTTTGCTCATTTCCCACAGCATTTTAGCACTGGTGTTTCCTGGAGCAGCTAGTTCTCAAGATGAATCCTCTTCCGGCTGCAGCAACAGCATCCCTCTCTCTCTTCCAGACTTTCTATGCCCCTTGCCCAGCTGGCTGCTGGCTTAGGGGTAAGTAGAGCTGCAGGCTGTTTCACAGGTGTCCCGTCCCTGCCAGACACAGACCGCGTGCAGGGATGCTGGGGCAGTGTCAAGGGTTGCAGCGTTGCAGATGGATGCTGTGAGTCCATCACCGTGGTCTGGCTGCAGCAGACGTGGCTTACCTGCCTTACTCTGCCACTAGCTTCTGCGGTGACCTTGAGCACATCGCGTCCTCTCCCTTACCTTTGTTTCCCTTCCACATTAAGTATTTAGTTGCTAAAGTCCTTTTCTCTTGTAATACTTACGTGAAATATTGGCAGCACAGAGTGTTGTGGTTCCTGGGTGTTACAGTAATAGCACCAAAAATAAGCTCAGGAGATGTGACTTGGCCACCCGTCCTGGTGCACTTAGAGGAAGCAGCTCCCCTTTATTTGTCTCCTGGTATTTTCATTTCATGCAGTTTTCCCAAAGCTGCCTGTGTCCGCAGCACCGTGGCACCTGGAGCCATCCCCAGCAGTGCCTGTGCCACTAAGGTGAGGGGTCTCCATGCCTCCTCTTTCACTCTGAAGTAGGAAAAACAGCAACAGCTGCAGAAATCCAAGCAGTTGCTTTTTTCTCCCTCCATTAGGCTCCAACCTACAACCAAAACAAGTGACTCCTTTGGTCTGCATCTGGAGAGCAGCTGGATCCCCTTGCATTAATGAAAGGCCAGGATTTCCCAGGGGGGAAAGAATGTGTTTGCAATGCAAGTTCCCTTTGCAGGAGAGAGATCTTCAGCCATGTGAAGCACAATATATTTCCTTTAAAATCAGCAAACAGTCCTCCCAGTCTCAGCTTCCCCATCTTCAAGCAAAGAATTAGCGCCCCTGTGTCGACCCAACGGAGAGCTGAACTCGACAACCACTACATGCTGCACTGCAGCCTTCCAGGTGCTGCAAGAGGCCAGAAATACTGCCTAGAGTCTCTGCTTGTCCCACGTCAACCACTGATATACCCAAGCAGTGACACGTTCTGCTGCACACCTACCAGACCTGCTGCAGCCCAAGCTGCTTCACCAGAAGCACCCAGCCCAAACCTCTGAAGACCCACATGAACTCACGTGCCCAACCCTCTCCCTTCCCCGGCTCAGTATTTGGTATCTGGTGAGTGTATGCACTGGGCTTTGCAGGGATTTTGCTGCTACAACCATTTTTCCCTGGCCTCCTGGAAGCCCCCAGACTGCCCATGGTCCGCAGCCTGAGCCTGAAATGAAGGTCGTAGCAAGAAGAAAAGCCCAGTGAAGCTGTGTGCCCGGCGGGTACAAGGGATCGCTGTTCCTGGAAGTGCTGCTGTGGTGCCGTGTTCTGCCACCACTTGAAACACAGTGAGAGTCTTGCGTGCAGCCTGGGCCATGTCCAGAGCCACAGACAGGGCTAAGACAGAGAAATGAATGAGAAAGGCCATTTTTAACATTCAAGTGGGTCTCTGATATACAGCAATGCTAGAGAGGGGCTCTGCAAGGCAAGCACCTTTACATGAAAATGTCAAGCTCTCCAACTTTTGAAGCTGTTTTTCTAAATGCCCCCCCTCTCCCTGTTCCAGTTAAAAGATGTGGAGTAGAAGACATCTTTCTCGGAGATGTTCTGGATCCACACCACTGAGTCAGCCCAGAGGCAATTTCAATAGTATCCAATGAAAGATGATCACACAGGTCCATTTTTTGGGCGTTCCCATCTCACTCTGAGACTACAGAATGGATCCAAACCACCGCCCAAACAATTACATCAGTTTAGAAGGGACTTTTAGGGCAGTGAAGACATATCTGCATGTCTGCGGGCAAACCAGAGAGAAACCTGGGAGTGCTGGCTACCCAAGCCGTCCTTGTGAGGATTGCGATCATCTCTTGTTTGCCGCTTGTCACCTGAGCCCATCATCATAAAAACCAAAGACCTTTCCCGGCTGCCAGCCACGCAGACCAGCTGAGCTCTGCTCTGTCCCCATCTCCTGGCAGTGCCAGGCGCTCAGGTGACACAGGATGGTGCTGGGAAAAGGATTCACAGCAGCTCAGTTTCCAGTTTGTGAGATGTTTCTTTCTTTCTGCCTCCCCTTTCCTGCTTTATCTGTGAAGTTGTGGATAGACAGAGGGGATATTTCAGTACTTTCTTTGAACTGGGAAAATCTTTCCTTGGCTGGGAGGTGCCGAACTATTCCAGAGGTGACATCAATCTTCACCATTTCTGAAAGCCAAGTACGCAGGTGCGAGGGCTGCACACACTCACTCAGGCAGATGCTTCTGAAACAGCAGCACAAGAAATGCTACCTTTTCTACAGATGAAGTCCTTAAAGCTATAGCTTAGTGTGCACGAGCCAGCATCCCTCCAAAGGCACAGTGCGAGGCACTGGTGGAGAACAAACCTTCCCCTCCTGCCAAAGCGCCAGATCTGCCAGAGGGACGGGATTTACCAGCCAGCCCGGGACTGCAAACGGTGCAAACATCTCCCCTCCTCCTACCTGGTTGCGCGCACACCTTAGAGTTGTCCTCCACCTCTTACCCAGCCGGGCTGCAGCATTTCGTAAAAAGGGGTCTGAGCCATGGGCACCTTCTCTGACCCTGTAAAGAAGGGGCTGCTGTCCTGGAGGGAGATAGGTGTTCTATTTCACTTTTCAAAATCTGCTCATGATTCAGGGGTAGACAACTGCTACTCATTTCTACTTATGCACACACACCACCTGGAAACAAGACTGCTCCCAGAGATGGGATGCAAAGCTCATTCTGCGCTTTATTCACGGAGGCTGCTGTCCCGGCGGGGTGCACCCCGCTGCGTGCAGCCCCACTAGCACCGGGCGCGTGCTCCCCTTCGCCCCCTGCCCTGCTCCCTGCCCAGAGCGGCCACCCCAACTGTGCCCTTCCCCGCCTAGCAAAACAACCACCGATTTTATGTAAAAGGTACGACAGCAAGTCCTCCAGGTAAACCAAACCTGCGCACGCAAGCTGGGGAGAGAAATGAATGCAGATGAGTTTATTTTTGCATAGCCTCCTACTACCAGAGCACCGGGAGTTGCTAACATTACATCATCCCAACACCCCCGCCCGCTCCACGGATCAAACCCTGCAAAGGCACAACGGCTTCTGCTGACGGCTGCTGGAAGCAATAGCCATAGGAAAATTAACTCTTTGCTGTGCAGGACGCGTGCTGCGCTCTCCAGTGGTTAGCAGCTACCCAGCGCTGTTTTCTTGTGGTTAGCTGTTACAGAAAGGGATGTCTGAATCCTCAGAGATGAGCAACCCCAGCAACCTCAGCCTCCAAGTATTTATCTAACAGAAGAAGTATTTATCTAACAGGACAAAGAGTGAGTTGCTCTCAGGCTGTCCCAAATGTAGGACTAAAGACAGGCAAGAGAAGCCACCTGATACCTCAAGGAACAGACTAACAGTTTTGATAGAGGGACATGACTGAGCAGGACTTTCAATTCCCACCCCCAGACTTCAATTACACAAGAAATGGGGATTGTTAGTGTCAATTTTCCTCGAGGCCCACGTGGCCTGACGGAGCAGCCGCCGACTGAGACACAGGCACAGGCATCTCGTCAAGAGCAACACAAAAGCTTTTCTTTGCAGGAAATTAAAAACAAGGAAACAAACACCAGCACTTGCGTAAGCCCCAGACTGGCTCAGACAGAAAATTACCTCGAGACTGTTTGTGTTCCAGATCAATGGATCAGCTGCGGCTCGGGGCAATTAGCACCTTGAAATTATTCAGCAAGCCGAGGGGTGGGAATTTTAGGGGAGGGTGGTGAGGGAAGGGTGAGAGCAAGCAGGAATAACAATAGATCCTTCTGGATACAAAAGTCAAGGCTTGGCTCCGGCTGAGCCCAAGCTACAATGTGAACATGGCTGTTAGATGCTTTTGCAACCAGGCAAAAGGGGGACAAGAGGGAGCTGGAGGGGCTGCTGACACGGCGTCCTGGGAATGGGAATATGGTATGAACGTGGAAAGCAGAGCAAATTTTTTCTGGCTGGGACTAAAGATATCTGCCCAGTTATACCACAAGCCTATTTTCTGCTGTACCCAGCACTCCAAGCAAGGCAAAACTACTCTGTAAACAGATCCTAGCTGTGCTAGGTATGTGGATGGGCATGAGGTGCAAATCGGCCACAAGGCAAACACTTCAGGCAGGAATCAGCTGGGTCAGGGCTCTGCCCAGGTCTGCGAGGAGGCTCAGGACCAGCCCCTTTCAGAGAAGCGAGCATCCTTGCAGGGGCTGGGTGGCCCTCTCCAACCATGCTCCTCGGCAGCACACGCACCAAAACCCGTGGTCATTCTGGATGTTACGAAGATACTGGTCTGATTATTCCTGCCACTGTTAGGAACAGGAAAATCTCATTATTTCCTATATGCTGACATAATGCTCACGTATACGTAACATGCTTTACTGTTGCTATCAGAGAAGGAGGAGGGAGGGAAGAAGGAATGACTGTGGCTGGCTCCAGTGTAACCTCTTTCATGGTCTTTCTTTAAACAAATCAAATCTCCAAACTCACCCAGGAGAAATGAAGCATTTGCTCAGATGGGCCTTGTTCCCCAGCCCACTGGGACCAACAGGAGTCACTCCCTCTCCCCGTGACCCGGGGAAGCACACGTGGCCTTTGCTGTGGGACACAGGGGCTTTCTCCACCATTCCTGAACACCAACCCACAAAAAAGCCAGATAATAAAGACATAGCAAGGATTAACGCAACTACATGAGAAAGCCTTGCTCCTTCCTAACAGGTCTCTATGCTTCTATTATTAATCTAGGATGAAAAGAAAACCACCTCTGTCCGAACAGTTTTCTATTATCACAGATGTGTTTGCATCTAATCTGAACACGGGGAGGCCAAGGCAAGCTGAGTGCAAAACTCTTTGAGGCACTGATGCTCTTAACACTTTGAAATCATGCTAATCTGATAAGGCACTGAGGGAATTATGCAAGTAAACAAAGCCAGGCCCTGATAAGGAGTATTAGAGATAGGGCACACCACATATTTAGCTCTGGGAGGGAGGCAGGCAGCAATGGCTAGCACGGTTCCCCGCAGCCCTGTGCGGGAGAAGCTGCAGCAGGGCCCGCACGATGGCCGGCATGGGGAGGAAAGCCAGCCTGCCCCGACCACCGATGGCTGTAGCCCATGACAAGGAAAATTAAACAGCAGGGCACGAGCGCTGCTGCTCACAGCTAGATTTTCCTGAGCATTAACATTTGATCACAGCACTTCCTTTGCCAGGATACAGAGAGATGCAGGAGGAGGGCAGGCTAGAAACTGGGAATAAAAATGGCCAGGATATACGGGTTAACTGCAAACAAAGCAAACAGGAGGCAGCAGGGTTTTTTTTTTTTTTTCCTTGCCTCTGCACGGTTGGTTGGTGTTTGGCAAAACCTGAGGCCTCTCTGCATTCCAGGTTGCTGGTAACACTTTAGCTTCATGCTTTGTGAAAATGATGCAGGAAGGCTGCAAACCACTGCCTGTCCTCCCGCCCTGCCGGCTTCGCTGGGAACTCGCCTCTCGTCTCCCTGCAGAGTCCTCCAGAAAAACAAGCCTCACGGTTGGAAGAAAGCTGATCTAAGGCCCAACTCCTGAATCAACTTTCTAAGTTAGGGGCACTTTTTCAAAAGCCTCTCCCCACCCTGAGACACGCAGAGCCTGATTTTGCACAAGCGCTGCTCTCAGCCCGGCAGCGCTGGTGCTGCTCTGAGACTCAGCACCTCGGAAATATCAGGCTGCAAATCAAACCCCCAAAGCAGACCCACCCCAGAGCAGCAGACGCTTCCTATGAAGTTTGGTTGCTACCTTCTTTGTCTCACTTTCCTTATTTATATAATGGGGATATGAACCCTGTCGTTTCAGGAATGCTGATGAGTGATTAATAACTGCAAAGCATTTGGAAGGTAAAATGGTCTGGGTAATTATTACCCTGAGCGACAAAGAACAAGACAGTTCAAGAGTACACACTGATAGATTACAACATCATACTACAAGGGAGCACCCAAAATCTCCCAGCAATTCCTGCTCGAGGGACCAGGTCCAATGCTATAGGTTGTGAACAAGATGCTATGGCATTTTCAACTCTTCTTCAGCATTTGATTCTATTATTATTATGGTAATTGCCAGTGAGAAAAGAGGAGATTAACAGGTTGAGAAGAAGGGGAAGACAGGCTCCAGGAGGGGCTCACACTGACGGGATGCGGCAGGAATAGCTGCTCTCCCACCACTGGCTCCCCTTTCCTTGGCATCTGCTGTCTGGAGCATGATGCAATGGGAGCAATGTACGTGAGGAAGCCTGGTCCCCGTGATGTGTACTATGGGACCTTTCCCTGGAGCAGGAAAGGGTGAACAGGGGACACAATACCTCTCCCATTTCCCACTCACCCATTTGCACAATAATTGCAGGAATCTGAGATCCTCCAGAGCTTTTCCTCTGCCTCCAGCAAATTTGGTTGAAAGCAGCCAAGCAGAGAGACTCATTCTCTGCTTACGTGCAAATCTCACTTTCTTACGGAGAACGCTGGTGTTCCTGAGACAGTCAGGCTTTTGGGTAATCCAGTGCTAAGTGCCACCGAAACAGCAGCATTAGTAGTAATTAAAAATGAGATGCTTTCCACACCAGGCTGTATACTTTGGAGGCAGCCAGTTCACCCAAACAGGATTACGATAGCTCAGGATTTTACTTCTTTATTTCCGCTCCCTTAACCATGAGATCAATGCAGCCAGCCTTGGAAGAAATAGGCACAAAATTCACTTATGCTGAGATGGGTCTGAAGCTAAAACGTATTTTTCCTCTATTTCTCCAGAACATTCAAGACAAATACAAATATGGAACAGGACTGACACTGGAAAGCAAATAGCATTTAGTCACCCACACAGACCTCTAACAAGCACTTTACTGCATAAGTGAAAATCCCCTGCAAAAGCAGTTTAGTTCAGGGGAAGAAAACCTTTAGGAGAGTGGTAGGAGAACTCCCTGACCGCTCATTTGTGGGAAATTAGAGGTAAAAACAAAACATACAAGGGAAACCAGAATGGTTTAAGTGGGAAACCTCCAAACTGAGGAAGTAGTTGGGCTGTGGTGGCCTGCTAGCACGTAAACATATAATGTGCTTGTGTGCATCTATATACATGCTCCTATATATAACACATAAGTATGCCAGCTTCTGCACACACAGCAACGCTCTCCCCTCCTGACCAGCCCCATTTTCAGTGATTATCAGGCTTGTAAGACAGGCAATTTGTCTTCAGGCTACACATGTGAGCTGGCATCAGGAGCATTTGTCCCCTTTTTGACCCCAGCGTGTTGGTTCATTCTATTTATGTATTTTTGATCTGTAACCCACGACAGAGGTTTTTGGCACTGTTGCTGGAAGGTCAGGAAGGACCACAGAAGAGCAAGTCCCAGGCATGGAGCCCTTGCAGAGCATGATCGTCAGCTGCCTCCGCCAGGAATTTGCTGTGTTTTGAATTCAAAGAATCTCTTTCAAAAACAAAAAACCCACTCAGACCTCCGCACCAAGATGGTAAGCTGGCGGCCCAGAGCTGGTGGAATAGCACAGGGAGCATCCCACGTTCAGATAGGGCAGCCAGCCTTACAGAGATGCTCGGCCATGAGAGCTGCGAGAAGGTCCCGGGGAGAGGGAAGGGATGGAGTGAGATGGAAAAGGCAGATTCATGCAGGAGGAGAAACACCCCCTGAGAACTGGCTCTACTCCTGCCCAGCACTAAGCATGCTGTTGGGCAGCTGGTTTATCAGCACTGCCTAGGGCAGGAGAAAGTGCCTGCGGAGCTGATGGGGAGCTAAGAACCATCCCCTGGATTTCCTTCTCCCTCCAAGGACTATGAAAGAAATTTCATAACTTAGACCCTACTTCCATAAGGTGCCAGTGAACATCTCCCCTGATGATTTCTGGCACTGTCTTGTTGAAGGATTAGATAAAATAGTCCAGGACATGTGCCAGAGAGGACATGAGGTTCAGACAGGAGGATGACTTTGGTCCCAAGCCCCTGTAAAACAGTCAGATGAGGCTGAGGAACAGGAGACGACTACATGAGAAAGAACCATGTATATCAACAGCGTGGGGAAAAACACGCCAGGGCGAGGCTACCAAATGCACATGTTCTTTTCATGAGTTCCCAAGCAAACTCATATGCATACATGTTAGATGTCCTAGGAGAAGACATCGGGGTCGGGGGGAAGAGCTATAGGGCTGGGTTTTCAAATGATAGAAGAGCACAAATCTTGAAGGGGTGGCACTTAGGAGTTTCCAGCAGTCCTATTTCTAATGCCCTAATTCCCACATGTCTGAAGGAGGTCTAGAAAAGAAGGTGAATATGGGGGCCAGAAGCTTTCCCTTGCACAAGGCAGGCATATATTTAAAGCAGCAACAGCAGAGAAGAGTTGGGTTGTATATTCCCTGCTGGAGACAAACCACAGCATCCTGTTTTTCAATGCTCAGGTTTAAAAAAATCCCCCAAACTTGCCAGTTCATGCCCATTGATCTCACAAGACAGTACCAGGGGATTTTATCATTACAAATGCTTCAGCATAGGATCACCCCTCCTGCAGCTTCACATCCCATGGTGGGGACACAGCCTTTCCTGGGAAGATGCAGTCCCCACAGGATTAGAGCATTTTGTGGACTAAGCACACACTCCCACTGCCTCCCCACCTTCTCAAAACACGCTATTTGTTGAACAGGCACAAGTGACGATACAAGGAATACATACGATGGCGATTTTCCCTGGGTGGATAACAGCATCTTCTCTCCTCTGGAGGCCCACCTCCGGGCTGCGTTGCATATCAGCAACCAGGTGCTCCCCTGGCCGCGGCGGGTGCATCGTCACCGTTCACCCACTCACATTCTGGCACGTGAATTTTCTGTTTAATAAACTTTCCTGCAGTTTGTGTTTCTCAGTAACCCTGCAGTAGTAGTCATGGTGACAAAACTGGGGTCCTTGGCAACACACCAATGATGCTGCAAATCTACGATGACTAATCCTAAAAGCCTAATTTGCAGAACTCATTTAAATGCTTAAAGATATGCAGGTCACTGCAGGGGTCTATTTAATGGCTATGGCATATTTGGTGGTGAAGCAGTTGTTACAGGAGGAGCAGCCAGGGCATCTTCTGGTCATAAAATTAAGTGGATTTTTAATGCAAGATGTAGACTAAAGAGATTAAAAGGAAAGCACAATTTAAACATAGGCACAATAACAAACCCAGCTGATTTCCAGTCAAAGAGCCGGTCAAAGCTTCCAGATGAAACACTGTTTTAAATAACAATCCCACACAACAATATCGCTGATACAGTATTGCCTGGTTTATTTGTGCCTATTCAGAACGTAATGAATGCTCTTCTCAACACATCTTGCCTGTGAGCGTGCAAAACCACGGTGCAGCACAGCCAATTCCCCAAATTGGCCCCATTAAAGGCACACAGAGGATGCAGACTGAGGACCTACCAGCGCAACGGTTTCCAGCTTCACCAGGATGGCCGATGGGCCGAGCATCTGCCCTGCACCGCCTTCCCCCGTGAATCTCCCATGGGGGAGCACACGCAGGACAGTGGCTCTCGTTGCCTATTCAATGTTTCAGACTTTCAGCTCTTTGCTGGCACTAAAAAATTCATGGCCACATCTTCAGTTAATATGCTGATGATGTCACCGAGGGAAAAGCGCCAAAGTAAGTATATTGCTGTAACTGTGCTCGGCTGGACCGACGAGACTGCATTAAAGCCATTGGCTCTTTTTTCCACAGCTTTTACATTTCTCCTCTCCAACTGTCTGCCACCTGGCATTTAACGCACATAGGCACAAGGAAATAGAGAGTGGCTTCTGCTAACAGACACATCAGCAAAAACCCCTTTGCATAGGCTCTCGCCCTCTTTATACAAATAAAGCAATAAGCACTGTAGACAATATCTTACCCCACAGAAAGCAAATCACGCTGGCCTGAGGCTGTAGAGTCCTAAATCTTTATCCCATAGTGCTAATCAATTATCACTCACCTAATTTGTTGTGGTTTTGAGTAAGCATTCACATCACTTTACTCAGCAACTACCAGAGACAAGCATCAACACACAACCACATTAAGCCGTTTGATCACACAGTGATATGATTTCCATGTCCTGATCCACTGCCTTAACCCACTGCCCTTCCTACACAGGCATCTTCCAGGAGAAAGACTTCTTTCATCTGACCAGGAGCTGGGACATGAAGCACATTCATGTGGCAGAAAGTAGGCAGCTTTAGTTAAAAGCAAGCAGACAACAATATTTGTTTGGTAAAATCCTAATTCTACTTACTTATCAGGATTTCCCCCTCCTTAAAACTGGATGCAACATAACTGCACTTGCCATTGTGGCTGACACAGAGCCAGCTCGAGCGCAAAGCACCGTTGGTTCCCTTCATTAGTTTGTCAACGTTTCTGTTCCTGCAGAGGAAATTGAGTTTAACCAGGAGTTATCTCCACTCATACTTCATTATATTGCTGTAATAAAGCAATAGCAACAACAATAATTACTATGGGTACTAATGACTTCTACTGCACCTTCAAGAGCAAAATGCACCATATGATGTATGTAATGCTTGCTTGGATGCAATCAAGATGCTTCCTGGGTAAATTCATGCAAAACAAAGGCTCTGTACGTCTTGAAGATAGACTTGACCTTTCCTCTTTTGAAAAAGAAAACCCCTTGCTGATCCAACTGGGGACTGAACTAGTGATCCTGGAGGGCTTGGACAGTTAAGACACAATCTCTGGTCACCTAAAATAGCACCTGTGACTCCTGCAATGGAAGCATTAGTCTCCTTGACCACAGAGATGCCATGGCTCGTTAACAGGATGCATCTACCATAGTAAGAAACCCGAATATAGATTTATGCCATTGATATTGACATTCTGGTCTTAGTACTCGGGCACGGAACAGCACAAGGACTGTTTTCAGTGATGAGGAACAGAAATGGCAATGCCATACACCAGTTACAGCAAAAGATGGGAGTCCAAACCCCGCTTTCTGAATCTCTATGTGTGAATATGTGATCCAACTGAAGTTGCTTCAACCACAGCTCAGTTTCACCACTGGTGATAACAGATCTAGTTACCCTCTCCCAGTACTACTGTGAGGCTTTAATCAAAGCACTCACATAATTTTGTGATACATATTGTCATTTACAGTGTTGTAAGTCTCTATGCGGGCTGAAATCCTGGATATGTGGATGTAAAGAGGCTTTTGCCGATGGCTTTTTCAGCCAGGACTATTTGAGCTTCTCTTGTCAAAATAACAAAAGCTTGCAGGGTCCCCATCAGTGCTGCAGCTCACTGCTCCTGCCTGTGTCACCTCCCTGAAGCTCCTCCTTGGGTCACCTCCAGCGGCCTGTCACGTCCCCTTGTCCCCTGGCCCTGTCCAGGGGACCACAGCTGCTGCTCACTGCCCTCCCCAGAGAGGCTGCCGCCGCCCTCGAGCCCCGGCTGAGGCACTGCCATCTCGCAGCACTGCTCAGCCTGGGCTGCCTGCTCGGCCTCTCAGAATGGTGCTCCGGGCCCTGCACAGCCACAGCAACGTTTTGCTATGGAAAATAAGGGTAAACCATGGGCCGTATCGCACCTCTCCAGTGCTGGATAAGAGCACCTCGGGGGTTTATTCCATTTCAGCAATTGCAGCTGGGCTGAGCATTTGGGCATGGATGTCAGGTCCTGCTGGCAGTTGAAGCGGGGGGCTTCAGGATGGAAAAAGCAACATATTTTTAGCTGCAGCTCAGCTACAGGAGAAGAGCTCCCTATAAAACACTGCCTATGAAGCTGTCGAGTTTTCAATGGCTGCTGCATGAGCAATTGCAAAATCTATTCCCTGCTAGGCTTTACGCTCACCTCCTCCTGAAAACCCCATGTCTACCTCGGACGTTTAAAGCTCAGCTGAAGAAAGCATTAGAAAAGGGGCTGCGTGGACTGATGGCGTGGTCAGTGGGGTGTGCAAAGAGGCGACTTGAAGAGGCATTTACCATTCCTAAAACTCCAGGTAGAAGAAGAAAAACAAGATTGGAGAAGAAGAGGGATAAGAGACAGAACAGGTTGCCATGCGATCTAGGGGACTTGTAAGCTCTTCTTAACATCTGCAGAAGGGTTTCAATCCAGAACGAGAAACCCTGGGACGACGCTAGTTAAATGCTTCAATGAATTGGAAGTTATCTCCCAGTATATTTTTAGTTGGCACCAACCGGCATTACATAATGGCTATTATGTAACAGCACTACAGCTACAAATACTCTCTTTTGGGCTTTTTGTTTGTTTTTTCTTTCCTTCTCTCTCTCTTTTTTTTTCCCCCTCCAAAATCTCCTCCTTAGTGGGGGATTGATCAATAATTGCACTTTCCATCAAATGAGGGAGGCAAACCCTTAGGAGAAAAATCAAATGGAATAAAAATATTGTCACTAAGCCTGTGAGCGCCTCTCTCTTGCCCAACCTCAAACAGAATTAACTATTCCCAGAATAGAAATTCCACTAAGGCTTATCTGTAGTTTAAAGGGACAGGCTGTGATTCTGTGCAGACACTATATTTCTCAATAGTGAAGGGTTTTTTATCTCGTGGTGATGATGGCTCAGAAGACAAAAATAAAGGGGGGGAGCACTATGTAAGAGATGCTGAGGAAAAACTGAAGGAGATTTTATTTATCTGCTAGCAAGATCATCGCCCATCCTTTAAAATCTTCCCCTAGCCTATTTGTTACCCTTTCTTCCTAACAGCCATACTGACAGAGCAACGGAGACTTTTGTTTCCAAACTAGGTGCACCATGAAAAAAAGAAGAAAGTTTCCAAAAGCTCGAAGTATTTCCTTTCCTTTATTTCATATCTCTGAAGCTAAAGAGAGCTGAAGCAAGCGCTCTGCCTCTGAATGCAAAAATAAAAACCAGTTCAGTGGCACACCACGAGCTCCCACACCATGCCGCCCTACGGGCTTAGGCAAGGGCTCACTTTACTTTTGTTATCCCAGCACAGAGCCTCTCTGACAAACACAGCACTCTCCGTAATTCTGCCTTTTTTGGGCTGGTCCTCTTTGAAACAAATGAGCCGATTCCAGAAAGAGCAAAAGACATCATCTGACAAATAATCACTTTTTTGCTAGCAAGCTGCTCCCTTCTGCCATTTCACTCTCCCACCTCCCCAAGCCCGGTGATGCCACTGATGCTCTCCTGACTCGTGCTAGGTTTATAAATAAACCAAACCCTGGGCTACCTAGATGGGAAGGCATCATGCTGAGCTCATTGCTGGGTGTCACACACGGGAACAAAAACAACCCTGAGAGAGCGGAGAAGGAAAAAATACAAACGCAGCTGCTTGGAGAGCACTAAGTCAATTCAGAGAGAGGATTTTTGGCTTTAAAAGCTGTCTCGGCACACAGCAAACCCCACTCCTGATAGCGACTCTGAGGGCAGCGATTGCAGCCCAGCGCAGGAGGACAGACTGGCAGGGCCGGTCATGTGAACGTGAGCAAAAAAACCCAAGAAAACAGGACAAAGAGGGAGCAGAAGGGATAAAAATGAGTTAGGTGGCATGACAGTGCTTATGTTTGGGCTAAAGTAATGCAGCTGGGGGAGAAGGAAGAGCTTACAAAAACTTATCAAACCTACTAAGGTATATTATTACATGGGGAATACTACCTTGTTCTGTTTTGTGGGCTTCTGACACCTAGCTGTTATGATCTTCAATAATTAAGTTGAGAAAAAAGTAATTTGCTGGAAAAGCTGAGAAGTTGTTTGAGCTGTGAAGATATGAATGCATGAGACTCCTGCTCCGCAGTGCTCTGCAAGTGGTCAATGCTAACCACAAAGAATACAGCCATTTGTCAGTCACGACTGAAAATATTAGAGAAACAAGTGTCCAAACAAGCAAAAGCAGGAAGTTTACTTGCATTTGTCATGGTTTTCTCCTCTATACAAGCCATTAAGGGATTTTACAATAACCGATCATTTGCAGCACTGGGAAATAGCAAAAACAAGCTTAAGTGAGACAAACGTTCATGGTTCTCAGGAGAAATGCTCCTAATTCATTTCAAAGCTACCCTGCCCTGCTGAGCCTCCAGCCCCAGGTGCTCAGGATAAAGGCATTTGATCCGGGTTCGGACGCAGTGTTGTTTCTGCCATTGAGTGCCCTTCTCGAGATCAAAGCTCTGAAGGCAAACACGGCACAACTCCTAAATCCCTTGTTAATGAACCCTTCTACAAGGCTGTACATGTACATTGGTAGCTTGTTGATGCATGTATGCAAATGGGGGCGGGGGGGAGACATCCTCAGGAATCAACAGCTGAACATACGGTCGGGCACTGTTTATCAAACAGACGATTGCAGTTGCTGTTGCAGCACTTCTGTTTGAGCCGGCAGCAAACAGCCTGTCCGCACACAGCGCAGCCACAATGGGAGCGCGCCTGGGGGTCTTCCTGCCGGGGGGGAAGAAAAGGATGTTTAATTTAAAAGGAAGGGAGCAGTGTACAGACTGTGTGAACTTGTAAAAATCAGGGTTCGCTCTGACATACTCAAAGTTTGGCCAAAGAAAACCAGCTGAACTCTATGAGGACAGAACAGCTCCATCAGGAGCTTCCTTTGTCCAGCTCCCCATTAGTCCCAGCCAGCGGGGAGGGGAAGAGCTGCTAAAAAAGGGCTCCATATGCACCTCCTGTGCTCAAGGACCAGACTGGGGCAAAGCCCGAAGTGGCCCTACTGTGATGTGCTTGGGACGCTGCAAACAGCCTGGCAGGAGGGAGAGCAGCAACCGCTGCAGAAGGGACTCCGGGATTTTACCCCTGCTCTGCACGGGTGTGTGCTCACCTCTGAGCCCAAACCACACACCCTACCAGACCAGTGGCCAGGAGGTGCCGCAGGCAAGTAGCTCACTCTTTCCCTTGCCCCACTTGATCTCCACATCTCAATGGACCCAAACATAGATTCCCATTCCCATTCCCACCCAGCCTCTCTGCACATGCCTTTGCAACAGCCTGACGTATCAAACCTCTCTCCTGTGAAAGCAGCACAGTTATCCCGCATAACGTTGAGGCATAATGGACTGAGGTTCAGTTCGATGGTGTTTCAGAGCTGCTTGGTTTCTTACTTTTACGAGACTTCTAGGGAAACGCGTGCAACAGGACTGCGAAGAATCCTAACTAACCAGCGGCATGTTCTAGCGCGAGCCTCTGCAAACATGCTGCTGCCGGGTAAAGAAAGCCAACTTCACCGTAAAGATTGTTCCACTGTATTTAAGATGGAATTAAACCATATTTAACTCATATAAGTGATATGTAATAAATTTAAGAATAAAATAAAAAGCCTCAGATCTGCAAAATATGAACCATTAATCAAACAGACGCTCTGAAAGACTTCACTGTGAAATCTCTAGTGATTAGCTATGGGCACTCAGCCAAAGAGGCCTGCAAGCTCTGTTTCACTGACATGTATTTTTAAACTAGCTCCAGCAAAGAGGAGGCCATTCGGGGCACAGAATACCAGCTTTGGGGGCTGGGACCAGTCCCCGCCACACATTATCTTGCAGAGCCTCTCTCTGTATCTCAGTTCTCCATCTCCAAGACTGGGATAATATGCCCTCCTCCTAATTCCTTTTACAACTAAATCTGCAGGGCACAGACCACCTCTTCCTACATTTATGTAGTATGCAATGCAACTCTGTCCCTGTTTGGTGATGAGAGCTGTGTACATCTGTAATATATACCAGGGAGACAATGAAAAAAACAGGGTTGAAAGATCTTCAGGCATGACACAACCAGTCTATTGCAGGGACAGTTAGCCCTCAATCATTCCCAATTCTATTTAATGCATTATTTGAAACCACCCAGCAATAGAGAGCCTGCTGCCTCTTTAATAGCCTATTGATTAAATGTATTGCCACAGCCCATGACACAAACTACCAGAAGCATCTCTCAGACTGCATTAACATCCCCTGCAACTCCAGGTATGCCAAAACCTGCCTGGGCTGGGTCAGGAGAGCTGACGTTTCATCACCCCTGCCGACTTGTGCTGAGCAAAATATCTATTAACTTCTCTCAGTTTGCAAATCACCCAGAACGCTACAGAGACATGAGGTTACACTGGTAACAAACACAGAATTAAGCTGACAGTTTTAAAAGATTAGTAAAGTGTTGCTTTCCATTCAAATTAGGGGAAAAAAAAGATTACTTATAAAAAAAAGAACTTCCCCCACAGAGTGTTTACTCCCTCCTGAGATGCAGCAAGAGATATTTGCGTTACTGCAAATCCTCATCAACAGAAAAGCAAATGTTTAAAAAGAGGGAGAAAAACATGAGTTTGGAAAATAATGCCAGTTAAAAGGTTTTCAGATTGATCTGCATGAAAGAAAACAGGTAAACAGTGCTCATCTAAACTCTGCCAAAGCAATAACCATCTAAAGGGTGCAAAAGACCTGCAGAGCGGTGGTCAGCACAGGGGCTGCCCAGCATCAGTCCCACTGGAGAGTCTGAATCCAGCTGTAGCACAGCAAACCACTGCTTGGCTGGAAGCAGTCAGCAAGTTCACTCTTCTGTTCCGGACAGAGCCACCGCTTCCCTCTCTGAAAGCGCTGGTGGCGGTTCAAACTCACAGTCATTTTTGTAGCTTCTGGAGATCCTCAAGCAAAACAAGGTACAGACCCAAAGGGTGGCTGTGAGAGCGGATTCCTGAGCAGGCAGCACCACCGCGGCTTGGCTTCTACCTGCTAACCCTGCAGGACACAACAGCTGGGGCAAGGGAAACCCTGCGTAGGAAGGTGGGGTGCTAATTAAAAAAAAGAACAGAGCAAGCAGAAAAGCAGACATCAGTATCTTCAGCGTGCCTCACCAGCTGGGAGTGATTTGATTTAACATGCAGTTTTGTTTTAAATGCTTGTACCATGTAAGTTTTTAATCTAAGATTTTACTGATCACTTTACTTGCAACAAACGGATCAGAGACGGCGGTACTCTGAAGGGCCCTGCACTTGTTTCAAAAAGATGTTTCTTGCCCCCATGAGTTTACATTTCAATCTAATAGAGAGAGACAATGGACGTAAGTAAAAATGCATTCTGGCTGCTTTCACAGCATGAGAAACGTTAGGAGAGTGAAGAAGGTAAGTATAGACAAGAATAGTTTAAATTCATTTCTGCAGACATAATCCAAGAAGGGCGAAGTGGAACTTCTCTGTGCATTGCAGGGAATCAAAAGCAGAAGAAAGTCCCATGACAGGGCTTAGCAGAAGCTCAGCACAAGCTCTTGAGCAAAGAAATAAAACAGGCATCTTCATATAAACACAAGTTCTGAAAGAACTGGTTGAGAGAGATGATGGATGTCCCAGAGAAGGAGGCTTACAAAGCGATGCAGAGTAAAACACTGCTCCACAGCTTTACTCTCTCCTCCTGAGCTGGTCAGTCTGTGGCGGGACAGGCACACAGCCCTACCAGCAACCTCACTGCTCATCCTCTTCAGCTTAGACTCTTGCCTTCAGGCTATCCTCCCCAACTCTGTTTCCAAAGTGCTACCCTGACACAGCTGAACTCTAATTTGTAAGAATTAGAATTGGACCTACCAATCTTGGGTCCTAAAAATATCAATAAAAGGACAGCTAACTTTTTCAGCTCTACTGTGCCCTGTTGTTGTTGTGAAACGCCATGGGACAGCATGGTATGAAAGAAAGCATAGAAGCGAAGCATCCTGCAGAACAAAGCTGTTGTGTCTGTGGTGGACTCGCATGACCTCTTCCTTAGGGTAAACAAATCTGGACTTCTTCTGAACCAGACACAGTTGGAGATGACTCTCCACTCCCAGGACTCCCAACTGATTCTGAAGATGAAAGAGAGCAAGAAAACCCTAAATGCTGGGATGCTGCAGCCCCATCTCTCCCATGTGTAGTGCAGATGGCCCTTCAAACAGGTAAAAGCAATCTCTTGACCTGCTGGACCTGAATTAATCATTGATTAACTACTTATTTATCATTTATTAACCTTTTATAACTTCCCTATACATGTGCCCTTAGTGAAAAGGGTGATCCTTCTTCTCACTATAGCTGGACATTATCTGCAACGTTTCTCCATAGGGACAACTTACTCCAGACCCAATGACGGCCTGGAATTTGGGGGCTACTATCTATGCTTGGAAAGCAATACATTCATCAACGATCAGGGATCATGCCCCACAGCACCGGTCAGTCCCCAGCGGGACAGTTCATCCTGCAGCGACACTGCAAATCAAGTAAAGCACTAATGCATGTGCCCAAGTCCCACTGATCACCTCAGCGCAGATTAAACCCCCATTTAGCACCTGGAGCTGGAAACAGTGATTCCTTGCAGACAACTTCTCACAAACCATCATCCTGGAGCCTGCTTTGCACCAACCACTCCAGCACAGTTACTGAGGATTTATCTTACACATAAAAATGTTGTTTAAAGTGGTGCGATATTGAGTGCTCTGAAGGTAGGAGGCTGCCAAACTGAGGTTGTCACAGACAGCAACACAATCCTATTTACCATGAAACCAATCTTTCTTTTCCTGCCATTTGCTTTATTTCGTCTCCAGCTTCCAGCAGCGGGAAGGATGCAGCTGTCTGCAGCCCCCAGCCGCATTGACCACCCGAGCCAGATGCCACCCCAGTGCGGGAGCTTGGGCACTCAGGTAATGGATCTCCAAGCAGCAGCCTGTAACGATGCAACGGAATGTCTGCATCACGGAGCAGACACAAGAGGAGGTAAATTATCACAGGCAAACTGAGTTTTGGCATCAGCCTTTTTAATAACCCCAGGCACTTTTGGTAATAGTTAAAACAAAATGCTCAGAAACAAAACCAGTACAACTACCAGCTTGGGCACTGAAAACTGCTGAAAAACTGCAGTTGCATCAGAGCTTCATCGTGTTCTGCACATGCTCCTGTTTTAGAGCCAGGCCATTCAGACCTGCTGCCGTATGCAGTGCAATTGTAGCCGGCCTTTTCCACTGCCCAGAGCTGGTATGGAATGAAAGACACCCTTTGCTGGTGAGTGGGACAGGTACCTGCTGCCAGGGGTGTCCTCGGGGGCAGTGGGAGGAGAGGGTGCTCCGGGTGGCCAATTTCTGCTCATCCACAAAGCCAACACCAGCAGCCTGCTCCCCTTTCTTCTCTTCCCTCCTCCCACCTCCCCACCCAGTCACCCTCATCAACAGCACTCAATCCTCGTCGTCTCTTCCCATTCTCCTTATTCATACATCCAAGCTTTACTCTTTTTTGTCTCTTCTTGTCCTCCTCACTGGTCCTGTGCCCTGTCTTCCCCCCAACGCCTTCCCCCTGACACGAGGTCCACCCCTACACCCCACACCAGCCTGTCCTCATCTCCATCACTGCTGCTCTCACTCACAGATTTCTCCCCTCCAATCTCAGACTCACTATTTATACCTTTATTCTGTTTCTTCCTCTGCATTATGTTGGTAACAGCAGGGCCAGAAACCTCCCTTGCTCCTGCACCCAAGGGTCCCTGCTCCCCACTGAGGCAGTTGTTACAAAGCTTGTTTTTCTCATGCCTTACCCGCAAGCTCTGCCAGCATGAGCTGTGCTACAGACTGCAAAAAACCACAACAGGCTCCATGTCACTTGCGACACTGGCTGAAAAACTCCAGGGTGCAACAAACCTGCGCCTGGGCTGAATCGTTTTAATAAGGAAGGCAAAGGTACCTTTCTCATGCAGACACCTCCCCTGCCAAAGCATGAGAGGACTACAGCTCTTCAAAGAAAAAGATGTTGATATTTTGTAGTATTTCCTTCCAAGCTGCTCCTGAGAATGGCTTAAATAAAATAAAATAAAATTTGAAAAAGTCAGGTCCCCTGGCATAGAGAATCTCAGCCCAGGTTACCAAATCTAGCAGAGAATCAGGCAAAGGCCTAGGGCATTTTAATGGGAAACACCGGGCGAAGTTAACAGCAGCCTGTACTATCAGCCCCACCTATAACAAGTTTTAAACTTTTGCTGACACAGTTCATTATCCTACAAAACAAATTGCTCCAAGTGAACTGTGACATTAATGTGTGTGATTCTCCAGTTGCTCAGGCTATTAATGTTTAAGATGTAATTAGAAGTAAGGGTAGAAAATAGCCTTTGCAGAATATTTTTCAGACCATTAGTTGAAAGAATTTTCCACACAATTTCTCTCTGGCATTTCTGAGTACAAGGGCCTTCTCTTTATCAAGTGCTCCCCACCCCGCTAAGCACTATGCGTTTTCGGTACTCACGCCAGCCACCCACCCAACGTGCATCGGCAACTCCAGCTCTTATTCCGCTAGTTCACCAAACCAGAGAAGATCAGGTCAAATTAGACTTATATTGACAAGGGGCTGCCTTGTTTCACTCGCTTCGATGGAAAAAGGCCAAATCAATCTTACTCTCTAATCCACGAGTCCCTCTTGGAAGCCAAATTGTTAAAGAATTGAAGGAAGAAGCTGGGAGAAAAACAACAATAGATTATTGCACATCTACGCACTGTAGAAATTATATGTATTGTCACTATGCAGCAACAGAGACTCTGTCCGCTTACTAACATACAGTTCATTAAGGCAGCCCTTTTCTATATGGGAAATTGTTCATATTAAGCCTCTTCGCCTTCTGCTCACCTTGGAAACAAGCACCTTCTGTGCTTTATTTCAAACCTTTCTTGCCCTTCTAGCTGCAATGGCTGCTTGGAAAAAAGTACTTGCCAAATATACAAGAGTCTTTCATTTTTTTTCTTCCTGGACCACATTACTATTATTATTTATGCCACAGCAGAGGCTAAGAGACCTGGTCATGGACCACAGCCCAGCTGCCTCGAGCCCGCTGGAGTTAAAAAAAAAAAAAAAAAAAAAATCAGAGAAATTCAAAAGCATGAAAAGGAGCAGATGAAAAGCAGTATCTAATTCTTTGCCTTTTCCCAATTTTCCACCAAGTGCTTTTTAAGCATCATCTTTCCATCTTCAAACAAGGAAGCAGGCTGCACTCTACGTCAGTAGCCCAAGTAATCAAAACCAACAATAAAAGTGTCCCCACCTAGAACAACCCATCAAAAACATACCAAACTCAACCACAGGAATCTCTATAGAATAGGCTCTTTTTTTCATACTAAATTTCCCTCCAGAAACTTTTCAGCTGGAGAGAATTTTAAAGCAGCTGGGGAAGGACTGAGAATCAGTGAGAAACACAATCTGAAATACTGCCCATTAGAGCTGCCCTGCAGCAAGCACTCCAGCATGCGCCTTGTCTGCTGTACTAAAGAGCCCTGCTCAAAATCCAGTGTTTCGCACTGCCAGCAGACCATCAGCTCCCCTTGTCGCATAACCCAAGTCAGACACATCCGCATAACGAGGCTTTTATGTGAGTAAAACCTCTGCTGATGCCCTCCTCCTTCCCACTGTAAAGAGCCGGGCTGCCTCCAACTGCCTTCTCTTCCCCCAAAGTCACAGACTTCCGCGGGGCGGTACATGAAGGGGTCCTGATCTTTTAGATATTTAAGCCACGTTCAGCACGTGAATGGCTGTCTAAGCCCCAGTGGAAGAATACGTACGGTTAAGATTAAGGTACGTATGGTTAAAATTAAGCAGGTGCATATGCCTTAAAGGTCCATCCATTGCGCCACAGAGAGCATTGCTATTAAACCTCCTGTTCTCGAGAGTGTTTTCCTTTGGGGTTGGTGAAGTGTACTCTGCAGTTCCTTTGAACTTCACATTTATGAGACAGGTTGTACTTCTGAAAGCAAACTGGTTTCAGTTAGTGGTTTCCTTTCATCCAACTGGGAGGCAATCTGAGAAGCTGGCATGGATTGTCCTTGATTCTTGGACACATAAATACATTTCCTTGTAAAGGTACATACAAGCCACTAAACCCAGGCACATTGTGGCATGTTGGAGTATTCATCTAGGTCAAGAATTTGTTTATACAAATTCTAAAAATGAATTTGTCTGGGGGGAAAATGATCTCTCCTCTGTTTAGAGCATGAAGAGACATGGTAAACATCCACCAGAGCAGGCACTCCTGTCTGCTGCAAACAGCAGAGAGCTTGTTCAAGAGGCTGCTTTATTTTTTGTTCACTGGTTGAAATGCCAAAACAGACATCCATGAGAGGCTCACCCACACAATGATCCACATAAATCCTTGTCCCACATCTCCAAAGGCTCAATTCTAACCTTTTCTTTTCTTTTAAATAACAAAACAACAACCTAATTCACCAAACCCTGGTATCACTGACGATTTCAGCTGTGTGACAGCCATACTCAGAGACCAGGGCACAACCTGCCACCCAGCTCCTGAGGATACCCTCCTCTGCTGGACTGCCCTCAGTTATGGATGTCCGTGTCTGTGTGGGAGCTGCCTATTTAATTCACCAACTAAAGAAAACCTTGGTTTGGTCCTGGACCACTGACTCCTGGCAGATGCTCTCACTAGATATATTAGAGCTTGAAAATCCAATATACTTTTCAGTTTTAAGCTAGAGTTTAAGGACAAGTTTCTGAAAAAGAACAGCTAAAAATGCTTTCACTTAATCCCCTTCTACATCCCTGAATAAATATATACATATACAAATATAGGTGTATACACATACATACACACAGGCATATTTTTATATATATATATCTATATATAAAATTTATATATAGATATATAAATTAGCAACTCTTAATTACGCAAGTTCAGCTCAAAGTGTTTCAGTAAACAAACAACTTACCCAAGCCCAGGGAAGCAGAAAAGAAAAACAACTGTGAAATAAATACCTCACAGACACAGTTACTTCAGCAGGACTCCAGAGATTCCCACTTATTTAGTGCTTACAATCTGCTCAGCAATGTGCAAGATCAAAAGATCAAGAAATCAGGTTGTTGGGGACCCTCCAAGGGCACGCCAGCCACACGCCCGGTGCTCCTGACACCTCCGGCCCTTGAGAAGTCACCTCTCACATCTTATGAAACTCTTCGGTTTCACATACTCCAAAACCAACGCAAAATAAATGCAAACTGTGACTGTGGAGATACGGTTAATTCCAACTTTAAAAATTCGATAAATGTGGCAGCAGGGAAGCGGGAACTGAAACGGGATCAGCAAGTCTTGCAAAATAAACATGAGAATGTTTACCCAAAAGACAATGAACAACACTCATGCAAAGCAAAACTGGGGACATGTTTACCGCTTTTTGCCTAGATGGTATGCAGAAAGCTTGGAGAGGGACTATGGAAGAAAATGGAAAAGAACTTGAGTTTTTATGCTACCCTGAAGGAATTTAACCACTGTAAATCCTATCTTACACCTAAAACTAGGTTCCTAGAGTCAGGAGTTAGGATTAAAAAAATAGGTGATTCAAACTGAGGGTTTTTTTGCAGGTTTTTTTTTTTTCCCCGGGGGCGGGGAGAGGGAGATATGAACCCAAATATATTGTGATTCCTTCCATGAACCCAAATATATTGTGATTCCTTCCATTTGCCCTCTGTGGATGAAATGTTCGTATTTTAGAATTTTATTCTTCTCTATTAAGAGAAAATCAACTGGATTTTCTCCTGTTTTTTTTTTTTTTTAAAAAAAGAGTACTATAATATCGTTCTCAGAGGTAGGATTTTAAGGGAAGATGTATTGTGAAACAGGTTATCAAAAGGCAGAATTTTTCTTATGAACTTTCTCACTACTTCCCTAGTACCATGGGATGAAATTGAGGATCCTCTGATGGACTTCTAAGAAAAATAGCAATAAAGAGTCAGTTCTCAATGGAAGGAATTTTGCGGGATCAACCAATAGGGGCCCCTGGCAGGACCTATGTTATTTAACATTTTTATAAAGGCTCTGTTCATCCCCTAAGCGTCTTGGAGACACCGTAAGTAGTTCTTTGAGAAACATCAAGTCAGTGTTCAAAGATCTCTAAGAACTGTTGGGAGGAGAACTGTGAATAAGACAACAGGCATCATTATGCTACAATGCAAACAAATAATACCTGAAACCCGATGAAATTATCCGGGAGCAGGTTTAGAGGATCTGAACTGAAGTAGAAATTCATACAGCACACACACCGCTGCATGTGTGCTGAAAGGAGCCTGAAAGAACCAAGAGGCTTCAAAAGGCGTTTACACAAATTTGCGGTGGATTGGTGTATTGATAGCTATTAAATATGGTAACGTGGATTCAACCCGTAATTTAGGAATCCTTCGGTTGTTGACTGGTGGGGAACTGTAGTGGGGAAGGAAGAATACAAAGTTTCTTGCTAATCTCCTATCCTTGCAGATCTTACACAGAGGGCAACCCACGGGCATTGCTCATGTAGCCACAAGCCAATCTGAGCTGACATCCCCAGTTTTTTCAAACAGATCAGCATCTCAACAGAACTGGCTAAGTCCAGATTAATGCAGACAATAAGTTTTCACTGTTGTTATACACTGCAATTGATGCAGTAATCTCTCTTTCATCATATTATGGTGTCTGAGAAGGATATCAGTCATCTAAAAGCAAATGGATATACAGAATCCATACCAGAAACCTCCAAAAGAGCCCGCTGGTCAGTGGTACAGGACATGCATTCAAAGACTGCTCAATTGAAAGGCAGTTGTAAACTCTGACTGCAGATTAGCAAACATTTCATTAAGGTTGCAAGGCTTTTAAATAAGTATCCAATACATCAGAACTGCAATTTTGCATCATGGTTATATAAACAGGACCTTAAAGAAAGAGCTTAAAGCTCTGCAATGATGAGGACTTGGTACGGGAATTGTCAGAATCGTGAGCTCTGGAAAGGAATTAAAATAGGGAGTAAGACAGCGAAAAATAAAAAAATAATCTATTTTCTTTTAGATTCAAGACTTCAGGGGAAGTCTAAGAATTAAAGGAGGGGAAGGACTCCTGAACACCCACTTCCTGCTGTCACGGGAGGGAATCAGAAATCATCGATTTGTACATCCCAATGCATAACGCTTCCATAAGCACAAATCATGAGTCAGGATCTAATTAACATAACCTGATGCTAACACCCTTTCCAAATTGAATAAATGATTTGGAAGAACAGTTGACTTGTATGTTTATTTCTGTCACTGCCTGATTGTGTACTAAGCGCATGAGCCATAAAAGCAACATATGGGCAACTCCGCAGTGTAATATAAGCCCCAAGAAGCTACAACCCTCAACTACAGGTACCTCTCATATGCCTTCTCGTTGCCTGCGTGTCTCTAAAACACTCTGCAGCCTCAGCTGTGCAAGTCCTGTTAGTCTTGCTGGGCTGATAAAACATATTTCTGGAAGGTGGTTACAGATGAAATACAGATTTACTGATGACACAGTCCAAAAAGATGAGAAGCGTTTTAACCACAGGGGCAGAAGAGCGGGCATGCCTTTAGCATTATGCACCGAGTATCACAAGATAGACACATCTCTGCCAAGGGAAGCTGGAAATGCAACTCGCTCGACTTTCTCATGTGTAAGCTGCATACAAAATATTAGTGCCATGGTCAAATAAAACATTCTACCATTTTAGGCACATTGCCTAATTAGAGGCCATTGTTATCTGAGAACACTGTTTTTGCAGCTGTCAGGAAATTAAATAACCCAAGGGTAACTTGGAATTAAATGAAGCTGTACAAACACATAGCCCAGCTCTGAAATCCTGATGCTGACAAGTAGCTCCTCTGCTTTCCAAGGGACCGAACATCTAACTAGGGCATGCGACTATCCTTTTCTATCAAGCCATAGGATAAACGATACTGGTCCTTCTTGAGTGGCTGATGTGGTAGTCCTTTAGAGCCTGGGAACTTGCAAATACATATGTATGCACAGGCACTGCCTTCTCTCCACTTAAATAATCAGCACCTCCTGAGGAAAGACCTTCAGTACAAGTGTCCGCTAAGAGAGCAATCAAGGACTGATAAAAGGAAATGCTTATACAGAAACCCCTGCCTTCCTCTCATTTTCAATCAATTACTTCTCCTCTTGCAGTCCTTCTAACTTTAAACTTTGACAGCAATCTAAAAACTAAGCTGGTTATATTTTTACAGTGACTTTTTAAAAATTAAACAAAAAGGAGGAGTGCATTTCCAATGAGATTGGCACAGTCATGTGAAATGCACAAAAAAGTCCATTTAGAAAATATGTTTATGGTGGCCTCCTTTCTTAGCTTCCTACTTGTGATTTCTGCTGTGAGAAACAAAAAACTCAGACTAATAGCAATAGTCTGAGTCTAAGAGCAAGGAGGCGAGTTCTTGCCAGGCCAGACGCTGATTTAGCAATAAATGGCATTGCACAAGAAAGGCAAGTTGTAATGTATTAGTAGTTATAATGTGATAGCACGCTTCCCACCTGGCTAGGAGCACAGAGGGATAAGTGACTCACTACAGACTACTGGGAGGATCACTAGAAAACTGTGGTTTTACAGTAGTGTCTTAGGACAGATACTCAAGTCTTTGGAATACAGTGGTAAATAAAGTCCGATTTTGAAGTGCAGACTGATCCGTCCCACCGAGTGTGTATGTGACGTGTCTCAAGTTGCTCAGTCTCCTTTTTATCAGTTTCCTCATATGTGGGAGAAAAAACTTTCTTACCTCACAGGGGTATCATAAGACAGGAAGCATGAATACACTCCAAAAACAAAGCATCATTATTATCTTTGGCTAAAAATGTGGAACATGGTAAGGTAGATTCCAAAAATAATTATTATGTCCACTCTCACTGGAGAAGCGGGTTAGGAAGACAAATCCAGGTTAGGCTCCAGCCTGCTCTCAGGAAATCAGGCCGCTGTCTTCCTTCCTTTTCACGGGATAACGCACCACTAATAATGAGCAAACCTGGAAAATCAAAACCAGGTCCAAGCTCCACAAGCTGGTGTTTGCTCATGAGAAGGAAGAAGGGAGCAGAAATTGGCTTTTTTTTTTTCTTCCTAAGCAAAGGAAGATTAAAAGTTTGGCTCAAGATGTGTTCAGAGCATGGATATGGGTGCATCTGTCCTTCTGCACAGGATTGCCTCCTGAGTGCACTGGCTTTGATGCCCTCTCTGTGCCACGATCAGGAGCTGCGTCCTTCCCAACCTGTTGACCACAGCTTTTTGCTCCCAGCCAGGAAAGCATTGCTCACGGCCAGCCTCTCCTCACCCGCTCGCTGCTTCACGAGCGAATGGGCTCCACAGCCCGAAAGAATTGAGCATTTTGTCTCTGGTAATCAGAGGACGGGAACTGCAGAAATCAGCAGATTTCCCACTTCCTGACAAAACTTTCCCTGTGTTTCAAAAACTCTTGGCAAAGGCTTTGCTCGCAGAATCTGCAAGCTGGGGGGTGGGGAGGACCTAGCCCAGCCGAGCAGTTGAAGGCAATGCTGATGGCTCAGCTTACTGTCGGCAAGGGGACACAGACAGCGTGTTTCACTGAAAAACTAAAAACACAGAAATAAAAGAAGATCAAAACATGAAAACTGATGCAGCTGGACTTGCATTTCCAATTCTTTCTGTATTTTCAAACAAAATAGCACAAGGCATCCTTTTTTTCTTCTTCTTTTTTTGAAAATCACATTTCAGGCAATATTTCACTGGACTGACAGAGCAGAGCAAATAATTACATTTCAAACAAGACTTGAAGATGGAGCCACTGAATTCCTAACTGTTGTATGACTGTAACCTTGAGGTTGTGAGAATTAATCCTGTGCAAGATTAAATACTAAGACACGAGATTTTAAAAAGATTATGCAACTTTTTTCATATAAGGGGTATTTTTTTCCACCATAATCTCCAATCTGTTCCGCTGTAGAGATGAGTTATTCAGTAGGTCTGCAAGTGTACCCATTGTAAAAGCGAATCCTGTGGGAGAGAAGCTACCTCAATTATTATTTATCATGGCCATTGCCTGTTACATTATCAAAGCGTTTCCACATGTTTACTAATTAATCTTTATAAGGCCTGTTATGAGGTGATTTAATAGGATTATCCCTGTTTTTCAGATGAGGAAACTGAGACACAATGAAAGACTTGTCCAAGGTCAAACAGAAAAGCCTGCAGCAGACCTGGGAACTTCATCACGCTGCTCCGACTCCCTGTCCCTTCACCTTGCGATTGCAGCAGCAAACCCGCTCACTCAAGAACGGCTCATTTGCCCAACAGGCAGCCCTTCCGCAAACCCAAAAGAGACTTTCTGTGACTGTCAGGCCAAAAGCCTGAAGATGACGGTTGGCCAGCATGTCACCACCAGCTTAATACTGCACACAAAGGAAAGAACATCCCCTCTTTGTTTTAATTGCACAAGAATTAGCTCAAAGCACCAGGCCTCATTCCCCTCAAAAGAGAACTGTTAGTTTGGAGTCAAACACATGCATCACTCTGCATTTCCAGCGTTAGACACAAGGAATTCAACTGATCATAATAAAACCCAAACAACTAGACACATTGCACTGGGATTATGAGAGCTACCCTTGATGCATCATTAGCTCTGGAGACTTTGTACCAAGGCTGGCAGAAAGCTGGAAAAGACTGGTCACTGCACCAGGAAAAAATAAAGTTGGTGAAGTTTTAGGGCACAAAAGCTTGCCACCTCTGCCTGAGAGCCTCTGTCTAGGTATGCACAAGATGGAGGGTTGTTTGACTTTCCCTCCAGGTCACTTGACCAGGAGGATCCTCCAAGCCTGCCAGGGACAGAAATTTTCTCATCTTGATGAACGACTGCTGATCCTTGGGAAACCTGAGGCATGGGCACCTCCATCTCCTGCACCGAAGAGAAAATCTGGCAAATCTGCTCAGAGACCAATCCTGGGGAGTGCCGCATGCTGGCATTTTGCAAGGGATTACCACGAAAGAAATGTTTTCTGTTTGCAGGTGATGACAGACTGGTTTTTGGGAAGGTTACTGTAGCCTCAGCATTTCTAGACTAAGGTCACAGCATTTATCAGATGCCAAGGTGGAGGAAATCCACTTCCTTGTCAGGTCATGAACTTGAGAAAAGTATGGCTTGAAACTTAAAGTAGGTTCACAACTAGCAAAGTTTGGGAACTGAGGGTTGAATGCTCTCAGCCTTGGGAAAAGGGGTTCATTTCTCTGCTCTATCACTGATCCCTCAGCTCTCCCTGTGCCTCAGTTCTCGACCTGTGACGGGTGGGTAACAGCACTTCCTCATCTCTCACAGGGTGCTCCATACAAAATTCACTTACAAAGCAGAGTAAGAGCACAAATTACAGTCCTACCAGCACTTAAAATATACAAATGCTTCAAGAAGTCTTACAGAATATATTCAGCCTTGTCCTCTCCTCACCATGAGGTGCACCATTTGCCACCCTGGCAGACAGTGGATAGCTCCAGGTATGGGCAAACAATGAAAGCCACCAAATCCCCCTAAGTCCTGCCTAAAAAAAAAAAAACAAACAAAAAAACCCCCAAACAAAACAAACCCAAATCCACCACTGGAACAGCATGCAGATGGCCCAATACTGTCTAGTGAAACAAATAAGCAGGGCTGCTACTTCTCTGTTGAGCTGCATCTTGTTTTTAGAAACCAACCTAAAATTTCAGTGAATCATTCCATCATTTCAGCCAGAAAAGCATTTTTAGCCCTGCATTTATGAGAGCAGGTTGATAAGAGTAAGCCATAGTATCTATCTGCTCATCTATCTCAGACTTTGCGAAGTGCTAGGAAGCAGCCAAGACGTAATAAATTTAAAGGAGGAAATCATGGTCAGTCAAGTGGTTCAGGAAGAGATGTCTGGGCTTTCTCACCACAGGCTGTGAAACAAAAATAGATATCGATACACACCCATCTGCTGGAGGAAACAGTGAAAAATATGTATTATTTATGCAGTATTTCTTGAAATAGGAGCAAGCAGAGAAACTGGACCGAAAGACTTTATGTGGCAGGTTACAAACATAACGAATAGTATGTGCCATCGAGATTTGCAAACCCACTCACATATGAGCTCTAAGGAGAAGCTAAAATGCTCCTTTCCCCAGGTGACGCAAACCAGACCTTGGAATATTACATATTTCTCATCCTTCCCTCCCTTCCCCAAAGCTTTAACTACAAACCCTACTGCCTCTCGGGAGAGGGCAGAAATTCCATGTAATCACAGCTCCCCCAACACGCTTATCGATCTATATCAGCATATATGCATTGCAGGAAAAACCTTCCCAACCAAGCACGTATTTCTACTTAGCCAGTAGTCAAATCCCCATGTTTTTAATTTGAATTTAAGTCATTAATATATATTACTTAAAAAACCTGAAAACCACAGACACAGTGTAGTCTGGCCAATACAGAGATCCAAAGGAGAGCGATTGTGCACGTGTTTAATAGAGAAAAACATCTTCTGCCTAGCAACCAGCAGGCTCTCCTGGCAGGCCAGGGGAAGGAATTCAGCGCTATAAATGTCAGCAAGCAAATTAAGCCACCATGCCTGAGATACAAAGGCCTAGTCACTGGGCAATAAAAAATTAAAGGAGAAATAGTTATAGAAGAAATATAAAAAAACCCAGATGCATCTATTAGCTTGCTTCCCTCTGTATCTTTAAATAAAGTTGCAGATTGCTCCCAGCTAGATGGGTTCTGTGCTTGCACTTATTTATAAGATGATTTCTTGCCCATTTTATATACAGGATGAGCGAGAGGACACTGAAAGCAATTTACCATTTTGATGTTATTGAAAAAGGGACTCAATGTGGTACTACAGCATATGATGGTCCTGACTCCAAGGTCAGATAGGGAACAGGTTGTCTGAGGATGATGGCTATCAAAACAAAGCACTGCCAGCAGGAAGGCTTTTTTTCTTTTTATCCTTTTTTTTTTTATTAGAACAAGGTCAACATTTTATGAATTCTGACAAAATCTCTCTGCCACTCTAACTAGTTGAGGTTTTTCAAATAGTTCCATTATTCTTGATGTACTGGGCAATTTATTGTGAGGTATGAACTGAGATTAGGAGCCTCCTCATTCTGGAAACAGTGTAAATGCATGGATTTCTGGCCTTAGAGAAGTTACTAGCTGAACTGGGCAGCCAAAGAAGGTTAAAGGAAGGACTGTCACCTCCATCTTGCAGGTGAACCTCAGTGTGGGGAGACTCAGAGCCTTGCTCTATGTTCACACAAGGGATCTGCACCAAAGGAGGAGACGTTTCCCGCTGCTGCTTCAGTACTGAAATCAAATTGCCATTCCTCTCTACTTCCAACCTAGAAGAGATCAATCAGGACCTACGGTCTGCTAACTGCAGTGACCTACGTGAAATGGGCTTGCCAGTGCTAGGAGAGAGAAGACCAGAGTACATGAAAGTGATGTGTTCCCCTTACTCACCCCCAATTCCCCTGAAACTAGAATATGCATGTTTACCAACTTGGAAATCGCAAGGATTCACTCCTCCCTTGTCCTAGCATTTGATTTCTTTTCCCCTTCTCTGATACCTTTTAAGTTCACTTCCTACAGAGAAAGATTGCATGCAAGGGACACCAACGAGATGCCAAGGCTGGGAAGGCAGTGATCTCACCTTGGAAATGGTAGCAACTTGTTGCTTCACAATATTCCATCTTCAGGACAGCTTCACCTGGGTGACAGACTGTCACAGACTGCATGTATGCAGATGTTCATGGAACAACTCAACAGCTGCCAAGATCACAGAGGAGGCTAGGTGTGGGCAGCAACAGGCTAGGGGTTGTCCCCCCAAAGAAGAAAGCAGCCTTGAATCTCCATCCACTGCCCTGTAAGAGGTCTCAAAAAAGGAGACTCCTCTTTCCATCATAAATAGGGCATAAACACAAAAAGTAGAACTTGTTGCCTTCTGGGTGCAAAGAGACTGTCTTGCCATAGGAATGATAGTACAGAGGGGCTCCTTTTCCCTTAGCACATAGCCAGGTCCCAGCAGTGTGTGGGAATTCTGGGGAGGTCCTTAGCAAAGAGTTCAGCTTCCTTTCACGTGCATGCAACAGAGACTGAAACAGAGAAATACCTGAGGGTAAACTGTAGACACCTCTCACCTCCATGCAATTAGACCAACTTATATAGATGACACTGGATGGGCTCCTCCTTCATTAGGCTTGTAGAGAACAAAGGTGGTTGAGGGAGAGTGTTAGTTCTTCATTTCCCACCGTGCTGTGCAATTAGAGGAGTGCTGTAAAATGGGAGGCGAGATGGATACTGAAAGTTACCCAAGCAGAGCGATCACTAAACCTAGCAGTGGACTTCCAAGAGAAAAAAGAATGCATAGAACTGCAGACAAACCAGCTGGAGAAACCAGGACCAGAAAAGGGACAATTAAAACAAACCAAACACCCGAACCGCCCCTTTACCTCCAATAAAAGGCTCTCTGGATACATGGTACAGAAGCTGGATGTGACAGCAGTTGGGAGTGCCACTGGAGGAACGTTGCTACCCCCAAAACCCATTATTTTCTTCATATGGCATCTCCAGGACAGGATTGCAATGTCAGCACCTGCTTCCTGGTGCACATAAACAGGGTTTCCGAGAACATGGCTATCTCCAGGTGTGCTGGCATCTGCTTTTCTTTCATTATGTGAAAGCTAAAACTTTTGATGAACGGAGACTGCCAGGACCAGTGAGACCACAGGCTAAAACCTCTGCTGGTGCAGCTGCCCAGAGATGGCGGAAGTCTGTCCTTGCTGCCCTTTGAAAAAGGGACAGACTACGCAGAGGGCATAGGGGCTGCGGCATATCTGCACCACGCACAGGCAGCTCCTGCTTTCAGCCAAACCTTGGGGAAAAAAGCAAACTGAACTCAAACAAATATTGCTATATTTCAGGGAGCAGCAGCCGCTCGACTTTCCTGCCACGTGCACAGCAGGTGATAAATGCAAGGATTTTACATGGCTGTCCAAGCACCCCAGTAGCTGAGACACTTGTCTTCACGCAGAAGGGCCCATGGCCAAACTCCTTCTGCTAATTCATCTCGGTATCAGCCAGGAAAAGAGCTTTCTGTGTACTGTCCCCCTGTGTTATTTGCTGAATGAAATTCTTCCTCATTAACAGGCCAAAGCCCAAGAAATGGCCACTGGAACAAACAAGGTTCTGTGCAGATATAATCCCCACCTCACCGTTGGGGAATTAAAGCAAAGAATTAGGCTGCAGCCGTTCCCTTCCAGCACGATGAATGCTTAAGCAGGTTATGGCTTTGCACTGCAGACATTTTCTGGGGAGAAGAAATAATGACTTCATTACCAGCCCGACTCACTTGCTACTCTCAGAGAAACAAGCCTGAGGATTATTTTTTGACAAAACAGTTAAGAGTGATTACTGCATGTCAGTATGTTTGAAGTGTTAACCTCAAGGATTGCTGAAAGTGCCAGTATTTCTCCAGCCTATTCTTTTCCCTTCAGTGCTGTTTGTAATATGCGGGAGAAGGGGCCTGGCTAACTCGAGAGATGCCAGCTAACAGGACAATCTTCTCACTGCTGCTGCAGCAAAAATTCGTATAGGTGCCTAAGAAAGAAAGGTCCTAATTTTCCACACAGAAAAGCCTGCCCTTCAGAGACTTACATCTAGTTTGTGAAGCACTGGAAGAACAAAAGTTACCTGGAGAGGAAAAAAAAGTCACTTCTTGCTGCTGAACTTGCTACCTAAACTGCTCACCAAAGGTGAAAATTTACCCTGTAGTTCTTGAGCTGAACCTGGCACTGGGCTAAGTCAGGTCAAGGAGCAGCTGACCCACTTGAGGCAGACATGATTGGTGCTGTTTTGCAAGAAGGTGAGATGCTGCAATTCTTAGATATTTTGATCCTGTTCAAGTCCATGGGCTGATTATGCTCTGTGCAAAGGCCAAGTGAGATTCCTCATCCTGAGACATTTATAGCCAGACTGCGAGGGGAAGCAGGGAGTGAAGCAGAGCCCTTTCACTGTTACAAGGCATCCTAGATGGTAGATCCCGAATTCCTCCAGACTGTGAAAAACTTACAGCATATGGAAATGAGGAACAGGGATGGAGCAACAGTGGAGACCACAGTCATAACCCTGAGGTGGTGACAATTCAGAAAGAAGAGCATGGGCTGGACACAAACCCAAGGGGCACGGGGGTTGTGTTAGGAGAGTTAGCAAGATGCAGAGCATACAGGTCTTGCCAGCCGATCATCACTTACTAGCAAAGAAAAAGCAATGAAGCTGCCAGCTCTGTGACACTACTACCTATGCTGGGTTTTGCACCTGGTTTCCACGCCATGCTGTAGTAGAGGATGGCCTTAGCATGCTTCTTCCTTCTCCTGTGTTGCCTGGAAGGTGGTCTTTTCTCCTGCAAACCCTGCTTTAACACGTCAACTGCACGTGGTATATTTGAAAAAAAGGGATATTGCATGCTGCCAAAACCGTAGCCCAACGGAAGCTACATGGGTACTGTAACTATCAGCGGTAAATTCGTGTGCGTATGACAGCCAAGGTAACAAAGTCAGAAGGGTCCAAGCAGAGAGGACTGCAGCTTTGAAGTGCAGCAGCACTGTCTGGCTCACAGAGATAACCCGGGGCACCAGTGGGACACGCAGCTCCTCGAGGACACTGGTCTGGCTAGACCTGGGATTTGCTCCAAGTACAACCAGTGGCGTACACAGTGCAGCGCAGCCCCCCACTACTGATGAGCAAAACCGCTGCTTGAGCTTACCTTTGTTTCAAGCTGCAATAATTTCCAGAGAGATAAATAGCAGCATGGCTGCTAGAGGCTGTATGGGGGTGGTTGCAATCCAAACTTGCCACCAGTGATTGAATTGAGGAATCTGCCTTGTGCCAGCTGGGCAGAGAAATGAGCGCCATGGCTATCACAGACACAGATGTGATGCCGGAGATGAGTGTGCCCCTGGCATGGCACATCTGCAGGAACAGCACGGTTCAGTGACACAGACTCCCTCCTGAGAACAGGAATCTCCAGGTTTCTTGCTCTGCCACGTGCTGTGGCCCCTGGAAAAAAACACTTTTCTCCTCCTTTGGTGACTTCTCTCTTAAAATGAAGCTCTTAGAAGAAGGCTTTGCATCCTACTATTATGGTGAAACCAAATTTGAATTGATTTCCCCCAGCTACCACCAATAATAAAAAAGGTGATACTACCCATAGTAGGAATAACATTTTCACACATATGCTCCCTGAAAAAATGCAACAAGGGACATTCTGGCAGCAGAATCGTATGTCACCTCTTCTTTTGGGAACAAAAGCAGAACACGTGACATGCTGTTTCAATGAAACCCCACAACTCCCAAATTACAAACAGCAATAGCCGTAAAGATCCATTCACCTATTCTCAACCTGGTGATTATTTTATGAAAATGTTTAGCCACTATTGTAGTGTTCTAAAACATAATAATTTATTCTATTACATGTTTATGAGTACTCCTGAAACAGCAATGCTACTCATTATACAACATTGACTCTCTACTAAATAAAGATGGTATAGTTTCTAATTTTCTCCTTAGGGTTTGGATATTACAAACCCATTGACTATTACAGTGACACAAGTAGTTACTCGATGGTTAATTCCTATTCAGGAATGAAATCCTCTTTTTTCATATTTTAATGAATTTTCTCCAAACGGGTAAAATGTGTAGACTTTTAATTCCAACCACAGAAAGCAGCAATTGAACAAAAATAATAATAGCTGTACACTACTTCCTCATTCCACCACCTCAATAACACTGCTACAAACAAAACCTCCCCACATGATAAATGTTATTACAAACTATTTCCATCCACAAAGCCAAACCATTCTCTCCATCAGCACTCGTCCAACGCCAAGCATCTGCAGCTCCCAAGCACATGCCAGCCACCCTCTCTGACACACAGCCGATTCCACCTTTGGCACGGGCAGAGAGAGACCTTCAGCCACCATGGGCAAAGATGGCACATTTAGTACGGAGAGAGCTGGGTGTAAGAAAGGAGGATAAATCACAGCTTTCAGTGATGAGCCAAAGGAGCTGATTCACAACTCCACAGCATTGTGATGGTTGTGGGGATGATACGAACTACTCATCTTCAAGGGCTCCTTTTAAAGCAAGAGGTCAGATGAACAAGCTGGAGAAGCAAGATGTGGTGTGCTTGTGGAGGTTTGGGGACAAAGGCCAGCTCATTTTAATACAATGATATGCAGATAGCTTTGCTTTTTCAAATATGCTTAAGCTGTCTTTAAGACTTGTGTGTGCTCTTCTCCCAGCATTAAAATATATTCATATTCCATGTGTGAAATGCCTTGTACAGCACAGCAGCAGCGACAGTATGCTTAAGTGATCAAAGCACCTTTCATAGCTGAACTACTAGCACTGACAAACAGACCTGTTTTACAAACGCTTTGGTTTATAATCTCAGCGAGAGATGACATGTTTTCCTCCTCCACCCCCACCCCCAGGCTGGATACTGAAGTGGCACACGCCAACACTTACCTAGGAAGCCCTCTTCATCCACAATGATGGTATAGTCCTCTGGGGTTTCTGTGAGGCTGAAGAACTTGCACCTGGCAAAGGCAAACAGCAGGAGAATATGATTAGCTGCTGGACTGAGTGGAGCCTGGTCTTCCACGTAAAACGGAGGTCCTTTCCCACCCAAGCTGTGCCAGAGGAAAGAGTCACAGTCTGGTGTGCATGGAGAGGCCTGAGGCATTAACAGACCTGGATTTTATTCCTGGCTCAGCCACTCACACTGTGTGACCCACATTCCCTGCTGCCTGCCTATGCACAACGGAGCTGGTAAAACACTTATTATTTTTATGACTTAGTTCTTAGTTACTTTTCTTAATTACCATATCCCTTAAGGCTTCCCGTCACAGCCCAGGACCTGCTGTATTGCACTGACGCAGAGCAAAAGGCTTTGCTCGCTGACTGATTACTCCAACGCCCTCCAAAAGCCTTCCCATGGTTCACACGTGCACCCGTCTTCCCTGTTTACCCACTGAAGTTTCTTGCCTTGTCAAGGTTTGACATCTAATCTCTCAACCAAGCCCCAGTATCTCTTCTTACTGCTTCAGAGGCTTTTCCCACCAGCAGACAGCATCCCAGTTCCCTTTGCCGGTCCTTGCCCCTTCCCTCAGTAGATGCCTCCCTTCCCTGGGGAGCTCCAGGTGAAGAGACAAGTGGCAGGGGCCATCGAGCACACGAACACAAGGTCGAGCTTCCCCCCCTCAATCTCCTATTGCCTCTGTTCTGCTGCACGCTCATCTTTTGACACCGCAGGCCATGTGCAGCACAACCTCTCCATCTCATTCAGCACTGAGCACAATGTCACCTCTAACATGAGATACAAAATGAATGTGACATGGAATTCTTCCACTGGAGACACACAAACAAAAAAAAAGCTTCAGCCTTAAGGTTTAACACCGCATATACTTGAAAATTTTTTTCCCTGACACACCAACATATGTACAGCAACATCCACTAAAAAAACCCCAAACTTCCTCCAGCTTCTATCCAGTTGGACCCCAGCAACGGCAGGAAGGTTTGCACATTTTGCAAGCTCTTGTTCACCTTCAGCAGAGCATGCACTTGTCGAGCATCAGCACAGTGCTGGCCAGCTCCCTCAACCACACAGGGCTCCTGGCCCCTCCAGGAGCACGCCACAGCACATGGACTGTGTTTGTTGCCCAAGCTAGAAGAGAAATTTTTCCCTCTAGGAAGCTAAATTGGGTGCAAGAGGAAGAGCCTGTATCTATAAGGACTCAGGAGCAGGATTTTGCAGTTATGCTGTAATACTATCAGATTTATCTGACACAATCTACAGAAAATATTTTAAATACTGGAAAAGCAAAGACTGTACTTAAGGCCTACAAATTTCACAGTGTTCACAGTATAATTCCTGCTTGAAGCACAGTTCAGCAGGACTCAGGAACCAAGGACTACCAGGGCTTCTCAGCACTGCTAAGCATCTGTGTCCCAAAGCCTTCAGGACTTCTGAAAGCCAGGCACCCCACACTGGTGGCTCAAGACATCAAAAAATGGAAGCATTCACTTGATTAGAGAATCAGACTAAAAAGTGGCTTGAGCATTCTTTTGACTGGCTGAAAAGAACAAAGATTGCAGCTATCCCCTCCAAAAACAACAGGGAGAAAAATGAGATGGCTGCTGCCCTCCCCCTCACCTCATCAGGAGAACCAGAAGAAACAACATGCAGCTCTATTAGTGATCTGCCATGTAACCAACAGGATTTCATGTAAATGGGAAGTATCAGACAGCCTGTCTTTAGAGACTCGTCCTGTTTTCCTAGAAGCATCCGTCACGACAATCAAGCATGACACTCTCCCTCCTAGCACAGACGTATCACTATAAAATCAGAAGTGGCCCCACCACAACAGAAACCACAACTTAATTATTTTGTGTCATTGGTAATAGCTACTGTGACAGCCACATTTACTAACTCAACTCTCTCTAGGAATAGTGCCAAGAGAAGAAGAAAACAGTAGCAGCCCAAATTTTTTACTCTCACTTCTTAACTGCACAAGGATGCTATCTGTGCGATGGGTGAGCTAAGCTGGGTAAAAAGGACTTCTGGGATGCTGCTCCAGGTGGCTCCCAGGAGGTGTAAGTATTTATTATTTAGTGGATGAATTCCCTGGAGAAGTCAATGAAATAAAATTCTTTGCTACTGCTACCCCACCAAGCCACATGCATGCTGACTAGGGAGAAGCTAGTGGTCTTAAAGAAGGAACCATTAATACTAAAAAAAAAAAAAAAACCAAACCCAACTTTCCTGATCTGTGATGGCATTTATGGAGAAATTTTCTTCCAGAACAGTAATACACATCTGTGTGTACACACGGACCCCAGCAGAAGAAGTATGATTGTGACAGATGCCATTTTCTTAGCACACATCTAAAAGTGATGATATTTAAGGGATATGTACAGATGAAATCCCATAATTGCTAGCTCAAAACGTCACGTCTTCATATACCAGCTCAAAGCCCAATCCCCAGCTCACTGCAATTCTGTAAAAGGTCAGCAGCATAGAACCACCTGAATTTAAAAGCAAAGTTTTTTCACCAGCACAGAGAAGAACAGCCGTTCTTGTGGTATACGTTCACTTTGTTCAAGCCAATGATGCATTCTTTTTCCCAGGGAAAAGCTAAAAATGAAAAATTGGAATTGCAAACATTGTGCGATAAAATAAGGCATGGAAAATTTTCTTACCATTGCATGCTGTCAAAACTCAAGTCCTCTCCCTAAAACCTGTGCCTCAGCATAGATATGTAAAGATCTACTTCCACTGTGAGTGCAACTCAAAAATTGTGTCTTGAATCATCAATGACAGAAGGAACTCAATGTCATATTTCTCTCCCGCACTATACTACACATGCCTCTTCCATTCAAGTTATTCCAATCATTTCTCTTTCCTCTTACACTAGTTCTCGATAAGCTGAATGCCAACAGCATCTTCTATTATCACATCAAAGCCAAGAAAGGAAAAGAATTGCCCTTTAATCATTTTGAGACATCAGGCAAACAGTACTTCTCTAAGTACGTGTGGAAAGCATATATTTAAGACGACAGTATTTTTTGTTTCCTAATAGCCAAACCTCGGATAGATTCTTCTGGATTTCTGCCTTCTTCGTGTTTCAGCACATTTCCACTTCAGCACTGTTGCTGACTTCGACTGCCTGACAACATATGTCTTTTTCTGGCAACACAGCAAATGTAGACCAATCTATTATTAGATTAAATCTTTGAAACTGCAAAGCTTACACTGTGTATGGGAGTAATACCCAAGCTTGCACAGAGCAGGAAAGCACGTGTAGGATGCAGCAACGGCATCATTTCAGTTTGCAAACAGCACTGAAGTCTCCACGGGAGAAGAAAGCAGGCAGGAAAGCCTCACTTGCAGGTCCGCACCAGAAGCGTCTCCGCAAGACATTTGGTCCCCAGGCCTGCCTAGATCACAAGGGCAATAATACTGGAATGAATGTGACTTCCATTGGTTCTGGGTCACACCCAAAGCACACATTTGTGGGAATACTGCTATGGGTCATTTGAAAGTTCAGCACGGACAAACGGTCTTCAAGGAAGCCACAAGTCCTGTCTTCTCATTTATAAGGAAACTAGTTAGTTAATTGTTGCCTCGGCAGGGTAAAGTGTTGCAAAGCTGTTTGTTCTATGGAAAAGATCCTTCCCAGAAGCAGGTGGGCGGCTGGCCTCCCCACATGTCAGAAACCATGGCCAAACGCCATTCAAAAGCAACATAATGCCTGAAAGGCATTCAAATGCAAAGTCTGGAGGTAACCCAAAAGTTTGCAGAGAAGCAGTTGAACTGAATGGGAATTAAGAAGCAGCAGCAGAAAGTTGATCTGAGTGAATATGAAAAACATAATTTGTTGGGTTTTATTCCAGGCTGTCTTCTCATTTTAAATGAGAAGGGATTTGTATGCTTCACTCTGTACATTATCATGATAATATATATTCTTAGTACAGAAAGACAGTCTCATGCTAATCATTTAATTCTTGGTGATCTTAACTTCTTTGCAGTTTTATAAATAATGACAAGAGGTGGATTCTAGTACGACATATTGTGAAATGTATTTAGGAAAGCAGTAAAGAACACTTGTGCTGTTAATGCGTTTTGACATATTTGTGTAACATGTTAAGTACTTTACACCATCTAATTACAAGACTATACAGTCAAATGGCACTGAAAATTGCAAACAGTGAAATGGATGGTGTTTTCTAAACAGCATATTTGTTTGTTAGCCAAAACACTTTGCCATCTTTTTGGTGAGACTGATAAAACACAGCTCAGCTGAACTCCAAAGACAAAAAAAAGCCCCGTGCAATAGGTGTCAGTTGACTTTCCAGTCAACGCTCTGATCAGAAAGCGGTGGGTTCATCTTTCTTACTGTAACTTAATTCTGCAGCCTGATATTAGAAGGCTGCTACCCTGTTAAAAGGAGCATTATTGTTCATACGAGCTGTTTAAACAAACTCTGCACTACCGTCCCTACCAAGGGAAACACTAAGGATGTCACAGCACTGTTAGAAACGGTCAAAGGACAGCAGCAACATTCCTTCCAGTGCTGTGCTCAAATCTGGGACGGAGACATTAGCAAATACAATCAGGGACTGCCTAAAGATCCACTGTGATAGCAGAGTTTGGTTCATTACAGAAAGTTAATCATTTTCAAAAACCACACAGAACAAAACTAACACATTTGTGGCCAAGGAAAGCAAGTATTCAGGAACAGACATAAATTCAGGGAAGTCCTACAGCCTATGCTATGCCAAAACTTCCAACATGATAATCATGATGGTCTTGTCTAATCCATAGTAATAATGATGTCAGTTTAAGCTACAGATTACATTATGTAAAGTTAAAAGGAGGGACCTTCAGTCAACCCCTCTCCTTGCTACTTTTGTGTAGCTGGGAAAGTTGTCCAAGCCGTTATTTAGACTTTGAGACAACTGGGAGCAGAATAACAGAAAAATGACTGGCACCCCGAAGGAACAGAAATCAAGACAAAACACAAAAAAGGATGACCTGCAATACAGAAAATAAACAAACAGATGTGGATGTGCTGAAGAAGATACTGATCTTAAGTATAGCTTACTGACAAAGCCAGGCCACATGGCAAAAATAAACAAGGATTATTCAAAAAAAAAGTCAGCTGGGTGTCTACCGTATTTACCTTCATTAAACCAGTATCAAACTGTGGTTCAGGTCTTCATCAGAACAGTTCCATGTGGTCTGGACTACAAGAGCCCATGCAAATCAAATTACTGCTGCAAATGAAAGATTAGCAGTAGCTTGAAACAATACCAACTAGTAATTCTGATATGATTCTATTTTTCTGGAGTCAGACTTGGTCAGTCCAGACTTCCCAAGCTGCAGATTAAACAAAGCTACAATATTCAAGGGTTATTCTGCAACATAACCACAGGAGATATTTTTTTGGTTCTATAAACACACACTTGGAGTTTATTTTGTATGACTAGCAAAGCTCAAGTCATGATGCTTTCACTAGTCAAAGCACAGCATTTGCAGTATTGCTTTCTAAAACTGTTACTTGGGATACTAAAACATCTTTTTCCTTCATTTGTCATGACAGCATTTTTTCAATACTTCCTAAAAAAACAATTAGAAAGCAACATGCAACTTGGCTGGTTTATTTTTCCCCCTTCAACAGACTTCTACCATCATATTTAAGAAGATTCTGTAAGAATCTTTATCTCAATTTATGTGTAGAAATAAATTCTTGCCAAATGTGAGGAAAGAAGCCAAAACTACACTGAAGTAGTAGTAAGAAAATACACCACATGAAGAAACTCAGGCATGTTACATGCTGGAATGGAGTGGAAAGCTCAGCTTACTGAAGGAAATTATATAAGGGAGATGAAAAGGTCCGAGTCCACCAAAGTGCAGCTCCCTCATTAAGCCAGTCCATCTGATGAATGTGAATGATTCTGGTTTCCCATCCCAGCACAACTGCCAACAGGCAAAGAGTCTGTGGTGCTTAGCAGAGATGTACTGCAGGAAAAATAAATGCAGTTTAAGACCATGTAAGTGTCACTGTGCTCATTTGTTATTTGTCCATTGAAGGAGCTACGTATGGAGATTTTTTTTTATGAACTCAAAGAGAACAATACACAAACAAATGATTTTAGGTGTGGACATACTGAAGTTAACACATCTTCTACACCCAAGACTTGTCCTGGGTGTGAATCTGTAGAATAATTTACTGACCTAATGTAATTAAAAGTTATTCTTAGCATAGATTTTTCTTCCCGGGTCATAAATTATTTCAAGTGAGCTCTGCTGTGCAATTTTTACTTGGAACGTCACCACTCACCACCTATATTAGTGAATGGGGCTGAATCAAAAACCTGGATCTGAACTTTATTGCTCTGGCCAGTGCCCAGATGATGCAAGTGCCAGGTGCTTGGCAGGAGTCCTTCCTTCCACTCACTAAGAAAAGTCACCCGGTTACCTCAAAATGGCTTGCTTACACTTTGAGACTGCAGTCTGCAAGGCAACACGTAAGCATCCTCAATGATAAGGGTGCTCACGGGTGCAAAGCACAAGGACAGGAACCTGCAGCAGATCTGCACCCACGCTGCACCTCACTTCGCACAACCACAGGGTGTCATTCTTTAGGTTTTGGCATTCTTACTGGATATTTAGCAGTACTGGATACTGGTGCTCATAAGGATTTGGTAGATACAACGTGTCTGAAAGACTATCTGGTGCTCAGAGAGGAAGCAGCTCTTGGTCTAAAAAAACATCAGTTATAGCAACATAATTTCAGTTTTCCTGAAGTAACCTAAAAAAAAATTAAAAAAAAAGGAAAATGGAATTACCTCACCTCTGCTTCTCATTCATCATTTTGTTTTCTCTTCTCTGACATCTTACTTCCCAAAAAGGGACAACAGAAGTCGAAGGAAGAAGTTCTTGATAAATCAAAACTAGGAAATCACTTCTTAAAGTTTCAAGTTGAAACACTTCCTTTTAGTTTGAACTGAAATAAAAAATTTCATCCCAGCAACAAACATTTCATGGAAGGCACTATTCCATTTTAGCATAACTGAGCCCCTCAAGACTTAATTCCATAAAGAATCTTCACTGGTTAATGCCTTCTGCTTGGGAAATATTTATCTCGGTGCAGCAAATGACAAGGGGGATGGAAGAAACCAGCAGTCATGGTTCAGAGTTGCAGAGAGGAACAAGATCCTTCACTAATCTAAAGGTAAAAAAATATTAGAACAAAACTGCATTTAGATAGGTATTCACTTTCTTCTCAGGCCTTTGACACTGTGTTTCACAGCATGTATGACTGCCACATACACCTTGCTTACGCTTTCCCTGGAACCAGGGGGTTCTCTCTCTGGCTTCCACATGTTGCATGCACTACAAATGCTGCCGTTGGAGCAGGTTTAACAATCCCATCACATTAAGTGAGCCATGACAGACCCCATCTTCCTCCTCTGCAGCCACATACGAGTTGCATGGCATAGTGCTGGCCTTTTCCTGTCTTGGAAAACTCATTTTTATCATCTGCTTAAGTAAGGAACACGGTAAGGCAGAAGAGAGAGCTGGAGGAGGAGAGAAATGAGAGGAAAGAAATGCGTTTGGTTAGGTTTCACTTCCCCAAATACTATTTGAACTTTCTAGATTCATTATGGGCAAAAAAATCAGGCATCAGACTGCTGATGGAACTAGCTGCTTTTCTGCTTGAAAGCAGACATCTCTCCACACTCTAACCACTGGAGACAAAAAACAGAGAATTACTAGGTCGTTCATCTATTATTCTCACATACTTTGAGAGCTGTTGCTTAATAATGCCTGCGAGGTACCAGTTTTCTTTCCTGTCATCACACAGTAATTCTGACCCCAGATTCACCAGCGTATGGGTGAACATGACCGGAGTGAACTATATATCTTTGTCCCTTGACTGTATAGAAAACATCAGCACACTTGTTTGTAGGGAAACAGCCATAGAGTCAATAACAGGTGCTCCTTCTCACTCAAAACGATTTCCTATTTTTCTCATAACACAAATTTGGTAACTTCAAGTTCTGTGAGAATAATAATTATTAGCTGATTTTGCCTACCTGTCTGGAAGCCAAAATCACTAGGCTGCTCTGATAAGGGCAGGCAGCAGGCAAAGTTAAAGCCACTGCTTCCCTCATACCTTGGGATTTCTCAGTGCATAGCACAAGGCAGTGGCAACTGGGCGTTCAGCTACAACTATAGTCAGTAACTTTGCAAGGTCTTTGGTGGGACACCTGCTATTCACCCCAGGAACATCCTGGTGTGTGTGTTCAGAGCTGTCTGGCCTCTGAGTGATGAGCACTGGGAACCTGCCTGGGGTCAGTATGGGTTATTATGGCAAAAGCCTTTTTGCAGCTCTGGTTCTACAGAGCTTAAGGCAAACTGAGCACAGCTCTACTTCTTGACATTAAAACCAACTTTAAAAGGCTTGCTGTCAAGCCTCTGAGGAGTATTTAAGAAAGCCTTGCAGAGTCAGTGGAGTTGACGTGCCCAGAGAGCCCCCCTGGGAGAGGAGCCCCGCAACACGGGCCAGGCGCGGAGCAATGCCGTGCACACCGAGCGTACATTGTGAGAGTCACAAGGTGTGAGACAATCTCAAATACTCAACTCTTCCCAAGTCAGCATTCATCCTGTGCTCCCCCTTTTTACCAAACGGTGCACACATTTCTACTGATTTAGATGGTCTTGCATAGCTCTAAGTAAACACTGATAGGGTGCCAGTCTGTTTGCATTGCAGGAGAAGCACTGAAGCATGTTTGCAACAGAGGCAGGCACAACGCGTCAGTGCTATCCCTGATCAGCAGGCCATCCTGCCAGCTCACAGGCGCTCCCAGGATCTGCTTTTTCTCCCCAACTCCCCATCAGCAAGTCAAGGCTGATGTTGAGCTTTCACTAGAAGGAGCCTCCCTCAGCTTGACTACAGCCCTGCTTGCAACTTAAGGAGTTCTATTTACAACATAAGAGGAAATTAAGTGAATTTAAGTCAAGAAGTTTAGTGAATCCTGTCTTCATGAATTCATGGCTTTCTGGTTATTGGGATATATAAGCAAAACCCAGTTGTAGGAATGGGTCTTGCATAGAGTTGGTTTTGGGTCACTAAAGACTCTACATTCCCCCAAAGGCAAAGCGCATAAAGGAAGCAGATTTTTGTTCTGAACACTGAAAACGTGGATGAGTAAATCTTCTTCCTCCAGCCGTCAGTGTTGATTGACCAGTATCGTATTATAGAAAGTCAGTTTGAAAAAGTGAACTTTCAAGGAAAGCCATCTAATGCAAATTTGAATTCGGGAGGATAACAAAACAAAACAAAACCACCAACAAACTTGCAACGTTCACAGAAATATAACCAAAAAGAGCCCAGGATTTATTAGCATGGTCTTCTGAGTTAAAAAGAAGCCATAGAAATGTGTTTTTTGTCCATGCAATTCACTGAATATAACCCAGTTCGTTATTTGCACTGACTCTCTTCCCAACTCTTCTGACTTTCATCAAACCCAACACTAGCTTCACTCAATACAAAATGGGCAAAGGGCAAAAGCAGAGGATATTTTCCTTTATAGAAATTTGCCTTTAACACTATTATCTGAAAGAACAGCAGTAGCGTGTCTATATCACACAAGACTCCCAATTAGGATTGTCTCACTCTGTCTGTATTCAGCTTTTCACGGTGGGCTCTGGGCATGTTTCTGTAGCTCCTGCCAGGGCAGTGCAGAGCTGCAGAGAACTACCAAGGAGCTGGGCAGTCCCACAAAGCCAGGAGACTGGTAAAAAAAATTGCTTGCCACTCTTCACGTCAAAGTGAAATACTTGAAGGCTTAGCACTAGATAAAATGAACGAAAAGTCAAGCTAAGGCAGAAGGTAAGCCACAGCACAACTGAAAATGCCAGCCCCACATCTCTGCCCGCAGCAGGAAGCAGCTCTCGCCAGGAGCCAAAGCAGCACAGCCCTGCCAGCACAGTCGCATCAAGAGCCTTGAATGTGGGCCGGCCATGGCCGTACTAAGCACTGTCGAGGTGCTGGCTGTGCCACGCTGCCCTGCTATGACCATTAGCAGGAACCATAATAACCATTAACATGAAGGAGGAGCAATGATGCCTCCTCTCAGCCCAGAGCACTTTAGGGACAACAGAATTCTGCCCGCAGGGCCTCCGTGCACATTCCCCTCTGTTAACCTAAAACCTGTACATAAACAGATTTTCCCCCCTTCTGCCTCTCCCTCCAAAAATTATTAGGAACAACTGTGAGAAGGGACTAAGACCCTAGCAGCATGAACGGTGTCACAGCCCTCAGGCCCAAGAGACGTGAGAGCAGCCGATAATAGAAATATTCAAAAGATAAACTAGCCTTAGATAATGCGTTCCTCCAGTCATTACAGCCAACTACGTGAGGACAGTCACAAAACAGGCTGTGATCACTAAGCCAGATCCTGTTTTAGAAGTGAAAGCACCCTGAGACTGGTTACATTTCCAGCCTCCGTGCCTGGTGGGACGGGAGCAGCTCTTTCCCAGTGCGAAGGCAGGCAGTAACACAGCTCCTGGGTTACAGGATCCAGTCCCCAAGGCTGCAGGCGCATCTCCGTGGGCGAGGAGGCGAGCAGGGGAGACTGGGGCCACTGCTACTGACCTAAGCAAGGAAAGCTCTCTTCCTTTTAGGCAAACCCATAAATGACATTAGGAATTACTTTAGTCTGCTAATTTATATTGCAATGTCTTTGGATTTACAAATAAGAAAATGAAGCAAGACTCTTATCCACTTAAAAAAAAAAAAAAAAACAAACAAAGCAAAACCCCGAAAAAACAACCCACACCAAAACTGCCAGAGTTATGTTACTAACTCCAGAGACTCTAATCTAACACCTTGCTCCATCCTGGTCCTATGGGCCAGCCTATGACTCAGTTTCCATTTGTGGTACAGGTCTAAAACCATCCCTGGTGAGAAATATGGGGATATAAAATCAAACCAAACCTCATCATGTTCTCATTTACTGCGCTAACAGGAACTAAATGAGCATCTCAGGCATCACTTTGCTCATGTTTTATTGCTGTTCTTCCTCCATGTTTTTTTTTTTTGAACGAACATATCAGAAAAAAAGCAATAGAGCAATAACAAAAATGTCTGAATCTCCAAACTTGCAAAAAATCACAAAATTATTTGCAAGGATGAAACTACTATCTGATGCATAGTACAGTGCTGTCTGTACTAATTTTCTTCTCCAAGGACGATGGCAAAAGTGCATATCACTTCTTATCCAAGTCCTTTAATTCGTTCCTTTTGGTTTGATGCCCCCCCCAAGCATCTTTAACAATATTGTTTACAGTTTTATCATTGTTAATGGCAGGAAAGTAATTTTTCAAATCTCCATAGAGGTCAATGAATGTTTACATCAAAATGGCAAGAGCTCTTTGCTTTGGGAGAGAATGCTGTAATCAAATCTCTGAAGGGAAAGTTGGAGCAGTAAATGAAAAGGAAGCTTAGTTTGTGTGCACTGGAAAAGGATTCATTTATTATCTAACAATTAACTAATTGATCCAGACACACCTTTTCCTCTTCTCTCTTTGCTATCCCAGACTGCCAGCACTCTTAAAAGCCCATCTATTGCGAGCCAACTTACCCACACACAAGATGCAAAAGCATTTTTTTCCATTTGAAACAACCCACTATTTATTTAAGCAGAAGGTAACTGTGCTTTAAAAACTTTTTCTTTACAGCAGTAACAGTATCCACTGATATCTGTCAGAGCTGAACTTACTTTCAGCACAAGAAAGAGAGGTGGAGCATGCCACAGATGTCCTGGTTTTGGCTAGGGTACAGTTAATTTTCAGCATAGTAGTGGTATGGGGCTATGGTTTGGACTTGTGCTGACAACAATGTTGATAACACAGGGATGGTTTAGTTACTGCTGAGCAGTGCTTACACAGAGTCAAGGCCTTTTCTGCTCCTCACCCCACCAGCGAGGAGGCTGGGGGGCACAAGGAGCTGGGAGGGGACACAGCCAGGACAGCTGGCCCCAGCTGACCACAGGGATATCCCACACCGTATGGCATCATGCTCAGCGTATAAAGCTGGGGGAAGGAGGAGGAAGGGGGGGACGTTCGGAGTGATGGCATTTGTCTTCCCAAGTCACTGTTACACCTGATGGAGCCCTGCTTTCCTGGAGATGGCTGCACACCCGCCTGCTGATGGGAAGGAGTGAATGAATTCCTTGTCTTGCTTTGCTTGTGTGCACGGCTTTTGCTTTGCCTATTAAACTGTCTTTATCTCAGCCCATGAGTTTCCTCACTTTTACCCTTCCAATTCTCTCCCCATCCCGTTGTGGGGGGGGGAGTGAGCAAGCGGCTGCGTGGGGCTTAGTTGCTGGCTGGGGTTAAACCATGACAACAGAATTTTCCTTAACCACAAAATTGTCTTCTACAAATCAGAAACTGAATTGAGAAACACGTTACAGATGTGGGTGTGGGACCTAAGGTTTACAGTTGAAAACAAAGTATGATTTAATGTACAACAAAGGCTTGTGAATACATTTTACCAACTGGATCCAGAAGGATTATCCTACGAGGACAATGCAAAGGCTGAGAAAAAGAGCAAACCCTGTTTCCTTTCCCCTTCCACATCAGGCACTATACATCAGTACTGGCAAGTTTGATTCTCTCTTATATTACTCCTTTAATGCCCTCTGCTGCAGAATACTGACTTCTAAATCCTACCAACAATAAAATACAATTGAGTTTTCTTAAGTGCAGTGCTGCTGCACATCCAAACCTAAATATTTGGGGTACATAGTAGCTATTATTGTGTTCAGCCAAAACCCAATGATTATTTTGTGGACAGCACTGAAAAACACAGACTGCAGAGCATATGCTTTTTATTTCAAAGATGGGAGAAACCCAGGCTCAACCCAACGGGGGCAAGAGGTTCTTACGATATTGCTCCAAGATACAAAAGAAGGAGGAAGAAACAGCAAAACTGTTGTAGACTGGAATTGATGAACTTGTTTCCCTGCAGGAACCATAAACACAATTTTCCCAGCATGGGACATAATAGTTCTCCCACAAATTACTAAAATATATTTCCAGCGCTCAATATAGAAAGCTAGATGTGCAAGAAATGTTTGCAGCTTCAATGCAGGCAGTAATTGAGAACATGTGTGGCAGGGGGATTGAAGGGGGAGGAGGAGGAAAGAGAGCAAGCCATACTCCCATCGAAACGGAGCGGCAGGAGAAGCACATTTCAGTCCTCATCATTTTCAAAGAGCTTCCATTTGCAAGCGGGTCCAAAACCCCATGTTATAACTGCATCCGAGCAGGAACACTGTCTGTGAGTCTGCATGTCAAACCCAAATGTAACACATATTAACAATTTAAGAGCTATTGTTGAGCCTGAATTAAAAAAAAAAAAAAAAGACATTTCATCAACTTTCCCTTAAACACAGAGAGTGGATTTAGTTTCTTGTATGAATTAAGGATGCATTTACAGGAAAAGCTACCTCTGACTCCTCTCATTCTCCCAGGCTCTGCTTTCGGGTCCTATACAACATGGGTATTAACTAGTTCAGTGATGAACAAGAAAAACAGTATTTCTGTATATTCTAGCTGACATTACGTGCAAAATAGCATTGTAGATGTGCCTGTGGCCAGCTTTCCATGAACCTGTAGTTAAGGCGTTTACCAAATCTACCACACTCAGAGGGACCGAAAGGAAGCTTCATTTGCTTCCTTTGCTAATGAAGCAAAAGGAAGCTGCTCTCATGCCAATTCTCTGTTTTTTTGGATGAAGTTCCCTATACACATAAGAAAAGGGGAAAATGCATTTCAAGAATTTTATTTTTTTTCAGTAAGTCAATACTGACAACCCACAAAGTTTCAGCCTTGAAAATGCCAGCCAGTATTATTTTTAACAATGCTCTTCCAAAACACTCTTTCTAAATCGGTCTCTTCAGGCTGCGAAGGAAGAGCCCACAGTAAAGGTAGAAGCATCAATCTTCTTCCCAGGCCTACCAGACCCAAGAAAAACATGACAAATTATTCAGCAGGTGAGATTGAATTGGCTCAGATTGAATTCTGTAGTTTCTGAATATTGCCCCCAAAATCCAGCTGGCAGATCAACAGCCAAAACAAAAGCCAGAACTCCTGGAGAAGTCCACTGATAATGCAGAGTGGGTCACTGTTTGGGTCAGAAACAGGGTCATGGCCAGTGTTCCACAATCCCATAGACATTTCTTGTTGCTCAGTCAATCTGAAGGAACATTACAGCCACTCCATAGGGCTTAGCCTCGCTGGCTCTGTCTCAGACCCCTGCAGGGCCACCAGTGTGAAAGGTGTCAAACAAGCTCAAAAGCAGCTCAAATCAGGGCCTCAAATCAATGCTCCAAAAGTGTCCAGAAATTAATGGAGTTACTAATATCCTCGCTGTGTTCTGGGGCTTTGGATATGCTTGTTGGCTACATTACCTGGCTGCACTGTACCTGAAGTGCTTTCATATTTGGTTTTTGATCCTTTCAAAGTTTCAGCATAAGAACTCTCTCGTGCTCTCTGTAAGAGTACCTAGCACAATGAGGCTCAGACATTTCTAAGAAGCATGTGACACAAAAGTGTGCATTAAGAATACTGTTTTGTAAGATTGTTAAGTTTGCTGGGTGAGAAAACAGCTGCTTAGAGCCAAGGATTCATAAACTCAATTTCCACCTGAAGATCTTATAATGCCTGGTGACTGAGTAATAAAATGGCAGGTGAAATACAAAGTCAATAAATGGAAATTAATGCATACTGGGGGAAAATAATTTAAATTCTGAATGAAGAATGACAGGGTCTAAATGAGCTATTACCACTCAGGAAAGAGATTTTGGAGTCACCATGGGCTGTTCTCCAGAAGGGTCAAGGCTTTCAAAGAAGCTGAGAGAACAGGAGTAACTGGGCAGGGAGGCGAGAACATCTCATTACCCCAAAGCACAAATCCAGCACACACCCAGCTGCCAAGTACTTCACAATGAAACCATCCCAAGGCTACCAAATAGGTTGGAATTCAGTTAGAAGAAACACAGAGAAGGGGCCAAGGGTGATCCAAGGTGTGGAAAACGGAACAGATGAGAACCATCCAACTGCAAGAAGCAACGGCTCAGTGTGGGATTATGGGAGAAGTTATGATGGCCAAGGTGATTAAGGAAGAATAATTCACTGTCTCACAATGTGTGAAAGTGAGGCATGCAAGGAAGTGATCTGAGAGCACAAAGCTTTCCATTTAAAAACCTGCATGAGAGAGGGTTGGCCAGATAACAACACAAAAGCCAGTATGTGCAAGGAAGAGATGGGTTCAAGGAAGAAGAGTTCACTGGTGAACATGGTGCCCAATCAAATCTTCCCTTTAGGACATCTCTTACACTTCTGTCTCTGGGAGGACGCGCCAGGGTACGTACACAGGCCCCGTTTTGCTTCCCTGAGCAGCACAACCAGTGCTATGGGAGACACAGCACTGGGTGAGATGGCTCTTTGCTTTGATCAACCTTGTATTCCAAAGGATAGCACGGCTCAAAGCAACGGTAAGACAGGAAGATACAGCGTGAAATACAAACCTGCGGGTCTCAATACCCCCTTTTTTTTTTTCTTCAGGAAGTACTTGTGCAATTCTGGCAGTCTTTGACACCTATCACCCTTCAGGTAACTGGCCTGAGGGTCAAATGTCCCCCAACACACCCAGTCACAGAACAAAGCCCTCTGTGTTACTGCACCCTCTCGGTCCTTCTAGGCATGTATCCTGGAGGGATTCTTCATGCTGAGTTGCCACCTTAGGAGAGATTTTTCAGCCCTTTTCCAGAGTGGGGAAGAGAGAAAATTACCAGCCCTAAGCTGAGTTGGTTGTCTAGGTAAGGTAAATCAGAGCCCACTGCCTCAGATACAATCACAGACAAACCCATGTTTCAAATCCTGATTCTCAAATTCATACTTCTGAGCCTGTATGTCAGGATAGGTGAAAGGGAAGTGTGAGCCAAAAGCCAGGTAAAGCCTATTATCAAGACATATCCTCTTCTGGCATAACTCTCACGGTTACTAAATTTGTAAAGTTTTTTTAGACAAGATGAACTGTGCTGAGGAAGGGGGATAGGACAGAACCGTATCAGGAAAAAAGTCAGCATTTTAGTAATGGTTTAGAGGTTTCAGCTACCAGAGATCACTATTAGCTGTCATCTTAGCCAAATTAAAAAGCATCTAAATGGCAGTGGTCTGTCTATGTTTTAAAGAGGCATTTAAAGTCTATGGGAACAAATACGATGCATTTAACATGCTGGGAAAACCTTTCCACAAGCAGAAGTTAAGGTGGTTCTAAGCGAGAGCCTGAGGCACAGACAACATCTTTCCATTTCCAGTTGTCTCAGACTGGACAGGCATTTTGGAAGTGAAAGGAAATGCTGTGCCCCAGGCAAGTTTTAATACTTTAACTAACAGATTTTCCCCTGCCCTACCCTCTTTGCTTTAAAATGTAGATGAATCAAGGGCAGAACCATTTTAAATACCACTTCGCATGAAATTCTAATCACCATTTCAGTTTATGTTTTACTTCATTGTTCATTCCCTGCTTCCCCACGGAGAAGAAGAGAAAAGGGAAGAGGAGATATTTCAGTAACTGACAGAGTCCACAAACATGTTCTCTGGAAACAGCCAAAGTTGCAAAATGGCCAGGCCTTCCTTCTGAAGACCCAATAGGCTGTAATCATCTATTTGTGTCGTGTCCTCACCAAGTGCTGTGCAGGGTAAGTATTAAAATAGATTGAAAAAATTAAAGCAACAAAATAACAGCTGTCAAAGATTTACAGAAAATTAAAATTGTGAAATCACTAGCTGGGATTAAAAAAAAACATAACAAAACTACACAATCTTTCTCTTGTAAGGGCTTGGGAAAGAACAAATACTCTCAGAACAATACAAGGCTGCATCATCAAAAGACACCTCCAAAGTATGAGAACTTAATGAGTAATAGTCTTGGATCTTCCTCTGTGTGCAGTTGTGTTGAGGCCCACCAAAACTGAACAAGGGTAAGGCTGGACAATATCAACATCCCTTCCATCCTAGGCAGCTGCCTGGGAATATTCCTGACTTCATTCTTCCTTCCAACCAGTAAGTGGTCAAGTGGACACAACAGAAAATACACTGTCGGATGCTGCTTTTAATTTTCACCAATAAAGAAGTATAAACCATCAGATGACTCAAAAAGGGAAGATGAGACACCTCCAGAGAGGTCGTGAGACACTTCAAGCACCTGTGACGCCTTTGTGCTCATGCCACACTGGCTGGGCTGAAAAGCTGCAAAGGGAAAGTTCCCTGCTGTGGGAAAATGCAACCGGCTCAGGTGCCCAAGAGCTCAAGTCTGCAGCATTAACAGTGTCCAACTCGGAAAGGAAGCAAGTCAAAATCTCAGCAAGCTGAGTCTTTAATGTAAAAGGCTATTCTGTCACCTCAGTTCTGTACTTACTTTTTAACTTAAGTACTTTGGCAATATAAGATTTCAGGATAACAGACCTGGGTAGAATGTAAGTATCTATAGATCTAAGGGAAAGCACAGTCCCGTGAACTGAGGGGTATGCTTGGGGTATGTTAACAATCCATTTCTGCTCAAATCAGGATTTAAAACACACTTTACAGATACAGATGAGGATTCTCATTCATCGCCAGCCTGAGTACTTTCTGCCAATGGTATTTCAAAACACTTCCAAGCATGATCATAAGACAGAAGCTTATTAGTTTATCTGGGTGAATAGGCTAAATTTTGCTTAATGCTTCCTGAAGAGTTCGATGAAAAGTTTGTTCTAGTGAGGAACCAAAATCAGGATAAATGACAAAAACTTCAGGTGAGGTGCAGCCCTGCTCTTCGGGCAGCGTAACGCAAGATGCAAAGATAGGAATGACAGCTTATAGCCTGACTCACATAATACAATTCTCCCTTCTCCAGAGCCAGCAAATACCTGTGATTAGCACCATCAGAAAGCTCTCTCTTAAAGATATATTTAGGTCACAGAAAACACTTGAATATCCTCAAAGAAGATACAAAACTAAGTCCATTGTTGAACTAAGACAATCACAGGTAGAATAAGAACTAGAGAACACAAGTTACTGCTAGGCTGTGAGTGGACCTGATAGGGAACTGCTAAATTACTACTGTCAAGCACAAAAGAAGAAAAGACTCTTAGAAAGGCACAATTCCACCTGGCTCCTATTTGCTGCTTTTCACAAGTAGACCTCAAAGCACTTTCTAAAGAAAGTCAGTATCAGTATCAGGTTTTATTGCATCTCAGCTTCACAGGACAAGGCACAAAAGTAGTAATTCTCTCTGGCCTCACATAGCCCAGACAGGTCTGAACATTTAGTGCTCTTCCAGCAAGTCTTCCAGGAGAATAAACAGTTCGTAACAGTTAAAGAACATTTTTAACCTGTGCTGAGGATAAAGGGAGCACAGCCTTCGGCAATATACAAGACTTTGCTTTCAAGCCAAGACTTTGCTTTTTTCACAGCAGAAAGAAACAGGAACAAAACCACCAGGCATAGCTGTCTGCACGCTCGACACAGTGAGAAAGCAGTGAGGAGATAAGAAAACAGCATGGTCCCACAGGACAGCAGGGTCTGACCCCAACCACCAGCACCCTGACACCCTCATCCACAGATCAACCCAAGCAATAGCATAAAAGCTGGAAAAGGAAGTAATGACCTGAAAAATAAAATTCAGTCCTGTACAGAGGATGAATACAAATAAGATTTTTTTTAAGCATGACTAGGGATCTACACTTAATTTGGTCTGACGTGGTACACAGGTCTCCAGCAGGATCTGGCCCTCCAGTAACCAGATGTCTCCAGCAGCAGTTTCAGGAGGTTTCTGCGAACACACGCTGCCTGTGCTCCCGTCCCAGATAGCATTTGGAGGGTTTATAAGAAAACTGTCTGGAACCAGGACTTCAATGCTGGAGGGAACAGAGAGTGCAGGACAGTCTGGGAAAGGTAGACCTCTCTCTCAATATGGACGACTTCTGCTTTGCTGAGCCCAAGGCTTTACTGTCAAGCTCACACTTTGAGATGCAGTCTGCAGGCTGTGTTCTGGCAGCAATTAATTGGCTTAGTCACCATTTTTTTTCCTGATGTCGTTGACCTATGTCAGAAAGTAAACAACATGGGTTTTTTGATCAGACAAAGAGCGAGGGGGTGGAAGCTGCTCAAAGAACAGAAAACAATCATAAACAAACCTCTGATCTTAGAGGCTGTTATAAATCAAGAAGGGGAGCAACAGGGAAGGTGCTAGGAAGCCCACTGGTTATTGCACAAGTTTTTCTTCACTCAGTGCCAAGATTCAAATCCCACTGGAAGGTTAGGAACAAAACAGCCTTCGCCACGGCTATGACAGCGTGCCCAGATGCCAAGCCGAGAGTCTTTTGTTATTCCAGTTCAAGATACTGCATTGATGTACCTACATTATCATAGACAAGACCTCAGACTCCACTATGTTCATCTTAGTCCAAATCTAGAGCATTTACTATTATTCTCGATCCAGAATATCTCAATACACAATTCTGGTCTATTCTGCCCCACCCTGATGTGCCTTCTCCCAATGCTGAAGCTCTGCTGAGCAGCCCTTCCGTCCCTACCACCTTCACTGTGGGGATGGGAAGTTGCTCAGACCCATGGAGGCTGCTAAGGAAGATGAGCAACCACACACTTCAGATGCAACATCCTTGGGGCAAGCACTGTCTGTAAACCTGGGCAGGATCCCGTTCCATAATTAAACACATCTGATCTTGTCACAGTGAGAGAGAGAGATCAACTTGAAACATAACAATACAATGATTAAAATTCAGATGTGGTGCAAGTCACAGTAGTTTGGGGGTGATGAATGTCACACAAGGGGTGTTTTGGAGGGATGAAGTAACTTACTTTCATATAGCTGTACAATTAACATTTCCTTAAGTAGCAACAAAAGCAAAACTAACAAAACCATAATTGAGTACTTGTGTATTAAACAAACTAGACCACATTGCATTTTTCCCTGTAGGTTATTTCCAGATCCACTTACACAGCCCTTCATAAAGGCCTGCTGAAGACATCAGTCAAGCTTCCTAATGCAGAATGACTGATTTCTCTGGCCATCAAGAATACATTTATATCTCAAAGAACTGAATAAATCCAACAGAGGGAAGTTACCATTCATTTATTTGCCAGCACGTTCTTTGCCATTTTGCCTGTTGCTCCTCTGCTAAAATGAGTACTTCCATGAATCGCAGAATGATCCTCTGACATACAAAGCAGTCAATTCCTATCACATCAGAGTCCAAACAGCATTTTGCACCATAAACAGCAATGCCACCCATGGATTTAGGTGCTATTCACTGTGAGTGTGGGATCAAGAGTCTGGTTCACGATGGAGCTGCAAGAAGGCTGGTAGGAATGTCAATGCACTGCTGTCTCCTGCAGATCTGGCACAGCAACACGAATGTTTTGGGAATAGGAATTTTTAATTGCTGTCTTCCCTATAACTACATTTCACTGTTTAACCTCAATAGAGGGTTGAGATGCCCAGGAGGCGTTTGGAGAAATTGTGCATGTGCTCCAGCAGACGAAGCATGATCCAGGGTCATTTACCTAGATGTTCCTCCAGTTACGTGGCAGCCGCCGATAGCAGCGAACTGGCTGTGAGCCAGGGAGCTGCCCTGCAGGTAGATGGGGCCAAGCCATGAATCACTGAAGCTGCTCGGTGTGGAAGAGGAGCAGCGACCTACTGAAGAAACTAAGATCTTATTAAGACGAGAAGTTCTGCTTTTTTTTTCTTGCTGTTCAATTGCTCAGCAGCAAGTGGAACATGGAAGAGATGATCACTCTTTTCCCAAAGACAGGGCAGGGAACATTTGGGAAAGAAGTACTGCTAGATCCCCTATTTTGGGCCTAATTTTAAACAGAAAGGCAGTTTTAATGCAAACACACTTGTCCCTTCCATACAAGTTTTTGTCCTATTGGCTAATTTCTGCTAAATGTCAGAGTTGGAGATTTCAAAGGTACTAAATTGATGTAAGGTTCGCTAAAATAGGTGCTAGATAGAAGAGGAAAGCCTGTCTGCAGCGGCACTGAGGGAAAGCCCATAACACAAGCACAAACCCTACTAGACAGCAAAGAATCCACAAGGGGCGTGTCCCGACCACAGGAAACATCAGCGCTCACACGGTGCTAGACTCCAGAGAGTCTTGCTGCAAAAGAAAGTGAGAGGAAACCAGCTTTGCTAGTTTGGCTGCTCATTTTCATCAGAGATGTGCAGCCCAGGCATGCTTTGTGAAGCACAGTTCCAGTTGTTTTAGAAATCCCGCATAAAGCTGTGGTGTTTCTTTACATCAAATGCCTCAATGATGTGGAAAAGCCAGTGGTGAGTGTCTCCAGCCGAGGGAAGAGCGCATGGACTGCTGTGGTGGTGGGAGAGAGCTGTTCCAGTGCCCAAGCTGGGGACACACATATGTTAATGCCACCACCCCAGATGGTAACCAGAGCTGACCCAAACCCAGCAGCCTATACACAGGCACCCAGACGTCCACGTAAGAAATAGGGTCTGTCCCCATGCTTGCTCTGGGGAGGCTGTCATGACTGAGGGGAATCTCTGGCAAAGGATGGGGCTCTGCCAGCCCTCCTGCCCTGCCAGGTCACAGCAGGCCTTGCTTCCCTCCTGGGGCTCCTCATTCATTTTGGAAGAAGCTCTCCTCTGCTAAGAAGCAGGGCCACCTAAAGCCAGCTCTGTGATTTTAGAGGAGAGAAGGCAAGCCTGAGTACAAGTTTTTGAAGGTTGAGGACTGGCAAACTTTCATTAAAGCAGTCTAAAAGTTTTCAGTTACCTCAACATCTGCCTGTATAAATATAACATTTTTCTCAAAGTCAACAGTGGTCTGTTTTTATCTTCACTATCCTTTGATGTCATTGCCCAGAGGGCTGGAAATGCTACTTAGCAGCATCACCACAAAAGCGTAGGTAGCAGGATCTTCTGCATCAATAGCTGATGACTCAGGAATCCAATATAATTCAGCCTTCACTTTTGGCTGTTTCCATTACCTGGATTTTCACCACACTGCAAAACCTGTACAGAGTGCTTAGTATCTTCTCCTTGGAAATGGCCATCTGTTTACCCTGACACGGTTGAGTTAATTTCAGGTTTCAGCATTGCATATTAGCTATAAGCCACTGAGCAAACAAGGCTTGAGGAGAACCTCCCAGAAATTAGACTGGGAGAAGGTATGGTTTAGTCATTGATATAAGGGGAAAATCAACTTAGACCTGCTTCTGCCTCACCAACAGCAGCACTCTTCCACAGTTACTTGCCAGCCAGCCAACTTCAAACTAAAACCCAGTGGCCAAACTTTCAAAGGTAGGCAGGGTTGCAGACTATGAGGTTTCCAAAGCATCCGCCCCTTCAAGAGAACTGGAAAAGGAGTCAGGCACTTCAATACCTCTGAAAACCCGTATGAGTAACCACATCTCAAAATGAACTAAATCCCTTTGCACATGCGGTGCCTAGTCTCACCCTGTAAGTGTGGGGAATTTCTGTTTCCCATCCAAGGTGCTGCTATACCATAGGGTCTCTTTCCCAGTATGATGAGAAGGGACTTTGCTAGGAGCTGTTATCATTTCTAGACCCCGTGAATCACTGAGCACTGTCAGTAGGCTGGGGAACCCCATCTAAGCAATCCTTGCTGACACAAAAGTTAAATAAGTTAAACTCTCAGTAAACCAGAGATCATTCATGTTGAGTTAATCTGGCTGGGGCACAGCTCCAGCTCTCTTCCAGGCTGGTAGGAGGCAGAAGACACAACAAGTGAGATCAAAATGAGCTTCTGGTGCCAAACGCTTTCATGCTACACATGGAACAGAATGTCATCCTGCACTAATTTGTGCTATGGTTTCTTATTCATTTCTCTGCATCGGTTTCAGATATACTCAAGCTGCAGATCTTTAAATGGACATACTAAATATAAGCTATGGAGCTGACTGACAGTTTTATTTTTGTCTTTTATTTAAAGACATGACTGAATCTAGTATTGCTAGTTTTCTCTCAGCACTCATGTTCATCATGTGAAATTCCACTCCGTAGCAGGTAACAGGGGTAGGGGAAATTTCACTCATCTTCCTAAGAAAAGTAGTTACTTCTATCTTAGATAAACACCATTTACATCCTCCTATATAAATTCACATCTGCATCACTACACATAAACATACCAGTCATACTAATGCATATAGAAATAATTTACAATCTTCCTCTGTTTTTACTAGTCTAATAATCTTTGTATCCAATCAGCCCTTTAGTAAAACCCAGAAAACCCCATTCCCAAGAAAGCGCACTTTCCTCTGAATCACTCATGGGCAGTACTGCAAATTCGAGGCTATAGGAGTTACTTGTGCAGGTTGTGAGGAATCAGCCAAATCAGTCTTGCTAAGTTTATCTTGTTACTCCGCTGGATTTGGGGAAGCCAGAATTTACGCAGCGTATGGCATACAAAGACGCATTTCTAAGCTGTTTGTATAGAAAAACACCACAATAAAAGGAGTGCTCACCAGAGACAAGGAAACTCAAAGGAACAACAGAAAATGTTTTCACTTAGTAAGGGATGCGCTTCACCCCATGTATCGCACAGGTGCTATAAGACTAATCTACTTTGTCAACACAGGCCAGCATCTACTTCTGCTACCTGATGCAATGAAGCAGATTTATTTTGGGTTCCACTTCAAGTGGCTTTATCTTTCAAGCTATGTACCTCAGACAAAACCAGTCTCACAACACAGTTTCATGAATGCCAGTCCTCCAAAGATGGGTTTTGAGGGCCAAAAGGAGACATTGTCCTGACTGATCTTCACCCTCGCACAAGCCACAGATTTTGACATCGAGTCCAAAACTTGCATATGAAGCAGAACCTCAAGTGTAGAAAAACAACTGCACATACAGGTGCTGAGTTCTCTGGAACAAAGTCCTGTGGTTTTAGTGAAGAAAAGAAAGCCAAAAAAGATACTTTTTCATTTTAAGATGCTTTAGTGTGTGTGAGGGCTCTTGTTTTCAAAAGGTGAATGCGAAGGGCAGCCTCATTCCCTTGGGAAAAGGCCAGCTCCTCTACTCAAAGAAAATGTCCCTGCAAAATAAGAATGCAGTGCTCGCTCCTGCATTCCTCCTCAGCTTTATGTCTATGATTGAAAAGGCTTTTTTCTCTCAAGCACAGGAGTGGGCAAATTACTACCTTCAATTTTCTGTATAGATAAAAAGAACACGTCCAAGAAAGCCAGAGTGAAAACTGAAACAGCCACACCAGTAGAAACGCGTATGTGAGTGCACATGGTTCCTCGAACTGCCAGGACGAGCCTGGATCTTTCCCTGCAAGTAACAGGGAAGAAATCTAATGGAAGTGGCAGCACTGGGACTTGGGGCTCTTAGGTGCAGCTCATGGCTTCAATGCGAATTCACTGCAGTATTTTGGGCTGGCTGCTGAAAATCCTCTTCCACATATTTTTTTTCCAGTGAAAATCAGAGTAGAAAAAAGCACATCAATCTCTCGGGTATCCTCTGAGCTCACCAGCTGGGGTGAAGCACTATATTTCACAGGCAAGTCTTTCACCCAGCATCAGTAAAGGAGCCAATTTATTTTATTTTTCATATGATAGTTCAGTAGATGTGGTAAAACATTAAAATCATGGAGAAAAAGCCAGAAAATATAAAATGTATGCAACTGGGGGTAACACATTATGGCTTCTGCTACTACTACCTGGGTAGGGGTTTATGACAACCTATCTATTCAGGATTTTAATTCAGCTCTCATGAAGTTTGCAATCATCCTTAAAATTCATTAAAATCCCCAAGGCATGGGGAAGAGATAAGGAGAGAAGTATTCAACAGTGGGCATATAAGAGCTTATGTACACGCTCTAAGTGTTCATATACCTGTCCCTCAAGATGCAACTTCTTTACGTTCATCTGTCATTTTATTGGGAATTGTAGAATACTTCATTTCAAAACACAAGCAGTTGCCAATGCATATTAATGAATATTAGCACTGACAGCACGCTACCATACTGTCAAGACGGGTAGCTGTGCAACTTGCTGATTTTCATGAATTTTGAAGCACAGAGGTAGGTGGGTTTGTGCACATATTATTCAGCTGCCCAAGGAGAAAGAACAAACAACCCATTGTGTCCATCCGAGAAAGAAAAAAACAACCTGCTGTGGCGAAGACAAATCGGTTTTTAGTAATGCTGCTGGGGACACTGTTGATGACAAATGCTGAATTCTGGCTTGAGTGTGTGGGGTGGGAAGATTAAATATGCTCTGCCATTTAATAAACTTTACACTAAGCTCTGTTTTTCTCTGCCTCGCTCTCTTATCAAAAGAATGAAGCAACTTATCAGATATTTCCAGGCATGCTTCAGATATTATTACCAACTTAAATAATATCAGCTGCCTTTGCTGCTAGAAAAAGAAATAAAAGGTGAGACGCAGGTCAGAAGCCCACAGTTTGGACCAAGTACTGTCACCAAGTTAACTCCTTTTGTTACAAAACCAAAGGCAAGATTACACATAAAGGATCATATTTTAGGCATCAGACAATTTCAACAAGCATGGCAAGAGAAGCAAAGCCTTGGTGTATTATAAAACCAGAACCAAGTACAAAGAAATCCAGTTAATCCCAGAGACTGCTGGCACTTTATTGTCCCTGTGTGTCCAGTCAGTCTCCATCTTGTACCAACAACCCAGAAATTGCTGACACGCTGGCATAAAAGTGAGGGAGTATCAGAGAAAGCAATACTCCCCACAACACTTTTACCAAACCGCAGCAATTTGTTGTTGCACCATGCTACCAAATTTGCATGGTTTTTTGATTGTCAAATCTTATGACTGCCTTATTGCTGATATGTCTAGAAACACATGAAGTTTTCATGCAATCACAAGCCATTTAAAAAAAAAAAATACAAACCCTCCATGTGTGGAGATAAGTCCTGAAGCATTAACCCACAACTCAAAAACAGGATGCCAAATTATGTGCATATGTGGAGATCTGATGCACCTTGAATGCTGCAGGTTGACATTAGCATCAATTCAGATTCCCACATAGATATTGGGATATCAGCCACAAAAATAAATAAATAAATATATTTTAAAAAGGCATATAACTGGAACAATATCCAGGGAACATCCAAAACCACAAACTGGAGTTATAGGTCAACTACAGAGGAACAGTATCATTGGTATCCCCGAAAAGCTCATCATCCATCAGAAATTGCTTCTTGTTTATATTCAACAAGAAATCGAGCCTGTAGCTGAACAGCCCTAATTCTCATCTCACACCAAAGAGCAAGGAGGGGAGACATCAAACATTAACAAGCCCCTGCAGAACAACTAACCCATTCCCCATGCCTGACCACCCATGAACACTGCTGCCATGTCCATAGCACTGCTTTTATCATTTACCAAATAATTCCTTGAGTGAGTATTCAATTCGCAGTGGTGATTTGGAAAAGTGCTTGAAGGTATCTCTTCCTTTTAAACTATCTGAAGATCCTTTCAAGAGGGAGGCTACATTGATGGAAGCAACAGACCTACATGAGCCCAGGTATTTCCCTAGGCGAGAGAAGTTTGATGTCCAGATCGACACACAGCTGCACGTGCTGAAAAAAAGCCTGCAGAGAGAATTAAGCAGTTGTGCGCATAAAGGAGAGCAACTGGCAAGAAATAAACAAGAAGGGGAGAAGAGAATGAGGCAATAGATGGAATAAGGGTTTCCAAGTATATTCAGTTATGGCTTTAAAATTTAACTATTGCATATTTTTGCATAAAAGTAATAATGCTCATTGTACTTCAGCATAGTGCGAGACTCAGCCTCCATGCTAAGCATCAACGTCTTGTGCTCCCACTACGTCCAACTGCTCTCCTCTTAGCTTACAAAGGAGCAGGAAAATAATTAAGGCATATACTAGGGCATTTCCAATGATCCTGCTGCTTCAGTACAAAGCCTATTCTATTATCAAGTGCTCACCTATACACTTTCTCTCTCAGAGCTCCCTCCTGCTATCAGATAAGACAGACTTGCTAGGTGCAGGCGGTGCTCTCTCGAACTCAGATTTCCTGGTAGCCCCATCTTGCTCGTATGTGACCCTGTGCCTGCACACACAACAGTCCCAGCCAGGCAATGTCAAGGCAGTTTTAGTGTAAGGAGCTTTGCTCCTTTTTACGCATACATTTTATTTAATGAAACAGTGAGAAAGGTTCGCTCTCCTGCAAGACCATAACCGCCCCATTCCTGGTTAACAACAGTTTTTCTGCTGATTTGTGCTCCAGGTGAATTCAACGGGGGACACAGGGGACCAAAGGCTGGAGTCTCTCCTTGTCCTCTATTGAGAACTCAATCAGAATAGTCCTGGCAGGATAACACAACAGCAGGAAAAGGCACATCTTTAGCAACTTTACCATGCACATGAAGGACAAGAATTTTGTCACCAACTTTAACGAGAGGAGGATTAGGCCATTGTGGAGGTGGAGGGGAATCAGAAGCAAAAGCCTGTGATTCACTGGGCTGGAACAATCCTTTCAAAAGATCAATGCAATACCCAGCTACGAGCCAACCACACTCTTAACTCCCGAGCATCAAATCACCATTACTGGTTTAACGCCACTGGAGTTCACATCTGCGGACACGCTACCCTGAGAACAACTATGGAGAAAGAGTCACTTTCCCATAAAATTAACATCTAGCAGGAAGCTATCAGGAACTTCTTCCTCTCTCTGCCCTGCTTAATTTCTTGCTATTTATTCACATTCCTCTGCCACGCAAACTCAGGACAGCATTTTCAACTTCACTGCCTAGAGGCAGGCACCTACATCTGCTTGCAAGTCCTTCAGCAGCTTCCAAAGTGCTGAGCTACTGGTAATTCCTGTTGCCATCAGCTGGAGCTGCAGTGGCTCAGCACCTCTCTGAGTAGGGAACAACCTACTCTGTGTTTTAGTGCAGATGTGGCTATTTGAACACTTCCATGTGAGAATTTTGTTCCCGATTTTAAACATTCCAGTAAGTAAAGGCAGAACAGCACACGGCCATTGCAAATCCAGCCATGGGGGGCCAGGGATCCCCTTGGTTATCAATATTCCCAAATAACACTGTACATAGAACAGAACAGATTAACAGTTTCACTGTGTCCATGCTCCTGCCCTCCCAAGGATCGTTATAGGCATGATTTAGTTGTGACACTCTTCTAAACAGTGCAATAGATCCCCCCCAAAACTGATGCTCTTACTTTACAGAGAACAAGGCTGCTTAACAAGCCTCCCCCTCCACCCCCAATTACCTCTGAGTATTTCATTCAGTCTTTTTCAGCACCTCAGATGTGGAAATCAAGCTATACTTACTAAGTAAGCAGAAAACTTCAAGGTATAGCATAATCCCCCACCAAATTTCCTCTCTGCTCTCCACAGACTCAGACGACAGTTTTGCTAGTGTGCTTACGGCAGTATCCTCAAACAAAATGCATTCACAAAAACCAGCCTTACTCTCTGTGACTGCAGCTACAGTTGACACAGGATCTTTTGAAGTGACAACAATCTTGGGGGGTCTGTTTGTATTACAGTAGCAACCCCAAGCCTGAAATACAACGTATTTATATGGTCATCAGAACTGTAATATCTTATTTTCTGAACTGTCCTTGATGCACTTACCCTTAGAAGACCGAAGTAAGGAAATTTTGTCCCCCCATGTATTACAGATCAAATTTGAGAATTCAAAGCTGCCTGCACTATCATTCTAGGTTTCTTCTGTGATCTTAGGCCAGTCTCTTTGATCTGTGAGCTCACTTTCACATCTACCTCAGAAAAAAAGTTTGAGAAGGACTGGCATTACGACACTTTGCCAAAAAGCCCAGAAGCTCTGGTGCAAACTGAGTAGGCTGAGCCCTTTCAAGGACGGAGTCAACAGAGCGGAGCACAATCACTAGAAAGCCATTAGAAGACACTGAAGTTTGATTAAAAGAAAAGGCAGGGAGACCACACTACAGAGAAGCACATATGTACTGCTGGGCTCAGCCCATGCTAACAGCCCCTATTAGCCTGTTGTTTTTTTTTTTAAAGTGAAGAATTGCAGGGATGCCAGACAAACGAGGAAAGCAGCAAGAACCAATTCAGTCAGACCAGAGAAGAATCTTTTTAATTGCTCAAAAGTCCAACTTAAGCAAAAACCTAGCATGGTAATGCAGCAACCCTTCCCCCAGCCTGCGACTCAGACTGTGGAGCAGAACTGAACCCATCCAGTGTTCATCCTTCTGCCCTCCCCGCTTGCAAGGGAACAGAGTGAAAACTGAGTACCTGAACTCCATTAGCAAAAGAACCCAAAGCAAGAGCTACTGCCCAGATCTCCGTAACCAGGCACTTGCCCACACGCTCACCTTTCACAGCTAAAATCACTGATTTTAAGGAACAACATTGCCAAAGCATCAAAATCCAGACTAAGCACTATCATGCACAGAAAAAAAAAGCTCATGCGTTTCCATGGGGATAGCAGTGATTACATATTTAGCGGCGGTAAGATAAGGCAGCATGCACGATCAGCACACCAATTTCCTGGACGCCAGAACAGCCACAACACCTAAAAGCCGCGACAGCCACAAAATGACAGGCGGCAGATTTCCATTCAGGCTTTAATGTCGAGGCAGTATTTTCCGCAGAACAGGAGCTGGTGGAGAAGGTTCCTGCTATTTCATGTCTGGAGATCAGAGAAGTGATGCCTTAACTCCTCCCCGGATTTGCTTGTTATAGAAATCCCAGTGGAGGAGGCCTGCCACATCTAAAGAAGTGCGAGTCCCACGACTCCTCCCTCCCAATTTCAGAGTGCCAGAAAGCATCATCAGACCTCACAACTTACATGTGGGAAGAACAGGCAAAATGCAGGGGCTGAGTGGGGACACACAGCGTGGGGTCTCATGGCAGACACGGGCAAACACACGGGATGGTGCAGGAATGGGGGATATAGCAGGGGACCAAGCACTGTTTGCAGAGGACTCCCTGCAGTGTGAAGCACTGTTTTTCTGCTGAACCCCAGGCACCAAACTGTGGGCAGACCCTCGATCAAGCTGACACCTGCACAGCCAGCAGTCAAGCTCCCCGTTTGGGAACCGTGCAATACAGAGCTGAAAAGCCCTAAAGCGAGACATAGCAAGAGAGTTTCTTGCTGACCGTAAGGCCTGACAGGGCTGTAGTGCAGTGCTGCAGGGCAGCAAACATCCCCCAGCACCAACCAGTGCTGCAGGAGCATCCTCAGAGCAGCCGTTAAAACCTTCTTGACTATATTAAACCTCTGGTGTCTTTTTATGCTCAAAAATAGAATAAGGCAAAGGACTGCAGCAAAATTAATAAAAATATAAAACTTTTCTACCAACTGAAATACTTAGAGGCCACTTCTGCACGTTTATGTCCATACTTTTGCACCCTCACCAGCACGGGGCAGGGATCAGGGGTTGGTTCCTCACACAGCTGCACTTTTGTGCCAGTTCCTTTATGAAAGCAAACAAGCCATTTATAGGCAATCCAAATGCACACAGACACACAGCAAAAGCATGCAGTTATAGAGGGCTTGATAAAATTAAACTCCCCAATGAATTTCAATTATATTCCTTCAGCAGCTTAATAAACGGCAAGCTTAAACTACTGGCAAAAACAAAGTCATTTGACTGGTCACTGAAGTGCATTTCTATGGCTTATGTAATTATACCCCTGTGGCAAAGCTGTAGCATTTGAAGTCCTGTTAAAGAAAGAGAAGAAATTAAAAAACAACCAATTATTCTATGCCAGCCCAAAGATTTCGGTACAAAGCTCTAAGCTGGCAAATAGCTTGCAATCACCAGAGCAGGGGATAATTTCTGTCTAATGCTGCCAGGGAAAAATGGGGTTCTGAAGGCCGACACCTCGAACACCCACACAGGAACAACGCAGCATCCACATCGCTCTCCGGGCTTTTCCACAGCCTGTTTCACATTACTGCCCGATACTTAGCAATTCAGGACATGCATCGTCTGCAAACGTATTTTACAAATAGATCTCCACATCTCCCTGAAGCAAACAGGTGTAAATTGTCATTAACTTCATCACTTTCATCTTCACACATGGAAGCAGGGGTAAAACCAACTTCCAGAGCCCAGATCGGAGCCAAGTTTAACATTAATCTAGATGCCATGTCTGTGCTCAGCTCAGACATCCCACCCCTTCGCTCCCGTATCTGCTCCATAGAGAGTGTAATGCTCCTGCCATGCCTCTGCACTCCCACTACTGGAAATGAAAATTGGAAGTAGCTATCAAGCAAATTTAAGAGCTCCTGAATTAGGACAGTGACCCTTGAAAATAGAGTCATGAGAGCACGGATCTGCTTTAAAAGATAAAACAGGCTTTACTGCAGAATCAGAAGAGTGGCAAATCATTAAGTGAACTCTGAAATTTATACTTTAAGGCCCAAAAGACCATTTCATCACTCAATCCAGGCCCCTTTTAGTGCCAGTATCACATTGGAGCTGGGCTTCAGGGGATGGAGGATGGACGACTCTGGACAAGAAACATTTCCAGGACCATTTTCTGATGCTCCCCCAGACTGGGCATGTAGCAGGAAGGGTGCTGTGAAACCAGCACATCAATAAATCCTCAGAAACAGATGTGGGAAAACAATGAAACACAGACTGACACACAACAGGTGATCCAGGACCAGGGGTCAGGATAGTATCATCTACCCAAAAATTGTTCATTTTGGGGAAGCTTTTCACTACGGCAGATCCCATTCCTCAGATGAGCCCTTCTCACAAATTCTCAATCATTTGCCAGGTAGTTCCTGCTGCAGAAACCAGGAAAATACTTTTTTTTTTTTTAGGAATACTTTTAGGGGGCTACCTAGCAGGTAACTCCAAACAACCTTTTGGTCAACTGAAGGCAATGGCTGCACAGCTCTACCACAGCCGGCAATGGCCCTTTGCTGACAAGCAGCCAAGGCACAAGGCGGTTGTCAGCTGCAGAGCCGTCACTCACCACTTTCCTTCCCAGACTACAGCTGTTGAGTAGTAAATATCAGCATAATTAGAAAGAAGGGGAAAACACACAAACAAATCTAACCGACCAGGCAACAGCAGCAGCACTGCGAGAACCCTGTCCTGAAGTCAGCTGCATTCTTGGCTTGGTGTTGGTTCCCGAAGGCTGCGCTGGAGAATGACAACCTGGCAAAATGGGAGATGTGTCCTGCATGTCCCCTATACAAAGCTATGACTGTACCACTACCAATCTCCTTATCTAGACAGACACAGCAGGAAGGGGTGAGGACAGAAGGGCATTTATCCTGCTTTGCAGATAGGGAAGGGAGACAAATTAAGGTCAGGAATGCCAATACTTGGCTTCAAGAAGGTTGCTGCTGCCCAGAGGTGGGCTGTTGCTCTTGGAAGCTGTGAAGCAGCTGCAGCGGCAGTACTGAAACTGAACAGCAGAGCCCGAGTCCCAACTCAAAGACTAACCCAAGTTCTTCCTTTACAGCCTACAGAAGCACTTGCAAGTCCCTGTTTGTAGCCCAAGGACAAAGTCCAGCTCTTGCCAGCACCAACTATGTCTCCATTCAGTCCTGACATGCTCCTTGTGCCAAGAAGGCTGCTCCCTCCAGGAAGGTTGCAGAGACACCTCCAGCCCCTCACAGATTTGTTTCCCTTAAGGACATTGAATATTGTGGAAGGAAAAATGAAGAAAACAGGGAGATAGCAGGAGACAAAGTTCCCATCCCAGGGAAAACCAGAAGTTTCTCACTTTCTGCCGGTGGGCAGGTCTTGGAGGGCTGCCACCATCCCCTGGGCTGCTGCTGGGAGCAGAGGGGATGCAGCACTCCAGACTATGCCGGGGACTCTGCCTGCTGTGCGGGAAGGAAACACAGGCAAGACACAGCCGCAGGGATCTCAGGGCTGCCTTTCCACCTCCAAATCAGTATTTAAAGTTACAATGGGAGAAAATGGCTACTTGTTGGTACAAAATTATTTAGTTATGACAATAAATCCCAGCTGAGCCATAGAGGAGACACACAAGGAGAGCAATTTTTCCTACCTGTGTAGTGAATGAACTGTGTAATTCTACGCTCCCCCCCATAGATGTGTTGTTACACTTTTAAGCAGTGTTGCTACAGTGCAGTGATTACGGCTCAAATACAGTATTTATCTTTATTGGTGCGCTTCCAAAAGTTGCACTCTAATATACCCTGATAGGGACACCATAAACGATTCTGTGCTCCTATGGACACAGTCAGCTTTCCCCCCTGAACAGCTCACAGATCTTGCACTGCAGCAGATCAGATGGCTACACACTGTTTTAAAGCTTTGCATTACTAGAAGTAAGCACTTCCTGCCATAGACTGCTTGGGCTGGAAGACAGAGAACATAACACCATAGCAAAGGGAAGTGATCATTTCTTAAAATGATCTAGCTGCCACTCATTCATTTAGTCTGCATACTAAAAGAGACCTGCAGCTATCATCTGCGATGCATCTGTCCACTTGCACTTAACACCACCCCACTGTCCCCCGGTAACAAATACAACTGCACAGTAACCCAAGTTTTCTTGGAACCTGATCTATAAAAAGCAGCTGGCTTCCCTTCCCTCTCCCAACACTACCTTGGGTTTCCTGATACTCTTGGAAACCTAACAGGGTTTTTATTGAGCAAGTTGGCACTGAGTAGCTATAAACATGAATTCTAACCCTACTTCTCTAAATATTGCTTACAAGGTCAACATCTCTCATCTGCCCTTCACCCTGCCCTCCAAAACAAACAACAAACACAAACTTTCTTTAGCCCCTTTTGAGTTTTTGGAAGCTACCAAGCATAAAATTAAGATACCACCTAGTTGTGTACTCTGCTTAAATACCTTTGGCTGACATGGAAGGAGAGGAGTCATGTTCAGGGGTACCTGAATGCAGCTTAAGTAAATAAGGGTAAAATTCCTACTTGCAACCAAAACAGGAGCAGACCAACATGGCAAATTCTTGTTCACAGCCAGATCCCTATCCCTTTTCCTCCTCCCCTGTAACGTTGCTTGTAAACCAGACAATTGAGGACATCCATTTTAGAAACCCCATCATCACACATCGCCTCCATTTTAGCAATTCTTACTTGGTCTATAGTGATGCATGGGATGCAAGAATGGTAGGGACATCTCAGCCCTATACCTTACTGCCATCAGACCAGGAGACAGATTAAAAGCCAATAGGAACAAGGACAGAAGAAAAGGAGAACCCTGCAGCAAGCAGGAGATAGGGGGACAGGATTAACCTAAAGCCAACGCTGTTTTTTGGGAGTAATGAAGAAAGAGTAAAGTCTTTTGCCACGCTTCTGTCTAACGCTGTGTAGCCTCTTTTTTCCAGCACCTTCAAACCTCCTTGGATTAAGACTCTCCGTAGACAGTTTTACCCCATCTTCTACACTCAGGCCAAGACCACGTAGAGTCATGGATCCCCCCCCTTAAAGTCCCCTAAAGCTACATTTCGCTAACAAAACTTATGATTCCTCCCCACACTACGGGGTCACACGCACTCTTCATAAAATAACTGGTAATGAAAGGGCCAAGTCCCATTTCTCTGATCTGACACCCTTACGTTGGAACATTACCCCATTTAGGGCACTCGGTCTCCGTATGGCCCAGGCCAGTCTTCTGTGCCATGCCAGACTTCTCAAGCCTGGCAGAAAGAGCCAGGTACGGGCCGTTCTGCAGTGGGTTTGACCCCTCACAAGTTTGTTGGTTGCCTTGTTTTAAGAAGTACAGAACTGCTTGTTTTGGTGAAGAAACAGTTTATTATTTATGGCATGTTTTTTCAGGGAAATATATATTCAGGTTTGAGTATAGCCTTAAAAGTAGGCTGAGAGTACATCTGGGAGTAAGAATGAGTTGAGCTAATGGCTTGCTCAGATTCAGCCTCTGCTTTCTGCACTGTTTATTGAAGGAATAAGCTGCTCCTACAGCACAACTCAGTATCAGAGCATTTAACCTGTACTCGTCGTCTCCTCCCTGCAGTCCTCACACAAGTATTCTGGGATCCGTACATGGCTATAATAGGACGTAATTCATCAATAACCTCTCCTTTCCAGGTCCTCAAGGAGGATTTACCCAACTCTCAGGTAAATGAGGCAAGACAGAGCACGTCTTGTTCCCAGAACCAGCCCCTCTCTATCAAGTGTTAGACACATTTGCTGAAAAACAAATTAGAGCATGTTAAAACACTTCACTTAATTAAAAATAATCCTAACAGTATCACAAAGGTAAAAGTAATTCAATGTTTTGGTTAAACACTCAAAACAGAACCAAAGTCTGTGAGATCATTCTGTGCACACTAAATAGTACTTTATTTTTAAAGCATACTAATGGAGCAAAAGGAAAAGTGATTTGAATTGGCTTTTTAAACACACAATTTAACCTGTAAATAACTACCAAAAATGATCTGGACACAGGTAAAGGTCATGATAGAGGGTTTTTTTCAGCATTAAAAACCGGTAAGATGCATTGTCAATATTTTGAATTTCAATTAAAAAAAAAAAAACAGAAAAATTCAAATTTCTTCCCTCCTCCAGGGCCTGTCTCTTCTCCAGCTTTACAAATAATATCTTAAGTAGATACCTGGCTTCTTGCATGAGCAAGACAGAAGAGATCTACTGCCTTTTACAAAACATGGATGAACTATTGATATGACACAGAGCTCCTCTAAACTGTAACTTGCAACCTCCCCCAGTGGCACAGAGGTGTTGGGCCACGTTCTCCCTCCAGTGAGCAGTAAGAGCCTGCAGTTTCCCACTGAAGTCTGACCACAGATTGTCAGTGATTTCTGCGGTTCTCCAACAGGCAGTTCATAAGAAATGGATGTCTGGCACACCAACTTTTGGCTATGAAAAGCTGGAGGGGAAAAAAAAATACAAAAGAAAGAACAGAAGAAAAATATGGAAGGAAATTTGCAGCAAGCCTCCTTCATTTAAAAATAAGTCTGGCAGAATAAGCCACCACCATGGCTTTTTTAACTTAATTGCTTTTTTCTTTCAGTCTCCTTCACGGTGCCTTCAAAGAGAAAGCAACGTACATCTTAACTTTTCCAGCACTATGCTTTAGTTCAGACTTCCTTAGGAAAATACATCAAAAGTTATTTAAAAGAACGAAAAAGCAAAAAAAAACCCAAATTACTCATTTCTTGGCATTCAGATAATAGGAATGCTCTAGGGAGATAAAAGCAAAATTTCAGTTTTTGCACTAATGTATGCGTGTTTAAGAGGGTAAAGTCCATTGCTCTAGACAGCTTTTATTCATTTCATTTTTACTGTTACCGTTTGATGCCAAAATACATTTTTCCTGAAGAATTATGCACTTGGATCACTAAAGCCAACAACATTTTCACCGCTGAATGCAACGAAAGCGGGATCTAGGCTGCAGTGCCAAGCATATCTATGTCCAGTTATTTTGAGAACATAAATTAACACTGAAGCATCCATCTGGCACAACAGATTGTTTGGTGCACTTCGTCCCCTGCTAATTAATCGATTAGCTCTACTGGGTAGCAAGAGAGTTTCCTACCTGGTTCTCCAGTTTCGGAGGACGGGCTGCCTGACCGCAGACTCGCCGAGGAAGGTCTCACACTGACATCAGGCCTTTTAAAGCCCTTTTAACGAAACTACAGTAGGCAGGAAATTCCTTGGCCAAAAAGTACTTCGGAGATGTTTAAGTTTATCGATTAAAAACTGTCCTTTTGTGAAAGGTTTGCGGGTGTCAAATCTCTTCTGATTTGACAATGTGGAGAAAAAGAAAAGAACTGACCAATTTCCCACCCCACCCCTCAAAAAACCGGCACAGGCATCACGGTAAAGGCTGAACACGCTGATTCCCAGACCCAGCAGTGGAGACTCAGACCATATCACCTGGCAGCAGAGACCTGACCCACTCAAGGCAGGGATGGGGGCCAGCCACCTTTCCCCTAGCCCTCTTCTGCTGCAGCGATGCTTGAGGGAACTTCTCAGGGCCTTCTGCTTGTAAAGTCCACCCTTGTCCCCAGATATAAGCTCATGAGAGTAACACCCCCCACCTGGGATGGAGCCAGGCAGCAGAGGATCATACTGCAAGTGCAGAGTGATCACCACAGGGCCGCGAGATGGGGAAGGCCAGTCCTGTGCTAACCTCACTCCTCATCCGAGCCACCACCCTGAGTTGTAAGAAAGCTTGCTGAAAGCTGAAAACAGACTTCGTGACTCTGAAAACACCTAAAACTTAGGGGATTTTCTTAATGCATTTAAGTATGCAATATATCCTGGCAAGTACTTTGGTAGGAAACAGTCTATATAGCTTTAGCAGCAAGAACAAAATAGAAGTTAGGCTCTGTTTAAGCTCACTTGCCAGTGCATTTCCTGCAGTTTTGCTGGATTTAACCACTGCTAGCTGTTTATCCGCAGTTTTTTCCAACTGCAAACTGGTGCTGCTGAAGGAGCAGACACAACCCCTGGGAAGCCACTGAAGAGCAGAATGTGGCTCCTGACTCACTGGGTGCATGTACCTGCCTGCACCCACGGCAGTGCCTGGGCCCAAAGCGGAGCCTTTCAAACAAACCCTGTACGTCAAAAGTGCCTGTGTCAGGAACTGAGGGCTTAACTTACTTGAGACGTTAACAACAAGAAAATTATTGCACATGAAAATGTTCTTCAAGCTCCTTTTATAGCTCAGTTCAGCGAGGTAAAGGGCGATGGTGATTTTGTTCCTCTGTCTAAACTGGCCTGTCTGCATAAGCCAACAAGTGAAAACTCAGAAAAAGCCTGAGGAATAACAATTTTTCCTCAAAATCCACCCATATCATAAAAATATTCCAAATACACTTTCTGGGAAATATGACTTTCTTGGAAACTGCCTTTCCAAATTACACTTATCTCTTCGTCAAAATTGCACGCTAAGACAGGTCTCAGTGATCTGCGTAAGCACCTTAGGGCTGGGACCATCTCTCCGAAAGCAGGTCTGTGAAGTTCCTTATCGCACTTGAGGGCGGTACAACAAAAAAACACAAGTGCAAGTGTCTGGAAAAAAGATATCTTACGAGCCATTGAGATACTCATCAAAATAGAAAGCTGATTAAACACTAACAATTCAGTAAACAGCCCAGTTCTTTCCTACAGGGCCACCACTTCATCGCATAGGGTTTGACTGCTAAGAGGGCATGTACCCAACAGTCTGGTTTTGAGAAAAGAGAGCTCCTCACTGTACCTATGCAGGATTTTTTTAAGTATCTGATGTCAGAAAACAAGGACTTTCAGTCCCTGGCATCACCACAAAGCTGCCTCAGACAGGCCAACAAGAAGTTTGTATAGTGCAGGATGTGGGAAAGAAGAAATATTTGGCTTACATGCTCACAAATAACGTAACAAAAATTCAAATGCATTTTAAATCTCTCCTACAGGGTGTGAAATTGTGGAAGGGAGCCATTCTGATATCCAAACTATGTTTCAGCTAGGCATCTCACATGGAAAACATGGGACTTACGGTCATACTGGTCAAGCTTCCCACCTGTAACAGGAACCAAACAAGCCCGAAGTACAAGGGAGAGGATTCAGGTCCTATGAGCTGGCCAGCCAACAAGTCTCGGATGTGATGCAGAAGCTGCCAGAAGGATTGAGTGTGACTTTAAAATAAATGCCTGTCACAAGGAAAACAACTGCAAAACAAAATGCCTTCATCAACCAACCATCCTGCCTGCCCTGGCCGCGCAGCCATCCATCAGCCGCCTTCACACTGAGATACACTCTGTGCTTTAGCTGGCCACAGGGGGTCCGTTCAAGTAATACTTGGTCATGAAGTAAAGCCTCATGAATGACCAAACACTACTGTCACACAACGATGGGCCACATTCCCCTCCCCGCCCCCAAGTATTAAGTTAGATAACATGGCTTATTTTATCTCAGTACCACCCTGACTCCTGCAGCTCTTTGGTTCTATTTTTTCCCCTGCTCACTATTCCCCCCCCCCTCAGCAAACACTGAGCGAACACAAGCTTCGTAGTGCTGTAACGCAGCGGCACGGCAGCTCGGAGGAGGAAGGCATGTTGAAAAGATCAGTCACTCCGCTACAAAGAGATGCAAATTAGGGCTCTCCCTATGCTGAGGCACGACAAGCCTCCTGTGACTGCAGTATGAAACCTCCTGGAAGAAGGAAATGTGAAGATCAAGGTCAGGAAGAAGAAAGTGTGTGTTACAGAAGGGAGAAGGTTCCCCCAGCAGCTCCAAAGGCCCCCTGAAAAAAACCTGCACATGTATCAGGCACGCATGTGCCCACTGGCTGGCCAAGATCCTGGTGCTGGTCAAAAAAGCAGAGGAGCCAGCCCAGCACATGGCACTTAGAGAAGCTGAACACTGGGCAGCTCTGTCCACTGTGCTTCAAGTTCATCTGCAAGGCTTAGCTTGGGAGCATTTCAAACAGGGATTTCATGGAAGTCACTTGCTGAGAGCACTTTTATAATCCAAAGGTGTGCAGCCATTTATCCATTCAAGCACCAGCCAATACAATGGGAGCAGTTATTACCCTTCAACTGCACAGTCTCAAAACTTGCAAGGATGGCTATTTCAAAGGCAAAAGAGGAAAAAGGAACCTCCTTTCTCCTTCATTTACTTCCTTGTTTTAAGTTCCTTCTGCTCATCAGCCAGGGCTGGCACTGTTCTTCCAGGAAGAGTTTCCAAGAGATACCCTTCGTTACTGAATCTAATTATTGCTCAACACGTTGACCACATACCAAGAAGCCACATCCCTGCAGTCTCCCATGCAGGAAATTCCAGGCTTTGTCAAAACTTTGCTTGAGACAAGAAATAAAAGCTCTTCATGATCCGATGTCACGTAAGTCTTCCGAGCACTATCATTTATACAGCCATGAGTATTTAGTTTAAACCTCTATCACATGAGAGCCACATGTTCATTATTCCTATCTCAAAGTCAATTAATCAGCCTTTCTCTGGTATCCAAAGCCTCCCTATCAGTTTTCTTTAGAAACATATGCACATCCAGAGTTTACACCAAGGTCTTCTGGGCAGCGGGGAAGGGGGTGGGATGCAGCCTGAGACAAGGGAGACCTTTCTTCTGCAAAGGGATGGGATCACATTCAGATGAATGATCACCATAAACCTACAGAGGTCAGGAACTGCTGAGGTACTGCAGCTTTGGAGCAAACCACTCTCCTCTTTCAGCCTCCTGCATAATACTGGGCCATCATTCATTGCAACATCGTTAAGAAAGAAGGTATCTTTTCTCCAAATCTCCACCTAGAATAACATAATTATGCATGACCAAACATAAAAAAAATAAATAAATAGGTTCAGGCTTGTTTGCAGACAAACCTAAACTGAAAGCCTGGATACTAATCAGAGAAAGAAACACTCATTGAATACTTTTAAATAAAACTCACCTTTTAAAGCCAGTCTTCCTATTTCTTGGGGCCCAGCCTCCTGGGGTTTTTGGATATCTGGGTATGTCAGTGCTGAAAATGGAATGTCCAGCCCACATCTACCTCACGCAGGTGTTCTGCAGCTTAACCACTCTTAATGAAATGCTGCTGGTCCTTTGACAGATATTTCTATTCAGAGTTTGTGGTAACACCACTCCTAAAATAGCTGGCCAGCTACGAGAGGTCTCCGAGCAGTAGTTTTCTCCGATTCTGCCTGGCTCCCGTGCAGCACTCACCTTGCATACCCAGGCTAGAAGCGACCAAGCAGAAGCCAGAAGAGCCCAGCCAGCAGAGTCAGCTTTCTGCACATCTTTTATGCTCATATTCCACACAGCAATAATCAAAAAAAGATCCTTTACCGTAGCAACCTGGAGAAGCAACTCCAACAAGCCCACTACATCACATTCTTTCCATTTGGCCTCTGGCAAGTCTCTGCCTGTTTGAACAGATGCCATCAGCACTTGTCCACGTTGTGCTGTGCTGGTTTTTTCTACTTATTCCACCCTTCTTCTGCTTAAAAGAACAAACCAGCTTTTACAACCTGAATGTTCACCTGATGGCAAAAGATGGCTAAACGTTAAACCAGAACAGTTTCCCATCCAGATCCCTAAGCACAAGTCTACATTTAAATGTTGTCTCCAACACAATTGACACTATGCAATTATATTTGTGAAGTCAGTATCAGCTGTTAGAACTGTGCTAAGAGGCGATGTTGAACAAAGCTGCCCTTTACTGGGAATGTGTGTACAGACTTGCTCTTCAGAAGTACAACCCAAACCCAAAACCTTGGCTAAGAGTCATCTGAAAAGCCCTATACAGGCTCAAAACAGGCTCAATCACTTTAAGTCAGATCTGAGCCTATTCTTCAGCTGAAGATACAGTTAGACGCTCATGAAGCTTAAAAAAAAAAAAAAAGTAATTTCCTTGTCTTTTCTTTAGCTTTCCAACTTTCGACTGTCAAGCATATATGACACTATTTGGAATTCCACTTGGAATAAAATTCAGCATTGCCGATCTGTTTTACTGTCACTGATCTCATGATACGAGCTTTTCTTAAAACTCCAGCTTATAAAAATAAATCATATGAAGCTCAAGGATATGTATTTCAGGCACTTGAACAGAAAAAGAAAGCTAAACATGATGCATGTGTAACTAAAGAGGCTCAGACTCAAACATAAATAAGAATAGCTCTATTTTTATTAAAAAAAAAAATCAAGATTTTAAAATTAATTCCATTGTTTTGACGACATATGTATAGTTGATCTGAGTGAAAATGTTTAAAACCATCTATCTTGCATTTTTTTAAACTCTAAAATCCAACAATGAAAATAGCCACAGGCATGAGCAGGCTGTAAAAACTCCCTTGCTACAAAGCTTGCGGGCAGACAGTATTACTGATTTTATTATTTTTTAATATATCCTTTATGTATCTTGTTGAAAAAGTCTTGAGGAATATCATAAGCACTTACAGAAAGTTAGTATCTCTGTAAAGCATTTAAAGAACTGTAATCCCTGTATATCAAATGCTTAAAATGGTTCAGACAGCCATGGACAAAAAGTTATTCTTAATGATACTCTACAGAACTTAGTTGCTTTTAAAAGCAGTTTTCTGGTTTTATCACCTTTGAATCCCACAAGCCTGTCTTCAGAAGAATCACTTGACTTTTCTTCTGCCAAACTTTGAAAAAGTTCGTTAGTACATCTTGGAAGCAAACAAATCTTGCAATTACACCACCGTGGAAAAGGTTATGGCCAGAAAAGAGAGTTGGGGAACAGCCCCCCAATCCCTACTTACAACTTGCATTCCCAATTTATCAAGTTACTTAATCACATACCTAGCTAATAAATTTTAAATGGAGTGACTCATGCGCTTGAAGTTAGATATGCCCTAAGGCAGCCTGATGAACCAGGGATATTGGGAACCACACATGCTGACCCTGCAGAAAAAACAACCCATCTAATATAAACCAAGTTTTTATAAAAGCACACCCTCCTATTAAGGCCATCGCTCTCAGAGAGACATCCCCAAACCATCTGGTATTTACTCGGTATTGTGGAGTACTGCATTTTCTAATGCATACCTTCAGTCATTACTGGCTAGTCCATCAACAGAAATTTTAGATAAAAGTTCAACAACAACTACTTTGATCAGAAGTGAAATATGATTCCTGTCAGCTTTGTCAGTCTTGCGTTACATGAGTGATCCCAAGAGTTGATGTTCCATGAGCGATCCCAAGAGCTGATGTTCCCTTAGTTGTATTAAAGTAACGCTTGATGAGGAAGCAATGACCTTTACCTTCCCAGACTGCCCAGACAGCAGGTTGCCCTTATGTTGGCGTCTCTGTAAAACAGTCATGCACTTTCCCACTGAAACAATTTACTAATGCTCCCAAGTTTCCTGCTGTAGTTTCTCCCTCTCCTATCAAATTAAAGCAAAAGAGAATATCAAGAAAGACAGGGAGAAAATATACAGCTTAATTCCTAGAAGACTATGGATAATCAAAGCAAGTTATAGGGCTGAAACAGGACAAATACATACTGACGTTTATATAAACAATAAATACCCGCAGTGTACCCCTAATTACTAAAAGTACTCAGCCGCAGGCTGAACTGTAACTGCATAATTAGACCCAGTGAGGACAAACAGCTGAACAGAAAACCATGGAGTTTGGAGCTTAGCTCCTAATGTTTTGTTGTCACTACACTAGGAAAAATAAATTCAAGTCTAGGGACTTACCAAAGACTTCCATGCACTTAATTTTTTCCTCGCTTTTCTCTTTTGTGAAAGGTTAAGTCCCATGTTTTCTTACTGAGAGGATGCAAGAAGGAAGTAATTAGCCTTCATATCAAGCTTGAAAACAAAGCCCTAAATCATAAGATGCTCTAGTGTCAGCAAAAGGAAATGAACATAAAAAAAAAAAAAAAATCGCTTTATGGCTGAAAACACAGTAAAAAATTGTGGAAGAAATTATCAGTGTATAAAGGAGCCCAAGAGCCTCTGCTAGGTTTTGGGCAGGCTTTAGTCAAAATACTAAAAGCATCAAGTGCACAACTTAGTCAACACTGAGCTACATTTGAGTGCATCTTAGAGGTGCTTGTCTAGTGCAGTACTTGGAGAAGCAGGGCAAAAGCTTTTTTCCTGGCCCCTTTTCTGATACCCATTTTGTTGGGGACGAGCCCTCCTGCTCTTCTGGGGTGAGAAGCACTCAAGGCTGCCACCCTCTCTACAAATGAGGGGGGGAAGAAAACTGGAAGCTCACATCTACTTCCGAGTCCTCTTGAGACAAGCAAGCCAGCCACCTTACCCCAAAACATCCCATGCTTTACCCACAGGGGCTCCTGGTGCCCTCAGGCAGAACGGCAGCAAACAGGCTCCTTCTGAGAGCCCTCCCCTTCAAGGCAGGAGGGATCTAGCAACTGATGGAGGGAGAGAGAGCAGACAGGAAAGCAAGAGACTCCTGTACCTTGAGGATGAGAAAATACACTCAGAAAAGCATTAGAACAAAATGAGGGGAACCTCATTAAAGGACAGAAGCCTGCTGCACACACAAGGGCTCCAAAGCACAAGCGCAAGGTGACTGCCAGGAGCAGTATAACACATTATTATTATTATTTGGGGGGAACAGACCCAGCCCTAGTGCATCAATCTCAGAGGCTCTCTGTGGATAAGCAGGAGCTCCACCCAGGGACTCACCATGAGGACCCGGAGTCACCAGCATTGGTGGCAGCTCCAGTCCATTGCCTCATATGCAGTCAGAGACAATTAGGTAAACTGTAAAGCTGGAGAGACACCAATAGATTTATATGTGTATTTAAAGGTACAGGCATGTAGCTCCCAACAAACTAAAGTCATCTTCAAGCTTCTGACTGGGCTACCAGTGCTCTTTGTACCATTGCCCCCCTCGGCTCCCAGAAATGGCTTGCTGTACAAGTCAGGACAATATTTTCATTCACTGGGGAGAGAGGAAGGGAGGATGCTGCCACAGCCTAAGGGGCATGGGAGGTAATAATTCTGCTCCTCTGCCTCTTGCTTTACCTAAATAATGTATTCAGCGAGGCCCGCTGACTTTAAAGCCCTGTTAGTCAAATATATGTAAGCACTGGGACAGACCTGCCCCTTCACAGGCGACAGCATGAAGTACCACTACACTAACAAACATTTCCTATAAGGAAAAAAAAAAATATCCACTACCAGGCTCTGTATTTTCAGAACTAAGTTTACAATGAGACCATACTTTCTCTAACACTTATCAAAAACTCAACTGATACAAAAATCAAGTTGTGTTTTTTTCAAGCGGATCCCCCACTGAAAAGCCTGCCAACAGATTTTTGCCAATAGCTCTGTAGATTAATCTACCTCTGTCCCTGCACCAGGAGAATAAAGCCTCACACAAACCAGCAGAGCAAGATGCTGCACTCGGCAGATACCAGAACTGCACATGCTACAAAACACAGCACAGCCAAATGTAAACGTAAGGGTTTTTCATATTATAGTATCCTTTCTGTTGTACCCTTTTATCTTACAAGATGCTCTAGAAATTAACTCCTAGCCCGGAATATTTTTAACTCCATTTCATTTTAAGATTGCAGCTCAGATTATCTTAAAGCAAAAGTACCATACAAAAATGAACGTTCCCATTCACCTTTGCAAAAGGGTGGGAAATTAATTTAAGGCCAATAAAAGCAGAGTTCACTGTAGGTATTAATTTCCAACTCTCTGAATTTACTGACAGCCATAGAACTCCTCAATTTCTAGCTGAGCCAGTAGCATAAAGAGAGAAAGAAGCAGCAGCACTTATCCTGGCATACAAAGCAATTGAGCAAGGTCCACGCTACACTGACCTTGCCATCTGGACATGTGCAAGCCCAGTGCAGAGGCACTTCCAGCATTATCCTCTATAATCATGTAAAACTGTATTCTGATGAGAGAGGCCAAAAATCCCATGCTCCAAAGACCCAGCTGATAACAGCAATCAATCAATCCCCTTTATGGATGCCAGGTCATACATGTCACACAGTGATGCGCACATTACTGCTTCACAAACGTTAACAAATTATCACGCCTTCTGCATAAAGATGTTGATTTTCATTCCCCCAGTCCTACTGAGTGACAGAAAAACAGCAGTTAAGAAGCTGATCCTATGTCCCCAATGAAAACCTGAAAGGACTTTACTGGGGGCTGCTGTATGTGCAGGATTAGGCCTGAATGATTTGCAAAAGGCTTTGTAATGAATTGGTTACTGAGCTAAGAATAGAAGCTGGGAATCCTGGTTCCTAGTTCTGTACTCACTACACAAGCGCTGCCTGCTCAGCCTCTATAACCACGGCCTTCTCCCATACTGGGCACTCAGGCACACAACTGGACTTTGATCTAGCAAAAGGACACATTGCCCTTGCAAGGCTTCACTCGGGAATCTTCCATCAGCTACATTGCAAGAGCCCTGGTGCTGGAAACTATGAAACAGCTGTAGCTTCAGTCCCTACTTCAGTATTACATGCCAGTGTTATCAGTCTCCATCTTTATGCCAGGAATTTTGCAGGAATTTGCTTTCTGCAGACTAAAGAGAAAGAAGAATGGAAAAGATAAAGGGAAGAGATGACTGGGGGGGGGGGAAGACGAGGTGAAAGGCTTTGTAATTATAGTTTAACCTTCTGCAAAACATGGGCTAAAAAAACTGATTTAGTAGTTCCTCTATCAAGCCCATAACTTCTAAGTCCTCTGTATGGTATTCATCCTGCCCACTACTCTACCATCTGTATTGCAACAGCTTCCAGCCTGCATTCAGGCCTCTCGCACGTACAGTCTCTGCCCCGAGAAGTGTCCTTAGCTGCATCAGACAAACCCCATTGCTCCAGCAGCAAAGGCTTTAGCCAGCTGAGCACAAGTGGCATTTCTTTGAAACAGCACATTGTAGGAAGAACCAAATACCTCCAAGACCTGAGATGTAAAAGATAAAGGACCCAAAAGGAGATCCTCCAACAACAAAAATATATATACAACCCTCTCCCACACACCCTGACATAACGAGACTTTACAGGGCTTGAGGGAGCAAGCATAACAGTTATGATATGTTGAAACAAGTAATGTCACTCATTCCTTGTCTTGTACGACAGATTGACGGATTGTCAGTGCAGAACTTGCAGACAATTTCAAAAGGCGGCAAGCTGAAGACAAACTGTCAGTGAAGGGACCAAAATCTTCTTCTGAAAATGAATAAACACAATCCCTGAATCCCCAAGCACTCCGGACTCTTATTAAGACACAAGCACAATCCAAAAGAACAAATCCTGGTATGACCCCACAGAGCATAAAAGTCTGTGCATCTTTTCAAAGCAGAAGAAACTGTTTTCATGAAGGATGTCATTATTTAAGGACCAACAATCCAGACCAAGAAAAACAGGTTAATTATGGAAGAAAGCGACCAGGGGACATGATGGGGTTTTGAGAAAGCCAGTAATGACTCAGCTAACCAGAACATCAGATAATTCCACTGAAGACAGTCTCCCACAGTGATACTTCCCAATTCTGGATGCAGCCACGGCATTCACTAGTTTGGTGACGCTTAACTTATGACACTGATTTTCTACATGGCATCAAGAAGGAAACATCCTCCCAGCCTGTCATCTGCAGAATGGGAAGGCTGCTCCACAGATGCAAACATTTCAGGAGGAGGCTCCATGTGGCCATATAAATCCATGGGTAAAAATACTAAAAAATGTCTTTACAGAACTTGTTGCTTCAAATCTGTCAGCATGCAAGCCTGTACTGAAGTCTACTACTAGTTTAATAGCAATGTTGCACGTAGCGAAGGTACCCAGGCCAAGGCGAAGCAGTTTTGATAGATTTCCTGGGAAGCTACAGTGCCAGGCCACTCTCTCTGAGAAGAAGGGAGTTATCTTCATGGGAATCAGCTCACACAATGTCAAAGTAATAATTTTGTGCTCAGATGAATAAATGGGGGGGGGAATCTTTTAGATTAAATTGCAGACAAGCTTTCTTCACAACAGAAATCCAACAGCATACCAAGGCTTCCAAGCCAGTCACTGCTGAGCTGTCCAAAGAAAAGCTGAAGCGTAAGTTACTGGATTTCTGTAAAATAAGCTTCAGTTTCATCTGAGGCTGCAATAAGCAAAGCTACAACTGCTGTGGAGTTTTAGTTGCTGCATAAGGCTTATTCTTGAGCTGTGTGAGCAGTGGGCAACATCTACTACTTAAAGAATCATAAAGAACTGAACATAAGTATGCTGGAAAAAGAAAGTAACACTCGAATCTATCAACAGATAGGGACAAAGTCTGTCCCTTCCAATTACATTAATGTCAATACGGCCACTGCTTTTGATCGAATAAAGATTTCTGCTGTTACGCAGGCTTAGCTTGCTCATTGTCTACCAAAAACCATTCAATGTTGAGCCACGCTCCTGTTTGCTTCTTCCTCAAATGGGAGTATTGCCCTGATTGAAATGAGCCTGTATCACTGCCAGCTGTAACACAACCACACAAGGTACCCGAAAAAAGGACAAAACGAGGCTCCAAGATTATAAAGACAAAGACCTGCTGAAGATAAAATGATTGGATATTTTTACTGCAATTAATTGAGCACCAGCAAACTTCAGTCTTTCCTACTCTAAACAAAGGTGGTGTAAAGAGGTCAGCACTACTGTGACTTGCACCCAACGGATGAATCTTTGCCTAACTTTACACAATAGATGTGTAGAGAAGATGTTCCGCTCAATTTCAAAACCAAAGCCCAACACACACACAAAAAAAATTTAAAAATTACATGCAAGTTTTCCTAGACGCGTGATTAAGTCTAACACCCTTTCTTCCCTGCTTCCTCCCTCTCCCAGCCTGGCAGCCAACTATTGCCCAGCAGTGCGAGCGATGTTCTGAGGCATCATGGGCTATTCTCAGTGCGAGGCATCACTTCTTGCTCCTGAGCAGCAATGACAGCTGTAAACAAAAGACCTATGAAAAAGAATACTGAGGGTGCAGATCCATGTCTTAAATGGAAATGAAAAATTTCTATTTGGCCAGACTCTCAGGCAAAGGTAGTCCTGTGCAAGTTACACTCTTAACCAGCAGTTTCATGCCCAAGGAGCAAAATAATTTCTTCTTAAACCTCTCCATCAAGATCCCGGTGAATAGCCATTCTTTGAAATGATGGCACAGAGCCACCATGGATTTTTTTTCTTCAACAAACTAGCATTGAACAGAATCTCACAGCCACAAAGGCAGCAATAGAAGGGGAAGAGGTAAAAGAGCAAGGCTTAGGCAACCATCACGCAGACTATCACCGTCTTCACGCCCACCACAACACACAATGGCTTCAAACCATGGTGGAGCTGCTGAGCAACAGGATGGGAGCACTGTAAACATCAGTCATCCAGGAGAACAAAAGGATGGGAGAGCCTTGGCAAAATAAAACTCTAAAGTAGCAGAAATCATACAAATGAGTCTGGAATGGGATTTGGGGAAAGAACCGTCAGCAATCCTGTCGCCTGCTGAGTTTTCTGAGCTGGGAAATCAACAACAAAATGCCAGGAGAAGGCGGCATGCTGCTTCCAGTCTGCTCATCTAGATCCAGACTGGATGTTTTGTCCCCTTAGTACAGGAACTTCACCATTTACACAATTCACCCAGAGATAATCAAGAGCTGGCTTTAGCATAACATGAATTAATCCAAGGATCCTAATGCATGCTACATCCAGCAAAAGGGGTTATTTTCCCAGAAACCTCAAGTGTACTGATGTCCAATTTGCATGAACAGGAGTTTGCAGAAACATTCCCTCACGTGAATTTTTCAGCCTGGGCTCTAACTCGCTGACATCAATGAAGAGAAACTTGTTGACTTTGCCAGGCATAGAATTGGGTTATCAGGGCATCCCAAGCAGATTTCTAACAAAATCATCGGCTTGAATATTGACATTTCCACTCTTGTATCTGGAGACATGATAAACAAAGAAATACCTCTTGCAAGAAAAAGCTCTGGTCAAGCATAACTACCAAGTCAGCTATATTTCAATACAAACAGTAAGGTAATTCATTATGCAGTGGTTATGCTGTATTCAAGTACACATTGGCATTATTTCATACCAGGTTTTAGGCTTTCCAATTCAATTCTATTCAATTCTATTTTTTTTACCTGGCAATGCTTTTCAACTTAGTACAATGCAAAATATAGTTAACTGGTACAACCTTGGAGTTTGGGCCGAATTCCATTTGTTGGCCCTACAGCAACTGGAGCCAATAAAACAGGGCTTATTGGCAGCAGGCAACTACCTGAACAATTGTTTTCAAAGGAAGACAGCAAACTCCTGGAGAAGTGGGAAACATTCCCATGGAAAAGAGAAAGCCACACCTGTAAGCTTCAGGTATCTCCGTATTATGAAACCCGATCTTGGGGACAAGACATACTCAGCATTTTTCTCCTTGCTGCCAGAAAGAGGTGATGCATTTGAAGCATACACAAAGCTAAGTCTCTGTCAAGACTGTGATTTCGCAACAACCTGATCTTTTCTGTTTATTAGCAAAGTCTGGACCTAAATTTTTCAATACTATACACAAAGACCTATAATAATTTGAGCTAGAAGAATACGGCCATAATTGACAAGAATAGGTGTGGCCAAATGTTTTCTCATGCGGTTCAGAGATATCGCAGGCAGCATCTTCTCAAAACATAATGAAAGATGACACTTCATCAGACAACATAGATGTGCCAGGCAATAAATCTTGCAGCAGAAGGCTCCTTCCTATTTTAATTCTAGTCGTCACCGATCGAGAGATACAATTGTCTTTCTCAAGACAGACACAGGAGAGGTGAAACCAAAGCAAACACCTCAAACAACTGAAAAAACACTGAAAAGCTCAGGGTTCCATTTAAATCCTGGTGTACTCGTTTTGGTCTAATAAAAATAGCCCACCCCACTATTTGCACAATTCCTGAGATCAGTAGCTACTATCCTGCAGCTGCCTGCGCTATTCAGAACAGCAAGGAGGCTTGTTTCACTTGGGCACATCCATCTGTTTCCCCCTCCCCTTTTAATAGATGCATCATTTCAGCCCCACGTATGGAACAGGTTGGAGATCTCCCCCACCGTGACTTGCGTATCTGTGCACTCCTGACCATGCAAAGGTGTCCCCACAGCTTTGGTATTTTGCACTATTCTAGGATCTTTCATCTAAATGTTAGCAAACAAAGCTGTTTTGCAGTACTCCACAAGAACAGTTTTTATTTGGCATCTGACCATTGTTGCTGTCAGGGCATGAAGAAAGGGCTCTCATGTATGTAGCAGCATAGACCAGCATGGACTACAAAAAAATCCATCTAAAACCAGGGTAAACACTTGGTCACTTAGTCTGTGCCAAGTTCTGTGTTTTACTGATTACAGCACCAGATTTATCCAAGCTACCTAGTTTAAAGTTATAGATATATTACTGCTGTGAGGATTGGTCTTGAAGTAGGAAGTTTTAGCTTTCCATCCACAGCCACAAAATTAGGCACTTACAAAGTGCAAAATAAGATCCCAATGCCTTGTCCCCAGGTTCTCCAGCTAGTAAGGAAAAATTAAGCAGGGGCAGCAGTAAGAGTCAGAAGAGTTTAAAATGCTCTTAAAGAACAGATTCAGATATATTATCTAGTAAAATCTATTTGTGTATCAGTGGCCACTTTTCCTTCAGAAGAAATGCTCCAAGGCTCCTTCAGTGCTAGCAGCTGAGAGATCACAAATAACCCTTTGACAAGAAGCCAGCATGCATTCAGCAAGGATATACAGCCTACCGGGATCAGGACTCAAACCAGCTTGCTTCTCCTTCTTGTTCTTCCACAGCTCCCTGCATGCCTGTGGGTAAATCACTCAATCTTCCTGTGCCTAAATTCCACATTTGTATAAGAGGGATAATCACTCTTCACTACTACAGAGGGCCATTGTCAGGCTACATTTAGTAGTGACTGACAGGAGCCTAGGTACTACAGACAAGCACCACAAAGAATTGCCCCTCTGCCCCAAATGCTTTATGAAAAACAAATGTTCCTTAAAAAACAGGTTTCAGATTCAGTTCCCTAGCAGTTATCACAAAGAATAGCAATTTAACAAAGACTCTACAAATGGGGAAAAAAAAAAACCACCACAACACAATTTGACAATGTCCTTTCAACCTGACATTTAAAAAAAACTACATGCACAATTATGTATGATAATGACAAAACAAGAGAACAAAAAAGGTGGGCAATATTGTTCCTTCTAGCTTAAAAAAAAAATTATAGTGCACTCAGTTTGCCAGTTTAATAGGTGATGTGACAGGTCCTTAGTTCATCTTGGGACAATTTCAGAACAGAATGATTAGCAGTGTATGATGACAGTGATCACTAGCTGGTTCCTGGAGAGCTGATAAGTTATTAAGCTAAACAATGCATCGCTATTATGAGCAAGTCAGTGCACTAACTGTAATTTCCTTGAAAGCTGAGCAGTGCATGATTATACTTGTCCACTCAGACTCCCTGCTGGCAGCTCCGTATTCTGCTATTGTTCTGAGCTCGCGAGTCTTCCCAGTGCCCAGGATACAGTCGCGTGAAAATGTATTCTTCATATTCAGCCTCCGTTGTGGCAGCTGTCATCTGAAGGATACTGGGAAGAGAGACATTCTCTATCCTGAAGCACAGCTATTAGAGCCCCTAAAAACATGTGGTTTTGTTTGTCAGCATGAGCTACCTCTCATTTCTAGCTGAGGCAATTTCCATTTCAAGAGTGCTCTGACTTTGGAATGACAGATATATACCTACATATATATTACACACATACATACTATGTATGTGCGTTTATATGTATTAAAACCCACACATACATACAAGAACATTTCTGGTTGTTTTCTTTATGACTCTTGGGAAGACTGCTGTTATTACTAGAAGCTCAAACAGGTATCTTTCAACTCATATTTCTCTCTCAAGGTATAAGCAAAGACAACAGAGCACACCTCCACTAACAAACCTAGAAAGACTATGAACAGAAAAGGCAAAAGAAAAAGAAGGCAGCAGCCAGATGACAAGGATTTCAAGTGTTTAATACAAACATAGATTGGAAACATGGCCTTCATCTATCCTACCGAAAAGAGGTAGTTCTAGTGGTGGAGACGATGCAGGACCTGGGAAAAACACAGTCAGGTCCTACTGCAGACCTGCTTTGTGAGATGGGTAAGCCACTCGCCCTCCTGTGTGCCGCAGTTTCTTCCTCTGCAAAGAAAGTCAGCAGCATCTCCCCACCTCTCAGAGGTGCAGCCGGTACGCACTGTAACGGGGGATCCCCGCAGCGCGCAGGGCCAGGCGACAGCAGGGAGTGCAGGAGCCTGATGCTGCACGGCTAGAGAAACGGAGTAAAGCAAGTCCCTAACCCACATGGTTATGTGGAGAGAGAAGAACAAAGAGGCCCCCTTTTTGATTCCCTAAACTAATTCTCGGAAATGTATCTTCACTCTCACCTGCATGATAAGTTGCACTAAGCCCCCCCTCCCTGTGGTGCATTTTTACCATGCTCTCATCCTGAATGTCGGCAGCTAGTCTGTCCAGGAGGCAAAATTTTTAAAACCCCAAAGTGTCTTCCCCTCCAACAGCAACAGACATTTCAGAGTATAAGCCCCATTGGCTTCCAATGAGCCTTGGGGTACCAAGTGCTTAAGTCGTTTTTTTTTTAAATGGGACTTAGGTGATTCTGAAAATATTATCATGTACCTCACATTAGATTTGATATAAAGTGAACATTAAGTGGGAAGAAAACCTGGCACTGAGAACATTTGACAAGTGCTTAAAAGGTAGGTCCTAATTCATTTTAAACTTTGTTTTATATAAGAGTCATTTAAGGAGCACCATGAAATTGTTTCATTGTCCTTTTCTCCGTGCTGATCCTGCAAGGAATATATAATCAGTAATATGTTTAAACAAGCCAAGGAAAAAGTACCACTCTATTTTGAATCCAGGAACTGTTCTATTCCTGTCACTGAGTTTTTTCATACCCAAGTAAAAGGGAAAAACCATTACTGTTGGAATTAAAAACACAAAAATGAGCAAATGTAATATTCAAAACACAATACTAGTAATACATATAGGATAAACCTGCCCTATAGTTTTGAAAAAAGTTTAACACCATTGCTATTCACATACCTCATACCTTTACAAATAAATTATTTCTATCCCTACAACAAGATCTAATCATCTGACCATTCTTCTGGGCAGTAAAGAAAGAAGTCCATCATTTCTACTCCAACTCCAAAATTAACCATCCTGTAGCTGTACTACTCCAACTGTCTGAGTCTGTGCCATAAATATAACCAAAATTATTTGGCTTCAAAGGTGTGGGGTTGGTTTTTTTTCCCCCCCTGAACTTAGATCACGCTCAGCAAGTTAACAGCAACATCCACAACACTGGAGGTGGGAACTGTTGACTCAGGGCCAGGAATTTCATCAACTGCTTTGCTATGATCCTCCAACTACACCCTCAGTTATCCAGTCAACAGAGACCGCACCTAAAGATAGAGCCATTAACTGTTCTAAGTACTGCAGCCATCTACAAATCCGTAAGAAAAATGCATGATTATGTTCCAGTCAGTGGGAACTCAAAAGGAGCTAAACAGCAATAACATGCCATGGAAGGCTATCAAACATGGATTAACAGCCAAGGATGTATCAGTTTAAAGCCTCAGTCATACACTATGAACATAGAAGAGGATGAATTTAAAGCATATGCTCACGTACATCTCAAAAGGACACAAATCTTACGCGAAGCATTTTACACATACGTGCACATACTATTTATCATTTCTGACTTTTTTCCTGTTTTTTCTTTTTTTTTCCACCGATAATTAGGTCATTATCACTTTTACAATGAGATATCCATTCAAAATACACTGCTTCACAAAAACATTAAAAGCTAATAGATAGCCATATTGTTTTGGGACTATTTCATATTTAAATCATTGCCTAAGATTACAATTCAACCACCATTTGAATGAACAAAGCCATTCAAATGGGTACAGGACACACAAAGTCCTTTTACTTCAGCCATTCCAGGCTGATTTCACACTCCTGTGCAAACTAAAAGTATTTCTGGCCTGTCACAGCGTAAGAGCTACCACGGGATAGCTCAGTGATTCGGCGCAAACCCTTCCCTTCGAGACTTTTATCCTTCCTCAAACACAAGGCTTTCCCTACTCACAACACAGAGCGCTTGTCCTGGGGTCAAGCCTCGGCAGCCCCCGGATTACAGCACCGCGACGGGTAATGTGACAAGGCATGAAGCCAAGAAAATGACTGTACATACAGGAATTATGAGAACCACTCAGAAATACAGGGCCTTGGAGTAACTTGATACCAATATGAAGACTACAGAGAAAACGCTTTCATATAGTGTGGTTGCATCGCATGACCACTCTTACAGTAGGATTTCAGAAACTGTACAAGAACCAAAGCACAACTTTTACTGTAGGGCATCCACCACAATACTGTACATTAAAATCAAACCAAGTAACATTTGGACTGCACGCCATTCTAATACTTTCCCTTACTTACGTCAAGGACATAAATAAAACTCCTGTGTAGAGGACTTGGGTAGAAGTAACTTAATTGGTTTTATACATCCATCTAACACCCTTACAAATTGTAATTCAGCTGTCTGCACTGGTACAGAAGTGAGTGCATGCCCTTTCCCAAGGCAAGCTTTGCTCTTAGCCAGCTATGGAATTTTTTGGCTTCTAGTTTGTTTAAGTTAAAGCAGCCTTGAGGCTGCTCTAACTTCAGCGAGTTTTTTTCACGGTTTACAGCCAATAAGCAGTTTCACATGAAATGCTCGCAAAGAAACATAAAGGACCAATAAATTACTGCAGTAGACAGTTCTCCAACAGTTCTCTCCAAAACCGAGAGGCTGTACAATCTCACTCTTAAGTTCAAAATACACTTTGTCCTGTTTAAATGAGACATTAAATCACACATTATAATGCTACGCAGAAAGTAACACCGAATGGAGCAAAGCATTACAATGTCAAGAAGGTCAACAACATGTTAACGCAGAAGAGAGCAAAGCTCCGTGTGTGGCTTTAAGTACAAGATCCAACTACACAAAATCCTGAGCAACCTGCTCTAGTTGCCTCTGCCTTGAGCTGTGGGGTTGGGCTAGATGATCTTCAGAGATCTTTCCCAACCTCAACCATTCTGTGAAGATTTGCTATTTTCTAATTTTGTGACGGCAGCACGGTACCAGGCTTAGACTGAAAACAATGCAAAAAGGTTAAGGATTCACTATGGCATTAATTGTCTAAGTCAGGCATGAGGCTCCCGTGTAGTTATGAGACATCTGTGCTCATTCACCAGGCCAGCCCCGCGCCCTGTCATCTTCTGCTCTTCTTCCTCTCCCCGCCATCGCTCCCCTCCAGAAAACCATAAAGCCTACTTTGGTCAAGCTGAGTTCTTGCTAACCTCTTCTGTGCTTAGCCAAAATTATACTGGTCTAGCAAAGCGACTCCTGGCAACCATCAAAATACCATTACACCTGTATACCAGAAATACTGAAAAGAAAACAACCATTTAAAAAAAAATTCTGTGTCAAAAGTGATGCTCTGTTCTTTAGGAATCTACCATTACCTTGCCTACAGTGCAGGTAACTCAAATGCATTTCATTTTCCAGAATAATGTATTAATTTGCACAGAGATTGCTATAGACTGTCTACTCTTAACAAAAACAATAATCTATCTCAATTTGTGTCCCCTTAGTCTGTAAAAGGTAAGTATTGCAAAATACATGGTCCCACCACTCACCGCAGAAAACCACTCACTAACTAGTCTAAAACCTGCGGTAAGCTCAGGAGAGAATGAGCCACAAGCGTATGGTTTCACACCTTGCTAGCTCAGCAGATGCAAACAAGCCACGCACATTAAAACTCTGCTTGGCTTGTGAAAATGCCAAATAGGTACTAACATGCAACTCAAAACACATCATCTCAGTATATCATAAACTGTCCTAAATTTATCCCCACGGTGGTGAGACACAGGTTAATTCTAACATATCCATTTTGCAACCAAGTAGTTTGAACATGAAAACAATTAAAGCACAATTTTATTTTAACATTAGCTAATCTGATTTAAAGATATCCGAAATCATTTTTTGAGTGATGGCATCTTAGGTGTAAATAAGAATTTAAATAACAATTATCAAAAGAAGTATGTTCGCTGCTGAAACTCCAAAGCAAATTAAACAAGTCAATTGAGGAGAAATTGGTGACAAAGAAACTGGAACCAGGCCATTTACACAATAAGCCAAATTTTGACAGCAACAGCATCTTCTGCAAGAAGGGAGAATATTTTCCGCATTTCAAATTACTCAGTTTAGTTCAGAATGATCACTAGTTCATTCCAGGTTGAGAAACAAATTAGGAACTGAAAAAGCAAGTAAACTTGTTTTTTTTCTTCCAGTCTGCAAACAAGAAGTAGGTGTGGGAGGTTGAGATCTACCAGCTCCAATGCCTTGACAAGCATAGTCTCAAGTCACCATCAGTTTCGTTTGTTCAGTACAGGTCACATTACACTGCTTAGTTATGAACACAAAATGGGCTGAGATTTTTTTTCCTAAATACTCAGCACATTAGATATTGCTTATTAGTTTAAAAACAGCAAATGAATATGTTTGTTTCCATGTTATAATCAAACTCCAATTTCCACCCAGAAGCAGCTTGAAAAAGATCACAACTGAAAGATTAATCATGTAATAAGTCATCCATCTTTTTCAAAAAAGCATAAAAATAAAGACTAAGTAAATCTATGTAAATGTATACAGTTGCTTAGATGCATACAGCGTATATCCTTCTCATTATTAGGAACAACCTTTTTTTCTTTTTACCAAGACTACATTTATTTGCAAGTGAGTGCCTTAGAGGTTATCAAAAGAGAAGAGTCAATCTTTCTTTAGGAAAAGGAATAAACGCTACAAATGTTAAACAAGATTAACATGGGCCATTTCCATCAAGGTTTCTGACTTGTCAACTTCAACCAACTCGCCCTGTAAAACAGGATATATGTGTGGCATAATAAAGGGTTGAATACTGATCTTTTAAACGACAGAACTAGGATAAATATTCAGGTATCACTAAAACCAGTGCACATCATTACCCGGATTCTCTGACACATAACATTTCTAAAAAGCCTGAACAGAAAAAGACAGGGAGAGTCACACCTACGTTTTAACTGTTCTTTCCATGTCAAAACCTGTAAATTTTCCCCTCCCAGCTTTAGAAATTCCCCCAGTATCATTTTTTTTAATTCACCTATTTGAATACTTTACATAAGAGTTAAAGGTTGCATTTACCTAAACTTAAGTGGTGTAGCTTGCAATACCTTATGACATCTCCAGTATCCTCTGTAACAAGGACACTAAAACTCTGCAGGCAAAGAAAATGAACTTTTCCTTTACATTTACATCTTAATCACACACACATTCACACTTACAAGAAGCTTGGCTACCTACTTTATAAACAATTCGTATTGAAAGAATTTGGGTCAAGGACAGCCTACCACCAATAACAGCCTACATCTCCCTACAATTACTGGCCAATAAGTAGCACGAGTATCTTAAAAACGTCTATTCCACCACGTTAATGAAACTTAATTGGACCACAAAGGTCTGAAAAAAATCACTTTGCCTACTGAGACATCCCCACAAAAAAGCATATCTCAGAAGTCCCCAAAAGATTAACAAATGGTTTGCTGCCACCAAGCAAACTCACCACTTCTCTTTTCCATGTGCCAACTTAGTGCTAAATAGCAACTCCGATATCTCAGCATTACTGCTGCAAGCCTTCTCAAGCAGGCTGCAGTTCAGAAGCAGACTTTTTATTTTAATCTCTAGTAAAGCACCTTTAACAGACCAAAGTAAGGAAGTCGGTTCTGGTTGGTGAGGAAGTTTAAGCATTCACTGCTTTTTTTGGATTTGAAAATAACACTTTATCAACCAGTACAAAATGTTTATTATACATCAGACCACAAAAATGAGATCAGATTCTCTGTTGCCATGGTCAGCACAGTAAAACTTTGTGCAGTAGGTCTGAAACTAACAAGGGATTGTATAGTCATGAAACAGGCTTAATCAACCTTTATTTCTTTTGTGCCATAATAAAACATTTTTGTCTGTTGTTTTCCCTCTTAACAAATGTATCTTATAGTTAACTACACAAAACCAAGCTGAGCTCGGGGGGAGGAGAGATCTTTTTACTTTGAAATGATAACTGCAACTTACAGGCTTTGCTCTGTTGATTCTGAACTGCAATGAATGGAGTTATTTCCTCACATTCCTGTTGTATAATTCTTCCTTTACCAGCCTTCAGCTATCAGCAGATCAGAGCTGGAGTTTACTCTGGAGTTGGCAGTAAACAAAAGAACAAATCTGCACTGTTTCCTCTGAAAAAAGAAATTGTAGCCCTTGTCCAAATATATTAAAACATTGAAACATGCAGGACGATTAAGGAGTTGTGTATTAGATAAATGAGGCAGTGTGCTCAACAGATTAAAAAAAAGAGGAATTAAGTGGAAAGATTTACATATTTATAGAGCACAAACAAGGCATTGTCAAATAGTTCCAGCCATCAAATGGAGCCTAATTTAAGTTATAACTCAGTGGAAGGAGTAGCCTGTGGATTCAAACTATTGTGTTAATGAACAACTCAGCTGTTACTTCTTGATGACGAATGCACAATAGTCATACTTTTCCTTAACAGACCTGCAATACATTTGCTCTACTGCTGAAGCATAAGAGCACCCAGCTTGCAGGGGGAGCCATCTAGGATCTAATAAAAAACACATTTTTCATTTAAACATTGACTTTAATCTGAAAGTAATAAACAAATATTCAGCTGAAGGGATCTTTAACAAGTTACATAGCAAACGATAAATATTTTTTCCTCTTTTTTATTTCTCAGCTCAACATCAGTGGGCACCAGTGTTGTTTCCTTTACATCACTGATGTTGTATACCTTATCCCCAGATGATGCATTATATCCATGCAACAGCTGTGCCAATGGATGGAAACAGTTTAGCATGGGAAATAAGAAAAAACAACCAGCCCACTACAAACTACAGCCAGGTATGTATTTATTTAAAAGGCAAATGTCCAAGTTCAGACAAGAAGAAGAAGAAAAAAAAAATCTTAAAAAAAAAAAAATGAACAGCCCTGTTAAAACATCCAATATCTAAACCAACATTTCTCCAGCACATAGTGCTCCCCAGCATTACACTGTGGGCTTGATCCAGTACTTCAGTTCCACCTTTTGAATCTCATTTAGTTTCTAAGCACTCCTGTCAGCTTCTGATTTGGCATCATCCTTAGCCTGATGGGACCACATGGTAGGTTGAGGACTGCATGACAGGACTGCCAGGCAAAGTGCCAGAAGCAGAAAAGAAAGGGAAATAATAACAACATTTGTAGATAAACAATAAGAGACCATCAGGAAGGAAACCTGCTCTTTCCAAGGTTTAATGTATTAAAACACTGCAGAATGTTCTCACAGCCCTGCGGCAGCTGAAACGCCCAGCAGCCCTGAACACAAATTGATGACATTCACAATTAAAGAGCTTATGTCCTTCGTTAGCCCAAACAAGTAACTTCTAGTCTCTCTCCTTCTCATTTATCTCATTCTCATTAGCTCTTACTCATCCTGAATATCCACCAGCAAGTTCAGCACCATACATGCACATGGTGATGCAAACAAGACAGCAAAGTGCTTTGGGGAAGGGCAGGCAGGCGGCTTTAGCCATGAGGCTTCCCATCACTCCAGCCTCCTGTAGTGTCTGGACATCAGCACTTGGCCCCTTTTGTAACAGATGGTCACCAAGTGAGACTAAAAAAGAAGTCCCCAAACCTCAGATATCACACACACATACACCCCCAGAAAAAAAAAACCACACCAAACACACCAAACAAACAAAAACAAAAAACCCCAAGACATTTGGGAGTCTTTGCCACACCAGAAGAAAACACGAGCAACCTGTTTTAGATGAGTAAACACTGTCTTATAACTTGCAAAAGCCTTTATTCGGTGGTCTTCCTAGGACATGCAGGATGGCAGAAGCCAAGGAGGGGGGAAAAAAAAAATGGTTTTAACAGGAGTAACTTGCTTTTGCCAGATGATCACCCAATATTGCAAACCAATCTGTATTTCATATAAGGGCATAAACGACATTTGTTTGTCTGAGTTCATACCAAAGGAAACAAACTACTGATCTCTTGAACGTCCTCAAATGATGCATAGATACATTTTAAGCACTTGTTTGTCCTATTATGCTCTGAAATCCAAAATAGACGTTTTATTACAGTATCTCCAATTTCAGGACACCTAGACAGTAAACAAGTGATCAGGGAATGAGAAACACTTATATTAATAGCAATAACACACTGTTCATAAGTAGAGGTGTCAATTATTACTAAGCAAAATGGATAGATTACCAAAAATACCACCACGAACTTAGCAAAGATTAACAAACCTAGTTTCATTTTTTGTTCAAAGACCAAAGAAAATCCAGCTTATTCTGTACAGTTTATCATTGTTTACTTCTTGCTACATTTTTATTAGAATGAATATTTTTAAGCACCTCTCCACTCTAAGAATACCTCCTGCCTCCAAGCATCCCATGGCAGAGGCTGCATGACAAGCAGCGTCAAACATGGGGCACAGCCCAGCCTGGCTCTTCCACACTATCCGGCTTCTCTGGGAAGCATGGCGCTCACACGGCCAGCCTTCTGTATTTAGTGCCAAATCCGCAAGCTTGCGGAGTGCCTGTAATTCTGCTTCAAGTCACCAATATACACAAACTGCACCTCTAGAAGAAGACCTGAGCATTTTGGAAAAGAAACCAGACTGATGGATGCTTTTGAAATGGCTGCCTTAAACACTCCTGTGACTGAGGTCTCATCCTTTACACAGGCAGAACTTGCTCCTTCTCTTCAGCACGCTGAAATAACAACCATCTCAAACTAAACAGTATCAGAAAACTCTCTGTTAGGGATTTTAAAATTTGTGATGCTAGACACATGACCTACAATTATTTTAACCGCCCAGCCCTGTGAAGAAACTAACCTCTCAACTTCATCCTGGCTATAACTTAATAGCATTAGAATTTAAATAATACCTTTCTCCCTCAACTACTTTAATTTCACTGTTTACCACCAAATCTTTGTATTAGGTACCAGAACAGAGAGAGAAAAGGCTACTTGTTAACTCACTGACGCCAGATGTTCAAGTGTCTACCAAAGCATTACCCAGAAATCAGGCTAATTACATTATACAGATACAGTGCTTGGAAGAACCCTGACCCCACTTTATTCTCTAGGACTTAAACTCTCCATATATTTTTATATACACTCAAAAGGCAAGGTCAGGCTCACCTTCCTTCTCCCTATTGCATGCACTGGTGGCTCAGTGCAAGCATTATCCAAGGCTGTCCTTCCTCCCCCTCCATTCAGATTTAATTCCTATGCAGTAAAAGGAGATGCACTTAAAAATATTTTGCAATTAGGAAAGGAAAAAAAAAAATCAAGACAGGAACGTAGCAGAACATTAGTATGTCTATCAAGTCCTCAAGCAGGTTACTTGTGACCACATCACCCAATAGCATGAGACGGTTTAACTCTGACCGAGCAAGCAGAGACACTTAATTTTGGTGGGAGGGAAACTGTTGTTTTTGCAGCACACAGGGAGCTGAAGGTGGGAGTTTACAGATGAGCACAGTTCTCCGTCCCAGAGAACTAACGTTTACAGAAGCACATACAAAAGAAAAAGGAGGCAATGTTAAAACCAGGCACAGTCATTATATTTACATATATAAACATCCGGCATGCCTTCTGAATAGGTGAAGATCCTTGGCACCAAGGAACTCTCAAGCCAAACACGGACACAAGACAATCAGTAAAACACTAGGATGATGATGACAGCAATAGCAAAAAGATTAGACATGTGCAAATCTTCTGCGTGCAACTAAAAATGACACGGATCTGATCCTCCACTAGGGTGCCTGGCAGAGCTCAGCTGAAATCAATAGGTCTGCACTTATTTACACAAGCAAAGCATCAAGAGCACATTGCTCAGTGTAACTGCTTAGGAGTTTCGCTATTATTTATTTCTGGACTACCTGTCTTAATGCAACTTTACATAAAATACCTCATGCCTAACTTAAAGTTATGATTAATAGTGTTTTTCTTTCAGCTCAGTTCAGCCCACTGTTTTATTCACTACTGGTCTCACCTCTTCACCTCGTTAACTGCTTTCTTGCTTCTGGCCATCGGAATAGTTCCAAAATTGCTGTTCTTTGTTCAAAAAAATACTGCCATTGTAACAGAAGCTAAATTAAAAGACTCATGTCATGAACAAGGGCAGACTGAAAGTGGCAAAAGGCCAAATAAAAAGAGGGAGATTTGTTAGTTTTCCTTCCCAAGAGGATTAAGAAAAACGTACAAGATTTAAAAAATTGTTCCAGCCCTTTTCCCTGGTGTATGAGAACATGAAAGACACTCCAATACTCCCTCCAGATCACTTCTCAGAAGAGCCTATGTAAAAACTGGAGTTTCTTGCATGACTAACATAAGGATACTGATGATGTCATTGCCACCTCTCTGGATCACATCTGTCCCACAAATCATTATTTCTTACTGGCAGCCTTGCAGCACAGGTAAAAAACTCTGTTTAAGGTCTCACTGGGAAAAATGTAAGTGGTATAAGGAACTGGCATCTTCGCTATCTCATCAGAAAAGATTAGCAGGGGTGTAGGCCACCTCCCCCTTTCATCCACCAAGTGGTCCTTTTCAGATGGGGTGGATGGGAGGGGAGATTTGTCTCGCACCCATACAAAAAGTTGTCTCCTGGGCACATTCACTTCTTAAAGGAGGAGGAAAAAGAAACAGTGGGATCATAAATTTATGGAGCTACAGCTCCCAGAGACCCTCACCTTCCTCATACGCATGGTGTTCGTCAGAGCAGAAGGTCCGTGGGGCAGGGACCTTGTTTGCCTCAGGGCACGTAAAAAGCACACAGGAGAAAGCAATGTTTCAGTACTACCAGTTGTCTTAAGAATGACACAAACAAGCTTCCCCGTCTCTCCCCTGCATCTCTACTGTCTGCAAAAACAACAAAACAAACAAAAGGGAAACAAACAGAAGTTTCCCATGCCAACAAACCTTTCCACAAACAGTTTTTGTTCCCGACTAGTGGGATTCCATGAAAGCTAGGGAAGGATTATCGATGTTCACTGTGCATGGAAAGGGCCAGACACCAGAGTGTCCAGAGGCAATACCAAACTGTCAAGTGCTGCACCCAAATGCAGGATGAGGTATCACACCCCAAAGGGCTGATCTTACTGCCCTAACCCTTTCACAGCTCTCTAATGTTGAAGATGCAAAACGTGGTGTGAAACAAAAGGACAATGGGACCATCCCTGAACTTAAAAAAAATAAAAATTAAAATTAAAAAAAAAAAAATCCACCAAAACCCAGCCTATGCATTAGGAGTGACAGATTTAAAGATTTCACTGTTGACGTTAACAGTGACATTTTAAGCATAGGAGGGGGAACAACAACCTCTCCAAAAAAATCAGCAACCACTTTCAATTATAATGAAACAACACATTAAAAATAGACATTTAAGACTGAAGAGCCTTTAATGCCCTGTTGAGCATTCAGGGACAGCAGTAAACAAGGTGCTGATATACTTTACACTGCAAACAACGTTAGTGGTGAGCCAAATGGGATGAGCCCCAAATCAGAGTGAAATTTCAATGCATGAAGTTTAACTGTAAGATAAGGGACTGTAATCAAATTACACCACAAATAGGTCCATTCATCCATAAGCATTATCGCTGAGAGAGGATTGAATTACAGCTTGGAATAAAACAATTTAAAAAAATAAAAAGCAAATTTATTATCTATTTATTATTTTTGCTACTGCCAAAGAAAATTTCCCACCTTCATAGAAGAATGCTATCAGAGATTAATCTGGGGAGAAAACTGAAATACTAATTATCAGGCTGGAAAAACAAGAAGAGTTTGAGTTGTGTTATTTACATTTCCATTCCTCTTTCTGAATAGAGCAACAAAGTCAACAAGCTAAGTGAAGACACAAGAATATCCATTTGCAATTCAAGTTGTTTTGCTGCAAAAGGCCTAGGCAGCTTATATACATTCAATAAGCCAGCCAGAGTATTTTTTTTCCCTCCCCCTAAAAAAAAAAAAAAAAAAAAAATTCTCACAGTGCCTTCCACTACGTTTTTCTTTTTTTTTTCCCCCCCCGAAAGCTATCACAATCTATATTACTCAATACCACAATTTTTAAAAAGAACCAAAGTGCAAGGCATACACTGGCCATCGTCCTCCTCCAATTTGGCAGCATCGAAAAAGCACCTTTTAAAACAAACACGCGTGTGGACGATTCGCTCTTTAAGTGCTGCAAGGAACAACAACCAGGGGAAAAAAAAAAAAAAAAAAAAAGAGAGCGAGAGGAAAAAAAAAAACACCCCTCCTCCTCTGGTTGCTGTTGTTGCCTTTGTTGTCCGGCGGTCGCCCCGTGGCTGCCGCCCGCCCCGGTCGCCCCCCGGCCCCCACCTGTTCTGGCTCCCCGCTCACCGAAGCGCGCAGCTCCGGGCGAGGTGGCCCGGGAAGGGCAGCGGGAGCCTCACCGGGGGCTGCCCTAAAACCTTACGGGGGGGACCCCAAACTCCAGCGCTGACCCCATCGCCATCTCCCAGGCTTGGGATGTGGGGGGGTGTGTGTGTAGGGAAGACCCAGGTGCCCCCCCTCGCCCCCCAAAATCCCTGCCCTCTGGCGAAGAGGGTGTCCCCCCTCACCCAGCACCCTGACTTCTTGCAAGGAGGGTGCCCTCACCCGTCCCAGCACCATGCCCCTTTGCAAGGAGGGTGTCCCCCCTACTTCAGCACCCTGCCCCTCTGCAGGAAGGAGGGTGCCCTACGCCCTTGCAAGGAGGGTGCCCCCCACCCCAGGACCCTGCTCCCTTACGGGGAGGGATGTCCTCCACCCCAGCACCCTGCCCCCTTGCAAGGAGAGGTGTCCTCCACCCCAGGACCCTGCTTTTTTTCCAAGAAGGAGGGCGCCCCACACCCCACTAACCCACCCCCTTGCAAGAAGGAGGCTGCCCTGCCCCCTTGCAAGGAAGGTACCCCCCACCCCAGCCCCTCTGCCGGGACGCGGGGTGCCCCCCACTCCAGCACCCTGCCCCTCTGCAGGAAGGAGGGTGCCCTGCCAGCACCCGGCCCCCTGGCAGCAAGGAGGACAGCCCCCAGCACCCCGGCCCCTGGCAAGAAAGGTGCCCCCAGCACCCCGGCCCCTGGCAAGGAGGGCGCCGGGCCCCCTCGCAGGGGAAGCACCCCCGGCCCCCGCGCTGCCCCATCCCCAGCACCTACCTCGTCTTGGAGGACAGGAAAGCAAGTTTGATTAATCCATAGGTAAACAACTGGATGCTCTCCTTGGCTATGCTGGCCACTCTGAGCCTGTGCTCTAGGATGTGCAGTTCCATCTTTTCCTCTTTCTCATTTGTAGTTCATCTATCCCTGGGGTTTATTTTGTGTTTTTGAATGGGGAGGGGGAGGGGGGCTGTTATTGTCGGTGCCTTTTTTTTTTTTTTTTCCCCGGCTCCTTCTCCTCCTTCCCGGCTCCGGGGGCGGGGAGGGCCGGGCGGGGGGGGGGGATGAGGGAGCAGAGGGTGCAAAAGTTGGACCGGCGGGGGAGGCCGGCGGGGCGCGGAGCGGAGCCGGGCAGGGAGGCAGCGGAGCCCGGAGTGCCGAGCAGCTGGTGCTCGCTGGAACAAACAACTTGCCACTCAACCCCGGCCCAGCGCGCCTGCGCGCCGCCCCGCCGCATGCCGGGGCTTGGAGTCCGCGCCGCCGCCGGACGGGACCGGGGACGGGACCGGGGACGGGACCGAGCGGGACGGTCCTGCCCTGCGGAGGGGGCCCGGACAGCCCCTCCCAACCCCACCGCCTCTGCCTTCAGGTGCGGTTTTGACTAGTCACTTAAAAAAATAACAAGGAAATTTACTACCAATACTTGTAAGCGACCAGCCTTTTTTGGTTTGTTGGTTGGTTGGTTTGGTTAATTTTCATCGCACCTATCGTTCGACTCGGGCAGGGGAGGCTCACAGGGCATCTGGAAAATCTTTCACAACCCAAAAGCCAGCAGAAAGAACAACTTCAGAAATTTTCATTAACAATAGGGAAATACTCAAATCTTACCTTGTTTATTCTTCTCTGCGGCAGGCAGGGAGTCCTCGTCTATTTCCCTGTGCAGCAAAAATAAAGCAAAAAAACCCCCAATTTGCATGGAAGTATTACAGAAGTAAAATCGCAGTTGTTAAGAACACAACAACAGCCTTGTGTGTGTGACAGTTGGTAATGCTGGAAGGGCAAACGGCCTCTTCAACCCAGTCCTCGCCCCACTCCTCAACAAGGAGGCTGAAGGGAGGTCGGGATGGACGGACCTTCAAACTGGCACCCCAGAACCAGGGCTGCTCTGCCACGGCAGTGCCACAGGGCTGGCACCAAGACACTGACCCCAGCCACACTCCTCATGAGCGCAAGCTCCTCTGCACAGAGCCCCACTGACACCACGCAGACTAAAACAAGAATTAGATTCAGGCTTGGGATGTTCTTAAAACAGGACTTGGGCCATAAACGTGATTTTAGCTTCTGTGCAGGGGTCCCTCTGACTTCGGATCACACTGATCCTGCCATGAACAACGCAATAATAACACCACCTAGATCACTATGGCACTTTTCATTAGTAGATCTCAGAGGGGCTTTATAAAGACTATCAATAGCAACCCTTCTGTTCTACACATGGGGAAACTGAGGCACAGCATGTGTCCAAGGGCACAAGATCAGAGCTCAGTTAGCCAAACCCCACTCCAGGTCACTCCTCTTCCCTATACAGAAGGAAGAGCTTCTGCAGTTGTAAATTAAGCTTTTAGGGCCTGTGTTCCTGTGGCAGAAATCTCTTGAATCCCACTCTGGAGACCAACTTCTGAAACTAGAATTTCCAAACCCTTTCTATTCTGTTAGTTCCCACTGGATGGCTATATTTCTCCCCTGGACACATCTGTTCTTCCTCTGCCTGTGGCCAGCCTGAAAGGCTGTCTTAATTTTGTTATATCCCAAAATGAAAAAATTGAAATTAGAGGCATTCATATCAATAGTTAGTCAAAATCATTCAGAGGAAAGGGGCAACAAAGAAAAAATATCACATCTCTACTTCATTTTTTAAAAGCCTTTAAAAACCAAGGAGTTGTTTTCCTTTGCTGCCTCACACAGAAGTTCAGATGACTGCAGGCGTTGCATTTTCAGAAGCTGAAGAGAGTTTTTAATCTGCTTCCACTGCCAGTTCAAGGTCTTGGTCTTCAAAGCTCTGAACATATCTGCGCCCAGCTACAAAAAGTGCCTGCACCTGCATCTACAAATCACAGACATATCTGTGTTCCTCTGGGACAATGCAGACCACAGAGCCCAGAAGGAAGCAGCCAGGGACAAATCATGCACCGTCAAGGTTGTTGTGAGCTTCCAGAGGAAATCAGACAAATGTAGCCTGAATCACTTCTAGGAAATGCTGCAAAACTTTCCTCTTTTAAAAAATTTCTCCATCATAATCAGGGCAACATTCACAGCATCAACCCTTCCCCTTCCCACTTAGAGAAAAAATATGCTGCCCCCAAGCAGAGCTTTCTCAACCCAGAGAGGCCAGACACTCCAGGAAGGCCACCAGGGATTATGCTATTACCAGTCTAATTACCACAGAAAATGCTTACATGAAACAATGAGAGATGGTAGAACAAACCCAAAGGTAAAACAGTGGGGACCTTTTGAAGCAAGCAAATCATCAGAGACTTTGTTCTGCCTGCAGGGAAGGAGAAAAGAGGCCCTGAGTTAGTCATCTGGATTTACTAAAAAAAGAAGAATCAAGCAAACAGGCAAAAAAAAATCCCCCCAAACCCACAAAACACAAAAATACTTCTTCATTTTGAAAGTTTACATCTGGTGCTTTCTTCAATTTTGAAAGTTTACATCAAATTGCGATTTCTTTCCTGGGTCTGATCAGCTGCTATGGTTTTCCAAGCCTTTCAAAGAAGGCCTGAAGGCCTCTTTGAGATGGAAACACAGACCTCATAGCTATGTGAACCTTCACATAGTTGACTGTAGGAAGCATTAAGAAAATATAAAGCCCACCAACACGCAACCCAATTTTCTACACATGAAAAATATGCCTAGCTCAGCACAGGCAAATTTTTCAAGAGCAGGCAACCTGGCAATTAGCCAAAATACTATTAAGTGCCCCCTGCTCCAGCTGTCATTAGCATTCAGATCTCTCTCCCCCTTGTTGCCAGGTATACCTGGGAGATTCCATGCAGGGAACAGCCTAGAATGTGTTGTTATTATATATAACAGGCTATAATATCTTTTGATTATTACAGTTCCAAGTTTTCCATATTTTTGCAGCTCGAAAGGACTCGTTTGGCCCAGCCACTGAGTGGGGACCTGTTGTGCAAGATGATGTAACCACACTTTTTTATTAAAACCAAAACCCGTTCCCTGCCCACACAGCTTCCAGTGTCAGTTACCGCAGCACATGCTGGGCAGACAGAACAGAGAAATGGGGAGAATGGACAAGAAAACAGGAAGATGAGAGAGCAGCAAAACAAATCTCAGTCTGAGGACCAGGCACTATGAGTCATCTCCTGCCTGGATGGAGAGCAGAGCACTTAGAGCCATCAAATGTAGATGAGATTTCTAAGTGCTCTAGGTCAGATACCACCCAAAACGCTAAGCAAAACTTGAGGTTTGAAGTCTTGAGGCTAGAGGTGGGAGGGCCTTCCCTGGTAGAAGAACGCAGACTGTACTGATGGGCAGTTTTCAGATATCTCAGCTTCTGCTCATATTCACAAGGACCTTCTTACTTGAGAGCAGGGCATGAGCCATCTCCTGTTTGCCCTGGGGCACTCTTTGTCTACAAGTGAGGTCCTCATGAGGAATGCAGTGTTTTATGAAAAACCTGAATTCAAGAAGATAGTCTGTATTTTTGCCTTGAACATTTACCTCAGCAGCAGCCAAGGTACAGCCAGGTACAGGCCACCAACCAGGTCCCAGTCCTTTGGGAGACTCTAGCTCTTGCGAGTCTGAATTTTGTCTGAATGCAAAATTTCTCATAAAGCACACTGCAGTCCTGCACCCAAGTCTCCACATGCAGATTGCTTCCAAACCACACTGACACACTCAACAACAATCAGTGTTTCAGGAAAAGGAAATTTAAAAAAAAAATGTAGAAACCGTTTAGGTGAAAGGAATGTAATTACACACTGTGACGAACAGTTCATGAAGATCAGCACTGTACACAGAGGAAAAATGAAGGAGAATTTCTAATCACGTGAGTCATCATGTTTTATGCAGTTACTCCAAACTACAGCAGGATATTTCAGTATTATTTTATTTAGATGGTGGAAGGAAGTTCTTAAATCATTTGTGGTCTCTTCTGATACCATAAAAAAGTCCCAAATTAGTTCTCAAAGATTAAGCTATGGTAGCCTTTTACAGATGGATTTTAACATACAGTATCTAAATTTTTGGCAATAAAACCTCATTTTCAAAAAAATAAATATAATTTAGATTACATTCTCTCATGTGATTTGTATGACGTTGCACTGCTGCAAATCTAGCATTGCTCTGCTGTTAGCAGAATTACGCTCTTCTTTCAGAAACATCTGAAGTTCAACAGCATCTTGACCTCTGACTAGGGCTTGTAACAGCCTCTAAGATCTAAAATAGCAGATAATGCAAGTCCTAACGTGAATGATGTAATGGCAATACCCTGGATAAATATGCCCAAGGCAAGATGAATCCAGTGTCACAGTTGTTTATACTAGCATTTGCTTTTTTGCAGTAGACAGAGCATATGAAGTTCTTAACACGTCTATAGCTCTGGTGTGAAACCAGGGTCACTGTGCATTTCTGGGGTCCCTTTCAGACTCAGTACGTAAGGGACACAGCAATCTGTTCCAGCTTCCAAGCTCAGAGAGTACTTTTTGAATGCAGACTGTGTTTAAAGCTTTGAGGACTGGAGGTGTCTTCAGGTCAGTCACTGGTTTTGACCAAAAGGGAAGCCATCACATTTCTTAACAGCCTTAACCAGTTTATTCTGAGATGGAAGTTACTAAGTAACTATAATTATCCTGGAACTCCTTGCTTAAGTTAAACAGGCCTTTTTGACCCAGGGAGGGTAGACAAACAGGTAAACAAAGGCACAGAAAGGCAGGCAATGAACCAAGGTCACACCAGTTATTACCATTTTTGGAAGTACAATTCATAGGCCACTGCTTGATCGTGAGACCTCTATGAGATTGTCTGAGGCAGACAGACAGGATGGGTTTACAAGCTGCTATCTTAACACTTCAGTGATAATTAGTCTCTTCTAAAAAAAAAAATAAATCAGTTCCTTAAGAATAATCGTGTATAAAATATAAAAAAAATTTAAAAAGGAAAAAAAAGCTTCCCAAATGATAGCTTCTGGGCTTGCTTGTGAAAAATTACCCATTTGTTTAATTGAAAAGGGCGATTTATCAGGCTAATTTCCTTCTAGCAACCAGAGACCTTTCAAAACTTGATTGCAGTTAATGTGCCAGTGTTTCAAAGCATTTTATTCAACTATCAAACAAGCTAATGAAGACCTTTAATTTACTGTTGAAGTACAAAGTGGGCTGAACAGGTCAGACATTTCATGCTCCCAGGGCAGCAGAGGTGCGGATGAGACTTTGCTGTGGCATCAGCTCCTCAGAGAGGCCCAGATGTCCTGCAGGAGAGCTGAGAGAGGCCAAACCAGTAAAAGGATGTGCAGAGGCAGCTCCCGCTCTGGGTACAAGCCCTGTTAGCCCTAACCTGAATAGCAGCGAAGAGCTCCAATTAAACATTCACAAGCCAGCTTGCAAACGGAGATTGTACAACTAAATACCTTAGTCAGAAAGGACAAAACCTCACCTCTTGGTTCCCCCATCGGTGTTCTGTGCTTTGGTGACACCTCACAGCTCCTGTCCTAGAGGAACAGAAGACAATGGGACTCTCAGTGCTGGGCTGGGGAAAGGAAGCTTTAGCACTTGTAATCAATGTTACAGAGCCTCTGGATAGAAGAGACGAAATAGCATGTACCTGTCATGTACAGCTGGACATAGCGACTACCAATTGCAGTACCAACCAACTGCAAGTAACTCGCCAAAACTCGGTACACCACAAAGTGGCTGGCTAATACTGTCCCCATCTAAGGCGAGCAAAATTTGCTCAACCTTGGCCTGTGAGGAGCCAAGCATAAATATTTGGTCTTGGTATTTTGCTCCAATTCCTTGTTCTCTAGCTAGTGGCTGGCAAAGCTTGTACACATCCTTGGAGATTCAGTGGCTACAGCCACTCCTATGAATCCTTCATTCTCAGTAACACCTAGATGCATTAATAAGCTGCACCTATGACTTTGCTGGAAACATTCAAAGTCTGGTAGGGAAAATGATTATTAACAAAAAGAGGAAAAGTAATGCATGTGTTGCTGAACCAAACCATCATATGAGATAGAAGCTGAAAGTTTCCTAGCCAGGATGCTGATCACACTGGTTTACTGATCAGGTGAGCTACTTAAACCTGTTTGTTGCAATAAGCATTATTGAAACAGACCCAGTTCAGCCCATTAGTTCTACACGAAGCCAGATGAGATAACTAAAGTCACGTCCACTTCACAAAGGCTGAAAATCATTGTTGGTACAAAACTGAGACAGCATGGCTCAAGATGTGGGAAGGACGTCTTCACAGCTACTAGGAGGTGTTAAAGATGACCTCATCTTCTCATTTACTTTTGATACTGAAATAGGCAATTGAAGGAAATATCCCCCCTCCTCCCACCAGCCTCCTAAAGATCAACACATCTGCAAACACATTCTGCAAACCTAAGGGAAGAAAGCCAGATTGTAGCCTGCCTTATCTCTTCTGACTTGCTAAATGTATTTCAGGCCTCAAGCATCACATGACTGTACATAACGTGTGGATATAATAACTAATGTGGCTTTCATAACGGATCAGCAGGGATCAGCAATGTTGAACAAACACCCTGATTTGCAAAAGCACCTTCCCAGCTCATGAAGCAGGTGACCTTGTCTCCCAAGGGTTACAATGCAAAGTTAATGATCCGCAAATTAAGGATTGGAAACTCATGTGAAATTTATCCACAACTCCCCCTTAACCTCACCATTTTGCACTAAATCAAACAAACGCTATCACTGCTCTGTAGAACCCTAGTGCAATAAAAGAGGCTAGTTCCTGACAGCGCAGGAGGCAGTGGACAGTGCATTTTCTGCAAGAAGGCACCTGCTAGTGGGGACAAGATTTCATGAGAAAGCAGAGATCAGTATCTTGTTGAATGTCCTTTGTTGTACCTCCAGCTGAAGAACATAACACATCTCTCGCATAGTCCTACCTAGTCACGTGGTATACTAGGTAGGAGTCCACAGCAGTCTGGGGACTCCTAAAGACCAGGTCAAAGTATAAGCTATTAACATTTTCCAGAACAGTTTTCTACACACTGGAATGTTCCGACTGTACAGGACAAAATCCTGTATGCTCTGCTGGACCACAGGATTCAGGATGAAATGCCACATGGAAAAACTCCCTGCACATTGCCTCTCAGATTCTCAACAAATTATTTCCCATATCTTGATGGTGAGAAGGCCTTATTTGCCCATGTATTTATAGAGTAAGCTTATGTGCACAGAAGGCAGTACACTTCTGACCATGCTACGCTTCTCTTACAACTGGTGTAGCTAAGTTGGGCTCACAGGGTTTTGCCATTTCCACTTGAGGACCCCTTGAATCTTTTGGTCAGTATAACCTCTGGGTAAGTCCTGGGGCTTCTTTGACTTTCTGGGCCTGTGAATGCCATGCTCTTTCCTTGCTAGGGAGTTTTTGGCTGTGGCAATGCATTTACTGCTGTTGAAGCTGGCTTTAGAAGTTGCAGCCTGCCCTAAGGGACTAATTCCTACACATTTGCTGTGCTAGTCAAAGCTTTTGTCTGGCTACAGGACCGACAGGGAGCTCCTGTGACAGAAATTCACCAAAAAAGAAGAAACAGTGAATATTTTAAATCCACTCTAATGCCTGCTCCCTTTAAGAGAAGCTGAGGCAAGCTGGCAGGAATCCCAGTTAGGCAAGGCAGCTTTGCTGAGACAGAGCGGGGCCTGTTGGTCATTTGTCTGCAAGAGGTGGAGGGCCTGAGCCGGCATGTTCAGGTCTCTCTTGGCAGGAGCTCCAACAGGGAAGCAGCCTGGTCTCTCTAACAGCCTCCGTTTCCTCCAGCACATTGTCAGCATCCATTCCCTCCTGTTTGTCCTCTTCAGAAGGATCTTTTTTACATGATTACTTTGATACAAATGAGCCCTCCTGGAGTGATTTAGAAGATAAAGCCCAGTGGTTCCCCATAGGCTCTAACACAGGCTCTTCCTTCAAGTGTCTCTACCCTTTTGATTCCAGACAGCACATTCCAGCAAATACTTGAAAATACTCTCCTCCTCTTGCCTCTCATACCAGGATAAGATTTTTAACCCATTGCTATCCCTTGAAAACATGATACAGCAGCATGCACAGCAACTACTCTCATGCACTCCCTGGAGTTTAATACTACACATAGAGCAAAACCAAAATGAAGGATGTACTAAAGAGACACAAAAATAACTGTACAATTAGGAAATGTACACACATTTGCCTACACAAGGCCTGCTTCTGTAACACTTAGGAGTCATGTATAATGGCTTCAGGCTCCAATTTGCAAGTGCAAAAATCATGGAAATGTCACATCTATCAACAGGATACCTCTGCAGAGAACTAGAAATGTGTTTTCACATCTTCAGATTGTGTGTTCCACCATGGTGACCAGACAATACTTTTTACTTGGTTTATACACCATATTTGTAGATTCATAGATGCTGCAAGGGAGGAGTTGCTGAAATAAATTCAGCGATGAACACAACGAGCTGCAGAACTGGACCATCTTGCCTTGAATCCTGTTTCTGACAGTAGCAAATGCTGATGGCAGAATGTAAGAATAAGACATTTTTGTAGCCTCTTCTGCTGCACCCTGTCTAACGTCTAACAGGTACATAACCTCACATTCTTCTAAACCACTCCATAGACCCTGAGCCTTTATTTTAAGAGCAAAATTTCAGTAGTAATAATCTGAGTGCCATGAGGAACTAAAGCTGAGTTGAGGAACAAAGAGTCTTTAAGACAGCAGGGGAAAAAAAAAAAACACTGAGATATTTTAAAATGGAACATTACAAACACTGAAAACAAGCACACTAAAGAAATGGGACAGCGAGACACATGGGAGCAAGTGGAAGGAGGCAGAGTCAACTGCATTTAACTGCATAGAAAGTTTGCTTTATATAATACATTTCCACTCCTAGGCTTAAATTATGGCTTTCCTCTACCACTGGCCCTAATAAAAAAAAAACCAAACCAAAACAACAGCAACAACAACATGAAGAATGTTCCAGCTTTGGGGATCAAGGGAGAAATTCAGGCACTAGGTTCTATAATATGGTCACAGATATCCCCCTCCCAACTGCTTTCTCTCCCCCTGCTATAACCACCCATGTCTTTGTCTGGAGAGCTGACAGGTTTAAATAGAGCATATAAAACTGGCTGTTTTCAAGACTCCATTTCTGCCTGTATCAGACAGAATGTAACAGACTTCTTTACACTCAGAATCACTTTTTCAAATTTCAGTTTTGATTACTTCAGGGCTATGTTTCACACTATGCTGTTATTTATTTTAATGAACTCTGCCTACTCTATCATTTGGTTCAAACTAGGAGATCTTTGGCGCTGTTATGCTACGCACAAATTCAGGATGATACAGCAAAGTAATCTAAATGGAATGAGGCCAAACAACATGTAATCATGTCTAACAAGGAGGGAGGGTAGAGAGTGCAGAGGGGGATGGGTGGGGAGAAGTAGAAATGCAATAAATACCATGCACAGAAAACCAATGCTTCTTACTATATGTGAGGCCTGACAAACAAAGAGAAGGACAGCTCCGGCTGAGACGGGAGAGCAAGATTTGGCAATCAGGTGGATGGACAGTGAAAGCCATTTTCTGAACTGGCAGCTGATTTTTTTTGTAGTGGCCTGTTTTCACAAGGGGAAAAATGTAGTCCTAGAGAAAGAACCCTGCAGTAATTTGCTCTTAGTTTTTTTGCATTGCTGTTCATGACTAGCAGAAAGCAGAAAAGGAAAAAAAAAAATGGAGTTACACCAAGAAGAAAGACTCCAGACAGTTACCTGCTTCCTAATCTGCTTGTTACCTGAAGACTAAGCCTTCTCAGTTCTTGGCATTAACTAGAGTTTCCTTACCTCTCTTCCCATGTAACTCAAATTCATTTCTGCTCTTCTTACTCTTAGGCAGTGCTTTTGTGAACTGCTTCTCAGGCAGAGCTAGAAATGGGATAAACTTCTAAGGCAGAGATAACACTAAATGGGTCCACATGTTTGCAGAACAAATAGATGAGTTGAAGGTATGGCAATGTATTCACCAGAATATTTCACTGCTTTTGCTCCAGTAGGTTCAATGACAGAAAGGTGTCTACACTGGAATAATTTGTCCCAAGGGGAAATGATAATGGAGTAAACTAGGTACACAGTATCTATTTAACTTAGGAACGTGCAGAAAAGAAAGACCAGGAGATAATGAAGCCTAAGGAAGAGCAGAAGTCCTAGAGGCTTTTATTCCTCATATACCAACCACACTCATGGAAGCACTTAATGTTGTTCTCCAAATTCTTGGACATGAACCTATAACTAAGCATACCAGAACTCCCCCTACTGAGGAGCTACCACAACCACAACTAAATATTTGGGGAATTTCTTTGGCGAAAGACTTCTCTGTTGGAAAGTGCTGATTTGTTGAAACCAAAGCTTTCTGTGGAAAAACGTCTGCTTCAATGAAATATTAGCTGGGATGAGGTTCTAGTGCTCACAGTGCAATTGCTTGACAAGACCAGGCAGATACAGCATTCCTTCTGGGGTCGTTCTGCACTGTCCATATAGTGCAGGGTCAGACAGACAAGCAGACAGACATACAAACACTAACCAGAAAGGGCAACCTCTTTAGTGTGGAAGGCCAGATTTAGAAGAGGTGTTTGAACCTGGCCTTTTCCACTGGGCTACTACTATATGGGAAGGGGGCTGGTTCCTGTCTCAGTGCCTTTCTTCAAAAGATAGGCTTAGGTGCTTTGGTTTTGTTTTTCAAGAAGAGAACAAACAAAAAGACAAAACCATTAAACTTTTCATGAAACAGCACTCTGTTCCCACTCTCTAGTTTTAACACAAATGATATCATTGCACTCACACTAGGGACTTGATAATTATTTTGGCCAAAGAAAACTAAACAAACAAGAACAAAACCTTGTAACTCTGTGTGATAGTGCTACATTTAGAAAGATTAAGCATAAGACTTAAAATGAAAGAAATCCTGCCTTGCTCTCTACGCTTCAGCCTGAGGCTCACTCTCCTTGCATGAACACTTCCATACTTGTTGCCAACACTGTTTCACTCGATCAGTGGAACAAGGTACAAGCTGGGCCCCCTGACTAGGGGAACAGCATTTTCTGATGATGTTTAAAAGCCCTAAAAACCTGTCTAAAAATGCCAGATCCTCTGTTTAAATGACGTGGCTGCAGTAAGATTTTGTTTGAAAGAATCTAACTGCAGGAAATGTGTTTTTTTGTTTTGTTGGTTTGGGTTTTTTTTGTTTGTTTGTTTGTTTTTTTAGCCCAGATGGAAAACAGAAAGGCTCTTTCTAGTTCTTGAATCTCATTCTGTGCTATCACAAGCAACTGCATTGTTTAACTCCATTCTGAAATACCTCAGGCCCCATATATGCCAAGGACTTTTAAAACAGCTCAGCTGCTTGGCAAATTCTTAGTTAGTTCAACCTGGGTGTGCATTTGTCCATGCTGGTCACTGCACAAGGGCTGTTGCTGCAAGCACTCAGGGTTGAGGAGCTTAGTGTGCTGCTCTGTGGTGTCTGTGCTAAAGCCAGGTGATGCCTGTTTCACTGTAGTTGTCCTGAGTCCAAAGAGAACTGTGCCTCCTCCTGATTCTGTGTTTCCAAGGCAGCATCATCAAGTAGCTTCAAGCCACTATCAAATTTGGGCAAAAACAAATAAAAGAATTACCTTCTGGATATATTTATATGCCTAGCAATAAAATATGGCATTTAAAAATATTTTGGGTTGGTTTTTTTTTTGAAAGCCACAAGCTATGAAAACAGGATGAAGACAAAGTCTTGCAGACACTGCTTGCTGGAATACAGTTAAGCATAAATTAATTGAGGTTCTAAGCAACAGTGAAGACCAGTCCACAAACAAGCTGTGAGCTCACAGCCACCTTGACACAAGTCTGCAGTTAGGATTAAAAGCTGAACCACAGCCATTTCAAAAATCATGGCATTATCTGAAGTCCTTTTGTTGGTCCAAAATAAGCTTTATTTGTGGATCAGTATTACGCGACTGATATTTTTATGTCCCTCATTTTCTGTACACAGTCACTGTTGTGGCAACAAGTGATAATGCCTCACACTTTAGGGTTTGCTGATGTATAAGCCACTCTAGAGGGAACTTCCCAGGGAGAAAGCAACAATGATCCACACATTAGCCATCTACAGAGGGTCGAGAAGAGTTAAAGCATGTTGCTGTGCCATCAAGCCTTCCCAAGCAATTATCAAAAGAAAGGTTAGCGGAGACACTTTGGTCCCAGGCTGTGTTTGCCCATCAGGTTTTTGAGCTGTAAAACTCAAGGGCTAGAAAAGGCCAAGAAAATTCAAGAGCCACTTGGTGAGAGGGAGGGGCTATTTGCCAAAGCATGGGCCAATGAAAATCTGCTGTGACCAAAAGAGCAAGTAATACCAAGATTGCCTCCATGCCACAGCTTCTCTTAGGATATTGACTTCCAGCATCCACATGACTGCATCTGACTGACAAGGCGGCCACGATTCAATTATCAATCTGTACAGACCCACCTTTAGTACTATCATGGACATGAAGAGGTACACCTAGAAAAGGAATCTATCACCCCAAATACCATAAAAAGATTATGCTCCTAAAATGCAGATGTTGAATATCTGATTGATGCCAATCACCGATTTATGAATTTTTTTTTTTCCCTTTTGCTTCACAAGATTTTTCCTGAAAATATGTGTCCCAATTGATTAGATAATCCAGTCTAAATACTTACAAGCTTTGTAGGAAGTTATGGCTTGGCTATAACTTTTTGACTAATGGTAGGAGAAAGATCCATAATGTAATCCTGTAAGGCTTGATTCAGTCACACTTCAAAATCAGATTTTGGCACGCTTGTCACCTCTGTATTTAGAGTCATTGATGCATATTTACAGCCTTTTAAGTCTGTTTCTTCCTAATTTTCAGTCTAAACATTTCCTTGAAAACACAGAAATATCCATGACAAATTAGAAGACAGGCATCAAACAGCTGATCACAGAAAGCTTCATCTGATAGGCAAGAACAACATGACTATTACACCATTGTCCAAAACAGAGGCAAAGATTCTTTATCAGAAAGATACCTTGCTAGAAATGCGGGCTTGCCAGAGACTCAAATTCTCTGAAGACAAATGGCTTGATAATAAGGAGAAATACCATGTTTAGACCACGACTGCAAAGCTAGTGTCTTGGGTTTTGTGTTTTTTTTTTTTTTTCTTTTTTTCTTTTTACTTGTCACTCAAAAGAGAAAAAAGGAACATCTGTTCAAATGCCTTTGCTGTAAGTTATAAGAAATTATTACAAATTTGTTTCTTTTCACCTTTCTTTTCCTCCTTTAAAGTGAGTCTTTCTGGAGAGAATGGTGTTGCTAAAATGTTGAAAAACCAGAACACAGGCTGCCCCCCAGACATAGCATAGTCGATATATTACAGCTGGTTTTATCTGCTCCAACAGCAGGTGGAAGAAATTTAGGCAGTCAGGGTAACATTATTGTCACTTCCATATTATGGTCATGTATTGGGTTTGCATGGCAAGGTTTGGTAGTGGGGGGGCTACGGGGTGACTTCTGTGAGAAGCTGCCAGAAGCTTCCCCTGTGTCCAACAGAGCCAATGCCAGCTGGCTTGAAGATGGACCCACACTGTCCAAGGCTGAGCCCATCAGCAACGGTGGTAGTACCTCTGGGATAACATATTTAAGAAGGAGGGGTGGGGTGTGTGTGACACCAAAACAGTGCAACAACCTGCAACTGGAGAGAGGAGTGAGAATATGTGAGAAGAACAACTCTGCAGACACCAAGGGCAGTGCAGAAGGAGGGGGAGGAGGTGATCCAGGCGCAGGAGCACAGATTCCCCTGCAGCCCCTGGTAAAGACCATGGCGAGGCAGGCTGTCCCCTGCAGCCCACAGAGGTCCACAGTGGAGCAGAGATCCACCTGCAGCCTGTGGAGGACCCCACGCCAGAGCAGGGGGATGCCCAAAGGAGGGTGTGACCTTGTGGGAAGCCTGCGCTGGAACAGGCTCCTGGCAGGACCTGTGGCCCTGTGGAGAAGAGCCCAGGCTGGAGCAGGTTTGCTGGCAGGACTTGTGACCCCACGGGGGACCCACGCTGGAGCAGTCTGTTCCTGAAGGACTGCACCCCATACTAGCTTTTTTTGGAAGCTAGTATGAAATAGTACAACTTCACTAGACTTTCCTGAGATAGCACTAGTTTACACCAGCTCTGATTTTCAGGCATATTCTCTAACTACCAGTATGATGTGTGGAAACAAAAGAGATTTAAGGAAAATACTTAAGATGTCTTTCTGTAGTTATTCCATGCTTTCTTGTACCATGTTTTGCCGATTTACAGATGACTTGCTTATTAACCCAGTTTGCCCTCATGCTATCATAACTAATCTAGGGGCCAGTTCCTGCTATGCTAATCTATCACTTTGTGCAACAGCTGCATCTGAAATTGGATGAGAAATATAGATTTACTGCAGAGCAGCAGCAAGCAGTCCTTAGTACTGAACTTGCAGTCTTTATGAAGTTGAAATTCCCATGGGGTTTCGATTGAGGTGCGCAGAACTCGCTTTTAAAGGTTGTATATGAACAGAAATATAGTGAGGGCAAATGCTAGTAGGGACTCTCATGGTCTTCAGAATACTCCAGGAATAGTAAACTATAACATCATACACTAACATTAGGATACCAGGAGTTAAAGTCCTTCTACAAAGAGCAGAAATTACGTGGGGTTTTTTGCTCTGTTCACTTACTTTCAACTAGATATTTTCCCATCCCTTATTTTTTTTAGAATAGAATGAGAAACACTCTTCCAAGCCAATATGAATGTGATATTTTAAAAATATTTTCCTCATTTAGATTAGAATGAAAAATTCAACTTCATTTTTTTCATTGAAACTATTCAATTTGTCTTATCTTTTTCAATTTAAACTTCCATTTATGTGTTTCAAACAGTACAGTTTATAAAAGAAATTGTTCAAAGCAGATGTTTCAACAATGTCAAAACCTTTCCTGTAAAAATTATTTTAAAAGACAAAATGTGATAGGATAGTCTCAGAACAAGCCCTCTCCTGAAAAAATGTTGGATTTTAATGAATTATCATTTTACAACACAGACATTTAAATAAGAAATTCTTGATTAATTCCTTCCAATAACCTCTCAAGAAAGAACATCCTTTTACTATCTATCTATGAGCCTGGAATTACTGTGCAAGTGTGCTGAAGAGTGCTAGAGACAGGTATGTGCTCAAAGCCACCTGGGTACTTCTCCTCCATGACTCACTCTGGTAACCTCAAAGGAAGCACAGAGAAAATGTTCCTCTCAAAATGACAACAGAACAATGCAATCCCCATGCCCTTGACAAATCAGGCCAGAACAAAGTAGGTTGCTTTATTTTCACTTGTCACTCCAATATCCTTTTGCATGCTCTTCAACAAGGAAGACAAGAAGAGTGCATTAAGTGGCTTTACCCATTCCACATTATCCTGTTCTGCATCTGTATTGATGATGTATGCCGAGTGAGTTAAATTCATTCTTTAAAACATGGCTGTACCTGAAGTTATGTTCTCTTCCCAAGGATGTGAGCAGGGAGCATGTTCTGAATCTTGAGATTCCACTTGTCAGTGGAGTATGCTGCCATTATAGCACTAAGCTGCCATGAAAATGATAGCTTCAATTACATGTTCATGATGAGAAGTTTCCACTAAAGCTGATTTAACAATGCATTATACTGTCTATTTTCCATGCTTATGCCAAGGACTTGTAAAATTGTAAAATTTTGTCCAAGAGAATAAGCCACACCTAATTGCAACCTCCAAGTGTCAGCACTGCGGTTTAGTTTCTTCCCTCCCCACCCCTGCAAATTTCAAGTCCACAAGAAACAATTCTGCAACCAGCACCCAAATGTAGAACTTATTACTCACTCCTGCACTCATATGTTCCATCTTCAAGCAGGTGGACAGAAGTCTCTCTACATGGCTTAAACTCTCTCTCTCAATACAGGCTTGCTGACTTTTATAATTTCTCATTATGCAGCAGCAAATAATATTGAAAAATCATGCAGAATACAGATGCCATTAATAGATGAGTAGAGAAGGGAAAGAAAAACATGTTGGTAACAACTATATGATTATGAAATTCTAAAACTTTGCCAAGTGAACATTAATATATGTTCCAAAGGGTCACTTCTGCAGTTCATTGTTGAACAGAAGTTTGTATGGTCAGATGACAATGAGTTGAACATTTTTAAGATTCATCTATATATTTAAGTCAAAAAGTATCATCAAGGATACCTTTCAAACCTTATGTTTATAACCTTCATTCATCTCTGAAGAGAAATCTTTGTCCTCTCTTCCACAGCTAGCATACCTTGCAGACAAGATTCTTTTCAGCTCTATACCTCAAAACAGACAAGGGGCTACATATTATACTGTTCATATATATGTTCATTAAAAAGATAAGGGAAGACAAGAAGGCATGCATGAGTGTGTGAAATGGACAGATTAGGCACCTAAGGCCACAGACAACAGCAGGAATACATTTGCTTCCATGATCTACTTATGTTTTGTCCTAGAAAACACATTAGGAAAACATTATTAAGAAACTGTCACATGCCTACTCATATTGAATGTAGAAGTTTAGTACTTCTTAGGGTCAGGCCTTGAAGACAATATAATTTCTATAAAGCAGTAATGGAAAATCAGTTATTTAATTTGTTCAACCACAGTAAAAGAAATGACTGTTTCTAACACCACTCTTAAATTGGAGCAGGTCAGATTTTTTCCCCCCTGAATTTTTATTGGGCAAAAAACAACAAAAAACAAACAAAAACAAACTTTGTGGTGATTTCTGCAACAAACTAACAGTACAAGATACTGTTAAAAAATTAAAAACATGTGTTTTCCTGCATAACCATGCAGGGTTTTTTGTACCATTGCTAATGCAAATCACTATTGTGGGTCCAAACATACCACTCCATGAAGTGGATCCATTTGGGAAAGATGTGATTAGAGACATAGAAGGGTCAGCAGAGATGCCGTGCAAGGCAAACACTCACCTTGTTCTAATAGATGTTAGCAACATTGGAGGACTTTGGTAAGACTAAGAACCACAGGTTTGGTGTCTTTTTGGTATTAAAATTTATGTATAAACATCTCTCTTCCAAGACAGCTGACAGCATTTGCCTGCAGAGGGTCACCGTGGTTTTCTCCAAGCCCAGCAGGAGCTGCTGAATACTTGCAATCAGTCCACAGAAAGATAAGGCAGGATTGGAGCCCAAGAAATCCAAGACTGTTTACTAATCACTCATCCCATTGCTTCCAGTCTTGCCAATCTAGATCAAGATGAAGGGAGTGAATTCTACTGTTGAAAAGACCATGGGGGTAACGGGGCGGGGGAATCACACACAAAGAAACCCCGTTAACTGGAAAGCTGAAGACCAAATGCCCTTCCTTTTCCTTGCTGCAGAAAGCATATACTCCCACACATACTCCTATAAACAGAAAACCAATGTTGACCACAGCCAATATTGACAGGGAAATACTCTGCTCAGTGAACAGCCAGCCAGGCCATATCCCTATCTCTGCATTGAACTTCAGCTGGCTGCAAAGAGTAATATTATCTTTATAAGTGATATACACAAGACCTGTGTAAACGCAGTATCTGGTTTTAAAAAACGCTCTGTCAAGATTATATAATCTAGCAAACGTAAAAACAAATGCATGTTGCACCAACCAATCCTCACGAGAGCCATGTTTAGAAGGAAACACAGAGCTCTGGCATTATATTTATGTTGCTAGCTAAATCTGCTGGGTACTATCAAGGCCAAGTTGTAATCTTCCTCAGAGAGGTTACTCCTCCCTTGCAGGGCAGAACTCACTTGATTTCACTGGGACCAATATTTGGCTCTCAGAGCATAAACTACAAAGTAGCAGCCAGGCCACACTGCTGCAGCTCACACAGCCAACAGCAAAAAAGGAAATGAAGAAGCTAGTACTGCCAGTACTTCGTAGGGGGAATGAAAAGGTCAGCGTTTCACAGATATGTTCTGCATATAGACACGTGTGTATACACTTGCAAGAAACCTGTTCCCTCCCCCTGGTGTGCTATATGTTGTTTTGTACATGCAGCCCTGTTTTCTAATTGCAAGCCTTGAGGAAGTACTATTGGAACAACCATCCTGGACATGGATATCATTGTTTGACTTGTCTGTATTCTACTTTATCAAGCTTTGACACACAAGTTTCACATCCAGAAAAAAAAAGGGGCCTTCAAAACAGGGAGCTAATTTGGACCCCGGTTTTAGTGTAAGCACACCGTTAGTGCCCAAGCCTTATGCTGTGCAGACTTTTTTCTGTCACTTTCTAGAACAGCAGCAATAGTTAAATTGGGATGAGGTTCCCTACCGTATGTCATTGACATTTTTATAGTACTGGAATCAAGTGGACTTTTGCTGTTTCATCTCTATTCACTTGTTTGTTTTGTAATAACCAGTCTATTTTTAAAAGCAGAATCATCTGTCCTGGATATTTGGCTGTGTCTGAGTGCAGTACATTAATTAACCTTCAAATGTGCAAATTTAACAGCCTGCAATTATTGCAGTCATCTTTCATTACAGACCCTTTTAAACAAATAGGGTTTTTTCCATGTAGGATGAGCTTCCCCAAAACTAGCAAAACCAACAACAAAACCAAATGTAATCCCATGCTCTCTTGCAGGCCACAGACAGGAGGCACCAGAGGCACAAGTGCCAAGAGCTTTGGAAGGTGAGCACTGCCCCTCAGCCCAAGGCCAGGGAAGATGTGACTATCCCTGCTGTCTTCCCCGGAGCTTTGCCAGGGGTATTACCCCGTGCTGGCTCCAGAGCAGCTGCACATCACCACTTTGCATCTTAGCTTGAACCAGTGTTACAAACTGCTTAGTTCCTAGCTATGGCTCAGGACTCAGCACACAAGTGGTTCTCCTGCCATGCCAATGGATTAGCAGAAGCTTCTGGCCAAGAAGTGGTACATACAGCTAAGAGAGATGATGTCCAAAACTGTGACAGTAATAGTTATCTGCACTCATCTACCAGAGTGCTTAAGCATATGCTTACCATTAACCCCTTCTTAAAGTCTTCCTGGTATTAAAGGGACTTAGGATGTACTTGAAAGCTCTGTTGAACACATGAACTGAAGCATGTGCTTAAAAGCGGTCAGATGAACTGCAGTCTCAATAGATTGAAAAGTTATTTTTGAAGGCAGCAATGAAATACAACAAATATCTTCCAGAAGGCTTAACATAAAACACTCAAAAATGGGATGCTTGGGGTCAGTGTCAACGTACCATAAACCCAAGATTTACTGGAATCATATTTCATTAGAAATCAGTGTGTGTATACGCTGGGAAGGAAAGATGGCAAAGGGGATTCTAGAACTTAAATAATATTTTCTGGTATCTAATACAAAATATTTCTAGATTGTATGCTTCATCACAGTTTTGGCTTTTTATTTTTGTTTAAAGTTCACTTAGAAATAATTTCCCCTATTTTAATGTTTTTCAACATGTCTTTTTCCTAATTTAATGTAAGTTCCTTAAAGCAGGAAAATACTTCTTACATACATAACCCAGCTGGATTTTCCAATTCAGTTTTGCAGAATTTCAGGAATGAAATATACTGATTTATTTAAAGAGCTGCTTGGATGCTGAAGGCACTAAGGCCTTTTCATACCTAGGGAAAACTGAACTACATAGTTACTACAGAATAACTATTTCACAACACTCCTTTCAGTGCAGTTTAGTTATTCAGAGCAGCTCCAGACATACTCCTGCAAAATAAAAGTCACTTTAATTTTAGATTAAGGAATGAAAATGGGATAGCTATGCTAGAACTGTTAATTCTGCAGCAGCTAAGCCACAAAGAATTTTCCCGGGCAAAAAAGTATGCCCATTTCTGTAACTTCACTTTTTAAGGGAACAGTTGTGAAATGGCCACCAAAAAAAAAAAATAAAAAAATCAGTGTTAGGGAACAGCAAGAATGTATTTTGCACTCTTTCTCCTCCACAGATTTCATTGCATGAACCTTCAGATGTATGTTGGGACTGAAGAATCAGGCTTCAGGAAAACAGTAACCATAATATTTTCCACAATGCCCAGAAAATTTAGGATTCTCGGTTTCATTTGACTGTATTAGTAATTCTTAGAAATTAGACTTTGTATTATAGTGCAGTAATGAACATTCTTTTTTAATGAGTTTTTCATCCTTTGATCTCATTGGTTTCTGTTATTTGGAAACACCAAATTTCTTCATAGCAGACATTCAAGATAACACATTTTAAAAATGGAATAAAATTAAAAGTTAAAGATAGCAGTAATTACAAGTATGCACAGAAACTACCCTCATTATTTGTTTCCCATTGTACAGAAGCTAAGTTAGTAGTTGTATTATTTTTGGAGGTGTTGGCTTGATTTTTAGAATTTATCAGATATATCTAGCATGTGTCAGCTTCAATGGAACTTGTGGTTTTCAAATCTGGCTAAGAAAACGTAGGGCACACATGGCCAGCATGACAGAAGATTTGCACCTACTCTGATGCAGCTGGTTTAGTTTGAGAGAGTTTTTTCCCTTTTGTGCCTTGTACCATTCAGCATTGAAAGTACCTTTTCTGTGAAAGGACATTGCTAAACTTTCTGTTGAGAAAAACTCACCTGACCCTTCCCTCTCATCTTCCCACTCCCAAATAGTGCCCATTAATTGTTCTATTCAGCAATTCCTTGCCCTTTACTATGGAGAAAACATCTATTATCCAAGCAGTTTTCAGTGACCTTGGCATCACTATAGCTGTTCAGGAGGCCTCCAAAAGACAGATGACTCCAACTATGTGGTCTGAACTTGGGCACTGCAGCAAACATCCTCTTCTCAACCGAGTCGCTCGTCTTCTATCCAGTACTCATGCCTGACCTTGAATTTGCAAAACTACTCTTGGCTTTGGGGACAAAACAGTGATGACTTCTTTCCTTTATTGTGTTCTGTATCATTTGATAGATATAACTGTTTCACCTGTGACATTAGTGTTGCACTTTCTTCCCTAAGTAAACTCAGAGAGCATAAGGCAATTATAGAGCAGGGACATGAAGCAAAATGGCAGGCAAGCTTTTAAAAATAATGTGATTACAGCATTCTCACTGCTCTGCAAAGATGATTCATAGCACCTCTTAACTGGTACTCATGTATACTTTTTGTCTTTGATTTTTTCCCCAACGTGCAACAGAAATGCATATAAAAGTTTCAAAATAGGTGATGAAACCTCCTTCGTGGCAGTTTTCATTAATATATTCTCCAATAAACTGATTAACATATTTTATAAGAGGCAGAAACTGTATTTCCTCTCCAAAATCAGGGAAAGGAGAAGTCCTGTTCTCACACCTAAGTGTATTAAAGCAAAGGAACACTACTGTCTCAACTTTTAGACACAAATAGCATTGCCACATCCTCTGATGGGCCTGTCCCCAATTTGTTTTTAATTTGTTGAATTTAAAAACAGAAAATGGGCATTTGCTCTGGTTTAAGCAAACTGCAGCAGAACCTCAGATAAATGTTCTCTTCATGACATGAGTAAAGAAATCAGTGTATTGATGAAAGTTTATTCAGCTCAGGGACTATCCCAGAAGTATCAGCCAGACACATCACCGCCTGTCCACCTCTGTCAGAGCTCAGGCATAGTTCCGGAAGCCTGAGACTATTTTTTGCCATCTGCAATGCTTGTCTTACACTGGCAGTGCTTGGCCCAGGCTGAGAAATGCCTACACTTCTACTTCCTCCACTGGAGACAACACAGAGGAAACAGAAGGAAGAACTAAGACAATTCAGTCTCCTTGTATTTGTGCTATGCAGTATAACAAGCTGTCTGGCGGTCCGTCTCAGGCACATGGAAAACAATTACCCCTGAGCTAGTACAGGTTCTCACGCCTCAGAGTAGATCATATCCATATTGATAGACTGATAGTAACTGCCGGCAGTAAAACAAACAGGCTATATAACCAATGTCTGTTGACCTAACAATTTTTTTTAAGCTTACAAATAACAACAGCAGACATTTCTGAAAAGGTTCATAGGCCTCACTGATATTTTAATATTTTGTTACACTGAACTTGGGCCTTGTAGCCTCCACCAAGTTTAATTGGATATCCCTTAATAGACTGAATTAGAAAGGAAAACAAACAATTAATTTTGCCTGTAACATGCCAAACTGAGTGAAAAGACAGATTGCTTATTGACTTTCCTTTGCTCTTTGTCTTTCAAAACACAGGAGCACAGCGTGTGTGTGTGTGTCCTATTGCACCGTACCTTGTTTAACCAGGGACTGTTGTGACACCCCACTTCTGGTGGTCAGGAAATGCTAACAGCAAAGCAGACACTGGGGCTTCATAGCCCAAATCTGCTATTCCTGACTGTACACAGCAAAACTTTATTGGGAAACTGCCCATTTGCTCTCCACTTGGCCAAGTGCTCTCTTATTCTAAAAAATAATTTTAACAAGCTAAATACTCAGAAAACCTCATCTCTTAGTAAATTATATGAAACTATACTGTTTTCAATCCATAAATTGGGTCATAAGAGGCTTAAGCATAACATATAATAAGGCTCAAGATTTTAACTTTAGTATTTTGTACTAAAGAGTAAAGAGAGAAGCATCATGTTCCCAAGGCTCTCCCTCTCCAAAAGGGTATTACAAGAAAATAGCACTCAATTTTCAGTGTAAGACATGGCTGCCCCTTCAAATGCTCAAGGCTGAAAACTGTGACAGCTTCCATCTTCTTATCTGCTCGTGCTTCCTCCTCCTTATCAGGTGCTTACAGACAGCAATAGGATGATAGGGAAGCTGCTGCTTGTGCTGCATCAGAAAGCAAAAAGCAGCACAGATGTGTACAAACACGCAACTCAACCAAGCCAAGCTCCAGTTCCCCACCTGCTTGTATGAGGCCAACAAATCAAGAACCAATTGAGAATACACTTGCCTAAACCTTCACATTTAAACTCTTCTCCTGCCAGAATACACATATACAGGAAATTTGATTAACCCCCACTCCAAAAAGGGCAATACAGTCCTTCAATACCTTTTCACTTAATGAAAAGGACAGGCTACAAAAATACTTTGAACAATATTCAACCCTGAGATAGTACTTCCCTTTCTCCAATTTGTGTAACATGCTTGTCAAAAAAGAGCTTATACATCACTTAGAAAGAAAGGTTGCCACAGTGGTCATTATTGAAAAAATACAATCTACACATGCGACATCGACCACGTTCAGCCTGTGACCACTTAGAATCTCAGAAAACAACACACACAGAAAGTCAACTGCATTTAAGCTCTATCTCTGAAAGGGAAATAAACTTCCAAGACACACGATGTATGAAACTCCATGTGGATCTCATGGTCCTGGATAGCAATGGTCTGTGGGGAAAAAAAAAAACCCTGTTCTCTTTTTCACTTTTTTTTTCCTGAAATTGGTCACACAAAGTATATATTTTATGGGATGCCAGTGTACTAACACATATAAACTCAAAATCAGGCTTTTTCCTTATAGAAGAGCTGAAGTCATCCTTCAGTCATTCACATTCTTAATTTAATCAGGAAGATAAACATCATGTGTCCAAGCACAATGGATCAATAGATGTTATGTCAACACAACTTACAAATAGAGACCAGTTACTGACCACTCAAGTTTTACAGCAAATTTAGATTATTTTTATTTTAAAACCTCAGAGATGACTAATTAGGCAAAACAACAATTAAAAAGCCATATCTGCAGAAAGATAGGAGTGTGCAAATAATAGTTTCATAGAGATACACTTCTTTATTGAGAAAGTGAATTTTCTGTTGATGAGGTGAAGTGGAATCTAGATCAAGATCTACCCACATGCACGATAACAGAAAAAAAAAAAATTACCTTAGCCACATCTTGAGTGCACAGACATTTGCTGTAGATGCAAATTTTTTTGGCTAACTTGCCTGAAAAAGAAGAGGTAGGCATAGGTTTTCTCCATAACAAAGTTTCCATTGGAAGCTGATCCCAATCCTTGCACATTTGCCAATCAAGCAAGTATTTTCTTGTATGACTTTTCTAAACACTAAAGCCTGTCTTAAGCCTTGGAATTGAGGATAGATCTTACAAAACAGCATGTGCAGAGAGAAGCCCTACAAAGCATAGAGCCACTGTCCCTAGCGTAACAGACAGGGTGCACTCACACCACATCCACATGTCAGGGAGGGTTTCACACTGTCTCAAGCTGCAAGGCTGGGTGGAAGAGATGGATAGAGCAGGTAAGTTTCCTGTGCTTCTAAATCAGTTATGCAGGAGTGTGTAAATTACTGCCATACTACCATGGTAGGCAGGAAGAAGTCCTGGATTGGCATCCTAAAGTCCTGACAACCATCCTGACACTGAAATTCTGATGATGTGCAAAGATTATTTGTGTTATCTATTATTTCACTGCTGACGTGCAAAAAATCTGATTCATTAAAAACATACCTATGCTGAGTTTATGCATTTCCCATGTGTCATGCAAACTAGCTTGAAAAGGACCCCCTTGAACTTTCTCTAGGAATGTGCTGTTTGGGTGAAAGGACACATTTCATAGGGATTAAGGGGAGTAATCTCTTTGCCTTCAAATCAGTGAGACTCTTGACAAAGTAAGGTAGAGTTCAAGGGATCTGGAAAATATCCAGACCTAGTCCATAATCCTTCTTAATTGAGTGGAAAAAAGTTGGAGATTGTTCTACAACCAATCTGATTTTATATTAAGATTGCCATGGCAGCCTCTGATACCATTTTGATATGGGGTACATGCATAATCTCATGGGTGAGGGGCAAATTGTTTTCTAGTAACATTGGATGACTTGGGCAGTTTGCTGAATTGACATGCTGTGTATTTGTTAGCACTTCTCCCCTGGATATACACCTGGTTCCCACTACTTTGGTTCTACTTCAGTTAGATCCTCAGGTGAATTCAGATGAAAACTCTCATGGCAAATTAGCTTGCCAAAGCTTGTACAGATATTAAGAAATACATAGAGCAGAAGATAAAACCTATTGCCTCTCTACCCAAGCACTCATGATTCTGTGAGTGTCTACAGCTTAGAGCTAGGTTTTGTTTGGCACTAATGAAAAGAAAGAGGCTGTGTAATGATTAGTGTTTAGCAAGACCCACCTCAGAACCTTAGAAAAACACTGTTATGGGTTCAGAAAACAACCACTAAGATTAACTATGAGATCACTATCATAATAAAATTACTTTAGCTTAAAAAAATTAATTTTCAGATCTAAGACTCAAATCCTACAAATTCTTGGTGCTCACATGAAAACCTTTTCCTATAAATGTAGTTAAGAAATTAAATTTTCCCAGAGGATCATAAAGCAACTATTAAAAATAATCAGTCACACAGGGCATCTCATTAAGAATTAAATTGACATAGATTTCAATTAGTCTCATTTCTAACTAACATAACAATAGACCTACTGGGGCAGACGGCAAGATCTGAAGTTTCCTTTGGCTATCTTTTACAGATTCTGAAAGAGCTGGGGGAAAAAAAAAAATATCCCTCAGACAAGAAGTTAACCCAACTCATAAAACATACTGGCATGTTCTAATAACAAGGGAAAGACAAGTTTGCATAGGTTGAGGTAAAGCTAGGCAATATAAGTCAGACAATATTTTGAGTAGAGGTATTGCATCTACCTGTCATGCCTCTTCTGAAAACCTATATGACTAGCCTGGTACCCTGACACAGACAGTGGCCTGGGAAACATAGGAAGAGGGAAAGATAAGTGTTCATCCCCAGTATCTTTCCAGCCTTCAGGGACCTGCAGCTGAGGGAACTTCCTAAACTAACAATGGTTCCTCATACTGAATAACTCTTGATTAGTTTTTCTCGGTAAGTTTTTCTTGGTAAGCCATGTAAGTGTTTTTCTGTCCACAACATTCTGGCTGCTTGCTTTAAGGTTTATTAAGTTAGACTTAAATTCAGAGCAGGACTTGCCCCATTTCCTGTTGAGGAACAATTCCTGTAAATAATTTGTTTTGTAAAGTTTTTGTTCACTTCTTCCTGGAACCTGGAGAAGATCATCTCTCTGCCTGAGGATGATGCACTGATATTTGTCATGAATTCCAGAATCAAACCTAGCAGTCTCTCTCTGTTGAGGGAGGAGGATGAAGTCCAGTGGTACTAATGGAGCAAAATGTTGGTTCATAAATGTAGACAAATAGACCCGAAGCTCTTCTATTTAAATTGCCAGTCTCACTCATGAGTCCCTTCCTACCATTGGTGATCTTTTTTTTTTCTCTTCCCTATAACCTTTATATGAGGAGGTCATGCCAATCCCAGGAAATACCAAAGAACAGCTGAATTCCAGCCTCAAACCTCAAATTCACTTCTGTTCCCCAGCCAGGAGCAAAATTCAGAAAGTGATTGTAATGCATTATTATTACTATTATTTTTATTATTATGGGACTCATTAAAAACATCTTTAGTATCTTTTAGATGCAAATTACTACAAGACAGCAATGGCCTAAGCGTTATCTGTAGCAGATTAATTCTCAGTTTATCTGGAGGGACTTTCTCAGAATAATCAATGTATAGTAGTTTTGTAAGCAAACTAATAAGCAAATTCATCACATGCATCACATACAAACATTATCTAGAAAATTTGCAATAAGGCACATGATGCTTTCTTTAGCCTAAGTTTCTACTTTCTCAATGCTTTAAAGAGAGGGCAGTGATGTAACCCGCTATTCAATATGCACTGCTTCTTCCCTCTGTGCTTGATTCACAGATGATGTGAATGCACGTTAGTTCCAGCTAGGGAACATATTATTGCACTATAAGCTATAAAGGTTCTTGCTCTTAAATGTACAGATCTTTCAGTGACAAAGATCACAACCACTGCATCACAGGTGAGTGGTGCAGTAGAAAAGAATGCCCTGTGCAGTCAGATAAGGGCCAGAAGATGCAAAAAGGTTACTAACCTAGAATCTTTAAGGAAGTCTGCTTAATGTTGGACATGCCATTTACAAGCTTCTCTGAGACATCCTTCACAAGAGCTAAGTAGTCCTTTAATTTATCAGCACATGTGCCTGCCTTTTGGATGAGATACAGAACCAGAGGCTATTAAAAAGACTATTCATTGTAAGATTATTCACATTAGCAGCGTTTCCCCTCACAGCACTAGTGATAATGGTCATGGTATTGACCCTGGGTTTGGTACAAGTTAGATGACTTACATTAGCAGGCCTGTATTTCACATTAACATGAATCATGAACTCCTGCTAGTGAACTAAAACACAATGTAGCAGGAACAAATGGTTGTAAACAACTGCTTGACCAGAGATCCCAATCCCTCTACAGTATTATAGAGCAGCAAGAGGAAGTTTGGCACATAGACAAAGGTCTATTCAGTGAGAAGTCCTGCAGTTTTGGTGCCTAAAACATTGTCTGGTAGGTCAGTCCAGAATAGGGTTGCACATTTTTGAAGGTACGACTCAAACTCCCCTGGGCTATGTATCAAATAATTTGACAGCTGACTTGGAGAAATGCTCAACTCTTATACCTGACAAAGATTTTCCTGAAATCTCTAATGTTTATAGCTAGCTGTGTCAATCTGCATCTGGGATCCAATTAGTGGGGTCAGCCAGTGTTTCTTACAGGGAGGACAACTTAATCACCTCTCTACCTTTTGCCCTCTTGCCAAATTCCTTGCATACAGTAAGTCTATAAGGCCTCTTACTACTCACCTTAAAATTATACCACTAGCCTTAAAACACATCACTGCTACAATCCAAAACATACACTCATTTGTAATGTTTGAGCTGAGCTGTTCCTACAGACTTCTATGCTAGGATTAAGTACACTTCTAAAATGTTCATTTATAATGCATCAGATTGTCATATCAGCTGTCAGTGTAGCAAAGCATCACTGCAAGTTACCTTAACTGCTTACTTCCCATCATTTTGATGGCAGCATATAGCTATATGTTTTGCGAGGTAAACCATTTTAGTAGCTTTAACTCTGAAGGAAGAGAACTGGTGAGTGAAGTCTCAGGGCTAGATTCAGACATGATGAATAGGGAAGAAGGCATAGAGCTGTATCTGATACCCCTTGACCATGTGTAATATATGCACAGTGCAAAGTGGGAGGACGTTACAGCCACCAAGGACAACGGAGAACAGTTAATACCTTCCTCATGTCTTGGTCAAAAAACCTCAGCACTTTCTCCCTTTTTTCCCCCCATGTCTTCATTTTGTTTATATACATGCATATATACACACACACACACGATTAAATAAGTATTTTATCATGTAATTTAACCATTTGAAACTGCCCTGAGTATCTTGGAGGAGAGAGAGCCTCACATGCAAATGCCACTCTATGCTCTAACACGTACTGGTCAGGAAAAATGAAGAGATAAATTAATTTTTGGAAAGAGGTTATGCATTTATGTCCACACTGTGCCCCTGGTTAATCTAGGCAATATCACCTTATACTTTGAAACTATAATTATTTTGGAGAAGCTGGTATAGGACAAGAAAACACTGTAGAATCATGCACAATGAAGAGAACACAGCCATAATATTGGGTATCACCAGAAGACAAACAAAACCCTTTACCTTTGTTTGCATTCAGTTCCCCTGTGCAAAGGGAAACACATTAAAGGGATCTGGCACTATTGACCTGGTAAGGCAAGATCTTACCTACGATTTCTTTAGGCATACGTTAGTGCCCGAAATGCAAAGGAACAGAAAACTGGACTACTGATTTTAAGTACAAACCATCCATATGCTGCACAGAGCCTAAACGTGCGACACCAACTAGGTTTCAATTCAGTGATTTTTGGATATCGTTGAAAGCAGAGTAACAAATTTAAAGCTAAAACAGATAGTGATTTTATTTACTGCCAACCTTCTCCCCCCCCCCCTTTTTTTTCTGTTTTTATACTTAGCTGGTTTTGATTCAGAAGTCATGTTTTAAAAATCATCTAACATTTAAAATAAGGAATACAGAGTTTAAATAAGCTGGTTTTAGTTTCTTTTTCATATTTCAGAATTTTTAAAACCAGACAGGCTGATAAGACATTTTTCCTTCCACTTCTTTGCAAAAAAGCTTCCATATTGAATAGTGTCCGTTTTTAAGTGAAAAACACGAGGCAAGCTTAGACACATTTTGATGTATATTCAAAACTATCATTGTGTTTATCTTCATGTTGCAGAGCATTCTGTACACAGCACTGTGGGAAACCTAGACTGCAAAGCATTTGTGCTTTCAGAATAAGCATTTCATTTGTTAAGGCTCACACTCCTTCAATTTACACAGGAAACATTCACCTAAAGTAAACATCTCAACCATTGAAAGCCATCTCTGAATTTTAAAATAGTTACCAGTTCATGGGAAAGCATTTCCAAGGAATAAGAACTTAGAAAGAGTGTCCATAACATCATAAGTAACACCCCCCAAAAAAACCCCCACACCCATTCGTATTTATAAATAGCAGGCTGTATATTAATTAACACACATTATCTACACATTGCCTGCCGACATTGTTACAGCCCAAACAAGTTAATTCCTTCAGGGTGATTAGGGTGTAGTTTTCCATTTAAAACATACAGGATGCATGCACATACAACTTTAACATCCTATACCCCCCAACACACCAAGCTTTGTCTAGAGCTGGGAGAACTCCACCAGACTGACACTATTTTAGATGACCACAGTCAGCTGGTGCAGGGCAGCCACAAGCACAGCAGGGGAACTAAGAGTCATGAACCCCCATTTTGCAAGCCTCCACTTACAGATTCTCTGTACGGACATACATTCAGTGTCAAAGGAATTTGGTCAAAGTGCAATATAGTTAATCGCATTCACTGAACACATGTATTGAAAACTCTCCTCTGAAAGATACTTCACTTAGTCCTTGTCTCCTCCAATAAAAAAAAAAAACCCAAACATTTGGCTGTAAATCAGTTGTTTTACAGTTAGGAAAATATTTTTTCTTTCCTTTGAAGGCTACTTGCTTGAAAGATCAGGTGAGACTTTGCCAGGTAGTGAAGATGACTTCTAGTACAAAGCAGAGCTTTTCAGTTTTACTTGCAGAATTTTTCTTGTATGCAGGCACCTCCTTTAGAAGACACTGATTTGGGAAGCAGTAAGTACCCTTTGCCTATAATTAAAGACTGCCTACATTGATTAACGTGCATGCATATAGAACACACAAAACAGATCACAGGGAGGAATGAAGAAAAAATGCCTGACCTATCGGCAGAACAAACAACTCACTTTCCCCAGTTTCTCTGATGACACACCGTTTGCCTGGAACATACCAGTTATGCACATTGCAATTAAATACAAGTTCTTGTAATCAACAAAATCATTAACTGAGGAGGCCATCTCCTCCCATGCCCTGGGTTGTGGATGGTAGGTTTTAATTTACTAAATGAAGACAATCACACTGAGAGAGGAAGATCCTCATTTTGAGAGAGGCATGCTCTTGGGCACCTGTGTTATCAGCCAGCTTCTCTTGCCAAATGCAGCTGAAATCAAGAAGGTCAAAAAAGCATTTCTCCCGCTCTCAGAGAACAGCTTGACCTCTCCTACCTGTAAGTTTTAATCAGTCCAAATGAACTGACCTCTGGTCTTCTACAGTTTCTTGAAGCAGAGAGAGGTGAAGCCACTTCAGAGGTTACCTCTCTTTGCTTCAGTATTCCTATGGGTTAAATGATTACATTGAAGTCTGCCTGTCAGCTAGCAGCATAGCCAGAAACACAAAGCAGAACTCCAGCTCCCAGTTTTATGCTCCCACTTCCACACTTGGAATAATACCTCACACTTTCATCACTGCAAGAAGTAACAAGGCTTAATGCAGGGGCAACAGGCAGAAGGCTGTGCAAAGTAAGTGAAACACGGGACAGTGCAGCGTACACTTCAGCGAGATGTGAACAGAGAAATGTTTAAGTGGGATACACCAAACTCAAGGTAGAAAAGGGGATGAAAAGGCTATAAAAGGAACACTAACATGACTAAATATTTTTAAGGATAACTCACCTGTGTTCAGAAGATAAGACTTATGGACAGAAACAGGCAGGCAAGAGATTCTATGCAACATACTGATCACCTGGATAAGAAATGCCTGTTTTCATGGATACAATTCTCCTGAAGTAACAGTGCTGTAAGCCTCAGAGCTGAGTGTGCACAGTCTGTCATCTTCCCTCTCTTCTGCAGTCTTTGCAAAATGCACATAAGACTCCGTCTTTCAGGTCTTCTTTAAAGACCTTGGGCTACTTTACCATACACAGACCCTGAAATAAAAGCTATGAAGGTCTTTAGCTCAGCTATTAATTTCTTATCCTTAATGGTAGCATTAAATCAGCCAACCCTCTCTATCCTCTTTAGCTTTCAGGTTGAAAAAAATCCCAGAGTTACACAAGGATACAACCCCAAACATACAGCAAAGCCCAGGAATTACTGTTCTATTTCTTTCCCCTACTCTTTCTGGAAAAGAGTCATGGATATGACCTGTACCACTGCACACGGAGGTATTTAACCTCGAGGCCTCATGTGTATCTCTGATGATCAGCTCTGTAACTCTAACTCCTCATCACAAGCATTTGTTTCCTCCTGCTTCTTGTTGGAGTATCCTGTGGAGCAAGTGCTGGGATGCATTTGCAGCTCCAAGTTCTTCTCCCATTAATATCTGCCCACCAAACTACTGCTTCTGTATGAGCAGTAACCAGAAGTGCTCCTGAGAACATGAATGCTGGCACAAACACCACCACTCAGCAAGGTTGTTCTTCTGGAGTCTATAGTTACTTCAAGGAGAATCACTGTTGTTTAATCCTTTACATGAGAACAGGGCTAGAGCCAGACATTTGCTGCATTCCTCCTTAAAAAACAGATGCAAACCCAAAGTATCACAAATATATCCTGCCACTGACATCCCTTTTCTAAGGCAAGATAACCCATCTGCCTGACAGATCCACGGCTACATCATTGGCTTTGATTCAGAAGGCTGTATTCTGAAGGGTGAGCCATTTGCTCAGCTGCTGTTAGGCTACAGCTGATAATTCAAGTGCATTCAGAACAGAACATTTGCCGAGTTCACCTCTGCGCTTTTCAAGACCGTGAGATACGAGGCTTTTCCATTCATCAGGTTTGTCAGCTTATTTGGGCACAGCAGAGGCCAGGAGACTTATCTTTGCTCTACACAGGGAAGCAAAGATCCATACTGCAGTGCACCCAGCCAATTTTCCTTTCTAGTTATCTGTGCAGAAAATACACCACCTTCTGCACTGCCCTGAGCTGATGAGCCCCTACCAACTGCCTTACTTGAAAGCAACCTGTCACTTTCATTACACAAGACACTTGAAAACATATTATTCTCAGGCAAAAGATGCATTACAGGGAGCATACATTTACTCTAAGTAGAATGGTCTTTTTGTCTATTAAAAATGATAGAAAGCATCTAGCAGCCAGAATGTGGCTCCCAGTTTGACCTGGACGAACTGAAGTAGCACAGTTTACTGCTGCCTACAAAGATTAAAATCATCAGACCAAAACAGCATCCATGAAAGAAAGTTAGCTCATCGTCATTGTAAACACAGAGAAGCCCAAATGATCATTTGTTTGAACAGTATGGATGTCACCAACCAAATTCTTTACAAATAAATTTTTATTTGGTATATTTGTCTCTATTATTTCAGGAGGATACAATAAGTAATACAAATACAGAGATAATCATAAGCATATTTAACCGCCATTTTGCAAAAAAGCATACAATTTGTATTAGCAAGTAAATATTGGGTTGGGCTGCGCTTTTGATTAAGATGAACCGAGACATTAGAAATCAAGTATTTAAACTATTTGCCTGATTCACTTTGATTTTCCAAAGGAGTTCTCGGATCTAAGAAACTATTAACCACTAGCAGGAAACAAGCAGGTCAGAGCAGAACAGGAAAGGAACCTCTTAATCTCTTCTGTCCTTGATGAGATACAGCTGTGGCCTATCACAGCAGGTAGCTGTAGAAAACTGTCCTGTTTCTTAAGGAGATAATATTCTCAAAGCTAAAAGAGGATCCATCCTCTCTGGTAACCCTGAGTATATCTACTCTTGTAAAATGCATCATGGCTTATGTCAGGGGACAGATTGTTAAAAAAAAATAAGTGCATGTCTAAGAATCGGACAGGGAACAAAGTATTGGTTAAGTATGTGGAGAAGCAAAGGGAGAACTTGAAATGGTGGCAGCTGAAATAAGCTCAGCACAATATGCATGGAAAGAGTTTCTGGTCATTACAACAAGACTTATGACTCTGCAAATAAACAAGGTTGGTTAGATATCTAATTACCCGAGTTAAAATGAGTAGTATAACCCTGTATCTGATACACTTATTGGGGAAGCCCACAGCTCTCATTTAATTAAGCATCATTTAGACTTCTGCAGAATTTGTATCGACAGGATTCTCTTCTGCAGTACAGTACTTCACACACAGTTAGCTCCAATGAGGTCAGGGGACTTAAAACAACTGAACTCTGAGTAGTGGAAAGGAAATTTAGACCCACTGTCTTCACAGTTTTGAACAGCCCTCTGACCACTCATCTATAAGCTCATACCTTTACAATTTACTGAACTGATGAGAAAGATCTTTGAAGGCATTAGGTTCTCATTTGAACCAAGATCTTTATGCTATGCTGTCTTTAAACAGTTTGCCTGTGTGTAGATGAGCAAAAAGTGGATGATCTAAATGGATGTCCTTGCATTTTCTGTAACAGAACTTGGTTTGCAGGCTCCTTGGTTGCTTGGAGTTGATACAGTATGTATCACTACCATTTTCATCCCTACACTACTTCAGAAAGTGGGAAGTGTTCATGACAAGATGGTTAAAGGGAAAAAACCAACAAAGGGAAGCAAAGTGCCACTGGAAAAACTGAGTAAGTAAAAGAACAAGCTCTGAGTCTTCCAGTGTGTCCTATTACTTTTCTTAAGATACCAGGAAACTGTATTTCATTCAAAGTAGCAAACTATGTGTTTTAAACTACTTCATGAGCTTGCTGAGCCCGGTATTTGAAGAATGAGTCTGTTCAGCATAAGGAAATTACAGTGGAGAAATTAGTTACAACACACTTGTAAATTGCTGACATTTTACAAAAAACAAACAAAAAAGAAACAGAAAGCAAACATTGCAAACTTACTGGAATATTCCCCGGGAGGGGGAAAAAAAAAAAAGGTGATTTATCAAATTTGGGATCCCTATGAAATTCTAAAGAAAGCTGCAATTAGAGAATTAATGATGCAACACCCATATTAGCAGCTGTCATGTTCAATGCAGTAATTAAGCAACTCAAAGCTTTTGTTAGAAAGGTATAAATGTAACCATCCCTGTTTTACAGACAGGAAAGGAATAGGAAAGTTAATCATTGTCATCGCTTAAATTTAAACTTAGAACGATATGACTCCAAGTTTCATTCTCATTCCTTTGGATCATGTTTACTAGATCATTTCCATTAAATGTATTCTACATTCATCACACACACACACAGAAGGGCAGTGAGTATGAAAGCTACCTAACTTTGTGTACAGTTAGTACACAAAGCACCCTGTGCTCGCTAAAGTGAAGTAAACAGGAATTCTATCAAAATACAATATGAAAGATTAAAAGTACATCAGCAGGGAAGCCTGAAACTCAATTAACTAAATTCACCGGTTTGTCAAAAATACCTTCCGCATCTGTAAAAAGGATAGCTACACTTCTCTGCTTCACCAGAGGGCCAAAAAGGGTGCAAAAGTAGCACTGCCATAGCAAACATATAAGTATTTACCAAAATATTCTTCCTAAATTTAACAGCCACTATATTTTCTGCATCTAGCTGAAAGCAATCTCACTGTCCTGGAAGAAGTCCATCAGTTTTTCACCTGGCTTACTGGCCTAACAGTGGTGGGATGGAAGCTGTGAATTCATATATGCAAAACAATATTTAACAAAAGCTTTCTTGTGAATAAATATGCTAAAATGAATAAGTAAGCACAGAGAAATTAGTCATAATATGGTGAAAAGTAGATATGCAACTTTAATTGTAGCTCCGTTAATATGTGCTATACACATTTCCTTCTTTATCTTGGACAAGCACCCATAAAAAGAAGAAACAATTTAAGTAATGATAAACAATAAAACTAGAATGAATGACGACACAGATTAATTATATATTTAATTAGAAATTTAGTACTAGAACTGCCCATACTTATCTGAGCCATCTGAGGGTAGAAAAAGGGATTTTATGCATGCTTATAAGAGCTATCACCCTGTAGTTTTTTTTTTTTTTTTTTTTTTTAAGTACAGTTTATGCTGCTGCCCTCTCTATCATATGCATAAGCAAGTCTCAAATGGGTAGCATCACTCCTAAGAACAAGTACAGATACTGGAAAAATATTCCCCAAAGCCCTACCTACAAAAGAGAGAAAGTTCCAGGCTCTGGTTCTATTCTTGGTGCAACACTGAGCAATTCCGACATTTGACATTGGGGAAGACATGAAGTTTTTGGGTGGCCAAAAGGTTATCAGTATTATCATTCTTTATATGGACATACACACACATATATATGTATTTTTTTACAGTGCAACTGTTATATCCTAGAAATTAAACTTTTTTAAAAGAAAAACACTCCTTTAAATAAAGGCACTTGGAGAGCCTTATTCCAATAGTTATGTTTTCTGGTGAAGAAGCACTGATGTTACAGATCTAGGCATATAGCAAGTGCTTATATTCAGCCTCCTAAATCCAAATGTATCACTAAAGTTAAATTAAAATCTACAGGCACAAACAGAAGACCAAGTTCTGTCCCGATTTAATCGCTGATAAAAGAATTATATTTATCAACATGTGGCACATCTGGAAGAGGTACAGCCATGAACCGGATGGGGAGTAAATCAGGACAGAATGAGACCTCTGGAGTGCACAGCTGTACAGCAGCCAGATGTGCTCTCTGTCAACAAACATAATCCCTTTTGAGTCATTGACTCCATCACCCGCAGAAGTGGCATTATTAGCCAATGCTGTGCATGCAGTTTCACTAATGTATTCCCTCGGTTTCAGGGATAAACATATGCATAATCCTGCACTACACAACTCCCACACACTAAATAGGAGTCAGGCAGATTGGTCAGACCACCCAAGCTGAAGGTCAAACAGTGCAACTTGTAAAATGGCCAGACTGCAAACCCACTACTCATACTGGTAAGCAGTTTCCTTACTTCTAGTTCACTGAGTCAGTGGGTAACTACTTGCCAGAGGATTCATGGTTTCACCTCAGAATAGCAGAGATACTTTTATCTTAAGACACACGAAGCGACTGCCATAGTATACATGACAGTAAACTGGGGCAAAACAGAGAGAGAATTCCTAACTAGAAATGTCACAACCATCTCAGAGAATTCTCTCTCATAGATACCCATCTTCAGACTGCAGAAGATACTTGCAGAGCCTAGATCATGTTCCATGTTTTGCAATTAGAATAGCAATGATTCTTCTCTGGAAGATGATGACAGATCAGATGACCCTGCAAGCTCTTTCCTAGTCTGTCTATGGCTTTATATATGCTACTTCTAATTTTCAATGGCTACATAATGCATGGAAAGGAGGGCTAAAGTTTTACTACTCAACATGGATGAAGAGTAGAACACTGCAACAAAAGTTCATATTTCTCTACTGATAATCAAGATAAGCAGCATTTCACTTATGTTATTGATGGCACCAGAACTATTCCTAGAGAAGTATATCACGCTAGCGTGTCTAAGGATGACAAAACATGACTCATGGCAACTTTATACAAGTATCACTTACACTCTGAAAACAAAATAATACAATGCAAGACCCTTTTAATAAAGGGGAGCAAGTTTAAAGCTTCTTGACTAGCACTGCTATGTCTATGAGGCAAGGACCTAGAATGCCTTGCTAATTGATAAAGCAAAAAAGCAAGCGTCAAGTCAGTGAAGCAAATTAACGTTCCCTGGAAATGACACTGAGGACACATTTAGAAATATTTTTAAAGGTGTATTATGCTAAAGTGGCTAACAAACATTTTTGTACTGGGCCAGCAAGAAAATTTACCATATTCAGTTGTCTGGCTTCAGGGATGGGAGTTTCAGTCTAAATTTAAAACATGATATCTACTCTCATACACATGAAGATTACCTAGGTAGCATCAGAGGTATATAATGTCTTAGCTCATAAAAGGTCACCTCAGTAGTTCATACTACATTCATGGGAGAAAGGCGAATTATTTTCGAGTAGGTGAATTTTGCTGACAGTTTTATTTAGCAGAATTTAGTGGAAGAGATGAACAATTTTCTCAACTGATATAGAAGAACAACAGAGGAGCAAGCTTTACCATTAAAAGCTGTATACATTCAAGATTTCCTTATGCATTACATTTTTCTAGGTTTAATTTTAAACTAAACAATTTTTACTATTTTTTTAAATGGGAGAATTGTTCTCATGCTGCGTGTTGAAGTGTGTGTTGTATTAACAAGTACTATGAAACTTCTTTCTAAAGCATGCCTGAAAATGGAGTAAAACACCCCACTCCTAGGTTGAGCAAATAATGCATGAGCCTTTCCCAACACCGTGAAACAGCTGCACGGTGTAACTGGTCTACAGACAGCTAATTACAGAGACAAGCACATTGGGGATTGGCCTACTCCTGATACAGTGTCTTCTCCCAGCTTTAAAAAGACGTTTTCACAGAGCTTCACAAGTACAGTGAAATAGTAGTGCTTGGTTTAGAACAAATTAGCAAGTTGCCAACTAATGCAAGCAGCATAGATTTACATTGCTTCCCCACTGAAGGTTATTATTTTAATAGCTGGTATGAAATTCCAGGGCTATCTTTTGAATTCTGTAGGTTAAATACAGGTGTTTCATATGCAGACAATAAAATTCTACCCTGCTTTCTATCTTTGCTGGGCTATTGAGTTCTAGAACATTTTATACCATACAAATGACAAAATCACTCTGCCATACATAGAAGAAATGTGGAGGGATTATTAGTCAGGAAAATCTTTAGCTAATCCAATACATTCCTTGCTGCAGCTGTTTTCAGAATGGAAGTGATCATTACTCAGACTTGCCAGAATCCCTAAAGGGGTGGAAAGTCATTCACAGTTCAGCATTTTCTGCCTAGAGACTGCAGGAGTCATGGTAGGCATAGAAAAAATCAGCACATTAGAGAGGTTACGTAGGAGCAGAATTCTCAACTGGAGAAATAGGTAATTTTCACAGCATCTCCTTCCCGATTATGTAAGTGTTCCTAAAATAACTGAAATACTAGACAAACAATTTTTCTGGTGGTGTCTACTAATGTAAACTGACCATTTGTTTTAATTTTGTATTTTATAGCAGAAAAATGAGTTTAATGCCTAGTGATATGACAATAGCTAAGAGGCAATGAGAAAATCCCTTCCAGGGCTGTACAAATGGCAATAAGGATTATAGAAATAGATAGGGATGTTTTCCCTATAGAATTAGATTAGGTGATTGGCACAGGAGACAGCAACACAGGAAGATCAAAAAAATAAAGATAAAGAAATCACACTGGAGATCTGGAGTAATTTTGGGTGCCATGCTCAGTTTTGCTTCTCCCTAGTACTTACCATGGAAAAACGTCAGGAAAATACCATCACTATTTAAAGTACTTCCTCTATGCACAATAGGAGCACTACGGGCCATCTGAAAGGAACAGCTGACCTTCAGCTTCTAGCCTCAGGAAAGCCAGTCTAATTGGTGCTGAAGGAATTCTCTGCAAGCTCTAGGCCGGAGACTAGTGCTCACTGTACAGCTTATGAGTTGTATCAGGGCTAGCAGCAGCCACATGTGAAAAAAAATTGTTGCATTAGAAACAACAGCACTGACTGGTTTCATACACTGCCTGTAATACCAGATATTTAAAAAAAATCCCCAGCATGAGAATTTTATACATAATTGGATTTCAAGCAACAAAATTAGAGAGGAAAAAACAGTAATAGTATCAGCCCCAGTTCATTTCTTCCTCATTTGCATCTAAGCAGTATCACACAACTGAGCTGTTTATTTTAGAAAATGCCTGCGCTATTTCATTGAATAAGATTACTAAAAGAAAATTACAAGTCCCTTGGGCTAGATGAATTTGGCCTGAAACTATCACAAATTAGCCTTATCTATGAACCCTTTGATTCAGGGACAGAACATTTCTGATCACAAGCAGTGAGCTCAGCATCCTCTACTATCTACAGCTCCCAGAGCCCCACTCCTACAAGCCAGGCCTATGCACAGGCAGGGCAAAGCCAAGGGAATTTGTTTGCCTTAGGCTTCTTACTGGAATGAGGCTTTAATCTCTGAATGCTTGCAAACTCCCGCCTAACAATGGTAACCTTGTACCTTTTCCCTCCCCTGGCAGCCATTTTGTTATACTGGGGTTATTAAGGCAGGATTACTTAAGAGTTTATTAACACAAAGCCACCCACAGCATTTAAAAAAAAAAAAAATCAACACACTTATCTATATAGCTAGCATCATCTTGGGCTAAAAATTATTTTCTAGCTAGGGATTCACATTTCCTTATTGGTACTAAAAGCTGACTCACCTGCTGAAGTAGGCCAGTCCTGCCATTCCAGCATCTACTACTACTCTGCTGGCAGGACACAAGACAATACAACTCACTTCTTTAAGTGACTTTCTAGAAGTGACAGAAACACTCCTTTTAAGGATTTGGTGCTTTAATTAGTGGGGAGAGGAAGAGGCGGGTCCCTCAGCTGAGGCCGTTCCTCTCCCGCCTCCATTATTTCCCCTCAGGGGATGAGACTGATGCTCCCACCCCAGTGCCCTGGGGTGCCATTTTGTTTTCCCTCCTCACCCCTTCACTCCACCCCACCCCACCTTGGCTCTACAGTGCCTAAGCAGGGTGGCACCAGCAGGAATGACTTGTAGCTCCCACCTGCCCCACTGAGACGCTTAATGTCACACAGGGAAGGTGTCTTGCAGTGACTTCTCGTTAAATTACCTCATGAAGGTCCAGGTGCTGGGAGTTGCAGGTCACTCCTGTGGTGAGGGCTGTGCTGAAGTGGCTCATGAAGGAGACCAGCCTCCAGGGTGTCATGCGTTTGGGGCCCGAGTGCTTTCAGCTCCATCGTGTTATACTTGTTGCTGTTTCTTAAATTAGAAAACCTTTTAGGCAGCCCAGTGCGCTTACAGCTGTGTCAGAAGTGCCAATGCCTCCAGACGCGTGTCAGCCTGGGCGCTCTCCTCAGGCTGCGAGAAGGTAGGTGGTGAGGGCTGGGGCCTGGGCCGGTTCTACTTCAGGGGTGGTGCCAGCCGCCTCTTCAGAGGATTCGGTTCTGAGTCTCCCTGTGGGAGCCTCTTCACTGACTTCTTGGTGTTTCAAGAGACTTCCCTGCCATCTGTTGTGCTAGTCAAAGTAAGAAGGGGTTCAACTTGAGGTAAGTGAGAGTGGATGTTTAAAATACATATGGAAAAAAAAAGTCACCTTTACTAAGAAAGTGGAACTTTTTAAAAAAGAAAAAAGTTTGGAAAATAAATCCCAAATACAGCTATTTCTTTGCTACCCAGCATGAGTTAGTAGTGCTGAATTTTGCAGCATGTTACATTCCTCTTAAGGCCTAGCTCGCCTTTATTTCTCTGCATATCTGACAGATTTCCAGTGCTTTATTAGGCTTCCCTGGTTGGAATTGACTTTTTTCTTTAAAAGTCTTTTCCCTGATCAAGGATTTTTTTGCATTAATGAAGCAATATGTTCTTGTATCTATAAATGGAATAGCATACGCTATACAGCAAGTGAATGGGGAGCAACAGAGAAACGTCTAAGAAAAAAGATATCTCTTCCACTAGCAAAATCAGCAAATGCATGGAATCAAGAAATATTTTGTAAGATCATTGGTGTGGCAGGAGCACTGCATATGAGCAGTACCTCATTAGCCTTGGGTTACCATAATATTTGTTTCGTGGCCTTTGTGCTGTAATTTGAAAGCGAAGCAGTATCACCTTCTTGCATTTTTTAGTATTAAGTTAGAAAAATGTGATATTTAAAAGCATTTTCCAGTTTCTGTGTTTATTTTTTTAATCCTGCTCAAGTTTTCTGTTGGCAGTCCTGTAAACGTTACTAGCAGCGTGGTGTTGCTGATCCTGCTAATTGCTGTGTAGAACTCGTGTTGATTTAGTAAGCTCAGTTGTCATTTTGCTACTAACACAGATATCTATTCCCTGTTTCTGGCTTCCTACCAACCCATGGTGAAAGCTTGGTGAATAAGAATGTTTGGCTGCCCAAGCTTAACTCATTGGAGTTATTTTAAAGATAGAATTCATATTGGTGCTGTGTATGAAACATTCAGCTTTTATCCTTCAAAGAGATATTTAGGAAAAAAAAAAAGAATCAAACCTAAACCAAAGCTCTTGTACTAGATAGTTACAGCCTGAGAATTCTGAAGCCATCCCTGAGGAACACTGCTTCAGAGAGAGATGGCAGTACAGGACATTTAGATGAGAATTTGGTCGCTAGATGAAAGGAAATGTGAACTCCTAAACCCTCATGGGAGCAGCACAAATTGATTTACCATGAAGTGCAAATGATCAAAATGAGTAAAATGCAACTATGGAGTAATTTTGCCTTCCTCTTTCTTGCTTCTCTTTCCTTTGTCCGGAGGCAAAAAGATAACATTGTACACTTCAGTAATTTGTTTTTTAAATTGAAGATTTATATATGGTTCTAAGCAGTCTATAGTAGTTACTTCACCCACAAGTTACCATTAGGATTTCATCCTCAAGGCATTTGTATGTGAAAGTAATTCTCATTAATGGCAAGACGACCTATCTGGTTGACTGAGCCATAGCTTAGCTTGGTGTTTGTATTTGTTGATAAAGTATACATACAGAATTCCTAGGAAGGTGGTAGTCTGAGAAGGGAGATGTGCTTGCAGATCAACTCCTGCCTTTAATCAATATAGCTTTCCAAGGGTCTGGCTCAGGCAGAGGGGACACCATGATCAGAATGATGTTTTCCTAGGGTGATGTTAATACCTGATGTTTCAAATACGCTGACCCTGAAAACCTAGCTACATCACTTGTGGGAGACGATGTTCAGAGGTAACAGCATGTTGCCCAGGTGCTAACCCCTTTTGCCTAAAGCTAGAGAGGGTTTCGCATGCTGTGGTAAGTTTTGCAATGCTGCGGCCAGGTGAAGGCCTTCAGACTATTATGCATTTGAAAGAAGTCAGCTTCTAATTTCTGTGCTGAATGAAGTGTTTGAAACTTTACTCATTCTGCTGCAGGATGAAAACAAATGTGAGACTTAAGTGCAAACATTCCCTGGGAACAGTGTAACAGGCCTGCTGTTTTTCAAATAGTAAAATTTTTCCTAATTGTTTCTCTTAAGAGACTAGTTAGAACAGCATGAGCACCTTTGTAGCCCTGTTCACAGCTGGGGGAGATGTGGCACAGCTGTGTTGTATTATTTCTAAAGCTAGGACACTGTACCACTGTAGATCTTGCTCAGCATGCCGAAGTTAACCTAAATGTTTAGGATGAGCATTTTACTCTCACTGTTTTAAAAGCTTTTTCCTGGTGCGCTTCCTCTTTCTCCACCATTGTTCAGTGTTTTGCTAAGGATGCATATTTATGTCTGAAAGAATCCTGCTGGGTTTCTCTCTGTGTAGAGATATGCTCAGCAAACTTGGGCAGTCTCTGCAGAGTGAGCGATACCTGTGAGTTGGGCTCTTTGTAGCTGAGGCAACTTGTGACCTGTGTCCTGTTTCCTCCAAGAGACTCAGCTAGAGCTTTCTACATTGAAACCATGCATGTTTGAGCAAGCCTGGAAATGAACTGCTTGCACTGTGGGAAGTAGCAGCTGAGGTAGTGGGTAGAGAAAGGATATAGTCCTGATTGGTGCTGATGGCCTATCCAGTTTCCTTGATTTCTATGATGTTAGTAAGGGAGAATGAGGTCAAAGCAGATTTTTACATTTATATTTTAAAAGCAACAGAAGCTTTCAGGAAGGTAGAAATTGAAGAAACATAATACAAGGGATGGAGAGTGGCAGGAGGATTCATTTGCTCAACAAATTAGTGCATAACATAATGAAGGTTAGATGACTCATCAGGGAGGTACAAGGGCTTTTCAGGGCCTGGGCTACCTAATGGGAAGCTCCCACTGATTTTTAACTGGTTTTGGGTCATGCTTCTACAGAGCAGAACTTAGATTGCTTCTGATGGTGTCATGCATTTTTAAAAGTGATAAGCATGTACAAAAGCTCTTCCGTGGGATTCCTCCAGGAAGCAGTAAGAATACAGATGAAGCTTTTAAAACAAAGCCATGTGAAGGCCAGGTCATGTAACATGGGAGAATTGTGTATGAGCTCTCAAATACATGGATAATTATTAAACCAGTGATTGTACACTTGCTGGAACAGGGCTAATGTTAGCAAATTTGTGTTTGGAGGGTAGCTAGCACAAAGGCTTTTTGGTCCTTATACAAGAACTTACGCATGATTAATAAAAAATTAGCAAATTTACTTGAAGAAACAACATCCTTCAAGGTTTGAACTAACAGGACATCCTTGAAGATGTGCAGGGTTTAGATCATTGCCAAGCTCTGCCTAACAGCTGAAAGCAACAGAAATACTTCTGTTAACATGCGAGTTATATGAAATTTTCTCTTTCTGTCCTTGTGTTGACTGGATAGTTCTGCTAGGAAAGTTTTGTCTTAATGGTGTTATAATGGTAGCATGGCTTACCCTGCTTCTTTGACCAATACTTTTTCTATTCTCTTTCTGCTCTGTTTTTATGTGATCCTGTTTGCTAGGATTTGTGTGTCAATTGTTTGCAAATATGTGACTCTGAATGGTGTAACTGTCACCAGCTACATTAATATTTACAGTATACTGTGGTGTTCACACCCCCCCATGTGTAAACAACAAAGCAACTCAACAACCATTATTCATATGTAGTCAAATGGGATGGTTTATAGATCTATGGCATCCAGTGCTGAATCCCAGAGTATGATTACAGGAGACGCAGAAATTCAAGGTGACTACCTGACGTACTGAGCAGAGAAAGGTTTATGGAGGTGAACTTAAGAGGCAGAACAGTAGCAACACATACCTTTTAAATAACATTTATTCCCAGGTAGGTCTTAAATCTTAAAAAAAAAAAACAGATTCAATAATTTCCCCCTTATTTTACTGAGGCACAGAACGGTGACAAGTCCTGTCTATCACTATGCTGGAGGGACAGAGCTGGTAAAATAGCTTGGATTTTTTGAGTCTTAAATCAGTGATTTCTCTAATGACATTGGAATATCATGGTGGACAGTAGTTTTCAGTCTCTTGGAGCCTCCCCTCCACATTTAAAGCGACTTGTGTGAAATTTTTTAATGGGTCCATATGCAGGTTGCTATGTGGTGTGCAAAAACCCGATTTTCTTAGGTGCCTTTTGTGGATCTCTCCTGAACAGTTTGTGGTCCCCCTCCCTGCCCCCCAGAGGAGTGTGAACCACAGGATGAAAATTGCTGGTGTAGGAGTGTTATTAGCCAAGGCAGTAAGGACTGAAGTGTGAAGGAAAATGTGTTTGAAAGCAGGTCTGAACTTGCTAGATTAATGCTCTACTTTGCTCCTCAGATAGCTGCAGCTGGAGGAAAAGCTTAAGTGAAATTCTGTTGTATATATCTGACTTTAGGGTAGGTCAGAAATGGAAGTTTTTGAGCTTTTGTGGATGCCACCTGTGTGACCACAGGTGATGCAGGTTGGGGCAGGGATGGGGGTCTTCATGTGGAGCAGCTGTGCTTCTTGCAGGACTCAGAACTGGGAGGAACTTCTATGGTAACATGCAGACACCCCCTTAGTGTCCTGGTACTTCAATGGTGGTTTGCAGCTTATGTCCAGGGATGGCTGTAGCAAGCTTGACTGTTGCTAGGATTATCACCCCAGTGGAAGTGCTGACAGAAAGCTGCCTGGCAAGTACCGTGCATGTGGGGTTTAAAGCAAAATAGGCTGTGGGACAGTGTGTGGGACCGGGAGCAAGGGTTTAAGTCTACGTGTGAAGCTGTGGGGTTGTGGAATGAGAGAAGGGCTGGACAATGCTATGTAGGCTTTATTGGTGGTTGTTGTTTTTTTTTTTTTTATATGTATTTTCTGAAAGATGAAAATAGCTTTTGAGGTGAGGCTTTTAAGCTCTGACTGAAGCAAATACATGCTGGTGCTGCAAGGAGCAGCTCCAGAGTATATTGTATTTGTTTTTCTCCTTTTGGAATGTAATTTATTTTTCTGCAGGTTCTATCCTCTTCTAGCAGATTGTTTGATAACCTCAGTGTAGGGCTAGGAGACTGCATTGAAACTGTAGCTCTCTTGCTGGCTGTTTCTGCGTGTTTAGATGAGGACAGTGGGACATTAATCCAGTTATGAAATGAAGAGGTTGCCCATGGAAGAATGGCACCTGAGTGCATGATCCTGCTGTGTTTGTGTATTTGCTGTTAACTTAGGCCAAATATGAAATGGGAACAGTAAATCATTCCTTGTTGTTATCTATCTGCAGCTGGTTCTCTTTGCTCTGAATTAAATAGCTGGGGACTTGCAGTGGAGTACAGCACAGATGATGGAAGGCTGGGTCGAGCAATGCCTTAAAAAACTTTGCCTAAAAAGCTCTCACATGTTTGCATTATTCTCAACAACCACACTATGCCTGGCCAGTGCAGAGCTGTTCCTTGGTGGTATCCGCACTGGTCCCAGGGCAGGGAGCAGAGCTCATCAGCGTCTGTGCTGCATCACATTGTAATGGCTTTAGCAGAGCTGGTATCTGAGTGGGACTGCCCTGACCCAAGTACCTGGTCTAGCTCTAGGGTTTCTGGCCAGTGTTACAGTGCATAGTGTAGGCTAACCTCTATTAAAGAACAAAACTAAGCTAATCCAGTGCCAGACTGCCAGGAATCGGAGCTTTAAAAACAGTTTACGTTCAAATATGCATTTGGGGTTGTCCTATATCCCAGAGTTTGGCAGTTCCCTCCTCTGCTGAGGATGGAACATACTGGAAAACCATTGGATTTTATAGCGGCTGATGAAATAATGTTAGAAGTGCAGCTGCCTCAGGTGCCCTGACCAGCTTCATTCACATGTTTTATTCTGTGTAGAGAGTGGCAGCCTGGCAGCTATAAATTACTGGGATCTTGGTGGATCCTCTCCCCAAACTATGATATGCAAGACCACGGTCCAGAAAACCATAGTTTCTTCATGGTATTTTCAGTTCCAAGTTTGACGATGGGAGGAAGTAGATTTGCTAGAAAAGCACGATGGCCTCTTAGTTGAAAGCACTTCTGTTAGAAATTCTGGACTCGGTTCTTCACTTCTGATAGGAGGACTTCCAGTGCCTAGGGCTAAGACCCATCCTCACACTAAACTGCCTCCCCACCTTCACTGTGTGAGGGTGGCTTTAACTCTGAGTTGCTTGCTGAGACTCAAGGGAATACAGCTTGACAGAAGCAAATGTCACTACCCTGTAATCTCTATGTCAACTGGTATCACTTAAGTGGTTACAGTTTATTCATCTCTCTGCATGCTTTGGCATGGACAATTTTTCACCATTTCTCTGTGACAGAAATGATTGGAGTGGTGCATTGCAGTTACAAGGATCGCTGTGCAGACTTGAGTGCCTTTTCCAGTTGTACCCAGTAACACCAACAGGTGCAGTGTGTGTTCCTGTATCCCATGATACCACTGAACAGGAGTTAAGGGTTGTATTCAAGTAGTTGTTCATGAATTTATGACAATAACTGAAACTGGACAGTGGAAGTTGTCTTTCTTGCGATGAAAATCTGTATCATATATGTTAAAGCTTACTGCTTTGTATCCAGAATTTGATTTCTTTTCTACAGAAACAAATCAATTTTTAAACACTAAAGTATTTCAATGTATTTGTTTACCTCTGATTTATTTGTATAAACATGACAAATTTAAATTCTAACCACCTTCAACCCTTCACCCTTTTGATGGTAATTAATTCATAGTATGTTCCAGTACCACTCAGTGCAGGCTTAATCAGATCATCAGTTGTGGATGTTAACTGCAACATCTGTGATGTTTGCATAAAACCTGTAGGAGCCTGACGCTGTATGAAATCGCTCTCATTACACAGTTCATTTTGAGATTGTAAGTAGCCATGCTGCTCGGAAAACAGGATTAGGGTGAAGTATTCTATTAACACACTTAATCCATAACTAAAATAATATTCATTACTCCTATCCTGTTTTAGGAGATAAATGTTTTATTTAAGCTGAGAATGACCTTTCTGAATAGGACCTACATAGTTACATAATAAAATTGAAGTCTATAATGAGAAAGATTAGCTGGAGCTTGTAATACAGCAAAATTATGTGTCAGATAGGAGGCAGCTGTGTCAGAGGTGTCACCACTTTATCAGAGAGTTGCTCCTCTGCAGCTGGCAAGGATAAAATTGTAATCCCTTTCTTTAAAAGTTGCACTGTGGTATATGTTGGAGAGGTCCAACCACTGTGTCTTCCCTGGATATGTCTGAGTTAGGCATTGCTTTTTCAGACCGTTGACTGTCTGCTGGTGTTTCCACAATGTCTGTGTTGCAGCCACAGTTTTGGCTCACGCTCCAGGACTGAACTGGAGGACTCCAGAGCTAAAACAATGAGCGCCGACAGCTCCAGTGAAAGAGCCAAGCTCCTGTCGTGGGTGGCTGTCACAACACATATGCTTTGCGTGTTCACTAGAGGATGGACATGAACAGTAATGCTGTGTTTTTCTCCATACACAAAGGCTGTCTGTAGGCTCTGTCAGAATTACTTCTTCTGGATTGGAAACAACCATGGGATCTTTGTCAGTGAGTATGCTGTGGAAGAGTCATGCTGGTGGCTGCCTTTAATTGAAGTGAATGCAAAATGGCTGCCTGTCTACACAGCAGAGCTGTGGCATTGCACAGAGAAAAGAAAGGCACAACAGCTATGCACTTACCTTGCACAACTCGCTTGCCTGAACTCTAACCTTAACCTATGTCTAGTCCTAATTAGGAGTAAAAAAAAATTACATTTGTTAACAACGCATTGAAGGTTTTCTATGACTGGAAACATTTATCAGCCTTTGGGTACCTCGGTCATTTGAGGCAAAGTCTTGCTGGAGCAGAATGAAGCTTTGCATTTTTCATGCTGCTTTGGAAAAGGTTTTGTGAAAATGCATTTGCATTGAGGAGAGGCATGCACATGTGTGTTTCTGGTTGTAGTCTGTAGCCACAGTATGACTGACTGGGGTGTGGGATGCTTCATGTTTAGTTTCTGTTCTCACTGTTTCAGAGGTGAGTTTTTTTTCATCCTGCTTCATTTTAAATGAGGCTGAGCAGAGACTAGAATGAGAATCTCCCTGGTCAGTCCACCCCAATTAATTTTGCCCAATTTCACATGCCTAAATGCTGTTTTTCTGAAGTATAGAATCAGCGGGGGGGGGGGGGGGGGGGGGGAAGACAGTGCTGATGCGGGGGGTTTGGTGGGATAGGAATAGAAAGAATAGTGGTGAAGTAGCAGAACAGGTAAAAAGTTAGAAGTAACAAAACTGAAGTAAAACTACTGTTTTGTACAGGTCTTTGTTATATACATGAAGTCTTGCTGAATGTCTGTGTCTAGCACAATAAGGAAGGAGAATGGAGGGAAGGAAAACATCAAACAATTCATTCTGTAACAGTTTCTAGATTTAGATTTTTTTCATAGTATATGAAAGAAGAAGCAGCAGAGCAGCCCAGGATCTGGTTTGGATAAGGAACAAATCTGGCTAGAGCCAGTCTTTTGGTCAGATAAGACAAACAGAATTTTATATGAGGAGACTTCCAATTCTGTGAAGCTTCCTGTGGCAATGGGCAGAGGAGCCTTCAGGGTTTCTTTTCTGATAGTGGAAGATTTTCTGATGCAAGAACCATAGAGGATAGCCATAAAGCTAGCTTTTGAAGGTGCTTTCCAATACCTGCTTGGAGTCAAGACAATCTGGAGACCTTCCAGGCCTCTAGCATGGTTCAGAAATGAAGGCTCATCTCTCTCTGAGAAAGTCTCCTTTATTTTCTGGTTCACCAGTTGCCTTTCTTTCTATCTCTGTGATAGCATTTCCTTAAACTAAGATTTAAAATATGTGAAAACATTTTGACATTTTTGGACAAAGGTATAATTTTTGCATTAATGGTAAGCTACTGTGGGAGAACAATCACAATTATCTATTTTTAAATTAGTTTTTAGTTGAAATTGATCTCAGAAACAAGGGATAAAAGTAGATAACAAACACAATTTAAAAAAACCTGTCAAAAATATCAATGAGACAAATGGCTCAGTTAAAATGCATTAATGTTGTGTTCAGATATCCTTTCTTCAGGAGTGTGGTCTTGTGAAAAACTGTTCTCTCCTTCAGAATTTTCTAATCTTCCTCTATTAAGCTTTCAGGGATTGTTCAAACATGCTGTAGAATATCTATCATTTTCTATTACCATTTTATAGGCTTTTGTATGTCATCTATGAAGAAACTATTCAATTTCATCTGCAATAAATTGTATGGGTCTGCTCCGTGAAGGATCTGTATGTGACTGCCAAAGATCTGGAGTATCATGCAGTCCCCTTTAAACACCTTTCTGGGAAATCAGTGTAGCGAAAATCCCTCCATAAGAATATGACTTTATTCAAACTGTGCTTGAGCATGGAAACAAACACAAACCTTGCCAGACCAGCAGTCCTTGTAAAGTAAGCTCTGGTGTTTAGTTGGTTGGTTTAGTTTCAGCCAGAATCCAAACCTCTGATTACTGTCAATGAAAAGTGATTATATAGGCTATTTGCCTCGCATCAGGCAGGACCATGAAAGCCATGTTTTAAGTATTTGTGACGAGCTTAATTTCATAAATAAAAGGCATGGGCTATTTACACCACTGAATAGTGATGATAAAGGTGCCAAATCATCGGTGCCATTTGGTTAAAGGGGAGTGGGGAGAGCTGGCGCATCGAGGTGTTGCGTCTGCGGCCCTGCTTGGCTGAAGAGGCCCCTGGGAGCACTGGGCCCCTCTGCTCTGGCTGGGGGGCCACGGGGGCTGTGCCCCAGGCCTTGGAAGGGAGCAGAGCCAGCTGTGCTCTCCGGCCCGGGCACTCTGCTGAAAGGCAATGGCAGGCCCTCTGCGGGGTGAGGTGGGAGCGTTTTTCTTACCCTCTGTTCTGAATATGCTAATGCAAGTACTGGTTCTGGGTTTGTGGTTTAAAAAAATAGGAAGGCAAAAAGAAAAGCCTTGCTTGTAGAGATTTCCTTTAGCACAAGGTGGCAGTAATGCTCTATGATTTTGCATTCTCCCTCCTGCAGTTGAACAGACATGAAGTTAGAGTTGCAGAATGCAAAGCTGAGACTTCCCCCCCCCCCCCCCCCCCTTGGAGATTACTTCATCTCCCCCTTGGCCCCCCACTCGTTCTTCCTATTTTTCCCTGAGGTCTGGGGGTGGGTGGAGTGTGACAGAATGGGAAATGCTTGTGACCTGAGCCTGCTACCTCAGAAATGCAGAGAACTGAATCCATTGGGGGTTGGTGCTATAGGAAAATGGCTGGGAGTGAGTTCCTGGGGTTAGTTAAAATGTACTCACCAACCCTACTGTCGCTGCAAAAACTGTGCTACCTACAGGGCCCGTAGAGCCTCACAGGAGCGACACTAAAGATAGCACAGACTGAGATCTAAGTGTAAGGAACACACTCGATCACACTACAACGTAGATCTAATTCTCTGTCACTTGCTGCACAAAGGGATGTTTTTCTCTGCTGAGCTTTTTAGAGATCTTCTTCAGAACAGATCTGGATATTGACTTCCTGTAGCCTTTGCTCAGGAGTGACACCGTGTTGGCCATAAACACTTACCATCGTTTTCAGCTGATGTGCAGAAATTTAGTCCTGGTGTGTGAATGACAGGTCTGTGTCTTTGTGGAGTTGCTCTCTGGCTCTGATGCCTTGCGTTGGCCTTTCCTGCTAATGACTCATTAATTATTTCCATTATAGTTCCCTTCCTGAATTTGTCAATACTGTAAAATATCTGTTTCAAATTATAATTTCACAGAAAATAGGCTTTCATTCATTCAAAGATAGTATTTGCAGTCCTCTCATGAGTAGATCTGGGATTACTTACTTTAAAAATATCTGCATATTATATGCAGAAGGGGAAAGAAGTACTAGAGGGATGAGACTTGTTGTTCACGGTCAGCCATTAGACACTATGGTACAAGCCCCTGTCTTGGGACAATTTCATATCCTCTTGGCAAATTTGGGCAGGTAGGTAGCATACATCTGATTGCAACAACATTGCCTATTGTTTTCCTTCCAAGCTGCAATCCAATATTGGGTCTAAAGCCCAGATATGAGGCATCTTTCTTTGTCTGCATTGCTAAGATAGCAATGTTTAAAGATATTATTGTTTGAGGTGGTTTTGCTTTGTTTTTTTCCTTGTGACCATGTTCTCTGTTCCACTTCTAGGGTGGTACCACTGTCCCTGTAAGTCTTGTGGGACAGAGTTGGAAAGGATTACAGTGAATGCTTTTGCCCTTTCGCACCCCGCTTTTTGTCTACTTCACCGCTCTGAAGTGGACACAGTTATCCTTTCTCCCTGACACAAGCATAATCGCTGCTTTTCTGCTGCGCTGTTTTGATACCGTGTGTCGACAGTTTGTCTGGAAGCCTCTTGACTGTACGGGGACCCCTCTGAAGCGTTGGTCGTTGTGTGTTCGCACAAAGGCCTGGCCAGATCAAAGCCTTCGCTGTGCGGGCAGCCAGTGCAGTGAGGGTCTCCGGGCCGGGCTCACCTCACTCCTCGCGGTGGAGGAAGCCCCGTCTGCCGCAGCCCGAGTCCCAGCAGATGTCACTCTTGGATCGCGGGAGAAAGCTGGGCGGCGAGACGTCCCCCGTTCTGTCTGCAGAACCGCTTTGCCCTTTGCACGCTGCTGCGATGCTACCTTGCTGTGGTGGTCTTGTGTTCTGGCACAGTGTTTTGCTTCAGCTGCGTGTATCATGGGAAGAAAACGGGATGATGTTCGTGTGGCTGTGTGCAACATGTAACTGCCCAACGTTACCGGCTTTTGGGAACACAAATTTAGTACAGTTTATGGAGACAGCTGTTTCAAAGGCATCCACACAGTGTCTGTACAATAGCATGCCATGACTTAGGAAGCATCTGTGATTTCCCTGTATCTGTCTGATGAACTTTGAGTAAGCAATTATATTTCCACGGTTATTTTGGTGTACTGGCAAGAGCATTTAATTCTTGCTGTATTTCAATATATAGCACCATCCAAATGTGCAAATGAATCCACCCTCATCCTTCTGGGTGGCAAATATTGAGGATTAGACCTTGGGTTTCTTTCCTTGGGTCTTATCACCAAGGGTTAGCCAAACATGCCTAGTCCAGTTAGTGACAGTTTGTAGACTGAAACATAGCTGAAAAATTGCCCCTTGTCCTGCTGTGTCCCACAGCCGTCTACAGCTGTGTGAGTGTGTGAGAGGTCTGGGTGTAGGATAATGTTTTATCCCTACTGTGGGAGGAGCAAAGGCTTATTGGACTCAGGTTGATTGTGGAAGAACATCTTTATCCTGAATGATGTTTGATATTTTAAAAAAAAATTTTTTTAAAGATTTTGCTAGGTTCTGAGGAACTGGGACATTTTTTACCAGCTTACTTCTGCATGCTTAATACAGCCTAAAGCACTGCTTGACCATGGACAATATGTGGTGTTGTGTAATATCAAAGCCTGCATGGGTATTTTTGACATACATAAATGCATCCATATGTGTTTTTTTTGTATACAGTAAGAAAGTTGTATCATTGCTTAAAAAAGCAGACTGTAGCTATTAAACATATGCTAAAGCTCAGAGTTTCCATTAATTTAATATACAATGCGTAGCTGGAGAATATACTGTACTAACAGGAGATTCCCGCTCTAAGCAGAACTGGGATTCGGGATCTCATATGTTTTGTATCACTTCCTTGTCTTGACTCCAGCTTAAAAGTATTGAAGTGCTTTTTGGTAAAGTTCCCTGCCACCCCCCCCCCCCCCCTTTTTTTTGCCTCCCCTCCAAATACTTTCACAAATTGTTAGCTTCAAAATTAATAGCATGGTCCTTGTGGTGCCAAAGTGTAATGGGAGAAAGACATATTGGCACTCCAAGCTGTTGGAGTGTTTTTTGCTGTCTATGGGCTTTATTCTGTGGTATACAGTCCAACTTGTGCAGGTTCCTGAAAGGAATGCCATCCACAGGGCTTTGTGTTTTGGGCCAGGACCTGTGCGGGTGGTCCGAGTCAATAGTTTGAGACTGTGAACCAGAGAACCGTTCATTGGGACGTACTGACTGGTGTGAGCCGAGGCTTCCCTGGTCACACAGAGCTGGCCAACCCGCTTTCTCTGGAGGAAAAGGCATCAAGGTTATGTCTGTGCCTTTGAAGGAGGGTCGGACTGCAGCGTGCTCTGGCACGCTGGAGCGAGCTGAATGCGCCTACTAGCTAGCAAATGTAGGAAGGACGTAGAGGAGGGCACTTCTGCTTGCTTTTGGGGATATGTAGCCAGGGTGCTGGCTTGGTATTATCTAGTTTTGTGCTTTATTATTTACTAATGCAACTGCTCAGACTAGATGGGTTAAGCTAGTAGATATGCCATATGCTAATACATATACCTGTTTGAGGTTACAACCACATCTTTGTTGCTCTGTGTGGACATACCGTGGGAAGACACTGTGCCTGGAAGCTTCAGGCATGTGTGTGGTCCTTTGTACCTAGCACTGTGGTTGAGCCTTTTAGGCCTGAAAGGTATCACAAAGTAACTCTGTTTCTTTGTTGTGCATTTGACAGGCAGGACATTTTCTCTTGTCCCCCCCCGAATTGTGACTATTGCCTCCTAAAATGCTTGCACCACTTATTGAACATGTAATTATTTAGCATGTTGTTTTAGACTGATGCTTTTTTTATATTCGGGTCAAGGCAAACAGTGTGTTCATTCATGTGTACAGACCTAACCCTGCCTTCCGCCAAAGCAATTAAACTCTAGAAATGCACCACAACTGTAGCATCAGTCAGCAATGTCAAAATCTGCTTGCATAGCAGTGGGCAAACTGTTCTTTTCTCTTGTGACTCGCATGCATGCTCTCTCTCCTTTTTCCTTTTTCTTGGTGGAGACTAAGAGCTGGATACTTGTCAAATGCTATAACCTGAAGTTAAACATTTGACTTGGGGAGAATGACACATTGACACTTTTCATAATAATTGCTTCCTACACTGGAAACCTCCAGCTGTTTTGGTGGAAATAACATGATGTGACTGTGACAATAATACAGTCCCAAAGCCTGCAGACTGAAAATAGAAGCTTCTAGGTCCAATTTTAGTTGAAAAGTAGGGTTTTTAACCTTTATGACACTGATCATAAAGGTGACTATATATGGAAATTAAAGGAATCCCAAGAAAGTTCTTCCAGTTGTTTGCACATATGCATAAGTATTTGTTTGCTGGCTTTATGAATAAGGATTATTTTTATGTCTTTGCGCAGTAAATGTCAGGAATGCCCTTTGAAGAGGAATAGATTTAGATTCTCTTTTTGCTTTGGAGAATTCAAATTGCAAAATCTGTATTGCAATATCACCCTGTTTGGTCCTGATGCTATGCTAGTGTAGGCAGCAAAAGAATCTCCGAGGCTCTCTCCCTCTGAGGAGAGTGTATGGCCAGTCCAAGTTGAATGGGAAGTCATCCGAAGGTTAGTCTGTAGTGAGACAAATCTGGGGTAGCTTTCCATCCTATAAGCAAAATTATTGAGGTAAATAACAGTAATTAAAGTTAGAGCTGAATGGGGAATACTTATTTTTAATATTTTTTGCCCCCATGAAACATTAGAGATTTGGACAGTAAGTATGCTTTTAATGAGACACATAACTATTCTGTGAAAGGATGAATATGGTAACTGTATTTCATTATCTACCTCTTTGGAATTAATGCCTCTATCCACCCCTCACCCACCCCCCCGCAATAAAAAAAGGATGAACATACGTCTGCTAAATCTTTAATGTCTCTAATGGCCTCTTGATCATTTGCATTTCAGATCCTTCTTCATACACAGTAGCAATTTGCCACCTTGGAACGTTCTCCTGATTGAAACCGAAGGTGCTGCATTATTATTTTTTCCCCCATTCAGTCCTAGGATGCAAGAGATAAGACTCTGCTGTGATATTCCTGGAGATTCACTGCTGAGATCTCAGCATCAAGAGGGTACAGGCTCTGCTTAATTGTGTTCTAAAGGGAATATGCATTTATGAATCTTTCTTTTTGATGACAGGGATTCAGTGAAATCATTAAAAAAAGGCATTTATTGAAGACTGTAGAAAGGCAGGTAGACAGCAGTGCAGTAGTAGTCATTGCCCATCGTGTGTAGAAGATTATCCCAGAAGTCCCATTGTGTAATTTCATTAAGAGATGGATTAAAATCACTTAAGTTCCTTGTGTTTTGTCAGTGGTGACAGAGCCACTGATGGAGCAACCCCTGAAAAAAAGAACTCCTGGGACTGAAATATGTTATTAAACCCCGGACCACTTTTAGAAAATACAAAGTACAGGGACTTGAGTGTAATTTAGGCTGTGTGAACATAGCCCTCAGAGGAACCTTTTCATAGAACAAGTTACTTTCTCAACCTGCATCATGCTGAGGTTAGTTATGTCAAATGTCACTATAAAATACCAAATCCAGGAATAGCTTTCTTAATCACAATATCCTAGTCTGGATTAAATTCTCTTATGTCTGTCTGAAGAAGACCTGGAAGGTAGTTCACTACTGTAATTGATTTATTTTGACTTATGCCAGACTCCAGGGCATATAGCCTACTTCCAGTTTTCAGTACTAGATACTGCAAAGTTTCTTTTCTTTTAGTCAGCTTTGTGTGAGGTACCTTAAAAGGACCCTTTTTGTTAAGGCAGGAAAACAGGGTTGCAAGCCATTTGCAAAAGTGTGGTTATCCTGAAGTCTTCATCTTTTTGTAGGGATACCAACAGATACCGTGGTTGATAATTTTTTTTTTTCTCCCAAGGCAGCAGTTTCTCTCTTTCTGGACCACACCAGATCCTACCTGATCTTTCTTGGGAGCTCTTCCATATTATTTCTGCTCTTTCACGCTTCTGTGAGTGTAAAGCCATTGAAGACTGAATCTGGTACATATCCAGAATAAACCTTCTGCTTGTACTGGAAGGTGGAACTAGATACCAGATAACTGGATACCAGATGTCAGAATTTGCTAGTTGCAGTTCAAAGAATACACAGATTCTGTAACTGTATCCCCTATTTTCCAGCTTAAAATGTTAGACTGAAATGAATACTTCCCTATTACATAGGATTTTTGGTTTTTTTTATGGCACAATCATTCAAAAGTCTCAATAGCTTTCTATGTTTAGACACAGCATTTTAGGGTGCCATGCCAGCTTTACTCCAAAAGATATCTAGTCCCTCTCATCTTAAGGAAAGACACCTGTTATTTACTGCACAACTGTCATTGCCACTTCTGGTTATCGTGAATAGCTGTTCAGTGAGCCTCTGCAGGAGGACTGCAGGTAGATTATTTGAGCTCCTCCCTTCCTGTAGTGCATCCAGGTGCATGCTAAGCTTGCCAGAGAGGTTCGTGGTGCATATGCCCTTGTCTGCTGTGGACAAAACCCAGGTGTCAATGCCGATTCCGAGCCTGCAGGCTTGATCTCAGTGCCAGTGACAGGAAAGTCCTGGCAAGGATAGGTTAGATGCCCTTAAGTGTGTCTGTTTTTCACCCTTTGAGAACTTTCTATGTGATTGCTCACCTGCCTTGAGGGTTAACTCTCCTGTGGTGGGATACAAATGCATGTTGGCATCCCTGTTGTTCAAGGCTATGAAGTGATCTGAACAGCAGTGTATTTGGATGCTGTAAAACTCCACCTGATTTGTTTTGGTTGATCCATGTGTTGTTGACACACATATATGGGTTGAAAGTGGCCAACTGAAATGTGACCTAGATGATGAGGGAAGCATCCAGCAGAAATGGCCATAGTCGTGAGTAACTGGTGACACGTGTCTGTATTTTCTCACTGTAACTTAAAATCTGGTGGTTCTTTTGTTGGCTGAGGTGACTTGATAGTACTCCAGCATGTCTTTTCCACTTTTTAAGGATTTGTTCCTGCCTGTAAAGTGACCGTTTCTGCAAGATATAAACTATGTTTTGTAATCTGTACAACATCTGTTTTGCAACTCCCACTGGATTTTTGCAATATATTTTCCTTGTGGTTACAGTTGCCTGGCTATCGGGTGCAGTACCTGTGCAGTTAAGTACCTGTCCAGTTCAGCATGTAGCTTCGTGGCAGCTTGTGTTCAATGTGATTCCTGTTCATATACAGGTACAATAGCGGTGGTCAGTGCTCGTCTTGTGTGTAAGGTCAGATACCAATGCAGGGATGAGGTATCAGTGGTGATTTTGAGGCTGTTCTGAAAGCAAGAATACTCGGTACTTTATGAAAATAGAAGTTTGTTGAAATGTCTGACTAGTAACAGGAGAGGATCTGATAGTCCCTGGATGGGGATGAAACACCATGGAGTCATACCCATTAAAATTTTAAGGACATTAAACATGTTTTCCCATGCTGTAGGTCTTAACTCTTAGTAACATGAAAGTGGACTTGCTTTGTAAGACAACTCTGCTCTTTTTCCTCATAGAAGATTTAAAAAAAAAAAAAGGCATTTTAAAAGAATAAATAAACAAAGCCCAATGATCTCTCTGGTAGCATAGTGCTGGCTAACATTGCCTGTCTGTTTTTCTCAAATGTATAATCACTTGCTCTTTTTAAATGGCTCTTCACATCTGAACAGCAATACAGGTGAAACAGTGACCATTTAGGAACATGAATCTGATAGTTTTCATAAATTTTACTGCTTGCAGAATCTGTATTTTGTTGAACATAACTCACCTATTTTTCCTGTCATTTTGTGTCTCTGTCTCTATAATAACCTTTCTGATATACTATATTCTATAGTTCAGTACTTAAGACCGACGCTTTATTTATTATTATTGAGCAACTATATTCTAGAGGGTTTTTTGATGTAGTACATCTTGCTCAATCTGTAAAACCAAGGCCTTCAGAACACCTGACCACAGTAATCGCATCATTTTTTCATCCCTACTTTCAATTCTTAGTTGGTGACTCATACCATGTAGTGTCACCATATATCCTCATTCAAGCAGTCCAATTTACATATTGCTACGATCACACTGAAAGTTCTAATAAATTTCCCTCAGTGGCAGAAAGCTATTTGAATAATGGTGGTGTCTAAAACTGTCATCTTAATACCATTGAGCTTGTCACCTTCCTGGAGCTTATTACTCAAGTTTTAACAGTATCCTGTAACTGATGTCCTGCCTGCATGGTTGTCTTTTAAAACCCTGTGAACTTTCCATTGCCTGTGGTGACACTGCAAGTACTTGCAGTCCTTTAGAGTTTATGTAAGCCAACTGAAACAGACTCTTCACATGTGCTGGACGAGGTGCTGATCACCTTCTTCCGTGGCTGTTTAGTTGGTTTTTTTTTTTTTTTTTTTTCAAAGGAGCGGGTGAGAGCCTTCGTGAACCTTGTCACAGGAGAGAGCTTTTGCTGTTGTCATGCATGTATTTTATTACAAAGACTGTGTTGGAGTGGCACATCATTTACAAATCATGCATGATCCAAGCACTTATTGGTGAGGTTATATAGAGGCCTCTCTCTTTTCTGTAATAAATTTTTCTTTTCCAAGTCAATATTTGTCCATATTTTTTGTGCTAAAGAATATGGAAATACTGGTGATGAGGGGAAATCATTGGAACCACATGGAAGAGCTGAAGTGCTATTTGGGTTACGGTTTGCCTTAGCTAGGGAAGGAGAGGCTGGGAGCTTATAAGCTGTCCTGTTTCCAGCTGGGATAGAGTTAATTTTCCTCCTAGTAGCTGGTACAGTGCTGTGTGTTGGATTTAGGATGAGAATAATGTTGACAACACACTGATGTTTTAGTTGTTAACCAGTGCTTATAATAAGTCAAGCACTTTTCAGCTTCCCATGCTCTACCAGTGAGGAGCTGGGAGGTAGCACAGCCAGGACAGCTGACCAAACTGGCCACAGGGCTATTCCATACTGCATGGTGTCATGCTCAGTATAGAAATTGGGGGAGTTGGCCAGGGGGCAGCGATCGCTGCTTGGGAACTGGCTGGGCATTGGTCGGAGGGTGGTGAGCGGTTGCATCACTTGTTTTTCTTGGGTTTTGTTTCTCTCTTTTTGTTGTTTTCCTTTTCATTACAATTTATTATTATTATTTTAGTATTTTATTTCAATCATTAAACTGTCTTTATCTCAATCCACGAGTTTTCTTACTTCTACCTTTCCAATTCTGTCCCCGATCCCACTGGGAGGGAGGGTGAGGGAGCGGCTGTGTGGGGCTTAGTTGCCAGCTGGGGTTAAACCATGACATAAGCCAGCACTGAAAGTTGTTGAAGCTGCGTTGGGAAACAGCAGTTACTTACGGGAATGTGTATGTGACTGGCAGTTGTTGCAGGTTCACTTCTTTCAGTCAAACGCACTGTAGGTGCAATTATTGTATGGGAGGTATTGTGAATAGCTGTTTGTTCTTTATTTTTCTTGTACGTATGCAATCTATCTTAGCCTCCTCTCCTCTTTGGACTTTCTTTTTTGTTACTTGCCACATTCAGATGTGCTTTGCACCCTCCGACTTGACTAGTTAGAAGCAGTGTAGAGAAAACGAATGTTGGGACAATCTGTTGCAGTAGGACTGTTTCATGAAGACAAACCACTTGCATATAATAGATGAGTTGAAGTTTTTCTGTTAGTGTCCTAGACAGGCTACCTACTCTTCAGCCAGGAAGAAGAGGCTATTTTCATCTATGGAAGGAACTCAGTCTTTGAATGGATCAATAGACAGAGGCATAATGAAAATGGATGTGACAAAGCACAATGCACTTTCTGCTACACGGCTGATATGATCCCTTGTGTGGAAGTGCAGTAGTTGGAGGGGTGTAGTGGATATGTGTTTGCATGTGGGGTGTAACTGGTGTGTGAGCATGGCAGTAATTTTAAAGCTAAATGGTTTCTAGTCTGATGAGAGATTTAGGTGTGGGAGGTTGTTTTGGTGGGGTTTTTTGGGTTTGGTGTGTTTTTGTTTTGTTTGTTTGTTTTTTTTTCCCCTGTTGGGAAAAAGAGTGTCTAACCTAGAGCAATAGCTGCTAGGCCAGTGCTCTTGCTCAAATGCTGAGGAAAGCTGGTTCAAGACCCTGCTTCAGGTGGGTGAAAGCAGCAAGTGAAATTGAATTTCCCATGTTCCAGGTCGGTGTCAGACAGTGACAGACAGTGATTTCTGGGGCTTTTTGAGAATGCTTGTAAGAGGGCCTGATTCCCACTCCCCTGCCAGGTATGCTGTAAATAAGACCTCTCTAATGCTCCTGAAGTTGAGCACTTCCATATCAAAGATCAGTTTGGAAAATTCTGTTTGGTTTCACTGTTTATTATTTATCAAATATGGATGTAAACACCCTCACAGAGTGATGATACATTCACAATGCCCACAGACTGAAAAATGCATTTTTTTTAGAATGTTATATCCTGGGTAAAATAAGATAGAAAACAAGTCTAGAAAATACCAAGGAAGGAGAAGAACGTTGCCTGTCTGTTCATCTCCTCTTCTCTGCCACTAGGTATTGTTTTTTGAGTTGCATGTAGAGTTTTATATCCTAGATATAAGTAAACAGACTGCCTCACTGTAAGATATTTACTGCAGTTGTCACCCTGTGCAGCATTCCAGTGATTTCTGTACCTCGGTTATACAAGCACATGCTGAGTTGTTGGAGCACAGACAGTCTGGCAGGTGGCTGCACAGTGTCTAATTACAAAAGGGTAACATGGGTTTCTGTTGTACATATATGTAAACATAAATCAGGCAAGAGATAATGAAAAAATGTTCTTTGTCCAAGTCGGGCAGCAAAACAGGAAAAAGAATGAGGCAGCAATGACTTTGCTGAACTTTTGCACTGACTTCGCTGGGTGCCTCCTCCTTGGGAGCTATGGCACATTCGTCTGTTGAGCTGCTTGTATCAGATGTGGAAAAAGTCAGACCTGCCTCCTGTGACCTGAATCAGGAGGTAGAGGTGTAAATTAGACTCTCCTCTCTTATGTCTCTGTTCAGCTAGTGCTCATAAGGATCAGTTCTAGCAGAAATTTCCTTTTGGTTACCCTTCCCCTATTAGAGGGAAAAACACAGTGGCAGGTATTAGCTATGTCACTTCACACATGGAAGGAGAGGTTACAGTCATCCAGCTTTGAGAACTATGTGTCTGTCAGGTTTAACTGAGTTCATGTGACATACCTGCTTTGGGGTGGGGGCATATCAGTGAATCAGCCGCAAACTCTTCATGTTTGACTCTTTTTTTTTTTTTTTTTTTTTTTTTAAGAATTTGTGGAACACAAAGCTAAATTGTTTTATGCATCAGCTAACTGTATTAGGAAAGGCAGTCTCTGGGCTACAAACTGCTATGTAAAATTCATGGTTTAGTAGACTGTTCGCAGCTTAAACTCATTTGTTATTTTTGTGACACTGGTACTTTGAGATTCCAGTGGAACTTGGACATTTGTTGCTCTGGGCACTGCACAGAATATACCCACAGAAACCTCTCTGCCGCTAAAGAAGTGCAGTCCAATGTCCAAGATAAGCAAAGGACTGGAGCCTATAGCTGGTCAGATGTCCAGCTGGACACAGACCCCTAAGTCCAACATCTCGTGGAGTGGAGTGCATTACCTCCTAATTGAAATATTTGTGTTTAATACGGCCATTGATCCATGAAAAATCTGTCATACAAAAAGAATTCAATAGAAGATAGATTGCCAGTGCCCTGATGCTACATATTTGCTAGACTTGAAGGGAAGGTCTGTTTTTGAACAACCTGTGTTCCTGGTGCAAGTACTAAGCCAGCTGGCATTTCTACACTCGCTTTGCTCCTAGCTTTACGCAAGGCAAATCAGACTCTGCCTGCACAATAAAGAGGGAAAGAGGAGGAGGTGGGAGGATATCTCTTTATTGTATTATTGGAGGTGGAAATTTGGATTGTGCTGGTATGTTGGATGGTAGTATGAATGCAAGTGCCACCTTTGATGCTAAGGATGCTGGCAAAAATGATGGCATCTGTTAAAATATGTAGCCTCGGAGATGTCCAAGAACTGTTTTATTTCAGGTTGAAATCTGGCACTGGGAGTGCTAAGGAATATTTTTCTTCTGCTTTTTGTCTGTGACTAATTGATGAATAAATTAATGTACTGTTAGCGTGAAATGAGAACTGAATTATTCATACTTGTATTTTTTTTGGTAAAGACATGTAAGTCATGAACAAATAGTGATAATAAATTTTGGTTGGTATAAAGTCAATAACTGACTGAAGTGCTGGAGCTAGATGTTTTAATAATGTGCCTAAGCAACTGGAGTGTGCGTGTTTTTAGGCAGGAGCTCCATGAATACCTAGAAAATTGCTTTTTAAAAGTACCTGATAAATTGGAATGCCTCACTGAATCCATTTGACCCAAGGACTTGCAGAGGAATACTTCCTGTCTACAGGAAAGCTGCCTACATACACAAAGACTGTGAAATCACCCTGGAGAAACCCAGCTCCTTTTTTTTGACCCAGACCTTCAAATGATAGGATGCCTGTCTTTGATTTCTACTACCCTTCCCCATTTGTCATTAAAAGAAGAGAGCTAAAATACCAGCAAGTATTGATATATATGTACTTCCAAAGGTAAAGAATTATTATTTTTCTCATTAAGGCCATTTCCCCACAAATACATGAAAAGATTAATGTATGAGATGTTTTAATGTATCATGCTAAAAAATTAAGGCGGTATCTGTGTTATAGTTCAGAAAAACGACACCAAGTTGTACGAGCAAGCACTGTCCTGTTCAGAGGACAAGTGGAGAGGAAATAAGGTGCTGTGGCCCTGAGCTGCACTTATGCCTGTCACAGGCGCTCTGGGAGACCCTGATGAAGCCCTAGTGGAGGTTTCTGTCTCAGCTTCCTAGCTCTAGTTTTGCTGTTATCAGTTTAGGTGGTAAATATTCAGAAAATGTTCTGTCTTGAGATATGTACAGCAAGTAGCACATTGGGTCTTGCTCTCAGGGCTCTGTGGCAATATGAATAATAATCCCTAGCCTAGGAAGCAAGGCACGTTTTCCCTTTGCAGCATAATAGCACTTTAAATTCCTCTGCTGTCCTAGGTTAGATGCATGCTGACTCAGCAACATAAGGAGACACTATAGAAATATCTTTACGTATTCTATGGGTTTGTGACTCTGCTTCCACAGCCATGTAAATCAGAAGTAACTCTGCTGAAATCAACGTTTTATGTACTGGTATATAACTGTGGGAGAGAAGAACAGATTTATTTTGAAAAATGGGAACGGCAGCTTGCTTAACGTCTCTTTCCTTGCATTAAAAAAACAAAATGTGTTGATGATGTTTTTCTAATGGGCTCTAAAGACTCAGCCCTTAAAATGAGCGGGTTCATGAATAAAAGAATTGTTCCTGGCAAGGGAGAACTGCCAAAAAATAAGCTTAATTTATGGCACTAAGAAAGAAATACTGATGTAATAAATGAGTTAGTTTTGCCATTCGATTATGCAGCTAACGTTATGGGTACTATAATCTTAAAGTTGTTTCCAGTTTCTATTTTGTTTCCTTCCCACATCATATAAATACTGCAAAGTAGTTTCTAGTTTAAAATGGGCGAGTACTGTGAAAGGAAAACTTCCCTTTGGTCTTTCTCACGTTAACTGGTACAATGCCATGTGAATGCAGCTGCCTATCAAACACATGTCAGCTACCAGCATGCTGACCTAGCTGTCCTGGTCATCTGTTCTCATTAGATGATGTGGATAATGTCCATGAGGGAGAAGGCTGCATCATGTTGACAGGTGCCCTTGTAACATGTTTCTCTAAGATATTACCTTCTAATTATAAAACAAGAACATTTTTCTGTGTTGTGTTTTCCCCATCTAGTGACTTTTTTCTTTTGTAAGGTAAATGACTTTTGGTTTTGATATTTTGACATGAGCAAAAAAAAAAAAAAAGTTTAAGTGCTGAGGGTTGCTTCTGCTCTGTAGTATGTTCTGCTGTGGACCCTGAGAAGTCAGCATCAGCTCTTGGGCGGCGTGATGCCCAAGAGAGCAAACGATGGAGTCTGCTCTCATTTTGAAAATTAAGAGAACAGGGAATTTGGACCAACAGATTTCATCATGGTTATATAGAACTGTGACTGAGAAAACAAGATGCCTGGCTGGCAGCTACCCTCTTCGCTAATTACCTGGTTTTGTTTTGTTTTAAAATTGAAGTGTGGTGGTTCTTTGCCAATGCTTTGAAGGAGTGTCATCTACTATGAGGTGCTGATTACCCCTTAGTACTAACATAATCTTACAATTATGTAGTTCTCAGAGCATGCTATAACAGAGATTATATTTATCTCCATTTATCAGCTGGAGAAATGGTCAGAGAAAGAGGAACTGATGGCCTCCCTGAGGTTTAAAAGCATGTTCTAAGGCAGAATGAGGAAAGAGACTCGGTTCCCAGGCAGTGCTCTACCCACAAGCCATCGCTCCTAATTCAGCTGGTTGAACACCAGTTGAATTATGATGCCTGGTATTATTGTCCAAAGTTCGGTGTATTCTGACTGCACGGCAAATAATATCTGATCAGCTAAGACTGCTGCCAAAAGCTGCTGGAAACGGAAGTGATTTATGATCAATCTTTTTTCTTTCAGGAAGTAATATGGGTGCAGATTTATAGAAGTGGGCTAGTTTTGTCAAGTAGAATAGGGTTGAGGCTGGGACTCAGAACATTGAGTTTTGGTCTCTTAGATCTGTTAGGAGTTGCTTGAGAAGCAGTCCCCAAAAGCTTTATGGTGCTGACACTGGGATGTAGGCAGAATTCGGCTATCTAAGCCTGGAAGCACAGTCCTTAAAATCCACTCTGTTAGCCTGCAGGCATTTGTTGTCATAGGGAGTTTCCACAAGGCCCCACTTGGGCATGTGCCCTCGACTGCCTTGAGAATAGCACAGTGTCTTTCGTCTCTGCCTCACAAGTCCTCCACTAAGCTGCTTGCAGCCTTTCTATTTCCAAGCGACATCTTATGGGATATGTTTTAAACACATTAATGCGTACTACAAGATCAGTCAAAAGTCAGTTCAAAACTGAAGAAAAATAAGGAGTGAAAAGATGGCGATATTCTTTTATGTGTGGCTTAGCATTTAGGGCAGTCTCCTGCATATGGAAAACTCAAAATCCATTTTCCCCACCTGCCTGCCTCCACCTCAGATCTGCATCATCTTCTGTCCAGGACTGACTGCAAGTTCCCAGGGTCTGAGGTTTCCTGGCTGGTAGGACAGTGAAAGGTGCAGGTTTGAACCTCCCTCAAGCAGAGGAGGAAACTGAAATTGGAATTCCTACATCTTGGCCACGTGCTCCGATCACTAGGGCATTGGGTGAAAGATGGTCACTACATCCCATGTCAGCCATGTTTCAGAGGGAAGAATGATAGCTGACTGGTTTTCAGTAGAAAGATCTTCAAGTGGACAACTGACAAAGATGTTGTAAGGCATGTGAACTCTAAAAGAGGAAGATGAACTCCTGCAGGAGAAGCAAGATACTTCATGCACTTCAGAGTCTCATTCACAGTGGTGGATGGCACTGGTGAAAGTAGGTTAGGTATCTGTGCTCTTCATTGCAAGAAACAAGTCTGGAGAGCTGGTCCTTGGTTTCTCTGCAGTTCAATTGCACACTTACGAAGAGAGTCATCAGGGCTGCAAAACTGGAGTGTTTTCATACCCCTTATGAAAGGAGTAGAGAATTCTGAATCCAGCAGACCTAGAATTTTCCTTAAGCAGAGGAACTGTCAAGGTCTGTTGTTAGGTTTGTTTGCAGAAGTATGTCTGGAAGATGTCATGAATGTATAGGTCCAAGGCTGTGGAATGGAAAGCTAAGGCCTTACATTAGGTCTTAAAATCCATTTTCTGTGATCATATAGGGGTCTTGCAAAAATTGGTGGAATTTCATGTATGTGACTTTTGGGTTATCTTAAAGCAGAAAAAAGGCAGACAATGCTTTATTTGCTCTACAAAATAACCTTCCTCAATTCATTCCCCTGTCCTTCCCATGTAACCTTGACTGTTATGAGCTTGTATGAGTAACATGAGGGATAATTTACATCAGAGTCCCTTCTCCTATTAGTCTTCAGGTCTTTGCCTTTGATTTTGATGGTTTATCTTCTGACTTTGCTGTATTTGTAAAAGGAGGTTGAATGTATGAGCTAAGGGCTTATATGTGCAAAAATGTGCTATTAGAGTGCTAGAGAAATCAGGATCTATAGCTTATTCAAATGTAGCAATTCCTGAATTTCCTAATAAATCAGGATATGGTTAGTCTTTTGAGAGTGGTTCTTGCTTGTAGGGTCTATTAGTGTCTGAATCTGAAGCTTTTAATTTGCCTAAGGAACTCTGAATGCAGAAGGATTTAATCTGGCTTCTGCAAAGGAAGTTTCATTTATGGCTGTTGTTTTCCTCCACTGAAGAAAATTCAAAGCTATTACCTGGTAGTGTGAAGAGGTGAGTGGATAGGGCATTGCTTATATTGGTTGTGCTTGTGGTAAATATTCCTGAGGACAATGCAATGAATAGAAAGCCTGAGCTTTAATTGACAGACTCAGACATGAAAAGAGAGACCAGTTTGATGCATTTCTCATTACTGGGCAAGCAGAAGGTCAAGCTAATTAGTTCTCTTGATAACTTGCTTACTCCACTGTGGGAAAACTTGAATGTGTCTGAACAAAAGTGGTTTGCAATGCAACAGAGAATTACCTTCCAAAATCATTAAAGAAACATTAAGGAAATCACAAGTGTAATGCACCTGAGCAGATTACAAGGTTCTGTTAAACCAGTGCATATTTAAAATTAGCTCTAATTTCTGCCTTCGTTTAATGCACCTTCATCTCTTTAATGAGGACTCTTGTGAATTTTAACAAAGGGGGAGCTGAAAGTGTCCCAAGATGGCACTGGTTTTGCACAAATAATTCAACCAGTTGTTCTCTGGCCAGATTCAACGGCTGACAGTACTTTATCTAGTTTGATTCCAATGAACGTGTGCCCTGCACTGAGGCTAGTTTTGTCTCTTATGTTTGTCAATGTATATCTCATAATTATGGAAGGTTAATGTGGTCTTGGTAAGCGGAAATGAGTCAAGTTAAATGTATTGCTGTGTTTTGCCTAAGAGTGAAGGATGTTTACAGCAGTCTTGTGACTTGAATCTTCATGGAAATTTGATGCCGTGTACTCCACTAGATCAGTGAATGTATATTTATTGTTTGGGGTAATCTAGTAGAATAAATTTTATGATTAAACAATTTTGTAACCTTTTTGTAAGGGTCTAGCACTCTGCTTCCTTGTTCTATATCCTACAAATTCAGAGGAGAGGAAAGCTGTGCCTGCAGTATGATCTGTTGTTGTAGCTATAGTATGATATTTCTCACCACCCCAAGCTCTCTGGTTTTGCATCTGGATCTAAACAGTGCTGGTTCTGTCGCAGGTGTAAACCCAGATGCGTGTCTAACACAGTTTTCTTTTAACTGGTAGGGCTTTTATACATTTTGTTATTAGCATATGTCAATGGGAATCAAACAGGATCAGGATCCTAGAGTGCTGCACAAATGTAGTTTTAAAATCTGCACCTCTTGAAATCCAAATCAGCAGGTACAGAGGGAAAGCAAAGAAATATGTTATCTATGTGTGAGAAGCTAAGTCCAGGAGAAACCAAGTAATTTACTGTAGCTCCCTTGGGAGATCAAGTCCAAGGAAAATAAGAAGTTGGAATCCAGATCTTGTGAAATGCAGTCGGATTCCCCAGCAGCGGAACTGCTTTGCACATTGATGCATCTAGTCCAAAAAGCAGAGTGTGCTTCGGCACTGCGGCTTTAGCTGCTTTGTGCAATGAAAGAATAAGCCTCTGGGAAAGTATTCTCTGGGAAATGCTTTCTGAGGATGGTTTCAGAGATATCTAGTCTTTTTTAATGAGTTACTTTTCTCCTTAAAGCTGTTCTGTGGTTCAAATCAAAAGTGGATATAGATTTTGAAAGTAAAAGTAATGTGCAGGTCAGCTCATTTTAAAAAGTGGGAAGTATTTAAACGTATATTTTTCTGTTGGCTTTCTTGTGCAAAAAGGGCCCATGTTTTAGCCAAATATAGCAAAATTTGGTTTAAACATGGGGTTAAGATTTATCTCTTTTTTTTTTTTTTTTGAGATTCTAAATATGAATATTGTAGGAAAGTGTGTCTAATTTTAAGTTTCTCTTAAGTGTTTTTAAGGCCTAAATGTCAACTCTTTCATATCAGGATCATTCCTGTTTACAACAGAATCCAGTTTTGTGTTTAACTTCCCCTTTGAAAGAGAAGGGAAAAAATGTTTTCATTTTTATTGGTATCTATGTAGCTAATCCTTCTCTTCTTACCACTTTCTTCTGTGGTATATTCCCTGCTGGCTCCTTCTGTTTTGCCTTGACATCTAGACTTGGATCATGCATAAACAACACCTGATGGTGTCAGTGGGACCACTGCATACATGAGTGTCCTCACAGTAGTGCCCTGCCAGCAGTGATGACATTCCAGCCCCGAGTTTGACATTGATACCTGTTCTAAAGGCAGCAAGAAATATTATTGCATGCTTCTGTTTAAAAATACATGCATATGATTTTAAAGGGTTTCCTTTTTTACTTAATATGTCTGAAAGACAGCCCACCCCACACTGCCTGTTTAATTCTTGACTATGAAACCATATCTATCTGTGTATATATAGATATGAATCGTGTGTATATATAAGAAAAAATATATTAGAACTGTGCAAACATCCTACTTTTTCATGTTTAATATTTGCATTTGTCAGTTACTAAATGAATCTTTGAATTGTTTTTGCATAATTTATGTTGATGCATTGATGTTATTTTTGACTTTTCAGACAAATCTAAAGAATTCATTGTACAAACTTTTTTCTCGAGACCTTAGACACTCTTTCTGTAGCTGTTGTCAAGATAAATGGAAATCAGAGTTTCCATGTGCCATCAACAGATGTCCAGTGAAAAGATCTTTCTTTTTGCTCTGAAGTATACAGTTGATTCCTTTTTGCTGCAGAGCTACATAAGAGACGTGAAACTAATCTGGATGCAGTTCAAATAATGTCACTTTATGCAGGTTTACTGTATGGCTTGCAATAATTAGAAACCATGTGTAATGGTGCTTTTTATTTTCCCACATTTTGATTTGTGTTAAGGGATGGCAGTTGCTATTTGTATTACAGAATTAATCACAAATTCTTTTGATTCTGGTGTTAGTATGGATGAAATCATATTAGTGGTCCTAGTGCTTACTACTGTTAGTGTACTGTCGTGGTTTAACCCCAGCTAGCAACTAAGCACCACGCAGCCGCTCGCTCACCCCCCCACCGGTGGGATGGGGAAAAGGATCGGAAGGGCAAAAGGGGAAAACTCGTGAGTTGAGATAAAAACAGTTTAATAACTAAAGTAAAATGAAAATAGAACAGTAGTAATACAAAGCAAGCGGTACACTGTCCAATTGCTCACCACCCGCCGACCGATGCCCAGCACGTCCCCCAAGCAGCGATCGAACCCCTCCCCGGCCAACTCCCCTGCTTATATACTGAGCATGACGTCATGTGGTATGGAATAGCCCCAGCCTGGTCTGAGTCAGCTGCCCCGGCTGTGCCCCCTCCCAGCCTCCCGTGCCCCTGGCAGAGCATGGGAAGCTGAAAGGTCCTTGACCAGTGTGAGCACCACTTAGCAAGTACTTAGCACTACTTAACAAGAACCAAAACGTCAGTGTATCATCGACATTGTTCTGAACCTAAACCCAAAACACAGCCCCATACCGGCTACCAGGAAGAAAACCAACTCCATCCCAGCCGAAACCAGGACATGTACCCATGGCTCTGTGTGACAAAAACTGCCCATGTGTGTAAATGAAGCCTACTTGAACTGTATTACTACACTTTAATGAAGTTCCGTTAAAACTGAAGTCCTCATGGAAACCTACTATTAAAAATTCAGGATTTGAGTGTTGTGGTGTATACTGAGAAAGTCAATGACCAGAATGAGTTTTACTGAATAAACAGTGAATAAAGCCTAGTGGAGTCGTACTGATCTGCATCAGCTAAGGCCCTAGACCAGCAATATTTTTTACTGTTTGACACCTTTGCTCTTCCTTATGTGAGCATTTTAACAAGCGAGGAAGTCTACTTTAATATTGGATTTGAGAAATAAGTTTTATTTGTTAGATTTGCAGTACGAGATGACTGGTAACTATTGCTGGAGGTGGACCAAACTGAAAGCCATACTAATATTCTGTCTTTCACGGCCTCATTGTGTGCAAGGTATGTGGAACTGTTATCTCAGCCTAAGAGGAGCAACTGTACTAGAATTCAGAAAGACACTGGGTGTAAATGGAGGATAGATCATTCATTTTCCTTTTAAGTAGAAGTGCTGCTACAATAATGCAGGGTAGGTCTAAAAAAAGATGTTTCGTAGGACTTTTGGAAGGTCTGTCTTCTGCTACACCTTTCTTTAATTTTTTTTTTTATTCCCTCCCACCCCCTGTGCCAGCAGGCATCATAGCAATACCATTTATAACATCTCCCCACTGCTCCATGCTTGTGAGTCACTGTGAGCAGAAGCTGAACAGGCAGCAACTGCAGAACACCAGTTGCAAGCATTGATATCCAGTCCTCCTCAGGTGCCAAGAAATGAGCCCAGCAATTAAATGGGTCTTCCCTAAGTCCACATTCAGACATATAGATATTCTAGTTAGTGATGTGGGACTTACTGCCCGTTGAATCTTGTTTTTTCTCCTATAAGATTCTGTTGTAGAACATCAGTTTAACAATTTGGGTGAGGAGGCGAGGTTAAGAGGACAGGAGTACGGGTAAGAGTGACTCTCTTGGCCTGTGAAGCAGCAGAAACTGGAATGGGAGAGAAAGGGAGAGGTGCGTGCAGGCTGTCTTTATGCATGTAGTGATAGTTCATTTTTTTTGTGGGTATTTTCCATAAGGAGGTGGCCTAGTGGAATTTCTGCCCATTCTAGAAGGTTGCACTTTGGGTGAAGTATATGTAGCTCTGTCATAAAATGAACCAAATTTGACAATCAGTGCATTCCCTTGTAGCAAGGATTAACTTCACAAAATCTCATTCGAGTGGAGCATGTCTCCTTTCCTTCTCTCTCTCCCAGAAGAGGCTGCTAATGATTGATAGAGAGCATTTGCTCCATGGTATCGCTGTCAAGACATAATGTTTTGCTGAAGTTTTATAAGCCTTAAATAGACATACAGTATTTGACATTAATTTCTTAAGGCAATGTCTCTCCTCAGAGTGTCAAGGATACTCTTGCTGCTAGCTTTTTTTATTCCCCCTAGGTAGGTGAATATGTACTGTCTACTTAGAAAGGTGAATAGCTGCTCATAGGGTAAATGTGTTTGCCTTAAAACTGCTCTACCTGAGTAAGATGCTGCTGATGCTTTTTGGACTTTGTTTTCTTGCAGATCTATTACCAGGCAACATCAAGTTTTACGTTTTTAATAAGCACTCTTAATCACTTAAAATAGAAAAATGAAAGTACTTTTAATGCTCAGGGAGAATCACGCTGGAAATACATTAAGCAGCTTCACCTATTTCAAAACTTCAACGAACTGATGTTAGTGTTTGTAGGACTACAGTTCCTGAATAGTGAAATGATAGGTTTTGGTCCTATTTTAGTGCCTTCCTCACGTTAGAAATATCTTCTTTTTAAAAAAAGTAAATACTAAAATGCTTCCTTATCATGTAAGCCTATGGGTATAGTGCACACAAATAGCATGAGCATCATGAGAAAATCATGAGTCTGGCTGCAATGTGTGTTTGTAAGTCATCCCTGAATGGATTGCTCTGTAACACTAGCAAGTACTTTGAAGTCTTTTTGAAGTAGGCTAGTTTTAAATGAGTACTTTTAGAAATGACCTGCTTCCTATTTTACTTTGGATCAAAGTTTTGAGGCCACTGTTCTGCAGCAACAGGTTGTAGAAGTTTCAGTGGATGTGGAATGGAGACCCTGTGTGACTTCTTGCAGGTCTCTTGCATGCTAGGGGTAGCTGGAAATAGAAAGGTCGATTACGAGTCCTGAGCTCTAAGCTTTAACATAGCACTGTCTGTGCTAGCAGGCTGCCATTTGCTAAAATTTGAAGTGCGCAGTTTGCAGTTGATACTAATTACATATCAGTATTAAAAACAAATGAAGTATGTGCTCATGCAAGAGCAGTGAGATGGCCTGTGTGAGTGAACAGGAGTAGAGGAGGCAGAGATGGCAGCTCATGTGGAGCAGAATTCAAAATACAAAGTGTTACACATATATCTAGGAGAAGAGGGAACTGAAGCCATTAAGTTACAATTGCTTGACTCCCTTTGCCTCTGAACCACAGAAACAGTATGCACATTTTAATAACGTTGTGGTATGAGTAAGGACATCATTGTGCACAATTCTTTTGCTGACTCTAGTAATAAAGCATTCTGCCCTTTATTTATAGGACTGCCTCAAGGATCTGACAGGAGGAATTGAGTATGCTGCCAAGATATTAAATGAAATTCCCCAGAAAGACATTCAGTGCGCTAAAAGAGCCTCAAAGGCAGAAAGGGAAGGAAATGGGCAAGGTAAGTCATACATAATGATCTCGGTTGGCGTCCATTGATCTCGTCCAGCATCCTTTGAGAGTGGAATATCCATAAAAGTCTTTTAAAAGTCACTTGGATATTCTGGGTAGTGTTTGTGCTCACAGACATGCCTTGTGCAGCAGTAAGGTTAACTGTGACAAACCATTTTCTTTTGACCCAACTAATTAAAAAATAAAAATAAAATTGTTGCCTCAGTCCATTGCTGTTAATCTGAAAAGTCAGCAAAGAAATACATGTTTTTATCCTAAATATCTTCAGCTCTCTGCATTTTCCACTGGTTTTCCCTGAAGGAGAACCATCAACATGGGACCGTACTAGGAGAGATGAAAGGTCCCTTGACCCTGTGCTCTGTCTTCAGCGCAGGTCAATGATGGATACTTGAGGCGAGTATAGGAACAGGCCAAGCGCATAGAGTCGTTCTTCAGAATCATCTCTCTCAGTTGTCAGTGGCTCAGAGCCTTCCTGAGCCACGTGAATTTATCTACTTGGTTTTTGAACTTATGTAAGCTACAAGCACCCGCAGGGCCTTGCAGCAAGAAGTTCCAGAGGTGAAGTACATGTGTGTAATTAATTACTATTTCTGTGTTGTGTCTGATGCTTCCCCTGAAGTTGCACTTGATGCTCCCTCATTCTTACACTGTGGAATTCACAGGAGCTGACCCTTCCCTTTATGCTTCATGTGATTTCAAATCTCCTGCCTTCCCCAGCTATCTCCTTTCCTACCAGAGAAGTCCTCGTCTACTTAAGTTGTTCCTTATACAGAAGTTGTTCTGTTCATGTATCTAAACTACCTGCTCATGAAACTTTTGTGATAAAAGGAAAATGGGTGTTTTGGGGGAGAGTTGCCTGGAGTTCAGTTTTATAACATCCCTGGCCTGAAAATGTAGTTCTTGGGATGAGAAAACTTGCATGTGATGTGATGCAATCAACCAGGACATCAAACCCAAGAGTTATCATGAATCAAGAACCACCTAAATTTTTTGGGCAGCTTGTGGTTCTGTGTACCAACATTATGGTTGTGAATTACATTTCTAATCCTTCCTGTTCCCTCTTCTGGCAGAAACATAAAGGACTATTCAAGTTTTATCATGTTCTTAAAAAACAATACCACTGCATTATTGTCATTATTTAAATTATGTTGATGAAGTGCTTGGAGCTGTACAAACTCTACAAGAAATATTGAGGTTATCGTGTCTGAAATGTGACATCTCTATAACTTTGCTCTAGTTGTGTTGATTTGGGTAACTGGCAAAGGGTGCAATATCTCTTATTCTTTTTCCTTGTTAAATCAACCCTTTGACTCTATTACTCTATTCTCCAATTTATATAAGATAGTTTATCATATGTATTGTATTCACAGGCACTTAGATAGCATTAGGCAAGCAGACGTAAGCTTCATGTTTGTCATATATTTATATATTTTCTTTTCACTGGTGGGTTTTTTTTTTTGTTTGTTTTTTTTTTTTTTTGGTATGCTCAGATTGCTCTGGGGTACAGTAACAAATAGAACTTCCTCATTTTAACAGTCCATGTCCTTTTCAACAGGAATGTTACTTGCCCGGTAAAGGCTTAGTGATTGATGTTATTGCTGAAAAACTGGAACTTGTCTGTCCCTTTCAATTTCAATTAAAAAATTAACAACTTGGGGGAATATCACCCCCCTTGCTGTGGCTAAGAATTATAATAGTCTACATTCACACTCCCCTGGTCCAAAATTATGCTAGTGTCATATGGGTTAGTCTTTTACATAAATATCATTCAGGTTTTCCCCCAACAGGAAAACAGTGTAGTGATGCCATGTAAGATGCTTTGCACACAAATCCGTATAGAGTTGTTAAAAAGAGCCTAAAGATGGTAATAGGCTTAACATAGAGTCACTGAAGTGTAGTTACCAAGCAGGAAATACAGCAGGCCTCCGGTACCAAAAATTAAATGGCTTTGGACATCTTTATTCTTATTAAAAAAAAAAAAAAACCTGACTGCTTTGGAAAAGCAGCAAGCTATGGCCTGGTTGGAATTTGGCCTGGTTGGACTTCGGCTGAAACACCTGTGTGACATGAAATTAAAAAAACCCTCCAAGTTTTGATGACCAAAAGATGTCAGTGCTTTAAAAAAAAAAATTTTTTTAAAAAAATCACTTTGAACCTGGGCAAATACTTCACCCTATTCCATGACGTTTTTAATAGAATTTTTATTGATTGCAGAGGGAGCTTTAAATACTGGCTTTTCTAGCACTGGACCTCTTCACTAAACAGCTGCACCTAAATTTTAGCAGATGTTTCTCTATTTTAGGCTTTTTGAAACCTCTAGGGATTTTTTCCATCTAAGTACATTAGGACCACATGGTGAATTACTGAAAGTCAAGAAACTTTGTTTTTATCATAAAAGTGCTTTCTAATAACAGAAAAGGCGATATTAAGGCCTTTATTATTGTCTTCTGGATCTAATTGCTACAAATTATTCCATATTTCGTCCAGTAAAACACTTGTGATTACTTTGTATTGAATATGAACTGTAACGAAGTAATGTGGCAGTTGAATGAGCTGATGAATTAAAAAGGAGAATCTTTTACAGCTGGGAAGCTGTCTTTGATGTGTCATTTATTATTTCCATGCTCCACCATGTGCTAGTGGTAAGAGTGGCTTCTTTATAGTCTGCCTGCATTTGTGTGTGTGGACTAGGACTATCTCAATTTTGACCATCGCTTACAGTGCGTGTAACTGCTAGAAACTGGGGTCGAGTAACAGGACTTTTATTCCAATGAGTAAACAAATAACTGAGCATAGATAACAGATCACTGCAGTTAGGAGAAAGAAATTTTGATTGGTGTTTCCATATAGCTCAGGAAAGAAATATATCGAGCAAGCTCGTGCTTTCAGTTGTTTGAGTAATGACGTTATGCCAAAAATGAGTATTGTCAGTTATTTGAATGGAGTAAGTTTGCAAACTCTACTGTGTTTTCTTAGGACTGCAAAATCTGCTTTGTGGAAGGAGTTAAGTGTACATCCTTCCAGCAGGTTTCCTCTTGGGGTCTTCTAGGAACTGCTAGGTTTTCTGCAGGGCACTTTGATATATCTTTGAATCTGAGGTGGTGGTGTCTCTGCCGCCATGTTGTTCTCTTGAAGTCTTGTACAGCGCACAACTCTTCCCCTCCAGCCCCCGCAGTGTGTAAATAACTTCAGTTGCTGCTGTCTGTAGAGCTAGTAGTTCCCCATCCTCAGCTGTTACATGGAAGCCCTACACCACCTCTGGCAAGAAGAAGAGTTCAGCCTTTTGGGTTGTTCCATCCTATGCTCTTTTTCTAAGCCTGTCTGTCGACTATCCAGGATTTTTAATCAAAACGTAGGAGCCTGCTTTTTAAACTACAGTTTTGATACACTATTGAACCCGTAGTGCATCGTGTTGTATCCAGGCTTTGAAGACCAGCTGGCCTTCCCTTGCACTGACATCTGTGGTGATAGTGCTTTCCTGACAGTGTGGAGGTTATGGTACAGGAAACCACTTGCCCTAGTGGCAGTGTGGATACAAAAGAATGCTATCTTAAACTTAGCAGCCTTTGTGGGTCTTTCAGGTACCTGTTTCTTCCTGAAAAGAAAACTGTATGTGAAAAGAAAAAAGGTGCCAAGAAGGTCCTAATAGAGTAAAAAAAAAAAACTATTAAAAGGGAGCAGCCTTCATTTCTCTCCACGCCGCAGGATGCAGGAGACTCTATCAAAATGCTTCAAGCCCTTTCTCTGAAGTGCAGAATGACCTTTCCTGGCACTGCAGCCAATAGTCTGGAACTGTGCTTTCCTGGAGCTCACAATTTTATCTTGTTGCGTAAGTTGAGATAGAGGGTTCAGATATAAAGGAGAACAGGATTGACCATAGAATTAGACCTGTGGCCAGTTCCTTTTGTCTTCTACTCTGGCTTTGTGTCTCAGGCATAGTTTTACTGGAGAGACTGAGGAGAGATTTGCCATCCAGGAGTATCCCCTGTTACAATGCATTTGTCCAGTATAGATTCTGGCAGCATCCAAGCAGTAGGCACAGGGCATGCGCAGCTGGTGAGGTGGTTCTTGTCCATCACCAATATGTATGTTGGCAGCAAGTTTGGCTCCTGTCAGAGGATTCTGTCCAGGAATTCCTACCCTTCATCTGGATCAGAGCTCTGTCTAGGGGCGGATGAGACTGGGCCAACCGTAGGTGGATGAATTCTTGTGTTGGAAACTGTCTTACTGAGTTAGCTCACATTGAAACTGAGATGATAAAGCCTTGCTCAAAGACAAGGACTATTAGATTGTGCTCAGTGCCAGGCTAATATGGTTACTTGCTTTCCAGCTAGCTTGGAGCATGGCCAGAGAACTTGAGACCTGCTCACAAGAGAGTGTGCAGCTATCCTTACAATATAAGGTACAAAATAAATTTCTTACCCTAATCACTTGCAGTTAGAGACTGATTTTTGTTCCTTGAAGAATGACTTTTCTCACCTTTATAATGTTGAAAGTTCTTGTTCTATATTTAAATTTCTATTTTGCAAAATGCTAGTGTTCTGTTTTCAGCTGGGATAGAGTTAATTTTCTTCTTAGTAGCTAGTAGAGTGCTGTGTTTTGGATTTAGGATGAGAATAATGTTGATAACATGCTGATGTTTTGGTTCTTGCTGAGTAGAGTTTACACTAGTCAAGGACTTTTTCAGCTTCCCATGCTCTGCCAGGTGCACAAGAAGCTGGGAGGGGGCACAGCCAGGACAGCTGACCCAGACCAGCCAAAGGGCTATTCCATACCATATGACATCATGCTCAGTATATAAACTGGGGGAGTTGGCCGGGGGGGCAGCAATCGCTGCTCGGGGACGTGCTAGGCATCGGTTGGCGGGTGGTGAGCCAATTGTGTAGTGTATCACTTGCTCTGTATATTATTATTGTATTATTATATTATTATTATTACTACTATTCTATTTCATTTTACTTCAATTATTAAACTGTTCTTATCTCAACCCACAAGTTTTCTGACTGTAACCCTCCCAATTCTCTTCCCCATCCCACTGGGGTGGGGGGAGTGAGCGAGCGGCTGCGTGGTGCTTAGCTGCTGGCTGGGGTTAAACCACGACAGCTAGATATGAAAAGTCTGTGGGGATTGTGGGATTTGGTATTTGTTCAGCTGGATTAAAAGCCTTTATCATTTTACTTCATCTACCCCTTTGCAGCTTTTGCAGCCTGAGCACGGAAGCCCGGAAAACTTGGTAGAAGATCATTGCAATAGCTGTAGTCTTTGATTTCTAACTAAAAGACATTAAAGCCATTTATGTGCTGGCCTGTACCCCAATATGGGTTAGGCTGGATGTAGCATAGGAATTTTTGTCACAAATGCTGAATATCTTCTGGCTTTTTGGCTTTCCTTTGTCTGTACAGAATTATTAAGGAATCTGTTCAGGTATGTAGGTATGAAATACTCACTCTGCTTAAAAAGAGCTAAACCATGTTCTACTTGAAGGAGCTTAACATCCTTGAAGGAGGAGAATCTGAGATGCAGAAATGAGGAAGATAAAGACTGAGGCTGTGCAGAAAAGGCTATGGCCACGTGAGCCCAGTGTCTGATGATTCCCTGAGCATTTCCTGTGATGAGGGGCAGACTTTGATTTCCCCAGAACAACCAGCGACATGGCCCCTGTGAACCTGTAGATCTGCTAACTTTTGGGGCCGTTCCTGCCAACATCCTGAATATCCACAGTAGCTCTCATGGGTGTCTCCTGTTTTCTGAGCTGAGAATGGCTTTGTTTAGCTTCTCTAGAGTAGGAAAGACTAATGATTTATTCTGTTTAGATTGATTCAAGGATCCCTGAGTTCTAATGATAAATGAGACTGTCATTTGAGGAGGCTGCTGTCGTTTAACTGTATCATATATTAAGTTTACTTATGGTAAATGTGGGGAGCGGGGGCGGGGGGAACAAAACCTAAAACCCAACTTTGGAAACTGGACTGGTTAAAACAAGAAACTAAACTGGTGGGCAATTGGAGAGAGGCCATGGCAGAAACAGTAAGGGATTTTGTTTATTTAAGATACTCAGCTGGTAATTTCTGCTCGGATAGGTTTTTCTACTTCTGTCATATAAATTAAATGTTTCCTTTAAATTTAGAAAGTCAACGTGTGCAATAAATTGGTTCCCTGTCTCACAGAATAAACAAATTCATTTTCATCATATATAGGTGTTAATCCATGTCACACTAATTCAGAATTCTTAATGAGTTTTTGGTCATCATTTTGGGAACAAAGCCAGTTAGAGGGATGTATTTTAAATGGAGGTAATATTAGGAAGGATATTTACACAGCTAAGAAACTATAGCAGTGGCAGAACAAAGATTATTTATTATCAAAAATAGTATAATGTTAGACCAAAGTCTGGAAAAACTTGTGCCAACTTCCGTGAATTGTTTCAGCTGAAAGAATAAGAGAATTGAAACTTTTTCCTAGCTTGAATGTCACCCTGATTTAGATTAGGTGTGATTTAAAATGTAAGCTAGCACCTGAAATTTTATTTTTTCATCTTAACATTGTGGCTTTTTTTAGCATTTTATTTCACCAAGAAAACAGTGCAAACAACCCAGCCAGCCAGCCAGCTTTCCTTCCCATCCCATCTCACCTTGCACAGTTTTGTTAATGATTTTTTCCACTTCACATCCCCTTAGTTTGTTCTATTAACCAGAGATGTCATTTCTTTCTTACGGGACTTTAATTTTCAAAATAGTGACTGCTACAGAAAGAAGAAAAAGTTCTGATTTTTATGGCAGAACTGGCTATCTGTCAGAGTCAGACTGAAGGACTTATTCATTTCTGTGCTGATTGACATTTGGGTGATTTGGAAAAGTGGTTTTGAAGTGAGTTAAGAATATGGAAGTGATAAAAATTAACATATTTACTTTCATAGTTGACTTCTGTCCAGCAGTAGTTATCTTGAATGTGGCAGCCCCCCTGAATGTGGGAGTAAATAGATATGTATTATGTTCTAGATATGTATTTTGTCATTTGCTTTTGCCCACAAAATAGCTTAAACATTAGCTATGAATTGAAAATATGCTGTCTTTGATAATATTCAGAGGTGGTTATAGTTGTTATACTTTCATCCTACCTTCAATCCCAATGATCATCTACCTTCTTTAGTTTCTTTTTAGAAAACAAGCTAATTTTCATCATATGCATTCATGGGTATTTTTTTTTTTCAGTGCTGTTATTTTTATATGCAGAATGAGTTTGGGATTACATTTTTAGGAGATACTTTAGGACAATAAATTGCTCTCAATTCTGGCCTTTTTGACCATTGCTAGGTATTTGGGATAGCTGGGCTAATGCCTTATCTAAGCTGATGTTTCTTAAAATAGATACTAGACTTTTCCAGGCACATGCATTTGTTTTAACAAAGTTGCATGTAATTACAGCTGCTAAATTTCTGCTTTCTTGCCCAGCTGCTGGGTCAAGCTTGAAGTCATTTAAAACTCTGGGAAATTCAAGTTGATTTTTAAATCGTTTTAAATGCACCAAGGGCCTGTACTATTGGTACTAGAAGGAGTAATAAAAGCTTAATTTTTATTTTTAAAAAGGCAATTTGTGTAGTAACGTGGACATTTCTTACAAGAGCTATATGCTAACTAATGTGCAATTACTTCTGGCAGCACGGTATTACTGTAGTAATACCAGTTCTTCTCATATATTAATGGTTTTATGATTACTGAAACGATATTTCCAAGCCCAAATGTACCCAGTGGGGTTGGATATATTTAGTTGAAGTTTTCAGGTTCTCTGCAGGAAAGAATGAGGTGTCTAAGTGAAAATGTAGTCCTTGGAGATATTACTTAGAAGGAACATTTTCTCTGTGTGTTATACATTAATCTTTATTTTCACTAGCTTTCCACTCTTCATATTCAGAATTTCCTTGGAGAAAAGACTGCAAAATCCAAATCATCATAATAAGACACGAACAGAATATAAGGTAGGAGCTGTAGCAGGTTACCGTGCGAAGTAATGGAGCTTTCTCCTGGGTTGCTTCCATTAACGCTAGGTGGAAGTTTTATGTTTTGTTGTATTTTTATTACATTTTATGCTGTCAGTTATGTCCAGGAAGGTGCAAATCATTGTTTTGAACTTCTAAGGAGTACAAATAAGAACAAAGGTGTTTAAAAGCATAGAGGACAGAAGTCCCATACCTGACTGAAAAGGTATTGTTGCTAGCATGAGTTTGTTGCAGTCATGGACCCACAGGTATTCCAGGGGGTAATGTTGAAACTGCCGCCCTCTGTGTTACAGCGTACCACCGTAGTGCAGTGGTTTGGGGTCCTTCCTGGTCTCTCAAAACACGGATCTGCAGCAAAATGCCTTGTGTCACACTGCCCCTTGACAGTCCTATTTGCAACACTGTTGCAAACAGCTCTGAATAGAAACAGAGCTGTTAACTGCTGCAGTTTTTCTCTGCTTTTCTTTTTTTTGAGAGATATGAAACACACATTTCTGCTTCTACCAGGAATCCGTTGTTTAGCTGGGTGTCATGTTTAGAGACCTATCTAGGTACAAGAATAAGCTTCTTGCACACAGTGCCTGCTTTGCAGAGTTGTTAAAAATTGCTTGTGTTCAATTAAAAGTGGCTTGCTTGCCGCCTTAATACTTGGTGGGTTTAGTTCATACTTCAATAATTGCTTTATTAAACCTTTTGAACAGAGAGGCTTTATACATCCTTTTCAGTGACTTTTTTCCCCTCGCCCTTCCGTGGCTAATGGATACCCTGGATTAATATCTGGTTTTATATAGTGTGGTGGCATCTTCTGTGCTCTGTTAAGTTTGGTTGCTACTGTTACTGGAAAGCGGCAAAATAATTCACTCTCTAAAACTTATTTTGGAGTTTTAGAAAGCAGGCGTTCTTTATTGCGGCACCGGGCAGCACTGGGGATAGTTCCACCGTAAGTGCTCTGAAGGCTTGACGGACTTTCGGTTACTATATACTATGAAAATATACATATTCATAGGATTTCTACATAAACATGAGTTTCCCTGGAACTTATTAACATATGTAAATGTCCGATCCGCATGCGCAGTCATCCTCTGTGGTGGTCCTCAGGTGGTCTTTGGGGGTCTTCAGATGAAGGCTTGTAGTCTTCCTCACCGTGTTCGCTGATTGACCTTTGCTTCTGCGCAGACTCAGTTCTTGGGTCGCCTAGCTGTCTAGAGGGGAGTGTTCAGGAGCCTAAAACTTAATTATCTACAAAGATTCTCTTTTGTTATGTAAAGGGAGCATTCAAGAGCTTTGTAACGGAAAAGGGGAACACCCAGGAGCCTCTATCCACATTCTCAGGTATCACTATCATATCAGGTTGTGACACGCAGCTTTGTGTATCTTAGCTCTGTATACTTTGCAGCACCAATGTGACTTTGTTCTGGTAACTCTGCTTGTCCAGTTGCTTGTTTTTTTTGTGTGCACAATACTAACCCTTTTAAAGGACATCACTTGACAGAATGAGTCTGGTTTTCATACAAGAAAACAGGTGTCTAGAAATGATCCAGTATTCTGGAATTTGTTCTTGGTGGGCTTTTTTTGTTGATGTTCATTTAAATCTCTAGTTTGGGTAATGTGATTACAGGTGCTTTGCAAGGGGTTATGCTACTGCAAATTGAAATGTTTTTCTATCCAAAGTACACGCATGTGATTTCCTTTTCAGAGGGAGCCTTCAAGCAGCAGCCTTGCCAAGCTCTGCAGCAGGCTATGGCTCCATGAAGGGAGAATGCTAGGCAGGGTTTCTGAAGCTTTTCTTTAAAAGTAAGAGGGCCACCTAAACATCGGTGTGCCCTAGGTGATGGGGAAAGGCATCTCCCTCATGTGGAAGGAAGACTGCAAAGCCCTCAGCAAGCAGGGAAGTGAAACTGTGACTCAGGAGCATGCATAGCTCAGTCCTTGCCTGACCTGGGACTCTGCCATTGCTTCCCAGAATAGGGATGCGTCCTTCTCAAAAGGGCATAAAAGAAGGAAGGTGTCATTGAAATTTTTTTTTTTTTTCCTTTGGGGGAAGGGACAGGGAGGGGAATTTTCTGAAAACTTAAAAGCTTTCAAAGGAAAATGATGGGAAGTTTTCTTTCTGTGGCTTGAGAAACTAAGTTGAACAGGGTGCCAATAAGCAGTAGCACTGGAGACTCTTGTGCTTGCAGGGGAATGCATCAGCTGAGATATTCCAACAAGCCTTATCTTGTCTGTCTGTGCTATAATTATCTGTCTTGGAGGCTCAGTGTACTAAGGCATGATGACTACAGATGTTATCTGCTACATGATGGAAAAACAAGCACTTTAAAAACCAAACAAACATGGAGGTTTCAGTAATCCTCTTTCCTCACAGTGGTTTGCAAATCATGCAAACATAAACAAATTCTATAGAATTTTGAGCAAGTGTAATCTGCTCCCATTCAAATAGAGCGGATTGTTGCTTTTCACAGCTTTAGCTTATGAAATCTGTAATGTAATTATAGTGTAGAAATAGCAAGAATGGAAGGAATTTAGCTTAATGTGAAGTGAGTTTTCAAATGGGAGATAAATACAGATATTGCAGGAAACTGTATGCACAAATTGAGCAATACACACACTGAATGAAAAACATACCCTGGCCTGGAGCGTGTGCTGACTCTGTCCTGAGCAGGCACCGCAGGAAGGAATGCATCGGAGTTCTGCTGCCTCTTTTTAAGGGGAGAGTGAAAATCCCATGACCCGCTTCTTGTCAGAGATGGGTCGAGGTCAGCTCTGTTTGTCCCATCAAAGTACTGGGAGCAGAGCTGAGAGGAAGGCTGGGGGTAGAAAGCCATGATTAGCTTTCCTTATCCTAGGGCTCAAGAGCACAGTTTAGTATTGGCTGCACATTAGATGAGCCTCACTGGTTTTAAGCTACCTGCTAATGGCCCTGCCTGACTATTGAACTATCTGGGAAAGTCCCAGAGACTTTCCTCTGCTGTCTGCTCTAATGCACCACTCAGAAGCAGATGAAGAGAGCTACTGCTGTGCCATAGAATCATAGCATAATTTTGGTTGGAAAAGACCTTTAAGATCATCAAGTCCAACCATTAACCCAGCACTGCCAAGCCCACCACTAAACCATGTCCCTAAGCACCACATCTACCTGGCTTTTAAATACCTCCAGGGATGGGGACTCCATCACGACCCTGGGCAGCCTGTGCCAGTGCCTGACAACCCTCGTGAAGAAATTTTTCCTGATATCCAATCTAAACCTCCCCTGGCACAACTTGAGGCCATTCTTGTGGAGACCTCTCCTTCCCCTGCTCTGTTAAAGAACAACTTAGTTGCCAAGTAAGGACATGTGTACATCCCTTTTCTGTCACTTGCAAGGGACCTTGTGGAGGGCCTGCATCTGGCTGCAGAAAGGGAAGAGTCTAGGTGATGCTATGGAAGTGTGGGGGTGTTAAAAATGGCTGGTGCAAGTTAGTACACTTGGGCTGCTGCCCAAAAGCATAACCAATTGTGGCAAGGCTTTAAATGTTTTTTTCATGACTAGAACTATAAATATAAAGGCATTCTTCACAGCTCTTGTATCTTTTATGAATAAATTATGACAGGAAGTGCCTTTGAAGCATTTGAGTGGTGTTAGTTAATAATGCTCAGTTATATGTAGCAAGAAGCTGAAACACATCCATAAATAATGGCAGCTACTGCGTGGAACAAACAAGAAATTTGCATTGCGCATATAGTTTACTAATGCACCTAATAATGCAAATGCTAAGTAGTCTGATGTTATTTAACATGAAATCATCTAATTTGAAGTGCCGGCCCTCTTGTCAGAAGAAGATGGGCTCAGTTGGTGGAAATCAGCATTTTTTGTTCTTGCGGTAAATCCTCTTAGAGTTTTGTGGAGGTCAGTGAGCTTATGCTAGCTGGTGTTTCTGACTCTGTGGGCTCAAATCAGCATTTCTTTCTGGTGCAGCAGACAGAGGTCTGTGTGGGAGCTTGCTGTAGCTGACTTGACAAATGTAGGTGACTGTATTTGGGAATTCTGGCCTTAGGTTATCTGAGAGCTGGACAGGAGTTTGGGGTGGAAAGAGTGGAGGAAAGATTTGGAGAGAGAGAAACAAAGATGAAGTTATAAGGAAAAGTGGAGAGAAGGTAAGTCATTTTTGGGGTCTGAGCAAAGTAAGGATGAGATGGTTTTTTTGTTGTGTGGTTGTTGTGTGTTTCGGGTTTTTTTGGTTTTGTGTGGGGTTTGTTTGTTTGGTTGTTTGTTTGTGTGGTTTTTTTTTTTTTTTTTTTCCAAATGGGCTTTGTCCAAATAGGATAGAAATCCTAATTCAGAGCTGGAAAGCATTTATTTAGTACTCAGTGTTCAAATGTGTTTCAAAATTGGCACCTTTGATGTGCCATATAACTGGGGAAATCAAATATATTTACAAAAATCTCTTCTCTGCCAAAAAAGGTCAGTCGTATTTATGTGCGCTGGCTGGATCTCACCTCCTCAGAGGAACCCTGTGTGTCTACTGGAACTCCGTCAACTTTGCTTTTTAATGTTGTGTGACTTGATCTGTCCTGTGTTGTTGCCATTAGCCTTGAGGCTAATTTTTTAATATATGCTCTGCCTGTGCCTGCAATATAGAGCCTGTCTGTCAGATGGCTTTGAGGCTAGGCAGGCGTGCAATGGATAACACGCTCTACCTGGTCGCTCACTGCTTCAGCTACAGCAGTGGCGTGAAACTTGGCATAAGGGCAAGTCCTCTCACTACAACTCCTACTGTCTGCAGCCTCATCTTCACTGTTCTTTTCCTCACTGATTCCTTAAACGTGAGTGGGAAGTGATTTATAGTCCTTCCCAATCCCATGAAAGTACATCTACCTTGTTACCCCGTGGAACTGGCTGCTGTCATGTGCTGTGGGAGTGTGTGCCTATCCTCACCATGGGCTGTGGGACCTCCCCAGTCGAAAAGTTCCCTACCCATGACATACAGTGAAGTCTTCAGTCTTGCTAGGTGGTTTCTCTGTTCAGTGTTTTGTATTAGGATGAGGGAGACATGGGAAGACTTACAGGGACAGGCATGAAAATGACACACCAGTGTTCATCCTTCAGGGTTTTAACCTTCACAGGAATGAAGCTGCAGAAGAACTAGTTGTATTTACATCTCTATTAATCATATTCTGTCAGTAAAATAGTTCAGTTTAAAGCTTGCCTCCATTGTGGAGATAAGAAAACACAGAAAACAACACAGAAAAGTTGTTTCAAATTAATTTCAACTGTGTATTGAATTAAATGTGTTAAACCTCTCTATACAGGCACTGTGTCAGAGCTGGAGTGGCTTTAATTTGCTTTACATGTTAAACAGCATTGAGGCATTTTCATTTTTAAATGAGAGGGTTCACTACAGGGTTTATAGCACTTTCTGCAGAGAAGCCCATATGCATGTCTTCAGCTGAAATGTTTCCAGGCTTTTGATGAGCAGGTTATTTTGTAATTGTTCAGCTCTTGATACTCTTGTTTCATTTTAAGGCATGTATTAATGACCTGTGTCAGGAATCGGAGAGGACTCTGGATGGACTTCTGGCCTCTTCTTGTGTGGCTACTCTTGCCTTCATGGAGATGGTGGAGGAGGGGCATTAGGACAAGATGGCAGTGAATTAATGTGCTGGCTGTGCATTTAAAACCACCTATTTTTGGCATCTCTACCCTAGTAAAACTGGCACATCACCTAGTAAGCAGGCAGTATGCCATCCTGACAGATGGCTGTGGAAGCAAGCAGCCAAGAGGCTACACATGAGCATCAAATGCATTTGTTGAGGGCAGGATACCAAGCCAGAAATGTCAAAGTGGTTTTCAACCCGGAGCTGCTGAACCTGTATGCAAGAGAATGTCATTGATACTTCATCTCAGAGCTGGATTAACTGGGTAAAGGTAAAGCTGCAATTCCCAGATCATAGGCAATGAATTTCTGGAAAATCTTAGATCAAATTTTGCCTGCCACAGGGCATAAAAGGGAAAAGACTATCACACTGACCCTTCCATTTTTGTCTCTTAAAATGCTCTCTATAGAAGTGACAGTAGTACATCCTGATCTGTTTCTGGTTAATTAGATAAAGCTGCTGGGTACCTCATGGGTTACTTTTTATTTTTTTTAAACCTGAACAATATTTCTGTGGTTAGAATCCTTTGGCAGCCTTACATATTAATGCTAAAACAGTACATGGTGGAGATAATATCCATGCTGTGGTAGTCTAGTAAACTGCTGATTGGCTTTCTCATGGCAATTGAGTGGGACTCTGGATTTCTAAATCCAGCCCTTTGCTGACGTAGCACCACAATGCATGACATTATTGTGCTTCATCTTTAAAATTGTAAGCTTTTGATGAAATGTTCTGATTGGAAAGCAAATGGTAGGAAACGTCTTCCAATTCTTTTTATATAAATTGGATTTGAAAGAATAATTTGAGACCAGTGTATTTTTTAAAAAGAACTTTACAGAAAACTCTAGTTTAGCAAATCTGAAACACAGCTGGCATCTAGAGAAGTATTGTCTGTGATGATGTGTGGGTCCACAGCATGCACTTTTAAACTGTGTAATTACACTGATTAGCTTTATTCATACAATAATCAGATCAGTGTCTGGTAAAATGAGGGTTTTTTATTTTGTGACATAAGGAGATTATTTTCATTTAGTAGGTTTCAGAGTTTGTTAGTGCCAATATGCTAAAAAAAAAAAAAAATTGCCTATAGTCATGTGGGACAGTTGGAACACAGTGAGTAAATCTGTGTTGAGACAGGAACGGATCCCACGGGGAATGCTTTAGCATGGATTTCCATGCTTTGCAAAGGAAATAATGGTCTTTAAAACTGTCAGTTTCTCACCTAAACGTTTATTTATATTGCAGTGATACCCAGAGTCCCCTCCCAATAGGGAACTGATTGCACTGGGAAGTGGAGCTGCTGGTGCAGGGACAACTGATGATAATTGCACACCTTGGCTAAGCTTTCCCAGCACCTCCTGTCAGTTTCAGCAGGGTTACTGGTAGATTCAGAATTTTCATCCATTATCACTGTGCTAATCTGGTTTTCTGCATAGTGCAGTCTGAGAATCCTAACCTTTATTTTCTGTATCATGATCTTAGTTTTCCCATTTTATATTATATTATAGAAAAATGAAGACTGGAAATAACTTGTAACTTCTTGCAGTATCTTGAACTTCCTGTTTAGAGACCAGTTCTCATTCTCTGCTCCCCTTTTACATTTGACCTAGGAAAAGAATATCTGTAATTTACATAAGGAACCTGAAAGATGCAACAGCCTCAGTAATATGTATTCAAACCAGAGTTAAATCTACATTTTTTCCTGTTTATTTGAATTTTAAAGAAAACAAAAGCTAATTGATACTCTTTAGTAAAAATAGGTTGTTTTTGTATCAAACACTGTTAGCCTTATTAATAATTCAGCTAAGGTTCTAGTGTTGACCTGGTTTTTCTTTTTTTTTTTTTTTTTAATTTTATTGCATATTGTTATGTCTCTGTAGCATAATGACTGAAGAGTGCTATTGTGGGTCTTCCAAAATTCAAATGACTCCATAAATCTCCCTCAATCCAGTAATATGTTAATTAAATAAATGTATTGTTCATGCCTTTTGAACACAGACATTCATTATTTTGCTTGATGAAGTGACCTTAGCCAGAATTCACTAATGTCCAAAGGGGTAAGCTTGTGACCTCAGTAACGTGATTAATTTTAATTAGTCAAAGACACGCTCAGACTCTCTGTAGCTTTGAAACATCTGAATTCAGTTTTGATGGCATTATTCTCAGGGAGCATGAAACAGATGCACATAATTCTTGTTAGCATATTACTTGAAGTTGACTTCAAACATGTGTTCATTGTAAATTGTTAGACTGCGTTCATCCACTGGGAATCCAATCTGCCTATTTGCTTTTTTTTTTTTGATTACTACTACTATTATTGTTTGTAACTCACACCTAGGAGCTTATGTCATCTGGTGGGCTCTTTTTATGCTGAGGCCTGTATTGAAAAAGTCTCTGCTCCAACAGTCTATAGCTTAAGCTTCAGAATTTCTTGCTTGGTTTTGTCTTACACAAGACTAACTTCTTTAAAGGAGATATTTTGTTTCCAATTACAATTTTTTTTTCTGTTCTGGTGACAAAATAATGGTGATAGCCATCTGAGTGTATTCTTACAAATTAGAATAGGAGCTCTGCGATCACCTGCTGCACAGAGCTGTTAGCTTTGAAGTCCTGTCTTGAGTGTGGCAGTTTGCTTGAATGAAGGAGCTCAGATTTTTTTCAATAGAAAGAGAACCTCTCACATAAGCAATGTGTTTCTTTTTTCGTACTTAAATGTGTAAGGTCATATTTGTTGGTCTAAATGACAATATTATGTAGTACTGTGCATGTTCAGCTTCATACAAAGCTGAAAGGATCCATTGCTAACTCTGTAGTTATTTTTTTAAGGCACTATTAGGCTGGGATAATATTTTATTTTTTTTTATAATAGGGAAGGACTAAAGATAATTTTGTCTGTATAGAAGTAGTGGCCTTTATTTAAAACTTTAGCAGTTCACTGAGTTTAGTGCACCTAGATGGGCCTAAAATAGGAGGAAGAGGGATCAGAACAAGACCATTCATGACCAGGTCACCTCCCCTTTATAAATTCATGCTCCTGTTTCTCTCATGCCTGCTTGAACATCTTTGTGAAGTATTTGCATCACAATACGGATGCAGAGAGATCCATTTTAAAATTGTGTTCTTGGAGGTAGTTTCTGTTGCTTAGGTTTTTCTGCCTGTTTCCTGTTCAGTCTCCTTTCCCAAGCAGAAGTCTTAGAAACTGCCAAGGTATCAGGCATTGGTCTGCAACCAGCCTTCCCAGGTAATTGAACAATATATTCTGCTTACTCTTTTCAAGAACTGAAATTGGGAGGAATAATTTGATGATTCTGATTGTAAATGTTTAAATACTATAACAGAAACAAATAAATGAAAATTACTCTGAAAACTGGAAAAAAAAACAGTTAACCCAGCAGAGAATCTCTATTTTTTTTTTAATACTTTGAGAATATTTTTTAAAAACTGAGATTAAATATTTTTACTTCTATGTCTAAAAATAGAGGTGGAAGAAGAAGAATTGGAGAGCATATAGATATCTTGTAATCTATTGTAAACTTCTGTGCACTGATTCATTGTCTGAGTATGAATTTATGAGCTCCTTTCTTCACCAAAACATTCCTAGCAGAAATGGATTCCAGATGACTCTGCAATTTTTTTTATTTACTTTCCATGCTCTAAAGACAAGAAATGCTCTAAATAATCTTGTGTCAGATGAGCATGCCTCCTCCTGCATAGTCCCATTGGTTCACCAGAGTTCCTTGTTTTTGTCTTCAATCAATATGTTATAATATCCCAGCTGTAGAATAAGACCTTGATTTTGGGGCAGAAGCAGCCTATTTGCAGAGTAAGAAATATGTTTGCAGAGTGTGTAAGATGTGATTTTTACCTCAATGAAAATCTTGGCGTTTTTTTGATCATGGTGGAATAGTAGTTCATTAATTCCCCTGTATAGTCACTGGTTAGTGTATTTTTGATGAATTTTTTTAAGCAACAGAGAAGGTTAAGTTTTCATGGTGGTTTGTGTCATACCATATAAGATATTATTTTCTTGCTGAGACGATATGAAAGGATTGGCTGAGCGAAGCGATAATGCTGTACCTTGCTAGGCTGGAGCCTTAGTTTGCAGTCTTGCCTGTAGTTCTGTTCCTCCCAAGTCTGGAAGGAGCTATAAAGTTAACAGTCAGTTCTCTGTGAAATTTACCTCCCTTCTGAAAATGTTGGAAAACATTCTTGGAGTGATAGTGAGTATTAACACCTCTTTAGGTGGGGAGAAATAAGGTAGGCAGCCAATTTCTCCTGCTGCTCTAAATTGATTCATGCTTTGTATGGCACTTAGTCTTGAATGCTTTCAGTATGTGTTGTTTCTTATTTCTTGTAATGTTCTCATTAAATGTAAATGAGAGGTTTGAATTTGGTTATTTTTTCAATGGCATAGAAGTTGGATTCAAAATACTGTGAGGTGTGGCATCTGCAGTATATAAGTTTGAGGAAAAAAGATGCTAGCTGAGTTCATGTAGTGTCTAGTGACAGGGGACTCGAAGCTCAGGGAAGTCTTTGGCATCTGAGCTTGCTTATCATGTGCTGCAGTCTCCCCCCAGCATGCAAATACCTTTCATTTGGTAACATCTTTAGAGCTCTCTGAAGGCCAAGCAATAGTTCAGTCAAACCACAGAGTGATGGTTTGGAAGTTTTGATCAGGACATTGGTGTGCATCAGCATACTGTTTGCATCTCATGTGCATGTGAAATTTTACAGAAAATACAGGTAAAATATGCACCACATCTTTAAAAGTAAAGATGTGCTTAACAAATTCCACCAGATAATGAGGTAGTTGAAGTACTAGTTCCTGCAAAATCTTTCTTAAGCTGCATTGCTCTAATTAAGGAAAGGGTATATGATTATTACACTTCCAATAGTAAAAGCCATATTTCTGTAAGGATACAGTTTTGAACTCCTTAGTGGAATTTGCATTCCTTGGAGACTTGCACTTGTACTTGAGACAGGGAAATTAACTCAGGATTAACCCAGTAGCCTAGCATAGGAAGGCTGCTGGATTGCTATGTGTTGGTCACTTGACGGTGTCTTAAAATCACGTCTACTGTCTGTTCACCTAGGGATTCAAGTTCTTGGCATGTTTGCCCAGTAGAAGTGACATGGCAGGGGCTTCTCTAGCTGTGATTTCCCTGTGTATTGGCAAACTTCACTAAATTTGATTACTGCGGTTTGTCTCAGTGGCAGCTACACTTCACAAATGATCAATAGAGAAAATACTCTAGTCTTAAGTTGCAAGAGAAGACTTGGCACTTGTTTCTCTTGAAGTACATCATTAAGGCAGAAAAATATGCATACACTTGTTTTGAAACTGGGGAAAGTGAGGCAGGGTGTGCTGTAAGTTACAGAAGACAATGGCAGAGATGAGGACATCTCTCTGCTGAACCCAAATCTTAAGGGACCTCATATGATAAGGTGGGAACCTAGAGATTCACTTTCCTTTAGGGCTTTTTCTATGCTTATTGCAGATACTAGTGCATCAGTGTTTGATCGTATGTCTCATGGTATTGAGCACGTAACTATCTGCTGCAGAGTGTTTCTTCCCTCTGCAAGGGAGAAACTCATGTGTTTGAGTCTTTTTTTCTAAGTGGCCATGGTACCTCCTGAGACTAGCGACTGTCTGTCGGTTTGTCTGCTTTGCTTTTGTTACATTTTACTCTGGCCTAAGCTACCATTGTTATGGGAAGAGACATTCTGCTTCTGACCGCTTTGTCTTTTCTCTGGGCAAACTTTGTTATGCCCCTGTGAGCCACAGGACAACGTGGATCAAACCAGCAGTCTCTGCTGCTCTCCCCTCCTGGGTCATCTGATCAGGGTGGCCAACTCTGTCAGCTCTCTGATCTGCTTCCCAGGATGATTTCAAGAACATCAATCTTGGTGTAAGAGGGTGGAGTGGCAAAGAGAGACCAGAGGCATGGATAATGTAAAACTGTTCATTTTGGCATCAGTACCAGGTTATGATGGTGTAGCGTGTCGAGGGACTTGCAGCTCTAGCAGTGCCCCCTGTTATTTGTTGAATTACAGGGAATGTGGTAGATGCTGCTGAAAACAAACAAACCAACCCCACGAAACAGCAAGGGGTGGGGAGAGGGAGGGCGTTGTCCAACACAACATCTCTCCACCTGAACTTCATAGATAAACACATGGGTTACCCAACCTCTTAGCCAGGTGGAAAGAAAATACAAGACTGCAGAGAAAGCATGGGCCTTCCTCTGAGGCTCAAGTCGACCTGTGAGGACATTGCACCAGGCTATTCATTGTGCTGTCAGTCACGTATATGATGAGAGAGTGTATTATGTGATCTGTCAGATGGGAAAATAGGACTGAAGGTGCTTGTGGGATGTGCTGACTGGTATCTCCACCCCATATACTTCCTGCAAAAGGCAGAAGTACCAAGTGTTGATCTGTTTAAATCATTCTATAGCTAGGAGGCAGTTGAGTGACTCTGGTATGTGGTTTGGCTGCTGCACAAGAGAACTACTAAAAACATTGCTTGCTTTATTTATTTTATTTCATAAACAGACTTCTGGGGGCACATTAGACTTCAAAAGACCTTTCTTCCTCCTCCTTCCCTGAAAAAGAAAAAAGTTTCCCTTATGCATATTGCTTTAGGCCTATATTTCAAAATGACACATTGGTACCAAAGATTGTAGAGCTGAGCACATCACTCATGATGCATTGCTCCCTCTCCACATAGTTCCTCCACTTTATGATCAAAATAAAACACTTGAAATATGTTCTAGTCTGCTGGGTGGGAGAGAGAACAAAATGCTGGAGGGGAACCTTTAAGTAGTATCTCTCTGGACTTATTTATAAGATTGCACTATTTTCCCCCCAACCCCTTCCCTGTTTCTCCTCCTCTTTTCCTTCAAATATTCTGACTGGTGCTGACAGAAATGATTATAGCTTATGAGTGATAATATAATTCAGTTTCCCTCAAGGAGAGATGCTATCAGAGAAGGTTTTTTTAAAATATACTGGTTGAAAAGAGCCATCTTTCTTCTTAGAAGAACAGTTATTAATCTCTTACTAGTACATTTTCATATCGTTTTGGACATTTATTTCCATGCTGTGATATTATAAAACCAGGCATTTGTGTCAGTTTTGATGCAGTGCAACATGCTGGAACATGAAAAGCCGTAATTACCACTGTGGTCATTTGAATTGCTAACCAGATCCTGACATTTTCAAATCGGACCAATTTCTTAGTGATCCAGAAGTAAGCCTGGGTGCTATATGAGCTGCATTTCAATTAGGCAGCTCAACATTTAAAAAGAAAATGTGAAGCACTCACATCCCCAAAGCATTGCTAAAATGAGGAAGTGCTTTGCTGGTTTTCTATTGCCTCCTCTAGATTGAATGTCTTGCTTGTGAGGTTTTTTTGATAAAATTGTAGTTACTGTTAATTTTGATGCATTTTAGATGTTCAAGAAGATATCTTTAAGGAACTTTTTCTGCAACTATTAACTCTTTTGAATGGAAATACTCATAGCAACCTGCTCTGAGGTTTGTATGTGAATGTGCTGTGTACCTTCACGGGTGTGAGCTCTCAGTGCTCCTGAGGTTTTGTGTTATGGACTTCGTTCTCTGGGCCTTTGTTCACTTGGGTTTGTTGTGGTGCAATCTTCATAACTTGAGTTTCCAAGGTGGCTGGAGAGCTTAAGTTTCAGCTAGTAGATGCTCTTGTCCACACTTCTGCTTGCTGATGGTACTCTGCTGGTTGGCATTGTTCAGAGAGTTTTTGTTAGAGCCTCCCAGCTGCGCTGGCTGGGAGGGGGGAATGCGACAGAGCAGAGCCACAGCAAGAGAAATGTTCTGATGATTAACAACCCTACAAATGAGGGGTGTGACACCCTGTGACATCAAAAGTTTTATCTTTGAAAGAGCAATTCAGAGGCTCTCAGCATCCCAAACCAGTAGAGTTGGGAGTTTTTGTTTGTTTCTTTTTTTTTTCTCCTTTTTTTTTTTTTAAAGAAGATTCATGTGCTTTTAGCCTATTGGACCTGAGAAATGCAGCATGAATAGGTAAATGGTATCTCTTAGATTTGAGGCTGGAGAAAACCATACAACAATCGTAAGTATGAGGAGGGAAAGTGAGAAGAAAAAATATTTACTTTTACTCTGCAGAACAGAAGTGGCAGTTGCAAAAATATCTTCCACTTCAGTAACTATGGAAAAGCAGTGCAAATGCTAGACTAGATGAGGAAAGAAAGCAGGAAACAAATGGAAATGTGTTTGAATTAGTGGGAAATACTTGTATATGATTACATTATATGATTTTTATTTTCTCATTCACTTGAAAAATTTGGTATCTAGAAATCTGAAGAGCCTGATGGGGTTTTTGTTTGTTTGTTTTTTTTTTTTACTTCTGGCCCCTCTCCTTTTTTATTTGAGAAGTGCCAGTATGTTTTCCCACAAAGAAAAGGTGAATTCTTGGCTCAGAATGGGGAGGTCTGTTGTTCTTTTCCTCGTGTGGACAAAATCATCATTTTCCTTAATCTGTGGGTCTGCTTATAGAATCAAGGATAGAAAGAAAGATGACAGAAACCAACTGCAGGCTTCTTTTAAAGATCAGACTTCAACCTTTCATATATAGGGATTTCACCTTTCCTGCCTGAAAATCAGATTTGCATATCTGTCATAATGTTTTTGTGTATTGAACTATGAAAGTTTAGCTGTAGACAAATGAAGCTAAAAATTGGCTTAAATTAACAGTTGTTTTCTTTATGACTGTTTTTGCTTCTTAGAGGATTGAGAGAAGTACTTTAATCTGTTTTTGTTAAAGTATTTGGAATACATAATTTTTATATTCCTAGCATGCAGTGCAGTAGTTGTTAGAATATTACTTGTCAAAGCTACCATTCCTGATTTAAGTCCATCTCTCCTTAAAGTGGATTTTTAGATCTGTTTGAATTTCATGTGAGTTTTGAAGTGACTGAAGCGGTGTTGATGATGTTACAATGTGTGGTATTTAATGTAGTCTTTTAGGAGGTAAAGTTGATCTTGAGAATACAGCTAATTTGGGCATATTGTGCTTTGTGCTCAAGTTGGCAGTGGATAATTTTCATGCAATAGATGTATTTGATTATGGCAACCTGGGGCATGAAATTACTCCTAATGCTAAAACTAGCGGATTCAATACAGTGCTAGGCCGTGCAGTTGTTATTTCCACTGCAGAGATGTCTAGACACCTCACCCAGGGAGCCAGGCCCCCAGGTAGTAAGCACTGTATGTCTATGTAACAAAAGGCCTCTTCCAGACAGAAACAGTTTTAAAAATACACTTGAAAGCATGTTGGTCATTCCAAAAAGAAAAAAAAGTCTATACTGATCGTGAAACTCCTATGTGGGGGGAAAAAAAAAAAACAAAACAAAACTGTGTGGCAAAAAGTGAATGAGTCACAATGTGCACAGCTACTGATTGTCTCATTACCTCTCTGAGTTTTCTCCTTCTTGCATGTCTTGCAGTCAGTTCAGCCCAATGTGGATCACAGCAATCACCCATACGCCTGTTGCATTAGTGCTAGCGTGCTTAGTACAATGAAAAGTATATATGATGCAAAGAGTTCAGAGGCTGGGATTTTATAATGGGCTGTCCTTGGCCTGCTTCTTTGACCTTCCACCAGTATTCTCTGGATGGCATGGGGCTGGTTGGTTTGTTTTAAATAACGACGTATGTAAATGGCTAACTAATAATATCTATGTCTGGATCTGTGAAGTCTGAAGTCCAGAATATGAAGCAATGAATAAACTTGTTGGCATTTGTCCTTGTGGCTTCTTCCATAAGGTGCATCATTTTATCTGAGCCAAATCAGCCACTTCTGCAAATGCTTTCGTAGGCATGGACTACTTGCATATGCACTGCTACTCTCTTGAATCAGCATTGTGCTGTTTTTACTGAAGCACAAAGAGCAAGTTTCCTTAGGGCATGACTGCAGATGGAGTTCTTACTGCTAAGAAAAACCACAATGTGTGTTTGTGTGTGTCTATAACATGGCATGCCTTCTCCAAATATAATTGGTATCATATTATTAAATTGGAGTCCCATTTCTGTGGTATTTTAGAAATATGCTAGAGAATATTGCTATGGATTTGTGTTTTAAGTCAGCCATGGTAGAAAACTGGAGGATTCTGACCCAGCCTGGAGATGAGACAAAGGCTTGTGGACAGAGCAACGGTCACTGCCATCCATCACTTCTTCCCTCCTCTATCTGACAGGGGACAAGGTGAACCTCTTCTCATCCCTTGTGGGGGCACTCTGTCCCCTTGTCATTTCTCCATCAAGAAGCAGTGTCACCTGCAATGACAGCACTGACATGAGTAAGTGGCTTGCAGGGATACAAGAAAGTGCCGCAGTGAACAAAAATTGTCAGCTTTAATTAGCAGTGTTGAATGATGTCTTGAAAGCCTGTAGGTATAAACAGACAAATAAGCTGGTAGAATTAAAAACAGATGTTAGAATTTAACTCCTTTAATAACAACATCCCCCGCCTCCTCCCCATTAAAAAAAAATCTAATGTCAGTTAATGCCCAATTCTATTTATACATTTCTCATTTACATGCAGATTTAGCATAATGTATTCAGGAAGACAACATGCTTTTTATTTGAACAGAGGTGGCTGTTGGTATTCGTCAAATCTTTCTGCTCTTTCATTCTTCCTAGCCACTTGTCCAGAGAGAAGGGACTTGACTTAAAAACTGACCAGGCCATATCTCAAATTCCATAAATTTCTCATCCTCCAGAAGAGGGTAAAAAAATTCTGTAAATAAAATCCTAGAAAAATTTCACCTGGACTACTGGAGAGTACACTGAAAGCTCTTAACATGAAACTCATTCAATGCACTAGAAAGATGGCTTAACATGAGGAACCCCTTCCAAATGCACTGTTTCCAGGGTCCCTGTGCCTTTCCAAAGCAAGCTGTTAATCATGACCATGTGCAACTGGAAACTGAAACAGGCACAGTCGTCAGCTGAACAGCATAATCGCACAGCATCTGACCATGGCTGTGGCATGTGGTGTAGCACATGCTAAGCCAGCTATTAATAATAAGGGGGAGGAAGTGAAAAGAAAAGACATCGTGGCTCCCTTAGCCCTCAAGTAAATCTACATCCACTTTGGTTTGTGTTTGAATTTTATTTGCAAAATACTTTATGTTGCTGTAAGTCTACAGCGCATAAGCAAACTGTAGTCTTTTATTTATCTCCAAAGTCTGGATTTAGGGTGGAGGTGCACGGTGTCTTGGAAGGAGGACCATGGAGATGAATGCAATCTTGGAGCAAAAGGCTTTTTCAGTAAGCCTGATTTGGAGACATGCAAATGCTTTCTGGTTGAGTGAGGAGATGCTTGTGTTTTCTAGCCTGTTAATCTAAGGATCAACAGTCTGTGGCAGGGGTGCTAAAGATGGCACCCAAGCAAATTATGAATGGCATTTGGCAAGGCTGCCACATCACAACAGGAGAAATAGCTGAGAGAAACAGGGTCTTCTCATTACAATGAGAAGAGTTGAGTTGCAAACACTGGCCAGAGTGGGATGCCCACCTTACACAAGCAAGAGGTGGTAGATAAGCAACAACTTTCCTCTGAGAGGCAGTATCTCCTGGCTCTGGTGTTTGTCTCCATGCTTAATGCTGAAATCGGAAAGAGAAAATATAGGTCCTCTGAACACGTCCTCTGAAGCAGAATGTAGCATGTCCCAGCGGTGGGAACACAACTCGGAGCACAGCTTTTCCCCATCAGCCTCCTTAAGGGGTTCAGATCTTTGGGAACTTCTTTAAAGATAAGTCTTCCCACTGCTATGTACCAGGAGAGAAAAATCAGTCTCTGATCTAACTGCTATTGCTATTTGAAAGTGATGTATTTTTCTGGATGACACATTTGATGTCAGACTTCCCTAGTGGACTTTACTGGCACCTGAGGACCAAGCAGTGAGCATGGGTGTACTTCACGATGACTAATTGGAATGCTTTCTTTCAACTATTAGTCATTGTTTTTCCTGCAGGCTAGACCTGTATTTATGGTATGTGCTGCAAATGCTCCAATAAATTATGAATAGGCATGTAAATGTTTAAATCCATGTGTTTGGATGAGAGGCAAGACTGGAAAAATAAGAGCAATTCTTGATCTACTCTGATTTTCACAATATGACAGACTGTCAAGGTTAAAAGGACATTCACAGATTTTTATTCACTTTTATATTATTTGCTTGATGTAAAATGTAGATGGCAAAACAGGAGAGAGTCATGGCGAGGTGTCAACTTATTAAGACTTAATTGCTTCTAGAGAGTACACAACTGAACATGTACAGTGCTGTGATGTAAAAATAAAGTACATATTAAATAGATGTACTAAATATGCAGCTTGAGGACGTATCTTCCATTTTTATGTTTTTGGCTTGCTGATGCTCACAGCTCGATAAGACATGATTAGTCTCCAAATCATTAATATGATACTGCTATAAAACATCGCTCCTGCTTCTATTCATTTTACTGAACTATGTCCTGCTGAAAACAGAATAATGGGCAGTTATAACTGAAATCAATAGCTATTGTTTCTTCTGTTCCAAAGCATTAATATGGTAAAACTAAACATAGACAGTATAGATTTCCTCTCAGAATTATCAGAGAAATTTGTTATAGAAGATGTCTATGTATGAAAGACTCCCACCTTCATATTAAAATTACCTTTTGACCCCTTCTCTCAAGTTCATATGCATGTAAGTCTTTAAAAATGCAGGAAAGGAGAATGTGTAGGAAGACTTCTTGGGGACCTGAGAGAGGTGGTAAGCTAAGATCTGCATCACCTGGGTTCTGGTGAGTGAGGGTACTCAAGCAGAGCAACCCCACCTCTGCAGATGGTTGTGCTCTTCCCTCGGAGGCATTGCTTTGAGCTGAACCAGCAGTTTGATAACTGTGCTTTTTGAAGATACTTGTCATGGTTGAAGATTTTGCTGTTTTAAAAAGTAACAAACACCACCACAACACAAACAAACAAACAAAAAAAAACCCTAGGGAAATATGGGTGCCAGTAATTAATATGGCCATAGTTCTCCTAAAACGGCTTTCACTGTTATCTTGTTATAATTGGCCTGCGTTTTTCAGTGACGTGTAATCTGAAACTTGCTGTATTGAAACTATGAATTTGGTATAAAATTTTATGACTGAAAGTAGTTAACCCTTAGAACGACATCCCTCTGGACAAGGGGGATCCTTCACTAAGGCGTTTAAGTTACTTTATTTCTAAAAGAAATGGTCACGCTCACCCAGAAGTTATGCTCTGTTGCAGGAATACACTGCTGAAGCGATGTGTAATACTTAAGAGAACATAAAGTCTTATCACTTAATGTCCTTAAAATCTGACTCTCTACTTCCCCCCCCCCCCCCCCCCATTACAGTAATGCTTTCACAAGGAATAGATTGGAGGGTGGGAGCCTGAAGGTAATTTTCTCTGCTTTTCCTTCCTGGGAGGTGTTGCGCCTTCATCTGCCAATAGCAGGCTTGTTCTGTCCAAATGAGGCAGTAAGGTGACTGCAACTTTCCTCTTCTGTTATGAGAACTTTCTGTTAAATAATTGTATTGTTCATTGAAAAGACTCTGATACTTAACATTTTTCCCCTATGTTATTTAGAACGTGGACAATGATCAGTCGTAACAGCACTATTGTCCATGGTGTTGGTAGGACTTATCTAAAATGTAGTTGGAAAATTATGAGCTGCCATTTGAGAAAGATGAATTCACACTGGGACTGGGGGAAAAGGGCTACAGGAGTGATATGGGGAACGAAGAGCTTGTAACAGGAGACAGAATGAGCTAGCTCAGGTGTCTGCTGTATGGTGCTTCCTTGCGCTCTGCAAGCACACACTTAGATAAATTGGTTTCTGTCTTGCCAGTCTAGTCTCTCAGCAGAGTCCATATTTCTCAAAAACAAATATTTGTGTTTAAATGTCTGATGCATATCCCGTAGTGATAAATACACTGTTAACTCTGGGAAAGCAGGAAAGGCCAGAAAAGACTATCTGGATCAGGCTTTCCATGCTGGTGCCCCCTCCACACCATGCTTTCTGGCCATGCTGGTGAAAAATTATTCTTCTTCCTTGTGAAATGCAAAGCACTAGAAATAATCCTTATTGGATTGTTCTTGGCTAGTGATGTTGAAAGCTTTATTATATTTCCCTGTAGTTGGTACAATTTTGCTCTCAGCTTGCTATTCGGGTTTGTGTGTTTCTCATTCATTTTCAAGGAGTTTAATACCATGGAATGCTGAGAGCAGGATTGGGACATTAGATTCAAAGAAAATAGTTGGGGGGGGCGGGGGGAAAGACTGTTTTCAATAGAATCTAAAATACTGAGAAGTTTTTTTTGCTGGTTTTGGTTTTTTATAGTTGATGAATTCCTTTGTCTATTCCTCCAACATTGTCTGGGTTTTTTTTGTTGTTTAATTTATTTAATAGCAATAGTTTCAAAATCAATAAGAAATGAGAAAAAACAACCCCCAAACCCCAAGCTTGTGCCTCCTTGGCAAAGAGCACTCTGCTACACATCTGCTAGCTGAAACTTGAGAAAGCAGGCTCAGTGTTCATGCTCTGAGCCTGGAACTTGATCTGGTGTCCATTTATGTGGAAAGGAATCTTGCCATGAGTTCACTGGGCTTTACTTCACACTGTCTCTGTAGCAGTGGTTTATCAGTCAGAAATTTGAACCCTTATGTGTGTTTGGTTTGGTTGGTTGGTTTTTTTTTTTGTTGTTGGTTTTTTTTTTTAAGAGTTCAGCTAGGTCATCCATTTGCTTTGCACTTAGAAATGCAACCGTGTTAATTCTTTAAACCGTCAGTCCATATTTTAGCAAATACACACATCTCTGCAGTTAACTTCATGTAGACACAGCTATATTCCTTCTGTAACAAAGCTGGCTGGAAGATCTATGCTATCAGTAATGGTAGAAAATATTGGTTAACAAAGAGAAATAAAAATCTGTATGGGATTTTATTGCCTTAATCTTGGAAAAATTTAGTTTGTTCATGTGGTTTTAAGACTTGCAGCAAATTTAACATTCCTAATGATGGAAAACAAAGTGTGTTTGAATTTTGGTTTTCGTTCAGATGGAGGGTGACTTCTACTCTGTCAGCAAAGTGACAGCCCCACGTGTCTTTCAGTGGCGCAAACCACCTGGAGGTTTCTCTGTAGCCTGATTCTTTGATTTCCTTGTAGATAGACTCGTGCTTTGGAAAAACTAGACATAACACCATCCAGTGGTCTGGTACTTCCAGTGGGAATGCCCAGAAGGCCTTCTCTTAGGTAGAAGTGTTTGTAGCATGTTAAAAACTACTAAATAAAAATATCTGTTTGATGCAAAAAAATTGTGATGTTTGCATCAAGGAGGGCAAGATGATTACTTTCTCTAGGCTGTGGGAGAACACTAACATATGCCATCCTTACATCCAGTTAGATTGATGAATACCAGATGGAAGTCATGCAGAATGTTTTCTGTAGCATGCATAAGTGTTGCTGGCAGCTTTTCAGTTTTTGATATAGCAAAAGACAGTTGTACTTGCTTTAGTGAGTTGAGATAAATGCCTGCAGACTCCAAAATCTGTCTAGGAGAAGCATTGCAACTCTAAAAGTTTTCAGTGATCCTTCATTTATTGTCAAAATATCACAACTGTGGCTATTACTTAATACAAGCGCTTGATATAGACAATCTCTTAGTAGCTATTAGTGCAGATAAGTAGCTCTTTTGCACAACTTTCTTACTTTTCACGACTTTGTATTTAAATCTTAAATGTACGTTCTGTTTTTCCTTTAATAACCAAAGACACATTTTGAAATGTTCACTAAGTAGCCTTTCATGAATAACATATGACTGCTGAATTTCACATTCTTCTGTTTCTTTTCCCCAGCACTTTGTCCATCTTGTCCATTTGGGTCTTGCAGCTGCATTTAATCTGCACCAGTGGAGTCTCGTCAATTGTGACCTGAAACAATGAGCTGTGCAGTGCCAGCACAGTCGTCTTGTGTGCATGCTCCTAACTGCATTACTAACTGTGTTCAATTACTAAATGTGTTTTGGTTACTGACTAGCAGTAACAAATCTTTGAGATACTATAGAGTGTTCATCTATTGAAATACCCGCGCATGCAGCTGTTATATTTTGGCACTGTATTTTTATGGTTTTCTCCATCAGTGGGTTTACTCTCAAGGGGCTTAACTGACTTTGTTATTTTGTGACTTCAAGTTTTTAAGCTAATGGTCTGCAGCAATTTGTCTTTTGTAACCTTAGCCTGTGATCTGGGTCTGGTTTGGGTGTGATTTCTGTGTGGCTATTGTTTGTTTCCACCAGCCCCATTTGTGACTGACATAATTCAGTGGAGACAGTTTAACATAATTTCAGGTGAGACCAGAAATAACGGAAATCCATACTGAAAAACTGCTGCATAGACTGGCCTTTGTGGCCCACTTGTGCAAGGGTTCAAAAGAGACTGTGAACCATGTGGCAGTTGTGGGGAAAAACAGTTCTGTAGCTCATGTCCTTTGGGAAAAGGGAGTGAGATTGTAAATGGCTGCAAACACTTACTCTGGCTGAGGAACTGCAAACTGTCTTCAGTTGCCAAGAGCTGCCCGGTCTCTCAAGGCAGGGGAGTGTATGTTACCTCCCACAGTTAGCAAATACAGCCAGTTCTCTTGTCCCTTTGCCATGGGAGAACTGAGCTGCTGCCGACTGAGGAGACTGCACAAACGCAGAGCGGCCAAGTAAAGGAAAGGATAGAGCAAGTTTGTTTGAACATGTTTGCGAAACACAATGAAATGACTTTCCCCCAAGGTGCCCAGAGGAATAGGATAATAATTTAGGATAATAATTGGAGCTGGTTGTGAACTTTTCAGTGACTTTTTTTTTTTTTACATTAGAAAATGCTGGCTTCTTAAAATGAGAAAAACATTTTCTTGAAGCATATTGGCATTGTTAAAACTTTTAATGACGGTTCCTAGTATGAGTTTTCTGAACATGAGAGAGATGCATCCCTGTAACAGTTCAAAAGCTTGGTTGTCAGAGCATTCCCCCAGGATGGAAGACTGACATCCTCAAGTCCTTGCTTTGCTTCATTGAAATGGTCCTTAAATCCAGCTGGAGGCAACAGCTGGATGGACAACAGAGACTGCAGTGCTTGCAGTGACTGACAAAGTTGCTGTCCTTGGCATCTCGCTGCTCCCTAGGGACCAGGTAGCTGAGTCACTTCCGTATTTGTCATTTAAGTGCTGCATTGCGCAGTGAGGAAATCAATGATTTTTTTCTTTAAAAATCATTTGGTAAATGCCTAACTGCAACTTCATTAGCCACTCAAAGCTATGTATCCCTGCTCATCAGTCCAAGTCCTCTGTGTTCATCAAACTCTGACGCCTGGGCTGAGTTCTGTAGCGATTCAGTACCACGAGGTGTATTGCACTGTGCTGTGTCCCCTGCTCTGCAGGAGTGCTGGTGGCATGTCAAGTAAGGAAAGCAAAGGAAGTTTGAACTGCTTAAGTCTTCATCAGGCCTTTAGAAGCAGACATGAACTAGGATGATCTGATATTTCAAATGTGTCCCAGACAGATACCAAAAGCCTGCTGCATGGTTTGGATTTGTTGTATTGCAAGTTGTTCAATTGCTTATGCCCTGCTGGACAACTGAAAGGCCAGACTACTAACCTATGTCACATGTATAAAAATTGCTTCCCCTCACGTGGTCTCCAGCTCTGTACGGTGCTGGGTCTGTGTATGCCCCTCTTTCAAGCAGTAGCATGCAAAGCTCAGGTATTGGTTAACCTAACTTTCTTTAGAGGGAGTGGTGTGGGGGGGCAACAGAAGTCATGAGTACAGAAGACGGAGAGTTTAGTTCATGTGCTTTATTTAGAGAATGGAGGCATCCAGGTGGAGTTGCAGTTTAAAATGAAGGCTATTGCCAAACTCTTGAAAATGTGAATAGTTTGATATTTTTTTTTTAGTGTGCTTACAAGCATGTTCTGAAGTCTGAATCCTGCTCTTGTTCACCACTGAAATTGTATTTTGCCTTGTCAAGAGTAATACCTGTTCAGTAGCTAGTAAGTTTTAAGTTAAATGATACTTATGTCTAAATCCTTTGGATGACTCTAAAAGCTCTGTGTCTCAGTTTGCATAGTTTCAAGGGGTTGTGTCATATGGTTGTCTTTGATAGCAGTGGAGAGGACTTAGTGCTGTTGGTGGTCCCATTTCAAGTCTGTCTGTTTTGAGCCCTAGTGCTATAGATGGATTGTAAGGGTACTGCAGAGTAAGTGTATACTGAATACAGCATTGTTAGGAGGTCATTAAGCTAGTAGTGACCTGGACTACTAAATCCATCTGGCACATTGTGTGTGTCTGTGCTGGGAGAGGCTGGTCCAGAGGACCAAAGTTCAGCAAGCTTAACTTAGATGTCATGAATGGAAGCAGGAGGCAGCCTTTGCATGTGGAAGACCCAGGACATGCTGGCTGTGGAAGTGTATCTCTTTCTCTGTTTTGTCTATTTGGATTCTAAACTGTAAGGGGAGTGACTGATCACCAGTAACTGTGTGCACTGTGCCTGGTGCAATGAGCTGCTGGTCTAGTTCAGCTCTTCAATGCCAGCATAAGAGTACAATGAACACAGTGTGCATACGTGGTATGCTACAGCTGAGGACAGGAGGGAGGGTTGTAGTTCTTCTGAGTTCTGTTAGTGCAGGATGAGAAAATTCCCTGATTGCTTCTCTGTCCTATGATATGGATGTGAACAGTGTGTGTTTGAATGGGAAAGAGGGGAGGGCGGGCTGAGGAGCTGGGCTGGCAGGTCAAGCAGCAGAAGTTGTAAGTAGAGTGCCGTTTCCTGCCCCTCAGGGCAATGGGACTTGAGGGGTTTTATGATCTGATTTCCCAGCTTCTAGCTAACAATGTCTGCTTTCAGCTCGTTCCTCTTTGGCAAGAGCTCTGTTCTGCTGTTCTCCTGTAGCAGGTTTATAGGGTGCCTCGGTGAATGAGGTAGTAGATGGAGTCATCACATCCTACTTGATTGCAAGGGAGGCAGAGTTAAACCTTCACTGGGCAGGAATGTCTCTCTAATTTAACAGTTAAGAAATATTTTAAAATAATAGTACAGGTAACATGCAGTAAAGCAACCATCAGTCTTCCTTTCCAATAGGCTTTTTAGGTTGTAAAAAGACTGAATTTGAGCCATAGTTGGATTTATGCTTATCTTTCTCACTGCACTAGCAAAGCTGGTTAGGGATTTATTTGTCTTTTTCTGGATGAAGGATTTTTCCAGAACTCCCTTGAAGATCTATTGCATTTGAAAATCCCCTCCTGTGAGACTTACAGAAAAGGAAGAATTAATGGAGCCGGCACTAAAAAGATGGCAAAAACAGTGGTAAAATGGTAAAAAGAATACTGAGCAAATTACTTTTTTCATTCTAAACATAATTACATGAAATGTGTTATATTATAATGTAAAACCCTGTGAGATGCTGAGATAGATATTAAAATGTTTGTGCTCAAAATAAGCTGGTGATAAGGGCAAAAAGCACTGCAGGCATTTTACCAGATGATGGTGCTGTGGTTTCACAAAAATTCTCCTCACTGTAGTAAATAAAATTTTTTGACGTGGCTATTATTGAGCTTTCGTTCTAGCTAGATACATCAGCAATGTTAGCCCTGCAGTGCTGTGTCACTTGGGACTCCTGGCCATGACTTGCAGTGATGTGGAAAGAAAACTGCTTCCCGCTCCACAGAGCGAGACCCACAGTGAAGAATGGCTGGCGCTACAGCATCAGTTCTTAGGGGGAATTTGGGATAATCTTAACCTTTTGAGTGCTTCCTACTACTGTGGTGTATGCATACAATCAGCTCCAGTATATGGAGAAGGAAAGTGTCCTGTAAAACAGTTTGGTACTCTTCCTTTAGTCTCTGCAAACCTCAGTGCTTTGTGTCCAAGTCGCATGTTAAGTACCACAGAAGTAAACAACGATCAGAAGATGGTTGTGGTACAGCAATGGGATGCAACACGTGGTGTCAAAGAACATGCGTAGAAGCGTCAGGAAAAGACATGGTACCTTTTCTTTGAAGCATCACAGAGCAACACAGTTCCTACTGAGGCTTGATAATCAAAAGTATCCAAAGCAATTATAAACACAAGCCTCCTGAATTTCTTCAGTGGCAGCTCTTAGTGTTTCTTCCTAAGATCCTGAGTGACTATGTTACAGTGGCTTAGCAAGCAAGTCATCAGGCATACTTCAACAATTGACCATCTGTGCGCTCCTAGTTGGTAAATGCGAACGGTTTAACTACCATCATGTGTCATTATATTGTAGTAGATAGTATTTTCTTTAGCAGTTTGTGAGCCCTGTGATGGCGTTCAGTAATTGCCATCATATTGCTTTTAGCAGAGCAATGAGAAAAGCTGCATAAGCAGAGTAAGGTCCTAAATAATAGTTTGTACTTGATATATGCAGGCAGGTGATGCTCAGTTACACATGTGGCTTCAATTCACCATTTTTTGGGGTATGATTCTTGATCACAGAGCAATGATAGAAGAATGTAAATAACTAAGGATATTGCAGTCTCCCTGTATACTGTACTTGGGTATCTCAGCGGTAACTTAAATTTCCCAGCTAAGCCTTTTGCATCCCTACTGAATTCCTTTAACTGTCTTTAGGGGGGTTATCTGTGAGCAGTCAGTGCTTGTTTAAAATACCTCAACCCAAGTTGACTGTAAAGAATCAACTAGTATCCAGGGAATTGTTAAGAAGGTTGTAGTTTAACTGTTGCAGAATGAAGTTTATTCTCTTAACTGACTGTTACAGTGCTACTATGGCTCAAGTAAGGATGCCATCAAATGATTTTGTCCAATTGGGTTTTCTTTATGATGGCTGGGAAGAAGGCTGCCAAGAGGATGACTGTTGAATGCTTAGCTGCTTGGTTTACCAGCTCATCAAATAACACACACACACACTCTTAACAGCAAGATTATCAGTCTTAATGAGTTCAGAGCTTGAACAAAAGATGCTTCCTTCAGGTAGGTTTTCCTCAGTTACAATGTAGCTGTGTGAAATTTTGGGTGGTTTATGGTAACAAAGAAGCATTGCATGCAGTTTTCTCTGGCTTGGGTGTTTGGGGTTTTTTGTTTGTTTGTTTTTCCAAACTGGTGAGGTCTATCATCCCTTTGCTTTCTTTCACTTTGATTTAGGATTTTCACTATTTTGGTTGCTTGGCTTATTGAAAACAGATAGGATGGCACTGAGAGTACACATGCAAATTAGCAAATACAACTATAAGGGCAGGCTGTTTGCATAGATTCAGCCAAAAAGTAGCAGGACTGTAAAGAATTATCAAGTCCAGATTATAATAGTGATCTTAAATAAAGATTAAAAAGATACACTTTATTGCAAGTGCTTTGCAAGTCAAACAGTATTTGCTGAGCATCATTTTACAAGTGTCACTGTACCAGCATGCAGAGGGCCTGCTCTGCCATGTTCATACATTGACTGTGGAATCTCTGTGGAAATCAGAAGAGTTTCAGAAACATAAGCTGAAACATCCCTCAAAGTTGGAGTTCACTGTGGTTGCTGGAGCCCTAGGAATAACAGGTACAATAATTAGTCTGTCAGCAATTGTATGAATAGGCCTAAAGGATAAACCAGTAATGCTTAACATCATCTTTAGGGAATGTAATAGTAGTACTTTTAATACTGTTGCCAATCTATAGATATTTTATGTGATTCCATACTGGAAGTCATAGCAATGATTTCCTGCTGATGGAAATGTGGGAAGAGAATTTGGTTTGAGGTACAAACCCACAGAAAACTTTTGAACCAATAGCTGATGCCTGCTAAGAGATGTCTGCGTAGCCATGCTGATTTAGCTTGGATGTAACAGGCTATGAGCACTTCAGCATCTCGTTCTAGACAGACAGAGGGATGCCAAGTTCCTATATGGTAATATGACAAAGACGGAACTGATGTGATTATTGTAGGATCTAAGCCCCATGATCACGCTGAGATTTTTCTACATGTTGCAATTTGAATTAAGTTTACATCAGTGGGGAAAAAAGACTTACACTGTTTAAATGGCATGCTTGAAATCACTGTATGAAAGACGTATGCCACTGTTGTGGTGTGTAAGAATTGGTAAATAAAGAAAATTGTATATTACATGTTAGTAACAATAAAGGGGACCAGAGAAATGCCTGGTCAAATCTGTATTTGATTGGAAATGCAGTATCCAAGAATCACGTATTAAACTACAGGGCAAGTGATTTAAACAAAACCAGAATTGTGTTGGTAATAACTATCTTATAGTAGCAGGCAATAAGACATGTCAGGACAGATCTAAGAAAAACTGAAGAAACTTTGCATTAGGGTGGGAAAAGAGAGGGTGAAGGAGGAGTTCTGTCTTGATCCTGTGTGCCGAGGTTGCCAATACATTTAATGATGCAGCTAGTGTGCAAATTCTTTGTAAATAATTGCTACTGTGGCTGACGTAAGATGCACATTTTCAGACAAAAAAAAGTTTTAAAGACACTTATTAAAGAAACCTTTAATTCACTTTTTCTGTCTAACATGGGATATACTCTTCCTCTGTTCAGAGCTTTTTAGCATCATTAAGTATCCAAGCTGTGAAAATATATGAATTATTAGAACAGTCATCTACAACAGTAACGGCAGAACACAGAGGTTTAGTTCAGCTTGGATAAGTGTCTGAAAATGTGGGTGCTTGTTTATACAGATTTACAGTATTTTAGTTGTTTTGATGCAGAAATTGAATTCTTGCAGAATTGCAATTTCTTGCCAGATGATCCTGTGTTTCCTTCTCACCAGGCTACAGACAACAAGACATGAGCTATTTTTCTCCCTTCTGCTGCTCTAGTCCTAAACACAATCTGGAAGTGGAAACTGGAAATACAAAAGCAAATGGAGAAACAAGAATTAGATGTTACTCAAATGGCAGAGATCTTGTAGAAGATTATAAAAGCATATGTACAAAGTGCCCTTATTAGGCTTTTAAACATTTGAGAGTAGTTTGCTCTATTTAATTCATCTGGTAGGTGCAATTTTCAGAAAAGTCGTCTTTTGAATTGCCACAAGAATGCACTCCAATTACTTTATTTTGTAAAATAAGAGGATAAGAAAACAACTAACACAATGAAGCTTGCAGAAAGTCCATCTTTTCAGTAAATCACACATGCCAAAGCCAGCTTTCAACATCATCCATAGAACTTCACTGGAATGAAGGCAGTGAGATGGCAGAAAAAATAGGAAGCTAAAGCCTTGATTCTGTACTGCAGAACTTCAGAGAAAATTGTCCACTTCCAATAGACTGGGGTTTTCTTAGTCAGCCCCAGGACTGACCGCAGAATTAGTATGCAGTGTTCTGAGCAGGAGGTGCAAAGAGATGGAGGCAGGCAGAAAACCAGCTGTACTAGGGGTGTTAGTACCAACATGTGCGGATGAATGTGAGTTTCTTTGCTTCTGCCCAGCAGGGATCCCATGCTGATGGAAATGAGGGGTGTAGGTTTGAGTAGGGGCCTTATGAGCTCACTTGCTCATCTTACTGGACTCCGTATTGGCACAGCCACACTGCTCTGACATTCAGAAAACCTTTGCTGCCAATCTTTTTTTTTTTTTTTTTTTTCCTTGATCCTACCATGGCTATCAGTCCATAGGAAATGACTTTATTTCTCTGCGGCTTGGGTTCATCTGTAAAATGCAGATAAATGTGCTGTCTTTGTAAAGCACTTTGGGTGCTAAAAAATGCAGGGTGCTGTGTGGCAGCCAGCGAAGTGCTGCAGCTTTCTGTTTAAGGAGTGTTATCATTCTCTGCCCAAGTCTAATATGCAGGACTTTTCCCGTGAGGTTTTGAATCACAGAAAGAAGGGAGGGGGAGGGTCTACTTCATGGTGACTTGTGACTTCTACATAAAACATTTTCTCAGAACTAATTAAAACTTTGAGAAATCATCAGAACTTAAATGAATCAGTGCTGCATAACTAACAGCTTATGTTAAAGGCTTTGAACAAATATCCACAATGCATCAGTAAACATGCAAATTACTTTTTCATGTCGGGATGTGTCTCACTACAATGCTGTGCATTGATAAAAGATTTCTCTATGTCTGTAGCTTTCCATACTTTTAAGTTTATTGGTTTTCCTAACCTCTCTTTCAGGCCTTTTAATATATAGAGGAACCCTCTTTAAAATGGTTTACCAAGCAAAATTCACTGTGCTTCAGCAATAACTAGCAGTTAACGAAGTGTCTAAATTAAGGACTGAAACAAAGCTGGGACCAGTTACCGTTCAATCATGGCTGTTAACTTTGGTAATCTCCTTTAAAGGGGATTATTGCAGCTATAAAATATTTTCCCATGGTTATGATGGCAGTCATGGAGAAGATTCATGACCTGCAAAACTTTTGTTGGGCATAGTTCACTCCTGGGTTCTTTAACTGATACTGTAAAGTAAGCCTCAGTTTGGAGAGGGGAAAAGAGGGAAGAGGATTGGATTAAGTAATTAATATAATTAATGCCACTGGCTTCTTTTTCAGGTAGTTTTTGATAAGCAATAACCCCCTATTGCTTGAGCTGTTTCTAACCGTTAGGCTTTTTTGATCGCTTCATACCTTCCGTCTGTGTGCATAACACATACTAGCAAGCATTACTGTTCTGTCTTGTTGCAAGATGGTTATAAGCTTGCAACTGATGGCTGGCAGAACTGGTACATTTGTTGAGTGGGCAGAGGCTAATCTTTCTGGATTCTCAGTTGAGTCAGTGCAACTGGCTCATACGCTGATGGCTCCCTGTTATGGATTCACACTAGGTGCACTTTGTACTGCAGGACGATATGAACTTTGAAGGACTCTGCAAAGACAGTATTCAGTGTAAGCAATGGTGCTTACAACATTGCAGGTCTATCTGCTTGTAGTGTTGGCATCTAATTTTTCATTCTCTACGGACCTCTGCAGGTTTTCCAGAATTTATTTGTGGTTGTTGCCACTTACTGATTTTCTTAACCTTGGTGCTTTTTGGTAGCTAAGGATGTTCTTTCTGTGTGTGTAAGAGTGCAGGTCAAGAATGAAATGTCTGCTGGTACAAAATCTCTAGTTTGAGCTGGCTGTTCCTCCTCGGTGGCACGAATGTTCCATGTCTTTCTGTGATGGCTGAAATTTTTTTGGGACTTCCAGACTGACTCAGAGACTGTCAAAAGAAAAGGTGTGAACCATCAGTGAAGATGACAGCCCACATTTCCTAACCTGGGAGTGTCGCCCTGGTAACAGATTAGGGTGAACTTTTGTCTTGGCCCTTTCAAAGCCAGTATATTCCTATGTGAACTTTAGGAAGCCAGTGACTAGTGCAGTGCTGGTTAAGAACAAGCTGCATCATACTGGATTAATTTGTTACGACCATGTGCCAGCCCATAATGAACTGGGACAATACTAGTGTGGTAGTACGTTATGGACACTGACCATTGAGTTGTTTCATGCATATCAAGTCATTTCTGTTTCCAGGTCAGCGTTTGCTGCCTTCGCAGTGGGATGTTTATGGGGCTGTACTGGAAGCAATTAAAAGAGTTCCAATTCTGTTGCAGGGATAGCGAATGATATCTCAGATCATTGCAGTGATGAACTTATATCACAGCATTCAGTTATACCAGCACAACTGAAGGGAAGAGCAGAAAACTGCAGCATTTTAATGGGGAAAAGGGAGAGGTGTAGTGGAGCAGGAATTTCTCATGCTGGCTTTTCAGCAAGGAATACCCATTGTATAACTATACTCTGCAAATTAAATGTTACGCTTTCATGCCCTTCTTATTCAGCATGCCTTAATTAAAAGCCCCTTTCCTTTGGTTCATGGGTTCAAAACTGTGTAATGATGTTAAACAAACAAACATCTGACTAAATTTCTATCTACCAGATTAATTTTGTAATAGTTTAGTGAGTAATGGCATATCATTAAGGGTAGATAGTGCATTTAAACCCAAGTAAGACTTTGTTGGTGGAAGTGGGCATCTTTCTGGGAAAGAGTGGATTTCAACTTACTTGCTTTTAAAGAAAAAGAAAAGAAGGTATATTTTTCTTCACAAATTATTTAAATTTTGCAACTATTCCACTGCAAAACATGCATTCATTTCCTGACTACTCTCTACATAAAATATAAAAATGAGCATGAAACAACTGCATTTCTGAATAGTGGAGCAGAAAAGCTGAAAAGTATTCATACACTTCAAAAGTTGATTATGAATGTGTTTTTGTCCAGACATAGTTACAAGAATATAAATAATGTCATACTTAGAATTGTAGGGCTGTAAGGATAAAAAGATCAGTGGCTTATGTAAACTAAATGCAACTAATTAACACAAGATGATGGCATTTAGCTTTTGAGTTGTTTTCTGATAGCCCGTTGGCTCTCCACTTGCCTGATTAATGCCAGACATTGTTGCAGCCAGTGCTGAACCAGAGCTCTCAGAGCAAGGAACAGCCCCTCTCTGTAGTGTATCCCAGGCTTCGTGGGTTACTGCGGCGGACGGGTGGGTTGCTTGCTGGTGTGGTCGGGTTCTTTGCTTCGTGGTCTGTGCTCTGCTTGATAGAAGAGTGCTGCTTTTTAGCCCTTATGGAGAGGAATCCTCAATGTTTGTCTAATAACAAACGTTTATTATGTGAAAAAACTACTGACTCCCAAATAGGTCAGAGAGTAAGAAAGAAAATTTTCTGACACTTAGAGACAACACTTTGTATTAGATTTTATTTGAAATTGTATTTTGAAAGGAATCCTTATTTTAGGTTAAGACTTTTGCATTAAGATGGGAATCATGCTGTGCTGGACCCCGCATGGGCTGATCATATTCCTGCATCCCGGATTTTCAGTGTTAAGTAGTTGGAAGTGAGTTTGTGTGTAAAAAAAAAAAAAAAAAAAAAAAAAAAAAAACAAAAAAAAAACCCACACACACAAAAAAAAAACCAAAAAAACCCCCAAAAAAACCCAAAAAACCAAACCCAAAAAACCCAAAACCAACCAACCAACAAACAAAAAAACAACCCACCCCCCCCCAACCCCTATGGTTTTGTTGTATGTATTTGGAAGCTTGATGAGTTTGCTTTTGTGCAGGACAGTTCAGGAAGCAGAAATAGAAAATGTTTTGATTTGCTTCACAGAGAATTTTTGTAATGTGTTTCAAAACATATGCAATTTTAGTACTTAATTTTAATGAGTTTAGGTGGTGAGTCTAGGTAAAATGAAGGATATGCAGAATAACATCATTGCCAGGAAGGTGACTGCATGCTTTAAGAATATTCTCCTGGATTCTTTTTTTCCCTCTTGGCTATTAGAATCAAGCTATTGGTTCCTCCCATAGTTTTAAAATCTCCTTCTTGGTAACAAAAGCTGACTTAACCACTTGATTCCAACAACTGAGTCCTGACCAAAAAGCACTGCAGATAGTAAAACTTGTGAGTAAGCTTGCCAACGCTGATATTGCTGCTCTGTTTTCTGACACACTGTGATCATGATTATGACAGAATCTCCCAGAACCAGTCTGGAAGACTTCAAGTGTGAGATTTAGCACGTTGTCCCTCCTTTGCTGCCAGGACTCATTGTATAAAGAACGCTCTACTGGCTACGGCCTCAATTTTCAGGCTCAAACCCTAGCTACATCCTCCTAATGTAACATGATGCAACGCACCTACAGGTTTTTCTGCATCGTGGTGCGTGGCCACCATTAACCTTCAATATTTCACCCAGTCAGGCTGCTCACACCTGTCACGTACCACATGCAAAGCACTATTCCAGAAACAGAACTTCTGCACTTCTGTATGTGTGTGTGACTGTTGGACTTGTCATGATTGTCAGTTCCCAGCTTCTTTCCCTTGCATTACACTGGTGAACTGGAACTCTGATAAAGGAGTTATGTACAGTGATGACAAGAATTGATTTCCAATTTCCTGTAGAATGACTCTATCATTGCTTGTGACTCAGGCAATTTAGCTTATATTACAGTGCTAGCTAGGGGCTATAGATCACCCTGACAGTCGTCTAGTCACAGAGCATGCTGATTTTGACAAGATATTGAAAGACAGATTTTACGAGAGTTTCCTTTGTGAAACAGCTTAAAGTGCCATTTTCTGTTGTTGGATCATGTGTAAAGAGATTTTTTCGTATGAGGCAGAATAAAAGTATTGGGGTCAATTTGTCTAATTTGCCCTTAATCCTTGCACTTGAGAGCCGATGGAAAAACTGAACAGCCCTCTCGTCTTGGATCTGGTTTAGAACATGCAAGTATCCGTGTTAGGTTAGACAGATGTCCCAGGATCTTTTTAGGAGTGGTAAGTAGCAGATGCTTAGGGAAAGAGTATAAGAAATGAGTCGGAGGTAAGAGTGGTCCTTTCCTGGATATGCCTTGGCAGATTCAGCAGTCAGTGATCTGGAGCCTTGCTGGGTTGGGTGAATAACACTACACAGAAATAGATGCTATTGCTGCCCTCATTCAAGAGTTTCTGTTGCTAAATGATGATCTGATTTGCTCTCTCACTACTGGAAACTATAGCACTCTGCTTTTTAGTGATCTCATCATCTTTTGACACTGCTGACCTGTAGGTAGAGCTGGATGGGAGTTCAGTGTCCCGTTGCTAATGCAAACTGCTTCAAGCATGCCCTTGTTCAACTGTGTCACTGTTAACTTGAGTGCAAGGCCCCTGTGACAGCTGAGGAGAGGACTGAGGGGCAGCGAGTGAACTGGGCTTCTCTGACACTCAGTTATAAAAAGACAGGAGTGGACTTCAGTTGGGAAGGTCTCCCAGCTGTGGCTGAAGTGCAGGCCTTGATGGCAGCAAGCTACGGGCCATTTAATCTGAATGGGGCTGAGTGCTGCTGTGCTGTGTGTGCGCGCGCGTTCCTAGAGGGCTCAGTAGAGGCAACAGTATTTTAATAATATTGCATCTATTTGGAGATCAAGAAAGATATTTTGGGGCAGCCTGTGCTTGTTCATAGGAAGCAGCCCATTTTGTTTTAGGTGCTGTGCTGAGCGAGTACACTTGTATGACGTCTTGGGCACCCATGCTCCTCATCACTATATCTGATTGCACTGCACTTCACGCTCACAAATGCCTCTGGAATAGGAGAAGCCTACATCCTGAAGTTGCTGGCAAATGGAGAACATAGAGCAAGACTTGTGAAGGTAGATAGTCACCAGAAGATGTAGAGAATTCTTCAGTAGTTGCAACACCTCTCTCCCCATTTCTTTTTGCATCCTTATTTAAATATCTCAAAATGTTAAAGGCTTTCTATTTCAGTTAAGCCTTAATTATTGTTGAGAACTGATCAATGTGATTTCTTTAACTTCCCTAAGAACCTCATGAGTCAGGGAATTAACCTAGGGGTTCCTAACATCGTAATGGCATTGTGCATTTGCCTTTGCCTCCTCAGGTTAAATGGAGCAGAAGTAGCCATTGCTTGTCAGTTTTACCAAAACTTTTTCTTACAAAATAAGCAAAAGGGTAAAATAAGAATTCAGGCTTGGACAGCCCTATACAAAATAGGGTATTGAAATGCTTAGCACATGAAGTCCTTAAAAATGAGTCAGACACAACTGTCCTCATCTAAAGTGACTTCCTTAAATTAAACCAATTCTCTTTCTGTCTTTAAATGACAGTTTAGGGTTTCATTTTCCTCAGATTGTCAGGCAGGACGAAAACTAATGAGACCAAGCTTGAAGTATTGGATTTTTAATTGGATTTTCAAATTTAGCATCTATAGTAAAATGACAGCTATGAAAGTAAACCATATCCTGATGTTAAGCTTGGAAACAATTTTTTTCAAAGGATTCTTGAGGGCAAAGATGAAGACTTTAGATGAAAGGGGATAGTGAGTGTCCCTGGTTCTGTCCTGATGCACTAGGAAAGTGTATTTATAATGCATCTATCATGCTGAAGTTCAGACACTGATAACAAGCAAAACGCTAACTGCGTTTTGGTTTTGGAGCTTCTACCTTGTTGAGAAGTGTGTGGTGAGGAGCTCTGGGTGGAAACTCCATTCGCTATTTTAAGTATCACAGTTTAATTCTATTATGGAAACTTTTGAAGTGCTACCTGAATTTAGATGAAGCCCTTTGGGAACCTGATAAGTTCTGCAATAGACTTCAAACTTTTTGTCTAAATTGTGTTATGTGTCTTACTGGGGTTATAACAGTCATAACAGACTTAACCTAGGAAGATGACTCTGAGAAGATCTAATAGCAGCTTTGCAAGGAAATAGGACTCCTTACAAGAGGTAGATTGAGCTAATCTGTGCAAAGATGAAAAAGAAAGCTTTGAAAAATGGTGAGATGTATTTGGAGGAGGTGTGAGTGCCAAAGTATTAAAAATATGCTTAATAATGGTGGGGAATGATAAGGTTTCCTTCTTGAAGCATGTCCAGCCTTCCTGGCCTCCTTTGCCCTTCAGGACTGCCTCCCAAGGGACTCTGTCAACCAGGCTCCTGAACAGGCCAAAGTCTGCCCTCCGACAGTCCAAGGGAGCAGTTCTGCTGGCCCCCCTCCTTTACTTCTCCAAGAATCGAAAACTCGATCGCTATGCCCAAGACAGCCTCCAACCGTCACATCACCCACCAGGCCTTCTCTGCTCACAAACAAGAGGTCCAGTGGGTGCCTTCCCTAGCTGGCTCCCTTACCAGCTGTGTCAGGAAGTTCTCTGCCACATGCTCCAGGAACCTCCGAGACTGTTTTCTCTCTGCTGTATTCTATTTCCAGCAGACATCTGGTGAGTTGAAGTCCCCCATGAGAACAAGGGCTAGCGATTGTGAGACTTCTCCCAGCTGCTTATAGAATATTTCGTCTGCCTCTTCTTCCTCGTTGGGTGGTCTATAACAGACTCCCACCATGATATCTGCCTTGTTGGCCTTCCCCCTGATTCTCACCCATAAACACTCAACCCTATCATCACCATCGTTAAGCTTTAGACAATCAAAACAGTCCCTAACATACAGGGCTACCCCACTGCCCTCTCCTTCCTTGCCTATCCCTTCTGAAGAGTTTACAGCCGTCCATTGCAGCACTCCAGTTGTGTGAGTCATCCCGCCATGTTTCCGTGATGGCAACTATGTCATAGTTTTCCTGCTGCACAATGGCTTCCAGCTCCTCTTGTTTGTTGCCCATGCTGTGTGCATTGGTGTAGATGCACTTCAGTCGGGCTATTGATCTCGCCACCTTTCTGGCGGGAGAAGCCCCAATTCCTACGTGACCATTCTCAGGCACTTCTGTGGTTTCTAACACATCCATAGCCCTTGCATCTTTGCTGCTGCATGGATTTCCATCCCCTGCCTCCACCGAGACGGCGGACTGAAGGACCTCGCTAGCACGCTGTCCCTGAAACACTGGTGTGCTGCCCCAGGCTTATCTCTAGTGAGCTTGGTTTTATCCCTTTCCCCCTTCAAATCTAGTTTAAAGCTCTTTCGATGAGCCCTGCTAACTCCTGTGCAAAGATCTTGTGAGCTGATAACTAAATTTCCTTTTTCTGTTACGCTGTCAGAGAACAGTGATAGTTTGATGAAAAGTAGTAGTATTAGTTTCACTATTTCTAATGATTTCTAGGATTCTCAGCCTTTCTTCATTTCAAGGCATTTGTTTGGGTAATTAAATATATATATATATAACTATGGGTTTCTGCTTTTGGAAATAGTGATTATGCAGTGCAAATTTTGTCCTTGATTTGTGGTATAGCATTTTGAGATGGAAAGAGGTATGCGTTGCCTAATTGTTTTGAAAACTTTGTGAAAATTTTTTGGCTCTTATGGTATGTTACACTATGGTAAATTTAGAATGAAGCTTCCTGGGGCTCTCTATTTGTCAAAGTCTATCTTAAAAACAAGTTTGGCTTTTAGCTCGCTGTTCCTATTGTAGAATAATCAGTATTTGGCAACTTAAGTTGGAAGGAAGTGGACTAAAAAAAAAAAAAAAATCCCAAAATGCGCTCTGCCTTTAGCAGCTGAGAGCAGTCTCAAACCACATGTACCACCCTGGCTGTACGTATGGAAAGGCTCAGGTAGCAGTGAGTACAAGACAGTGATACATAGACATTAATTAGTATATCACAACATACTTGTTTTTCTACATAATGCAATGACTTTTTTTTTTTCCCTCCTGCCTTAGTAATTAATTAGTGTTTGGAAAACATTTAAGAAATGTAAAGCTCTCAGTAAGAGGTAAATGCTATTAATTGTAATTATCAAGTAGGTTATTTCTTAGCTTTCATACGGTTCCCTTCCCTCTGGATAAACACTGAGGGATGTACACCTTCAGGGTAACTTGATAACTCCTGTTCTCATAGCAAAGCCAGAGATAATACAGTTTGTGCTTGTTTTGTCAGCGGGAGGGGGAACCAATTACAATGCTAGAAATTTGCCAGGTGTCTTTTAATTATGGCATGGTAAAAATACCTTGTCTGCAAAACAGTCAAGTTTGCTGAAGTAAAATCCCAGTCTCTAACCTGTGTGATTGCTTGACCTGCATTTCTGAAGATTGCTGTCTGGACCTGTGCAAACAGTGATTCAGCTCATCTGTCCCCAAAATGTTTTGGGTTTGTTTTTTTTTTTCCACCTTAACCTTCCTGTGCTTCATCCCCTGTACCTTACTAAGCCTCTGACACTGTCGCTCATGTTGTGCTGCATTACTGGCTTCAGAGGATTGAATGTGACGATATAATGGCTCTGCTCATACCTGTCGGGTATGAACAGCGGTCCATGTGAGGCATTTTTAGCCTGTGATTGAGGCAGATGTACCCCAGGGGTCTTACTTAATTGCTGTGAAAATGACTTTAACAGACAAATGAAGAATTGCTGAGAGGACAGCATGATGGGGGAGGTGCTCTCACATCTGGGAATTAAGTCTGTAGCCTTACTGGGGTCACAGAGATGTGCTAAGATATTCACACAACTGGACTGCTGCAATGGATGATACAAGCCCTTTAGGAAGGTCAGGCTGGGGGTGGCAAGAAAGAGATGACTTTTATGTGAGAGAGCAGCAGGAATGTATGGAGCTCCGCCTTGAGGTGGACGATGAGCTAGTGGAGAGTTTGCAGGCAAGACTAGCAGGTGGACAACACAGGCAGTATTGTGGGAGTGGCTGCCATGAGCTGCCTGATTAGGAAGAAGAAATAGGTCAGGCTTTCTTCAGACAACTGGAAGAAGCCTCATGTTTGCAGGTACTGGTCCTCATGGGGAACTTTAACCACCCCAGTATCTGCTGGAAGGGCAACCCAGCAGGGCACAAGCAATCCAGATGGTTTCTGAAGTGCCTCATTGAAAAATTCCTGACAAAGATGATCAAGGAGCTGACGAGGGGAGGGAGGGGCTCTGCTGGACCTCATGCTTACAAACAAGGAAGAACTGGGTGAGCATGTGAGTTTGGGGAGTGACCTTGGAGACAAGAAGCTTGAGATGGCAGAGTTCAGGATCCTGAGGGAAAGAAACAAGGCAAGTAGTAGGATTGCAACCGTGGGCTTTAGGAGAGCAGACTTTGGCCTGTTTGTGAACCTGCTTGGTTATTTTTCAAGGATTATCTCCTCCAAGCTCAAGAGTGGTCCAGCTGGATGAGCAGGAAATTGAGCACAGGTGACAGGAGGCCTGCATGGATGAACATGGAGCTCCTGACCAAACTCAAACATAAAAAGCATACAAGAGGTGGAAGCAGGGTCAGGTGATAGTGGGGCAGTACTGTTTTAACATCTTCATTAGTGACGCAGATGATGGTACAGAGGGCACCCTCAGCAAGTTTGCAGAACATATAAAGCTGGGAGGAATGGTTGATCCACCACATGGTTGTGTTGCTGTTCAGAGAGATGTTGAGAAGCTGGAGAAATGGGCCAATGGGAACCTGATGAAGTTCAGAAGAGAAGTGTGAAGTCCTGCAACTGGGAAGAGACAATCCCATGTATCTGAGCACTGATGGGCAGGAAAACAGCTTGGCAGAAAAGACCTTGGGGGTCCTTGTGGACCAGAAGCTGAGCATGAGCTAGGAAAGGTGGCCAGTGTGTCCTGGACTGCATTAGGAAGAGAGTAACCAGCAGGTTGAGGGAGATGATCCTTCCTGTCTGCACAGCAGTGGTGAGAGTGCTGTGTCCAGTTCTGAGCTCCCCAGTGCAACAGAGACAAGGATGTGTCCTTGGAGATAGTCAAAGCTTGACTGGACAGAGCCCTGGATGACCTGCTCTACTGACTCTCCCTGAGGAGGTGGTGGGACTAGATGATCTCTAGAGGTCCCTTCCACCCTTGACTATTCTGTGGTTCTGTGATACCTGTATTCACTCCAGAAATTATTTGTATGCAAATGATGCTTGCTCTCTTCTTTTTAAAGCAAACAATTCCTGAGCAGTGTATATCTTATAATTTTTAGTAGGGGATTATAAAATGCAGTTTATTATTAAATTTGGCTGTTATGTCATGGTGAGCTGCACATGATTAATATGGTTCTTATGTTGAAATAAGCTAGTAACTGTGTGATCTCTGACAAAGACAGCTTCAGGAGAGAACTGGAATCTGAAGATGTTCTTGTCTGTGCACTGAATAATTGCAAGGGAATTTGAGCTTTTTGCTTTCGGTGCTGGCATGACTAGCCTGTGTAATAGTACACGGTAACAGCACCTACATTACTTAAATAATAAGGTGTTTAGTCTTGTTCTGCCTATGTGCTATAAAAGAGGGTAACCTGTACAGAGATATTAGCTAAGGGGTTCCATATGTGGGAGGAAATGGAAGCAAAGGAAACTAGGGTGTATTGTAAGTCAGAAGTAGCATTAGCAGCTCTAGCTCTGTCCCAGCAAGCTAAATGGGACACTCACTCAAAATATCAAGCTGAAAAGATAATGTTTGGAAGAAGGACAAGGGCACTGAGAAATAGAAATAATTCATGTCGAAGTGTTGCTTTATAGCTAGTAGTGTTGGGGAAAAAATGGTTGTGTAGAAGTAAATGTTTTAAGAGGGAGCAGGTGTTGAACTGATTTCATATCTCCTCTCCTTGGCTGATCAGATGTGTTTTACTGTGTGTTGTAGTCAACTAGCAGCTTGCAGACGGTCACAGTAGCTGCAGATGTGTTTATTATAACCTCTGATATGTGCTAACACAGTTGCAGATGATCTTACCCAGAGTTGAAGTAAAAGGGGGAACTGGCCACGCGGGGAGATGCAGGCACGCATTCTTGCAGGGATGACTGCAGAGTCTGTGTGCCGTCAGTGATGGACCTAGAGTACATCCAGATCTGTAAAGAAGTCTTGGTCCCTGTGTCCTCTTGACATTTTGAGACTGATCTCAGTCTTGGTTGGTAGGCAGACTGTTAGGGAGTCCTCTGCCCACAAATGACTGCATCAAGGCAGATAAAATCCAAGGTATAAAGCTTTGGGATCATAGTTACTATGAAGCTGGTACGCAGAAGCAGCTGTCAGGTGTTCCTCCTTTGGCTATCTCAAGGGCAATGGGGGTAGGAAATCACTGCTTTCAATGAGCTGTGTGGAACTGGAGTAAAGTCATATACTCCCCACTATGCAAGATTTTTCTCCAGTGATACCCACTTACTTCCTAACAAAAGTGTATTCAAAAGATTAGTGGCAGAACACTTGGAAGCTGGAACCACTCAGGCCTAGTGATATAATTACTCTATAAAGCCATTTGTAAAGCAATTATGTACTATTGTTCTCTTTTGTTCTATATCTTTGTAAAAGTGAGCCATCTTGGCAGGCTGTGATGTGAATGCGTTGAGCTGGCTGTTATGTAAGAATATGAATAATTTGTGTGCATATTTATAAAAGAAAAATGGTGCTTTTACAATGTGACTGAATTGTTTACATGTAAAAATCTTTGTACAGAAACAGCTTGCTGTTATAATTTCTGATGTGGCCAGTGCTTTTCAATAGGTAGTCTTTAACTTCTGCAGGAAGTTTTTGTGGGTTTTTTTTGGTTGTGGTCCCGCCCCCCCCCCCCCCCCCCCCCCAAAAGAAGAGAATGTTATTAAATGTGTTGTTCAGGTGCTAGAGGTAATATAATTATTAGAAATAAGAACTATTATAAATAAAATGTGGGGTCTTTGCACTCTTACATTCTAATTTTCACCTAATTCTGCAGAAGGGTTATGTGCATAGCTGTAACCTGTCAGTATATGGTTAGCTTTTATTTGGTACTGTGAGTGGGCATCAGATTTTTTTTCATATGCCTAACCATCAATATCTATTTTGGCTGAACTGGAAGTATGTAATATTGTGTCAAGCCAGGGTGAGGTTCCCAAGGATGGGCTGAGTTCATTCACCACGGAAAGTGGTGCCTCCACTCAGTCTCTCTCCTGTGTGCACGCTCCTGTCAGATCCTCTGCCAACCAGGTCAGCCTGTTCAACATGGGAGAAAGCTCAGCAGAAACAAGTTTGTTTTCTGCTGGGTTAGAGAGCTGAACCGGCTCACTGAGAGATCAGCCAGGTGCCAGAGCCAGCACGAAAGGGAGGGAGTGGGGCTGTGTGGGAAGAGGGAGACGGGAAATGGCAGGGAGCAGGGGCAGCAAGAGGGCATTCAACCTGAGCGTCTGGTGTGAGTGTGGTTGAGCTCTATTTCAGCTTCTTGCTCGTAGTGCAAAATACACAGGAAAAGCATTGTCCACAAAGTATTTTTTTTTCCTGCACAAAATGTGGAGCATCAATGGTGCGCATCACTATTGTGGAATGTCAAGTCTTTCAGCATTTCACAGCTATTGTGATAAGCATTGTGCTTCCTAGCCCACAAAAACTGTAACACGTGGCTGTAAAGGAGTGGAATGCTTGTTATAAATCTCATATGAAAATCTATTTATAGTCTGATCTATGTTGAATGTGGATTTTTTTTTTTTTTAGTTTAAAGCTCTTCAGCAAGGACTGTAATTTGCATACTGTAACCTGTATATGCCCTGATACTACACAGGTGAGAGTGAGAGCAAGTTAATTCTATGCCTGCTTTAGCCTGGAGAGACTCTACCTTGTCAGTGGTAATGTTTTAGACAGGATGCATGTGTTTCTGTGACATCAGTGTTGCTTTTGGCTTGATTCGACTGAAGACCTGGTGATAACGTGCATTTTGTGTGCACTGGAGCTTGTTGAATCACTGCTACTCATGACAGAGAATACTGAGCTGCAAAGGAGAGGGCTAATATTAATCTGTAGGTAGTAGGAGGCTCACCTGCAGACAGTGTTTGAGTTGAGTAAATTCGTGCTATAGCAAATGTGGACTGCCTTACTAGGACGAGTAGTTGAAGCACAACATAGCTGTATACTGGTCTCAATTTGTTAGGCTGAATTTGTTTATGTTAAAATATTAAATGGATTGTCATCTCAGTTTACAGTATTCACAAATTTCTGAAGGAGCTTTAAAGAAATACTGGTATTTACTAATCTCTCATGTAGAGAAAAACAGAAGTGGGTTAAGTGATCAGGCAGTGGTGGAGCTGAAGCTTGAAGAGAAATTGAAAGTATTTATCAAAATCTCAGATGTAAGCGGAGAGGGGCAAATGTTACAAAATATTTCCAAAATTTTATTTTTCTCCATTTTCTTTCTCTAACTGATGTGGAGAGAGAGCTGTGTAATACGGGGGCTTAGAGGAGTGAACCAAATGTTTCCACTCAGAAGACACTTTCCTGCTGCCTGTGCTGCTGGCTTGATGGGGAAAGGCAGCCCAGTTCATTCTTTTGTGTGTTTTGTTAAAAAATGGCTTTTACTGTAAAGGAGTGGGTCTCTACTGATGATAAAAACAGCACTAAGGGTTAGAACTCATTGTTATTTATTGCATTCTGTGTTTCCAAGTGAGGGGAAACCTTTTGTTCTCTACAGCTTTGAAGGGTGCATCATTAAATTAGGTGCCTAAATTTAAGAGTTCCTCAGAGGAACTCTGATTTCCTCTCATGATTTTCTGTTGGCAAAATATTCTTAATAATGTGATATCACAACAGTTGGGCAATTGAGTATGAAATGCTGGAGCAGTTGAAGCTAATTGTGTTCATCATATGTTAATCTCCAACTTGGCTTCCTGTGAATCACTGAGTAACTTTTGCAAGAAGAGATTATGCTCTCCAAGCATTTATCTTCTTGAATTTTTCTACATAAGAGTAAAACACAGGATATGAGAAGTTATTATGAATCTTTGTTGAATAAGGATCATAGGAATTCATCCAGCTTTATCATGTGTAACTCTTATTTTCCACATTAAAATCCTATATCCAAAACCTGAAAATCCCTGTTAGGTTATGCACTTGGGTTCCCAGAAAATACCGAGTAGTCTCTAATGCCTTCCCCGCCGCTTCTTCCCCTCCCCCTCTCCGCCCCGATAGGTTGCATGGTTGTGCTAGGGTTGAATTTTCACTTCTGCTACATGGCGGTAATACTGATAACTTCTGTTGACTGGGACGTTCTTCACTGATAGCCTGTGCTGCTTCTATGAATGCAAAATACAACCCAGGCAGCGCTGTGCTTGTTACCTGGCTGAATTTTAATTTGTTCAAGTTTTTATCGCTTCAGTTTTTTCCTGATTCTGCTTTGCATACTACCTCAAAGAACAGGCTTGATGATGGAATCTAACTAGCAATTTTATATGTGGTATAAATTCTGTTTTCTGTTGAAATCTGAATGCCAAATGACTGTGACCCAAATGTTAGGAAGCACCTTCCAGTTAATATTGCTGAACCATGTATAAAGCATCATGAAAGTATTTCAGGTGTATACATGAGCCTCCGCTCCTTGAAGCATCATAGAATTCTTTGAAGCGGAGGTGTCTGCAGCATTAATAATACAAAAATTTGGCATGATAGCAGGAAAAAGCTGTCATGAGGTATTGTCAGTTCATCTGCTGGAGCCTTTAAAGTGCTAATTTAGATATCTAAAACAAGCTTAGACCAGAGATACTTTGCAATTCTGAACTTAGCCACTTCAAGCAGGTTTGAGGTAGGAAAAGGAGTTTCCCTTGTTTAAAAAGAAGACAGTGAACAGGAAAAGGACACAAAAATGACAAGTCTTTGAAGACTTGTACAGTCATGTGGTATGTATGTGGCTGGTTGCCCTTTTTGCCTCTCTCAGACTGTTTCTTTAACATCTCTTAACCAGATTTAACCAGATTTGAAGAAAGGGACTCAAACATATGTGTTCCTGCATGAAGTTAATTGGTTAAAACAGTCTTTGAGCAAAAGCCTGCAATGTGAGCTGACTTCTCACATGGGAGATGCCTCCATGGGAGAGTGTTCTTTTGCATGTCTAAGCTGTGGAAAAAGTGTTCCCATGTCAGGGAGCAGCAAGAGCAGGGCAAGCCAGTAGCCAAGGGTGGTGACAGCACAGGGTGGGCAATGGCTGCCACACTGGTGGGGCAGAGCCCCATGGCACCTGGGCTGGATGAGCAGAGCTGGAAAGTGAAGGCAACAACCAGGTCTAAGATCAGTCCTGACCCCCTCAGGTCAATCCTGTCCCCTCAAGTTGGGGACAAGCACACCTATGACCCAGCTTGGGCTGGGCCTGAAGGCCTGGGCTTGAGCTTAGGTGGAGCCTAAGGGGCAACGGGCAGGGTGGAGTAGGGGGAATCCCAGCCACAGGCTGCAAATCCCCAGGCAACCAGTGCTGTTACCCCTGCCAGCACGGGTGCTTGTTTTCAATGAGGGCCCGCATCTCTAGGTGTTTCTACAATAAACCCATGAATATTTTCTATTTTTTCCAAAGAACCCTTAACAAAATAATTTAATGCGGATGCTGTTTCTGATAATGTAGATTCATGATATTTCTTAAAAATACTTATCTGAGGAAGGGATGTCTTGCCAAGAATGAACATCGACATTTGTTACAGCAAATGCTACTTGCTTTCTGTCCCAGTCTGCAGCCTTAGAGGAAATATCAGACACATGGTATTTGCAAAAGATATATATTATTTCAACAAAATTTTGCCCACGTTTTCATATACGATGATTGAGAGTGACAGTGAATTCACAGAGTTGTAAGTGGCTTTTTGGAGCTGATAACATCTAGAGCAGGAGTAGGAGTAATTTATACACAAATTATTTGCCATGCATGTCTGTTGGTGCCATTTACTAAAAAAATATTAATTGTAATTAAATTAATCTGGTCCTATGGAAATATAATCTTGACAAAGTGTGTTTTGTGCTGCCATGGAATGCTATTAGCTCACTGAGTTTTATGTGGTGTTAGTAATTTAAGTACTGTACCAGTCAAAATAACTGCAAATTGCTGGTACCAGATGTCATTAATGCAGAAAAGCATTTCTCCGCCCTAACCTTATTTTCAGTAATGTAAAGGAAAAAACTGAAGACATTGTGCAGTTAATTAGGAAATTAACTGTTACCTAGTAATCTTGCATTTTGTTTTCTAAAGAAAATGTTTTCTTCTCTATGCAGATCAGAGAATGAAACATAGCATTATTAATTCCTCCACTGGAGGAACTGGTGGGGAAACTTTGATTAAGCATTTTCAGTTGGCAAATGCAGGTAACTTCAAGTCAGTCTTTTTTTACACAAGCTTATGTGCATGAATTAAAATATCACTGAGGACATGGGGAGGGAAACTGAGTGGGCAGGTGAGGTTAAAACTGCTTCCCAAAGGAGATAAGAGAAACCCCACTGCAGGTGATGGAGGCCCAGACTCAAAGCCCTGCTCCATGTGATTGTCTGCTGGACTGGAACTTGGGCTTCCAGCTTTTCCCTAGGGAATGCCCTCAGCACTTGGCTGTTGATGTTCATGGGGATAGGTAGTACTTAGGCTGCACAGATATTCATGGTGTATGTTCTTTGCCTTGCTCCTTTTTTGCTGTTGGTCAAAGTCACTCATTAAATGTATAGTATAAAACTAAGTGTGACAGACTTCTTGAGCTTGAAAATATTCTTTGGAACTAGGCAAGGCTTTTCTTTTCTCCTTTACTCTGACTTGGATCAAATAGAAGTGAAAGGGAGAAATAGTAATGCTGGGAGAAAGGAAGGAATGTGTCAGCCAGAAGGTATTCACAGAACAGCAGTGACAAAGAGGAGGAGAGGTGAATGCAAAGATCAGAACAGAGACAGGGTATTGAGCAAAGAGAAAGCAGTGGTGGAAAAAGGTAGAAAAAGGGAAGGGGAGAGAGAATAAGGGTAAGCAATAAAATGAATGATCAAATATAAAAAGATGAGAAGTGGAGGAGCATCAAGGTACAACTGGAGCCAAGTGCTAAGTCGCAACAGGAGTGAGAGCAGGACGGGCAGTCTCATGCCTCTCTAAGCAGAGCTGGCTGAAAAAGGAGGTGAACAAAAGAGAAATGGGTCAACAGTCTATTGACCGTCAGTCAAACTTGTGACCTGCTCAGTTGAAGGGACTGTGATTTTGATATTGGAATTTGGGGCTCGTAGTATGTGAACTAGCTGAGGAATCTTGCAGCTGTTTATAGAAGTGGTGAGAAGTTAGCCAGAGTGCTATGGGTGCAGAAGGGGAACCATAGGAATTTACTACCTGCTGATGAAACAGTTCCCTTTGAGTGGTAGAAGGGTTACTAAGATGAGTAAAGTATTTTCATGGAGACAAAACACAGGATACTAAAGGGCTTTTTAATCCAGCTGAGAAAGTGTGTTGGTTTTGGCTGGGGTAGAGTTAATTTTCTTCACAGTAGCTGGTATGGGGCTATGGTTTGGATTTGTGCTGACAACAGTGTTGATAACACAGGGATGGTTTAGTTACTGCTGAGCAGTGCTTACACAGAGTCAAGGCCTTTTCTGCCTCTCACCCCACCCCACCAGCGAGTGGGATGGGGGGCACAAGGAGCTGGGAGGGGACACAGCCAGGACAGCTGGCCCCAGCTGACCACAGGGATATCCCACACCATAGGACGTCATGCTCAGCGTATAAAGCTGGGGGAAGGAGGAGGAAGGGGGTGACGTTCGGAGTGATGGCATTTGTCTTACCAAGTAACTGTTACGTGTGATGGAGCCCTGCTTTCCTGGAGATGGCTGCACACCTGCCTGCCGATGGGAAGCAGCGAATGAATTCCTTGTCTTGCTTTGCCTGTGCACGCGGCTTTTGCTTTGCCTATTAAACTGTCTTTATCTCAGCCCGTGATTTTTCTCACTTTTAGTCTTCTGATTCTTTCCCCCATCCTACTGGGGAGAGCAGCTGTGTGGGGCTTAGTTGCCGGCTGGGGTTAAACTACAACAGAAAGACAGAATGAGAAGCAGTTGCTAGAAAGTGAAACCAGATTAATTCAAATTAGAAATAAGGCAAGTGTCTTTAACAGTGAAACAGATTGCCAAGAAAGAGGCAAATTTTCTATTTCCAAATATCTTTATGCCAGTATCCTCTTTTAAATGTAGAAACTAAAGCTATAGACAGAGGCAGTCTTATCTACTCTCCTTTTAACGTTTTCAACAAATAGATCAAGTCTTTGCCACAGAACTGTGCTAGGAGCTCATGTTGTCACTTCTTTACCACAAGCCCTACTTTCTTTTTCCGTTACTACTTTCCTGAGTATTGTTCCTTAGTCTTGAAAACAGGACCAGGGAAGAAAAATAGAACAAACTGTTTTTCATGAAAAGACAACTGAGGGGAGATGGGCTAACAGATTGTTGCAGGCTGCTGTTGTAAGAGGGTGTTGCAAGGACAAAGCGTGCCTCATTCTTTATGCCCACTGGGGACTGGCTAAGAAGTAAATGTGATCTGAAATTGCAGTTGAGGATGTTTTAGTGTAGATCTAAGGGGAAACTTTTCAAGTTATAAAGGAAAATGGGATACTAGATTTATTTGCCGAGCCTGTGCAATCTCAATCATCAGAGATTTTTCAAGAAAAAGTTAGACAAATATCTGTTTGGATGGCTTAGATCTCAATAGAAAGATGGGCTTGGATGATTCGTAGACCTTTCCATTCGGAATTTCTAGGATTTTTCCCAGATGAACATTTTTGTGAGTTTTGATTTAAAACATATTTTGTTCAAATGGGTCCTGTTTCCCAAGTGGCTCCAATTTCTTTGTCAGTACTCTCATCTTTTCCTCATCTATCAGTCTGCAAGTATTTGTAATATCAATTCCCTCTGCTCGGTTTGCCTTAGTTACTTCTCATTGATGGAAGCATCCCTTTGTAAAGGGTTTCATCCCAATCCTTTTGGGAACTTGCTAGTAATGGTGCCTCAGATGTCAAGTCCCCGTTAATGTCTATGTTTGCAAGCTAGGTAGATATTTTTAATCAATTTAATGTGTACTTTAGTCATGCTGTATTCTCTGGTGCTAATTTAGAGGTCTTATATGAATCTAAGAAATTTGCACTATTGACCTAACTTGTAATCAACTGGAAGACAAAATCAGGTTTCTTAAACAAGAGCTAGTCTCTAGCAAATAATTTTTGCTGGCATTTATTATTATATTCCTGGCTTTGTTTTGTGTTGCATGAATGCTACGTTAATAATTTCATTCACCTACATCTATTAAATATTGGAATAATGTTACCACTCTTGCAGTCTTTGGGAATGCACAAACTTAGCCTTGGGCCTGGGCTTAGTCTCACTTGAAATTAATTTGATCACTTGGGGGGGGGGAACCCAACAACCCTGAATTTTGAGACAGTGAGGATTTTCCACGAATTTTCATCCACTTTGGAAAAAGTAGATGTACAAAACTTTTTCTATATATGAAAAGCCACCTCTTTTTTCTGTGTAACCATTGCTGGTCTACTATGATTTTCCTGAAGCTAATAATTTTATCCCTGCTATGGAAAGAAATGCATGGTTATGGCTGAGGAAAACAGGGGAAAATGAAGAGTTTTCAGATGTGCCCTCCTGGAGGACTGAAGTGCACTGCTGGTTCACTGCAACGCAAGGCTGTCAGTAGCATAGGAAATAAATACGTAAACGTCAGAAACCACTGCAGATTTAGCGGGCCAACTTTCAGAAGAAATGTATCAGCTTGGAGTGATCAGCTTTGAGAACACATCAAGAGCTGTCAACACAGCCCAGAGCCATAAATATTTAATTTATCTTGACCCTTTTGATGTTGACAATCAATGTTGTTCTCTTCTGCTGCAGATCTGGGACTATTATGCTGACAGTGATACCAGTCAGTTTGTCAAATGGAATGACACTATCTCTCCATATTCTGTTCTTCATGGTCATGGGATTCTGTCAGAAGCCTTTGCACGCAGTGCATAGACTGTGTGAAATTTATAGCTGCAATCCTACTCAGAGGTAGAACAGACCAGCATAATTAGGTCATATATCTTGTTAATGATAGTTTTATGCAACAAGGTATACAAAGTAAAACTGCCTGCAACCCTCCCCCCCACCTTAACTAATGATAAAATTCTGAATGTTTATGAAAGTCAAATGTTAACATTGTGGTTTTGCTTTGCCACCATTTTTTTAGTTTATCATTGCATTAAAAACATTCAAAAATATTTGCACTGAGTTAAAGGTATGATTTATCTGTAGCAACTGTTCTTTTTTAGCTGACTTTGCCTGTTATAAAGATTGCTGGAGAAACAGGGTATGGCTGTCCAGCAATTACACTGGCACATTGATTCCATAAGTCTGGAGAGTACATCAGTGTTTAAAATTGAGTGTTTTAGTGAAACAGGTAAGTCATTTGAAGTGAGGTAGTTAAAACGGTTGTTGGTTTCAGCTATCAAAGAGAGGGAGAGTTACACCTAAGGTAAATGGATGATTATTGGTCATTAGAGCGATGACAATTTTTAATGTAGCATGTTTCATACCAGTAGGAGCTCAAAAGCGTAAGATTTCCTATGCAGTCACTTCAGGTAACAGATCTTCTGTGGAGTTTAGTTTGACTCAGCAACATTTACAAAATGATTTATAGGTTGGAAATAGAGAATGATGCTACCATTTGAAACTTGATAGAGCTCTCTCAAGGTCCATTAACGTGTGTGAAGTCTGAAGAAATGACATTACCACCCAGCTCTTCTGAGAAGTGCTACAGACATTGTGTTATGTATCTCCTCCAGAAAAAGGGGAATTACCGGAAGTATAGCGTGCCTAGTACCACACAGCAGCCTTAAACAAGGTGACACCTCCTATGTCTGTAGAAATCATTATTTCTCTGGTTTCTCCCAACCTGGGGCAGGCCAGGACTGTATCTGACTGATACTAATCATATGACTGGAGTGCTGTTGGATCTGAATTCCAAGCAATATCACAGCTCTGGTGGTAACAAAAAGTTCTAATTTACTCTGTAGGTAAGAGTACAAATAGGATGGATAAATGTGAATTCCTGTTCTGCAGGGTTTCTTCTTTGGAAGCAGAAGCATGCAACTGATTGAAAAGGTGTTAGAGCAGGGTATTTTATTACTGGATCACGATGGCTTTTTTTCAGCTACATATGAGAGATGCAGATTTTCACAAATATTTTATATAATTTGTGAAATATATTATGTAACATTCTGTTTATCAATATTTGTGGTTTTACTACTTTACTACTGTGGTTTCCAGCTGTCAGTACTGTTGTGGTTCCCAGCTATCGGTACGCTTCTGTATGGGGCAGTTGGGTTGAGTGGAACCTGCTGGGAGGTGCAGTTTCTCAAAAACATGAAGGCAATGACTCTTCAGGTCTTGCTTTCACTTGCCAAGGAGCTCCATGTGATTGAACACCAGTGGAATTGGGCATAATGTCATAATTTTCTTCATGATGGACCCTGAGTTCCTTTGTTGGACTAGGAGCACTTTTCTTCCCTGCTTTATCCTAAAGACAAAACCCAGCAACACGACTTCATTTCAGAGAGCAGGTTGATGGACCCATGTTGACTGCTAGAATATAACTTCATCCAACTTCTACTGATTTTCTGAGTCAAGAACATATGATTTTTTTTTTTTAATTGTGGTTAAATTGGCTGCTGTTCTCAGACTGTGAATGAAATGTGCCACAGGTAGGTGACTGAGCAAGCTCTGTCTGTCACTGAAGCATGTGTCCTGTCTGAATAAGCACCTATTCAGCGCTGGCCTGTTATGTGGTGTCTGAGAAAGGAAGTGAGCATGGGAATTCAAACAATGGTTTTGCACAAATGCTTGTCAGCAAAGCTGGTGATGTCTTTAATAGCTAGCTGCAAAATCACACCAGTTGGGAGCATTTTTGTAATCTTCTCTGCTTCAGAGCAGTGCTCTTAAACTAAGAGCTATAGGCTACATCCAGCCCACAAGGGACAACTAAGTGATCTGCCAACAGTCAGTACAAATCGTCTTTTTCACCTTGTGGCCCTGAGCAGGTCAAAGGGAGCCAGTTCTGTCTTCAGCATTGGGCTACGCTCTCGTCTATTATGAATTTAACTGTGCCCAGGGAAAAGAAACAGCACACCACCTACTCAACTGTTTCCTCAAACTGTATTCGTTTAATTAAAATTTGGAAAAACTTGAGTAAAGGGATCAGTTTGGGGACTTGACTGTGGCTTCAAAAGAAAAAGACGACAGAATTTGGTTCTCAGGGAGAGAGAGAGTGAGTTTAAATACCTTGGGTTTTATAATATTTTCCTCTTAATTTGTGACGGATAAAACCAGTGTGATGAAATGCAGTACATGAATAGTTTCTTGGAATAAATTGTTTAGCAGTTGACAAAGATACCTGAATTAAAATGTGATGGGAGTCAGAGCAGAAACATTTACAAAGGAGAATAATCAATAGGTCTAAATGTTGCATCTTGAGAAAATACCCACAGAAAGTTTGTTCTGAAAGAAATCCTGCCTCAAGGCATAATAAAAAATGTGACCAAAACAAACGGGGAAAAAATAAGTATGTTGAAACAGCCTCATTCTGAAGAAGGGTAAAAATGCTCTGTTGCAACTGTATGATGGCTTTGCTTTTATTTAAGTGCATTTTGCAACTGTCTTGCAAATTTTATGTAACAGAACATGAACACTTAAAAGCATTTCCTGAGAATTTCTTCTCACCTGCACTGACAACATCTTAGAATTGGGGTGAAATTTTGGTTTTGGTAAAACTAATGTTTCCTTTCAAAATCCACTGAAATTTACAGAGCTGACATACAGTAATTTTACTTTTGTGAAGATTTTAAGATAGGATCTGTGTGTTTTGGCAGTATGGATTAGATAATACTGGCTGGCTTTAAACACACTACTTGCATTAAAACAGGAAAGGTTATCTGGGTAAAATGGTATGAGTTCCTGCAAAGTAGTGCTTTATCTATTTTGCAATTATTTCTATAATATTACCAAGTCTGTTAATACCAGGCAAAGAGCAGTTTGCATTTCATTTAATATCTTCCTATGCATAACGCTTCCCATGTGCAAGACTCAAACCTCCTTATGAAAAAGAAGAAAATCTCTGACCCATTGGGTACATGTAGAAACTATAGAGTGGCCAGCAAAGTGACCATGGTAATTGGCCAAGGTGGGAATCAACAGGCAGTCCAGTGTCTGGTTTTGATGGATTTCCCCTCTCTTTAGACGCATCGTTGTTTCTCAGCTGCACTCAGGGACCATAGTGTTCATCCCAAGACCTGTATTTTATGATCTTGCTTAGTTTTTCAGTTCTTTATCATCAGCTTAGATGGTAGGCTTACATCAGTGTGCAGAGTGCGCATACGTTACTTATGTGCTTCAGCTGTCTGGAGGGGAAACAAATTGAGCACTGCAAAGCTAGCTCATATCAACTATCTGGGGCACACTTACGCTCTCTGCTGCGGGTAGTACCTGGATGCTGTACGATTCTCCATTGTGTTTTTCCTGAAAACACTTTGCGAGATGCTGAAGTGCTTTTAGCTCCACTTCACTAACGGGGAATTGAGCTTCTCTACAACCAGAGGAGACACGGGAGTCCCCTTCAGATGCTCCAAAGTGTTTTAGACCCCTTGCTTAAGAGGTGATGAATTTCCCTCTGGACGTACCCACTTCACTGCATAAGCTTAAGAAAAACATAAACAGCTTGCTTAGACTTGTGCAATTAACTGCTAGTGATTGCCTGCCTAGAGGGATTAGACAGGACTTTCGTACTGATTCAGGCACAAAAGGGTAGATCAAGTGAATACTTAAATTATGTTGTTCAGGGAGGTTTGTGTGCTTGCTCAGGAGACAGAAAATGTCCTGGCCAGCACTTAGCCATCCTCCCTGTTCCTCACCCAGGTTTGTTCCCCTTTCTAAATTCCCTCTGGTGAACTTTCTGGAGGAGACCTTTGCTTACGGATGGTGTTGGGTATGGGTGTTGGTATCTTATTTTATGTCTCTGCTATTTTAGTTGAGGCTCTAATGTTAAAGATGTCTCATCTGGTTGGGAATTGAGTATCAGAAGAATTAAAATATAGTCAAACAAACAAAACCCCTATATTTGCATTCTGAAATCATAGAAACCTTCAGCAACAGGTGTTTATACTGTCCTCAAAACTTGGAAAGTTACAGTTGGGTCATCTTGATTCACCATGACATTTTGCATATCTGTCTTTGTGTCTAACTTACTGGAGTGTGTTACATCTGAGAGTTTATTATTCAGTACAAAATAATTCTATATCACTTAAATTTCAGGCTTTGGACAAATTAATTTTTCAATTGAAAGAGGCTGAGCTGACCTGATGATTCATCAGTTTAGGAAGGTAACTGCTGAGATTCAACTGCTCACAACCAACATTTATTCTAGCCTTACTTAAAATAAAGAGTTGTAACCTCAATAAATTAGCACTGACTTGTAATAGTTTAGCCAGGAAGCAGAGGGGATTCTTTGTCTGTAGGGTCCTTTTTATCTTGTACATACAAGCCTTATTTTGCACATGAATTAAATTTAAAAAAAAAAAAAAAGTGTGTATGCGTGTGGCAGATGGGCTGGAATGCTTTCCTCTGAGGAATCCGGTTTGGAAATGAAATGTATATTGTGTTTTGTTCCTGTCTTTAAAGTTAGGAAGAAAGGAACTCTACAGGAACTTGGGGAGAGGTGTTCATGAGGCTTTTATATCAACTGTTGTTCACAAGCAGACAGAAGTGGATAATGTTTAACATGAAATAGGAGTTTAAAAACCCCTCTGTGTGGCACCGAAAAGGAAACACCCCAGATGGTGAATCCGCAGTCTCGTGGAGTGACGCATCCAGGGGCTACTTTCAAGCTGCCAACGCAACTGGTGCTGAATCTTCCAAATGGGCCAGATGTTACTGCTCACTCTTTGCATGGCTGGGACCCAAAGAGAAACACAGGCCTTGCATCTTCTCTATTTTCACACTACCATATGGGAGTGGAATGCAACATGGATGAATTGGATTGCATATAGTTTTCTAGATGCGCAGTTAGGTTTACCTCAATTCCATGTTACAGCAACTGCTGATACGTGAGGGCCTTTTATGTGCTTGCTTTGGTTTGCTGAGGGAGGCATCCAGAAAGGCACAGATTCAAAAGCCTTGAATCTGCAAATGGTTTTAGAAAAATTTTGGAAGGAGAATAGTTTTTTTTTTCATGTGAAGGCAGTATTGCTATGTTCTGGCAGTGTTAAAGGTGCGTGAATAAGATGTACAAGATAAACACCATTGAAAAGGAAGGCAGCAGAAAGCTGTTCATGTTACAAGAATAAAGACCAAGAAGCCACAGTCATGATTAGAGCCCTGTGGCAACAAGTAGTAGATGAGATGTTGAGGGACAGTCAGTTTGACACACTACAATCTAGATGTTAAAAGCAGGCAGCGCAGCCCGATGCGGAGTATGTTATCCCAGGGGTCTTGGAGGACGCTGCACTTATTTCCAGAGCTACTGCTGACCATGGCCAGCTGATCCAGTGCTCTCTGGCTGGCTGCTCTGCCAGTTGTCCTTCTGAACTGTTTTTGGAAATAGTTTGCATCGCATGCAGTCCTTCTCAGCTCCTACCAACAATATACGTACATATATAATGGTAAGGGGCTATGCCTTCTGGCATAGAAAACTGCTATCACAATGTAAACAACAAATGGAAATACTGAAGTCAAAAAGCCATGTGTAGACTCTGCACCTTACTAGAGCGTGGCAAAGTGTTTTGTTTGGGTGATGGGACTGAAGTCAAGATCTGTTTTTTGTTCCCCCTGAGGCAAATTGCCATCCTGAACTCCAGGCCCCATCTGTTGAGGCTGTTGCTGGCAGCACTGGATTTGTGCATGTGCCAGTTGAGGTGCTGGCGCTTCATGTGTTTGCAACACAGGACTGTGTTTTCTCTTGTGTTTCAGGCTGTGCCTGTTGCATAGATGTGTAAAGTGAGAAAGGTGCTGCAGTGTTGCTCCAAAACTGGTGCTCCAGTTCTCAGTGCGTGCCTGTGCTCCAAAGCTTCCCCGCTCCTCTTGTGCAACACCCCCTGCCCAAGAGCAGTATGGTAATGCTTCAGCTCTTCCCTGCCATGCAAACTAGGGGCCTGCTAATGGGCAACTGCAACACACCCATCAGGTTACCTACGGGTAGAATGGGACAGGCTATCATTAGGGTACATTAAGGGGTCTTTGCAGCAGTCTGCTGCACTACAGTCCTTTGTTGTACATCTAAGAAAGCAATAGCTTTTAAATCCAGCCTTCTGTGTTGTGGCAGCATGTGGGTGCCTAGAGGCACTGAAGTACTTACAGCCAGCAAGAGGGAAGTGGGGAGAGTGAATATGAATTGCTATTATTATTAATAATAATATTAATGAAAAAGCTCCCAAAGATCAAGGACTTTCAAATTAATTATTCCTAGTTACAATATACAGCATGAAAAGAGGCTGCCTAAACCAATAATGGCCTTCTAGTCCTTTCCTTATTAAATTAATTTCATTTCAGATCTTCAGCTTTTTCCCATCTGTGCAAATTTTTAATAAATATTTAAAAGAAGAATTAGAAAGGAAAGATTAAGGAGAGCAGAAGCAGCAGTGAGCCAGCTGAGAGAAGAGTATGGAAAAGAAATAACTTATGAGATACTGAAGCATTTTTGAATAAATATCCTTTCATTTTTATTGCTATTATAATTCTTTTTCAAATACTTTTATGACCAGATTCTGCATTTCTTGTGCATTTAAATCTCCCATTAACCTCAGTGCCACAATATTCAAAGGACCCCGTCTTGCCTTCCGTGTGCTCAGTGGGACTTTGGATTTGTGAGGAATGAAAAATTGCACCTTTAGGATAATTGAGCCGTCCTTTTATTCTAAAACTGATAGTAGAGATTGAAGGTAATCAGATACTTCTGCATGAATCATGCTTTCTTAAAATATGATCATTGCCTAGGTTAATCTGAACTATAGATGTGAATTTTACTGCTGTCCATATGGATGAATATTAATTACGTAGTTCTTCTGTGGTCAGCTAGCTTCTCTCTGAGCACTAAGCCCTGCATGGAAGTCCAGAGGTGATACCCTGTTTCCATTGAAAACACTGGCAAAATTCTTGCTGACTTCAGAGGACCCAGGGAAGTCGCTCCAGGTACCTTAACAGAATTATACTGGGAAAGATTTACCATTGTCATTAGACCCTTGGGAACTTTTTCAGAATGCTTTGCTCATACACACACCTTTTGTTTAGGTAGGGCCATTTATTCCAAGTTTATAATTTGTGAATGTGTTGAACACCAAAAAAAAAATCACATGATGGAAGATATGCTCTAGGTGCTTTGTGTACTTTCTGCTACAACTTTCTGCATAATAGCGTGATTTACACATGGTTTTCCATTGTTGGTATTTTATTTAAGCCACGTTTTTGAGCTGATAATTTAAAAGCTTACAGTGTCTTTTGAAAGTATTACTTAAATAAACCATTTAATTCTCAGCGGGGAGTCTCTATTTTTCCCCCTCCAAGTAGAATAACATTACAGTTGCAAAGTATATTGCAATTAAAAGGAATTGTTTTGACCAAAGGGGGAGAGAGAGAAAACAATGCGCTTTACTCTTCTGTGATTCTATATCCCCTCTCCCTGCTTTACAAATCGTAGTCATAGTTGCCTAAACAGTAGGCATTTGGATGCCTAGCTGGCTCTTCATGCACGTGATTAGCTGGTACATAGTTAAAATAACAGGAATTTTGCACACAGGATATGTATATACCAGCTCAGATTCCTGTTCAGCTCAACCTGCAGACAGCTGGCTGGCTGGGAATTTGCAGGGGGAAGCTGCCTGGGGTGCTGCAGCAGAAGCAGAAGGTGTAGTAGGAGTGGAGTCTGTCCTGTCTTTGCCAAGTGAGTGGTGTTAAAGGGCTATTATAGTCTAAAGGGTGAGTTTGCGGTGGTATGAATTCATCCTGAAAACAGGGAGCTGCTGTGACCCTTCCTTGGCAGCCTCTTGTCCCGGTTGTGAATCCAAGTGGGAATCTCTAAGTGACTTCTGACTTGAAAAACAAATGTCAAATATTTTTCCATTAACTGTAAATAATTGCCTGTTGGGACACTTGTGCTGAGATGCCTGTGTACCAACCCAGTACAATCTGTTTCCTAATTTCTGTATTCATCTACTTACCAGCAGAGCTGTGTGCATATGGCATAATACCTGCCATGAATATTTGTTCAAGTCTGACTGCGTGTTCGGATTCAGCCATACCCAGGACCTGCTTTCTTTCTCAGCAGCTTTGAGCACTTGCTTGGCAAATTGCTTTCAGCTGTTTGCTCAGTTCTAAGTTTAAATCCACTCATTCAGGGGAGAAGAAAACCCCACTCAACAAAACCCACCTTTCTTCTCGCCTGCCTCCTCTCCTTCTGTAAGTGGGCTCTCTGCTTGAGGGCTGTCTGGCCTGTGCTGCTTGCTGCTGGTGTGTGGAGAGCTCTGGTAACCCTGCAGCTCACAGAGAAGAGGTGCTCTGGTGTCCTGCAGAGAAATACCCCATCAGGGTTTCCAGCACATGACTTGGATTGCCCCTAGAGGTGCCTCTCTTTCCTATGGTATGTAAAGGCTGTGTTGCCCGCTGTTGTTGCATCACAGGTGTGATGAGTTCCATCACTGGTTAGAGCAATATATATGCTGTCCTCTTGGTTCTTAAATTTGGTCATCAAGTACAAATCTGCTTGGGAACAATTTCTTGGCATACTGTCAAGTTCATCGATAAACCATGCCAGGTCTTCTGTCTGTCATCAACCTGCACAGGAACAGTCGTGACTTGGAGAGGGTCCCCATGACTAGAGCTATGGGGTACTGTGAAACAGTATTGAATAGGATGTTTCAAATTACTTTTTGATGACATCAAGATTTTGGGATGCCCTGCTTTTTAAAAAGAACTCAACAACAAAGAAAATTGTGATGGGAAAAAGTAGACTATAGAGCTCTAATTCTAGCAGATTTCAGTCTTGTTTACATCCTAAGTGTACAGAACTTGATTGAAAGACTTAATAATCAATATCCCCATCCCTTGTGTTTGAACATAAAAAATGGATTTAGAAGAAGCAGAGTTACGCAGCTGCTAATTAACCTGTGCATATTATAGAAGTCTGGATTTCTTTTATGCGTGATATGGGACTTATATTTTTTCTGTTTTAACACTAGTAGAAGTTAATAAAACAATTTAAAAAAATTAATTACCCTGCTTAGAGAACGCTTTCACTATGTAGCCTATTATTTGTGTAGCCTCTTCTTTCAACATGTTGCTGAAGTGCATTTGTTGTTTTTTCACTTTCTTTCCCAAAGAAAATCAATCTTATTAGGTCAGCACTATGTTTTAAACCACTGTGAAATGTCCATTTTATTATTTAAAAGTAGAACAGCCTTAGAATCTTCCTCAGGGTAAAAAATTAGTTAATAGAGGAAAGGCAGATGGTGATAAAGAAAAGCTTGGCAGGGGAAGGGGAGATCTGAGACCTTACAGAGAAGCCTGTTCAGCATGTTTGAGGGGACGTCTGTGCATGCATGGCCTTGTTCCTTTTGTCCCTTGAATCCATGCAGTTCATAGCCTTTGTGAGCATGGTGAACCTCAATGACATTTAATGTATAATAAGAAATTATTTTGCTGGTCTCACTTGGGGATGTGAATTTATTACTAGTCTCAGATCTATTTCTTTTCTTCTTTTGTAATGCTTTTCAGGGAGGGAGGCTCCTCCTAACAAAATGGAAGTGTTCATTTAAAATTATTTTCTTCTTCTCTGTTTTGCCATGGGTGATCTGTAGCTGTTAAGAATAAAACAAAAAACAGAACAGATAAAAACAAGAGTAAATTCTACAAGGTGAGAAAATTGAAGAAAATGAAGGACTTGCCTTTTGTAAAGTAGAAACAAATATCGTGCTTAGAGTTTTTTGTTTGTTTAATCTAGCTATAAGAAACTAGTGTGGATGATTTTCGTCTAATTTATATGTTTATAGGGGACAGTTCTTAGTATATGTAATAATCATTTCAATTTGCATTTCTGAGCTACCCATTCCTTGCTGTATAGCTTTGCAAGGGTCTTTAGCCAGAGAACCTATTAGCTATGTTACTCACTTTCCTTCATAAGTATAGAACTGCAGAGTTAATTTTCTAGTACTGCTTATACCTGATGATGACAGAAGAATTGCATCATTGCAAACCTTTTCTTCATGAAAACTTCCGATGCTGAGTTTAGCAACATCTGTTGGGTCACTTTCAATATCATTCTGCATTTTCTTGTCACTTCAAATCTGCTTCTAAAATTGCCCTGGAAAACAGGTAGCATTTGTAATCCGCTTAATTCATCTCTGCACCAACTCATACAGAGGTGATGAAATTAAACATCTCTTTGGCCATTAGGGCAAATAATAAATGACCCTGACCTGACTAAGGAACAACATTGATCGATCTAAACTGCTCAAGAGCAGCTAAGGAGACAAAGTCCTTTAGAAGCAAATGCCTCTTGAATATCACCAGGGGGCAAGAGAAACTCTCCAGGGCTGCATCTTTTCAAGGTGTACAACGTGTTTGATCACTGAGCTGTGCAGGCTGGTGTGATGTGGATATATAAATCTTAATGGAGTTTCTTTCCATCCCTTTTGGTACAGATAATGACCCCAGGGATATTTAGTTTAAAGAAAAGTCACTTAAAAAGAGAGGTTTGATCAAGGCAGCCAAAATGGGTCTTCAGTGGGCACAAATTGAAGTACAGGAAATTCTATTTAATTGTAAGGAAAAACTATTTTACTGTAAGGGTGATCAAATGCTGGAACAGGTTTTCTGAAGGGGTTATAGAGTCTCCATCCTTGGAGACATTAAAAAACCCAACAGGACATAGTCCTGAGCAACCTGCTGTAGGTGGCCCTGCTTTGAGCAGGGGGGCTGGACTAGATGATCTCCAGAGGTGCCTTCCAACCTCAACAACTCTCTAATTCTGTGAAATAATGATGGGGTGAAAAGATGAGCCAGATGACTATAGCATACTTTTTTTTTTTTTTTTAATAACAAGGTCAAGCAGACATTTGAGAAGTCTAATCATTAAAGTACCGTGTTCCTCTTCCGGGCTTTTCAGCCCCAAAGAGTTTGGTATAGTTCAGGAGCAGAAGGAGAGGGTGTGGAGAAGGGAGAGAGAATGCTAGCAAGTTTTGGATTTCCATCTGTGGGCAGTGGAATGCAACTCATTTCATGCTTGTATGTGCCTTCAGTGCTGGGTGCTAGGATAAAGACTGGACTAATTAGCTTGTGCAATAGTGGTTATACAAATCCATGTGTGGTCCATGCATTCTCTGTTCCTAGAAATGAGACAAGGCTGCTGCAAATTCTGTTTTAAGAAAAAAGCGTGGAACTGAAAGGGAAAATAATGGTCTTTTTGAATCACCTAGCAGCACACATTCATTCTCGGCACATACTTGGCTCAGCAGGTGGTATTATTTACTGACCAAAGAACATCAGTCAGCATGGCAAGCTATGGGCATTTCAAATCAGAAAAAAACTAATAATCAAGCCTTCCCCTGGTTATATAGCTCCTCTTTTTCATTTATTGTTCACAGTAGGTGGAGAAGATTGAAATTATAGTGGTGATTAAAAATGAGCAGACAGAAACTTAGTAGTCTGACAGTTTTGAGAAATATCCAGATCTAACTGGACGAAGACTGAAATCAACTGCAGTCCCTCATTCTGCACTCAAAACACGCCTGCCAGTGTCTGGGTCTGGCTGTTTGCAGCCACTTTCTAGCACTTGGGTTGGTGGTGGGGAAGGCAAGCCAGCAAGCCAGCATTTTGGTAAACTTCAGTGGGTGGGCTAACAGTGAGCCAAATGTAAAGCCTCACTGTAATCATGAGAGCTGCATTAGAAATGTGTCTTGGAACATAATCAGAGATTAATGTCATGTTGTCTGCTTGTCTCCAAATGGCTCGTGAATGAGCATACTTGGAGAGACAAAAGCTTGGTTTTTTGAGATGTGCACTGAAGTTTCAGACTCCATGAGTCTGGTATTTGGTGGATGCAAAAGATCATTCCCTTTGGGTAGTTACAGCAGACAGTTGTTCTAGTAATATATTGTGTATTGAAAGATTAAAACAGTTCTGTAGAAATTGCCATAAAAACCTCAAAAATTAAAAAGAATGGAATTCTTCCATTCTTCTAGCGGGGGTGTGTGTGTGGAATTACTAAGATTGACTGTCTGGCATACTGGAAAAAGTTGACATGAAATAAATATGCAACATGTGTAACAGCCAGATGTGCACCTTCTGCCAGCCCTTCCTAAGAGAATAGTATTTGAAGGAGAAGAGGTTGTCAGTGGTTGATAGTCTCTGAAAAGTTCTGCATGTGTGGGAGGTCGAGGCTAACACATCACAGGTTCTGCCATGGCCTGTCAGGAGAGGCCTCTAGGAAAACTCAGGTTAGAAAGTCACCTACTCCGGAGGTCACGTATGCACATGTTTAAAAGCCCTTGACATCAGTGTTACCCATGTGAGTGCTTAGAGGTGAGTATGTGCTCAGGTGCACTCCATAGGGACCAACTTGAAGTAAGTGCTTAACTCTTTAATGAGCTGGAGCAAAAGTGCAGCAAGTTCTTTGTATGACTGGGGCCTCAGTTTGTCTGTACAGATACTGCGCATGGCCTCTCTTCATTTCTCTAGTCGTGGGCGCATGTTGTCAGTGACTCCCATTCAATATGCAACACACGGAGCCTTTTTCAAGTATGGAGTATTACCCTGCAACTAAACTGAAGTTCTCCCATTAATCTAACGTTTAGAATTCATGATGACAAATCTTATTTAAGGGCCTATGTAAATTTTGACATTAATAATTCTCTAGCACTTTGACTTAAATCTGGGAGCTCCCTGCAATGCCTGACCTCAGAATCGTGCTACAATATATTTTTTTCGGTTGCTGTTATCACAGTAATTTGTCTTAATCTGTCACAAAGCATTGTCTCTGAATACACAGAAACTGTCAGTAATGACTGTTTAGTTAGTTCTTTATTTTGTGACTATAGAATGAAAACTTTCAATTGCTAGTATTTTGCTGAAAAGCTTGATAATAGCTTAAAATATGTTGATTTCTCCCTGATAGGCTATAATTTGTGATCTTTAAATACGGCAATGCTTTGATGCCATTCAATAAGGTGCTACTGCTTTTCCTCACCAAATAGTTATGTGGAGTGCTGGACAGGAGAACAAATACGACTACTTCAACTTAATGTCTGAGACTTTCTAAACTTTTTTTTTTTAATGCTATATGGTTTTAACTGTATGTGTTTGGAATAGGCAAAGATTTTTCCAGTCCTGCAGGAACTCTTGTGTTCCCAGCCTTCATCTCCCTCTTTCCAAAAACTGACTTCATTCTAACGAAGTGACACCTGCCATCTCTCGCTGATGACATCTCAACATTGATTAAACAGAACACTAATCATCATGGCATGTTCTATCCTGCTGTTCCTTTTTGCTTCACACTGCAAATTCCCATAGAAAGTGTTCAGCGTCTCTTTAATTTCTTCCATTTTCAGTATTGCTTAGGTTCATGGACTACTGAAGTCCAGCTGTGAAGGACAATTTTATCTGAACATGAATTACTTTTAATTTCTAGATTTTAATTAGGTGGTTAATTACTTATGACCATATTGTATCATTGAGGACACTTCAATTTTTAAGATAATTACACAAGTATGTGAAGCTAAAGAATTATTCTTTACAGTTCTGTAAATCTTGCTGCTGTTATAATACAGATGTGAAATAGAGCCTCATAATTCTGAAGACTTCAATTTCCATAAGTTAAATAACTATTAATTGTTTAGTGAATTTATCTAATATTTCTAGAGCAACTCACAGTAATACAAAATGAATGGTGTGTTATATATAACCATACCTTAGAGGGCAGACTAAACATTTATTGAATTTGTTTATCCATAGTCTGGATTTTTAATTTAACTTCATGGAATGCTATTTTGTTGGCTAAATTACATTATCTATGAAGTGTCTAAAGCCATGTAGTAGCAAGTAGAAGTGGTAGCCATAGAAATAAACCAAAAAAGCCTTCCCCTCACCAAATCATAACAGTTTCCTCCCTCACCCCAGTTTTGGCATATTAACCAGGCAATCTTCAAAGGCATGCTATATCCCTTGTGGGGGGACCGTGTCTATCATTATCATATATCATTACTGAACAGCATATGCAAACTTTTTAATAGTACTATTATTGAAAATACATGGGCTGCGGTGGTCGTGTATCTGCACATGAGCTTTCTAATACTCATGTTTTGGTGGCTGTTCACTACATCTGTTTTAAGCTGGTGACTCCATGGCAGTTCAGAAGAGAGACCATGCACAAGTTATATGCTTATCTTAGATGGTGTGAATGTTCTCAGTTTGTACAGTATTTAAGAGTTGCAGGCCTCAGTATTTCAACACCTAAGTGACCTGAGATCCTGAACGCTCCATTCCCAGCTGTGGGTCTGCCTTCCCTCCTGGTATTTCTCCCCGTGTTGTGCTGTTGACTGTTTCAAGACACTTAGCTACCTAATTCTCATAATAGGTGAATTAAAATTCACCTAAAATAGGTGAATTATTCTGAATCAGCCTCCATCAGGTCGTGGCTTGATTGTGTGATTATTGGTCCAATTCAAGGGCAGGGGTGCTACCCTCAGTCAGAGGAGCGTAAGCACCCTTGGTCTTGATTCCAAAGTGCTTGCTCACCTGAGTGTAGTTCAGTTCCAGTGGTATTTAGTTTTCGTGGTGGGTGGTGGCCAGAACACTTCAAATCTGGACTCTAAATGGAATTTAGAGTTCTGTCATTACTTTTTTTTTTTTCTTGTTGCATGTCAGTCTATTGCTGTTCTTTTTGATTTCCACTCAGATCAAGGTGCCATGGTGGCTAGAAAGGCAAAACATGCAGGTTGAGTAACTGGAAGTGCACTAAAGTCGACTTGCCTGTCATAAGCAGAAATCTGTCTTCATATCTATACCCTATGTTTTTAGGTAGGAAACGCATGGAAAAAGGCTGAACAGTGTATTTATAAACTCTCCTCCTTCTGGATGATTAATTCCTCATGCAGCTTATTAATTTTCTTATAACATCTATTTCATTAAAAAATACCTTTTACTGAGGATGCTGCATCCACAGTAAGTGTGTGTATCATACTTGGTATATGCAAACTACAATACCTTTCTAGAAGGAATTATCAGCAATATTTTTTGCTCCTCTTTTGTAGTCCAGACATCAGCCACTTGATCTCATTTAGTGCTGCTTAGCCCTAAGACTGATTTCCAAAGCGAGCCTTATTGTATTATGCATCTCCCATCCACTCACAACTTCAGATTCTGTTGACAGATTTTAAGTTGTCAAATTTAATGAGAATTGACAGTAATGAAGAGAGAATTAGGAATATCTTAACCATGGGAAAGATTTCAAGTTTTGTTAGAACAGCCTTGAAAAGAGGGGAAAAAACACTGTAAGAAATTGAGCTTCATTATTCTGCTGTTCATGGAATAATTTGTATTTTATTTTTTATTTCCCTTAATAAAGAACACATTGATTTTTAGAGAAATCTTGGACTAACTTTGCTAGGGTGAAATTAAATATCCCTAGCCACTGACAAGAGGCCTTGGTAATCTGCATTTCTGCTGTAGTCCCATGGGTCTACTTCCAACTATTGCCTCTGAGACTGAATCCCGAAGTTTACTTATTCCTTTAGAAGACTGCTTAAGATAATCACCAAATACTTGTTGTACCTTTCAGTTAGAGGCACGAAGTGAGAATGACAATTCACTCAAAATATGTTGTCAAACAGCCACCAGGTGCCAAGAGCCATCCATCACTTGTGACTTGGGCTGTGTTTGAATCCATAACCTTGAGTGTAATGAGTGTGTTGTCTGTGTGCTTTAATCTGGTATGCCTTTGGAAATGCGCAGTTCATCGCCCTGCACTCACAGTATTATTGTTTAAATTTGAGTTTTAGCTAATTAGAACTGTTAAGAAATATAGTAAAATATTGTATGGTCCTATCCCATTCTTTCTCCTTCAGTATTCACATACCAATAAGCACGGAAATTTAATTTGCTGGTGTTGCTGCAGTAGCTGTCCCTCTCTACAATGACAGGGAAGGTATTTCTCATGGCCCATGACACAGCATAAGTGGATAAAAAGGTTTCCTTTCTGTTGTTTGGAGGAGTTGTGGGCTTTGTGTGTGTGCACCTCTGAGAATAGCAGGCAAAAGGGTGGAAAGGTAAACACAGAAACTGTAGAGGATTACTAAACCCTGGTTGGAAAAGAATGGGAGCTAAGGGCAATGATATTTTGATTCCTGCTATATTCAAGGAAGCAGACTTGGTTCTTCAGGCTCTTGAGCCTCAAGAGTGTCTTTGCTCTGTAGTAGTCCTAAAGGATTGTGATCTTGTGGATGGAAAGCTTTGATTATGGCAGAATAATTTGTTGAAATCTGGCTCATCTCTTTTCCACAAAGCAGCAGGGTGCAATAGTAAAATGTCTTGGGATTGAGGCGAGAACGGAGAGTTTTTACTACAGGTTCACGTTAAGTGCCTGAACTTTGGGTGCGTGACTTTCTGTCAGCTGGAGAGGACACTGGACTCCACCAACTGCATAAACCAGAGACTAGTTTGTCCTTTAGATTCCCCTGATAATAACTAAGCTGAGATGCATTTTATTTTGCTAGTCAGTTTTTACAGTCTATAAGCTATTAATTGTAAATTGGGTTCTTCTTGAAAGCAATGTTCTTCATACAAGGTTGCTTAATATTCAGTCTACCATCTGTTTTGTAGTAATGTTTTGCTCTTCTGTGCATACTGAATGTTGCCTAGATTTCTTACTACAAAAAAAAAAAAAGGTGGACAGTCTGAAGTGCAAGGTAATAACGAGAACAAATCATAAGTGCAATTTGCATGAATGCCAGCCTAAGATTTTTCTATTTATCACATAGATGTGGGATGGCCTACTTGTCACAACCCTTTGATTCTGAAAATGCACCTGGTTCTTGTCTTTTTTGGTGCTAATGTGTCACCTTTTATTTCCATATCAAATTTTGCTGTTCTAATTATGAATTTTGGAGTGTGCGTACACAGACTAGTAGACCTAATATAGGATTCCAAGTTGTTATTAGCACATTATCTTGCAGTGATATGTACATTACTTTTACCTTTCCTGAGCTTAATTTAAAGTCCGTTCTCGGGGCGTGCGCATGGCAGGACCACATTGCTGCAGACCTGGACTATGAATATAAATGCTTTGTATGAATATTAATATATGAGTGCTTTGCAAAAAACAACTAGTGTGTTTCAACATGGATCCATCTGTATGTGAAACAAAGCTTTCATGTTTACAACTCAACCAGACCATATTAGCACCAGCACTCTCTGTGCAAGCTGAATGCAACAGTACAGCAGAAAGATGGTATTCTGAACCTTCTACTGCTTCTGAGCTGATACTGTGCTTGTTACTGTTTCGCGTTCTTTTTGTGAAGAGGTCTTATCGTATCATAAAGTAATTTAGGTCAGAAAAGGCCTTTGAGGATGATCCTGTCCAACTCCCTTGCACAAAGCAGGGCTAACTTCAATGTTAGATGATGTTGCTCAGGGCCTTGTCCTGTCAAGTGTCAGTTACCTCCAAAGATGGAGATTCCACAAATTCTCTAGGTGCCTGTAGCAGTGATTAACCACTCCTTTCATGCAATCTTTCATTGAGAGATCTCATCCTGATCTGGTTTTCTCCTTTTTGGATTGCATAGCTAGCTATCTTTTGTTTCTTTGTCTCTTCCCATGCATTCCTTTCGCATCTATTGCTGTCATGTATCCTTTGTTAAAAGTGGTCCTTTGCTTACCACCAGAGCTGTCCCTCTAGCACCATAAAAACATGGACATAGCAGAAGTGGGTACAGGAACTTCTGCGACAAAGACCCGTGGCATGGACTTCAGCTTGTGATGTCCGAGCCTTCTGAGAACCGTGAATGCTGATGTGAGCACCCGAATCCTGTGATGGGGTGCTTTACCCTACCCTGCAGGTTAGCAGAATTGATCAGTCACCTGCCCCTTCCAATGGTCATAAATTTTGTCAGGGTATCTTATCTTGAATTGTATTTGTTTAGATATATTAAAATGAAGCTCTTCCTGTTCTCGTAAGAGAAACAGCCACAGTTTTTGTGCTTAGCCAGCTCAAGTATAGACTTGTACAAATGTTTCTATGGCATGAGAAAGACATTTCAATGTTTTCTTTCTCTTGGGAGGGGGCAAGAAATGGAAATGTAACTAAATTTTCACAGAACAAGATGTATGAAAAATTAAATTTGGTAATGCATTTGGAACCTGGGATTCCAGTGCACTGATCTGGGCTGAAGTATTTTCTCATGATATAATATGATGTTAAATGGAATTGTTTTGTAGTGACAAATTGCCTACAGGAGCCTCTCTGCTTCAGGACTTGTTGTCCCTGTGGGTTCAGTGCTATGTCTAGACAATATTGCTCCTCTTACCTCAAAATCTGCATTGTAGTGATGGCTTTTTTTATTTTCTAGGACGTTGGGAAGGGCTGAGCTGCCTCTGGGAGAAAACTGTTTTTTGAACTACTGGACCCATAATGTAATGGTTTGTTACACTGATGCAAAACAAAATATTTGGGGCAGTTGTTCTTTGTTTTGTTTTTGTTGGGTCTGTCCAGCTCTAAATGTAACAATTCCTTCAGAGCTTGCTACAAAAAGGAACATTTTCCAGCCCAAAAAATGACAAGAAACTATTTTGTACAGGAAGAGATAGAAATCTTTGTTTTTACAAAAAAAGTGATTTTTTTTTTTTTTGGAAAATTCCCAACTATCTCAACTGACACACCTTGGGATGATGTCACAGCTTTACAGCCTTGTCTGGTTGTTAGGGTAGAAAACTGATCGTGTTTGTAAGCTGGTGTTTTCTCTCTCTACTACAGGTTCTCTTTGAACTAAGTGAAGTAATACTAATTTTCTGCCTAAATTTCCTATCTGTAAAATAGTCCAGTGGTAACCCCCACTGTCTTGCCTACTGAGACCCTCAATGCTTGTGGTCAGTCTTCGCACAGCACTTAGAACAGTGGGGCCTTGAGCACAGCTGGATCCTCTCTAGGTCCTGAAATGGGAGAAATGATACATAATGTACATTTCAAGCTTAAATAGCTGAGACTGAACTTGAGTTGCAGCTGTCTGAACAACTGGGAATGCAGCTTGGTTGAACTAAGCCCAACCAGTGATGGAGCAGCTACAACGCCTCGTATATGTAACCAAGTGGCAAATCAGTTTGAATATTTTCAGTGAACTATCAACACACGATCCGCAAGCATGAGTTATTCGTGAACAGTTTTGTGTAATGAATACATTCCAGAATTTCACAAAATGTTCAAAGAGAGATGAAAGGTGAAATGCAGTGAATAAATTATTCATAACAAATTATTCACTAAGCTCTATTCATCACTGAGATGAGACAGAATTATTGACTGGACATGGAAACAAAATTTCATTTCAGAGAGAGGATATTAAAATACTGGTATGTTAGTGTAATTATGCTGTGACTGTGAAGACTTTACTATTCTGCAGTAAAATATGCCTTGGGTACTGCTGCAAGATTGATATTCTCCAGGGCTAGTACACTGGATTTTTCCTTTAGCTACATAATGGAATTTAGGTACACTATTGATCTCTTCCCATAGTGAGACAAATTTTTGCTTATTTCCTTTGCTTATAATTTGCTGAAAGGCTCAGCTGCTCAGCAGGATGGAATGAAGAGTGGTTAAGCTGGAAGTGGTATATATGTAGGTATTTAGCATTATTCCTTGTGCTTGCACAACAATCTGTGGTGTCTTAAATGTTCCTATGGTGTGAGAAGGAGGGTACCTTCTCTTATTACTTGCGTGTTCAGTATGTAAGCATTTGGGTCCTGCTTCAGCTGTGTGTGTGTGTGTAAGTACCTGCATTGACACATGAATAATCTTTTGGCCAGCAGGTTGGGAAACAGCAGTTAAAATGTTATCTCCAGTACAATTTCCATTGTCACTATGACCAGTGGATCTTGTGAATGTGTATTCGTGTTTCTCCAGCCCAGGGGATGCTTCCTTTAGTCAGTTCCTTAGGTTTTTGAAACATTTTCCTCTTGGTTTGCTTCTTAAGGTACAAAATTACTATTAGCATGTCTGCTGCAGCCTGTACATGGTTATTTATTTTTGACATGACCCTAATGCTCCAAGTCCTGTATGAAATTGACGTATCATTGTGTTAGAAGCTGCATTTCTACAAAAAGACCTTGTATTTCCTCGAGTTGTACTGTGTGGTATTTTCTTTTCTGTCCATGGGCTCTTATCATTGCAGTCCTGTCAAGCCATTGATGAATTCAGACATTAATTCCTCTTTTTTCCCTCACTCAGTCATTGTGTTTGTCCCTATGTTGTGAACTCCTTGATGCATGGACTGTCTCTGTGTGATCAGATACTTCTACTGCATGGAAGGTATGCTGTTAAACGGTAAGTATATAGGGTCACTGAAGGGTACAACTGTTGTTCCTTTGAACTCATTGCCCGAGGGATGAAACATGAGATAAAATGAGTTGCCTGATTTTAGCAAAACAAATCTAGTGTTTGAGTCAATCCAAACAGTTCACCATTTCAGATCAGGACTTGAAATCACTTTAGTACTTTTCTGCTCTTTTTAGTTGTCCTAGGCTTATTTTCAAAATCACATAATAGAACTGCTGTTTGATCATGGCAGATGAGCACATATTGGTTTGTACTGGAAGGCCCAATTTGTTCCACCCCAGTTAAAGATGTTGGCCTAAAACCAGGAAAGGGTCACATGAAGACTGTGCAGCAATGCTTTTGATGCTGCTGTACTAGCTGTGGTTTTGGCTTTGGTTACTGAATTGCTTTCACTTATTGCTGATAGACAGTCTTCCAGCAAAAAGGGAGGCTTTTCAAAATGCTAATAAAAGCATTAGTGCTCTATCATCATCATCTTGCAGAAAACAATGTCTAGATCAATCTATCTCCTTCTAAATCTTTAGAGAAACAAAATTTAAACTCATTTTGCCAAGGCCAAATGTCAATCATAAGAAAAAATCTATATGAAATTTTAATTGCAAGATGTTCAGTGCAAATTTAATGAGTGAAATAAGAGATCTGAGAATTCAAGCATGCTCAGCTCATGCATAATGTTGACTTAAATTGGCTCTCTAGAGGTGCAGGGAATTGCGTTTTTAGAATTTACACACTGATAGAGCAAATGTACTGGGCCCTGTAGGTTAAGGTCATAAATCAGAATCATTTAACTGCCTTTGAGTGATTGCTACAGACTATAATGGTTGGGAGAACTGGCTTCAGCTACAAGTGATTACTCTGCTTGGATTATTGAAATGCTACTCAATATTCATAAATCAGTGATCATTAATCCCCCAAATAGTTCCTGTCAGCTTTCTAAATAAATTTCCTACTAGCTAATTGAGATTGAAGGAGACTAGCATGCACTGGTTCAGAATTAGGACAAATGAGCTGCTTTCCCTACCTAGGATCAGAAACACATCTATGGGGGAAATTGAACCATACTGAGTACATATGTGGCTGCTAAAATTGTCACATTTAAGCTGTTAACAGGAGAAGCCTTTCTTAGCAGGTTTTGCCCTCATGAGTTACAATGATTATAAAAAGACTTCTTTACATTTTTTTATGATGAAGATATTTGTGTGCTATGCATCACAAGTAGCTAAACTGTCAATTGGTGGCATTCATCTCAGCACAGAGGGCAAATACATGAGAGACCAAGACCTGCAGCCCTCGAACTGCATTGGTGTAAGATGCTTGTCGTCATCTTCTCAACAACAGTTGAAAGAAATTAAAATTCATAACTTTGGTGTTGGGATGTAATTGGAATGTTTTAGCTCCATAAAAGTTTTTATTAACTGCACATATTAGCTTAGTTTAATTTTGTTTACCACTGTAACTGGTTATACTTGAACATGAGGAATGTTTTACAGATATTAATGGTCTGGCTTACCTCCTACTACAGTAGATGTCAGGTGGGTTTGCAGACTTCAAACACCAAAGTTCTCTGAAAGCAGAGGTTTGAACTGTAGGCGATGTGATTTGAAGCCCGTGTAAATGGTTGTTTCTGTGGGTCCTACAGAAGGACTCAGTACCATTTGTGTGTAACAGCTGAGAGGCACAGCTTGGTCCTTCTGTACAGAACCATGTAAATGGCCCAAATGTATCTGAAAAATGCTGTCTAGGACATCGCTGGCACATTCCCTACAGTTGGATTTTGTTGTTGTTGTTGGCTTTCCTGAGGAGATGAGGATGCTGTGCCAATACTGGGTGTGTGACTGTATAGGTGTCTGTCTGCTCTTCCTGCCTGCTGGCAATTTCAAATCCATGGGCCAGCTTCCACCAAATGTAGCAGAGCAGGGGGTTAAAACTATCTGGTTCCTACAACTTGGCAGGGAAGGAAAGACCCTCCTGCTAATCTGCTCCACCAAGGAAAGGTGGTAGTGTGAGCTCTGCCCTTTTCGGGCACTGGGGAAGCCACGTGGACCTTACCCCACAGGAAGTCCTCTTTATTTCATAGCTCAGGTGCTCACAGAACTCCTTGTGTTTTCTGTTGTCCTGTTGAAATGTTGCTGTTGCCATGGTCTTGGAGAGCATGTATTTTTTAAAAACTATTATTGTTTAAGTGCTGCTTCTTTCTCATAGTTTCCCTCTTCTCTCCTGTTCACTTCGTTTATGTGCATGCTTTGTTTAAAAAAAAAAAAAAGCAATATTTAGGTGAAGGGCAATAGACAAATTAAAATGGTATTTATAGGTGCTAGCACTGGCAGGGAAGCTACTCCATTGTCATGATGATGTACAATATCAAAAGTCACTGAGAAAAGGAGAGATGCTGGTGCCTTGTTGTAATTATCTCAGAATATCTCTTGTTAATAGGATTTATGAGAAGATGAGCTTGAGAGGAAGGATTTTTTTATCTATTTTTTTTTTTTTTAAATGCAGAACTTAAACCAGAACTGATGTGTATCTACATTCCTTTCATATCAGGACCACCAGAGCTCCAGGCAAAAAGCTAATTGTATCAAAAAGCCATACTTAATTTGACAAAGAGAAATTATTTTCAAAATATGTATGGAAGGATTAAACAGCGTACTTAAGAGTAAGCGTACTTACATTGCTGCTGCAATATATCCTTTTATTGCTGTCAACACTGACACAGATGTTAACATAAGTCCTTTATCTTTAGTTGAAACTAGTAATGTATTTAAAGTTGAGGATGTGACGAGGCAGTTTGAGGAGAAAACCTCATCTTTTGTCTCTCCCTCGTTGCTGTTCCACCGTATTATGTCCAGCCCACACCTTCCCTTGCTGGCTGCTGTGTTAAAAGGTAAATGGCCATCCCGTTAGACAGTTAGACCTTGAGGTGGAGCACACCCTCCCATTAACTGACATCAGCTATGCTCTGAAATAAGCTTTTAAATCCAGGCAATCAAGGTTGCAGTTCCTTGTGCCGTGAACCTTTTTTCTTCCTATTATAGGCACTTCCACATAGTACAAGATCCTGGAAACGTTTATATTTTATAGTGTATCATTACTTAATTACTTTGCTTGGTGTTGCAGTTTGGTTAGTGATAAACTGTAAATACTCCTGTAATCTCTCTTAAGCTTCTTGAGTCAGAGAATGACAAGTATGTTGAGATTGCTGCCTCCTTCAGGATCATTTGAGCAGGTTTTTGGGAAGTACTGCTTCACTGGCAGGATTAGCGGCACAGCCTGGGAGTGGGGAAGCCTTCTGGTGCCTTGTGTTGGTAGTGGGTATTAACTTACTGCTATTAAGTAGACTCTCCAGACATAACCTGAGACTTCTGCTGTACTAGATGCTGTCCACATTTAGATCAAAAAGTTGCTCTAAACTTCAGTTTGCGATTAAAATACAAAACAAAAGACACCTAGTAGGCAGAGAGTGGGGAGCTCCACATGTGGGGTATTATTTTCTTGCTGGTGCTGTCAAGGTATAGCTCCACATGTCAGGATCTGTAAAATTCTTCTGCAATGCTCTGTGATTTAATTTCCCTTTTTTTAAAACCATGTTGTTGTATCTGACCAGGTCCCTGTGACTGATGCTAGGAATAGAAATAAGCTGGTGATAACTTCTTTACTAAAACCACCTTGGGTTTGCCCTGGGATGGGACCAGACTACTTTGTTGTGTGTAAAACACGCGGTGCATCACCTGCATTGCTATTCCCCAGGCGAGCAGGGAGAGAGTGTTTGGAGTGAACGAGTTTCCTCCAGGCAGACTCAAGTGGCTTTGTTTCTGACACAAGAGGCAGTAAGCAGGTAAATCATGTGCAGAGACTCCTTCCACTGAAGAAGCATGATTGCTCAGTTTGTTTCCAAGCTTGGCTTCACAGATGTGGGAGCAGAAGGTGAAGGTGCAGCATATCTGAAAAGAAATAGGACAAAAGGACTGTGGAGGGCCAGGCCTGTTTTCTGGTTGGCCTAAATACCGCCCAGACCTCTTGTGACCTGTCAGTAGTTGGAGCAAAGCATCCTGTGGGAGCTGTGTGAGGGCAGCCACCTGGTAGGAAATGGGGCTTAGTTCATCTGACCATGGTACGTGGTGTTTAGCTCTGATGTCATTGCTGTTTTCTAGTTTGGCATAAAGTTGAAATTCATTTGACTCGGCTACCCACCCATTCAGTCCCACAAGCAACCTGTCAGGAGGGGGAAGAAGCAATGTTTTTTTTGTTTGTTTGTTTTTTCAGCCTCAGTAAGTATGTTTCTACTTGGTTGGAACAGAGGTGGAGAAGACAAAAATGACAACGTCCTTGCAAAGTCTATCCAGATGTTTGTCTGCACTAGCTTTTCCACATGGATAGCTCCAAACTGTTGTTTGCAATTATTTATTTACTTTTTAGCCTTTTTGTACACCTGCAACTACCAGTACCTGGCTCTAAGGATTTTGTTATTTTTATTTCCGTTGTTAGACCTCCAATTCTTAATTCCTTCTGCTATTGCAGAGGCTTTTCTCTAAGAATAGACCGTTTGGTTCCATAAAGCTTGGCATCAAAAGGGAGCACACACTAAACTGAAACAAGGATATTCTTGTGTCTGCATTTTTCATGCTGATTTGCCAGTGCTTCCTTCTTGTACTGTGAAAACTGATTGTGAAATGATAAATAGCCAAACCTTGTTATGTCTTGTTAATAGTCTAATCCCATTGTCATGTCAGATCCTCTAATCTTGATCCAAATTTTGTCTGCTGATCTAATTAGGTTTTTCATTTGTTCCTGGCAAATTTCTGGCTCTTGGAGTTGCTGGGCTGGCTCTTGAGACTGTTGAGGTGGAATGATCCATACGGTTCCTAGTGGCTTTAAACAGAAACATCTGTCAGAAACAAGCAATTTGTTGGCTGAGTTTAGCAGTAAGTAAACTTGCATTTGACAGCACTGCTCTTGCTTCTGAGTGACTTAAGTCGGTGAGAAAAGCTATTAGGGACTGCAGAGCCAGCAGAGATCATCTGTTGCTACCAGGGTCAGTAGGACGCACCATGCTCTCTGATAACCTTCACAGGAAAATTAGAAGTCCAGACAGATAATACTGACATATTTTCATTCTTTGTTCATGTTTCCTTCCTTTCCTTTGTTGGAGAGGAGGTTTCAGCAATCATATATTCATTTTCTTCTTGCTGGCTAAAGATTAACTTTAGTTTTGGGTTTTGGTTTTTTTTTTTGTTTTGTTTTGGTTTTTTTTTTTTTTAAGTCATCAGGGACTTTTGCTGAAGTGTAAAGCTATGAGTTTAAATAATGTCCTGAACAGAGATGACCTCCTGTAAATTAGGGTCTAACTTAAACTGATCTGGAGGGAGGGTACAGATCTGTAGCGTGTATGTGAAAAATATGTATGTGCATATGTACACACACACATATATATATAAATAAAACCAACTGCCTGTTTCCTTTTGTCACCTTATGTTGCATTGTGCTAGTCATCCCTAAACAATATGGTTTCAAAAGAGAAGTTACTTCTTTGGCACCGATTCTGCCACCATTTAAGCCAGTGGCAAAATTTCACAGATTTAATAGAGTGGCACTGAGGCAGTGAGAAAGGGGAGGTTGTCAGTACATTTCTTTCCTTAGGCCACAGCTCCCAAGACAATGGCAGCAGTCACCAGGCAAGGGTATTCAGCTTGTGAATTTTTTAAACTAAATTGTGGTCACAGGCCTGCTCATGAACCTGCAAGGAAATGCAAACACCACAATTTCATTGTAATCCTGTTTGCTGCAGATACATTACAAAACATTACAGTCATCTGCTGGGGCAGCAGCTTTTCTGCCCTTGTGATGGCTCCGCTGCTGCTTGTGTAGTGATGTGGAAGCACCTGCTGTGTGACGACAATGCAAGGACTGTAGGAAAAACAAAATGCTGCTCTACTTAGGCTGAGACAAGAACTGATGTAAAGCCTGCTGAGAGCAGAGAAAGGAGCTGCCTGCGCACACACGGCCTTTGCAGAGCAGGCAGCACTTCAGGAGTTATTTGCAGGAGAGTATTTGGCAAGGTGGCTGACATGAGAGTGACAAGATTGCTGTCAAAATTCTTAATTAAGGTTTGCGTATCTGAGTAGTCTGTTATGCGTTGGAGTAGTCGTGCTGTATCTCCTACTAAATAAAGGCAGTGTAAATTAAAATGGGACAGGACCTGTGGTATGTGAAGTGTAGTCTCTCCATGAAATGCTTGGGGTTCAGGAACCTGACAGCCATTGCCTTCATCCTGTTGGCATGGGGCTGCCTGCCATGGTCCAGAAACAGATGATGCAACTTCATGCGTGTGGCAGGTCAGGCCTCCGTGTCATAACTGCCGTGAGTCAGGAAGTGCTTGAGTTTGTGGCTCCGGCACAGACAAAATTGTGCAGAGTAAGGTGATTGTGGGGCCTTTCCTTTGAACCAGGGGTGGGAGCCCAAGCTGGGTGACCCATTGCTGGAGGCAGTCCTGGGCACTGCTGGTTTGCTGGGGCAGAGCTATGCCTGTAGGACCACTAATGAGTATTTTTTTCACTTTCTGATGTTTCAGCAGGCAGCTGGTTATCAGTTGATTCATATTGTTTGATCTGCCTTGAACACAAGTCCTCAGAATCCTATACTGATCCTGTATTTAAAAAAAAAATACATATACAAACATCCTTGGTTTATCATGAAATTAAGTGTTTTCTAGCTACGAGTGATGTGGATTGGAGTGATGTGTATAGCACATACAGTTTATTCCAGTCCTCAGTATCTACTCCAGATTGGTGGTGATGGGTTGCTGTACTTCTTAGCAGAGGATGTGAATTTTGGAGATAACAGCAATGCATGAAGCAAAACTATGCAGTTAGTTAGCTTAGCTTTACTTTGAATGGAAACCTGGGTGTAGCTTCCTTAAACATTTCTGCTCTAACTCATAAAGCTGGAAAGTTATCCTCGGAAAATGGGAGACATGTTTTGTTTCTGTTCCATATCATGCAATACTTGGATTAGTCTCTGCTGAGATAAAATTATTTTGCGCTGAGGTGTCTTGAATTACAAGGACATGAATTTTGAGTGAAAATTATAAAATATTTTAATGGAACTAATAGAATTGGTCCAAATGTCTTTAGCGAGAATAAGATTTTCAGTAAGAAGTTTTACACGTTGCGGAAGTCATAAAAATGTCTACCTTCCAGTTCTGTATCCAGACACACAAAGACCCCAGGTTTGACTTAAACGATCTCTAGTTAACAAGAAGCTCAGTTATTGTTTGCACCATGTGTTTCAGTCCAGGCAGTGATTTTTACATCATTCTACACTAATTAGGCATGTTATCACTAATCTTTTGTGGCTGTTATGAAAAGGGGGAGGAGAACTGATGGATAATAATTATAGGTTCAATATTAGATTCTCTTTAAAAGTCCAATTATCACTCATGGGAGACTGCACATGCACAAAAAGCAGATGTTATTTTAATGTGTAAATCAATAAAGCTGCCTTGTTTTTTCTGGTTTTATTCCAGTATTGATGGGATTTGTAAAAGCCTCTTTGAAAACAGCATCCTATCTATCTTGGGTTTTCAGTAGGAAGGATGGATCAATTTCTTTGGGAAGATTCTGAAAGAGTATAAAACAAACAGATATGATGAGTGATTCTGAAAACCAAGATTAATCTAAGTACTGATGGCTTCCAACCAGGGCTTTGTATGCTTCTGGAACATGTGCTATAGCCAGCTGTGAGCTCTGGTTAAGCACAATTGGCCCCAACTGCAACTGAAAGACCTGTGAAATACAGAGTGCAGGATGGTCAACCCGATCATTCCTTCTGACTTGAAACTTCCCCTGCCTTTGACTTTTTAGACAAGGTTTATTTTATTTAGGGAAGAGGGAAGGAAATAATAATAATATTAAAGAGCCAGGGTATGGGGAGGGAAAAAAAAAAAAACAACCAAAAAACCCAACCCTTTTTAATTAATTTTTCTCTTGGTTATGCATGATGGCAGATTCTGCTGTGGAACAACACACCACCCTCAGAAATAAAAGGAAAAAGATCATCTGTATGGAGGAGCCCCAGAATGAGTGTGTAGGGGGAGTAGCTGTTCTCAGTAAAAGGAACTATAATGATTATATTTCTGAAATGATTGAGACTAATAAATGTTGATATGTAAAAAGAAATGATCCTTTTTTATTGGTCCATTGAGGCGGGCTATAATTTTTTTTATGTTCAAGCTCTGATCAGAAATTGAAGTGACATATGGAATCAGAATTGAAATACAGCTCCGTGGAATACTTTGTCAGTAGGAAAAAATTGCATATGATAAAGCTGCTGAATTTTTGGCATCAATTACAACACCATCTTGTGAGCACTGGTGAGAGACATTTATGCCCAGGTTTCAGCAGGTTCATTTATGCCAGGTTTCAGGTTGTGCTCTGAATGAATGCAGAATTTCAGATAACTGCATTTCCCTTTTCTGTTCCAAGTATGTATGGGTATTCTGCAGGGTTTTTATTAAATTGAATTGTAATCAGATACAGTCATTACTTAGCTGCTTGGAAAGATAATTCCTAAGAATGAGAAATTAGGGTGAAATTCATTCTTCTGGAAATTTAGAGCTCTTAAGCCTACCAGATTTTTCAGGATGTTTCACATCTCTGTTCCAGTGCACATTTGAGAAGTGCAAATATTCTCCAGCCTAAACAGAAATGCCCAGAGCTAGGACCCAGGAGACACCGAGTTCTGATCTCTCCTGGCTGCAGCCTGTGTTGTGGTATATTATTATTTCTTTTTAGAGAGCACAAAGCCAAACCCCAAAGATCTCACAACCTGCCTAGGACTGTGGTCAAATACGGTGGTTGATAAAATAAAAATCTTGATGTTATACAATTCCACCTTGGATAGCATTTTTAAATGAAATTCTGCTCGGTGATACTCACTGAGGTGATCAGCTCCATGCTGGCATGTTCCGCAGCGGAGCAGAGGATCACGGTGTACAACGCCTGTGTGGACACCTACACCCAGACTCACCTCCCAAGAACTGACAGAGCTGCCCAGACCCAAACTTGCATGGAACTCCAGAACCTGGAAGTCCTTCTAGGGTCCAAAGGCGGAGGTGGATGTCATGGGTGGAAGTGTGCCCAGCTGGATGAACTCTTCAAGCAAGTAGCCATGTTACAAAAGGAGCTTAACAGGCAGTGCAGTATCTGGGAATCTGCGTGAGAGATTGATGCGTGGTGTTGTGCACTGTCACAAGCTGAGCGACAGCCCTGCCTTAAGTCTTTGCAAAGGGAAGGTAAGCTTGCTTCCGACCCTGAGCTGACAGACTCAACTAACTAACAGAACAAAGGAGGCTGGACTTTCATCTCTGCTCGGTGCAGGAGGAGGAATCTTCCCCTTCCCCCTGCAGTGCCCTAACATAACAGATATGATGCCCTGGGGCTGGAGAATGAAGAGAGAGTGAAGTAACGGGCAAGACCCAGGAAAAGCTAACTGTGCAAAGTTGGTCCAACCATCCACCTGCATTAGAACGGGTGCCCCCAGAAAATTATGTAGGGTGATAGTAATTGGAGATTTCTTGCTGAGAGGCCCCAAAGCGCCCATTTGTTGCCCAGACAATATGTCTAGAGAAGTTTGCCTGCTGGGAGCTTGCAGCTATGATGTCACGGAGAGGCTGCTGAGCCTAGTCAAGCCTGGAGACTATCATGGGTTCCTACTATTCCACATAGTGCTGAATGACGCTGCAACGAGGTGACTCTAAAATATCAAAGGAGACCTTATGTCCCTTAGAACAATGTTCGAGGGATCTGGAGACCAGGTGGTGTTCTCGCCTATCCTCCCAGTCGGAGAAGGGGTTTTGAGAAAAAGGAGACAAATTGAACAGGTGAATGACGGGCTGCGTAGCTGGTGCCATGCTCAAGGTCTTGGCTTCTACGATATTGGGCATACCTTCAAGAAACCAGGCCTCTTGACAGCTGACAGGGCTCAAGTGGCCAAGTGGGGCAAGAGTGTCCTGGGCAACAAGCTGGCTGGACTTATTAACAGAGTTTTAAACTAGATTTAAACTTTTAAGTAGTGGGTTTTTTTTTTTTTTTTTGCTTCAGTCTTCAGTGGCAAGCGCTCTGTCCACATTACCCAATTCACAGAATCCAAAGGCAGGGACTGGGATAATGAAGTACAGCCCACTGTAGGAGAAGATCAGGTTTGAGACTGTCTAAGGAACCTGAATGTGCGCAGGTCCATGGGACCTGATGAAATGCATCCGAGGGTCCTGAGGGAACTGACAGATGAAGTTGCTAAGCTACTACTACTCCATCCTATTTGAAAAGATGTCGCAGACTGGTGAAGTTCCCAGTGACTGGAAAAGGGGAAACATAACCCCCATTTTTAAAAATGGGAAAATAGGAAGACCTCGGGAACTACAGGCCAGTCAGTCTCAACTCTGCCTGGCAAGATCATGGAGCAAATCCTTCTGGAAACTATGCTAAGGCACATGGAAAACAGAGAGGTGATTGGTGGCAGCCAACATGGCTTCACTAAGGGCAAATCCTGCCTGACCAATTTGGTGGCCTTCTACAACAGGGTTACAGCATTGGTGGATAAGGGAAGACCAATTGACATCATCTACTTGGAACTGTGCAAAGCATTTGACACTGTCCTGTGCAACATCCTTGTCTCTGAAATGGAGAGACATGGATTTGATGGGTGGACCACTCGGTGCATAAGGATTGGCTGGATGGTCACTCTCAAAGAATTGCGGTCAACAGCTCGATGTCTAGATGGAGACCAGTGATGAGTGGTGTCCCTCAGGGGTCTGTATTGGGACCAGTATTATTTAACATCTTTGTTGGGAACATGGACAGTGGGATTGAGTGCACCCTCATAAAGTTTGTGGATGATGCCAAGCTGAGACGAGGGACCTGGACAAGCTCGAGAAGTGGACCCGTGCAAACCTCATGAAGTTCAACAAGGCCGAGATCAAGCTCCTGCACCTCCTCAAGCTTGGGGCAATCCCAAACATGGATACAGGCTAGGCAATGAGTGGATTGAGAGCAGCCCTGCAGAGAAGGACTTGGGGGTATTGGTGGATGAAACACTGAATATGAGCCAGCAATGTGCACTTGCAGCCCAGAAAGCCAATCGTATCCTGGGCTGTATCCAAAGAAGCATGACCAGCAGGTCGAGGGAGGTGATTCTCCCCCTCTACTCCACTCTGGTGAGACCCCACCTGAAGTACTGTGTTCTGCTCTGGGGCCCCCAACATAAGACAGACATGGACCTGCTTGAGTCGGTCCAGAGGAGGGCCACAAAGATGATCAGTGGGCTGGAGCACCTCCCCTGTGAGGACAGGCTGAGAGAGTTGGGGTGGTTTAGCTTAGAGAAGAAAAGGCTCTGGGAAGACCTTATAGTGGCCTTCCAGTACTTAAAGGGGGCCTATGGGAAAGGTGGGGAGGGACTCTTTATGAGGGAATGTAGTGATAGGATGAGGGGTAATGGTTTTACACTGAAAGAGGGTAGATTTAGATTAGATATAACAAAGAAATTTTTCATTACCAGGGTGGTGAGGCACTGGACCAGGTTGCCCAGAGAAGCTGTGGATGCCTCATCCTTGGAAGTGTTCAAGGCCAGGTTGGATGGGGCTTTGATCAACCTGGTCTAGTGGAAGGTGTCTATGCCAATGGCAGGGGGGGCAGAACTAGGTGATCTTTTAAGGTCCCTTCCAACTCAAACTGTTCTATGATTCTATCATTCTATGATACAAAAAACATCTGCTTTTTTTTTACACTGTATCTCAAGAGTATGCTAATCTAAATCAGCCCTCTAGGCTTTTCCTATTTGTAATATCTGCTCTAACTTCCTTTCTATTCCAGCTTAAACCAGATTTTAAGTTTTGAAACCATTGTAATGCCTTAATTATTGCAGTGAACAGATATTCCATAGCTCAGACCCATCTTGCATCCTGACTGCTGTAGAAAAACAGCAAAGAACTGCTGCTATGTTAATGTGTCAAAGGCAGCATTGCTATCACTTGCCATCTTGATGGGACTGCAGGCACGTGTGTGTAAGGAGAAAGGATATTCCTGTAGTCACAGAACTCCAAGCCTTTCTGTAAGCCTCACGTGCCTCTCGCCTTCATCTTTACCTCAGGCCATTTGTCCAGCCTCTGTACCTTTTTCCCCAGGTTGCGTGCCCACCTTTGTAATGCACACTGAGGTCTTCAGATGGAGACACTGCTCCTCTTTAACTATTGGTGACAAAAAAGTGGCAGATTCCTTGAGTGGTCAGAGTCTATGAGAGACTGGGTTCAGGCTGAATGCCTTCTGGTTGGGTTAAGGAAATTCAATCACTCTGTAGCTCGCTCTGACCTTTGTTGTGCTCCAGCTGCAGCCCTGTTAAAGTCTGATCCTGTTGCCTTATGGAATACTTACTGCCTGGATTAGATTTGTCTGGACACTTCACCTATCTTGTTATGGATTTATTCAGAGTAAAGTTGCTGTTCAGCTGCTGACTGTAAAAAGGTCATTGTTGCACACCTTGATACACAGACACAGGACAGAGGGTTGTAAATAAAAAAAATGAACAGACTGACATGTTACTGAGGAAAGTACAAGCAGTGTAAGTTAGGAACATTAGGTGAAATGGGAGTAGTAGTTGTCTGTATATCAACATTTTTTTGTCCATTTGATTGGACCCCAAAGAGAATCTTGCTGTCTTTCTCATTGTGCAATTTCTAGATATCTCATCCTTCTATGCCACATGAGGTTCCTTTGAAGTAAATTCAGTCGGCATCACATCAAGCAGACATCTCTTTTTTTTTCCTCTAGTGGCTGAGAGCGTCCTGTCCCTGTTTGTTCCTGCGTCCATGGTATGCATTACCATCTTGTCAAAACAAGTCTGAGCTCTCACTGACCTGGGTCAAAAAAACCCTCACACACTTTTATTTTGCAGGTCTTTTCTTAAACTGGCTTTTTCTCCTACAGAATTTGTAACATCTAGGTGAAGGTTTTTTACAAACAAGCAAGAACACTTTATACAGAAGAAAATGTTCTGCTGGGACTGGTCAGGTTAATGTAAATTGTAAACATCTGAGATGGCTGACTATTAGCAAGTGAAAGCCTGAGATTGCAAATGTGAGTTCTGTATCCTTAGTTGTTATGTAGGTTGTGCCTTGGGATCCTACCTGTGAATCAGGGCCACATTGTATGTCACCTGTGCAACCTCAGGGTAGGCAGATGGTCCATCCCAAAGTATTTAGCAGAAAGAATACAACAGATGGGCACAGATAGAGATGGAGTAGCAGAGGGAAATGATGAAGCAGAACTGGTCGATGTATGTGGTAGTGCATGCTCTCAGCACATCAGCAGTCTCTTTGCCCTGAGTGGCCTCCTCAGGTCTCTGATTGTGCCTGGTAGAGAAGTTAATGCCAGCAAGAAGCAGGAGAACCCCAGAAATCAAGCAGAACCCTACTGTTGCCCCTTCTGTCCTGTTTCTTGATGTTAAGAGCCCTTTCTCTTCCAAGGTCACTTCAGTACAGAGACTGGTGTTTTATGAGGAGCTGTCTTTCAAGGGGACAGATACTTTACAAAGCTCCCTTTTTATTTTTTCCTTCATATTCTGTAAAGCTCTTGCCAGTCTCTCTCTTCTAAGTTTAAAGTGCCATGTGCTCTGTGCTATTCCAAGCTTTTCTCTTGGCAAGGAGAGAAAGGCAGGCCTGTTATGCTGTAATAATAGTCGCCCTCATTCACTAAGGATGCCATGTGTTGTGTTTTTGAGCCAAACATATTTCTGATTGTGTGATACCTAAATCTACTACCCAATATTTCCCATGCTTTAAGTTTTAATAAAAGCCATTCCCAGTTGCCTGTATTCCAAACTGAGTGTGTAATCTTTTTATTATGCCTGGCCTAGCTTGCTGGGCACATGAATAAACCTGGCTGTGTGTTATGATGACTGTTTGTATCGCCTGACAATAATTGGAACAGAGTTAAATAAAATGAGTGTTTTGTCTTCCTTAGATTGGACTCATCAGCAGATGGGGAATGCTGCCATTCTTTCTTTATTTTTGGCAAGAACCTGCATGGCTGACAGACCCCTGTATGATGGAAAGAGATGGTTCAATGAGGTTCAGGGAAGAACTAATAATACGTCATTTACTTCTGTCACACTTGGAATATGGTTTGATTTGATCATTTAAAATGTATTTTTTTTTTAATGTTAAAGGAACCTGCTTTATTACTTACCTCCTGGTTTGACATCTGTGTAGCAAAATGTGAGCGTTTGGAATATGCAAACTAAAATCAAAGTACAGAATTCCCTTTGAAGCTTAGTTTCTACCTCTTGTCCCTCCCCACCTTTTAATATTCAGCCTGCTGTAATTTTATTTCTCTGAAAATTTCAGTGTAATTGAAAGAGTGTTGAAAGAACAAAGCAAATATTTACATTGCACAAATGCCACTTGATGTGATTAGTTAAAAGCAATCTATTTAAAATTTAATATGTGTATTAAACACCCGCATACACGTGCATGCACACACAGAGAAGCCAGTGGAATAAATTCTGAGTTTAGATAACCTAGAAGCCTCCAGGCTCTGGAGCACAGAATCTGGAAAAAGCTTTTGGACAGTCTGATCTTTAGGTTTTAAAGGAGCAACTTGCTTCAGGACAGCAAACCTAAAAGGCTTTTAGAGACTTCTGGTGCTGCCTTCTGACTTGATGTGCGTGGTCCTGTAAGGAACCTCCTCTTAAACCTTGGGCTACTTTATCCAGCATTAGGGGCCAAATGTTCACCAATACATAGACCTGTATAGTTTTTCCACAGTTAGAGGAGCAAGAAACTGGCCTTGATTCTGTGCTGCCTGTCTCTGCCTGGTGCATGGGGGCTGCTGAGACAACCTTCCTGCCTCAAAGCAAGAGGAGAGCAGGGATGGAGCTCTGACTGGGTTGTGCCTTTTCTTAATGAATTTGCTTAGTCTTTTATGGCAAATTTAGATAAGGTAAGAAAGCCATTTGATTTTTCATCCTTTTTTTCTTTCCTTGATAACTTTTGCCAAGGATACTATGGTATGGGAAACCGTACTTAACTGTTCCCAGAGGAGACGAAATCACAGGAATTCAAGCAAATTGAACTAAACCTTTCCAGGCTTGCTAAATCTCATGGATTGTGCAAGACGCTTTCTCAGAGCTTTGATGGATACAATAGCATAGCTTCTCTGATTCTGGGCTTCTCAGCCAACTTTTCTTGGTCTCTGCAGTCCAAGAAGAAATGTCAGAGAATCTGTCTTGTGGTTTTGACCCCAAAGGTAACTCTATGGTTTGTAGGTTCTTTTTTGGGTGGTGCGTGAAGAGAGGTTCCTGTACAATGTGATTGTCATGACAGACCTCATATTGGAAATGCTCAGATGATACACATCTGGAGGCTAAGGCACCATCTTTCAAATGCATCCATAGGGCTTATTTGCATGAGGAAAGTTTCACAGGCATTTAAGCATTAACAGCATTGAATTCTAGCCTGTGATGTTTTGCATTGCTTTTTGTCAGCGTTTCCTGAAAATCTGTGTCCCTCTGCCCCATACGTGCCATAGACAGACGTCCTGTTGCAATTGTGATCCACCAGGGAAAGAGATGTTTTTTATATGGTTTCCCCAATATTCTTAACACTTTCGTAACAGTGTAATATGGTTTCTGTGGAACTGATGTAAGGGTCAAGATTCACCAAACCTGATCTGTCAATTAGAGGAGGAAATAACATTTAATCCATATTATAAAGCCTGATTTCACATTACTGAGAGAGTCACTGTAAATGGCTGGATTAAAAAGGTATCTTAACAAAATCGTAGAACACAGAGAAGGAACCATGTAGTGTTTTTGTAATGGATGCCTCTTTTTCCTATGATCCTCTTTTAATGTGGCTTTGAAAATTGCCCAGCAGTACAGTATTGTTTAGCTTTGCTTTAAATGTTAAAACACATTTCCCCTTTTTCAACCTAAAGGAGACCTTTATATGGAATTAATGCACAAAATCACAAGTAAAGGACCATTAAGCAAGTATAATGCTGGGAGGGAAAAGTATGCTTTGAACATTGTTTCCATTATTCAGAATACATGAAGTTTCAGCCCAAATAGAAATGAAAGACTATTGAGGAAACTTTGCAAACACCTGAAATTCTAACTTTTACTTTGCTCTTGTTAACTATGTCATGGCTAAGGAAGAAAGGAAAATAGTTAAGAGGCTTTGCCATTGCAAGTGATACAACCATGACCCTGTCTTAACTATAGGCATGTGCAAAAGTTCATCAGTAGTCAGTAAATTCACTGAACTTTTAAAATGTTTTTCTTTGATACATCAAACTAAAAGGAGTAATATACTCTTGAAAGCACAAGAATACTTTGTATATTTGCCCAATATTAATGACATATGAAGTTGTATTTCTGCCTCAAGATGAAATGATGCAATTGTGTCTCATGGAAAATAGTTTCTTACCACTACAGGATTGTTAGATTTTACAAATCACATGCTGCTTTCTATTGATTTTGAAGGTAAGGTAATTATTGAGATGTAAAAGTGTAGCCTTATGCCTCACAGAGCTGATTGTTCAATAACTGTTTCCTATGGGCTTTATTGTATCAATTTTCAGATAGTTTTCTGGCCAACTTTTGAACCTTTTCCTTCTCTGCTGGTGTTGCTGGGGTGGCTGCCCTTTGTTCTAAACAAACCTTCTTACCCAGAGCACTAGGCAGCAGTCTCATTTCATAGAATTTGCTGGAGATAATTATGTTTTACTTTATTTGGTGGGACTGTTGCAGTGCTCGGCAATCGGATCAGGGCCTTTAGAAAAAGCATTTTTTGAACCTCAGACGCTTGTTCTTATTCATGAACACGTATGTGCGGGGCTAGTTTTATGAGAATTCAACCTTAAATCTTTGCAGACTGGCTGTCCATAAACTACAGCGAAACACCCTTCCTCTGGGTACAGCATTCCAGCACATTTTGCCACTAGTTTTACAGAGAGGGAAGGCTAATATTTGTTCTTTCCCTCCCCTTTTTAGAGAGCAGATATTTGTGCTTTCTTGCAAGACTGTTGGTTTTTGGTAGCTGCCTATTTGTTTTTTTCCCTACTGTGACAGTTTTAAAAAAAAGAAAAAGTGGGGAGGAGAATTATTATTGATTTCAATTCTTGCCACTGTTTTGTATTGACAGAGCAGAAAATACAATAAAAGAGGTGGAGGTGGTGAATCTGAGATAGCTTTTGTAATTGCCTACTCATATCATAAGGATTCTTGGCCTGACCTAATGTATTCTTAATCTTTCTTTACAATATGCGGATGTTGCTCACTTAAATGGATTTCAACTGAAGTAGAATTCTCTAATTAGACAGTAACATTGGAGAAATTGACCATTATCTCCAGTTATTGAATTTTCAGGCAGCCTGTATTAGCAGTCATGCTTCTACCAGTTGGTCTTTAAACATGGAAATAATGCATCCAGAGATTATTGTTCAAAATTATTTTCAGTAGTCTAATAGCTTTTTAATTTTTTTAAATAGCTTATATTCATCAGCTGGAGCACAGGGTAATCAGATTGACTCAATCAACTCAGTTATTTTGTCCCTCTTAGCTAATGACAGGTTGTATTCAGATATTAAACCAATGGGGAAGCTGTGATTTCATTATTTTTTGGGGATAATCTTATAAGCAGTAGCCCATGCAGTCAGTGAGTTAAGATTGTAGGATTCTCTGGCAAGTAAGAAAAGGGTCTCATAGGCTTTAGGTAAATATGCAGAGTTGCTTCGGTAGTTTGTCAGTGGTTTGAGTGATTCTTGGTTACTTTGCTTTATTGTACTCTTGCAGACTCATCTGTGTAGGGAAGATACTGAGCAGGATACGAATTCTTGGTGTTTTATCTATACCGTGCTTGGGTCTCTGTGCAGGTGCTCTGGGGACAAGATACAAGGGAACTGGTTTTTTCAAAGGTGTCACTTATTGGCACCGAATCCAGCTGTGATTGGGACAAAGGGGTAAGTGTGGGCTCTACAGTTATCTAGCAACTCTCTTGTTGAGAGACCAGGAGAATGTGCCTCACAGAAGGGTGAATGGAAGAAGCCCATAACCTCTCCAGACACCTTTTCCCTGGTAAAACTTCCCACAACTCACTCTGACCTACTTCCCCTGCATAGATAAGCTCTGTATGTTAGCATCTCTCCAATGCAGATCAAATTCTCCAGCATACTAATGTTTATGCATGTTTCTGCCCTTGGTTGGAAGTAAAACACTTTAAATAACGTAGTGCCTGGGTGTACTTGGGGAAAAAGATGTTTGCAGAGAGGTTCAGGATGCACAGAGGGCATGGGGGTTTGGAGCTCTGTGTACACGGCCCAAGGACTATGCATGGCCACACTCAACAGAAGGAGCAGGCACTTCTCATCAAAGCCAAATGCCTCCTTTCAGTTCAGTGCCTGTTGCTTTACGTAACCTTAATGAATGCCAACAGCTAGAAGAAGACTTATTTGCCTGTGTCACCTCAGTGTATTTTAGTTGCCCATTAGACACAGTTCCATGTACCAGTGTGATACCTTGCTGTGTATTTTCCTGAAACAGATGTTTGGGTCACATGCGATGTAATAATGTTGCCTTGATATTTCCTTGGTTACAGCTACAACAGATATTATTGCTTCAACAGCTCCAGGCTATTTTTCCTCTGCCAAATCTGGACTTGATGGGACAACCTCTGAACTGGAGGCTCAGGTTGAACTCAGGGCATCAAAAAATGCAGGGCTCATAAAGGAGACCTACAAGAAGGATTTCCACCTGTAGCTTCTGCACCTGTAGTTTCTTTGAACACGCATGGATGGCAGGTCAAGCCGCGTAGCTGTTCACGTGTGCAGCATCAGACAGCACACTGTGTAAAAAGTTTCCCATAGGATTTCACAAACCTGGGCAGATGAGTTGATTATAAGCACCAATCTTTTTTTTTAATTACTTACTGTATAGGAAATAGTTTTCAGCTGGCAGATCTGGACCACAGAGCTAGAAAAAAAAACATTTAAACAACTCCAGCTATGAGCAAGCCTGTGCATATGCCATTTTTGAATGGTCTTCTGAGTCTCAGCATTTCTGGAGTCCTGTTGTTGGAGTATTGCCCAAACACTGATAAATTAATGCCTTTATAAATCAGAGATGTACAAGTCTGGAGAATGGAAATATAGTGAGCTTATATGTAGAATCCGTATAGTAGGTATGTAATATCTGTATGGTGATAGCACAGAGAGAAGATATTAGCAAATGAGGCAGTGTTCAATAAATATTGATTCCTTTGCAAGCCCTAATGTATGAAATTAGAAGAGTTAACACAAACAAAGATGACCACGCTGAAGGATAGTCAACGGGCACGTTAGAATTCAAACTCAGATGTCTTTGCTCTTTTACTAGGCCTGGGATAAATCCTTTCCCTGTGGTACTCCATGGTTAAATAAATTGCAGTCAGTCAGTTCTAGAGTTGTAAACTTACTCTTTTCTCCTGAGTTTTGGTTTGTGTCGTCCTTTCTGGGTCAGCTTTTACAGTGCAGCATAGCAAAAATGTCAATAGACTATGGATAAAATGATTTGTCTCCACCCAAGTGTTCAGTACTAGCACAGGGCTACCTGTGTATTGCAGGGGTGTTATATGGACAGGCCAGCTTGGACCCCTGGAGCAGCATGTTAGTGCAACGAGCAGTGCTAACCAGCCCAGGTGAGACATAACATTGGTTTTCTCCTACTACTACTCTGGCTCAGGAGCTGGCTTGTTGTGTGCTGTCTCTGGGATCTCTCCGAAGCTCTGTGTTGTGCACTGATAGGCATGTTCCAGGGTTGAACTCACTCCGTTGCTATGCTTGTGGAAATTGTTGATTATAAGTATCTTCAAAATATTGACATGATAGGAGACAGATGTATTCCAATCAGTTAAATTTTCCATGAAATTGATTTTCCATGGAAAACTACTCCATTTCATTGAGGTGCGGTGGATAAAAGTTAATAATTTATGTGCATCTTTTTCTTTTCTGAAAGAAAAGTGGTTGACTAGATGTACTTTGTTCCTCATACAGAAATCCCAGTTGTCTGAAATGAGTTTGCATGTGAACAAAGGTTGATTCAGTCCACCTTTCTGTGTCTGGTTATGATTTGCTCTTAGAGACTCTATAATCATTTGCTGGGGATGCTCTCATCCATGGGAATACATGCTACAATCTGTGCCAGTTCAAGCTTACGTACTGTGTCAAAAGTTTAGGGGAGGATAGTTGTGAAATAAAAGAATAACAAAGAAGCTCTGGTTTTCCAGTTTCTGAAATAAGGATGACAAAGCTCTTACCTCCTTTGGTTCTAATTTTGTTTGGAATAGAAGAAACTGTCATGTAACAGATGTGTTTTGGCAGTGGTCTTTAAGACGCTGCTGATTGCTGTGATGTTTGCATGCCTGTTATGCAGTCCAGAGAAACTGGCACATGCCTTTGTGTCTGGATGCACAGTGACCAACAGACTTGCTACAAAATGCTTAGTTCCTACTCTAGTAAGTGTTCAACCATTTCAGAATGAGTCAGCAGCACCTGAAGCTTTGATTTTTGTCTGCACACACAGTTTGTTGCCTTCTGAATAAAGAACTAGAGGAGTGTGACCCCTTTTTCCATTCTGGACAACAGATACCAATAACCCCTTGGAAAGCATAAGTCCTATTTTCCAGATGTTTAAATTTTAAATTTCTTGTTCCAAATGGCAAGAAAACATGAAGCATTGAAATTTCCTGAAGAATGGGAATGCTGAAACTTACTTCTGCAAATACATGGATTCTTTTAAATGTATCCAGGCTTTCACCAAATTCCTGGAGTGCTTAAAACCCAGAAGGCTGGGAGTCCTGGAGTCAGGCTTGCCTACTGCTAAAAGGCTTCTAAGGAGCTGAGACTTTAGAAGCAGTGGGGTTGCTATAAATTCAAGGCAGTTTGCCTGGTGATTTACCAAGTTGACAGGGAGCCTTGCAAACTTGGCTTGTGAATTTGCTAGTCTGTGAGTTTAGGACTCAGGGTTTCTTTATCCCCAGGTTTCCATCAGCCTGCTGGGATGATTGCAGCAGAGCTATGAGGAAATGAAGTAATTTTACGATGGAAACCTGCCTGGTTTTCATCAGAATTTTAGCCAAATTAATCAACTAAGATGTTTTGATGAACCTGATTTTTTTTTTTTTTTCTAGTGGAAAATGTTCCATTGGAAAGTTTCTGAATGGCCACAAGGACCTGTGCATCTTATTACAGCTCCAGTGGTGGTTGCTGGTTGTTTCAATTTATTTGCTTGAGATGATCTGGATAATGCAAACATCATGACTGCCATCTTCAATCACAAGAGGAAAATCTTTTTTAAAAAATCTATAATGTAGTTTATGAAATGAACTGTTACTGCAAATCAGAAGAAACATACTGTAAACTGTTTTACTATGTCTCATATATGCAAGTGATTTATTTAGCGCTGACTTTTTGTTAAGTTCATTGATGTAAGGAGATTACAAAAATCTGTACAAATTCATGTGTTCAATGAAAGTTCCATACAATGAAGCTCATCTGTTCTTGCCTTAGTATGAGTCCTGGTTTCCTATTAACGGACAGGAAAATTATACAAAAAAGTTTGTCATTCATGTTGTGCTTCTTATAAATATATCCCACGTTTTAATTCTTGCTTGCTGGTACAGAATCCCTAACTGATGTACTCCATGTGCGATTTAAATGATGCCCACTGGTTGTGCTCATCTTGGGGAGAGAAAGATTATTGGAAGGGATCTGGGGAAGAGAGAGAGAGAGCTATGCTCCAGATATGAACAGTGGCTAACTGCCTTGCAAGGGCTTACTGCATCTATAAAAGTGTACTGGCACAGGAAGAATAATCAAGGTCCTTGGATTCATGCCTAGGCAGATACTTTGGTCAAAGCTGCTGGGAATGGGCTCTGCAGGAATGGAGTCTAAAATGGCTCTGAGTCAGCAGCAGCAGCTGCAGAAAATGTGGCCTGGGGAGAAAATGGAAAGCAAAACATACAGGTGTGCAGAGTTGAAAGAATTTTGCCCTGCAAAACTCAGTTAACAATTCAACCAATGCTGTACAAACCAGACAAGATTCCAGCTCTGTCTAGACTCTAGAGAGACGCAACGTACAATAAAATGCAATAAAATTTTTTACCATAAAAATAGAGATGTGTTGCTGAGTATCCACTGTGCTCAGATGTGTTCAGTCAGGAGTGTTTTTACCTGTCTTCAGGGGTAGTTACTCTTCATTCTGGTGTAGACAGCGAGCCCCACAGAGTCTTAAATGCAAAAGCTTTGTACCTGTGCAGTAAGAACAGAAATTTCCATAAAGCTCTGGAAGCTTTTCACAAATTTTAGCAAATGTTTTAGGAGATTTGATTGCTGTATCGCTCCAAGGAACAGTACTATGTGAAAGCAAACGTGCCAGACCAACACTTCACAAAGTTTGGTTTCAGATGCTGGTTGAATTTCACGTGCAAGGTATGTGTCAGGTCCTGGTTGAGTCTATAGGTACCATTCACTGGTGATGGGTGCATAAGGAGGATAACGTGTGCACTTGTCGTGTTAGTCTCATCGCTGATTAATGAAAGTGACTGTTGGGTGAGAACAGTGGACCTCACTGCTGCAGTGATTGAGTTATTCAGGGTCAGATCCTGAGGTCAGTGTGGCGATGTGTTACTTCACCCGCTCATATTTATAAGGCTCTTGTGCCTCGGAATCCATGTGACTCGGGCTCCGGTGACTGTATTTTCTACTCTCTGTCCTATGGCACATACAGAGCACAGTCATGCAAAGAATCATCCTCAGTGGTTTTGATCTGCTCCTGAGAATATCCCTGGGTGGTGAATAAGCTTGCAAGTAGGCCTCCAAGGAATATGCTGCAGCTGGGGTGAGTTATTACATCTTTGTTGACTTGTAACCTGAAATCTATATCCCACAGAGTCTTGCTGTGTAGCCGTCATCTCTTTACCTTGGGATTATTGATTGTATTAAAATGTTCACTTTGTACTCTACACAGCTAGGTTACTGATTAGACTTTTATTCGTGTTGCCACTTGGAAAGGTTATTTATGTGGGACCATTTCCAACATCTGTGCCGATCTGGAAAGCAGAATGTTTTATCTTTAATTATTTATTGAAAATCTTTATACAAAATAAGTTACTTACTGAGATAAAATACTTATTCAAGGGGACATCTCGCCCTCTTTATTTACTTCATTTATTTTGGTGCATCATCTTCAAATTAAGGAAACATCAAACCTAAATAGGTTTCATCCTTGGTTAGTTATGCAAAGTCTTGTGTTCCTGATAAAAGAGGTTACCTAATCTAGGTTTGTGGCAGAATATTTTTTAGCCGTAGTAAATGTGCTTGTGGTGTTGCACTGTCACATATGTAAGTGCGGATATCATTTTATGTGTACAGAACACACACAATTCCCTGTTTATTGCTTAGATTTTCCTTCTGTGTCTTCAAATGATGGAAAAAAGTTCCTTTACCATGCTGATCGTTCCCCTTTCTGTACCATTAGTAAAACATGGACTTTACTATATAATTATACCATCAGGATTTTGATTTTTGAATTGCAGTGTCAGACTTAGGAACATCCTGTTGTATCACTTTGCAGAAAGATTTGTCATTAATACTTGAAGTCTTCTTCCTTCACACCAAGCTGTTTCATCAAACAGGACTTAGTAGGATTTCCTCTGGACACTCTCCATAGGGACCAGTTTGGCACATGCTTCTCACCGCCTGTTATGATAGACTGCGGGGGCCACCTCAGGTTAGGAAATGCTTTCTGTAGATGAAAATATCATAAAGTTGAGCCTTTACAGTTCTTGGAGAGGTTTCTACCGTGAGATACTAACCATTTTGCACTGATCTGGAGGCCTGACCGAGCAGAAGTAAGGCTCCCAGAGCTCTTTTAGTTACTTCCAAAGCAGCCGGGTGCGCATGGGGTGGCATTGAGCCCCCAGCTGTGCAGGCTGACATCACCCTTTGGCTTCCGCTGCAGCAGCGTGTGCTGGCTGCTGGGCCGGCTGCTGGGCCAGCTGCTGCTACGGTGGTGCAAAGATGGGGGAACTGCAACGGTGTGAAATGAGAACTGCTTCATTTCAACCCTCAATGTTTTAAGTTAGCTTTTGGGTTTTTTTTTTTTTTTTTGCCCCAAAACTGTTGAAAGAAATCTTGGGAGGGAAGTAAATAATTTGGTTTATTTTCAGCTGATTTCCCACTTCACCCTCTAAGCATAAGTAACTGCACATGTATGTTTTTTCAGTGCAATATAGTTTTGGATCAAGTAAGGAAAAATATTTCATTTATGCAGTGACCAACTGACTTAATTGTTCTTTTAAAAATAACTGAGTATGGTTCACAGACTCCAATCTGATTTTTGGTCTAAAAAATTGCATTTTTGGGTTTTTGGGTGTTTTTATGGTTTGGTTTTGTTTTGTTTTTCAAATAAGCCTCCCACGCTTAATTTGCCCAGGCATAACTGTCATCTCTTGTTTTCAATGGCAAGGCAAAATTTGTTTCAAAATCCTGTTTTCAATTCTGGGCACAGAACATTGGAACCAAGAAGCTTGCTCAGGTTTGGAACCATTTATGCTGTTTGCATCCTTATTGTAGCCAGTATTTTCCATTGAAAATTCATTTCTTAAACAACTGGAACATGAATACCAGACTGTTTTCTTTTAGATTCATAATGGTGGAAAGGCAGAAGACAGGGGTATGAACCCAGAGCAGATCAAAGTCTAGAATTTCTGCTTCATTTTCATACTATGCATAACAAAATCCATAAAGTGAGTCTCGGGAGTCAGGCTCAAGGGCCTCTTGATTAAGAATTAAATTACAGGTATGATTTACTAAATTTGTGCTTGGGGAAAGAAGGATTTTGATGATGATGTGATTGGTAAACTACACATTTCCTCAGCAACATATTAAAATTAATGGGAATAGCATAACCATACCTGCAAAATACTTCACGAATCTCAGGAAATATGTTGTCTTGTAAACTAAGCCACATAACCAAAATTCTGTGTCTGTAACTCCTTTACTAAAGTAAACCCAAGGGGAGGGTAAAGCTGGCTGCCAGTCTTAGACTGAAGTTTCTTCTGCTGTTAAAGAAGATCTAGTCAGAGGAGCTCTCACATCAGCTACTTTAGCTGTTTTTTTCATATTATTGTTTTAAAGCATTGAAATGTAGAACCATTTGAAAGCATTTTTTCAAGGGTTATGTATTTTTATTAGGCTAATTCAAATTTCTTTTCAATTTCTTTCAAAATTGCTTGAAATTATACTTGTTATATCTTCTCGTTCTTTGTTGCACAAGTTTGGCATAGTGGGATCCTTTGCCATGTTTTGGGCTTGAAGATACTGTTGCATACAAGCGACACATGATGACAAGGTTTGGAAGGAGAAATAATACAGTTATTGCTAACTCACACGGGTGGTAGAGAAACAAGAGTCTGCGGTATGCAAGTTCCTATGCTGCAGTCTTGGTCCAAGAACTTGTTTATTTTTCCCCCTTTGTCTGTGTGAATCATGTCTGCCTCACAGCGTTCAGCCAGCATGGATATGGCAACATTGCTGCTTCAGGTGATGCAAACTCTTGTGTGGGACATCACACAAAATCCACATCATACCATGCCTACAGTAAATCTACAGTACGTTTGACCAGCCCGCAATGCGGAGTCTGTGTTCTTCCGTTGTTTTTTGGCTGTCTTAAGGCTGGCAAGTTAGACCAGTGTTCCATGCAGGCTCAAATAACTGGGTATTTCTCTTCCATGGATGCAGATATTTAGGAATTCACTGTATGTGAGCAGGAGGAAGGAGATGGGAATGGTCAGGGTCAAGTTTTCAAGCACTCTGAGATCACATAATTACTCTAATCCAGGAGAGGCTTTTTGCTTGCAGCTCCAAGGGGTACTGCAGCTGCCAGGATTTGAAAGAGTGGGTAACAGTTGCTCCCACTCTATCCATCTGTTGTATTTCATTGGGATTAAAAATTGCCCTGTTCCTCTAAAACCTTTCATTGGCAGCCATTGCAACTTTGGAGCTTTTGACCAAGAGCAGCAGAGCTCAGAAAGTAGAACATTTTTATAGTGGAAAAAGTGCTTGATTTACCTCTGGCTTATGCTCAGGCTCCCTCACCTGCAGACCCAAGATTCATTAAGGAGAGAGCTCTCAGTCATATCACAAGAGCAGAGAAACATGAAAGACTGCTCTATTCTAATATGCAACAAAGCACATAATTAAAATAAACGAAATAGCATTAACCATAAGGTCTTGCTGGTGTCGTTTTCAAAGCCGTGAAGGGATTTTTGAGTCTCTAAGATCTAATCTGTTTGGATATCAGTAAGGCATTAGTTACAGAGCCGCGTGGGAAATTATTAGTCAAGCTGGAAATTGGTACAAGGAACCAGCTAGGAAACAACCCCATTTTGTGATGTTAAGGGAGATATTGGGCTGGGGGGAGATTAAGCTGGAATGCCCCGCAAAACAATGTGTGACTAACTGTAATTACAATAGGAATGAATTAGAAGTTACTAATGTTATTTACTGACGATGCGATGTTGGGGAGCTTTGTCAAACAGGGCAGAAGAACAGCACATCATACTGAAAGCGGAGGGTGGTTTTAGGGTCTGAAATAATACACTATGAAATTTATTAGTATAAAATTCAAGTGAATGATTAGGGGTTAGTAATAAGGATTTAATTTATAAGGTGGGTCTTGTAATTTGGAAGTATCTGAAGAGGAAGACCAGAGCAAGTCTACATTACATCCAGCAAATTGGTGATAGTACAACCATGGTGTTTATACTGCTGTTGTCTGAGGCACGGGTGAGACCATGTCTGGAATACTGTGCTCAAGTCTGGTCACCTGTATTCAAGAAAAATTAATGAATACAGGAACAGCTACAGAGAATACTACCAGGAGGATCAGGGAGCTTGACTTCTGGGATGAAGGTAGAAGACTGGGCTTGTTCTGCCTTGCAGAATGAGGACTGAGACAAGATCATTGTCTGTAACACATCAGGAGAGAAGGCTGAAGAAGGGGGAAAATTCTTAAATGTCATAGACAACAGTGGTGCAAGACTAAGGGCACATAAACTGACAAGCGTAGATTTAGACTTCTTTTAGGAAAAGGTTTCTAGCATTTAGGGTAGTTCAGAGTAGAAGTTTTGGAACAGTTTGCTGGTAGGAGAGTCAATGGCAATGTAGGTATGTGCTTTTGACATCACGTGTGTTGTTAAGGAAACTGTCTGTAAGACAGTTGTCTGTTTTAAAGGTTGACAGATCTCAGTGACTCAAGATAAGACTCTTTCTCCTTCTGAGTTAATGAATTGAAATGTGCCTGGCCTTGTGGAGGCCTTTTGCGAATGAGTGTGTCTATGTATGTACCCTTGCAAGGATGTATGGTTTTTTTTTTTTTTTTTCCCAGGTGTAAATATTTTAATTTCAGGGCTTAAAGTTAGTTGCAAGTATGTTGCTACAGATACTTACAATGCTTTGTGTTTAAGCCATGGCTATAATGAAATTTCTTCTTAATTCTGCTCCACAGCATTTGATACTGAGACACAGCAGCTATGGGAAACAACAACTAAAGAGCACTAATTAAGACTCAGAGTACTTTCAATAAACTTGTGTTGCAATGAACAAATTAACTGACAAGGGAAAAAGACAATATTGCCCTCGAGGCAATGTGCTGACACAGAGATAACTCCAAGTAGTTCAGCAGTCTTTTGATTTGGAGGAAACTATGAAATATGAGTCTGGTTGAGTAACATTTACATCTGATGTGTCAGAAGGAATAGCACAAAAATGTCATCACATTAGAAAACCAAAAAAAATTTCCAACTACGGAAAGTGCATACAGGAAAACCAGTAGAAAGCTTAAGTAGGCAATTATTCTTACTACTGCCTGCCGTAGCTGTAGCGCACGAGGACAGCGTTGTTCGCACTCACAAGGAGTGCGCCTTTCACGTTTCTGGATACAGAATATAGTGAGGGGAAGCGTCAGAGACATTAAGAAGTTTTACTACTTGTTTTAAAATACAAATAATTTTTTTCTTATGAGGGTGCCATTCTGAAGAAAAAGAGCACCTGCTGTTCTCTAAAGGCACTCGCCACTATGGGAGATGTTAAACTTGGGGGCAGAACCCATACCGTGAGCCGTGCATATGGCGATAGCAGAAGCAAAAGGCATTCTAGAATTGTTTCTTTCTAATGCTTTGGGTTGGGTTTTTTTTTGGTTTGTCTTTTGAAAGATGTAACATTTGCATGTTGTCAGAGAGCACATGCTTGCAGTTTTGATTTCTGACTCAATTTGGTACAAGAAAGTTGTTTGAAACCTTAGACTTTCTGGTGGATTGGGAGGGTTTTTTCCCAGTGTTAGGCAAAGTGGTATATAGATTTTTCAGTATGAGTATCTAGGTACTAACAGTGTTGATGTGTCCTTTCCGTAAAACCCTGAAATAAATAATTTCAGGAACTCATCGGGATGAAAGTGGTGGGTTGGAAGATGGCGACAAGGGCTTTTGTCAACACTAGTAGCAGTACCGGCCTTGGCTCCCTTTTGGTAGCTGGCTCGCTCGTGTAACACCAGTAAATCATTCAGAAAGTCCTTTAGTTGAAGCAACAGTTTTGGATCCATGGGTTTTTGGGTTTCATCTTCATGATTTACAGTTGTTTACATTGGATTGTTTGTATCAGCCTCAGGGTGCTTGTGATACACTTGCCACATTTCAAGCTACAGGCCAGCAGCTCTTAGGGCAACAGAGAGCAGTGCAAGTCTGAGGAATACTGGTGGGGAGTTACCTGCTCGCACAGCTTGAGGTGGTTCTTTCTCGGTGAGTAGAGAAGAGAGTTTATTTGCAGGGTCTGTTTAGCATCGTCCATGAATACTAAACCCTATCCATAAACAGACAAGAAGAGAAAGGGGGAAAAAGAAGGAAATAAAAGGGCAAGCAGCTCACATCGTTCCTGCGCCATTTTCTGGTTGGTTCTTTTGTGTTGGTGGTGTTTTGTTTGTTTTTTTTTTTCCCCTCGAAAGCCCATAACTTGAGGTCATTTTGGGATTAATTGAAGCTAATATCTTTACTTCAAAGCAGCACAAGATCAAGCCAAATGTACATGCATAGCAATTAAAGATTTGGCAAGGTAGTATGGATTGGCTTCTACAGCAGCGGCTTTCTCCCTGTGCTGTTCCATTCGTTCAGGCCTTTGATGTGCTTCAGAGCACAACTATCTGGGCCTGTGTTTTAAACAAAGGAGCATTTTAGCAATATATTCTGCAGAGATTGACTGTTGTGCTATAGTTAATATTTTTAACTGTCTGTAAAATTGGAAAGATTATGAATCTGTAGTATGACTGGCTACTGGAGAATTCTGTGGATAATGAAGAAAATTGCAGGGGGCAAATTGAAAGATTTCTCTTTTATATTGTATACCATCAGTATTCCTTTAGTGCTAACAAAGATGAGGCCAATTTAGTATAAATCTTCAAAGCAACATGTGTGAATTTATCTGTCCAGTGCTCATTACAGTTAATGGGAATCATGTGGCTGGAACTTTCCAAGTGCTTTGAAAGTGCTCCTTTTATGATTACATTACAGACCCCCACGTTAGCTGTTTTGCTGTTATTTTTATATTGCTCCATTTGTTTTCTTGACATTAAAAAAGCCAAAACAGTAAATTAATTAAAAACTGCATCACCTCCTCCAGTGTTAAATAGGGTAAAATACTCATTTTCTAAAGTAAATAAAATATTACTTATACTTAAATCAACTTGAGACACAACATGAATCTCTACTGTTTTAAGTCCCTGTAGTATAAGACATACTGCTTGTTGCACACTAATTAAGGTGGGCTTAACTGGGAAGTCAAAATATTAATCCAGATATGCATGTTTGAATTTTGGCCTCACTGTACTATTAGTCACCATGTGTGGTACATGATCTCTATTGCTTTTTAATCTCTACGAAATATTTGGTTAATCTGCTGTAGGGAAGAAGACAGGCATAATAAAACCAGGAACTTTTAAGTCAGTCAGGTAAGGAACATAAAAGTGCACCTACACACATGAAAGTGTAAATTGTTGGAAGTTTGGTCTTAATTAATGTTTTGATTGTTGCCCTATTAAAATACATGAATAGGCACATACCTTATTATGGAAAGCAGGATTTTTTTTCCCCATTTGAAATTTGGATAAGTTAGAGAAAATTTTATAAAATCATTTTAAACACAAGAATAATAAAAGGTTTTCAGTCTGGCATTAGGGTGAAATGCCCTGGGTTTTAGGTGAAGAAGATGCCTTGGTTTAGGAGTACATCGATGAGATGGTCAGCAATCTGTGCCCAGTGGGTGGGCTGTGTATAATGGCAAGTGCCTTTTATTTCTCCCACAGCCTTGTTTGGTGGGAGCCATGAGCAAAATACCCTACAAGTCCTCACACAAAACACTCTTCTGAGTTTCTTTTGGTGGTCCTGTGAGCATTGGGCGTCATGTTTTGGCTTCTTTTTGATCACAGATGCAAGTTAGGGCTTGCATTCCTTCCTTCCTTTGCACCTAAGCTTAATCCACAAAGGTTGTGTAGGAGCCTGGGTATTATTTTTCAAAATTTTTAATCCTGAGATTGTTTACTTGTGAGTGATACTGCAAATTAGGGTATTCTTTTCCTTTGCTTGGTTTCTGAACCTTCAAGTGCAGGTGGCTTAAGAAAAATGCCAGATATTTTCAGCATTGGCAAACTGAGATGTTTCTGTCCCACTGTCTCCAGTAAAAGGCAAAGTGTTCAGTCCTCTTTGCAGCAGACCTGGCAAAAGCCAAAATCCAGTGTCAGATGGTGGCCTCAGGCCATCTCAGCTCAGTTGGTGATGCCTTTTGCAGGCACTCTGTGTTGTCCATGTTATTCTCAGGGACAAGGCATGGTTTTTTGCTTTGTTTTGCTTTCCCTCAGTCTGAAGCAAGCTTGCAGGCCATGATTTAGCAATGAGCTCTGCAAGAGATCCAAAATGGGAGACCATTTTCCCCTCTGTATGAAAACCTAGAGGATTTATGCAGGCGCTAATCATCCACTGCCACAGAAGGATCGATGCTATTGAGGTTCTCCAGAGAGGCAGGGAAGGAGCAGAGCTAAGTTCCCCAGTCTGACTGTATTATTTTAATTTCATCCTTACAGGTCTTTATAGAAAACCAGATTTTGACCAGTGAGAGGGGGGAAAGCCATAAACATCCCCATAGCACAAGCAAGATTCTCAAGACTTTTCAACAGAAGGTAAAGGGAAAAAGAAATGGTGGGAAGCTGCTTCACACTGGGGAGGCTGGTATGTACATACAGTTGTTTGCTGAGAACAGGTATCTTTGAGTTGTTTAGATTACTGTGGCAGTAGCAGAAAGCTTTTGGGGGTTCGATGAGTATGGTACAAGGGTGGTTGTTCAGGGCTGTTACCCTGGAGGGAAGGAAAACCTTCAGAGGTGCTGAACACGAGCACTGTTGAGCAGGTACGTGCTGCTAGAACAATGGCTGGCACCGAGCTTTGCTGCAGGAAATCAGCTTTGGTGTCTCAGCTTTCCACTTTCAGTTGCTGTTGCCAGAGGGAGGGAGATGAGAGAAATGGGCTATAACAGCAGAAAATCTGGTTTATTTAAAAAAATATAATCCTGGGGAATTGCCGGTATTAAATGTACTTAGCACTTTTGCTTGGAGGTAAAAATGTGACATACAGGAGAGAAGTAGGGACATTGCAAGGAAAAGGCAAAATAAATACAAATGTTGCAGTTGTTGGGTTCTGTGTTTTGCATGCAATTACAAAATGTAGTAGCAGCCCATGTGTATTGTGGATGATTGTGTATGATGATTAAACACTGAGGTCTCGACTGGCAAGAGCAAGTTGCCTGAGCAAAATGTTTTGTGCAGCCTACACAGCAGTAAGCATCTTACTAGGAGGAGTGAGAAACAAATCCCTTTGGAAAGAGCCATTGGATCTCTCTTCCCTTGGAAAAAACTACAAGAAAATTTTGTCCAGACTGTCAGATGTCATACAGGTTTTGCTGCCAGTGTGGTGGTCTGATCCAAAGCCTGTACAAATCCTAGTACTTTCAGTGGATTTTAGATTACTGTGCTGAGTAATCTGATTAGAGAGGAGGCCGCTAAGTATGTAGAAGAATCCTGTGGCTGAAGGAAGTGACTGGTCTGAGGGATAAGAGTACAGCTGAATAGGGATCTTCTAGAGGTCAGTAAAGGGTCTTTGTAGAAAGATCGGATCTGAATGATAATGTGATAGTATTGATAATTTCAAGTGAAAAGAGTACTAAAACATGTAGTGGATCCATCTTTCCAACATTAATGCTGGAAATAGTACCTCTTTAACTTAAATTCAGTTTTTGTTGGGCACAACCAATATTATAAATGATTCTCATGTCCTGGTCTGCATGCATTTAATCACAAGTTAATTTATGTATATGAGCAGTTCACAAAGTCAATGGCTTAAGTTAGACCTGAGTGTAGGTGTTTGTATGACCTAACAACATAGCACTTGTAGGAGAGGAAGAGTTTAAAGCAACATTCCTGCTTCTGTCAAAGACGAGGCATTTCTGCATTATGGCCAGTAGGAGGAGGCTGGAGCCCAGTTAGTGAATGGATACAGAACTGAAGTGATGGTTTGGTTTGTGTAGGACCCTGTCTGAGACCCAGAAGGACTGCGTGGTGGGACTGATACAGCCTCAAAGGAATAAAAAGACGACTGAAGAATGTTTATACATTCCCATGGTAACCTTTAGTTTGGAGGTAACTAGCACGGTGTTTTCAAATACAACAAAGATTTCTATATTGTTACAATTATTTTTCTTTCCCAGATGGCATTTCCACTCTTATAGCTTAATTGAAAATATTCTTGGTGGAAGTATCCAGTATATTTGAGCTGTGCAGTGTACTCTGTAGGGTACAATGTTAAGCATATTTTTGGTCAAAATTTATGTTGGGAATGTAATTTTTAAGTAAGATTGCAATTATAGATACTGAATGTTACATAATGGATTTGTAAAGAGTACGTATGTGTAGCCAGGGTCAAGTCAAAGCAAGACTCCCTCAAACCTCTCAGATTCTGTGTGGCACAGGGAGCCATGTGGAAGGAGAGTAAATATGTGATCCACCTTATGCTCTTCCTGAAAAAAATCAGCTGAATTTATTTATTTATTTATTTTTAAATTTAATGTAGTTACTGCTAGAGGGTCTTGCATTTTTCTCAAAGCCAATGAAATGGCTAATAAAATCCTTTGACCCCTGTAGTCTTTGTGCCAGGGTGTACTGATCCTTCAAGCTTGTTTTTGCTGACTTGTTGCCATCAGTACATGGGAAGTACTTGGCACAGTGCGTTCCGTGACCCCAGCAGCTCTGCCATATCACAGGCATTAAGGAACTGCTAACGGAAAACAGAATTCAAATTCTCACCCTGATTCACTTTCTGTATATGTCAGCAGACCGAAAAAAGTTTAGGAGAATTCAAATCAGCTCCAGTATTGAGGTGAGAACACTGTACTAACAGACACTGTACATTCTATTTCTTTAAAGCTAAAGGTAAATTATTATTTTCTGCGGAAACACCCTCTCTCTCACACCTTACTTGAAATAATGTCTTAGTCTTGAAATTAAGTTTGTCATAAGAGTTGTTGATGAAAATTATGTTGTGACTTCATCTTAAAGCAAACTAAACAAAAGACATCAAGGTTGAAAAGCATTGCTATGGTTACCTTATTTAAAGGCGTTTGTTAATAAAGGAGAGAAAATTGGAACTGAGAGAGGCAGTAATTGCAAATGCACAGAAAAGGTTAGACTAGCATTTTTCATCAAAACTTGATGTGAACTTACTTCATGTTATGTTCATTAAATATCCGTTTTAAGGATGCCATCTTAAAGGATATAGCTAGGAGAAATCAAACTTAAGAAGTTTAGGTTTTAAAAAAGGACAGCATTCATGTTTTGAATTCCTGGGCTAAGGGGTCTGGCTGGAGTCCAGTGAAGCTTTAGAGTGGGAGGTTTTCTCCCTTCTTTAGTATTTTGAGAAGAGATAATTGGTTTTAAAATGGTGGCAATGTGCCTTTTAAATCACATATGTTCTGATTTTACTTCCCTGTTCTTTATCACGGTGCGTTACATATTCACATGGGACCAGAACCTTAGAAGCAAGGAATGTGCTCTTGAGCTGCTAGCATGATTTAAAACTCAAGCTTAAATATTTTAATTGAAGTCAGCTAACATATAGCTTTCAATCCCAGGGTAGAATGTTGGCTTTTTAAAAATCATAAATATGCCCACAATCTCTGAAGTCAAGAGAACTCCTGGCATTGGTAGCATGGTTTGTGGTGACAGCAACTGTCTTTGCCTACACAAAGACCTCAATTCAAATCGGCATAAAATATTTTCTAGTTACTTCCTTTCTGGATTAATATTTTTGAGTTCAGAGGAATTAGACCAAAGCTGAGTGGCCTCCATTTATGCAAAAAGGGCTTGTTTACTTTGAAAATATGGGTTAACTGAATATCAGCTTTCATATTAGCTTACTTTATCACTTAAAAGAGATGTTTTTCAATTAAAATAAAAAGATATTACATACCAAAGGTTACAGAAACATGTTCTTTAAAAATTAAGTTAAATTAGAAATGACATTTCCTCTTCTAATATTGATGTTGTAGCTGAGAGTTAAGCTATAAAAGGAGTCAATTAAATTCTCCGCAGCTTTGCTGCAAAATCCAAATTTAAACTACATAATAAAGCAATCATATTAATGCTGGCAGTTTCAGACCACTTATTTCTAGAACTAAACTGGGGCAAAAACATTAATCCAAACCCACATCTGTCTGATTAATACGTTCCTATGATGTCAAGATTTAAAGATGAACACGTCACAGGTTCAGTTTTGTTGCCAGGTTTCTGACACTGGAAGACTCAGAAGGGCTGTTAGGAAACCATGGTGTTTATCGGTATTAAAAATGAGCACATCAAATGTGCTGTACCCCTTTGCCGCAAGGTTTCTCCAGTGAATCACAAATGCTTCCTCCTAGTGCTGATGTCTCTGTGAGCTAACCTACGCCGATGTATCCAGGAGTCTTTAGATTTGGTTGATTATGCCTTGCAAAGAGGAATCAGGGAGCACTTTCTCTGGTTTTAGACTTTTCCAGGGAAGAAAGATTGCTGAACACTGATTTTTTTTTTTTTTTTTTTTTTAATGTTATCTGGCTTGAGAGCACGAATCCTGATGTTCAATGGGACTTGAGCTCCCTACGTGCTTAAGTGTTTTGAGAACTTTATCTCCTGTGCCTTGCAGGTACCTGTAGGAGAGGGGACGTAGTGTTACTGTAGGTTGGATCAGTGTAGCAGAGTATAATCTTAATAGTTTTTCCACTTGCAAAATGGTAGTGGAAGCTCTTCTAGCTGAGTACGAGGCTGTACAGAGTAGGACTGGGAGGCTGTTAGGCCTTGTCCAAAAGAGGCCCGAAGATAAACCCACAGATGAGCGAAATGTTTTATCTGGTTTCTCCCCAAGGGCTGCTGTCAGACTTGATTCTAAGGCTCATCTGTAGTCCTAACTCATGGAGTTTGCTCAGTAACTGCATTTTATAGCTTAATCTTTACCACTTGATCATTTAATGAAGATTTTTAAAGTAGCGTACCGAAGATTACCCTGCTTAGAAATGGTTAAAAATTGCAGAGAACCATCTTTCCATTTATAAGTATATATTAAATATCTCCTGCATACTCTCTGTGCTTCCTGCTATGGCAGTGTTTTGTAAGCAGTCTTTGACCGTCTCTGCAGTAGCCAAGACCCATCTTCGTAGCCTCACACTGTGCAGACCTAGGAGGAAGAGGTAGTGGTCCTTGTCCTGAAGAATTTAAACTCTCTGAAAAATGGTGATGAAATAGAAAAGTGGTGTTAATTTCAAGCTCCATTAGAAGCAAAAGGACAGATATTTATATCCATCTTCTGTGCTATAGTTTAGACCCTTTGATTTTTTTTTTTTTTTTAGCATGGTGCTTAAATATTGGAATGAGGAGTGCTTTAGAGGTCAAAGAGGAAATGGGGAGTGAGTGCTTGTTAAATAGATGTTGACAGGAATCTCACATTAAACTCTTAAAAAAAGAAAAAGTTCCTATTGCTGGAGTGCTGACAGTACATTTGAGGGATGCTCCTCTCTCCTCTGGCCACTTTATGATCGAAATGGGTAGGTTCCGGCCACCCTGTTATGCTGACTGGCCCCTTACCTGGTTATTCCTGTCCCTGTGTTTGTGAGACACAGAAAAAGTGTTTGTGGAACAGGAGAGAAGCAGGATCTGGCCCGATGCGAAGGGGAGCAACGAGACGAGCGGTGCAGCACGCTTGACAAAGTCTCTCCCTACCATTGAACCCGCAGCCTGAGGAAGAGTTGCTGCCTCTGGGATAAATACACCTCTGCGAGTTTGCTCAGTGCAGAGCGCACGCCTCCGTCACAGCCCTGACCAGCTGCCGGGGCCTCGGTGTTTGGGGTCCCAGCGGTCCCTCCTCCTCCCGTGGTGTCACAGCGCATGCCGTTTTAACGCGTCTGACAGCACTGAGCTGAGGATCCCGACACCACATATTTCATTTTTTTATAGGATGTTTGTTTTATATAGCGTTTGTCTCCAGCAGCTTGGCTTCTGTTGTGTTTATATTTACTGCAGTTCTGATTCCCGTTCTAGCAGTTTTCTAAATTACATCATGAGTGAGCTAAAAAGGAATAGTTAAGAGCAGTGCTAAGATGGTTCCTGCTGCTCTGTGCTGTTTTGAAGACCAGCTGTGCAGTGAAGAATAGAACTGTTCCTGATGAGAGTGTATTAGTTTAAATACAAACATTTAACATGTCTGGGCTAGCTATCTGACCTGTAATCTAAACTGATGGGGTTTTGCCCTCGGGCCACCCAACCACTATTCTTAAGTGTTGTAATTGTAATGCGTCTTGGATAGCTAGCCTGCTATTTCTAGCAGGGTCTGTAGAAGCAGAGGATTTGGTTCCAGTGAAACTAGTATTTACCGAAGCTGAAAGTTAATCTGATCCTGTTTGTAGCTGGCATTCATATAAATCATTTGGACAACTTTGTGCAAGGCCTGTTCTTTATTCCGTATTTATCCAGTGCCTACCCCAGCATAATCCTGAGCCATACCTGCTGTCTCCTGATGCTAGTGCATGGCAGTGTTTAATCCTAGTGATGGGCCTGACACGTTTCATAAGTGTACAAAGGCAGAACAAGCATTTAGAGCTGTTGCTGTGAACATCTGTGCTGGCAGAGTTGTATCACCCAACAGTAAAAGAGGTGTTCACCTAGCAAAATGCAAGTACTTGTTGAACTTGCACTGTGAAGAACAATAGACCAGCCAAGTAAAGCAAATGCAGGGAAAAGAAACAGTAGTTTATGCTCTAGTGGGGATGTATAATACAGGTGTATACAAACTTAGTTAGTGTTTCCAAATAATAGGTTTAAGTGAATCTTTTTTTCTTGCATAGAATCTAAAAATGCTAATGCAGCTATATAAATTCAATCTTTCCCAATATAAAGGGTGTTATAAATAAAAGCATATTTAACCATAAAATGTTTTGCAACAGTGAGTGAATAAGATGATTTCCATTTTGTGTCTAAGGAAAAAACAGAAATGCACATACCGATTCTGGGTTTGTTTCTGTCATGCTATGGGATATGAGCATGGACGTTACAGGTAGTTCTCTTCTGGAGTCTCACTCCGTGAGCAATCACTCCACAAAAGCCCATTTTGATTTCAGGGGAACCAAGGCTGCTGCGAGGTGTTGACAGATTTGTGGCAATGCTGTCTGGGCCCTGCTGGATGCAGTTTTAGGTAAAATCACAGCCAGTTCCCAGTCTGGCTGTTAAAACCACCTCCAGCAAATTCTTGTTTTCTGCCTCTGTTTTGCTGCCAACAACTGTCTAAGTGGGCAGCTTCTCTTCACATCACCTTTGCCACCCGGTGCGGTGAGGCTCCAACCTGCAAGTCCCTGATCCAGGAACGTGTTGCTGCTGCTGTCTTACGCAAAAGGAGTGACCCCAGGGAGTGCTTGGAGCCTCTGATGCGAGAGCATCCCGGGGCAGGAGATGGAGCCTGGGGCAGCGGGGTGGAGGGCTGTGATGTTTGTACGTGGTACAGCTGCAGCCAGAGCGGGAGGCCCACATTTTGGACAGGTCCACCCCCTCGTTTAATTTCCAATCTCTGTTTTCTCATGTGTGAAATGGGATAGTGATGTGATGCTTACCTCACTCAGAAAATGCTTTCGGTTTCATAGATGAAAAGTCTTTTATAGGACTGATGTACTTTATTTTTTTCTGGGAAATCATAACCGAACCATGAAATTTCACTTTTTTCTCTTGCTACCTTCAATCTCTTGTGCTTTGCTCAACAGGAATTCCCCTTGCTTCCTCATGTAAAATAAACATCATTTAAAGTCACTTTGTCTTATTGAGGTTCAGAGTTAAATCTTACCATAGCAGTCTTTGCAGCTGTGATGTTTTAAAGATGTAAGAATGGCAAGTTTTACATTTACATTTAGCTCTCAAATTTTGCAATATGCAGACAAATAGAGATAGTAGCTGTATTTTCCAAGGAAGATGAGCTATTGAATTATTTTTAATAAAAGAATGTTAATAAATTCTGATTTTTAAAAAATTATTTGGCAAACACTATGTACAGTGAATCTAATATCCCAGTAAAGAGAATTTATTTTTCTCTCTTTTTCTCTCTCTTTGGTTTTTAACCTACCTGAGGATGTTCTGTGACACAGACAGCCATAATGGTACCAGACATTATAGTCTATTGTGTTAATAATCCGTGAATTAAAGCATCGCCCAGCAAGCTCTTAATGTGATGGATGGTATCAATGATGTGTGGTTAAAGGGTCCCCAAGCAGGCCTTGACACGATAGACCAGCGCAGTTCGGAAGGTCTATTGTTGTCAATGATCCGCTGATTATATGAACATATCTGGAGGGAGGGTGGAGCGGGAGGCAGAGGGAGGCTGTAAACAGCAGCTTCAGCTCTGTCAGATGTTAGGGCTGCCTGTTCCAAATGGAAAGCTGGCAAGAGAAGCATGTGGTGCCTGGGATGAACCGAACAGTAGCTCATGAGGAACTTCAGAGGAGGTTGAGGGTGCTCATCGGGTTGCTGGGGGGGAGCACTGGGAGATCAAAATACTTAGAATCCCCTTGACGAACAAAAGCATAAGTCTCAACATTAAAAATAGATGCTTTTTATCTTGCATATGATACAAAATCTCTTGTGATATGGTATTTTTTTATTATACTTTAGCAACTCCAAGCAGTCTTGGATTAGGCCTGTATCACAACAGCAATACACAGGAGGCTATGTTTTGTCTTGCTATGACACCAGCTACTATTGTTTTTGATCTGCAGCCTCTGAAGAGGGATGCTGCATCTTCTATGGAAGGTGTTATGAGTGCAGATTAGTTAGACAAGTGCTGGAGTGAATGCATAAGTAGTGATTTTGCATAATGAGGTATGTGAAATCCCAGTGGAGGTTGTTAAAACAGATAGACAGCCTGTGGTAAACAACAAGGAAGGTAGGCTTTGAAAACAGATGGCTTTGAAAACCTGGCAAATGACTGTTCCATACTTAAAAATCAGTTTTGTCAGTGGAAAATATCTTACTTTAAAAAAAAAAGAAAACTGAAAAAGCTTAGCCTGCATATTTTCATAAACCTGAATGTGTTGTTAAAGTTCTGAGGGTAACCATATATCGTCTGTCTTTCCTGCTATACGTGTGTCTGAACGATGGAGGCAGTGGACCGAATACCCTGAAATGTTCTGCAGTGATCCATTGGGCTTCGTTGTGCAGCTACGTCTATCTGGCAGATGTGTTGGTCTTCGTTACCACTTTGACTCTCGCTAGGTGTGTACTTTTCACTAGGAAATTAATCTTGCAATCAAAGAGTTACTTCATCTTGAAAGATAGAGTTTACGAGTGAAATGGGAATACAGAGGAATATTGCTGCTAGTTGGAAAGGGTGCAGAGAAGCCCATGGCCATCTGAGATACTACATAGCTAAGGTTAGAGCTGGCTAGAAGATGAGATTCTGCTTTGGAGCTTTAAAATGTACCTGTTTTCTGTGTCTTTTACGCCTTTGGCGTAAGCAGTAGGAGGTGCGAGGCTGGGACCGCCCTCTGTTTCCTTTGGTCTGTAGTGAGTCAAATCGGTCTGGAAGGTGCTGCTGAGCCGGCAGTGAGACGTGCAACCATTTCTGGTGTAACCTGAGGCTCATGCTCTGTATTCTCCTGCAAAATAAATTTGTATAGTATTAACTCCAGATATAATAGTTATTGCAGTACTTCCAGAGGCCCAGCTTGGGGGGCTCACTCTCGGAGCATTGACACTGAAGCATTCGGTTTCGGTGACTGTTAAAGACCTTCCCCCATGGCCTGAACTGAGGATATGAGACTGTTTCAGTAGATTAATGCTTTTCATTCTTTTCCAGTGTAACCTCTAAAAGCTTTCCCGTGTATGTGCAAGTTACTCTATAGCCTGTGGCTAAATAAACTTTCATTTTTTAATTATTTTGGTGGCTCCCTTAGAACGAGCCCATAGATGCCCAGAGCTCTGTGGACTTGATTGAAAGACAGTGCAAGTGGTCTGATTCCTTTTTGAAAAGGATTACAAATGCAAACAGGGGATTCCTCAGTCCCCATCTTCTGCTGGAAAAAAGATAAGTTCCTATGATTTGGGAATAAGAGATGGGTCATCCTGTGTCCTGAGAAAAATCAGAGACACAGGGCCTGTCCCCTTTGCCCTTTGGCTTGCAAGGCCGGTGCTGGGGACAAGCCTGCGGAGACCGGCTTGGCAGCGGAGCTGGGGCAGGTGGGGGAGCGCGGGCTCTGCTTGCATTTACATTAGATGGGAGAAATAGGTGTTTAGAAAGTAAGAGAAGCAAATTTTAGCCACTTCATCTTTCTTCTCATAAATTAAACGAAGTGCATGCTGAGTAGCTCATTTCTCAAGGTACCAAGTACAGCTGTTGAGAATTTTTGCCATTATGTTGTTTTTAATCAAAAAATGCTGATTATAAAACTGGATTTGTAGGCAAGAGAAGGTAGTGGATTTTTTTTGCAGTAATTTCCTTTTTTGATTGATTTCAATATGCCCTATTTTAACATTTTCAAAATGACAAAGTGGGCTTCTCTGTTGTTATTTGACATTGTTATCAACTTTTAAGGCTAGAAGTGTTGGTTGAAATAAAAATGAAATTATTGACCTGGTCATTCTTTTCCTTGAGGTTTTTTTGATTCCTCGACTTTGTCTGGATTTTGACTTTTAGCTGTGTCTGCAGATGGAGATCACTGGGTGAGCAGCAGCTAAATCTGACAGGACAGGAAACTGCTTTTGTTTTCTGCTGGGAGAGAAACCCTTTCTGCACAGAGATGGATCAGAGCTGAGAGTTTCTGCCGCTTCTGTGATGAGTCATATTTTTTCTCTCCCATTGGGTATTTGTACCCATCACTGAGATATTTCTAGAGCTCTGCCAGGCTCTGCACCATGCTGAGCATCATGTTTAAAAGCTCATTTTTTCTAGAGACCTGTTCTTCATAAAGTGTTGAGAGTAACACACTCAGACAAAATTTTCAAAAGCACTTCAGTTAATGTACTGAAAACTTTCAAATTTTGATTATTTTTGTACCTAAATAAGAGTTGAACTGTTCCGAAAAATCTCACCCCAAGTGTCTCAAGATCTGTTGTTTTCTATGCTGCAACAAGATTGTTACAAATGTCTGTCCAAGATGTGTGAAGTTATGGAATAAATGAGAAGGGACAGTGCTGTCGTGTCATTAACAGGTTAAGAACAAATCAGACATCCCTGCACTAAAATATTCACCTGATTTTTCATTTGCTTTTCAGCTGCAGGGAACCAGGATATTTTTATCTATGACACTCCACTAGCTCTGCGATAATGAAAACCAAGACAGCATTTTTCAGTTCTAGGATTACTGTTAGGAATGTTTATTACACATGGGGGCAGTAGCACACCATAAAGATGCTAAGTATGTTAATACTGGCGGGCTTGATTTATGGGGGTGCAATATACAGTGGGATATTTAGTGTTCGTTAGCTGGCTCTATGTCTGACAGGTATTGGCAAGAAGTATTAACTTACATCCAAGTTTGTCTTAACTAATAAGTGAAGAGCAAAGAGAAGTTTGTATTTGCTGTCTTACAACGATCTGTGAATCTTTATCCTTCAAAGTTTTTGATTCCAACTTTGACACGTGGCCGCTTTCATCTGTTTAAATGTTGCAGGTGCCATCAGAAGCCAAAAGTGAAAAGGCTGCACTTGAGAACAACACGAAACTGTTCTTCTTGTGCCTTGGAATCAGCACTTGTATTAAATTGCCCTATTTTGTCTAAGCTATTTAAGCTCTTTTGAATATATTTTCTGTGATAGAGTTAGTGGAAAAGTTGCTCTACTTTTTTTAAGGGATAACCAAGTGCTTAAGTGCTTTGCTGGATCCAGGCCAGAGCCAGCATCTTGCAGAATAGAGCCCATGACAACTCATTTCATCCCAAAATCTCAGTTTTCTTCACAAACTCCAGTAAACAAAGTCTCCTGATAGCCTGTGAGTACTGTAGCAGCGGCAATGTCCCAGCTTTCCAGATGGCAAAGAGAGTGGTTAAATGACTTGCTCAAGGGAGTTGGGAGATGAGTGAGGCTGGGCAGATGTAGGAGGCGGACTCTGGGGATGATTTTGTTGGCTGGGTTTATTACATGTTTGTTATATTTGTGCTGCTGCCTGGGTGGTGTGATTGGGATGTAACTGCCTGAGTCCGTCTGTTCTGCGAGGTGTTTTCTAAGAGTATATCTAGAGCTCTCAGGGGTGACGGTGGAGGGGCTCTGGTTGCTCCGTAGGGGGGTAATCCGAATGACACCGACTTGCTCCCAGAGTGAGTGGTAGGACTGCTGGGGGTGACAAGTTGCAGGACGGTAGTGCTGATGCTCTGGTGCGCCCAGTCGCCCTTGACTCCTGGTGTGTGAAAGGAAATAATGGAAAAAATAATAAAAATGAACAAACAAAAATGCTGAGTAACACCTTTTTTATCCTTGCATTTGCAGTTGATGTTAGTATTAGTAACTCTAGTCAGGAACTCACCTGAAGCAATTATCCAGGGACTTCCTAATAGTATTCCATCATAACACAGGGAGTTACACAGGGTATTATTTGAAGGTAATACGTTCTGTGTATTAATCATTGGTTGTTATTGACTTGGTGACACATTGCTGTTGGTGAAATGAACTGTGATATAATTAGGAGCAAATAATACCCAGGCATGCTGTGCTAATTATTTTTATGTGAACCCAATTCATTGCTAATATAAATAGCAATATTAATCACAGCAAGTATCAATATTTATGCAGCTGTAGACGACAATGCTCGTACGTACACTGAAGAAAGAGGCATATGTGGGCTTAGTCTTTTTAATCACACCGTTATGCATTATGTCCATTACATGACACAAGGAGAATTGTTCTGTGTTTATAGCAAAGAGCTGTAAGACATTCCTCCAGGCCGCTTCTCTGCAGAAGCCCCAGGTCTTCAATATAACAAACTGAACGATATGTAGAAGAAATTTGGTTTTATATCTGTTTATTTTTCCCTCCTCCCATTTCTAACCACATAGGCTGTTAGCACCGCTTGGCCTGCAACTCCAACACTGGAAGAGTGCTGGGCACAGCAGGTGTCTTGAGAGGGTCTGGCGTAGGAATGAGAAGCACGTTCTGCTCCATTTCCATGGAAATCTCTCTGAAGATGAAGCTAATTTGGGTGAGTCAGGGTCATCTTTCTGCCTCTCAACTTCCTCATCTTTAAAAGAGCTGTGACACAAGTAGATGACTGTGGCAAATGGAAAACTCAACTGCCCCAGCTGGATTTTAATTCTGTAAAATAAAGCCAGGAGAGTCTGTGTTTGGGTGCTGGTGTTTGAGCACGTAGATCCAGGTGCTTTGCTTGATCCAGTGGCTCCTGCTGGGGTGCTGTCTTTCCTATCACTTAACAGTTTTCCCAGAATATTGCTTTTAAGCGGTGCCATGGATTGTTTCTGGTTCAGCCTTATGCTGATTGTACACCTGCTCTGTAAAAAGCAGTGTTGAACTATGCAGGTGAGCGGTGTGAACAGAGCTGGCTGTGCAGACCATGGCAGTATTGGCACTTGGAGGAGTCCCGGGGCAGGGAAAAGCAAGACTGAAGATTGGCATGCGATCCTGACCCTGGGCAGGGACGTACAGTGCATGCTGCAGAGGTGCACTCAATAAATTAGACAATGATGTATGGCATAGTACATCACATTCTTGAAGGCAAGGCATATATACTCACCAGATAATGTGGAGCATGTGAAGTATTGAATATATCAAAGAAAGATTAATCTTTGTCTGGGAGTAACCCTGCACATTTTCTGTCTAGCTGAGCCAATGCTGTATAATTTAAAATGTGGAGGGAGTGTGTGCGCTTCTGTATTTGGACACGGGAGGAATATGTTTGTGTGTGTGTTTCGTGTTAGAGGGTGTCAGGGTACACATCTGCTGCTTTTAATATTAAAAGATTTCCCTCCGTTATTTTGCAGAAGAAAATGTTCTCTTCGCTTCTAAGGCCCTTTTCCTAAATGAGGACCCGTCCCTTGTGTCAAATGCTGCATAGACTCAGAAGGAACGGCGTGTCCTGCCCCAACAAGGCTTGCAGACAAGTGAGTTTTATTCTTTCAAATCTAACCAAAGGAAGCAGTGGCCGCAGCGCGTGCTGTGTCATTAGTACGCTCCTTGACATAGCAACCAAAAAATCAGAGAACAGGAACTGACAGAATTACTGTTGTGTGGCGATTTGGCAAGTATCTGCTAGAAATGGATATTGTTCTGCGAACGTATGTGTGACTGAAAGGTTAGCTAAAAATTTCCAATCTCTGTTTTGTTTGTGTTTAAGGACTGATATTTTGTATAGCTAAAATTGCTACAACTCTTTTCACCTCAACGATTTGCATCTGCTATATTAACATGAAAATTTAAAACCTTGCTACGATGTATGAAATGATGATTAATTTACAGCATTTATCTTGGTTTACTAATCATTCTGTTTTTAGCTGATAATTTTATTTGTAATCTCCACAGTTAAATTGGCATAAAATATCATAGTTACAAAGACATTCATGAGCAGTTGAAAGGATATGACACGTAGTAATTTAGGAATTAATGCACACATAGAAAAAGCAAATTCAAGAGAAAGCTACTAATACATGTACATTGTAGGAAAAACAAAGCAGGAAAAAAAAAGCTGCAAACCAGAAGATAAGCGTATGAGCATTGCAGCTGTATCACTAAGTGACAGTTTAAAGATATGGTAAATTCCATCCCGCCATCTCTGAACAAAGAGTAACAAAGGGCAGAGAAATGTAACAAAATAATCGAGTGCTGAGCATGAGTGGTACCAGCTGGAAAACATTCACAGTCCATGCCTGATTAAGCTCTGCCTTGCTATCTCTCATAATGTGGACAGCTAAAAAATGTCCCCCATTTAATGAAACGCAGATCACTTCCACTGCAGAAGCACTGGGGAGCTCCAGGAACGGACTGGGACCTGTGTTACCAGGTAATGCAAAACTGTGAGCAAGATGCTCTTTGCTTGCAGTGCTGGGTAGTCCCTAATTATAAGACATCCAAGTATAGGATAAGACCCTCGAAGACTGCAGTGATCTCCAAACGGCACACGATCTGCCGCCTTCTCAGCTTTCTAAGCCCGTCTGTGTACCCAGACGAAGCGTGGCTGTGGGCTTGCACTGATGGATCTGGGCTGGGTGCCTTGCAGGGCTACACTGCATGCACAGGGCTCCGTGCTGGTTGTTGGCTCGGGGCCAGGTTTGTAGTGGCGGGGAGCTCTATGTTGCTCTGTCTTCCACAAGTGCTTCTCAAGCTGTAGTTTAAATCGAGGCTGGGCATGTCCGTGTAAGCTGCTGTCTGACGTGTGAGAATACCAGCAGTATCAGCCAGTTCCTCTTCACCTGGCTCCCTCTTTGGGTAACGTCATCACCATCCAACAGTGCCATAGGAAGGAACACATAGTATCTACAGTCTGCAAGCAATACAGAATAAAAGCGTTTTCTTCAGAACAACAACCAGAAGCTTAAGAAAGGGTGTAGAGGTGGATGAAATAATCAAGATAATGACATGGATTTTGGTACCTTTAACATGCACTTAAGTTTGTTGTAGAGTTGGTTTGTTTGTTTAAACCTGGCTACTTTATCTCCTGTAATGACTGGTCATTCTGAACTGCATAGATATGATTATCCTTTTCAGATCACTATAACTGCATGAGGGAGAAGTTTAGAGTTATGTTTTCCTTTTCTTGACTATTAATTGTGTAGCTCTACTTAGGTGCACAGGGAGAGATCCATTTCCTTCATGGCATAAGAGACATAAATTACATGAAATTAAGGAATTTTTTTTCTGCCCTGTGCAGACTACCCTTTGTTGTGTGTTTGTTCTTCATAGAAAACAGTTAGTCATTAATCTTATGCAATACAGTAGGGAATCTTATGATCAAGAAATCAAGAGTTCAACCATGCTTTCTTTGAAGGATGTTTTTACACGGCAGAGAATATCCCATGGCAAAAGTAATCCTTGGCAATAAAGAGAAGAGTTGAAAGTGGTAGAGGTAGAGTAGCAGTAACTCTTTGGTTACTTTGAACTGTCTTGGGAAATTGCAATTTATACCTACAAAAGAATGGGAAGAGTTTGAAGAATGGTGTGATAATACGAGATAGTGCCTGTATCTTAACAGGTTGCAGTGTTTAATGGGATCCTGGCTTGCAAACAAACTCATTTCCTTTCACAACACTGTTCATGGAAATGCACGTGTCAGTATGGGTCACTGCTGTCACCCTGCTTTCATTCAAACGCCCATTCTAAATAATAATGAACATCTAAGAACTAGCAGACATTTTTTTAATTAGCTCAGTCCCTCAGGCACAACTATATTGTGTATCTTAAATTCCCCAATTCTCTTATTTTCTGTTCTAGCATTACCTTGATAATACATATGCTGCCATTCATGAAGGATTTGTAGTTTAGCTGATTTAACCCATGGATTTTAATGTGGAATACTAAATACATTTTAATTTAATCCCCCGTATGAAAATAACTGGTCACTTTTTTCCTGATTTGTTAATTTTCTGCGAGCATGTTACCTATGATAGTACTCAGCCAGGTGATTTCTATGCCATTAGATGATTGAGTTGTTTATAGATAGCTGCAAGATAAATAACCCTTGTGTTTCACTAACCTTTCCTACAGCCTTCTGTAGGTTTCCTTCTGTCTGAGTGGGAGAGAGGCTGTATAAAATAACATGTTTTTTACCTGCCCACATCAAATTGAGAACGAGTGATCCTGCTGCTTCTAGCTCTTTGCTCAGCATAGAATCACAGAATGGTTTGGGTTGGAAGGGACGTTAAAGATCAACTAATTCCAACCCCCCTGCCATGGGCAGGACACCTTCCACTAGTCCAGGTTGCTCAAAGCCCCATCCAACCTGGCTTTGAACGCTTCCAGGGAGGGGGCATCCACAGCTTCTCTGGGCAACCTGTGCCAGTGCCTCACCACCCTCAGAGTGAAGAATTTCTTCCTTATATCTAAATCTACCCTCTTTCAGTTTAAAGCCATTACCCCTTGTCCTATCACTACAATCCCTGGTGAAGAGTCCCTCCCCAGCTTTCTTGTAGGCCCCCTTCAGGTACTGGAAGGCTGCTATAAGGTCTCCCCGGAGCCTTCTCTTCTCCAGGCTGAACAACCCCAACTCTCTCAGCTTGTCCTCACAGGAGAGGTGCTCCAGCCCACGATCATCTTCATGGCCTCCTCTGGACCTGCTCCAACGTGTCCTTCTTATGTTGGGGGCCCCAGAGCTGGATGCAGGGCTCCATGTGGGGTCTCACCAGAGTGGAGCAGAGTGGGAGAATCGCCTCCCTCGACCTGCTGATCACGCTTCTTTGGATGCAGCCCAGGGTACGGTTGGCTTTCTGGGCTGCAAGCGCACATTGCTGGGTCATGTTGAGCTCCTCATCAACCAACACCCCCAAGTCCTTCTCCTCAGGGCTGCTCTCAATCCATTCTCCGTCCAGCCTGTATTTGTGCTTGGGATTGCCCCGACCCATGTGCAGGACCTTGCACTTGGCACAGAGTTGAGACTGACTGGCCTGTAGTTCCCCAGGTCTTCCTTTTTTCCCTTTTTAAAAACGGGGGTAATGTTTCCCCTTTTCCAGTCACTGGGAACTTCACTGGACCGCATCTGCATACATCCACATTCAGTCTTTCCACATCAAGCAGATTTTCAGCAAGGGAGTGCCAGGATTACAGGATTACAACATGATGCAGACGCATCAGCATACCTTGCAGGGGGTGCACAGCAAGGAGTACACAGGATTGAATGGGAGAGGCAATGACATTATTTTTTAACATTGGGTGGTTTTTTTCCTGGAACACGAAAAGCTTACCAGTAGCTTCCAGGCAGCTTTTCCATTTGTTTGTAATGTTCTCTCCATTGATGCTGCATCCCAGTAATCAATAAAACTTGATTAAGGATAATAGTGAAAAGCAGCAGCCTGCAACCTCATTAAATGTAAAAATCCAGTATAGAGTGTGGTGACTAGAGTCAAATAATCATGACTTAAGGGACACATATGTGGCTACAGAGTAGAAGAAACTGAACTGATTTTGCCAGGGTTTTTTTCTCAGTGACTTATCCCACCAGAAGGAAGCTGCCACTTCCATGAGCTGGATGTGGAATTACAGCTGGACAGGAGGATAAACCCTACATGAATAAGTGTCTTGTTAAAGATTTGGTTTTGTTCCGGATCAAACCAGAAGGGTTGATTTAGAATGATTGAGAAAACAAAATAATTAAGGGTAAAAAATTGGGTTTGAGGCTGAATGAATGCTTTGCCTAACCTTAAATGAGATATTTTATTTTTGTCTTGAATAGTTTTAAAGATTGTATCCATGATTAAAAACAGTTGACATTTTGGAGTGAAACACCATTCCAAACTTTTAAAAAACGAAATATTTTTTCCTTTGGATATCTTTTCAAGCAGCAGTGTGATGGAATAGGCACATGAATGTAAAGTGTTCTGATCAAATTTGCATTCTTCCACTCCAAGAAGGTCTGGGTGCTGCCAGCTCTATTTGAAGGTCTGTGGTGGAAAGAAGCCTGCATCTTGATTTTTGGGACTGGCGAGACTTCCCCTCTTCAAGGATGATGATAGAATTGGAAAGGTCAGGGTTGACAACTGCAAATTTCTAAAAATTATATTAGTGACTTGAAAATAATGAACTATTGCTTTAATGCAATTGTGGATTCTTTTGATGTGCCTTCTGGTTTGTTAGAGTATTCATAGTTATTTCTCCATCTTTTCTGTACCACTACAAAGGCATAATACTCCCTTTTTCATTAAATTCAGTGTCACCGCTGAGCACTGGGAGCTGTGACTTTAAACAGTAAAGCAACACTGGAAATCCCTAAGGTAGGAAAGTTTCTCCTGGATTGTTTGGTGCTTGTTGGGAATATGGGTATCCGGTGAGAAAAGAGCTGGCTTGCCCCAAGCTACTGCTGTTCTTTATGTTGAAATACTTAATGCTGTAGGTACAGTAGGGGGCAAAACTTCACCTCTGGAGAGTCCTGCCTCGCAAGGTGGGCATGATGGGATTAGAGGTTTGATGAGTGCAAGACTTTGGGATGGTCTGTAGGTGGGGAAGGCTGGCTGCTGCGCTTTATCCCAGCAGAGTTAGGGAACTCTTGGGGTAGGATTTCCCTTGCTCACGTTCTCCAGCGGTGCCTTGTCTCTCTTGTGGCTCTTCAGCTGCAGCATATTGGAGCTCAACCACTGCACCAGCATTAGAGACTCATACTCTCTAAGGTGTTTGTAAAATAAGTAGATTCTGGCTCTCAAATCCATCGTAGCATTAAGGCAATGTTCTAATTATCACATTTTAGAAAGCAAAATGAAACGTTAAAGTAGAGGTACCTGATGGATAACTTACATGTTGGTCACTTACTGTGTCGATGCAAACTTGGCATCGTACTTTAACTTGCCCAGTTAATCGAGGCTGTGTTTGAAATTGTTTCTCTTTTTCTTTTCCCCCAAATGGAAAGTTAAATGCAATCCACTTTCTAGAAGCTGTTTTTAATTTTGACCATCCAGTAACGTGCTCCAGTAATGAAACCTATACCTCTATTTAAAGGTCCTTTGTGTAATTTATAGACCCTATTTTCTTTCCTCATAAATTCCCACCCTTCTTTCTAGGGAGGCAGAGTGTACATTAGCCACTCTCCCAGGAGACTACCATACTGTGCATATAATAACTGAGAGATAATAACTCAGCCTAGTAGTGCTGAGTGCAGTCGGCTTCCAGCACCATGCAGAATTGGGTCCTCAGCTTGACCCCAATATGAGCCAACAAGGGGCTATTTTTCTTCCAGGCAGTACAACTTTTGGCGTGTAATTTTTTCCAAAGCACTGACTCGGCGAGGAGGGGCTGTGGATTTTCCTTTTGCTCTATTTATGCGCAAGTCTCTGACATGAATGGTTCTTTGAAGTGTCTTTAGGATGCTGTAGGGCAACCGTATTCCTCATTTAAAAATATCTTTTAAATGACTAAAAACTTTAGATGTGTGTGTGTATTCATAACAGAATGTAAGCACAAAGATACCGCTGCTAACACGCATAGAAAGTCAGCTTGGTCAAGCTACGCCAGTGTTGCAATTTCTCTTCAGTCCTGTGGTTGGGGACCTTTTAGATTAAATTCATTAGTTCATGGTAGTTTTGAGATGTAACATAAGCCTCCAAAGGGATCTTAAGCTTCTCTTTTTTATGAAAATGAAATCTTCCCTTGGCATTTCTCTAGGCACTTCTCCAGTCACAAATAAAAGGGACACTGCTGAAGGATATTCTGCTGCACACTTAAATGCCAGCAATCCAATTAAAGGAATGTTTAACCTTTTGTAAATAAAGCTATGGCTTGCACTGCCTTTTGGCTAAAGGAAAAAAATTAACTAATTTATTATTAAGCTTCTAACCCAAGACTGATGTATGTATTCACAATATAGTTTACAGCATTATAAGTCCCAGAAGGTCAACTGGCTGCAGATTCAGACACTATGCTTTCCAGACAGCTCTGCTGAGTGATGTCCTTCTCAAAAGCTACCTCTGAGTCTTTTGCAGTCTCTAGTCACAAAAGTCCTGATCCAGATGTTAGACACTTCACAACAATTTTTATATTGCTGGTTTTTGAATATGGATCATTTTCCAATCACAACAGTACACGTGGATTTGGATAGGAATATGTTCAAACTCTGATGTACATTGTTCTAAGCTTTGGTCAAAAAGCATTTTTAAAGATAAACAATTAATTCTAAATCTGGATGTCAATTTTTTGTTACCTCTAGAATATTTAAACAGTGTAGAAGGCTGAGTTATAATTTATCTTTATTGCCTCTTTTGCTGCTACTCAGAAACAATCTGTCAGGGTGTTCTGTCCAGGAAGATTTGGCAGAGACGTCAGACTAAGCCTTGCTCAGCCAGGCCTGGTAGCAAACCTGATAAAGGCTTATAATGGGCATGGAGAGGAGGGGGGGAAAGTTAGACGTTTTCCTGCTTTTCAGCATCCTGTAACTCTGTAGGGCTTTAAATAGAGATCTCTGCGGTGGTAGGAAAACCCATGTAGCAGTTTTGGTGCTAAAGCTGCACTAAGACAAGATACCCAAGTAGAGGCTCTATCTTTTACTAGACTGGTTGATATGCTTAAGATACGTAAGCCTACTTGAATTCTGAAATAGAAGTAGCATGCTTCAAAACTAAATACAACTAGAGAGCAATCGCACAGTGCAGATTTCAAGTCTGCTACTTCAGTTTCAGATCTGAGAAGAACAGCCTATGCGCTGAAAAGCTTGTGTAAGTTTTCCAGCAGTAAGAATTGGTTTAGTCTAGGACATGGCCTCTGTATATGAAACCTGGCTTAACTTTTCTGGATGTATTTCTTGCTTTGCTGTTGTGGCATCCCTGAGAGAGGCTACACGAGAAGCTCTGAATACCTGAGGTGCAGCAGAAGGCGTTTCCGAGGGACCAAGCGACTCAGGCCAGTGGACAGCAGTACTGCGCTTGCTACGAGAGGGCAACAGGCACGAGCTCAGAGCCTGAAGGTGAGCCCCAGCGGTTCAGGATGAATAACGAGCGCCGAGGGTACCTGAGCGCCAGCTGGCTGCGTAGCCCATGCAGCAGTGGCTGGCAGCCTGCGGGGGAGTGGGACAGATGACATTACGCTGCAGTTACCATTTCTCATAGCGCTTTTACTTTTGTCTGCACATTTCATTTGGTCCAAACACTTTGCAAGCAAAGGCTAACAAATACAACTATTCATTATACAGAAAGGGAAGTCCTTTCCTCAGCTAATGTATGTGCATTTGCTGTGTGGAAAAAGGTTAAATGGTAATGAGAAAGATTGGGCAGGAGTCCAGCACTTTATAGCCTTGCTGGGACAGAGCCTGAGTTCTGTATTAACAGTTTTTCTAAATTCCTTGTTCCTGAGGCCACAACATGAGTAATAATAACAGCATAAAGAAGGATGGTGAGCAGCAGAAATGGAGGCCGGTACTGCGCGTTACGATCATGTTAAGACTAAGTTCATTGTTGTTGTGTGGCCAAGACCTAAACAAGTGTGATTTTTTACATTCTTTGTGATCCGCCCCTGTAAAGTGTTTTGTGGCTCTGCGAATGAAAATGGGTTGTATTAGAGACAGGAATTGCCCATGCAGTATTCTGTTTTGTCCCAGCTGACAATCAGACCAAAAGCAGGCCATGTCTCGCCAGCTGCCAAGGTTCAGTAGTGAGGTGCCCTGGAGAACAACACTGAATACAGCAATCAGTGCAGCAAAAGCCTTAAAAAGACATAAAACTGTAAAGAGAGGTTTGCTCCTTCGTGGGATCTCTGGTTCTGGACTGGTTTTGCTTTTGTTTCCCTGTCAATAATCACCAGCAATAAAACTGAAGAAATGAAGATTTCTGTGAAATTGTGTCACCATTGGAAGGCAGCAGGTTTGCCTTCGTTTTGCAAAATTTCTCCAAATGGGGCTTGACTTTGAAAAAACATAAGTCAAATTTAGGGCTGGTGCGAGTTGCATTTTGTGTTACCATACAGGTCAGAAAGAATCTGGCTAGGTTCTTGTGCTATTTCTTTTTTTTTTTTCTTTTGCACATAGTGCACAAATGAGAATGGTTCTGCCTTTGCATAATTGTTTCAATTAGTGGTGGTGTTTGTTTTGTTTTGTTTTTTTTTTTTTTAAACCAGACAGACACCTGCATTCTCCCATCCTCAGTTTCTTGGAAGAACAACAGTGTGGGGGACTTCAGGAAGAACATCTCAGCATTGATTCTTTTTCCAAAGGAAAACAATCGCTTTTCAGGATTTGAGTGCTGAAAGTCACAAAGGGCCGTTTTGATGGTGGTAAGATGTTGCTGTCAGCTGCAACGCCATTTCTGTCTGCAGGCATGGTAAATCAGTGCTGCTCTTGAGATTCCCTGATGCCAATCTAGCACGCTGTGGTACTCATCCCGGCGTGCCACAGGGTGGGCTCCTGAACGTCTGTACCTGGTGGGAACACAGAGGTCCCTTCTCTGCATGTCTGCCGCACTTGTGGTTTGCCAGCTGGCTTACTCTTTTATGTTTGTGTTGCTCCTGCTTGCAACTTGGCAGGGTGTTTTGGGGGGGCTGGGGTTTGTGTGGGGTTTCTTAATTTTTTTTTTTATGTTGCTTGCAATGCAGATATATTTTCTTTTCCCTGTAAGCTATGGAAAAACCTAAAGCTTCTTAAAAAAAAAAAAAAATTAAAGCAATTCAGCTTTTTGAAACTGCATAATTGAAGAGCTCTGAAATAATTGGCTTATTATAGTGCACCCGTAAAAATGAATTTGCATCTCATTTATGAAGTATTAGATTCCCTATTACATGAGACTGATTGTTCTTAATGTGACTTGCATGTAATTTAGCATTCTTTACTCAAACACTTTGTAGCTAAACACTGGGGGTGGGAAGCTCATTCCAAAATCATGGCACTCGAACTTAGATTACGGAGCATTCACAACTGGATCCTGCACGGTGTGTTCTCGGCACGCTGTTTGTCTCTATTCCCATCCCATTTACACACCGTATTGCAGAAGCCCAGATTACCCAAGTAATTTTTTCCTTCCCTCTTTGCCACTGTTAAGGCCTGGTCACACGGCAGTCAGAAGTGCGATTGCTGAAGGCAAACATGAGCTGCAAGTACCCAGGTAATCACCCAGTGCCGTGGACGCGCTTTCGCAGCGTGTGTCAGAGCCTTCACTGACAGCCACCCGGGAAGGCGACAGGGACGTTCCCGTTTGCTGCAGCCACGCTGCCAAGCGCAGCACAAGCGTGGTGCTCAGATCACCTCTGGAGTCCCCGCCATAAGGGTGGTTGGGGGGCCCTTCCCCAGAGCTCAGCAGTGCTGCCCGTGGTCTGCCTGCTGCTGGTTGTGGTGAAAGCGGTGGCTAAACTGCGGAGCGGTGTGCTGTCGCCTGAGCTAACCTGTCTGACAGAGGGCTATAGGTGCCGCGGGTGTTGGTACTGGAGTTACGCTGGTGATCGTTCCCCTTCACGGGGAAGTGTGTGAGGATTGCTGGGTGAATGCTTTCCAGCTGCTGGGCTGGGAAACCTGCATGTATCAAACTGCTGGAAATACCCCCTGTAATGCTCCCGAAAGCTATTCCGTTACATCTGAAACAGGCTGCTAACACAATCGGGAATCACAACCTCGCCGTGGGCTTCCATCAGCGTCTCCGGTGTGTAGGCATTAGGTGAGGTGATTGTAAAGCCCAGTCTTGATATCTGTGACTGCATTTTGGCCCGAAGGAGAGGCAAAGATGATGACAATAACAATGCAGCAAAACGCAGGGTCACCTTGCGGAGGAGGATTCTGGGGGAGTGATTGTAGAAATAACGTCACTCGGTTGAAGGGAAGGTGACAAGCAGGCCCCGTGCATGAAGTTCTGCAGAGTTACTGAACTGTAATTTCAGAATATTTTATTTACTGTAACTAGTACATGGCAAAAGAAATGACACACCTACGTGCTCTCCAATAGACACAAAAAATGTCATGGTCTTAGTAAGAGACTAACGTTAGCGCCTCTTTGGACACAGCCAATTAAGAAAATATTGATGCGAACTGTTTAGCATGAGCCACTGTAGCAAGCCCTGGGGTCATAGGTTTGAATATCAGTGGTTCCAAAAATACTTGGATACTCCTGCGTGCATTTTTGTCAGAAAGCAAGTAGAGAATTGAGTTTTTAATCGACCCTTTTGTTTAGCTGACGGAACATGTGCTTTAATCCAGCGCCTGATCCTGCTGCTTCTTTTGGGGTAGCAGGTAAGTGGCACGCTGGGTGAGGTAAGGGGAAGGAGTTCTGGATTGAAAAATTGTAAAAGGACCTTATGCTCCTTCAGACAAAATAAAATATGTACAATTCTATTAACTTCAGAAGAGTAACTAGCAACATTGAGAGCAGTTACATCAGAACAGCCCTGAAATACTTTGTTTCATTTGCCTTTCTTCTTGATTGTAAATCCTCTCTGAATTTCTGTTCAGCCGTACAGTAAATACAGCTGGAAACATGTGATACCCCAACAGCCAGGGAAGCAGAAATTACCCCTGCAGTCCTCTAATCCCTCTCTTCCACTAATTTATAACAGGTTAAATTTGGGCTCAGATATGTGGACATACTGCACCCTTAAGAGCTGCCATTTTATGTAGGGAAATTATTCTGTTTATAGATTAGAGATGTGTCAGTACCGATCCCGTGTGTTTCTGGGCTGTCACATGCTGTTGGGGGAGCAATTACTCCCAGTCCGAGTCAAGCCTTACTTTGGGGCCAAAGCTAATGCGGGACATGGCGCTGCAGAAACAGGGGCTCTGCGTCTCAGGAGGTCAGGGAACAGCCCCTTACTGCTGCTACGTTAACATATTTCTGCTGCTTCGTCCTTTTACTGTATGGCAGCCTTTGTTATTGTTTTGTTTAGAGCTGGCTTTACACCTCGGAACCTGTGAAAGGTTGTAATAAGGATTCAGAGTTCAGGGGTTAAGCAGAATTGATCTGTGAGCTTTTCCAAGATGGGCACTCTGCTGCCCTGGCCTTTGAAGGATAAATATCTTACTCAGACAAATCCACGTCGCTTTTCAGAGCGACTCGGTTTGCTGCACAGCTGCTGTCAGGGAGCGTGCCTGCTGCGGAGACTGCCGCCATAAGGCAGGGAAGAACAGGCTTCTGCTGCTTTTGGGGGGAAGGTGGAAACACACATTTTCAAAGCAGCTAGTTGTTTTATAAAAGTCTGTTTTTAGTTCCAAAATAAACAGGTTTTCAGTCTGTTTCCATCTCAGAAGGTAGATTCTAGGCACAATTTAAAAGGTTCCTTTCAGCTTTCACTAGTTGGCAATCAAAAGCACCCATCAGCCTGGATCAGTGTATTGGGTTTGCGTGGCAGGGGGGCTACGGGGTGGCTTCTGTGAGAAGCTGCCAGAAGCTTCCCCCGTGTCCAACAGCGCCAATGCCAGCCGGCTCCAGGACGGACCCGAGCCCATCAGCGATGGTGCTAGCACCTCTGGGATAACGTATTTAAGAAGGTGGGGGCGGGGGGGGGGAAGTTTGGGTCTATTTCTCATTATCCTACTCTGATTTGATTGGTAATAAATTAAGGTAATTTCCCCAAGTTGGGGCTGTTTTGCCTGTGAGGGTAAGTGGTGAGTGATCTCTCCCTGCCCCTATCTTGACCCATGAGCCTGTTGTTATATTTTCTCCCCCCTGCCCAGCTGCGGAGGGCAGTGATAGAGCGGCTTTGGTGGGCACCTGGTGTCCAGCCAGGGTCAGCCCACCACAATCAAACACGTTAATTCTCTGCTTTGGCTTAAACTCCTAGTTGTGAGTAGAGAAAAAGTGCATATGGAGTAAGGGCTGTAAGATCTATTCCCTCTCTCCCCCTTCTTTTTTTTTTAATATGTGTATTTTATGAGGAAAGGTTCATTTCTCCCACCAGAGTTAAAGGTTACATTGCTGGAGTTTCTTTTTGGAGAAAACCCATTTCAATCGTGCCTCACCATACTAAGCTGCAAGTGCCTGGGGGTTAACTGCTCTGGCTTGTGCACCAGTACATGGTGAGGCATCTTCTGTCTCCCAGCACGTGCTTGAAATGGAGGGAGCAAAGAGGTGGGAAAATGTTTGTCCTCATGCAACAGAGGTGCAGCGAAATCGTGTGGCTTCGCCGGTGCCATGCGGGAAGCCTGCGGCGAGCAGAGAACTGCATCTCCTGGAATCGCATGTAGCTCTTGTCTCCTGGAAGCAGCATTGCTGCTTGTTTGCAAACACTGCTGTTTGTTTTCTAAAGCATATATTTAAAGGACACACTGTGATTACTAATAAACTAAATTAAAAGGGCAAAAGCTGGAGAGAGACAGTAGAGGGAAATTCTTATACCTGTTATCGTGTTCATTACTCACCACTGTTTGTGTTTTTTCACTGCTACAGATCACCACACAGACATACCGCTAATTATCTGTGCAGGAGGTCATTTTTGCATGCTAAAGGAAAACACTGGTATGTCTTGCTAATTTGATTTTAATATCTGTGCCATGCTATTGTTTGGCCTAGAAATTAGATTGCTTTTTACTAATATAATTGGCTAATTAAAACATCTTCTGTAGGAGATGGGGAAGATACCCACAGTCCTTATGTGACTTGGGACATAATAAAGTAAACATGAGTCTGTTCCTAATCCAACAAGAGCTCATTTAGAGCACAAAGGAAGGAGTACCCTCAATACAATTTTCTTAATAAGTTTTTGAGATAATTCAGGGTCTAGTCTTCCACCTTTGAAGTGGAGATAGGAACACTGGAACTGAGAAGACCCAGCCCTGTAGGACTTCTGTGGCAATACCTAACAGGTAGTTAACCACTATCAATTCCGTATATTTGCAGTATGCTATATCTGTAGTCATTATAAGTTCCCTACCTGGGGCTAGTTGTGAAGATGTAAAGCAACAGAAGAGTGAAGTTGCACCAAAACATACTCCCTCTGTCCCAGCAAGTAAAACATGCCTGGTTTTGCGACCTGACCATACAAACTTGGTATTTCCTTCCTTCCCTGCTCCCACTTCCCACCTGCTCTGAGTCCCTGGAAGGGGAATCACACTGGGGGGAGGCACTGCTTTCCTCTCTCCCTCTGGTTAGAGATGGCATGGGGCAGACAGGTGAGGAAGGGACAAGTGTTGCCTCTGCTGTAAGAGTGAAGATGGAGCAGCGTGGGAAGTGACTTTCAGTAAACAGATCACCACCTTGTCTCAGATCCCAGCTGCAAGTCACAGCCTCCTTCCCCCAGGACGCTCACTGGATTCCACCTTCCACGTCATCCTTCAGACAGGACTCAAGGAAAAGTCCCGTCCTAGACAATCTATCTTTGAGCCTGGAAAGAGTTTGAGACTTATGCTAACCATATTTAATTTGTATGTGCAAATGATTCTAACTAAATGTAGGCTTCCCTTAGTATCTTCAATTAAAAGCTCTGGATGTACTCCAAAGTTACAAATTCCTTCGCTAAGCCAGTAGGGAATGATAATGAATTATTGCTAATATAGCCATAAAGCTTTTATTTGCATAAGTAATATGAAGCTAATGTGTGGGTAAAATTAAACTTTAAAATGAAATATTATTAAAACAAAACTGTTAATGAATTTGGACACATTACTGAGCAGGTATATTTGGCAGCTGGCTAGAACAGATAACTCTAATAGAGTCTAGTTGAATCAAAATCAATATTGAACATTACATAACACATTGAAGATAGTTTAGCAAGTTATATGTGCTTGTCTTATCAATTCTGATGTGCTTCATCATTGTTAGCTTTCACAACCATAACTAAAGCAAAAGAAGGTGTCGTAACGCAGGAAGGAGAACCAAATCCATGAATTTGAGTATTTCATTCTCTTTGTTACCGTTAGATCGGCTTGAGAGAAGATGCTCTGAATTCTCACTAGTATGGAAGAGAAGATTGAAAGTCCCGTTGTAAGTAGATGATGGATATATATGCTGCCTATACCAGCAGTATTATTGTTGTTATTATATTAAGATTGTTATTACCAAGGCTGGACTTTTTTCTTCTTGAAATGTTTCACTAATCATTTTCCACTCTTTTTCATATTGCAGAAGTCTTTCCTCTATCCCTTGCAGATACTTTGGGCTGCAATGGTTCAGGGGAATTACTCCAGACTAAAATAATCTTAAGACCAGAATAGTATTAAATACAGGAACTTACTCTGACATAGTGAATTCTGCCTCTGTAAGTAAGCTGTAGAAAGATACAGGGTGCAGTATTTTGATCAGTTTTTTCTTCCACTATCACACATGAAACAGAATCTAAGCAACAACTCTCTCTGTTGGCATATGGCATTGTGTGCTCTTTATGGTGACTTCTTGACAAAAAAAATGCAGAGTAACTGCTGCGATTGCCTTGCTCGTAACTCTTAAATGTGTACATCAGACTTGCCTCCATTTCACTCGTGTACAAGCCATGCCGCTGCCTTTCACACACATTACTCATTTACACAGGCTTAGCATTACTCCTGGTTTATATCCAGCTGCTCCAGTGCAGAAAGGTTCAGTTCCAGTTACATCGCTAGGCTCCTGTGCTGCCCTTTTTCTGTAAAGCAACGCACACAAAACTGTTTTAAGCGACCCCTGGATGTTTTATCAAGATATCCCAAGCCTGCTCACTTTTGGGGCTCGACATGGACCATATTGTGCCTGCCTACCTTGTCTGCCATTGAGACAAGATGGAGTCATTGAATGTTTGGACTAGCAGAGAAAGAAGCATTTTCAGGGCTAGAGGTTTCATTATCGGGTCTGAGAAACGAATTCATTTTCTCTTTGTGCAGGAGGATTCTGTACTTCACCTTTTTTGCAGAGGCCAAAACTCTGACACCTGAAAACATGAAAGCTGTCAGCTCTCAGCTGGTGTTTCATCCCAAGTGGAAAGGCCTGTGTTGACTTTAACTATCTGAGAATTTGGCCATATCTGTGTTCTTTCAGAACAGGTGCTTCAGAAATAACCTAGTGAAGTTGTTGCATTTCTGTGGGGCTTGCGTACCTGACCTACATACACAGCTTTGAAAATTCCAGTTCTTAGGAACTAAGGTTGAATTCAGCGTTGCTTTATGATGCAAAAAGCACATTAGGTTTTCCTTTATTTTTTCTCTATATTCTATATGAATAGTTTTGGTGAAAAAAATCAGGAGATATTCCCCCCAGTGTTTCATTTCAGTTACTTCTGCTGTTGCTTGCACAGGATGAAATTGTTTCCCTTTCTGTACTAAGAACAGACTGTGAAGCTGTAACCGAGCTGGATCTGGACGGTATGGCCAATCAAGCTGGCTAGCTTGTCGTTTATAGTTTGAATCTTACATGTGTGATAGCCTTACTGCTGTGGGACACTGGTGTATTTTCTGTCCAGAAGAAGAGATTGAGACTTGGGATACCAAGTGTCATCTACCATTTTGCAGATATCTTTTCCATTTTTGCACATATATGTATTAAGTTTAGCATTTTTACCTGATGTTATGCATATAACTTGCCAAACTTACAAGTTACATCTTTTGTTATTCATAATGTTTCCTAACTCAGTGATCAAGGGGAAAAGCAGTAGCAAGCTGGCTGTGTTCATCCTAAGTATGCTGCAAAGACTAGATGCAAACTGTGTCTTTGCACCACAGAGGAGACTGCAGAGTTTGCAGGCAGGTTATTAATTTTGGGGAGAGCGCTACCCAGTTTTCCCACCTACCCGGGGCTTGTTCCGTCAGGGTGTACCAACTCAAAGGTTTCTAATGTGGGCATCTGCCTTTGGCACAGCTCCATACGCCTCCCTTGTGCCAGGGCTATGCTGTGTGATGGGCAGCGGGGCTGAGCTGATGCTGGGTCGACAAGTGAGCTAAATCCCTTGGTGTGGGGGGAAAGGAGTCGACAGAGGCTGCTGACGCTGGTCTCTGATTGACCCTGGGACCCAGCCTTGAGCCTGGCTCAGGCACAACCCCTGTGGCAGTAAGACACAGGGACCTTTGCTCCCAGCTTACCCTGTCAGCTCCCTGGGAAGCGTACAATGTGTCTTATAGGTCTTGCCTGTTCTAAGCTCTTGATACAATCAGGTCGTGAAGGTTGTGCACCCTGAATGACCAGGTTGCTTAATTTTGTCAAAACGAAGTAAACAACTCATTCTGTTCCCTGGAGACTGTGTGAATAAACAGGGAACAATAGGAATAAGCCCTAAGTGTGTCGGACAGGAGGCATTTCTAATGCCTTCACTGAAACACACCTGTGCCAGCTTTCCCCAGAGGAAAATTAGGCGTTCAGAGCATGTAAGTCCTAAACAGATGAAGATGCAGGCCATGCTTTTTAGATCTCTGATTCAGCAACAGCTGAGTGGATTTAAATTGTGCTTTTGATAAACAGATAAGCACAAACTGTGTCTCTCTGCTGATAACCTGAATGTCAACTTTCAGCCTTGTGCAATTGGAACTGCTGACTTATTAAACCTTGGAAATTGGGCTTGATAATGAAAATAGCAACTCAGTGAACCTTAATTACAGTTGCAGCTCTGGCCATGGCCTACCTTTTCACACACAAGAAGAATTCAATATGAGAGGGTGAGCACAGTAGAAACAATTTGTCATGAATGGTATTAGTTGGGAATGTGGGCTTCCTTCACGCTGGCCACCCGTCTTTGTCAACCTGAGAAAAGTTATTGAAGTCAGTGGGGCAGTGTCAGCACTAGGAGAGTAAACCAGAAACTACGATTAACCTTTTTTTGTGCCGTGTTTTCAAGAGTCAGGTTCAGTATCTCGGTGGAAACGGGCCTGTTGTACTGCTTTGTTATTAAGGACGCTCGGGAAGATTTGACAAAGTGGTGTTACAAAGTTAAACCACAAGTGAATGTTCAGATGTGAGTTTACTCAGTTCTGCTTTCATTCGCTACTGCGCCTCAGTTTTAGAAGAATTTGAATACTGAAATGTATGTCATCATTTTGAAATGCTTAGAAGACAAGGCCAATGTTTCATCAATTTATGTTTGTCCCAAATGGCCTTATATATCTGAGAGTGTGCTTGAAACTCTGGATTATAGGCATAAAAAGATGAATAGAATTGTAATGATTTGCTGTAAAAGAAGACTAAGATTTGGGGAGTACGATGAAAGCCAGCTATAGCCTAAGCATTTTTCTTCTCTGTAGTTCTTCAAAGGAGTACAGTGGCAAAATCAAAAGAGATGGCAAGGATATGTTTTATATTACTATACAAAAGCAAACAGATGGTTTACTTTTTCTCCTCTTTTAAATACGTAGCTGCTACAGTCTCATTATATCTCTTGGAATGATTTCAGATATCAATTTATTTTGCAAAACTGAACTGATTGAATAATAGGTATATCACAATTTCAAATCAATTAGAAATATCACTTGCCAGAGGAGCTGATGGTTTACTTGAATGTCAATAATAAAACTGTATAAGCCATTAATTATTTTGGACTATTTAACATTGTTACATTTCTCTGTACCAGGGACAGTTGTGCTGATATTAGTTGGCAGGAGCTGCTAGAGATGGGCAGGCTCATTTATGACGAGATGTAAAGTAGCTCTCAGGGGGCTGTTGAGGGGGTTTCTTTGTCTCTCGGTGCTTCTGTGAGTGATTCCCTCCCGACAGCTGCTTCTGAACTTTATCCTTTCCTCCTTGCTGTCCTGCTCAGCCCTCGCCGCTAGAAGGAGGACAGATGTAGGGTGCTTGCTTTTGGCTTCACTAAGCTGCCTTCCATGCATGCTCATTGCTGCTTTATTTTTCCTCCTTTTTTTTTTGGTATTTGTTATTAACTTAGTATCTTATTCTCTCTTCTGCATCAAGAAGTACAAGATATGGAAAGATGAGTACTTTTGTTTCTTTTCTTAACTGTAACGAAGTGTTCTGCCTAGAACAGTTTCTTGTAACCTGGTTTGTCTCTCATAATGATGTATTTCATACACGTTCTCCTGAGGGAAAAAACTATCCCTGACAATCTAATTTCTTAGAGAAGGGGATTGAATAAGGTGATATATGTGGGTTTTAAAAACCCAGGTGAAATACAGTGTTATCAGTATCCTTCCTAGAACACTGTTGATTTTTATCATTTAATCTGTTATTAGTTCAAAACATGATTGTTTCCTTAATCTGCAGTACATTGCCCCATTGGGTCCCGCGACACAAAAGCACTTGCTTAAACCTGTTTCTGTTTGATGAAGCAACACTTCTGTAGCTAACTCTCACGGAAATTAGTTGACCTCAAATGTCTGCACAAGGTGTTGCCATTTCTACTAGGCCATGAGCGCGCTTTAGGAATGTGCGCTGCCTTCCTAATTAATCATAATTTTCAACACAATACGTCAATAACAGAACCACGCAAGAAAGGACTTAGCGCACAACAGGAGAACATGCAGTTCTTACACTGCAGGACAGGACATGTTTTATGGACTTTTGAAAATGTCTAATTTGCAGACTGCCTGGCAGCTGGCTTGCGGCGGTTTGAGCTATAGCCTCCTGGCTCTTTAACAGCAAGGAAGAGCTGGGGTCAATTTGTATGGTGTTGCATGAGAAAATTTGCAAACAGATAAATAAATATTGTCTTTTTCCCTTCCAGGGGGATCTGAAATAGGTTGAGGTGTATGAATTGGGCTGAGCTTTGCCTACAGGAGACGAGCGCCGAGATCCGAATGGAGGTATGTACTGAGGGCAGCCCCCCAGCTGCCAGGCCCCCCGGTGCTGGACAGGACAGGAGGCTCAGTGAACCCCAAACCAATTTCAAGGTTTTTTGCATTGTGTATTTGCAGTTTTATTTCAGTGGCAGCTGCTCAGGTTGTGGAAGTGCAGATTTTTAATGTAGAGGCAGGGGAGAAGTTTTTCCAACCCCTTTAAGGAACCACCTCCTCTCTAACAGTAGCAGTAGGAGCAGCACTGAAAAATATGGCCTAATTCATTGCAGGCCCAGGTCTTCTGTTAAGGGGCTACACTTTGTTTCAAGATCCTGAGTCATGAAACAGGTCTTGCACATAGGTGCCTGGGAGACTCTGCAAGCGTCCGGAGGTTCCCAGTGCTGAGGTGCCTGCTCTGTCCGGCTCCACGCGGTCCTCCCAGGCTGCCAGCACTGCTGGCCGGCTGCGGGGGGGCTGAATTGCGTTGAATTCCACTTTGTTCTGCAGTCACAGCTGCACGCACATGGATAAGCGAGTTGAAAGGTAGATGCTTTTGTAGTTTAATGTGTGTCTTCTGCTGAAATGCATCCAGGGCCTCCTACAGAGACATCTTTAGTTACAGCAAATCCGATGGGCTGTGTGTGATTTGAGTCCTTCAGGACAGACCAAGAGCAGAGGGGCTGAGCTAATTCTTCCGTTTCCTACCTGTTGTTTTGCCGAGGGCTGTAATAACACAGTGTGGTATCATCCGCACTGGGCACAGTCTGACTAGCCAAAATGATGGCCTTTGGCCTCAGACTAAAACCGAGAATAGTATTTATGTTGATTACAGAGTTTAAGGTGCCTCGGTAGCTTTGACTCTGACCCTGATCAGTCTTGGCTCACAGGAAGCTGGTTTTGGCTAGGGCAGAGGTAGTTCCTGGCTTGGTATTCCCAGCAACCTCTTACCCTACTGAGCTGCAGTCGGTGAGGTCAGCTGGGGTCTCTGCACAGGTTTTTGGGCTGGGATTTTGGGGGTTTGGTGGTTTTTTATCATTGTTGTGTTCTGTTTTTATTTGCTTCTGTTGGCACTGATCTCTGGAAGACAGTAAAAATATTTATTCAGCATAGGCAGGGTGACAGATATCTCTTGTATGAAGAACTATTTGATGAGCTGTTAGTTTTGAGTGCCTTTCCTATTCATTGAACTAATTAGCTCTACAAATCTTGCTGTCAACCAGTCATATAGCCACTTATTTATTTTCCCATGTGCAGAATTTTTACTTTGCTGCATATACACAGAGCTATAAAACCAAATGCACCAAAAATTGTCTCTTAGTTGGATATAAATGGAAACAAAATACGCTTGGAATTATTATTACATGTGCCATTAATTTTTATTTGGACTGTCTTATAAAAATGCCAAGCTGCTTTCATTGTTTTTCACTGTTGCACTCATGTAAATGTAGGAAAGTTGTTGAGTTTTTTTTCTTTTAATGCTGTTTCACTGTCTTCAGTGGGAGAGTATGAAAATGACTATGTCTAAGTCAGGGGAGAATGGAGATGTTAATGCTTGCCACATGGGTACCTGGAATCTGCTGTCACCAATTGCCACGTCTCTAAAATTATTGCTTGGTTTTAACCTCCTCTTGTGCTTTCTCTCCTTCTGCAAGCTTTGCATTTTTGGCAGCCTTTTAAACATCATAGTGAGTGGAGTTAAGTATTTAATGCAATTAAAGCATTTCAAGCTCATGAAAATACAGCCTGCAAGACTGGCCTGTGTTGTGTTTAGTCACAGTGAGTCTGGTCGTTTCTGGCAGTGACGGTGCAGAGGGCATTCTAATGGAAGATATCTAGAAAATGTACTTTGTGGGAAAGAAAAACATGAATTACGTGATTCCTGGCAGAAATGCCTCTTGTGGTGTGATTGCTGTGGCATTTCGGATTTGGGACAGGAGCATGTGGGCTCTGGAGACTCAGCAGTATTCATCAGTAACCAATGCTGCTCTTACAGAACTCTGAAGTGGGGCCTAGGAAGTATGTGATCACCCCGTGAAATGTGCCCAGATGTTTCATAGCTGTGTAGTTGCCTACAAAAGTTGCCAGTAATCCCTGGAAGCTGTGCAACGTGATGGCCAACTGGAATTGTACTGCCTGCTGGGAAGGGATTTTCTGTTTTGTAACCCGATGTCTTCCAAGTCATCACAGCCACGATTCCCCTTTGACATATGCAGCATCCTCTGCTCCTGAGCATGGAGTTCATGGAGACTTTTGCCAGTTGCAAACCTATGCCCTCAGTGGTCTGGTTTGTAACGGGCCACGTGGCATTTATTTCTTTTCTCAAGTTAGACTTTTTTTTTTTTTTTAAATGCTGGTGTCTTCTTGTGTCCCCCCCCTGCCCCCCAGTACAAAAATCTCAAGTACACCTCATTTTGGAAGCAGATGTAATGGAATTGTGTAGGATCCACTACAAGCACAAATTGAACTGTGTTTGAAAGCAAGGAAGCATTTACATTTTTGTCCTTCCCACCAAAGAAAGCCCAGTTCAGATGAAGCATAGACAAACAGCATGTGCAGACCAAAGGCAATGAGTGGTGAAAGCATAGCTGTAAAATGGAAAACTGCTAAATAGAACTGCACTAATTAGCTATAGAGTGCTCTTATTTGACTATTTGAAATGTGTGCCTGATTTTGATGCATGAACTTCAAAAAGGATGTTGGTAAATTGGAAAGGATTTGGGAAAGAGTTACAGGAAAGATTTGAAAATCATGCCATCTAAAGAGAGACTTAAACTCTTAATCTCTATATCTTGTTTGAAAAGAAGAATAAAATATTATTTGAGGAAGAGATCTGTGATAATAACGACTGTTTAATCTAAAGTTAGAAAGCACAAGAGCAGTGTTGGGCAGCCGTAGCTAGACATGGTTAAGCCATACAGTTTTGACTGCGGGTGTAATTGAAAACTTGAGCAGCTTCAGAGTGTTGGGCATTGTCTGCTGCTTGAAATCTGTGGTCAGGACTGAATCCTCCAAGCAGTAGATCTGATGGAGTTGCAAAACAAGTGCTCTGGTTTGTGTTAGACAAGGCAGATGATCATAATGGAGCAATGGGAAAAATAACGTACCTAATTTTCAGATGAAATTTGACAAGTTTGGGAATGTAGCTAGGTGATGTGGCTGCCTCCGATACCTGTGGAAGATACTCAGTCATCAAGATGATGGCACTAAAGCAAGAACTAGTAAGCTGAAAATTGTGAGGAACACTTTAGGCCTGTGGTTTTGGTCCATTCTCTGTTGATTCTCTTGATGCATTACTAAATGCTGAGGTGTTGTTAAAGAGATTAAAAGAAACATGATCCCTTCTCTAAAGTGTGTGATACCTATCTTTGGGGAGAAAGAAGCCTATGGATGATGGAAATACATTTAAACCAGTACAAAACCCTTGAGTTAGGACTCTTCAATGTCAAGTTCTACCTAAGAGCTCCGATGAAGTGGGGCTGCCTTGTGGAAAGTCTGTTGCAACCCGTGTGCATACACTTTTGACAGTGGTGTGGTGGGAGATGGGATGGGGACAGGAAGAAGGTTTGAAACATTGGAAATGAGAGGCTTCAGGTTTTGTATTTTAATGTTTTGCAGGTACTAATTTATCCTGGCAAAGCCTCCTTTCTCTCTGTGCCATTTTTGTTACCATAATGCTTCCTTTGCATTCTGTCTCTTCTTCTTAAACTTCTTTCCCATCAGCCAGACCTCATCCTATGTCAGTTCTCTGCTCAGTACACTTTTGATTGGGAAATTTTGTAAATTTTCCTTCTGTAAATGTGCAGGTATACACAAGAGACTTAAGCTGTTTGCTGGTTGCGAGTGAAACCAGACATGCTTGACTTGTGCTGGAACAAACAGAAATAGGACTTGAGCTATAACACCCAGGCTGTGCTCACCTCGAGGTCAGAGGCATTTAGAACTAGGTTATAACTTGGGCCCACATCAGGTTATTAACAGCAATTCTGAAAGGATACATCTGTCGATATTAACTGACCTTGCTATTCAGAAATCTCTCTTCTTTGGCACTTCAGCCCCTCTTGGTCATCATGAGAGCGCAATACGTTATTTTGATTTGCTTTCTTTAAGCATCTGGTCCATGCCGTTGTTTCACCTGAAGCTTTCCTTGATAGAAAACGCTGTTACAGTACCAAGCTCATCACAACTTCTGAAAAGAAGAATAATAAACAGCTTGTTGAGGTAAATGGAAAGATTTCGCTTGGGCTCTGTGGGCTTTCGATCAGAGAGGTTAATCAGAAAGGCATTTAGACATATGCCTAAGGAATAGAAATTGGCTTTAAAGGGAAATACATACTACATTAGAATAAATTACAAGGTAATGTGATTTGGTAAAGTGAGGTTTATAACAGTGGAAACTGGAGTGGGCTTTTAATCCGTGATGCCTGTTCATTTATTTTAATAGTGAGTTTACAAAACCTACTGTAAAGCAGACTATAAAAGATGTAACTTATTTAAATTACACTTTAAAACCAAAGAATTTCTCTGTACCCAGTTAAAAGGAAGCATGGCATTATGCTAAAAACATATATCCTTACAGAATGTTCCTTGGGGTGGCAAATCTCAGTGGTGTCATTTTTCAGATGTGTTTGATTATAAGTCATGCTTGTACCTCAAATTATAGGAAACTGAGTGTTCAGTTTTATGCTTATAAGGGATCTTTTGAATTTTAATTCAACTTACAGCACGTGTAATATTTTCTTTAGTCCTAACACGTCGTTGTCAACTCTACAGAGTATATTTCAGAACAATTTTGAAACATTTCTTTGCTAGTAAGCACTTCTGTCTTGGCAATGCTAGAAGTGCTTTTCCGTATCAGCAACAGTGCATGAATGCTGAAAACTCACTAGAGAATTGTGCTGCGTTGAGAGAGATTCTAACTCAGCAAAGCAAATGCATAACTGGTAATTGTATTTAGGAAGTTACTATAGTAAAATTAAGAATTAGTCATCTTTGATGCAGAATTTAAGTCTTATACACATTTTTCACATCCCCAAATTTCTGAATAAAAGTACATACTAGGAGAAATTATTACAGAACAAAGTCCTCCCATGACACTTACAGCACTCTTATGACCTTTGAATCTGGTTCTGTTTCTACATCCTGTAGTCAGGATGCTGCTAGGGAAGAATTTACTGGTTTTAAACTGTAGTTTCTAAAATGGCTTATTTGCACGTAGGTCCACGTGGCAGCATCCAGGTGAGGTATCTATATGCAGAAGCACCACTGTGCTGCTTCACCGGGGGCATCCAGATTTAGTCCTGAACTGCAAAAGTTTCAAGAACTGTCAGAGAGATCAGAGAGGAGTATTTGCCTGGAGAACACACAAATTATGTTCCATTTGTAGCAGTGTATTTACATTTCTGTTGTATTCTTATACTAAGTTACAACATCTTTGCATTGCCTCCACGACCAGAGTTCTTACTCTTTCCCCAACATGTGAGCAAGTATTTGAAAGCTGATGTGGTTTTTTTTCCCAGACAGATTGTCAGATCTGCAAGCGTACCTGTTGTAGGATGTAAATACAGTCACAAATTGAAGCAACATTTTATTATGTTTATCAGAAAAACTTATACTGAGGAAAGCTGAGGCCATTTTTTATGTTGATAGTCATCATTTAGCATTTAGCAGCTATAATAAAATTTGGGGAAGCAACCAGTGTTCTCAGGGAAACAGTGCAAATCTCTCTGGAACTTTATTGCCATGCTGGTTAACTCTGCAGGAGGAGGTGGGCCAAGCCTCTGGGAGGGCTACGCTGAATACTGTATTTAACAGGAGAGGGTAAAAAAAAGCCTAGTAAAGTTTTTAGTAATCTTGCCTTGAAGGGTAATTTTCTTGTCAACTATATAATTAATGCACCATACATTACAGTAGTCCATTGTTATTCTAGAATGCCGGGATACATTTCAAACTGAATAGCTGTTTAACAAAACACTTGGCAGATTTATTACCCTTAGGTGATTCTGTCAGTCAGCATTTTCACATGTTTAGCCTGAAGTAGGCAGAATCAATTTTGGTATCTATTTTGTGAAATGCCGAGCTGTTTAAATTAAACCACACACACATGCACAACCCCCTAGAAAATCAGGACTTGTATTGGATCTTCATCTATTAGCAATGAAACAAGAATTACCCTTGCAAGCTCCTTGGTTTTTTCCCTCCACAGTCAAGGCGTTGTCTGCCACTTGCTGTATCTGCGAAGGGGTATTTTGTGGTCATTTTCAGATAGTCTTGAACGTTATGTTTGTCTTTTGCGTTACTTTACAGAACACTTGGCAGCTTCAGAAACTAAGGTTCAGCAATAACTGTGCATGTAATGGAAATCCTTAAACAGGGAGACATCATGTTGAATTTGCTGTTGCCAGTTCTGCAAAAGAATTCAAGGTGCAACAATATTGGAGGGAAGTGAATTTAATAGGGTATCATGCCTCTCATGATAGGCTTAGAACTTCTTCTAAAAAAAGGTTAGTTTAAGTTTCTTGATACAAATTATTAGGATTTCAAGGATGGAAATGTATTATTTTTATTTTTCAATAGGAGGAGATACAGGGTGCAGGTAGGAGCTGTGTATAGCCCAGGGATGAGGATACAGGTAAAAGGCGGCAGGTGAGAAACAAAAAACGTATGTTGCACGTTTGAAGACGCAAAACATCACATAATCATATTCTCACATTTTGATTGTTGAGACAGCAAAATTTTCCATTCTTTTTAAATACTCTGTGAAATATTATTGGAAATTTGTTTACTTTAACTTAAAACGAAAAGGGAGTACATTCACTATATCCAGTTTTCCCTCACTGCTACCTTTCTGTCATATTTCTTTTGCTACTATGCTTTCTGGTTTGTTGTTTTAGTTTTGAAGTTTATGAACTGCCAGAGCTGTAATTTCTTTCCTGTTTCACAATAGATATCTTTGCTAGAGGCTGAAAAGTCAGCAAAGGCAGGAATGGGGAAGGAGTCTTAGTTCCCACACCTGACCTTAATTGATCTTCTATTAACAGGTTTGAAGGGAGGGAATTATAATTAAAAAATATGAACAAGTAATTCTTCAAGCATTCAAATAGTTTTTAAATGCTTGTTTTTCACTTATAACTTCAAGAAAAAAAGAGAAAAGATATGTTCACTGCATGGCATAGCCTTGAGAGGAGGAAGAGTGTGTGAAATAAAAAGATTCTAGATGAAAAACTTCAGTGAGCTTAAAAAAAAAAAATTCCCACAAGTTGGGCACCTAGGTACGGCACCTGCTGAACTGCCTGTAAGATCACATTCACTCATCAGAGAAACCAAGGTGCATTAAGTAGGCCAGGTGTGTCACTGGGAGATTGTTCCAACGTCAATCATTGTCACCTCTAACCCCAGCTGGTGGCAATCCATCTGCACTTGTCAGCCGTGATGGTGGTTATATTCACTCGTGCGTTAAGCTGGCACAGTAGTCCACTGTGAATCTGACAGTAGCACTAGACCTTCCCACAGGGAGAGGCTTCTCAAATATGAGTAATTTAGCTAGCTTTAATTAAAGACCAGCACATACACATGCATATGAAGCAGTAGCTGGTGGACAGCTTCCTTGGGAGCTGGTGAGAGGGCAGGGAGGAGGGGCGGGGAGCTTTATCTTGCCCCTCTCCCCTCTGGCTCGGTGATGGGGCTCACCCTCTTTAAGTTCCCCCCTTGTAGCTGGAGGCTGCCTCCGCCCCAGGGCAGCGTGCTGAGGGCACTGTGGTTTGTGACACAGCAAGCCAAGATAACGGCAGCTGTTTTACAGCAATAGGAGATAGGGAGGTTTGGGGATCAATGAGAGCTCGAAGAGTTATCTTTTCCTAATTGATGTCAGACCTTGCCATGCTGTTGCTGGTGTTAACAAAGGTTCCCTGGGAAATAATTATAATAACTCCCTAGAAAACAATGATTCACTCTCAAGTTACACTGAGCAGTTGTGTTATCCTGCTTAACTTGTACTAAGACAAAACAACCAGCAGTGCTGCCTGTGAAGTAGCTGGGCTGGTCTTTTGTTACAGACAGGATGCTCTCTGCTTAGTTAGGCAGTCCCTAACCTTAACAGGTAATTTTTTTGCTGTGGTTTTCAAAGCAACTTTGAATGTTGGTGCACCCTATAGAGATGGTAAGACATGGTGTTCTCCTGGTGCCTGTGAGTACACCCACGGTGCAAATCCCACTGTGGATTTGACATTGCACAACAAATGCACAGTGCAAAAGAGTCTAAAAAGCTAAGCACACAAAGGCAGCAACAGCACCAACCTGCTGCTGCGCTGGAACGAGCGTGAGGGGACGGGGAAGGGCGGCCACGTGTGGAGTCCTAACCCACTGCATCAGCCATGAGGGCCCCACGCTTCACCCCTGCTACCGGTGTCCTGGAGCCTGATCCTGGGTGCTACAGGGCGTAGGGGAGGTCAGTGCATGGCGCACATTTCAGAATCAGTTCAGAAATACATGAAGAATTAGAATTAAACCATCGGCATTGGTTGTTGCATCACATCTACGATTTAAATGTCTTAAAAAACCGTGTTTAAAAAAAAAAAGATCCTGAAGGTGACAGTGGGAAGTTTATTGTCTTCAACCACTTGATTGTCCTTGTTTGTGTGCATTGTGCTGGCTCCCCAGCCTTCTCCCAGCAGTTGACTCTATGGCTGCATGCCGGGCACACGTGTGAAAATGCTTTGCAGTCCGGAAGTGTAATGCTGCCAGCTGAGCTAGTAAGTCATAAATTGTTTTTATTTTCTAAGTTTTTAAGAAAGCATCCATTTTCACTAACTTTGAGTAATCCAAAGTTCATTTTTTTTTTTCTGCTGGTTTTTGGTGAAATGAAATCATCTCGGGAAAATATAGTGCTCATACTTTATTTGACCTTTTTATGGAGTCCATTTCAATTTCTGGTAAAAACAGGAATAAACAGAACATATAGAAGTCCCACTCTGGTGGTTAAGTTAAAGATCTTTTCCTACCTCATCTACCTTTGAGAGAGGGAGAATAGGTCTCTCTTGATATTCTGCTTTTTTAAAAAACTTTTTAAGAGGTTTTATTTCTTTTCCTTAACAAGTGGTTTCTAGAGACTCTACTGCTCTTGGCTGAGTTGTATTTGCAACCTTGTGCCCTATAGGTTGCATCCACTAGAACTGAGTTACAGCGTACAACAGCTGGATAAATTAACCAAGTGCTTGCTTAGAGTTCTTGCAGATGGAGACGATTTCATGGGACGAATCCCTCCCTGGAGTGAACTGACTTGATTGGAGTTACATTAGAAATTACTTGACTTGCAGCACTGACAATGCAGAAAATGTGTGCAAGCACCGACTGAGAGCTGGAACTGAGTGAGCTTCCCCAGAAATGCCCCTGCAGCTCCCAGCAAGGAGAGGAGTACAGCTTTCCTAAGCCAGAAGCTGTATCTGCACTGTTGTGTTTTATAGCAATTTATTCTCCGTGATATGTGTCCACTCCGTCTTTGAGTCTGTTTTTTTTTACACCACAGCATCTTGTGGCAATGACTTCAAAAATTTGAGTTGTTCTGCCAGAAAATGTCTCTGGTGTCCCAGAGCTCTTGTAGTACGAAATAGACTTTTTTCTGCCTTATTTGCTTTTTTGTGCCATTCATAATTTTATTGGCTTCTAGTGTAGCAGATTCTCTCTTCAGTGAATATGCAGTTGGGTCCAATATGCTGGATGCTTATGGAGAGATTTTCAAAGCCTTGGGCCTAATTTGTCTTCCAAGCGAGACAGATGTCCAGCTGTCCTTTGAAAACTTCCCTCTTCCACCCCTTCTCCCCCAGTACTTACTATGTTTGATCTGATGCTCACCTACAAAATTATTGTTGTCAACCAGTTTGACACTCTGCATTGGCCAAGAGGTTTTCTAGTTCCTCACAGCTGGTTGTGGTTCAGCATATTCTTAGCAAAAAATCTAGTCCTAAAGATTTCACAGGTGGCATTTCAGCTGTACCCTTAGGTACACTGTTCTGGTGGGTAATTATCCCAAACGTGTATGCCTGATTTTCCATTGAAGTGTGCCTGGTTTCAGCTCCCAGGCATTGGATCATATTAAACGCTTTGCCTCTCAGATTAAAACACGCTATACTCTAAGGGTCTCTCCCTACATAGTGTATTCTAGCCGTTGGTCAGGTGACCTCTTAATGCTCTTTTTGATAAGCGAAGTAGATTGAGCTTCCTTCAGGGTATGTCACACTTCAGTGCAATGCCAGCACCACTGACGATACTATCCAACAGTACAAGGCCATGAGCAAACTGCCTAAAGTTTTGATCGGGGGGTTGGCCAAGAGACCTCCAGAGGTCCTTGCCAACTTAAAATTATTCTGTGATACCACTAATTTATAAGATTACAGATCTACAAGAAAGCCAGTCCAATGTCCTGGCAATTTTTTCAATGGAAAAAATAAATCTGATATTTTGTATATATTTTGGTTTACACCTGTATCTTCATTACTTGTTAAGGGAATTATATAATTATAATCTAGACCTGTTCCGTTGTGCTTTTTCCTGAACAGAAAGGTTTCCTAGAGACTTCTCAAAAAGACAAAAAAGGTATGGCTGTGTTTGCCAGTTTTCTTTTGAAAGGAATGTATATATTGATCTAAATCTGTTCAGCTTTACTCATGAGAAATGAACCCACTTTGTGTTTATTCAGTTGGCATTGCATAAGTGGATGAGCATTAAGCTTGTTTTCCACATTGAAGAAAACTTGCAGAGAACCAAGATGGCAAATTTATTTTTACATTGCAATATATGTGAATGTGAACTAGAAAGAACTGCCATTGCTTTTAGTAAGTAGGATAAATCCTTTTACTTCTATTTTATTTTATATGCTTCCACTTGCTCTGTACCTCAAGGCATCCATAAGCCATCCTAAAGTATAAAATGATGGCTAGATGTAAGGAAATAAAACAAAATATCAGCCCCACATTTGCTCTCTCATTATTCCGATGCAGGTGTTGGAATTAAGTCTTCTCTGTTCCTTAAAGAAGATCTCTTTCTTATTCCACAAACACTGTCTTTGCTGTGGCATTGTCTGAGTTATTTTCATAATTCATAATTATCTTGGTTCTTAAAAATTTAGACATACATTTAAAAGCATGATCCAATCTTGCCTGATTGCCACCACATTGTGTTTGAAGTAATTACCATTCATTTGGCTTTTGAGGCTGTTGAATGAATTTTCCACATGAGATTCCTTAATTTGTACATATTTTATTGCTATAAAATAGGTATTGGCAAGCTGCCTAAACTGTAGTGAAGGCCTTTAATTCCTATCCCTATGTGATGAAACAAATTAAGTGCGAACAGGGAGGCATAAGATAGAGTCCTTAAAATGTATTTTGTTGACATTTCAAAATTGTCCTTACACAGGTGCAAATGCACAGGTAAAATTGAGGTAGCTTAGTTCTGCACTAAAGAGCCAAAATGGTTAGTTTTCATACAAGAAAGATAATGTTCCTTTATAGTAGAAAAGCTCTCTCTTTCTATCCTTGAGCTATTATCCCCATGAGAAAATGTACTCTGCTTGAAGAGGTTATTAGTGCCTTTGTGCTGCCTTCCTGCATGCTAAGGAAAACCTCCAAGAATATTAATCCTCCCTGTCCTGTACATCTATTCTCTTATGGCTGAATGGGCCTGCCCTGCTAGCTAGGTTTGAGAAGCACGGAGGTGCCCGACTGCTTTAAAATAGCTATGATTAGGTGGAGGTGAAGTAAGAAGGAAACACGTGCTCTGTTCCCCGCTCTCCCAGGGATGCAGTGAAAGGTCTTGGGGGCTTCCTTGAATGTGGGGCTCCTTTCCCCCACCATTAAATTGACACTGTGTTCTCTGGGTATCTTTATAAAGAGTCTACTGATAGATTTAAATATGTCAGAACGCTGTAAGTGGAGAGCAAATTATATAACTGCTCTTAAAGCATGCCAGGTTTCATAGCTGTGTTTTGCTAAACAATATTATAACAAAATTTTAGGAGAAAATCTAATGTTAACAAAGAAAAAGGGAAGAAACTTTGTTGTTTTTGTTGTTCGTTTGCTTTAAAGAATTGCAGGAAAGTTGACTGATTTCCCTGTTCCCTATCAGGGCACTTCAGGTATGGTCTTTAAGGAAAAAATAACAATTCTTGGCATATGTCCTTGCATAGGCATAATTGGTACAAAATTCTGCCCAGCCCAAACTAACAAAACCATCCCTGGTGATCTAGCATCTCATGTTTATCGTAATCACAAGGCTCTCATAAATTAAACAGCAAGACTGTGGAGGTTTTGGATCTTACTAATGAGCACTTGTTGACAATCAGCTATTCTATGCGAAATCAAGACTTGCTTCATGCTTCTAATGGGAAAGTACAGGAGTTCCCGAAATGTAGAGCTTGTTAAGAAACCTGGCTAATTGTATTAATCTGAGGCAAAAGATTTACAAATGGAGGGTTGTACTATGCAGGAACACCAGGGCTTCTGCAGAGACAATTTTAGGGATTGGTGTACACATGGAGTGTGCCTTGTGGTTATGTTGGGATGAGTGGTCAGAAAGTTGGCTTTAAACACGTTGGCTTACTCTTTAAGACAGACGTGCTGCTGTGAGGCCTCACTGAAGTTAATACAATAAAGGCAGGTTCTTAAAGGCTCTGTTGAACTTGAGGACCAGATTTGCAACTTCAGACATCAGAAATACATTCAGAATAAGAAATGTGCCTGATACTGGACATCATAGGGAATAGCACATCTTCCTTCCCTCCATCCCTACCTATTCAGCATCAGCCAGCTGTTAAAGAAACTTCTATCTTAGTCATACTAAAACTTTCTTTACCTGCTTGAAACTCTCACGCCTTGGCCTTCTGAGCTTGTTTTCACTGTGCAGAGTCCCTGCTGGCCTGGGAAGAACACTGTGGGCGCATTTGGCATACTCTGGCCCTCGCAGTGCTGAATCAGTCTAACTGTTCATGAAGACATCTAAATTTAAGAACAGTGCTTCATGGGCTGTTGTGCAGAGGAGATTCAAGGATGCAGTTTCTTTCAGGGTTGATGTTTCAGTGCTAGCTATTTCTGTAGTTCCAAGAAGCCTGCAGTTTCTCTGCTTGCAGACAGTAGCCTTTTTCTGCTTGCAAATGGCAGATACCAGCACCCTGAAAACAACAGGATGGCCTGCATCTCACGAGAGATGTTGCTTTTGTTTCTCAGTTAATGGCAGTCAGAATTCAGAAGCCGATACCTCTCTATCAGTTCCAGCCCCAAAGCAAGCTTGGCAGTGGCTGGTTCCAGTGTTGCTGTGCTGCGCTGTGTTGTATGCACAGACGTGCACTGATACACGCACCTTCTTGTACCTACGTGCCAGAATAAATCAAAAGACAAGGTCATGCAGTGTGGAAGGAAACACCGCCATTGGATTGTCAAGCTAATCATAATACTCTTAGGATCCTTGTTCTCTGTGATCTCTTCATCTGGGAATATTCATAGCCCCTTTGATGATTCTTTACTGAGACACAGAATCCCAGAGAGGACAAATGCTCTGTTTTATTACGACAATGCATAACTTAATTTTGAGGCAGATCACAGATTTCTGTCTGACATTTCTGCCTTTCAACTGTTGCAAGTTTTTCAGCAAACAGTGAAGGAAAGGGAAAAAGACAAAGCCACCATGTTAAATGTTAATGTGCTTTTCTTCTCCCTCTGGAGGTAGATCTCAATAAAATGTATAACAGTTTTAAATCTTGTTTCAATACATTTTTATGTGAAAATATATGAAGTATAGTCTGAAAGGACAAAAGAAAATTCTCATTTGTCCTTTAGGCAAAGCTTTTTAAGTGTTCATACATAAAATATGATTGAGAATACCAGTGGCATTTCAACTAGAGACAAAAACAAGGTTAAAAATGTTCTGGATTATCCTAAAAGTAGAAGTTTCATTCCTAGGTTCTTTGTGAAAACCTTATAAGCAAAGTGGTGCAGGATACAACTGAACTGCTGAATGCAAACTTACTCAGTTGAAGAAAGAATTCAATTAGGGCAGTGCTGGCTATGAAACATGCATCTATCCGTGGTGTTAATGGGACTGTTTCCTGGTTTGTTGGTGGTCTTTGTCTTCTGAAAAACAGACGAATGTACAGATTTACTAATCAGGTGAGCTTCCACCTTAACTGTAAATTCTTAAGAACATCCTTTGCAGTTTGGTTTCATCACATAAAAAATAAAGCACCAACCCTGGATTCAGATTGTAGTGAACTGAAATGTAAATGTGTGACTTTTTTGTGTCCTCCTGCTTGGAAAAATATTTCTTATGTTTCTAGCAGCAGCAACACTCCATCAGAGGGGGCTGTAGTTAAGAAAACAGCACAGGTAAACTTTGGAATGTGCATTTACAAAGAGAAAAATACCAGTTTTGTTTCAGGTACTTCCTGCCTCTGTGGATATGGTTTTGCTCTGTGTGAGAAGCACCTCTTGCTGTTTCATTGCTGCTCTCTAGATTTGGCCAGTCACGAAACTGTGAAGTGCAGAAGTCATTAATACTTTGATTTGTGCCTTTTCATAGGTGGAAGAGGAAGAATCTGCTTGTGTCTCACCCTGTCTACATAAAGGGGCTTGCATTCTAGCTCATGCAATCTCTAACCTAGCTGTGGCTGCAATGCTTCGAGTTGGCTGTAGCCTGCAGCAGAAGCCAAGGGGAAAGTTCAGGCAGTTTGATTTATCAGAGAATCTCAAAAAATGTTTCTTTCTATTTATCTATTACCTTGCTTTCCCCTGATCAATCCAGCTGTGTGAGCAACTGAGCCCCTGAAGCTGCTAACACGGGCAGGAGATGCATGTGAGCAAAGGGGATGAAAATACTGGAATCCTTCAGGTAATGCAAAATATCTCAGCTTTGAATGTCGGTCTTTTCTCTCTGTGCAGATCTGCATAGTCCCTCCTGGGGTAAAACCACCCCACCTTGGGGCAATGTTGGTTAGCAGCGTGAAGAAGTCTTGTGTGTGCACTCTTCAACACTGATACTGGTGCAATGCATTTGTAGCAAGGCTTATTTTGTTTGAGAAACCAATATAATGACTTTGTGGGCATTAGAGGATATTTGCGAGAACACCTGTAGCTATCTAGCAAACCAGCTCTCCGGAAGGCGAGATCTTAACTCAGTAGTGCAGGCCACAGTTCACTGACAGGTTGGATGAAATAACAATTTGCTGGATAAAGAAAAACCCCTCTAGAAGTCTCCCCTGACTTTACATTCTTACATGGGTAACACCATATATACCCAGGTTCCTTATTTAAATTTTATTTTGAACAACTTTTATCTTCTTGTCATTGAGGTATGATCATTTCTGCTCTGTAGCAGTAGCTGTTTATTTTGATGTTTTTTTTTTTTAATTATTTGCAATCCAAACTGACCTTTTTACTACGTAACCACTCAAAAAAGAGATGTCCTGCTCACATAAGGAATGCCTCAAGAGAAGGGCAGTCCTGCATAATTTCCTATCCTCTCACAGAAAGCCTTCATATTGGAAAACTGGGGATTATTACTTTCTGGCCCTGCACTCTCTCCTGGGTAGAAAGGTCCTGAAACACAATTTATTGTAAAACACACAGTGGTTACAGAGCTAGCACAGTCAATGATATTCCTTTTATTACCACTCAGATGAGAACACAAAATGACATTGGAAAGCAGTGAACTCACCAGAAGGGCAGAGAAAGCCATTAAATTCAACACGCATCATATTTCATAATCAGAATCCTACAGTCAGAGCTGACACCACTGAATGAGTTTGTTGCAGTCATGATAATATAAAACCTGCTGCATCTGCTTCCCTTGGCACTTTTCTTTGTAGACCCTTGCAGTGTATGGGCTATTAATCATCAGTAGCCAGGGACACTGCAGACCAATGCACTTTGTATTGCATAAATTGAAAATGCATCACTATTAGAGAGAAAACTGCCTTCTGTACATCTCTATTTAGATAAGCAGTTTCCTAAAGGGCTGCCATGCTATTATGGCTAACCACTTAATTGGAGTTCTTTCCACAGCCTAGTAATTGGGGTTTGGGGGGAGGGTAACGCAATCCCTTTTGTAGTGTGTATGAAAACAAGGCAGGGAGAGCGTTGTTCTTCTTACCTAGGAAGCCTGACAGGGCTCGAGCTGGAGGTGAGAAAATGCAGTCAAATACACTGTATCATTTAACCTCACTAAATTAACTTCATAAATGAGAGGGCTGAGTGTACCTGTGAGTGGGAGAGGGATGTTGTGGAACCTGTGTTGTTAATGAATTTTCAGTAGCTGACTGGAGCAACGGATTGCCAGAGAAGGGGCGTTGCCTTTCCTTCCAGTAACTCTGCTCACAGAAGAGGGTAACCTAAGGTTTGGGAGGATAAAAAGTTTTAGTGGCAGCCTGAGTGGCAATTGCAAAATCAGCACTCGAAATTGCCCTTTTTAAAGAGAACCCATTTTATTCTACCATCATTTGTCCAAGTTTTATATGTAAAGAGGAAAGATCAGTAACTAATGAAAATGGGAAATCTGAAGTAATTTGACAATGAAAGTATAGCTTTTAAACTACATGTGTTTAACTGTAAATTGCTGCATGGTTTAAGTACTTTCTCTTGAAGGGCTCTGGTCGGTGTTTGGAACTTCATTGATCTTTGGTTATAGCTGCCCACACTTAATTCTCATTACATCTGCCATACTCTGTGGTCTTGTTTCCTAGTGTGTGCAGTCGATGATGCGTCAGAAAGACTTGAGTCTGATTGAGTTGAAATTATGTGAACTTGTGTTGAATCCCATGTCTTCTGGTACTTGCTGGCTGAAACATGGGTATATTGGCTAACGTCTCAGGGCAGATCCAAATTAGACTGAGTTTAAACTTGAACCTATACACATAGCTTGTTCAGAACTGTGATCTTCAGCCTTTCCCTCTCCCAGCTGCTGCCTAACTTAGGTGTGTTTACATTTCAGCTACATTTTTTCACTTGACTTCTTTTGACAAAGTTCTCTAGAAAGTTTCAAGTCCAACCACAACCAAAAATATTTGTGTCTTGATTGACCTAAACAGCTCAAAGGATCTTTTGTCGCTTAGGTACTTTGTCAAAGCAATTTGAACTGGGGAGGTGTTTCCTGCATGTCTGTCAGTGAGGTTATCTAGGCAGAGCTGGAGGATAGGGAGAGCCTATGTTATTAGAGAAAAAGGTGGCACTATATTGACTAAAGGATGGAGAAAGGAGGGTCAGGCTCTAGCCCACAATCACAGGCTTTTGATTGTCTGTACGTTAACAGTGAGACACAGGAGTGATGCCCTACACCTGAATTGGGTAGGGCTCGCTCATTTAGCTGATTGGCACTGACTTGCTTCTCAATAAGGCAGTAATTCCCAAGCCCTGACAAAGAAGTGGCAGAGAGGCCCCTTCATGCAGACAAGAAAAGGGGGCATGGTAAAGTCATTCCCAGAAGTGCACACAGTAAGTGTCATCCTCTTTTTAAGTCCTACCAGTTTGTGCCTTTTGACTCTAGGATATAATCCTGTTACAGGTTAAGCTGATCTAAATCCAGGCTGCTGGTGTCCTGCCGTACCCTCCCAGTCTGCTTCTGTGTGCTTTGGCACTACTCTGCATGGCTGAAGTTGAAACAGTTTTTGCTATATTCAGTTTCAGCTGAATTGGCTCTCAGAACTGGCTCAGGGAGTATTTGTCTTTGTGACAGTGGTGCCCAAAAGGGAACCAGGAATAAGGGCTGCACTTTACTCCAATAAGTAGAATTCAGTTTTAAACTCTAATGGCTGGGTCAGTAGCAGGTAATAAGGATGGAGAGGTCACTTAATACAGGAGTTATGAAGGAGAACAGCACCTTTACGAGGGATGACAGTTTACTCCTGTGGAGAGAATATTAGGGATTGAACTTCGAAGAAATCTGAAATTAGATCTGCTCAGTTAAAAAAAAAACAAACAAACAAACAAACAAAAAAAAAAAAAAAAAAACACTCAGAAGTTGGCTAGTTGCCTTCATCTTGCAGTTTAATGGGAATTTAATTTCATTCTAGGTAAAGTGGTGGTGAGTTATAACCAACTCTAATTTTTGGCTATGTGGTAAAGCAGTCAACTGATTTATGATGAAGAACGTTATTACCATCTTTACCTGGAGGTAACAAGGAATATGTTCTGTTTTAAAGTAATTGTGTGGTTTCTGTGATGTAATCAGGGAAGGAGAAAAACTATATTCACCTGAGTTCAGGACCAGGGCAGGACTGGTAAGCAGTTTGGTTCTGGGACTGATGCCTGTGTCTAATACCTGAACATTAATGCTACCTATAAAAAAATGCAGTAATGGATTTTAAAAGGTAAGTAGTTACAATAACAACATTCAGGTTATGAAAAAGCTGTTTTGAAAAACAAGCAACACTATCTGCTCAGAGTGTTGCTACTGCTTAGTATTGCTTTCTACAAAATTACCTATTCAAAAATATTGAAAGTTTTTCTTTTAAAAAACCAACCAAACAAAATCCCCAAATCCACACACTTGTATTTAAAGCTACCCATGCTTAAATTTTACCTGTGAATACAGGTTGTTTTGCAAAAAATAATAACATCAAGGCATGGAAATATTTTGTTGAAAGAAATAAATTATGCAGAGGTTTCCTAAATAATTTAACAGATACAGTAAACAAAAATTATGACTTCCTACAAAACACCCTCAACTTGCTAGCATTTTGTTCCTGTGGTAACAGACACGGGTTCTGTGTTTTGAGGCTTTAATTTTTATCACACAGTATCCTGTCCTTGGTCAGAGCAGTGTTGCAGATGCAGAGTAATGTCCCGAAAGCCCTGTCAAATGTTGTGCTAGCATCCTTTCAAGTTTCTTCTGTAAATTAAAGTAGCTGCATGCTAAAATCCTAGTCTTTACTGTAAAACTATTACTATTATAAAATAAAATAGTCTAGTATCAGCCAGTGAGCATGGCTTTGAAAACAAGATCTCATTATATTCGTTAATGTTATCGACGTGGTGAAGGGTTAAAATAGGTAACCTATTCAAATAGACAGTTCAGCTGACCAAAAAAAAACCAAACCCTGGTATGGAAACCATCACAGATTTCTTGTCTGTATCGTCATTTCTTTAGATGAATTTCTGTTAGTCAGCAATGCCTTTTATTAATACTTTGATTTCACTTAGGATGTCCCAGCCCCTGGTTCAGTCTGCTGATAGGCTTTTGTCAGTATTATTTTGTTTTTAAAATGGCTTTGACATATTGCCCTTGCTATACATAAAGCTATATTTAATATCAATTCAAGCTCCTCCTTCAGTTGCAAGAGTTAGTCACGGGAAGACAAATACAAGTCAAAAAGTAATGCTTCCAAAGCACAGACAATTTTCATTCTTAATGTATATAATTACTTTTCTCTGTCAGTGTTGGTAATGGCAAATTTGGAGTCATACTTACTCTGTTGTAAGACTTTGCAACAAGTAGAACAAGTTACGGCAGCAAAGTCAGGTTTTATATTTATTTGGTCCTTGGGGGGGATGCTGGAATTAAGACTAGAAGTAAATGAGGCCTCACTGATTTAGTATACAGTGCCTCAAATGTGTTAACCAGTTAGTGTGATTTATGTGTTTCCTTCCTCACACACACCCTTCATAAAAGAAAATCTAATCAGGATTTAAAGTTATGCTGTATTCATTGCTTTGATTCTGGTGAATTGTTTCAATTTCTTATTATATGTGAAAGAAAAGCCAAGCAAAGCAAATTACAACAAAATATTTCAATTAAAGCTGTATTTGACCCATAATGCAGTGCTATGTGTTTCATACCTTGTTTTTGATAATATTAGCAACATTTCAAATTGAGAATATGATCGCAGTAACTACTACCTACCAAGAGCTGATACTGTTAAGACAGACAATGGGTAGGAACTTTTGTTTTTATAGTTTGGGAACACAGAAAAATGAGCTGAGGAGTCAAACAGTGGGTCAGTGCCAGAGTCAGGAATCAAAATCAGTTTCTCTTGCTCATTCCAAATGCTAAAAAACCTGACTCGTATCCAGCCACACAGTGAGTAGTATTTGTCTAGGATGACAACCTCCCGCAGCATCCTTCACAGAAAAGTACCCACTCCTAGCAGTGCTGCAGAGAAGGAAGAGAGCGGACAGCACAGCAACCAGTTTTCTTAAGACCATTCATAAACTTTCTTTTCCTTGCTTTTCCATCTTTATATCATATTAATTTGCCTTTTTCTTTCTTGAATGTGCAGAATAACAGTAAATGGGTCCATCTGCCTTGGAGAGCAGGAACAGAAGAGCCTTGGCCTTATTCCCTGGTGAAAGCCAGCACACAAAGGAAGAGGCCAGCACAGTCAGACTAGATGTCTGCGCCAGCCATGGCTACTCTGTGGCCCTAGAAGGAAGATAAGAACTGTGCCTCCAAGGTACAATTGATTTACACTGTGCTGAGAACGGTACAGTTTGTATAACACCGTTTATCTGCCCAAGGCAGTGTTAGAGGGACACGTAGTGCAGTTCTATACATAGTGAAACCGCACATGGATTTCACTTCACATTCTGCGTTGGAGCAAATTGCAGAAGAATGAATTCAGAGTGCCACTGCTCCCTAAAGAGGGGGGAGTTCAGCCTGAGCCTCATCTGCTCAGCAGGGAGTGAGAGCAGCAAGAGCGAAGTGTGCTGTTAGTACTCTGTGTGACGCTGGTACTACCCTGGTATTTTACGCACTAGAGGGATGTCAGTGTGGATTGCACAGCAAAATCATCACTGTTGATCTGCCTGGTAACAGTATGTTTTCAGGCTTATGTTCTGGGAATCCTTCTTGTGCTACTGGGCCTTCTGATTTAGCACAGTTCCCCAACTTAAATGGTCACAAAGTGATTTCCTTGCAGACTTCAGTTGTGCATCCCACTGACTTCGTGAAGGCAGATGGGAATGACAGCTAGCTTGATTTGGCAGTAGCCTGGTATTTTCACTATGGGGGAAACAGAGCCTTAATATCACCTAGTTATTTTTGTGAAACAACATGTTCAAGATTGATTACTTACTTCTGGAAGTTGTTGCAGCTGAAAGTGTAGCTGTTTAAAGACTTACAGGTGCAGCAAGTCAGGGTCATCCGTGTAAATCATTGCCTGCTGTTGACAAGAAATTTAACAGTTTGGCTTACTTGTTAGGAAAGCATGCACAATTGGATATGTTGAAATCTTAATGGTGCTTTTCCTTACTATTTGATACAGCTAGTAAAAAACCCCCAAACAATAAAAATCCCTCAACACAAGCTTTAATTATTTTATGAAGTCAGCAGAAATGTCTCAAGACTTAACATTCTGAAAAAAGCTTCAGTTGATCAAAACCAGATTCCTCCCTCTGTTTTGATTTGCATTCATTTAATATTTTCAACTAGCTATATTTGGAAAAATCATTATCACAAAGCTTCCTTGCTAGTAAAGGAGCTCAGCGGAACAGGAGGAGGACAGGGAATCAGAGACTGCAGGGATACTGCAGGGATATGAAATGAAAGGATGGTACAGCCAGTTAAGGAAGATGCCTCCAGTGGAAGAACAGAAGACAAAGTCTTCCTCATCTCCCTGCTTTGCTGTAGGGCAGTTTTCTGTACTGCAAGCACATGAGTTCACTTCCATACTGCCTTCCAGAGCGAGCCCCAGCTAGTCCTAGAGGAAAACATAAACCTGTTTTTAAGGCTAGTTTGTTATGAACTCTGCCTAGACAATAGGGATACATCCAACACCAATCTGGCTCTTCCACCCGGGAGAGTTCCCTGATAGCATACCAGGTAGTTGTGCACTGTTCAGTTGCGTGCTGAAATGTCACCACATGCTCATGAGTGTGCGCTCTGTATCATGCTGTAAACACACCGTGCTGGCAGTCACCATTATTTTGAACCAAAACCAAAAAGGAAACACAAGTTTTGTGGCTGTAGGGTGCTAATTTTGAGCGATATAGATGTGAGGCCCGTGTTTTCTGCCCAGTGCAGCTGGTAAGGACAGTACACTCAACCTTAGGAAGAAGCTAATTTAAATTTCTAAACACACCTCTCCTTACTTGGGAGTTCCAAGTTGTGTGTTTTCCTACTAAACAGGGAGTGCTTTAAAAGAGGTTTATGTAACTCTTCAGAGGAGTTATATGGTCTGAAATATGGAGAAAGTCAGACCAGTTTTCTGGTTTTATAATATACAGTATTTTATATCTTTTTTTATTTAATTGTTTGTCCCAGTCATCTTTTAGATTACTGCTTCATCCAGTCATTTGTCGCAGCCAGCTCTTTACAGAAGCACAACTAGCTCTCTTCAGCATTAAGGAAAACTTTATTTTAAAACTATATTTAATGAAAGAAAAGTGTCCTTCAGCCAAAGATAGAAATATTTGGCAAATTACTCTATTGAAAGTTTTCCATAGTACGTCAATCAGCTTCAGTGTGTTCTCATTAATTAAGCAATTTACTAGAAGGTAAGAGATTTTTAAGATTTACAGTGTCAGCACTGCCTATAGAATCATTAGTTAGTTGAGCAGCTTTTGTATAAAACAAAAGACCCTGCCACTGATGAGATCTGTAGTCATTCAAGCTGGATGAAAATTAGAGTTACTGAAGTTTGGTACATTTGTCTATTTGAAATCAAGAATAATTTTTGAAACGTTTCCATAGAAGCAGGAAACATGAAAGAAATTCTGTAGAAACATTTTCAAGACTTCAAATTTGAAGTACTCTGTCACAAGGCAGGAAATTCTGTTCATGTTGATGGAATGTTAAAATTAATGATTAAAAATGCTCCCTAAGTACAAGAGTGTTTCTTTCACAGATTTAACTATCAGGGCATCTCACTGCAGAATGTAAACTTGCACTTTTTAGTGTCATTCAAAACTAGAAACTTATTTAAAACGTATATACATGTGGTGCCCGTTGCCAGAAATAAGCAATTCAGAGAGGAGATTCCACCCTTTGCTGGTGTTAAGAGTTCTAGGATGTATTTCTTAGAGGTTTCTGAGATGAGTCTTGAGCCCTGGAGACTTTATGCAATTATTTGGGGTTCAACAGTGCAGAAGTATAGATTACCATATAGACTCATCCATAAGCTGTAAGTAAAATGTTGGCTGTTGTTTTAATACTTGATTTTTTTTTTCCCCTATGCAGTTGCTGAATGCTTTCTTTGGCAAAACTGAAAAATCGCCCCTTACGCAATAGCTACCCTGTGTGCTGGAAGTTTGGTTTTCTAAAAAGATAGTGAAATAGATTCTATTGCCTCTCTCACTGTAGAGATATGAAAATAGAAATACTATTTTCTGTTTCTAAATATTGAGCATACCACTTGTATTTTTCATTTGTATGGTGCCAAAGCCTGTTCACACTGAAGTCTTGAATACTTATCTATAAAAATAAAGAGAAGAATTAAGGTGGGAAGGCAGAAGTTAGGATCCTGAAATTCTGTGATTTATGGGCTGGGGAGGCATGGAAACAGACCATGAGTGCTCTTTATTAGATAATAACAATTGCAAGCACATGTACCTGAAGTTGTGTGATTTTTTTTCTATTTTAAACATGTTGTCTATACTAACTAACTTAATCTAAAAGTGTCTGTTTCGATAAGTAGCAACCTGAAAGCAATTCCAATCCAAAAAATGTTTTCTACCAACTAATAAACAGATAACTATTGTAGTAGTAGTACTACTACTAGTACATATTTTAGGCTAAAAACATTAATGCAGCCACTGAATGTACTTTGTGCAAACACCAGACTCTTTTTTTTTTTTTCTATTCCACAATTTTTGCTTCCATTATGGAAGGCATTAGGAAAAGAATATTTAATATTAAATATATAGTGACTCCTTTGAACTGGTATGAGATAGGCAGTGTGACTGAAGTACTATTTTATTTGAAATTCAGGTTGTGACTGAGTACAATCCCTTTTTCTAGCAACACCATTCATCCTTGGGCCCCCAAGATAATAATGTTGAGTTTGATTTGTGAATTTTAACAACCTGTGGTTTTTCAAATAAAACTGCAACTCAATATACTGGTTTGAGTTAGATTTATAATGTGAAAGAAATTGCCACTTTCAGTGAATTTCTCTTGTAGAAGTTCCAAACATGGCTCTCCTAAAACACTAAATGCACCCCTTCATTCTGAAGCATAACGTGTGTTTGCAAAGCAAAACCAGAATTATAACAGCAGTTTTTACTGCTCCAGCTTGTAGTATCACTGCAGAGAATAACATGAGTCTCATGTTAAACAGGCAGAGAGGGAAGAAAAGGTCAAGATTTTCCACAAAACAACTTTGTATAAAGTAACACCCACAAAGCAGAACAAAGAATGTTGTTGGGCGTAATCATAGATCGGTATTTTCTATTAACTGTTTGTAGCAATTCAAGGTAACATAGCTATGCTCATTACAGAAAAATCCCAGCATTTGAGTGACAGAGTATTTTGTATTCCTAATGCTGCTGTTTACACTGTGTTTTGTCTGGGGCTTTGTCAGCTATTTCTCTGTTGGGTTTTTCCTGAGCTCTTTTACAGATCCCTCTTCAAAGTTACATGGCTCTTAAAGTCATAGTAAACCAAAGACTTCATATCACAGTTTAATATTTCAATTAAACTACAGAGTAATAATTTGCATTAATTGTAGCCTATTAGTTGCAAACGACAACATTTTGTTTTGTTGTACTTAAAGATTTTATTAGTAACAGACGCTTTTAGTTAGTGTTTGTTGCCCCAAGAGCTTTAGAGGAACTGATTTTCTGTCAGAAAAGATTGGAATCAATTGCATTCCTCCCTTCCAGATAGTGCTAAAACATTTATTTAAAGGTTTATATGCTCACCCTGCCTTATCTGTATTCCAAGTCACTTGTCCAATGAAATAAAATTCATTCATGCCTTCCTTCACTGTGTTATTGACAAAGTGTAAGCTTTATGTGACTGGAAGCCAGAATTCTGTCTTTTGGGAATACCTCTCTCTAAACTTGTCTGAAAGAATTATTTTATTGCATTTTTCATGCCAGTTCAAGTATGTTTGAATGGTAAATCCTAGAAGCTGGGCTGTCTGTGACCATATCAGCCTTTTGAATTAGCAGCATGCACAGCATGATAGAAATATTAGATTGTACGGAAGGAGTATGTGCACTACATAATTTTTTTTATTAAGTATTTTTTTTTTGCACATAATAATAAACTGTATGTCACTTGGTTCTACAAATCAAAACCAAGGTCGAGTCAGTTTCCTAAACGCCTTGCTGATGGAAAGTTTGCCATCACTATATGTTTTTTTAGCCCATTCTCTAAAGAGCAGTGTCTGGAGAGCAAGTGCTGAAAACTATTTATGCTGTGTTTCATTTGGGGAAAATTAGAGCATCAGCAGCTGTTTTGTTCATCCATGCAGCCAGTGCCACATGAGTGATGTTCAGCTGTCTGTCAGGGGCATAATATAAAAAAGATGTTATGATGATCTAGGTGGTTTCTCTTATACAAAAGATAAGAGTAGGTCATTGCTGAATTAAATACTTAACAAAACAAAGCAACCTGGCCTTCCAGCTGCAATACTGGTTGAAGAGTCCAGAAGTGAGATATGAACATGACCTAACTGTCATTTCTTTTCACTTCTGCATTGGGATAACTCCTGTAAAGCCAAGGAGAGGTAGAGGTAAAAGCAGAATTTAACAGTGCTGTGCTGATTTGAGACCAGAATGTGGGAGGAGGAAGTAATAAGGTTACCTTTTCCTTTTGTCACTCAGCAAATTCACAGAGCTGACCCTGGAGAGAACAATGTGCATACAGGCACCGGGGTATTACAGCACGTAATTCCACTGCCTCAACCACAAACTAATTAAAAATACCTCTGATTCTCCCAAACCCCTTCCTCTCTGTTTTCATTTCCTCTCCAAGCAGGACTTCAGTTTAAATTTGACATCCTTTGGGGACTCCGCAATGAGTAAGACTATTGGAGTTGTTCTAGAGCTTTCTTAAGCTTTCCTCAGAGAAACTATCGAAGTGTTCAGCAATGTGCATGAACTGAGAACTAAAAGCTGAATATATCTGATTGAGTTCTCAAAACTGAGGGTGGAGAGGAAGCCTGGAAAGAGGAATTAAAATTAATTCCATTTCTCATACAGAAGCTGCTATACCTCTAATGATGCTATTGAGATGAGCCAGCTTGGGGGAGCCAAGTTATCGGAGGAGGTGACCCAAGCAGCCCACCCAAGCGTGAGCTTACTCATGCAGCCTTTTGAAAAGGGACAGGACCCGCTGCTGCAGGCAGTGGGAGCTCTCAGGTGGGCAGGCGATGCAAGGAAAAGAGGTTTGCTTTCTATATGCTTTAACTTTTGATCAGCTCTGAAGGGGTCAGGCATTTGGACTAGATGATCATTGTAGATACCTCCCAACTGGAACTATACTGTTCTATTCTAATTTCTTTTTGTAAATTTTTGTAAAACAGTAGTGCTGTTTTAGGAGTTTGTAATGTTTTTTAGAATTGTCAGTTGTGCACACATCAGTCTAACACAAGCTCATGGGAGGACCTGAAGAAAAGAAAATTTGGCTTTGAGTAGACTTAGATTTGGCAGATTTGGGCCTAAAGATAAATGCTGATTTCTACGATAACCCTTTCTTACTGTGCTAATGGTGTTAACTAGGGTGCTAATTAGGCTGTGGTGTCTAACCTACAGCTTTTGTGTGTCCATGGCTTATCTGCCTGTGGCCAGCTGTGTCTGAACCAATCTCCCAGCTGTCCTGGCCTGTGACCACAAATAAGAAGCTCTTGTACTCAGTAATAAAGCCTTCCATTTTAGGGCAACAATCCTCTTTCATTTGCCAAAGAATATGAATAGCATTGCAGGATTTCAGGATAGTCCTGAAAGCAACCCCAGCAGGAAATACCTGTGGATTTTGTGCTGATTCACTTGTTTTCATTCTGAGGTCATAAACAAAGTTGGGTTTGTGATCACCTTTACTTTCTTTGTTGTCAGATGAAGTGACAATAAATGGTTCACAAATTTGGGTAGGCCTATGCTAAGTAATGCTGAGCAACTCTTACGTTTCAGTTTCTGGTTCTGCACGTTCAAGGAAGCTTTCCAAATAGAATATTAGTTATCGATTAGTCCATCTGCTACAGTTCTAAGTCACTCTGGGCTTGAAAAAACCCCATACACTCTAACACCAGCCACAGCACAGTGTAAAGCCTTCTATTTGTTTAACCCTACATCAAATGCAAGCCACTGCTATAACACCAAAAGCAGGCCTAAAGTAGGTGTTTGAGGACACTTCACCTTGTTTTCATCTTTTCAGAAAAAGCCCATACTTTTAGAAATGCTTTTATTTAGTCATAGAAATTATCTGAGTGGTAGGGGACTTGATCACAACTCTAACACTCAAGGTTCTTGTTAATTTTGAGCATGACTTTGGAGGATATGTGCTCTCCTCCCTTGGCCAGGCCATTTTTATCACATACCCCCATGAGAATTTGCCACCTTGAAAAATAAGCTGGGGAACTCAGTCACCTTCAGCTCCTTTCACTGGGAATCTTTCCAGGTAAGCTTTCCAGACTTCATAAAGACAGATGTGAAATCAAGGCTCAGGAGGCCCAGCTAGGAATGACCCTCCTGCTCAACCACATGCAAACCCACCAACTCCCAAAACAGGATTAGCGCATGTCTGCATATTTCTTTTGTCAGTTCTCATATTGGACAGTTCCCCACTCCTCTTGGAGTTCACAGAGAGCCGTAGCATAAATACTTAGCTAATAAATTGGCCTCTATCTTAATAAGCAATCTTTTCCTTTGTCCATAAACTACCTAACGTGATCCTGGCCTATCACTGGGCATCCTTGGCCCAGCCCCAACACAAATGATTAACATTAATAGCCATAAAATACATTTCTCATGCCGTGAGGGAGATAAAACATTTTACACAATCCGTTCCCTTGGAGCAGACAACTGAGAGCACGTGCTACTGCAAAAGCGCTCTACGGTGTCAGTGTTAGTAAGTAATATTAAGAGGACTCCCCCCCCCCCCCCCCCCCCCCCAACCCTGTGTACAATATCCCACAAGGTTAAGTGTTGTGCTGCTCAGGGCACAGCGTTATATCCTGGTTGCCTAGAGGCAGTTGTTGGCTCAGTGAACGTGATCTGTCTAAGGCAGGAAATATAATCTCAATGGGAGAATGGGAGCTCCTAACAAAAGTCATGAACTCATTCACAATCCAGACATGCCCCAGGAGTTGGTTTTCAAGTGACCTAGTTTGCCCTCTGTTGTTATACATTTGTCCCTGTGGCACTATTTCACAGGCGGGGGAAAAAAAAAAAAAAATTCAAATATGACTAATCGAAGACAAAATGTTGCTTTCAGCTGCCAGTTGGCAGCATTCACCCTTGTGGTGGGTAGGTGGTTAAAGAAGTAGAAAGCAAATATTTGGATTCTGAAAACACTCTTACTGCACCTTTTTGGTGTGTTTATGTTTAAATAAGCTACCAGCTGAATGGATGATTAATTCTAGAGAGATGGATACATATGGATGTAAAAAGGTCATTTAGTGTTCAAGCCAACTTGCTAATGTAAAGCTGATACTCTACTGATTGGCTAAAGTCATTTTCCCTATTTACATGAAGAGAGTCAAACATCTTTACATGGAGTGAGCTCTTGGTAGTGTTTTTTTAAGGGAGGAAAAAGACAGATAAACTCTCTAGTGAACTCTCAAATGTTTTTATAATGAAATTAATTATACGACCATTCTCATCCTCATTTTATCATGCCTAAGAATAAGCTGACAACAGAGGGAGGAAAAAAATAGTCTATCAAATAGGCACAAACATGTCCTGACTCAGAAGTTTCCTGGACGTTGCTCATGCAGGGGGAGGACAGTTACAAACAGCCCTTGACTCTGGTTTATGGAGCCTTCTGACACAGAAGTCAGTGACCAACTTGGGAAATGCTCACACGCCATACACAGCTGTGCTGTCCTGGTCCTCACCTAGGCTGAGATCACTCCCTTCACACAGAAGGCAGTCTGACAGACTCACTCTTTCCACTGTGGACAGAAATAAGCTATTCCAAAGTCCTAAGAAAATCAGTATATGAAGTTTTTTTTTTTTTTTTTCTGAGCTTATGGATGCTGATCTGCACTCACTGTGTGAGTGTGAGCTCACAGGGTGAGCTTCTCTTCTTAATCCTTAAATATTTAAACCCGTGTACAGAAGAATGAAGTTGCTGTAAAGTGTAAAGTTGCAGAATGTTGAAACAGGGAATACTGAATGCTCAGTTTGCTCTCAAGCTAGGCATGAAGTAGGGATACTGAAAACTTGGGTTCAGGTCTCAATTTTAAAAGTTCTCAAGTAAAAAGTACTGATGCAGTAAATCATCTGGGCATTGGATCATACATAAGAAAGGCCTTTTACCGACAGTCATTACTGATTCTAAGCAACGTAGATAGTCCCACACAGCGAGTAGTGATTAAGAGACAGTTGCCCTTCTTAAGGTCTGAACAAACTTTGCCTTATTAATCTTGAAAAGGTGAAATTTAGCAGGAATCTATGTAGCTGAAGGGAAAAGAAATTTATGTCAAACAGGAGACCAACAAGAGGATTTCTTGTAAGCCCTTGGGGATTCAGAAATCCTTTTTTTGACCCTGCTTTATCCTATAGTTGAGAGCTGTATACAATAATATGTAATGGGAGAAAATGAGTGCTCTGAATTTCCTGAATGTCAAGAGCCACGATCAGAGATTCAGGCTGATTGCTTAGCCTTCAAACCAATTCCTTCATCTTTGTACCAGACTAGAAGGAATCCCCCACATTCCCCAGTACTAAGGGAAGGGGATCTCCCCACTACTGCAGTTAAGACTGGCAGGGTTGGATTTCTGTGGCCTCATGTACCCTCTTCAAAAAACATGGTCTCGCTTCTTAGAGCAGGAGGCACTCAACAGTCCCAGCACTTTTAGGGTTACTCAATTTAGTTCACAGCCTGGTTTTCAGATATGCTTATTACAGAAAATGCTCACTACTCTGAACAGTGAGATATATAGGAATATATCTCCATCAAGTTTACACAGCAACCGGTACAGCTAAGACTTGCCCCTTGTCTTGTCTTGAATTAATTCCTAATAACAGACAACCTTTGACAAAACACAAGGTTTTAGATGGTGTGATTTGCTAATGAAAAACCATATAGATGTTTAACAAACACTAGGGAAAACCGAAACCCCAGTCAGGACAAGTCTTCTCTTAGCTGAAATTGCAACAGTACCGGTCAGTTGCTATCTACCTAACCATTTGGCTTCAAATTCTACATTACATGAGAGAAACTCGTATTTTGGCATCATCTTCACTTATGCAAACATGCCAGACTCTCATATGTAAAGTAGACTATGGAGTATGGTAAAACAGCACTTCCCATTTAAGTGGTCTCAGACATGATAATGCTAGACACGTTTGAAGGACTGGAAATGATAAAAAAACCCACCCCGCAGACATGATCTTTGGCACCCAGGAAGGAATCGGCTGCTCCTGCGTTCCCACAAACGGACTCCCAAGGCATCAGATGTGTGCAAAAATATCTTTCACAGGAAAAGCAAAAGCCTCACCAACTTTTTTTTTTTCTGTTTTAACATTTCACAGACATACCTAACCCCTAGCAGGGGTGATCCTCTATGCTTTAACTATTTTATAATGTATTTTATTGAGGCAAAACTTTTTTTAATTTACAGACATTAAATTGCTTTCTTATTGTAGTTCTTTTAGTGTTAACTGTAGTTTCTTTTTCTGATGTTCTGCTTGTGTTTGTTTTCAGCTAGGAGAAAAAGCACTTGGGAAGCCTGCTAAACTCAGGTAAAATTTACTATTACAAGAGATTACAAGCTAAGGCTTTCAAAGTATGGACTTGTTAGCTCAGCTTCAGAGACGACAGTTGATGTGGCAAGAGACAGTGAGATCAAGCAAAAAGAAAATACTTCCTCAGGTAACCCAGAACTCCCTTGCCCTACTCCTTCCACAAACTCTATGAATTAAATTTTTTTTAAAAAATATATATCTCCTGATCTTAATAGAGAAGACATCTACTCAACAAAAAAATCCACTTTTAAGAACAAGTTATTCTGAAAACAGCTAATTTAAATCCTGAATAGCTTGTGATATCTCATAGAATGTCGTCAGTAGTGCTAGTGAGCTAATATTAACTCATTGTAACATACAGAATGTTAAGTATGTATGTAGTGGAGTAGATCGAAGTCAGAAAATTTCTGCATTAAAGTTCTTTATTTATTTCTCTTCTCAGTAAAACCAAAAAAGAATAAGTTTTCCAAATTGCTAACAACCTTAGGAAGGATTTCTGCAATAAGAAATAAGCAAGTCTCACAGCCTTAATCTCCCATAACATTGCCACAAGAAGAGCTGTACATAAACTAGATTGCCTGTGTTGTTTCTACTTATTTTATGATGAACTCCTCTGATGTCTGATTAAGACAGAGATCTGAATTTGAAAGACCTGAATGCTCTTTGCTGTGAAAATGCTGAGCCAACCTTGTCTAGCAACCTTTGACATCTAAAGAGGGCTGGTAATTGCCGCTTTCATTTCAAAACGTTGTAAATGACATAGCAAATTATTACTTGATAGGATCTACTTCTAGGTCTCACTGTAAAAGGCAGACAATTTCAAAGAATAAATCAATTTTCTTCTCCTGTATTTGTGGTTTACACCCCATCCCCACCCCGGATGTCTAATTGCGTTAGATAAATGTGTGTAAATATGAGCCTTACCCTCCATAATCCAACTCCTATCTTACTTGTTTATACAGAGGTGAATAAGTTCAATCTATTTACCATATTACTTAATGTTTTTAATGCTTCACGCAACTTCATGGTCTTTTACCAAGAGTAAAAAGGCATGGAATTAGGGAATGATCATCTTTGATGGGTCTGGGTTCAATAACAGATCTTTTAACTTACGAGTTTATGAGCAGAAATGCCAGTAAACAGATTTGCAGAAATATTTGATTTGTTTTCCAGGAGCATTAATTTTCATTTTTATCCTGTTTATCTTTCTGTGTAATAATTCCTCATTCCTGATTTGTAGAGGAGACTCATGCATTATCATTTAGAAAGCCACAAAATTCAATTAAGGGCTGGCTGCAGCATCCCTTCTTGGTTTGTGAATGATTTACTTCCGTTGAGGAAACAGGATGACTTTTTCCACCACAAAGCATGGTTGCTAATTTTAACAGAGTAGACAGCCTTAACCTGTGCAAGCCATCATTAAACAATAAAGAAACATGAATAAAATGACTTGAGGGGAGGTGTCCTTTAGCCAGGAGTATAACTATCCCTTGAACATTTTAGGGACCAAGAATGTAAAATAGTGTAACATCTCAGGTAATGTAATTCCACATCCACCAGTCTCCAGCTTCTGCAAGCCCCACTCACTCCTCCAGCCAGACCCAGACTGCCTGACAACTCGGTTGTCTTTCAGTCAAGTATCACTATTCTGCTGTCGGCACTTTAGCCATCTTTATATCTGAGGTATACAGGCACCTGTCAGCTTGATGCAAGCAGTCCATATATAGATATAGGATGAAATGTGGACTCTGGTCTTCTGATGTCGTTATTATAATTCTTATTATTTATATTTTGATTTATTTTTCAAGATGACCAAAAGTTTCCAAGGCAAGCTTTTATTTCTCTAAGTAGAAAATTTAAGATATTTTTAAGCGTGCCAGAAAATGCCGCACTGCCCCCTCCCCTGCCAAGTGTTTAATCAGAATTTTCAGGCTTTTGCCCGCATAGTGCATGGTCACGTTTTTCCTTCTTTACTTCACAGCACAAGGGAGTGAGGCACAGATTAAATGTTCTATTTAAAAACGCTTTGACACATTTTGTTGAAGCCAAGACAATTCTGTTGAAGTATTATCATGATTTACTTGAGGTAAATCAGCAAATAACTCATGTTGCCCCATAGGGCCACTCAGCTAAGTGTGTGTTTTATATCCACGGAGCCCTATAGCTTCAGCAATTGGCACATTTCCTTCAAGTCAATGTAGAGATTACACAATAAGACAGAGATATTTAGAGAGATGCTGCTGGTGGTGTCTGAGCCCCTAGGCTTTGTTCAGGCAGCTCCAATCTGAATGGATCACTTCCATACCAAAAGAAAAAAAAAATCTCTGGAGTGTAATGCGGTGTTTTCTATTAATGGCAACATGAATGTTATTGCCGAGCTGTGTTATGCTGGATGATTGTATGCAGCAGAAGGTAATTTAACTCACCAGAATTTTGCTTTGTTTCCCTCCCCCAGGTTAAAAATCTGATCAGATGCCTGCTCTACGCGCAAAATCATCAAGTGACTGCAGCAAACGCCTCTCAGAACACAAAGCAGTATCAGGCAGGCAGCAGCTGAAACAAGCCCCCACCGCCAGGGGAAGCAAACAGTGGGGCTGTGGTTTCCCACTGCCTTCCCCAGCCCTTAGCTGGTGGGGGGAGGATTATTAAACCCTTCTGCTTTGCTCTGAAGTGCTACAAATAGAACGGTAAATCTAAATAACAAGGTGCATGCTGTTCCCTTCAGTATGTGCTGCAGATGACAAGCAGGGACCAAAAACCAAAAGGAAAACATAAGTATAGCTGGAGGCTGTTGTGCCCACCATGGAGCTGACTCCTGAAGTGTGTTGAGGTATATACCTTGTACTTGTGTTGCACATCCTGCAGTTGTGACTGCCTTGCGTTGTGAGTGAGGCTGTTTATTCATGCCAGGATGCTCTTCGCACCAGTGACCCCCTGTTACATGGCTCAGCACCCACTCTGACAAGCTACAGAAAAGGGAGGTTGTATCCTGAGATCAGAGCAGCAGTTCACAAACTCTTCCCCAAATTTCGCCCTCTTCTGCTTTCTGCTCCCCTAAGGAAAGTGGCAAGTACGATTGCACCAGGACTGCTTTCCCCATGCTGGTCCTTACGGGTTATCAAGCCCAGTCCACAAGGACCCTTGGCCACAAAGAGCCTGATGGAGGGTCTTCTGAAGGGGGCTGCTTCTCATGCCTGCCCCCAAATAAATCCTACCTGCTCTGGTTTGAGATTGCCCATGTTAGACTGGGCTTGGTTCAAAAGCTCCGAGACCTGCCTGTGATCGCTAGCTAGGTAGCAAATCTGAGAGCTGCCAGCTTTCAACTGCCAGCAAAGGGAGATTGGACAGGGATTACACCAAATTTTTCATATATTGGCCTACACCCGAGACAAACCATTGCTTTGTTCATCTACTGCAAACACTTAAACCCCTAAAGCTGGGGTTCTGGAAGCAGAAGCCTCGGAAAGAGGGTGAGTGCCTACAGAAACATGCTGAGAGATGTTAGGTACCATCTCTAGGATTGATCAGAGTGATATATAAGGCCATTGATGCCTCATCCAAACTTCTATTTAACTGGTATGTGGTGAATACATTGGACAAGCTCGGCTACCCAGGTCTGAAAGTAGCATTTTTAAGAGCAAGCGTAACTGTTCATAAGCAAGGGATAGGTCTGAGCCACTTGCCAGCTTTGTTACTTCAGTGGATAAGAATTAAAGGGTAGGGTCCTTTTTTCCCCAATGTAAATATTGAGCTAGAAATTCATGGCTACTTTCAGAAGTGATCTAAGTCCTTCATATTCCACATAGGAATAGATGAACAAAAGTGTTTTCACCTGTGAGTGGTTAAAGGCTAAGAGGGGGTCTTCAGCAACACACACATACGTTCATGCTCTCTCCCTCTCTTGATCAGGATCCTCATCTGAGAATTCAAAGGCCCCTCTTCAAGGCTTTCCTCTCATGTGTGCGTCTAAAGCACCAGTTTGTGAGTTTTGGGAGTGGATGAATCCCCCTCTATTGAACCTGATAAAACTTTTCTGATAGAAAGCTGATTTCTGATTTAGACTCAATTCCCATCTGCATTATCAAAAATATTCCTGACCATTCCTCCACACTCCTTAAGTCTTTCAGTGAGATTCAGTGAATCTCATCAGTTATTGGCAATTGGTTATCCTGTTAACAGCAGTTCCCCGAGTCGCAGCCAAAGCTAACGTGATGACAGGACGTGATCTCAGCATGCCGAATCATTTTTGAAGGGGGACCTGACATTTTCAAAAGAGGCTTTAGCTACTTGCCATTTCTCTGGGGTAATTCCTTTATATGACCTGGCATACCTGGGCTGAGTACATCTACTTTGGCTAATGCTTCCTAAAATGACAGATTTCAGAATAATTCTGTGTTATATATTTGGATAACTACTTCACAAGCTGTTTGTCTTTGAGAAATGATAATGAAAAGTAAATTATTAAAAAAAATGAGAAAAAAGAAAAAGGTTAATGGTGCTGGAGTGAAATGGGAACACGTCTAAGTGAAGATTTTAGTGTTTTGGGGCTCTGGTTTGGAAGTAGAGCTGATTGCCAAAGTTACTGGATAACATAAATTCTCTTTCAATTTCTTTACAATTTTGAAGCTAATACAACTCCAGTGAAAGTTCCTAATGTTATTTTTCCTCTCTTAACCTAATTAACAAACTGAAAATTTATGTAGTCCTAAATGGAATTACTTTCTCCTAAGCACTGCAGAGGGAGTTATTTCTCATGTACCTATTAAAGCACGGGTATCGATGCTAATGCTTCGCTCTAGCTACACTACCTGAATTCTCTTCACAGGAATAATACATCGAAATTGCCCTGTCTGAGGCCATGCTCCCTTATCATGCAAACTGCTAACATTAACTGAGGACAGTATCACCCTACCTCCATTATTATTATTTTAAATGTTGAATTGGAGTTGTTAATTTTGGCATATTTACCTACTGAACATTTAGAAAAGCCTGGGTATGGCTCAAAAATCTGTTATATTTTTAAGAAGAACTAAAAAAAAACCAAACCACAAACCCCTTAGTTTTCATTTCATAAAAGGCTTTAAGAACTCTTTTGATGAAATTATTAAAAAACAAAAGAAAATAAATTGCTTGAAGTCTCAAAGAGGAATCATATTTTTTTCTTGAACATGATTTTTCAATGATGAATTTTTCAAGAGTTGTATTAAAACAGGATTACTCATTAACAAGAACCTGCCATCACTTTTAGAGTGATATTCTAGGGTATTACCAATACTGAGCTAATAGTTTCACATGCAGTTAGTTTCTCAAAAACAGATTTAACACATTTCCAAATAGAAAATGTGTGTATTATTTTGTGGCTTAAATCTGTTTTATCGTGATACCACTTCCAAAATACTGAAGGCATAAAATGGTTTATGGTCCAAAAGATAAACTAGCACAAGCCACTATGTTGGAATATAGGGAAGGATCTGAGAAAGTGCTAAAAGCATTATTACAGCTACAGAATGGACTCTTAAATCTTTTATGCAACTTGATCAGTTCCCACTGGAACCACACTATTGTTTTGATAAATAAACACCAAAAGTTGCTGTGCACAGTGTTTCTGGACTATAACAGACTGCTTTTGTTCTTTAACAGGTTTTGTGTTAAATTGTAACCTACAAATGATTGCATGAAAAATTCTTTTTTCCAGCATGCTGCTTGTGAATGGCATGTCATCTTTCTTGATGATCAACAAAGCAATCACATTTGTATAGCACTAAACCGCAGTCAGTTGCTTCATCCTCCATGGAAGTGCCACAGCTCATAGCCAGGCTGGGAGGAGCAGCCCAGCAACGTCGTCCTCTCTGAGGGAAGAGACTGGTTTCCTGAACTGGAATTTGCCCGTGGCAACAGATTAAGATGATGATTCCTCTCCCACCTTGTTTTTTTTTGACAGGAAAAAGCAGTAGAGAATACTCCTCCATTTTTATCTGCTCAACCGTTACAACACTAAAAGCCTCCATACATTGAACTGTTTTTTGCATGTAGCAAAAGCATTCAAATCCCTGGCTTATTACTCAGTATTGTCAACCAAACCTGGCAAATGAGTTCTGGTTTGTCCATTTTCAACAGAACAGTTTAATCTTACACTAGATCATCCTTTTCCAGCTCATTTTTTAAATAGAGTGCTCTCCAAAAGATCAGGCTGTGGCAGAGATCTCCCATCCTGCGTTGGCTACAGCTCAATGATTTGTGAAGCATAAGATTCTACGTCCTGTAGGCTCCAGCCCCCAAACTGCCCTCCTCGCTGCAACTCTGCACACTTGTGTCGCACTCACCTTCCTCCCCACTCAAGAAGTCTGGAAAAATATCTGTCAGAGAAAAGATGGTTTGTCCAAGCTATTCTTATGGTTTGGTTGAAGCTCATCCTATGTGCTCCCAAGTAAAATATAATCTATTATTTTTAAACTCTAAGCACTGCTGTTGATTTAAAAAAAAAATTCAGGTGAGTTTGTGAAGATGTACTCCGGAGAGCAGTGTGAAAAGAAAAAACACACAAAGGTGGGTTCAGAAATAGGGACTATTGAAAGGCATTTTTGGAGCATCTATAGTAGTCTAAGACACACGAAAAGCATCCAAACCATAAATATTGAAACAAAACAGTTGGTAAGTGAACAAAACATTTTAAGTGCTGTACAAGAGAGAATGAAAATCTGTGCTATATAATAACGTATTTTATAATTCTGAATTAGTGACAGAAAGGTAGAAAGGGAAAATGAGTGTAGTTATCTTTTAAGGGCACTGATGAGACTTGATCTAGCCCTTAATTTAGAGGCAGGAACAGTTATATTTATACTGACTCCTATGAGTCAGTATAAAATGTTAAACTCTGCTACAGGTAAGGCAAAAACTATATGCAGCTCACCGTTATGTAGAAAGCATTTTAGTCTAGGCGACAGGACAACTGAGCCTGTCATTTTTTTTCCAGAAGAGAATAAAAATATGGCTGTGTACTATATACCACTTAGTACGCAGATGGTGGTACTTCAGAGAACAGGAGGTGAACAAGTGGAAGGATCAGCAATTTTGAGTAAAACATCTGTATAAGCTATGAATGAATCCTACCATGGAGTGGCAATGATCTCGGCACAGTAGCAGCAAATAATTTGTCCAAGAATGGTTAAGTTTCTTAGCCTAAAGCAGAAATAACATTTTAAAATACCTAGTCTCCACCCCCAAAATGCCTCCAGGCTGTTCTCTTGGCCAGAGTATGCTCACAGCTTGGAGAGAGAGAGAGATGAAACAAATATCAATGGTCTAGTGCCTGAGGATCAGCTAAGATTGAGGTCCTGCTGTGTTAGGATCTAGACATACATGTAGTAACTACTGTTCTTCTCTGAGCCTCCTACTGTTTAAATAGAAAAGATCATTATCTGTGTCTTGCAGAGGAATCAAGAGATTTGCTTTAAGTCTCAGATGAACTTGTTGCAGAGCCAGAAATTCAATCTGAAGGCCTAAAAATTGAACTTCAAATGCCTAAAAACCAGAGACCTGCAGAACAGGCCAGTGGATGTAGCACAGGACTTGCAAAAGAGCTACACTGATCTGAAGTGGCAACTGGAGGAGCATCTAGAGTGACATTTGTGCAGCTGAGTGCTAGCCTTGCATCTTGGCCTTTTACTTTTCCCTCGGCAGATGGACAGCAACAGGGAGATACTTTCAAAACTGACTTCATGTGTCAACAATTTACAGATACAATCTCTATTCCTGTAGGACTAATACAATTGTTCTGCACCTTCACCGAACACAGCAAAAATCTGCAGGAATTTAGACACAAAACAGAGACGATTTCTATTGTGCTGTACTTTGAGCCATTTCTGAGCACACAGGAGAGAAGACAGAAGAAATGAGCAGCCATTTAAAGCATCTGGTGCTGTTAATGCTCACTAACGCCACTTCACCCATGTAGCTACTATTAAGCATATAGTATAAAGTGGACTTAAGCACTAACATTGGATATTTCCTTGCCCCTGCATGCCACAAAAAGTAAAGTTCATGAAGAGTTTTTAATTATAAGCCATGCAAAAATGCATTGCTGCTGTCTCCTGGCATCCTTAGGAAGGATACCTTCATAAGGAAATGAAAGAGAAATAAAACTTGCTGCCCCACAGCCAAAAGGAAAAACCATACCATTTCCTGGATGAGTGGAAAGCAAACATTGAGGGAATAAAAGTGGATATATCAGAACTTCCATTGCATGTGTCCATGCACACGGACAAGGCATAATTTAAAGAGCTATGGTGTTGCTGAAGCTGGGGACACTTTTGTTGATGTCTGCTGAGAATCACTGTTGTATAACTCATACCCCAGCACAGAGAAATGTCAGATAGCTCCAGCAAAAATATAACTTGGAAAGATTTGTCATTACAGATGGTCTAAATTACACTGCACAGCACAGACTGTGTTTTTTCCTACAGCATTTTGCAGGTTGTGTATGTAAGAAATCCTATATTCCCTGCTATAGAACTAGGAAATGGATCCTGAAATCATTTCTTAGTGTAAAGTCAGCGGATATAAAACTAATGAATGAGCCTTGACTCAACATGACTTTCTCTGGGTGCCAAACCAGACTTTAAACTAGGATAGGCTAAGATCTACCAGTTCTGATGTGACATTGCAGACATCACAGAAAACAAAAACTGAATGAGTGGATATTTTGGTCAGTGTTCATCAGGGTCAGCTGACAACTTCTTACATAGAGAGATGTGCTGATTTAGGTTAGGTACATTCAGCTGTGGCTTTGTTTTGAAAAAAAATGGGCCTGCATGGCAGCTGCAGAAAGTGTCACCTAGACAGCAAAGCCAAAGGAGTTAAAAGGCTTCTTTTTTGTGACACCACACATATTGAAAAGTACCTTGCAAAATCTGTGCCACCCTTCATGGCCTTCCACAGACTCATTCTATTTCCTCATGGACCTTTTTTCTGCTCCCCTACTACCTTCAGGATTCATGTTTTGAATTGATTCTATCCATGAAGGTGTAAGGCTGCCTTCAGCAGACTGTCTCTCTCATCTCATCCTTCACAGCGATGCCTTACATCTACTTTGATTGTCTACTGGTCAGAAGTAGTTTTGTCCACAACCCTGTGAATGTAACAGCTCTCACCAGCTTTGAAACAGGCCTTAGAAGAGGAAGAACAGAAGTTACTAGCACCTTTTCAGTAGCCCATAAGGTGATTAAAAAGGTAATAGGAAAAATTCCTTTGACTTTTGTTTGTGTAGCTCCTCCTGAAAAGTGAGGAAGGCGAGAAAAAGTTAGAGCCAGTCCGTAGCCTACTATAGAAATTAACTTCAATGGGAAGAATAATGTTGCTTACAAACCCAGGAAGCTGCACTGCATAGGAAATAGAGCATGAAAATGATTTGTGCAGTGATGTTGAGATTAGAGAGAACAAGCAACATGAATTAGCAAGTGGAATGCAAATATTGTACATTCAAGTGTAACTTCAGCATAATACCAGAGATGTGGGTACATAAGGAATTGGAGAGTCTCTAAAGTAATATTAAAACTGCTGCTCTCTGCTGACTGGAGCCCATGCACAGCGGCTTAGGTGGCCCCAGCCTCCACTGATCTAGAGCTGATGCTTTCTCCTTACTCTTCTTTAGCAGGTTTTATTGCATGAAATTAGAGACTTTGTTTATGCAGATACTTTGTACTTGGGACAGCCACTTGCTCACAAGAACACGTGGAAGTTGACACATCTTGGCTTTGGACAGAGGCAGCAGTAACTGAACCAAAGATAACATATAGGTCCTTTAGAGAGCAGTGGGGGGAAGAAAAGCAGATTTGTGAGAAAGGGAGTGTGCTAGTAAGCACAAGCTAGGCTGCTTTATTGGCCAGGTGGATCAGTAACTAGAGACTGTAGTCTCAGCCTTTTGCGCTTCTCTTTACATCTCCTTCCAAGGTGAAGGAAAGGGGCAGCATTTAATAGAGATGAATTTTTCTAATGCACCATTATTTAGTTTCTTGCCCCTGAATGTGGAGCTCAGAGTTGTATGTGTAATGCTGCACTTACAATAAAGCAACTACTTAAATGCTTTACTGAATCAGGGCTGTGGTATACAAAAAGCTTTCTGTAGCTGGAAGGGTGGAACTAGGAACCTCCTGAATGCAGACAAGAAAAATTAGTTTTCTTGTGTAAAAAACATTTTTAAAGGCTTTACATGCTTTGTGGGCTTGGGGGAAGAAGGATTTCAAAATATGAGCAAATGTTAAGCAAGTTTCCTTTAATTCTGCAAGAATGGAGCCTACATTTTTAAGGAAAGGCTCTAGGTCTAAGCTTGTCTGTGCCTATACAAGTCCATTGATAAGTTTAAGGTCAGTTGGATGATCATCATTACCTCCTTGTTACCAAGCTTTCCACTTGTTTTGATCTGTGAGCTCCAGTCTTGAATACAGAAATGACAGGTTTAGGGCTCACGCCATATTATTCCTCCATATTCTCCCTTCATTTACAGGTTTAATGCTATAGAAATTGTCTTCTCTCACCCTAATTACTTTCCCTTCCCCTTGTAAATGGTGTAGTTGCATTGCAGTGACTGCACTTGGCTCACAGCTACCGTCTGTGCGCATTGCTCTTCCCTACTTGACCCAGAAATCATCTCAGTACTTCATTTTTGGAGGCATTTCATTGCTTTTCCTTGAGGAAATTAATTCCTTCCTTATACAAGAAAGCCGACTTCTGTTTTTCACTTGAATACTTTTTTAGGCAGAGAGGGGAGGAGGAATGAAGTGGGTGATTCGCGTTTTTAAATCAATAAACTCAAACTCCCAAAATACAGTACTAGTGCAAAGGGGCAAGTATGTAATTTTCTCAGTAGCAAATATAGCTACATGTATCTAAATCCAAGACATTCATCAGCTCTTTTATAGGATAAGACAGGGCTCAGAAATGATTTTCTGTTTAAGTACATAAGATCAAACATGTTTGTCATTTTAGCCTTCTCTTTATTCTGTCTGATTTCAAGATCTTCAGACAGACTCTCTTTAGATGTCATTGCTTCAAGTTTCTGCTTTTATCACATTAACCACTCTTCATGAGCTTTTACACATCAAAATGTCTTTAGATACATTGTTGAAGAGAGAGTACTTGTAAAGACTTCAAGAAAAAGTTAGAGAATCTGTGCCTGAAACTTTGTACAAACACACTAAGAGGAAAAAAACCCACAGAAACCAAAATAAAACCCCAAACAAAAATCCACAATGCTGCATTCTCATTATGTTTTTTCAAGAAGGAGAAAAAAGATGTTTTCATTATGCTTGAATATAGCTTTGTTAGCGTGCAAAAACCCAGAAGTGGTAAGCCGTCTCACGCCTGTCGGATTCTTAAATTTTTTGGAGCTTAATACTTTTGCCTTTTTGAACTATTTTCTCCCTGCTGTACTAAGCAGATGGTTATACCGAGCTCTGTAATTAGAAGGACCTCCATTTCCTAATGGATTGCCTAGACTTTGGCCGATCCACATCTCCAGGTATGTGTCGGTCCTGCTTCTATTTAAGTTTTTGACTATAGAAAATTCTTCCTAGGCTGGGCTTTGCTCTAAATGGTTTTAACTGAGGACAGAACTAGCCTTTGTAAGATCATTTGGTAATTTCCTCACTGGTTGCCATCACTTGTGATCACTTGTGCTTCACCAATACCTTGCAATTAACACTAATGAACATAGAACAACAATAACAACACGTGCATGGCATTAAAGTGCTCTCATCCCTCACGCAAGCAGGTCTGGACCCCCCTCTGGTTGAAGGGTGCATTTGTACATGGAAAGGGACTGTTTCCAATGCACATCAGCAGTGTGGGATCACAAGGAGACCAGCACAGTGGCAGGGTATTTCCACGGTAAGTATTTCATACTGGCAGTTTTCTTATCAGTTACAGATTCACTTATTTCTGGAACAAGCCTGCTATTTTCAACACAACTGCTTGTAGTCAGACTAGAGTGTGAGGACCAGTAGAAAGAAACTTCAAAACCATTTTCAGGACATTTTTGTGCATATATATGTAGGTGTATTGATGATAAGCTAAGTAGCCAGCTGGGCTGTGTTAATATTTGGAGGGGAAATATAGCACCAGGATTTACTAGAGGATAAAGGGGAGCTACCTTTCTTTCATGAACATCCATGGGGTGCTGGAATCACACTAAAATACACACTGTGACGCTGTGATGCGTCAGCATGTTAAATAAGAAAAAGCCCAGTCACTACACCTGCATTACTGGCTGGATGGCCGAGCCCAGAGAGTGGTGGTGAATGGAGCCAAATCCAGTTGGCGCCAGTCATGAGTGGTGTTCCCCAAGGCTCAGTGTTTGGACTGGTCCTGTTTAATATCTTTATTGATGATCTGGATGAGGGGATCGAGTGCACCCTCAGTAAGTTTGCAGATGACACCAAGTTGGGTGGGAGTGTCCATCTGCTGGAGGGTAGGAAAGCCCTGCAGAGGGACCTGGACAGGCTGGATTGCTGGGCCGGGGCCAACTGTATGAGGTTCAACAAGGACAAGTGCCGGGTCCTGCACTTCGGTCACAACAACCCCAGGCAACGCTACAGGCTTGGGGAGGAGTGGCTGGAAAGCAGCCTGGCTGAAAAGGACCTGGGGGTGTTGGTTGACAGCCACCTAAACATGAGCCAGCAGTGTGCCCAGGTGGCCAAGAGGGCCAATGGCATCCTGGCTTGTATCAGGAATAGTGTGGCCAGCAGGACCAGGGAGGTGATGGTGCCCCTGTATTCGGCACTGGTGAGGCCGCACCTCGAGTACTGTGTCCAGTTTTGGGCCCCTCAATTCAAGAAGGACATCGAGGTGCTGGAGCGTGTCTAGAGAAGGGCAACGAGGTTGGTTAAGGGTCTAGAGAATAAGTCTTATGAGGAGTGGCTGAGGGAGCTGGGGTTGTTTAGTTTGGAGAAGAGGAGGCTGAGGGGAGACCTTATTGCTCTCTACAACTACCTGAAAGGAGGTTGTAGAGAGGTGGGGGTCGGTCTCTTCACCCCAGTAACAAGCGATAGAACGAGAGGAAATGGCCTCAAGCTGTGCCAGGGAAAGTTTAGGTTGGATATTAGGAAAAACTTCTTTACTGAAAGAGCAGTCAGGCCCTGGCACAGGCTGTCCAGGGAAGTGGTTGAGTCCCCATCCCTGGAGGTATTTAAAAGCCTGGGAGATGTGGTGCTTAGGGACGTGGTTTAGTGGCAGACTTGGCGGTGGTAGGTTAACGGTTGGACCTGATGATCTTAAGGGTCTTTTCCAACCTTAACAATTCTATGGTTCTATGATTATCAGGTATAAGAGCAAAATGCATCCAGCTTTCTGAATGCATTTACCTGCATTTCCCTTCGAATAACTGAAGGAGTAAATGCTAGAGCTATGTTTGTAAAAGATCTAGTTTAGTTCCTTGCATTTAAAATAAATAAATAAATGAAATCACACATACGTGGTTATCTCCAAGTTCTGCTGTGGAGCTGGTCACCCAGGAGAGGCCACCTGCAAGTGAATGACTGGAATTTGTGAGTACAAGCATAAGCGCTACAGTGGTATGCAGTAGTAAAGCCACAGCCTTACTATGTTGATTACTTATTTCTGGAGTAAGAAGTTATGCCTTGAGGGCCTTACAGGGTGATTAGACAGCCAGAGTGGAAGCATTTATGTTCCAGTTACTAGAATAAACCAGTACCTAGGTGGTTATTCACACAGGCCTTCAACGTTAGAAAAGAAACTTTCATCTCCTGCATCTTTGGCAAAGATTTTCTTCTCTGTTCTGCAGATGCTTGAAGAGCACACAAACCCCTCCTGGCCGAGCCCGGTTGCATAGTCTAAGCCTTCCACACACTATTTTCGGAGCATGTTGCCTGGAGGAAGCATAGACTTAAGGTGTTATTAATCACTAGGAGCAGTTTTCCCTCAGCCATTTCAAATCTTCCAGGGCAGAATGTCCCATAATGTCTCAGCTGTTAGCAATCAAGTCTCAAAATTACCAATTCACAATCCTAATCAATTCTGAAATTAAACAACACCCCCCCCGCAACATCCCACCCCTCGGAAGCAAGACTAAAAACTCTACTTGCTAGAAAACTAACTGAAAAACCCCACACCACACTCTCCAACTCATCCAGTGTGAAGATAGTAAGTAGAGTGACAGTGTTTGTTGCTAAAATTTTCTAAAGAATACCACCGGCTTGTCTGATGTGTAAATCATTGTTGGTGAACAATGTTGATTTTTGTTGTTGTTTTATCTATTTGGACATCAGGATAGCACTGTAATATGAATTAATTTAAAGAATGCAAGAGAACAAAGGAAGTCTTAATTTGTTGCATAATTATTGAATTTCTAGCCATGCTACACTAGTCCCTGAAGCACATAACAGTACTCTGTTTTTCAGAGTTTGATCGTTGATGTCCCTTAAATATATTTGCACAGAACAAAAAAAAAATTCTATTTAAAATATTGCCATAAATGAGACCCAAAAGAAACATCTTTTCTTAATGTAACTGCAGGAAAGGTTTGAACTAAGAAGACCTAAGTGGTAAATCCAATTGTGTTCCATTTTCATGCTACTTAGAGAAGACTTCAAGCTCAGAATGTCATATTTTTTCAATTCCTCTTCCCTATTAATTTGGGAGGTTAATTATGTGACATACATGAAGTATCTATGATTAATGATAAATAATTTAGTGTTTGAAACAGACTGTATCAACATAGGATAGGGATAGGATTCTAGTTAGACACAAAGAGAAAGACCATTCAGTGGCTTCACAAATAGGGACACTAGGCATGCACTTGAAAGACACAGCAACAAATCATGAACTTTGAGAATTGTTTCTAGCAAGTTTTAAGTCTTGATTTATCAAAATGAGGAATGCTTACTCCAGGCTTTAACTGTTTAAAAGGGGGGTTGTCCCTGATAATCCAGTTCGTTGATTTGATTCCTGAAGTGGGGAATGGATGTGTCTGGGAGGCATACTGCCGACCGAGACCTATGGAAAGGCAACTAAATTAGAAGTGCCGGAAGGCTATTTATTTTATTGCTTTTTGTTCTGCATTTGTACCAAATTTTTTTGTTTGTTTGCTAAAAGCTGCTTTCTTTGATCTCTTCTGATAGCTGCAAGTGTGACAGCAGGAAGGTCGTCACCTGAGAAAGGGTGAGTAATGCAGCAGCCATTACAATATGACTGTACACCTATTGCTCATCACCATTTCTCATGTTTGTTTATAGCTGCAAACAAATATAATGTCAAATTGCATCTGGGAAAAAGCTTAGAGCAGATCCCTAGGAATTTAGCTGGAAATAGCTGAAGACATGCATAAGTGAAGAAGGAGCAGCATTTTGGTGAGCATGCTGTGGTAACACCAGTTGATCAGTCCTCTCAGTAGACCAGCCCACTGCTAACAGTGCACACTATTCTCCTGCATTAGAGACACCTTCTTGGCTCTAAGATCACTTCCCATTTCTTGATCACTCACCTGAATAGTCCATACCTAGCCGATGAGGTACCCAAGGTGATCTGGACTGATTAGCATGAAGACTGGTCTGCCTGACAGATGAATCCAGACACACAGCAATGGCATCACGCAATTTCCATTCAGATTTCAGTTTGAACAGTTGGCCCCTGGGAATGATTTCAATGAATTGCATATGGAGTAAGGAAAGGCTAGGCGATGGGTGGGTATTCAGCCTTTCTAGAAGGATCCACTAGCTACCTGGAGGTAAAAGCTTCTTCAAAAGCAGGTAAGTTGGGTATTTCTGAGTTAAATCCTCCAATGCTTGCTCATTGGGTATTTCTCATATATAAATCTAAGCCTACCTCAATTTTCATTCTGCAGTTGCATTTCCTTTTGTATCTTCTTATGAGGAGTCATATGCCAGTTAAAAAAGGGGAGGGGGGAAATTAAAATGGAGAGCAAATAACTTGCAATAACATAAGATAAAATTGTTACCTTACAAAGGAGAAATGTGTGACACCCAGCACACCAAAAGGTATTACTTCCTTAAATAAGGCTGGGTTTGAATATCATACACTGAATGCTGTAGAAGATTAAATGCTAATAATCAGATCAAAAGTGGATATATGAGATGGGAGATGAGGCTGGGAAATTGCTTGCCAGACTGAACAAAGAGGAGGACAGGAGTAAAGTTATTAGCTCAATTAAGGAGAAAGATGGTTTGATGAAAACCTACACTCAGAGAAATAAATCAAGTATTTAGAATCTTAAAAAAAGAGAGACTTAAATTTGTGGACAGCTTTTCTTTGACACCCTCTATGCCAATGTAATCTAAAGGCTTCTCTGATTATGAATGGGTATTACAAGAAGTTATCTGCAAGAAATAAACAGAACAACATTTAGCAGCCTTTCAGTATTTTACAAGGAGTTCCTCAAATGGATCTCACAGATGGGAAATTACTGCTATCCCTGCGTTTTATGAACAGGAAGGGAGAACACTTGTGGTTGCAGCTTTCCCCGTTCTAATTCTCGTCCCTCAGGCTCAGGGTAGTACATGGCTCTCCTGGTGCTTGTCCCCTTGTGGGCCAGCTGCGAGGCCATGAACTCTGATTTCAATGATGAAGCATTAAAGAAGCATTTTAGGTACCAGTGATCCCCAGTGCAAGATATTAGTGGATGCTTATGAAGCATTTTCTTATATCCCAGTCTGTTAACTTTCCATTAATTCAGTGATAGTTCTAGAAACATAAAATGTATAACAATGGATTGCCTACACTATAACTAAAAATAAAAATAAAATAACTATCTTAAACCCCAAAGGCCACCACTAATTGACCTGACATGCTAATTAAGCAGTTTTGATCAGAAATAATTAACATAATCCAGCTAGACCAATTAGAGCATAGGAAAAAAAAAAGAAATTAGAACTTTTTAGGGCTCTAATTTTAAGAGTATCATTTGCAATATGAAATACCAGCTGATTCAGCAAAGCAAGCAGGAGTTCTGAGTTTAGGAAACAAGTTATAACCCACTACACAAGGAAATAGTAGATAAAGCGAAAAGCCGTGACAAGACACTTTCTTCGTGGCAGTGAGAAGACAAGCAGAAAACCTTTAAAACTTATTATCACCTCTAGAACAGACAGGCGGAAGAAGACAGAGTAGTCTAGCTGTTGCAACAACAGTGAGAGAGTGATCTAAATGCTGGTCCCACACCACAGCCACTGTGGATAGGTGAGAAAAACACAGCCTGTGGGAAGCCTGCATTTGAAATTTACCCTTGAGAGACACTGTTAGCAATTATTATATGTTATTTCCACCACAGAAGACTGGAAACCTCAAATCTCACTGTCCTAAATGCAAAGGAAGAGAGAAGAAAACTCTACTAATGAACCAAACAGTGAGTGATATGATTGCAAATAAAGTGAGACAGCTGTGAGTGGAGATGGTGCAAACAGTTGCTTATTTTGGTTTTGGTAAAAAACATACCGAGACTTGAACCCACAGAGAGGATCAGCAGTATGGAAGCAAGACAGGGTGGAGGAGTTTGGTAACAGCCAGACACTATGCAGAGCAGAGAGGGGCTGGGAAAGATGCAGCACTCCACAGGATCACACCAAGGATTGCTTCTGAGGCATCCTTCTCTCTTGCAGCCAGGAGCCAAGCACCATGCTTGCTAACTAATGAGGCGAACTCCCAGATAAGGTCCTCCACATGCTTTAATTAAACAATCTCAGTGCCTCTGCTGACTATTTTTCATCCCTGTTTTCAGCTGCAAGACAGGGTGTCCTGTCCCAGGCACACCATCCCCAGGTTCTCATTCCAGCCAGTCCCCAATGATGTGGTGCTGCCGGACAGTGCGCCAACATGCCCCTTCCCTAGACACGCACCTTCGTACAGAGTGGGCTGTGTGGGAGGACTAAAGAGCACTTGGATATATTAGCAGGAAGAATATCAAGCTGCTATGATGATGCATTGTACAGATTTTTTTTCTGGCAGAAGGTTGTCTTGAGAATTTGAGCAGGTGCGCAGATAGACTGAGATTTTCAGAACATACATTTTGGTCTTTAGATCTTAACTAATTTGACCCCAGGGAGAATTTTTAGTAAATGCTGTATGAAAACCTTTGTGAATGGAAGCTCCCTACCAGGGAATATTACATTTATAACTGCCTATTTAGGTATTTAACTAACGTTGAGAGGGTTGGGGGTTTTGTGCTTTTGTTTGTTTGGTTGGTTTTTTTTAAAAAAAAAAAAACACTCATACCTGTTTTCACAAAGTACACTCTGTGTCTAATACAGGAAGCTGTCAGATCCTGTAGGAAACTAGCTGCAAATCTGAGCATCTCAAGTTGCTACCTTGGAACTTCATTTTCTCTGAGTGGCCACCAGAAAAGGAATTCTTTATGCACAAAATAAAAAGCCTGAAAACCCCAAACTGATGTGAGATTTGGACACTTTACATGAAATATTCAAGGAAGTTTTTTCCTCCTGAACATTGACACACAATTTGCTTTCTTGCACGTCCCCAAAATTCCTGTCATCTCAGGGAGTGCGGATTTTGAGGCTCAGACTCAGTTGGACTGACTAATTAGTTGTGTTGTAATGATCAACCTGCTTAATTTATCACTTCTTTGAACATTTAATTAGCCAACAGTGCAAGACAATTAGGTTCTGAATTAGGATAAATTAAAATGCTAGCTTTGCAGCTTTAAGGATATGCAAGACACCACCAATTGCTGCTATGAAAATATTCAACAAAGCAGATAAGAATGCAAAGATCTCAGCCAGGTTAATGATTCTGAAGTAACACAGCCTTTGAAAAGCTAACTGTGAAATGCGTATGTTTCATCACATGTCAATCTGTCTGTGCTGAAAGATAAAAACAAGAAGCTGCAAACGGCAATTTCCTCCTCCTCCATGCTCAGCTCCAGCTCCCTCTGGTGAGTGAGGCTCATCAAACCACCTACGCATCCACTCCTACCCCTGGGTAACTGAGGTCCCAGTTCAATCCCTGTACACATCCATTCGGGGCAAGGTTGCATTTTGTTTTCCTATAAGCAAAGCACTAATTCATATTTCTAAGTACTCTAAAACTGCTTTGGCACTGTCCCAGTATCAGGCAGTTAAATGTTCTTGAACAGATACAGAATAATAAACCTGAATATAGAGCTTTAATAGGAAAAATGAGCAGTGGAGATGGTTCAAGATTAGTAGTCAATGGAGACGCTTTTGTACAACTAGCAGAAATGCTTTCATTATGTATGCTGTCATTTGGTTTCCATGACTAAGCCATTGTAATAAACTGAAAAGGACCACAGATAATACTTTTGAAAGTGCTAAAGAATCACAGGCCTAATTCTTGCTGGTTTTCCAAGGAAGTCTCATTCTCAGTCTTGCACCTGCTGCACATATTTAGGTGCCTTATTTGTATTTTTTTTAGGATTACTATAGAAAGGATGAGACTCTTGATATCTTTGTGTATCTTGATATCTAGGTCAAAGCCATGATAGAAAAAGTGATTGTCCAAATCCTTGGGTTTTCAGAGTCTTTGTTCTTGAGGCATTAATTCAAATAGTGACCACATGTGCTTGTAGTACAGAGATGAGGACCAGTAGATGCATTTCTTTCTTATCTAAGGAATATAACTCTACAAATGCAACCTCCAGTGAGCTGCAAATGCATTCAGAATCTCCTGAAGAGCCCTGAGAGTTGACCACATACATCAGTATCAGGCACCCATTGATATAGAAACCAGGGGTTGCAAGCAGCAATACCAGTTTAGTTCCAAATAATTCTGACTACACTTTTCAATGGTGTATTTAGTGCTAATTAGTCCATTTTGAATTGTTTGCCCAAACTACACAATAATATCACTTCATTAAAAAGGCTTCAATTAAAGAAGAGAGAAAAAAGTTCCCATCAAAAAGCTATCTGCACACATTATACAAGCATTCTCAAATTAGAGATGAAATTACAGCTTTCCTGTTACCATGAGAACAGCAACATTTCTCACAGTCTGTTAAAATTATTAACTCAAGGAGCATATATCTTTTTAAACTTCATTATTATTTATCTACAGTTGTACAAGCTTTGGCTGTGCCCACACTAACCACCATTAATCACATGTCAAGTGAACTACTGCCAGCATGGAGAGAGCCTCCACCATTTTTGCCAACAGCTATAATTATCTTTTATCCTTCTGTTGTCTTTTTTGTACTAGCAATGTGTGGACATTATAGCAGAAACTGCTATAATGAAAAAAAACAGAAAAGCTTCTGTCTCCAGGAATCTTACAGCCTGTGCTCCACAGCAGCTGGCAAGTTCAGTGGTGGTCCGAGTTCAATGGTGTGGCGAAAAGGAATAGCAATGAGGGTCTCAAAACACTTTCCTCACAGCCAGTGCAACCTACAGGTTTCACTGATGGCATCAAGTCACCCAAGAGCTTGAGGTTGCCATAGCAATGTGCACAGAGGCCAGCCTTGCTCAGGCAGGACAAGGGTTGCACGTTCTCCCTGCTGCCAGAGATTCGATCTTCTGACGCACAGACTGCCCTGTCCTCTCCTCACCTCAGCAGCAATTGTAACAGTTTGCTTTCAACAGAGAGAGGGTGAGGAAAAGCCACTGTGAGCATTTGGCTCAATACAGGAAAGATTAACGGCAGGAGTGAGGGTCTGAACCAGAGAGCCTGCTGTCAGCATGTGCTGTCAGCAAAGCTGGCCTGATTCATGCTGTACTTCATGTGCTTTGCATGTCCTGATGGCTCAAAGGAGATGGAGGGGACATATTGAAAATGAAGGATTCCAGCTGCCTCGTTACCTGCTGACACTGGAGTCGCTGTGGCTGCCTGGGCAATCCATCACTGCTTTGGCTCCCACCTAGCTGCCAGCTTTCAGGTTATTCCAGGAGAAGGCAACTCATTTGGCTGGCTGTCAAAAGGAAACACAAGGTGAATTCCGGTGTGGGGGTACACAGCTTAGAGGCATTTCAGTCTTTCTTCATGACATGCTTACTACTAAACTCCTGCTGCCATCCCAGGAAAGGACAGATAAAAGTTTCAGGATTTCAGAAGTCAAATTCAGAGAATTCCTTGACAATTCCGATTCTCTCCTTTTGTTAAATTGCTACCTAGACACAGTCAAACAGGCTTCAGTGCCTTAAAATTAACTGTGCTTCAGTCACCAGCCTGGACTATTAGACCAGCTCAAACAAAGGCAGTGGCAGAAGCCCGTGAATGAAAGCGTGAGTGAGGGGTAGTACACCTTGTGACAAGTTTAACAGTTTCTATGTGCACCTTGGCTCTGCAGGTGGTCAATGGGACCACTGTACCTGTGCAAGGGTTGGGCCACACGCTACAGTCTTCTTGCACTCTGCAAGTGCAATACGAGGTAAAAATCATTCTGGATTCCTGTTCTTTCTTTCTGTCTTGTTCTTCTGGGGATGAAAATAATCACTGTAAAGAAGCCCTACTCTCCCATTGTCAGATTTCAGAATACCAGTGGCTTTGTGCCCCACATTTGTGTGGCAGTGCCCTTTACCAGGAGCTGAGTTGTAGGTCACATTCACCTTTCCTGCTCTCAGAACAGTTCTTGTGCATGTAAATCACAGATGTTAGTGCAAACCAGCTCAGAGGTGTCCTCCCAACAAATCTTTGCAACTGCATCATTTTAGTTTTGCTTAGGTCCTTACCAGGTACAAAATATTTCCAGAGGGAAAAGCAGCTTATGAACAGAGAGCAGCCCCTTAGCCCTCACTGAAACCCATTTTTAAGTATGCTCAGGCATGAGGCAGTGCAGTCAGACTGGTTCCAGTACAGCCAAATTATACTTCACCTGTCCCCAAACCATATCACATTTGATGTACGCACTTGACCTGCATTTTACCAGTATGAACAGGACCTCAGCTCAGAGTATTATCTGCAGCATTTACAATATAGCAAATTAAGCTGACACTTTGCAATACTACTGGAGTTACACATTTTTAAATGGCTTTGTATTAGCTTGCTATCTATCAGACTTTTTGGTTACCTGTTAACCCAGAATTTCTTCTTTAGACTTTTACCCAGTGCTTCCAGTAGTTTTGCTGCCTCATCTTCTTAAAGACCCTAAAGCTTTTGTGATCAATAGCCACTTACTGTTTATGAAAACAGAAGTAGGATTAATAAAGATATGCTCATACTAACGATGAGGATAAAGATAAGATAAAAGAGGAATATTTCAATAGATGAAAATAGTTTTGAAGATAAGGAATGTCCATGAATTCTGGGGAAAATAGTAAGATTCCAGAGATAAAGTAAACCATAACAATCTTTATGATAATGGGAGAAGAACACATTAAGAATTTTATTAGCAAGAACTACAAAAATTAGCCTTCTCCATTTTCATTTTAGAATCAGTGAATATTTTGTTTCCATAATAAAAACAGCAATGAAAAGAAAATTGGACACAGGGCATTACACTTCTTCCTCTGCAGGCGAAGATGATTTCTCCTCTCTCAGAGGATTAATATGGACAATCAAGGCTTTAAGTCTGGGGGGCATGGTGCATGTCACAAATGTGCCATCTAACCCACGCTCCCTCTAACCCACGGCTCCCTCCACTTCAGAGCTCAGACTGCGTTTGATGAGCATGACTTTGGGAGAGTCCCGCCCTCTCAGCTAGTCACACCAGGAACAGGAATCATCAGTATACTGATGGATAAAGGGGAAAGTTTTCCTTTATTCCTTTCTGTGCATTGGCTACAAATGAACCCAGGGCAGGACTCTGTATCCACATGGTGCTACAATGCAGGACCTCCCAGCAGATGCTGACACTGCCTGGCCTGAGCAGGCAAAGAAGCACCACATAATAACAGAGGCAGTACATGGAGCTTAGGAAAAGAAATCTGAAACTGCAATGAGAGGCTTTTTGTGGCCTCCCCCCTGCCTGCTTTAATGATCAGATACAGATTTGGGGATTGCAGAGAACCTACTAGTGGCAGACAGACTCCCTGGATGAAGCTCAAGAGGGTAGAAAATTCCTACAGACAGAGCCACGGTAGACCTGCAGAGAGCAGAAATCAGCTGGGAACAGCTTTGGATATGTTCCTGAACCAGAGCGAAGAAACTCTGCTCAGCTTGACTTTAGGTCCAGTCTAAAGTACCAGCGTCTTTGGCACTTTAGGTTGTGACTCTAAACACAGCTTAGATATGTCATGATTGAAAGCAGCCTGCTGCGCTCTCAACATGTTTATCTAATGTCTGCAGGAGTAAGAAGAGGGAGCAGGAGAGCAGATGGTGCAGCTATCTCAGTGCAGAGAGTACAGTCTATGTATGCAATATGTAGACATCCAGTATTTTCTAATGCAACACTATAATTATTGTGGAGAGGATTTTATTTTTAAACTGCAGCTTAAATAAAATGATTGCTTCAGACCACATAGGCTCAAGTGCAGCTGGAATAATAGCAAGCCTTTTCTCCAGACAGGAGGGAGAATCCCAAATATACAGGCTAAGATGAGCAGGAATGTGGGACAAAGCAGCAGAGCAATAAGCTACTCAAGGGAAAAGGGATTTCCAGTACAACCTGTGACTGAAGAGTTGCCTCAAGAAAAATTTTCCTTCTCCTCTTTAGAAACATATTGGAATGGTGGGAGAGGGCTGGTGTGCTTTGAGAAGAATATCAGTCGAAACTGCTCAAAACAGAGAAGAAGTGTGAAGGGAAACTGCAAAGCTAATGAGGAAAACAACTGAAAACAAGAAGTAGGGTCTTTCTGGGGGAAGAGAACTGGTGCAAGTCAAGGTCAGCACTTGCTCTGACCAGATGGTGAGCAAGTAGTAACCAGCTATTCTTCCATCATCCAAATACTTGCCTCTTTCCCCTCATGCCATGTGCATTATTCAGTAGGAGCAGAGTTACGAAGACCTAATTAATCCTTTCAATTAAGTTAACATTTTCAGTACTTAATTCTAAGTAAAGTGCAGTATTTTGGACTAGTTCAATAAAAAGCCTGTGTCACTTACCTCCCTTTCTCTCACAGAATGTCTGAAAAATTAAACAGAGCATGCTGAAATTGGTTTAATGAAAAGGTTTCCTTCAGAAGTTATCTCAGTAAGGAGGTGTATATCCCTTTGAAATGGGACTGTGGATTATTAGTTATTTCAGCACAGAAGGGGCAGAGATGGGGAATAAGGGGGGGAAAAAAAGGTTGGGCCATTTTTCAGTTCTCCCAATGTAGAGCAGAGAGAGTGAAGGTGCTGGCTGATAAGTGCGGGCAAGACTGTGCATAGTGCTGTACAGGGAAATAAAATAGGCTGTCCTTGCTCCAAATGGCTCAGCCCCAAAAGCCATCCCGTGTAGTCAGGAGGCCCCTGGGCAGACAGTGCCCCACAACACCCCATGTATTAGTGATCCACCAAAGTGAATCGAGGGCTAGGGTCTGCATTTAGGCAAGAAACGACCAAAATAGCAGCATGAGTAATGGAATTTAAGAACTGTCGTACAACAAAGGAGTCGCAGCGATGCCCTCCAACAGTCATTCTTGCCAGGCAATCAGAAAGCATTTTCCTTCTTCAGTGATCTGAAGCTTTTGAAATGAATTTACGCTTTCTATTCCCCCCTCCTTCCTGAGAGAACAGCAACAGAATACTTAGTGATAATCAGTACCATTGCTAATTTTGCATGGTCTTCAGTAATTTACTTTCCCCATGTCCTCATTTTCTCCATTTGTATAGTACAGCTTGTACCTACATCATAAGAGCTTGAAAAGGAAAAAGGGATTTATATTAAGCATGATTCTAATCTCTTTTGCAGCATATATAAATAACTTCTGCACTGAAAATTTAGCCCTGTATTCTGGCATATTTAGATCAATAGATTTTTTTGTAAATAAAAAAAGTACAAAAAATTACCAAACACTTGAAAATAAGTGACTGGCTAAAGCATTCTGTTTTCTAACAGAAAATATTTGTAAGCGCAAAATGACTTTACAATCACAGGCTGCACATAATGCAGCAGAGAGCTGTTGAAAAGCAATCCTAAGGAGGTGCCAAGATTTTATTATTCTTTTATTCCTTGCATGTTCTTGTAATGTTGGAAAGCCAAAGCCCTGAGAATAGGGAGCAGAAGGGGAGCTCTCTGTTGGTACTTGCCAGTGGATAGGGAGAACTGTCCTATGGCAGCAGCCCAGTAGGGGAGGGAGTGCAAGTGAGGAAGCGCACTCAGGTCTCATCTGCATGAAAGAAGCTGTGATATTTTTATTAAAATTCTATGTCCTCTGCAACTTTAAAATAGTGTTTGCATTGATGCTTGGGAATGTCTGGACAGGAGAACTAAGTTTATGTTATCTGGCTAGCGTGGCCACTCTGTCAGAGAGGGCAAACTGCCAACAGGCTGTGAAAGACACCCATAGAGAACTAGTTTGTTTTGGTTATAGGGACTTATGAAGGAACTTTTAGGCTGCTGCTACTTTTCCAAAAGAGCTAAAACATTTTTCACAATGAGAACAGTCAACCATTGGAATAATCTCCCCAGGGAAGTGGTTGACTCCGCTACACTGGACACTTTTAAGACTCAGCTGGACAGGGTGCTGGGCCATCTCGTCTAGACTGTGCTTTTGCTTAGAAAGGTTGGACCAGATGATCCTTAAGGTCCCTTCCAACCTGGTATTCTATGATTCTATGATCAGCAGAAGCTGCGGCAAGAAACATCCCCTCCATCATTTGCAAGCCTGATGCTATCATAGCTTCTCCAGCAGTAACAATCCCCAGCAAGCTGGGGCTGAGGATGATGCTGAGTGCAGGAGCTCCCTACGCAGCACAAAGCCACGACTGCCTGTGGGAGAGACAGTGAAGTCCTAGAGACTTCAAATCCTTTTAGAAGTAGATGGTGAGTACTAGCTACCTCAGCAGCCCTCCACAGCTGTGGAAAGAGACTTAGATCAAGTACATTGTCCTCCTACCCCAGGATGTAAAATTCTTGTATATGCTTGATCATTCAGTTATGCTACACTATGGGCTCCCTTCAGTGCATTACACTTCTTTAAACCCCATGTGTAAAGTCACTGTTTGATAGTGAGGAAGCATTATTCATACCTGAATGTCCTGAAAATGTAATTGAAGTTCCCAGGATAATGGCTAGAAACTTGAGCTGTTTAAATCCAGTGACCTAATCTCCTGAAGAAAACAGGCCTTTGTGACCATATTGTCAATCTACCCCCAAAACAACCAAACCAAACCAAAACAGCCCCCCAGAAACTTATGAACCTGGTAGCCCATTTTAACAAAATTTTACATAGGAATAGACAATTCAAAGATATTTCATTACATTCCTACAAATTTTATGGCAATTAGTATCTAGCTAGAGTAGGGACCCAAATGAGCACCTCTGCCAGGGAAAAGGCAAGTGGATCTCAGTTGTTACATATTCTCCTTGGGGGTCACTGTCTGGCCTGTCTTGCTCAGTGTGGCTCTCACAAAGGGTACATAATGAGGCTGCAGTTACTCTGTGTGGAAAGAGAAAGAAAAAATGGAACAAAAAGCTCAACTTCATAGGAAGCTCGACTCCATTAGCTCTGTTGTTCACAGAACAACTTGGTGTTTTTAGCCGAGACCACTAGAAATCAAAGCTTTCCTTTTTAGTGCCAGAACAAATGGTTGAAGCAGTTGAAAATTCCTGAAAATATTAATGGTGGTAGTAATAAAGCACAGAAGGTTCACTCTGTGTGTTTGGTTCTTGTTCTAATGAATTCTCAGTAGAAAAGTATATTTTAATCATAAAGTATTTTTAAAGTAGTTCATAGTGTTGTATTTTTATTATTATTTAGTACAATGATTCCTCTTCTCTAAACTCCTGAATCATTCAGGCAAAAAAAAAAATCCACCCAGTATTTCCTCCACTGACTCCAACAATTCAGGGCTGAACTAGCACATGCTTTAGAATGAGACTCAATCTAATTATTAAAAGCCTTTGTACATAGTCAGCTGGCAAGTCATGTCTGTCAATAGCAAGTAGGCTGTTCGGCAGCCAGAATTCCTCACAACACCAAAGGAAGAAGTCCAAGTCATCTGGGTGACCTCAGTGACCCCAATTAACAGCAAAGCACTAGTTAAAGTTCATAGGCTCGACTGAGCTTACACTAACAACACCGTATTCAAAGAAATACTGAAGATTCCAGATGTTTCCAATTTTCTATGCATTTATAAAAATAAAATGACCTTTTCCTGACTTTTTACAGCAAAAATAGAAATTAATCTGAAGTGTTTTGTAGGGTTTTGCTGTCCTTGACTCAAAGAGAAGCATGCCTCTCCTTCACATCACAGAACAGTCTAACACCACTCACAGAGGAGCCCTGTGGTCCTCCACTATGCCCTCCACCCCAAGACGGCCGAGGAACCTGCATCAGCGATGCTGAAAACCGCTCACACAAAACTCCCCTCCTTCAAGGACTTCTGTACTGCACAAGCAAGACCAGTCGCGTGCAGCCTACTATCAGACCACTGGCATCTGAACTTGTTGGCTGGTGCTTTTTTTGTGATTTTTTTTGGTCACTTCCATAGTGAGTGGTAGACGGAGCACAGCTGGGAGCTTTGAAAGTAGTTCTCCGTGTATTACTGCTACAGTAAACAAGTGGTTTCATTTCTCCCACTAAAGAGAAGAAAAAGTAATCTATACAAGGTGATGGACAAGGTGATGGATGATTGCACTCACCATTTATAACAAGTTTTAATAAAATTGTAGGAGAGTTTTTCCTCCCTACCGCATTCCAACAGCAGGTAATTTTTTAAAACCTCTTTCAGAGTCACAGACATTACATCCTTCTCTTTAGCTCGGAGATATTCCTTTTTTAACAAGAACTTAAAAGGCACAAAGGTTATTCTTGTAGCCCTTTCAGATGGTAAGGTTGATATGTCATTCACACAACTACGAACTGACTTGCTATGAAAAACACTACAGCAAACCTACCACACATCCAGTATTTCCCATACCGTGCCATCTGTTGCCCTGCAGACACCTGCATGGGCACATTGCAAGAACTCGTGCTGTGCTTTGGGGAATTTTTGGACTCGTGGCTGCCTGGTTGTCAGTATTTTTGCGAGAGCCTGGCATGCAGCTGGACCTCAGTGAATGGCGGACACAAGCCCTGTGATCCCAGGACCGAGTGCACACCTTGCGCGCTGCCATGTGGGAGGATTATGGTTTCCAGGAGGCACCTGCTCTCTGGTGGATGCACGGCCGGGGCATCTGCACACATTTGCCTGAGCTGCCTGGGATGGATATACAGCAGTGCTAGCCATGGGGAACCACAGCTACACAGCTTACATCAATATATAAGTTGCATTCGCCTGCACTGGGGCTGCATTAGGATGTGTGAGGTATGCCCACAACAGGAGCACAACTTGATTTATACTATTAAATTATCTCAATAGGGGACAGAGCCTTCATGGGGTCCAAGCAAGAGGCTCCCGGTCGCCCCGCCTCGGGGGCGGGGGAGTCTCTCCGGCGGTGGTTAAGGGGGCGGAGGGCGGTGCCGCTCACGGTCGCCCACCTGTGCCGCCAGCACCGCGGGGCCAGGCGTGCCCCGTTACAGCGCGCTGTTACCGGCGCGGAGGCCTCACAGTGCGTGCGTGGCCCTAAGGGCCTCCCCGAGCGGGTTAACGCGGTACCGGGCCGAGCCGCCCCCTCACCTGCCTGAGGGCACGGTGCATCGCGGCTCCCCTCAGGGGCCGGCCGGGCAGCAGCGCCTCGTCCCGTTACCGGCGCAGCAGGGCTTCGACGGCCGCCGGGCCTTGGGAAGGCTGGGGCAGGAGAAGGAGCAGGAGGTGAGCGCGTTTCTTCCACGGTCGGGCTCTCCCCTCAGCAGCGTGGCGGGGCCCGGGCGCGTCCCGCCGTCCCCTCAGCGGCTCAGCCGTCCCCGCTGCTTCCCTCCCTTTCCCCCGCTGGAAGTATTCGGGGCTTTTAACGCACTTTTCCCCTCCAGTCGGCCCCCGCCGCGCCTGGGTGAGGGCGGGCGGGCGGGATCCCGCGCCGTCTCCGCCATCTCCAGGGCGTCGTCCGAGGCGGCGGCGGGCGGGAAGGGCCCGGCCGCGCGTGCAGGCGAGTCGCCTCTCTGCCAGGCTGAGGGCGGGAGCCGAGCGCTCTGGTCTGCGCGGGTATGAGGAGAAGTTAAGCCCATAAACCCAAGGTGTGCTTAAAAAAAAGCGCCCCCACCTCGCAGAAGCTCAAAAGCACCGTGATATAAAGTGTCAAAAACTCTAGTTGTTTGTGGAAGAAATTTATTTAACCAACGGCTTCGTGTGGGCCTGGAGGGACCTTAGTCCCAGAGCAGCGCTGCGGGGGAGCCTTTGAGTGGGAACAGAAGAGGCGCGTGCGGCGGCTTTCTCAGTGCGCGTAGCACTTAACGGTATTATAATTCCCCTCCAGTAAGATGTATTTTTACCGCATGTTAGTCATAATTAGGTTCAAACATGCTCTGAAAGCAAAAGTGCCGGGCAACTGCACATCGTTGTCAGTCTTGCTGCTGGGGAAGGTGAGCCTGTGTCAGCCCTGGTGAGCGCTGGTGTGCTCCTTTTTTATTGCAGTGCCAGTGTAGGAGGAGCTGTCAACCAAGAGCAAAACACAGGCTAGACAATGCCAAGGTATTTCCTAGAGAAAAGGCAGCAATTCTAATGATGTGAAACAACCACCTCAAACTTCCTGGTGAGGATAAGTGAATAAATTAGGCAGTTCGTACATGGGGGGGGAGGAAGGAGCTTTACAAATTCTGTAGTACTGCTGACTAAGTGCTGATTTACAGTAATTCCTTTCATTTCTTTTCTAATTAAACATCTCCTGAAGGATCAGGCCTGTCAATGTGATCTGAGGCCTATAGCCTGAAGTGTAAAGTGAGGCAAATTGCCTGACTTACTTGCAGTGATAGAGTCATTTTGGAAGGAGATTGAAAATCAATACTTGTCATCCCTGCGCAGTGCTCTTTATTCAGAGGGGCAATTTGTAAGTGTAATCTGTATGAGTGTAGTGGGAGCATACAAAGTTACAGTACTAGTCATGCAGAGTGAAATGCCAGAATATAAAATATAGGCTTATTGCCATTTTATTCATCTTAACGTCAAGGAAGCTTATGAATAAGCGTAACATTTTAATTCAGTGCTGTGCAGTCAGGCCACTTGCTGCAGTTTTTGGGTTAAGCTGCAGTCAACAATAAGGGTACTAGTGTTTGACATAATTTCCCTGTTGACAATGTCAGGCAGTATCTGTGTGCATCTGCTTTCAGCTGTGGCAAGGCAAACAAGGGCAAAAAAAAAAAAAAAACCAAAACCAAAAAAAGAAATAGATCGACCCCATGTATGCTGAGAAAACAGCAAACAAGCTCTCGGTGATCATGGGGCTTAGTCAAACTCCAAGAGGATGGCAGCACTAGAGTGCAGATGCAATCACAGCGGACAAGAGGCACTCAAGATCTTGTGCTTTTCTCAAATGAGAGTACTCAAGAGTGGAAGACTGACAGCTCCAGTTTACTCCAAGCATAATACAGTCAGGTGCCTTGTTAGTTTCCCCTTGCAACTCTGGCAGCTCACTTTAATCTGCACTGGTAACTATGAACAGTTTTCCTCCTGAATCTCTCTTGAGCAGAATTTGCCAGTTATGACAATTATTGGGACAAATTAGTTAGGACAAATTAGAGAGGGACAAACGGGCCTCAGTTACTGTAGTAAGGCTGTTCAGTGAATAGGTAAACTGAGCTGAATCTGAGCTAGAGAAGTGAGCTGTAATTCTGGTTGGCATTGCTACCTATGTGCTGTTACTCATCTGAAGTATTCTCTCATGCTGGAAAAAAATCTGTGACATCATAAAATATAATATGACATTTCTCCCTCTGGAAAATGAGTTTAAAAAAAAAAAAAGAATGACACAACTATTAAGAAAAAAAACCCCCAGTGTTACTCTGAAGAGAGCTCTCCTCTCCTCAGAGCACTGCTTCTCTCCCAAGGTAGTGATTATAAAATTATAAAGGTTATGAAACTGGCCTAAAGCCTTCCTGTGGGAGGCCTGTGCCCAAGAATTATCCTATGGAGAATATGGGTTTCCTATGTATGTGTGTTTTACTTCTCTTCTGGCTCAGAGTGAATTTTCAATAGCTATATTTGAACTTTTTTCCTGAGTGTGGGTTCAGTTCATTTGCACCCTATCCTAGCTGAAGAGGTAGAGTGGACAAACAGAAAACAAATATATTTCCCACAACATTACCTGCCAGAACTCCTAGATTGCATTCTAATTATTTTTAAACAATGAAAAGGTTTCATTGTCACTGTCTTCCCATTTAAAAAATACTTCAGTAACCAGACCTGTTGACAAAAGCAGGTGTTTGGAAACAGCGTGAATTGCCAAAGTTGTTTTAAAGCACAGGCTCACAAGATTCCCAAACCTTATCCACTTGGGTGGGAGGAACAGGAAAGCTCAATGCTTCTTGACAGTGCTGCATCCCCCTCCTGGCCCACCTGAAAGCAATTGGCATGTCATGTTTCCTGCAGATGGACCACAAATGGCACATGTACAGCTGATGCGCTCTGGCACTCAGGGAATGAGATTGCATTTGCCAGTTAGCTCGCCAGCCAGAAGCCAGATTTAATTTGGAAGAGAATGGTCCACAGTTGTTGCAGAAATAGCAAAGAGCAGATTTTTAATCATCCTCTGTTTCTCCCTGTTCAGTCTCATCCTCTAATTGGTAAATGAGAGGCCCAATCATCTCAAATCAGGGGAAAAATGTGTCACGAGCAGCCAGTGAGACAGAAAACAGAGGTACCCACTCCTTGATATCATGATCTTGCAGCTGTTTACAAGTCAGATTTAGCTAATCAGAGGGTCCCAGGGAGCAATTAGTCTCTCTTTCTAGGTTCCGTGTGTAAATTCTAGTAGAAAGGAGCTTTTTTTCTGCTTGCTGCCCTGATTATTTTTGCATGCTGTTAACTATTTGCCATTTTATCCACCAGAAGGGACATATAATATCATTTTATATGTTTGTAGATAAACATAGCTAGACTGATCAGAAATTAAAACATTTTTAACTGTGTAGTAAAGTGCTTAGAAGAAATAAATTTCACATTATTTTCTGTGTTTATTAATCATGGTGATTTTCACCTCCCTGTATTTCTTCTTTGGTAGTGTACTTTCCTTCAGTCTGAATTAATTCCTTAAGCCATGACCCTTAAAAATGAATAAAGACTGCCTCAGCCTCTAGACTTTCAGGTGCTTGAGCAGGGCTTGTGTTCAACTGACAGCATCTCAGCAATTGGCCTTTCAAGATACCTGAGTCTAGGAAACTTGAAATTGCATCTCACTTAAGGAATGTCTGGCTTGATTGTGCGTGATTGTTCTTCCTTAGGAGATCATCCCCTTTGGATAGTGCCCTTCCGTTCCTGGGATAGGACACCCTATTCTGGGAGGGAAGGGATGGCAGACTACAGCCTTGAATATATAACAGAATTTTCATGTTCTTGAGCATCAGTGTTTAGATCTGTTTCTTGTAGACCGATCTGCTGAAGCTCTTGCTTTTCATCCCATGATTGAGCCTCAGACATGTTGCATATGTTGAACCATGGTGCCCTGCTGCCTGCACATTAGTTAAATTAACTGGTTTCTATAAGCTTTAGTCTGTAATGCATTGCCATCTGCATCTCTGCTATGCAGGCTCCTGTCCCGTGGGTCTGAATTGTCTCCTTGGTGATTTCTATTACTGCAGGATTATCTGTGGGACTGGGTAGCTGGAAAATGTTAGACCTGTAATCTCAGCTCATCTAAGGATTTTTTTACATATAGTTATTGTTGTCTTCACTTGTTATTCTGTTATCTGCCAGCTACACTTACAAGCATGCATTTTACAAGCTGCTGTGTGTTTCTAATGTTTCTTTATGCTGCTTTTTAAGTGGGTTCTCATTGGCTTTAGTCTGTCAGGCTCTCTGGAGCTTTAGCATTGGATTTGTAGAAGTACAATGATGCCCTGAAGGCCTTTGAGCATGTCAAATACAGCCCTGGGAGGTCGCCGACCTGGGCCTGCAGTGCTATCCACTGCCTCGTGCTTTCTCTTGGAAAATGCTGGATTTGTAAAAGCCATCAGCAAATATGGCCTAGTTAAAAGCTGATTCAGCCGTAGACAAAAGCTCATTGCCTCCCACCAGGCCAGGTTTGAGCCTTGAGCACCTGACCTAAAATTTGCAAAAGCCCACATGGGTCCTGTTGAACTCAACAGCAAGAGCCATCGCTGGCCGTACCCCAGAAGGCAGCAGCTCACCCCCCTGGAAGACACGCTCAGTACACCTTTCAGCCACCCCTGCTACGCTGCCTGGGAATGCTGGTGAGAAGGATTAGGGTTACACCGGCTGTCCCTGCCGTACGCTTACTAATCCAAAGGGGGATGATACCTCGATGACAGCTCGGGAAGCTACCTGGAGCAAATTATGACATAAGTGTCTTGAATTGCACTTTGGGGATGCAGTAACCATGGAAACCTAAGGGAGAAACTGTTTCTCAACTTTCAGTGCCAGCCTGACGGTTTAAAAACTCTTTATTAATACTTTGATGTGTTAGAGTCTGAGCACTGTATACAAACTCTTTTGGGGGTAAACAAAAGCACAGAGTATTAATAATAGAGAAGTAAGGGAGTGGTTTTTATGTCGGCAGGGCTGGGCGCGTCAGCTCTGATGAAGCAGTGCTGATTGACTCATGCTCCAAGCCAGTGTTTCTTAGATAGTAAAATGATAGTTTGGTTTTGTCTGGTCTCTGTACTGGCTTGTGCCTTGCTAAGTATTTCAGTTTAAAACTGGTATACTAACATGCGATTTGACTAGAGCAACCTCAAGTATGGATATGGTTACACCGATATAAAAGTATTTGGTCTCTTTAAAGCTGCAGGGATGTACTGGTAACCACAATAGGAAGTCAAACTGTTCATTTCTGAAGTGGTATAGCTGTACAAAAAGTGTGTGCCACAATTCAGAGCACACTTGAATTCCATGAAAACACCAGCTCAATACTTTATAGCTACCAGAAAAGCAAATAATAATAATAAAAAAAATTAAGCTTTTAGGAAAGGAATAGATGGAAAATAAAATTGTGTCATTATAAATTGTAGCAACTGTGTTCAAGACAAAGAGAAGAAGTGTTAGTAGGTCTGTGAAACTCCTTGCCAGACTGTTGTATTTGCAAAAAGAGTACATGGGACCCAGAGAGCCTGAATAGCATTTGGAGAAGACATCTATTGAGTATTACTAAATAGACAAATAATGTTAGATTCAAGTAATTCTTTGAGTTGAAAATGGTCAGAGGCTGTGAGAATACTTGGGAAGGGCCATATACGTTTGCGCAGTTCTTATTTATCTCTAGTTGTCAACTTATGGCCCTTGTTGAAGAGAGGCTACTTGGTTAGATGAACCCAGGTACAGCTGCTTTTGTGTTCTTAGCTGCCTTAATCAGAGTATTAATGCATAAGCAAACATGCCCGATAGAAGTGGTTGTTAATGCTCACCAACAGTATATTGTAGGCACTTCTTTGACAAGTGTAGTTCAGTTTTAATTGCTTATAATAATGCTCATTGTGGAAAGTGGTGTCAAGTCTTTACTGAGAATTATACACTAACTTTTTGTTTGCATAAATAACGGTATTTGCAAAGTGCAGGACTGTATAGTAGTGACTTTTTTTTCATAAAATCGTTTCTCTTTTCAGAGACACATGTAAAAGAAGATAAATAAAATGACTCTGCAGACTGTGAATGTATTATAGTATTAATTTTTTCCTGTAAAGCGCTACTAATTTTTTTCTACTTAATTCTTTCCCAAATTCCTGGCGCTGGTTCCTGCTATATCATAATTATTTCTTATACAATTAATTCCATTTACACAACTTGCATATAGTAATTTTCAGTTAAAGGTATCAAAGTAGAGGTGGTTAGAACATTTCCATGTTTGATCCAATTCAGGGTTTCTTGTACCATGTTAATGCTGTCCCTGTTAGTGCCTCTGTTGCAGGCGCAGGCTGGCTGAGCCGTGATGCTCAGCAGCAGCCTCGCTGCAGCCTAGAGGAGTGCTTGGAGCTCCATGTGCCTGCTGGCACCACAGCAGCCCAGGCAGCCAGTGCAGGGAAGGGGATGGCCCTTCTGGGGTCCCCGCCAAGTCACAGCGCAGGAGAACAGGTGTAGCTTAGGCTGATGTGCTGGGGGCTGTGGTTCTTCTGGACTTGTCTGTGGGCTCAGGTCAGGATTTGACTTGTGCCAGGGAAGGTTCTCATACAAAAACAACACCTAGTTCCAGCTGCCTGGGCCTGAAGCAATAAGAGGAAAGACCAAGGTGTGCCTGGTGTCTGAGGTGGCCCACACATGCCAGTGACAGTCCAGCCAATCCAGATGACAGCAGCAGGGATGTCCCAGAAGCTGTGCCTCCAGCCTGTGCTAGTGATGAGGAGGTAAACTCTGCAGATGCCCTGTGTGACCCTGCATTGGTCACTAAAGGGTGCCGAGGCCATGCCTCCCCCCGCTTGGCCTCCTGCTGCACAGAGATCTGCCACCATGTGATTCAGCCATACAGTCGTCTTGGGGTGTGGAGCTTTCCATGAGCACAAGCCAATGCTAATTAAGTAGGATGCTTACTTTTGTAATGAATTTATTGTTAAAGGTGAATTATCCCAAATCTGGTACAACCTCTAATGTGTTTGATATTTTAGAGTCAGTTAAAATAAACAAACACTGAAGCTAATGTTCCCAGCAATCTGGAGGGAATTAACACCACACTGCAAAGGGTGTTTAAATTACTTTTAAAATTCTAATTAGCCCATGAACAGCAGTGAGTGTGGGACAAATTGCCTGGCTTCAAAACAAGACAATCAAAAAACGACCTCAAAGGAAAGCGAAGGGTGGAGGATGGCTGCCGTGAAATAAATGAAAATGACCCCATCCGTTTGTTTAAGTAATGGCCTATTTTGAGGCTTCTGTTACATTGTCCCACATTTATAATGCTCTGGGAGATCAAGAGGCAGAGGAGAAGCTTCAGTGGGATAGAAAGAGTTTTTGACTACTAAAAATGATGACAATGAAATCCCAGATGCTTAGTTGCAATGAAATTAGCTGGAAACTAGTTTGGGATGGTTGCAGTTGAAATAATCAAAACACTTGTTCTGCCTTAGACTCCAACTTTCCCACAATTATTTCACTTCCCCTATTGATATATACATGAACAGGAATTTGACTGGAAACATTTGTGGCTTTATAAATAAACTGTCCCCCTAAAAGTTTGGCCTCCAAACGCTTTTTGTACTCTTGATATTTTTCTTTATTGTTGCTGTATCAGCATGTGGTATAATGCTCTACCCTGCAGCATGATCCCTCACCCTGGAATTGTGCCTGGTGCCAAGAGATCTTGTTAGGAAAAAGTTTCAATGGACAGATTTTGTCTGTCAATATTTATTACTGTTGCCCTTTCAGAGACTGTCTGCCTCTATTATAGGAAATTGAACCATGTAGTGTCAGGCTTGTACCATAAAACTTGAATAGGAATGTTGGTTTCTTCAGTCCTTGCAATGGCACATGTTTTGTCCTGGTCAGTTTTGCTTGTTTCAGCTTTGTTCTGTTGTGTAACTGTGACCCTCCTGTGATGAACAACAGGGAAGCAACAAGTTTCCTTTGGGATTCCTGGGGTTTTCTGTGTGTTTGTTTCCCTGTACTAACCTGAGTCCTTCTCCTGAATTAGGAGAACTAAGAGTACTACATTCTCCATGTTTTCTAATATGAAGTTTTTAAAGTTGCCTTTCAATCCTCTGTTCATGAGGAAGTATCTGGAGATACCACAGATGAAAAGAGCTGTTACCTACTTTTTATGCAGCTAACTTCTGTTTAGTTAATAGAAGCCCTTAACTTATTACATCTGACTCATGGCACCACTGGTCTAAGTTTGGTTCTGAGATTTTGTCCCTTCAAGTGAAAGAGAAGGAAAACATGGGCATGGCTGTGATTCCTGCCTCTTTCTTACACGGTAATCACTGTCACGGTCAGAGAAGTTCCATCCATCATTCAGCTCTGCGTAGGGCCATACTTGGTATGTAGTGTGGTATGAGAATATATTTGTTCCTCAAGTGTGTGAACATTTTATTCCACTCTGGAGTCTGCTTTCTTTGGTAATGCAGCTAATTTTTCCTGTAGACTGTTTAAATCCAAAGAAGACAGGAAGATGACACAAGATCTCTCTGGATCCTGTGAGAACATATACTGCATCGATAATACCTTTGTGATAAAATACTGAATTAAATCTAAGTTAGGGAAGGACTTGGGCTCTTTCCAAAGTTGTCTTCACTTCAGCGTATTATATTCGAGTACCACAGATTTCAGACTTGGAAACACTTGGGTCCCTTCGTTGAGATTTCCAGATGTGGGCCTTTAGGTCTTGACTACTGGAAGCTCACACAGGACCTGAGGCCAGACTGGAAATTGCCTTTCCTATCTCAGACCACTGTAGAGTCTCCCTTTACAGGGCTCTTCTGAACCACTGCATGTTTGTTAAGTGTCCCCATAGTTCCTCTTCCAAAACCACACATTTGTGGGTTTTGATTCAGGTGTTTCAAAGCTCTTTCCAAAGAAGAGGGCCATTAACTTTCCCATTGCATGAGGCAGCATTTATCTTCTAAGGGATGAGATTAACGTGTTCAGCCTGTTGAGTGATTGGACTGTCTGAATGTTTCTAGGTGTCCTGTAATAGTCATTAATGTAAATTAACTATATTTCATTAACTAAGCCAAAAGTTACACTCTGGCTGAATGCTGAAAAAGAAAAAACCTGTCTGAATTAGATCAAATAAATTAAAATAAGAACCATTCAGTGGTAGCAGTTAATGAACTATAACTAACTGGGGAAAAAAAAGTCTCCTCCCAGTAGCAAAACAATAAGAGAGAATCAGTTTGTTTTGTAAATGCTCTGAACACACCATTTGCATTACCCTCCACCATTAAATTGTCTGAACATCCCTAAGGGGCTTGCCTGCATGTTTGCCAGGCTGCATAGCCACAGTGCGTTTCAGCACTGTCCTTGACTCTGATGTTGATTTCCAGGTCCTCGAAACATTACAAGGAGAGCTACAAGCAGGAAGATCTCATGTCTGGCTGTAAATACACCTCTGCTCTATTTTACTTAGGTGAATTGCTGCAGTTTTATTGTTTTTGTTTTTTTTTTTTTAAATGTTCAATATGGTTATTAACACGAACCAAAACTGGGAAGGGTGTGTGCAAGAAAGGCTAAATAGATATGTGTGTGTGTTTAAAAACAAACACCCCCTCCCAAAAAAAAACAAACAAAAAAACCCACCCAAAACCCCACCCCCAAAACCCACCAAAAAACCAACTGTTTTTTTCTGTGCTTTGGGATAAGATTTAAAAAGACAATGTACAGCCTGGGAAAACAAATTCCTTTCCAGCCTTGGTAATAATATTTCTGTAATACTTCTAACCTTCAAAACAGGCCTCCTAACAAAGCTGGGGCAGAGTCTCCCATTCAGAATTAAATCCACAATGCTGGTATATAAAGAGATGTGAAGAAACTTGCCAAAGACTATAATGAGTCTTTGAAGATAGAGGTGCTGAAGTTCAGGTCCTTTTCTCTTACCTGCTGTATGCTCTGGCACTGGCTTCAACTGTCTCAATCTGGCAAGAGGTATTTTAGAAAATATCATTTGGCAGATGATACTGATTTCTGGTATAGAAAAATGCCAGAACAGAAAATAGTTTCTTTGGTTGACTGTCTAGCTTGATTCACTCAGTCTACCATAATTCATCTTAATTTCTTCAATAGAGAAAAGTTTTAAAGACTGAAGAAGGCAGGTAGGAAAAAACAAAACAAAAAGGAAAGTGATCTTCATGGAGCTGACTTTACCAATTTTACCAAGGCTTTCATTCCTCAGGTTCCTATGCAATGACTGGTTTTCTCTCCCAACTGATATACATAAGAATCTATATTAGCATTCCTGTGATATCAAAATCACTAGCTTTTTCTCTGCTTACAATAAATACAACTAGAAATATTCAAAATGTGTCCATAGCATAATAGTTTGCTAAACCTTCATTGAACAATGTCAGAATTCTGGATCGTATGACGTTCTTTCCTTTCTGTCCCCCAAGTATTGATTTCATCCTATTTCCTGACTTAGATTTTCATCACCTTCTTGTGGTATCTTTCCCCTTGAAATACAACATCAATGGTAAAACAGTTGATACTGGATTTCTCATACAAGAACAGACTCCCACAATCTTGCGGAGTTCAGAGCTATGTGGAGACTGAGTCTGAAAGCCTTTGAATTTGGATTTCCCAAGAGGCTGTTGGGTTTTATTTACATTTCCTATTTCCTGGCAGAGATGTCAGTTGGTGTTTTCTGAATTTCTCTTCAGGAGAAAAAGAGGAATGTAAGACGTGAACTAAAAGGTACAGTAAATTGTCAGCTGCTGCCAGGAGGCAGCCTAGTGCTGGTCCCCTGTGCCTGTATGCCAAGTTTCTCCTGCTCTGTGCTATACCTGAAAACACTCAGCTATGCTTGCCAGTGGGGTTCCTTCAAAATCAGATAATTGCCCCTCATGTGCCATTCCTAGGTCTCTCTTCCAAACCCCCCTCCTCTACCTGCAAGAATAAGTACAAAGCCTTGAAGACAGATGGCCCTTCAACATGAAACAATAGCTTTTTAATTTGACATTGAACACAGTGAAAACTGTTAAAGTGCAGGCCAGGGGAGATCTGTATAAGTTGTCCTTCCCAAAAGGTTGCTCAGTCACACCCATCTCCTGTCCTAGACCTGTGCACCATCTTGCTGTAGAAAGTATGGAGATGCGCTTTCTTCCTGTCTTATCCTTTTAATGTCAGTATCCAGAAGCATTTTTCATCTGTAGATCTTTCCCTTCCTCGTCTAGAAGAGAATAGAAGGCGGGGGAAACCCAAAGCTTAGCAATTTGACTTTGCATCATTATAGCAATCTCAGTGGGAGCCATTTGATAAAAAATTTAACAGCCTCATATTCCTGTATTTCCAACACAGGTACTGGAAAGACATTGTTAAATAATGGGCCTGCATTTCATATGGTTTCTTCTGCAGTCTTTAATCAATAAAATGTTCTTTAGATCAATACAGATGTTATTTCACTGCTTGGAACCATTTGTAAGTATACGATGGAGGTAGTTACAGCATAGTCAGCGCATAGTAAGGATAGCTCTTGGGCACAACACAGTTATAGCTCCACTCATACACAGCAGGTATCAATATAAAATTGGATACACCAGCATAAAAATCACAACATCCTCTCTACGAAGCAACTCCAGATAAGCTGCACTGGGGGAATGAGGGCTGAGTGTGTTTAACACTGTGTTTTGTTCCCTATCAACAATGTCAGCAAAAGAGTTTTGCAGATTTATGTTGATTATTGTATCAGTAAACTGACATAGTCCCTTGCTGAAAGGATGTTTGTAAAATGTGTGTCTGATGCCTTGGTAATGGAAAATATAGAGGATAATTCTAATTCTGCCAGCTTCATTTCAAGTAGATGAGTTTTATACTGCATGCCATGGTTGGAAGGTTTGGACATTGCTGATGATCTACTGTGAGAGGCTATTGTCACAATAATGTTGGTGCAAATAACATTTAAAGTGTTGCTGAGTGAAGGCTGGAAGACATCAGAACCCTGTTCGTAATAATATTTTAACTCTGGGATGCAGCTTGTGCCTTCAAAGTATCATACAAACTCTGAATAATTAAGCATCTGGATTGGCAAAGTAGATATTTTGTGAACCAAGCCTCAGAGCAATGAAATCCCAAGGTCATGGACAGGTTTAGAGGGTTTTCTTTCCTCCTGTATCAGGTACAGGACTTTGACAGTCTGTGGGCAGAAAACCTGAGTTTTTGAAGAGCTGTGTATTGGTATTGAGCAAGCCTGTGCCTGTTTTTGATCTCTGCATTGTGAGCCATGCTATAAAATCTGTGCATGCATCAACAGCAAGAAAGGGGACTGGCCTGTCACAACATCTTAAAAGTTTTCAAAATTGGCTGCTGCATAGTCGTGTGATGAGCGAACCCAGCGGGGAGGGATGGGGAGCATTGCCTCACAGGCACAAGGACCAGATTGGGGACTGCACCAGGAAAGAGGTGTCTGGGGCTGGGTTAGGGCTGGCCTGGAAAGCGCAGGTTGTTACTGGGGTTTTGTTACAACAGTAATTAGACATGCCGGAGCTATGCAGGAACAGTGACTGTCTTCCAAGTACTTAATTTTGATATCAATTTTAATTTTCATATTAATTGCCATTAGTTAAACTGATGTAATGAGCCTAGAGTGGCAGATGAAAATGACAATAGGGGTGAGTATGGATTCTGATTCCAACTAGTAAAAGTAGCCAGCTTGTTAAGGGAGGTCTGTAAGGGCTATCTGCAAACTCACAGGTAAAGCCTCAACTCAGCCTCAGTTTCAGTCTCTGCCTGTTGTGTTTTGAAACCACTAAATCCCTCAGACAAGTAATTGTTCATTTTGGTGCAAGTTCCATGCATTCAGACTCAAATCTCCTGTTTTCAGACCCAATTAGGAGATGGTAATTACCTGTGGGATGTGGGGATTTTGTTTGTCTGCAGGGGCAATGCAGATATTCTGCTTGTATCTCCCCTTCCAGTTATCAATAAAACACTAGAGCAAACCAGTGTTTTCCTCTCAGTGTTTTCAGGCAGTGTTATGCCAAATGAAGGCAATATTGTGAGATTGCATGTGTTTGGGAATAATCATGCAAGCTATTAGTAATCATGCCTCACTGTTCTTCAGCACTACTCACCCCCAGCTTTTGTGTGTTTGACACACAAGTAGCTGTTTGATGATTCTCATCAGTGCCTTATGGATGGTGAAGCTGAGGTCATCCAGTCAGTCAGTGATGGAGTCAGAAGATGAATGCAAATCTCTTGAGTCCCAGTACAGTGATGTTGTACTTCTAGGAATTCAGCCCTTCTGAAAAACATGTCTATAACATATGCTTTATCCTAGTATAAAACAACCACTCCAACTCAAGGACAAGCTGAGCAGAGGAAGCATATTGCTTAAGTAGCTGTTAGGTAAAGGAGACCTGCAGAACATGAAGAACACTGATTTCTTTTGAAAAGTGTGCAGAAGAGTGGATTGGGAGTGTTTCATGACATAGCACTCAGTTGCCAACCACTCTAGTAGGTGAGAAGAGATATTCTCAACTCTTAATATAATTTCCAATAGGGCAGAAAAGGCAGTTGGCAGCTCTTTTATCTCTGGATGAGGATTTCCTCTTCATCTTCCCCTTGGTAATGGTCCTAGCCTGGGTGAGGCTGAGAGTGTTAAGGAAGAGAATTGCTTCAAATATGCAGGTGTCTTAAAGAGAACACTAGCCATCTGGCTACCTATCCATCTTAAAACAATCTTTTCCACAGTATGCTGATAAACCACTGAGATTGTCAGAAACTATGGTGGTCTTTGTCCTACAAAACAAATTAAGCATGGTAAATTGGAGCTGCTGCAAATGGCCAAGGAGTTTATAAAATTTGCTACTGATAAACACCATTTGGATTCATTAGTTTTGTTTTCTTCCTTTTCCTGGACTTCGCAGTGAGCTTGGACTTGTGATGAGCCTGGGACAAAAGCAATCATTACTGGGACCTGAATGAATGTAAATTGAGCAAGAAAGTCACACCACCAGTCCCTGAAACAGGCCTAAATGTTTGAATGCCAGTTCAGTGTTTTGCTACTGAAATGAAAGAATGCAAATAAAAACAAACAGCAAAGGATTTTGTTCAGCCGTGAGATTTTCTGTTGCCCCTGCTTTCAAGCATGCCGAGAATCAGAACAGCTGTTCTTGCCTAGCTCCTGCCATTAGTCCTGGTAAGAGTCGAATCCTGACCATGGGGATGAAACGGAATAGTTCGATATTTGGCATGGTGGCTGAGCAGAGATTCATGATGTAGGAAACTGCCCTTGCATCTGTTTTATCAGAACCTGTCTTCCCCGTTTTTGCAAGCCAATATGCAAACAGCACACATGCTTTTGGTACATTACTGCTCAGAGCTGATATCAACAGAAATTGGAATTGCAGGGCTACCACGCTGGAGAGAACTGGGATTGCTGTGACTCCTCTTCCTCCCTTCACACTTTTAGCAGCTTCAGCCGTGTAGTTCAGATGAAGGAGAGTCAAATGACATCTGCACAGTTCAGGGCAGTGCCCTACTGATGCAGAAGAGAGCTTCTTTCTCCATCTCCTCTTTGTGTCTGTAGGTCAGTCATAACCTGATCTACAGTATATTAAGGTGTCATCATGGTACTGAAAGACTGATTCTGTTTTGACAAGTGGGATAAAGCAATGCAGTGAATTGCGGAGAATCCCGGACCTGATCTCGTAATAGAGCAGCTGACAAATATACCCAGAGAAAAATCACAGGTTTTGCAGCAGAAAACAGAGTGGGAGGAAGTCTTCATATTTATGCAGTGTCCCAACTAGATATGAGATTGGACATCATTGTAGCAAATCCCTCTATGCCATGATGGTTGACTACAAGGAGAACAAAGCTTACGCTTGGTGTGCTGCTGCAGAAACAGAATACAAATCCACAGAGGAGATTCTTGGACTGCCTTAAGCACCTCTGGGGTGCAGCAAATATGCCCTTGTCCCTTATTTTACAAGGAGCATGTTGCTTTTGAAGGCAAGAAGTGCTGAGCAGAACAATACAGATACTTGCCAAAAAGCTTGAGGAGAGAGTGATTAAATTGGGTGCCTCATCTTAGGCTAAGTGAATTCCTTTAAACCAAAGACTGAGTGCGGATGGGTCCAGGAACTTCAGAGAAGCCCTGAACTGGGTCAGACAACCCTCCTGGTTTGGAGTGTGATTAGCTCCTTCCCTAGGGGATTTTGGAGAAGTCTGAGTATTCACACGAACGGAGGGGCATCTCTCGGCTCAGTCTCCACTATCCAGTAGTTGTCAGCCTCCTCTTACAATGTTGCCAGGTTCAGGGCTAAACAGTTAATGTAGATTGATGACAGTAATGAATCAGAGCTCATTTAAGCCTGCAGAGGAATTGGTCTCGTGATCCCTTAAGACAGGACAGTCATGCTGCAGGGATGTAGATGGAAGAAGATGATGTTCAACAGCCAGGTTTATGAGAGGATCCAGGTGCTTGAACATGAAGAGGGTTTTGTTTTTGCACATAGTGCATATTGATGGGGACATTAGCATTAGTGGAGAAAGGCCCAAATTCACAAAAACAAATAAGGCAGAATAAACTGCTTCACTGATTCTTGAAGTCTTCAAGTCAACACCAGATGCTTTTGCATTAGTCAAATGCAAGTTACTGATCTAAGCCTTGCAGTAAATGGATTAAGTGTTATGGTCTGTGCCACAAAGAAACTGAGACTAGAAAATCTCCTTTGGACTGAAATCTGCAGAATAAGAATTATGTAGCAACATTATTGATCCAATAACTGTAAACAAAGAATAATATTAACATGTTCTTGAACAACCACCAACTGAAAGAAAGATAAATTCATCATGTCTTATTTGCTACTCAGATATTAAAAATAATAAAAAGGGGTAATAATTAGGTATCTTAATGTGAGGCATCTTATTCCTGGAGCTCTCTCACCAAATGCAGTGGATAATAAAGGCAGGCATCAGTGCATTTTTGGGATGGCCCCATATGCTGAATCTCAGCTGGCTGCCACTGTGGAGATGCTTTTCAGAAGTAGCCCAGTCTCAAACAGAAACAATGTCTGATTCATATGTTCAAAAGTAAATACAAAAGGTTTTTGCTTTCACCATCAAATGCCCGCTGAACTGTTCAGTGCTCTGTTAGTCTGCTGCTACTTGTCTCTGGCTTTTCCCCCTCAGGGAAAATTTTGTGAAGGTTGGCTTGACTGGCAGCTGAAAAATGCCACAGTACAGTGAGGAGCAAGTCAGCCTGGTGAGGATGTTATTTCAGCTGCACCTTACTTTATTAAAAAAGTAGAGTCCTGAATTTCCAAGGCACACAAGCAGAATGGGATTTCTGGTGTATTTAGAGCTGCTGTGCCTCTGGGGCTGTATCTACTCCTTCATCCCAAAGGTGCACCTTTTGGGTAGTGGGATTCATCCTGTGCAACTTTAGACATATAAACCAAAAACATCTACATGATACGAAGATGTCTGAAGTTACATATGTAGGTGTTTGCAGATGAGACGGATTGTCCAGTATTCCATCAACTGTACAGGGCGAAGAGGGCAGCCGGCTAGTATCTAGCCATGACTGGTATAGGTTTCCAGATTTTATCTAGTCATCCTCACCCTTCGTGTGGTCAGTAGTTAAGAAGCAATGTGAGTTCAACACTAAAGATTTTCTTGTTTTCACATGTACTTTCAGGCTACTAATGAAAATGTTGCCCCTGAGTTCATTGCAAACCATCAACTCACAGGTGAATTTCAGCAATACATTTCTGCCAAGAAATTAACTTCTAAACACTTGCAAATATGAAGCAACACTGTTTGTCTCTGGTAAGATTGGGATGATTTTAAAGCACTTAGGTGTCTTAGGTGCCAGTTGGGAGTGTTAAAGTTACCGTGTTGAAGCAGGGCAGATCTGAGATGGCATGGATCAGAAGTGGGAGCATTTGGTGTAGTCGACAGCCCCAGATTTAGTCTAACATCTGTGACACAATGGTTGAGAATTTTGTCCACTGTGTATGTCTCAATTTTTTAATTCGTGACATAGGAAGCAGCCTTTTCCTTTCAGTTAAGTGCTTTGACTTTTACAAAAGTGAGAAATGTTAAACAAACAGATTGAAACCACCACAGTCATGGGAATATTTCCTTTAACTTCGGGGAGATTTGGCTTATGGCCTATACCATATTGTATTGTACTGGCTCAATTAGAAAAAGAATAATGAATTAAAAGGTCACAGCTGTTTAAATTAAAATGCAGGTAAAAGGGTAAAATGTGCGTGTGTGGGTTCCTCTTTAACTGCCCCAAGCATTTACCGTTAAGTACCAATGGGAACTCTCCATCCAACAAGTTCACTAATCTCCTTTTAATCTCATTGAGTCCTGAACATTTTCTGGAAAACATTTTTCAGAACTAATCTGCCCAGGCAGGGCGGGGGAAATGTTAAAACACACAAAAATCTGCGCAACAGGAAATAATGTTAGAAAGCTGTGAAAATCATTTATCCTTTTGAAGCGTAATGGTTTTTAATTTTCTCATGCCCTGATCTCCCTGGCAACAATTTAAAAGTGCATAAGCATTCATGAATCAAAGCCGTTCACGTCTGCATTTTTAATTATGTGTCATTGGATTGAAACTTTCCCTTTGATCTTTGCATTTAAAGGGATTTACAATTTAATGATTACAATCCCCCTCCCCCCAAAGTCTATGCTTGTTATTGAGCAATGTCACAAAGGGGTCACTGTTGGACAGGGGGAAGACGGTTTTGTTCGGGATGTTATAAGCATATCTGAAACCTGCCTTGTGCTCTGACTCATGGAGAAGATCCCTATGTGATGACGGGGCTTCCCAATGGTGGCGACTCTAGGCCTTTTGCTCTAGGCAAGACATTTAAAAACAAAGTAAGATAAAATAGAGAACAAAAATAACCTGGTTGTCCATTAAGCAGTCCTATGCTCTAGGCAGCTGCCTCTCTTGCCCCGTGTAATGACTTCAGAGCCACGTAGTGTGGGCCTCATGACAAATGGAGGTAGAAACACTCCTTGCCACTTGCTGTGAGGGTAGTCAGAAGTGGTTGATGGCTTTGAGGTGAATGGAGTGGTTTGTCCTTGCCAGCAGAAATGAAGCAAACAGAAGCACTTGAACACTTTGATTCAAGCCGGGGAAAACACACAGCTATTTTTTTTGTGCCAGTTTGGGAGAATGAGTTCCAAGGAGGCTGGTCTCAGCAGGTCAAAAAGAAAGCCTTGTGGTTAAAGCACAGGTTGAGAGTAGGGGTGTCAGACTGCCTTGGGGTGATGAGAGGGCTGGTGGTGGGAAGATGATGTAGTGGGTCTGGAGTGGGGTACAAGTGAGGAGGCCTGGAGAGGGTGACAGCTGTGATGGCTCTTCTGTGTAACACCGGGCTGTGGAGAAACAAGGAACGTAATCTATACAAAGTACGGAGACACTACAGCTGTGAATGCCATATAGGTGGTTAAAAGGAAGGGATGACCTTGGTGAAGTCGCTTGACTTCTTTGTTTTCTGATGAGGCTCATAAATGCCCAACTACATGCTATGCATATACGGTAAGATAACCCCCTCACCGCAAAAAAGACTGTCATGCTCACCACTGGCATTAAAAGATGTCAACAGTTTCTCATTAGATCTGCGTATGCGTGTGACTTGATGCAATGCGTAGCACATACTAGGTACTCTCTAATGAGTTGTTCTTTCAAAGCTTTTTGCTAGATATTTAATTTTCTTGCTGAATAACAGTTTAAAGGTCATGTGGATCGTGACACGTGCAAAATGAATGAATGTTACTTTTGATGTGCCTGTGCAAAATTAAGGCCTTGCGCAGACTGCTTTATATGCACAATGTTATTGTATTTTCTTGTAAAAAATCAATAAAAAAGTATTAAACTAAAAACCCTGAGCAGAATATTTTATGTCTTATTAAGCTACTTACGGGTTCAGCTAGGATAGCAAGGGTACTATTAATCAATGCTTTAAGTTGACTCCATGGTGAGTTGATGAGTTGAAAAATTTGTTAAGATCCCTTTTTGTCTCTCTTTAGAGGGTCTTAATGTGGTAGATTTTGTGAAGTGAGCATACGTTTGTGCCATTAGAAATAAGTTAACATTGCATGATTTAACATTAGAAACATCATTTATTGAGCTTATACTTAAAAAAAAAAAGCCGGTGTTTTCACTGAAGTGTGCTCCATGATGATCCAATTTTACAATCATTTTCTCAGATGAAAAAATTCATAGTTACACTATTGACAGCTGCTGTTAAATTGCTCCAGATGGGATTACACTAGAGGTAGACTACTCATCCACATAAAGGCTACAGGAAAAGATCCTAACAATTTTAGTCATGTTACTCAGGAAACAGTCGTGCTTTTTACAGCGTAGGTACCATTTATAGTCTAGAGAAGTGCTGTAGATCAAGAACAAACATGAATCAGACTTTGGGAATCAGCAGTGATAGCAAGCAGGTAAGAACCAGGGAGACAGAGAACTTGTAGAAAAGGAGAAAACTTGGGGCAGAGTCTTTCTTTTTTTGTTGTTTTTTTGGTGTTTTTTTTTCTGATTGAATGAAAATATTCATAAGGTATGAGTGAGTAGCAGGAGCAGTGGTTGAGTTTTTGAAGCAGCAGCAATCTATAGACTGTTTCTGCCCGTAAGATAATTAGTGCCACAGTATAATTAGAGAGGAAAGAACAAAAGGAAGATAAGTATCGCTGAGGGCTTCAGTTTAATTTACAAGGAAATCTAGGTAAGCAGCTAAATATAATATGCTCCTCTTAAAACAGTATATGTTGGTATTAGATTTTAGAGAGCACATCATCAGTTTGTAAGGGTAGAAACAACAGTTCTCAGAAATACCTCCATAGCTTTTAAAATCTCTTCTTTAGGTTGAATTTCCTTTTATTGAAATGCATTTTATTTAAATACTCTGTGGTACTCCTATTGAACTATAACTCAATTCTGTATCCTGAAGAGGCTGCTGAAAATTTTAATTAAGCAGTGGCTGGGGCAGATTAGTCCATTGCAGTCCAGTCCATCCAAGCCCTGCACCCCTGCAGTAGCTGGTGTGTGGTCGTGATTCTGCAGTGCAGGAGTCTCCTTTTTGTCACATCTGTATTTGTGTTCTCAGGCACGTTGCCAGCGAGTCCAGTATCCGCAAGGATCCAGAAAAGGTGGATCTCGTTTTGAGGCTGGGAAGGGTGATTTGGACCTGACTGATTTGCTAGTTGCTTGCACTCATCTGCAGTCTGTCACTCCAGTTGCCTTCTGTGGCCCATAGGAGATATGTTGTTTGGAAAACCTCACTAAATCTGGTACTAAAAGCAGGACTGTCTTTGTTGGCAGCGTCAGTAGATGGATTAAGAAAGCAATGAACTTGGTGCCCTGATTTTCCTCTTGCCTGCAGAAGCAGTTCTTCACATAGCTGGTACTTGCCATCAACAAGCTGTTGCCAGAATGTCAAATTGTTAGTAAATAGGTTTCTAACATTGTCTGCTCCCAGTTGCTTTGTCCTTTGATATATTAATATGGCACCTTCTTTTCCAGGTTGAAGATGTGAAGCATGCTGCAAGAAAGCTCAAAGCTGACATGCTTCAGGCTTGGAGCATCCCACATGTGTGACTGCTGAACTTCCTCTTCTCAGGATTCCTCTAAAATGCTCAGGAACTCCAGGTAAGCCACAATCAAGCAGTGGTCATTGGTGGCTCTGTAATACTTTTCTTTCCCACTTGTGCCTTATGAGCTTCCCTGTTTATTACCTTCTGCTTGTCTCAATCTTGTTGTATTTTTTACATGGTTATGGACTATAGGGGACATTCAGTACCTCATTTTCTGCACGGCTCCTATCAGAAGGATCCTCTGTTCTTGATAGGAATACAAAGAATACAACTGGCTAAACCCAAGTTGATTCCAATAAAAAATAACAAAGAAACAATGCACGTGCTGAAAATTAGTCATATAAATTATTCAGCAAATTATTTTAAATAATTAGCACATTTTGAGAAAATATTAAATAGATGTACAGTTTTTGCAAAAAGAAAAAACCACTAGATTAATTGAAAAAAAATGCTTAGCTCAGGGCTGCCCTTGTTTCTGTTATGGTTGTCATGGCTGGAATTGGTGGCACATCAGAGCATCAGTCATAAACTGGAAGCAAGGATTCCAGGGTCCTCTGTTACCCAAACATAACAAAAAAGTCCACTGTTGCCCCAGAGCCAATGGAAACAGCAAACAGAAAGTGGGATTCAGATGCAGAGAGCGATACAGTCCTGGACTGATGGACGAGACAGCTATACACCACCACAAACACGTCACATGGTGGGAGAGTAAGTGTAGCTTTAAGCTGCTGTTACAGAGGAGTTAACCCTTCCTCCCTAAGTACTGTACATTTGAGTTTATGGGGTCATATTTTCTTTTTCTGCCTAGTTTTGAAGGATTTAGAACAATTATTCAGGCTCCTGAATGTCAGTGAGCTAGTTTGGAGGAATAGCCAGATGTATGGATACCCCAGAGATGTTCCCTGCACAAATCAACTCTACAGAACATGTGCAGTGAATTCAATGCTACCAAAACCATGCTGAACTCACTATGGCTGTACTCTATAATGCCTGTACACACAGACCTGTTTGGGAAGTCCTGATCGCAAACATGACAACTCCCTGCCCCCTTCTCTTTACTTGTAAACCCATGACAAGAAGACAGACAGTGGTCTCTGCTGCTAGTGGCTTTAGGCCGTGATCCCACAGTGGGCTTGGTGCAGGGTTATAATACTCTGCTCACAGGCAGTTGTCTTATGATACAAATTTCTGCACAAGTTCAGTAGCATCACTCAGGACCTCTGTGGAGGGTGTTCAGATCTCGTCTTATCTAAGGTTTCAAGTAGTGGAAGTCAAACATCACACTCCAGCCTTGAGTGATGACTTAGATTGATGAAAAAAAATTAAAACTTTCAACTCCCTGCCCTAGAGGGAGAACATAATGATCCAGACCAATCCCACTTACCTCTTTGAAATTATTGTTATCTTTTTAAAGGAAGTCAATGATTTATGAGATGTTTAGTGGGCAAAAACCTCTGCAAACACTGGGCTGGCTAGGTTATAAATGATCTGTACACAACCTGGGATTTTTCTGGCAATTCATATGCTGTCTATCTATGACTAGGGCTTCTTTCTCCGAGTTGCAGAGCATACAGAAATAAAAATGATTTGCTGTGCTTGGGTATAGCTTAGGCAACGGTAATTACTGCATGGAAAGGTACTCCACTTAATCAATGGGCTGATGCACAGCTCATTTGAGGTTTCCTCCTTTGCTCCAGCGTAAAGGAGAGAAAACAGAAACAGAGGAAACAAAACTGGCCACGAGGAAAAACATTCAAACTCATTACTGAAAACTCTCTGCACTATGAGTTATACAAATGCAGAAATACAGAAGATACAGAGGGGAAAAAAAAAACCCAACATGACAAAGAATACAAAAAAGGACAGTCTCTGACCTGGGAATGCTTTAGTAAGAACAGAAAACAAGGACCAGCAGGAAGACAGAGACAGGGAGTGCAAAGAAACAATGCAACATTAAAATCAGTACAATAGGTTTACATAGTTACAAGTAGGTTTGAGATACAAACCAATTCACTGTAGAACAAGCAAGAAAACAACACAATTTGTAAAGCTAAAGCACTTTACAGGAGAAGTAGAAGGTGGGATAGTGCTTGATTTTAAGGGTGGTGGGTTTCCTTTTGTGGCCTGATAGGCTATAAATAATCAGGATTAAACCATGACCTTAGTCCTTTTACCTACATCATGTGAAGAAAGCTTTCTCCTAGGGGTGATGAGCCAAATCTGACAGGAGGCACTGGGAGAAATGAAGCAATTTGGCCACAGACTTACAACTAAGTTCACCATTGTTAGGCTACCCTGCTCTGGGTTTGATGGTGGTGGTCCTTTGCTCATTCTTCCAGACTGCATGTTCTTAAACAAGCTCCTGACTGCTCGTGTTGTCATCCCTGAATTCATGTCTTTGACTGCAAGCACCTGAGATGCTCAGTCTGTGCCCATCGAGTTATCAGGTTCTCGGTGCTGCTCCTGAACTATTTATGTATTCTCTGTTAAGATTATAAGCAGTTTGTAGGAACAGGTGGAGTTAGGCATCATATTCCATGCATGCAGGAATGAATAGAAGTCATGGAGCGCGTGCATTGCTTTTGGAAAAAAAGGGGCAGGGGGGCTCAGAAGGCTGCTGGATTTTTGGCTCTTCTGAAAATCAGGCTGCTGGTTAGTAAATCTGGATCTTCAAAATAAGAAGCCTTTGTGGGAATTGTTGCTGTGCAGGAGTTTGATCAACCTCCCAGTACAACAATTCTCAAAGCTTTTTGATGGCTCGAGGGAAAGTGATGTGTCCTACTCAGGCACATCTTACGAGTGGGTCAATTACATTTTTGCAAAATGCTACATGCTCTCTAAATGGAGGACACATTAGATTAGTCACTTAGAAACTGTATAAAATGAATGTGTGCATTATATATCTTAACCTTATAAAGCTGAGGGACAAGATGCTGCAAATGCTGAATGCATTTGTTTTCTTTCGGGGTTCCCCATCGGAAATTAAACAAAAATGTAGCTGGAAGCTGTGAAGACTCACACAACATCATGATAGTCATGTAGGAGTATTGTCAGAGGATATAAAAGACAACTAGGTTGGTAGGGAGAAACGTATTTTATTAGACTGATGTTGCTGGGAAAAACAAACGCGTTTTTCAAGCTCCAAGACGGGCATTTCTGGCAGCAGTCCGGTTTGTGTGTCATACCAATTCAGTCTGAGTGTTGGATGAGTTCGTGCAGAGGTTAGGAAAGCAGTGTCCCCTTCCCTTCCTTTCTCACTGTGGAATACCTGAAGTAGCCAAAATGAACTGCTGTGTGGGTCAGGAATTTGCTTTTCGGGGATCATCAGATTAAGAATGTTTGGGTGTAGACTGTACTGTATCTGACAACTTGTGTGTGCTCAGTGTGCAGCCATGTTGCATAGAAAAGATCCTGATCTGCATCATTGTTGAATGAAAGGTCAAACTCAAGCTGACATGGCTTTTCTGGGAGTTTGCTTCTCTGTGCGAAAACCACGACAGCATTATGCCTCATCACAGGGGTACTCAGGTTACAGAAATGTGATTGTCTCCTTGTCTGGGCATATAACTCCACGAACAAATGTGTGCGCAGTACACCAACTGTGAAAATGAGAGATCCCTCTGAGGCTTTCAGGGACACCGGGTACAGCGTTCCAGCAATGTGCTGTGAACCAGGAAGGTTCGGCTCACAGTATCCATAGGGGAAATTGTGTGGAAATTTCAGAATTATTCTGCCCTTTGCTTTTCCCTTTGAAAATTTCTTTCTTTGGAGCCTCAAAACACGTTGAAGGTATCTAACCATAGGTACTCTGACTTGGAATTATTAGGCTGCATGCCATAAACACTAAACAACAACTATCCATAACACACCACAACATAAATAAAACAGTATTTGTAAAAACATTCAGGTTTTAGGTCATAAGACTGTATATTTTCTTTTTCCTGACTACCCTGTTTTTGAGGTCTGCTTGCAGGGAGACAGGACTAGCACCTCATCAGTGATTCATTTTCTAATGAAATGGAAACTGGCATCAGGAAAGGAAAAAAAAAAAACCTGGGGGGAAAAAGGCAAGATAAATGGCTGGCTTTTTGAAAAGCACGCAGTGAAACAATGGGACTAAATGAGATACATTCCTGACAAAGATCTCTTCTGTTCTCTAAAGGCTTTTATGGTACCTAGAGTTATGTTTTATCTTTAAAAAGTGGTGTTCTTTATTTTATGTGAGCTCTCTCCCCCTCGTCCTCTTTTCTGCTTGCTGAGATTTAAGTAAGCTCTTGTAGTGCTCTATCTCTGATCAGGCTTAAAGATTTGGAAAGCCCTGAGTTTGCAAGGATAAAAAAGGCCTTAGTATCTAGACGCTGATAGATCTGATTCATCACCTCGGGAGGACATTACCACACAGCCTGTGCCACAGATTGTCTTGATAACAAGGTCTGGATTTTTCTTGGCATGCACCTTCATTTAAAGGTCAAAGCTCTTCCAATGAAAGACGAATTGCTGGGTTAGGAAAAAAAAAAGCGGTCACATTATCTTGACAAAGCCATACTCTTCACTGAGGCCAGGGGATTTAGAGTGCGAACAGTGGGCCTGATTCTAGCTGAGTAAAAGGTGCTTTTGGGCTGCACTGAGCTGCAGAGGGAGCAGAGCCAGATCATGATTGCATGGGCTGGCAGTCCAGTCCAGGCTGGGTTAAGTGTCTGACTGGAGCAGGTGGACTTGCCTCCTGCTCCATCCCCACTTGGGAGCAAACAAATGGCAAAACAGGAACATGTGAGCCCCAGTCCCTGCAAGACTCAGACATTACGCACGAGGAGAGAAAGACACCCCAATTCAGTGGATCACCAGCCTTGCTCTAGTTTTATCTAGCAAAAATGAACACCTCCAGCTTTGGACCAAAGTACCTTAGTCTTGTATTTCTTGTTTTCCTTTTCTTCCCTTTCCTTCATATCTGAGCAGTAACCCACTGCATAAGATGTGCTAAACTTCATCTGCTCTTAATCAGGATACCTCCCTGGGTAGCAATTAAGCAATGATGGCTGCCACTTAATGGGGATGATAATTTTCACTTAATTGGGGTGTTTTCCAGTGCCTTAGACTTGTGTGGGTCTCTGTGCATTGTCTGTCTCTGGCTTTATATGACTTTTCAGCACCAAGATGCAGAAACAGTGCTTTCCCATCACCTTATCCTGTCTGCTCACTTGACCTTTCTGGAACAGGCAAGGTCAATCAATATTGACTGTTCTACAAATTCCAGTGGTCAGCTAATAATGGAGCGATGCCTTGCTCTGTTTAGGAATTTCTCAGCCCCAGCACACAATCTCCTTCCTTTCCCCCCACATTTTGGCTTTAAATTCACTAAGAACAGTGAAACAAAGACCCTCTGATGAATTCAAACCCCTGATGGCACTATGCAACAGAATTGAATTTTACGATCTAGCAGTAACAGTGAAGGCCAGCAAGAGGACCCAAGCCCCAGCAGAATGGGATTAGGAGTAGATCTAATTCTTTTCTCCAGGCTGCCCTGTAATCTGCTCTCTGACACCAGCCTAATCTTTTTATCACTCTGCACTGAAATTTCATGATCTGGAAAATTATTCCACTGTGGAGTGAGCTGTGTAAGAATAACTGATTTATTTTTGGTTGTGAGAGTGGATCAAAAGGAAGCCAGGTTCACCATTTGACAGAGAATCAAAAAGCTAAAAAGCAGTTTGCCTTGTCATAAAGCATTAAAAAAATTGTAAACACTTAATTTAAAAATAAATAAAGCTGAAGAAGTAATACATGGTTTGGAGCGTAAAAAAAAAAGGAAAAAACAAAATGTCACATGTTGACATTTTTAGAATTTTAAAATTTAGATTACTGAAGTGACAATATTGAAAATGCACTGCTTGCCTCAGCATTGCCTACTAGCCTGTCTGATTTAATTTTGAAGAGAAGAAAACTACCACCAAATGGAAAACAATGATCTTTTCCCATGTGCTGATTAAATGAAAAGCCTAGAAGACACTCCCACAATGGACAAATGAGCAAGTACATTTCTTTAATTGACATAATACCTGTGGCAGGAAATGGTTATATCTTCACAGTGGTTGACAACACACAACATAGATTTTGAAGGGCTGGAGAGCCTACTGGAGATAGTAGTTGTCATAAGTAGATTCCATCAAGGCTTCTAGATATTTTCCATTTTAATCTTATCTGTAAAACGTTGACTTTTCTAATCAATTGTAAAAGTAAATCCTCAGGATTTGCCAGATTATGTGTGAAATGCAATAGGGAGTACTTAAATATATCAGTAAATAAACAAACACATAAATCAAAAACTAGAGGGAGAGAAAGCAGCACTCAGTATCCTGGCTACAATCCATGTTTATTATTTAACTTTAAAATGACAAATCAATGGCAAAATGAAATTAAGTAGCTGTGTAAGCACAGAAGTAATTTTATCAGTGTATGAGATGCTCATGTTTTACATTATACAGAACATGGTGTGTTTACTGAGCAAATGCAGAAACATCAGTGAGAGCTGGAGTTGGAGCCAAGGCTGAAGGGAACGGGGATGCCATCTGAGAGATGAGACCCTGGGGACAAGTTTCTGATGGTAACAGCATGGACAATAATGGGAAGGGGATGCATTCAGGTTCTTCAGAGAAGATAATGAAACTTGCTTTATGATTTGAAGGTAGAGCTGAGCAAGAAGAGGGAAGACCTTGTCTAGAGGTCAAGGCTGACACAGTCTCAACTAGCAGGATGTTTAAGCACGACTGATCTGCTAGTGGATACAGCTGTAACCCTAGGACTGACCTGGATTAACTAATGTGTGTGTTAAAAGGCATTAATGTTTTCTCATGTAGTGGAAATTGTGTAAAAGTGAGGTTGCTCAAGCAGAGAGTTGGAACACAAGTGCCATGTAAATCTGTACAGATTCTGTACTGTTCTTTTAGGAACTGCCCCCTTTCAGAATATCTCATAGTGGATATCTGTTTCAGCCACCACAGGTTGATTTTTTGGGTGAATTCCTAACCTTGTTGTGGTTTAGTTGTATTTTACATGTCATTTAAAATCCATTTTTCAGGAAAATCAGTGAAACTGAAATGTCATCTGTGTGCATGTTCAGAGGAAGTGGTATTAGGACCAATAACAAGGAATTATTTAAACATGAAAATAAACTTGTTATGTGATAGAGAAATAGTTCACGAGGGTAGGAGATAACAGAGATTAATTAAATCACTAGTTGCTACTCCCAAAACAGCATTCCATGACTAAAAGGCCAGCATACTGTATGGTGAACGAAGAATACGTGAAAATCAAAGGAAACATTTACAAAATTTGCCAGCTTCACGTTGTACAGCTTATTACAGTGATGTTTTCTGCAGAATAAGGTCTAATTCAACTTGAGTAATAGTAGGAAAAATCTCACTGTATGTGAACATTTGCTATGAAACAGTCCAAAGCAGTCAACAGATGCTATTCACAGTTACAGTTTGCCCAGTTGTCCCAGTTGGGTTGTCTGAAGCCCAGCTCAGATTCGTTTAAACTCAGCCTCAGCTTGGAAAGGTCTGTGAGTTGTTAAGATATAACACATATTGAGAGTCTCCCTGGACCTGCCTGCACCAGAAAACTGAATCAAATTCCAGACACTGAAGGTAGGCTCAGATGAAAGCAGAAATACCAGGGGTGTTTTTACTGCTGCTGTCTGCCCCTGTGCCAGGTCAAGCCAAAATTGTCCCTACCTGCATGTCAGAAGTCTCAAAAGTTCACAGTAAGGAAAAAATACAATGGAAAAAAAAATGTGGAAGCCACTGAAAATGATGGCAAATCAGGAAATCCAGATTTCATCCTGAACAAGGGAATTTATGGGATCTGTCTTGCAAGAAACTGAAAGTGTTTTGAATAACTCTGCATATGTAACTGGAGATCAGGATGGCAAGAGGGCTGAGGGAGTGCTGCCCTCTCCTCACCAGGTCTCCTAAGCACTGCTGACAGTCAGATAAATGCTTTGGCTACCTGGCCTCTCTTTCCCACAATGTAAAAGTCAAACTCTACCTGTGACCCAAATTTTGCCCTCCCCAAATCTTGCAGCCATCTTTGCCCTCCCCAGATCTTGCAGTCAGTTGTTCTTGAGCCGGTCATGCACACTCCTGCTTGTGCTGCTGCAAAGAGTGTAACTGAGGCAGGAAGATGGTGCAGTTCACAGCAGCGAAGGGCACAGAGGGCACAGTTGTTTTAAATGAAGTAGAAAGGAAAAGAGAACAATGAATTATTTCCCTAAGTCAGTGAAAGGATCTCAAAACTGCAAAACATCCCACATCATGGATTTTATGGCTGTTATAGAGCTTTATTGACGTATTATTGGTATAGACGCTAGAAAACAGTTTTATACAAAGAAAAAAGAAAGCTGGAGAGTAATTGAGGATTGACTACTAAATCAATGTACAGAAGCTTTCAAATGCTAGGGGCCAACAAATCACAAGACAAGTGACTGCTTGTTCTTTTATTGTTATGCGCTGTAGTAGTATTTTATACCTTACTAGTACCAGGAGGCATCAGCTAAGACTAGAACCTTCTTGGGCTGCATTAAGTATGAATTTTGGGGTCTTTCTCTTTGCCTTCTAGGTTTTCTTGTTTGATTGCTCTGAAGTTGTATTTTCAGCTTTTCCTCCACAGTCACGAGGACTAGAAACTTCATTTCTTTGCTCACAAGACCAAAGAGCTGAAGCTGTAGAGGAGACATGAAGTATCAAAGACCTTTAGTGGAGTCAAGAGAGCTGGCAATGCTGACCTCCTTTCCTCTGTGTTTTCATTTCAGTTTTTATTTCAAATCTGCTTTACTTCATGCCTTCAGCAGTCACTTGGGCTTTGGGGATGTAGTTCAGTAGGTTTTGACCTTGGTTCAAGGGAGCTGCATTTTACTGATAGGTAATACTTGAAGGTAGAAGTAATAGCAATGGTGTTACAGTTATGACTGTTTAAGGATATGAGAGATGCATGGTTTGCAGAAAGATTTAGTATCTTTTATTAGCTGGTCTGATGCGGTTGGAAAAGCAGTTCTGGGCACACCAGCCTTTTGCCAAATCATTCATTCAGTCTAACAGCTGGATAAGAAAGGTGGACATAGGGAGCCCTGTCCCTCATCCTGGCTCTGTCCCTGCCTGCTCTGGGACCTGACACAGCTGAACGTGTGCAGGAGCGGTGTTCGTCTAAGGAATATCAGCTTGGTAGGTCATTGGCACAAGACCTGAAATATCTTTTCTGTATTTCATACAGTCCTGCTCAGCAAACATACGCTCTCTGGGCTATGCTTTTCTAAGCCCATGTCTTGATATGTTCCTGGTGTAACTGATTGCTAAGGGAGGAGCTAAAAGCCAAAAGGGTTTGCACCTTCGCTCTGGCCTCTGGTTGCCTCATTTCAGTGCATGTAGTTGTTCAATGCACATGGTTATACGTGTAGGTGAATCTACTGCTGCTCAGATCAGGGGTTGAGCTCCTACCACATTGAAGTCCTTTGCACACAATGGCTGTATAGAACGTCTGGCTGCCCCGTTCATTAATCATCTCTGCTGAAAAACCCTTTTAATTACATTATGTTCAGAATCCATAAAATATAATTAAAATATGTAAATCTATTATATTATTGAATGAGTACATTGAGACCTGAAAGTTTAAATTAGATGTAAAACTGATACAGACCTATTGTTATTGATTACTTATATTAATAAATCATTGCAGCCTTGGACAGAGATTTTTTTTTTCCCCTACCAGGTGGCAATATCTTTCTTTTTTTTTTTTCATCCATCAATTCTTACATTTATGCAGTCTTTTAAAACTACTGTGGAGTAGTAATGAATAACTATGTAACTTTTCTGCACCTAATATCCATTCTTCAGCATGATTTCGTCAAGTTCTCTTCCCTTCTTTTGCTCTTTCTTGGAAGGCATGGCAGACTGCAAGCAGTACCAGTGAGGCAGCACAAATAAGCCTCAACCCCTTCCACCAACATTTTAGTTACAGACATTACATACAGACACATATTTTAGGATTAGTATCATTTTCTGGGAGCATGGGATGCCAGTACAGTGGAGCTAGAGCATTAAAACCTGATGGTGTAGCAGATTTGAAAGTTACCCTAGCTTTGAGTCTTTTACGCTGGGGTAGGAAAATTTAGAAATAAGGGTTGCCCTGCACTGGGAAAGACTTCTTTACTACTTGCATATAGCTTGCCGAGTGTTATTAAACATCTGTCATGGTGTAAAGCCACGGAGGCTCTGAAGTAGGAAGTAAAAGTTTTATTTAGGATATTGTCTTATTATTGACTGCTTTTCCCTCTACTTAAATACATTTTGCATCAAACGTACATCGTGTTTGTTTCACGGTTTGTTTCACTTTTCTAGCAAAGTTTGAAAAAATAAGGGTGCTTCTTTCCCATGGAAGCTGTGTACTGACCCATACTGGGCAGGGTCTGTGGGGCGGGCAGCAGAGGATGAATGTGCTCATACATCTTCCTCCTGCCTGCCCAGCCACAGACCCCGCATCTCCAAAGAGCTGCTGACAGTAAAATCCAAAGGATATTTCACAACAGATTATAAGTATTTGAAACCAGAGCAAATGTCAGGCTGCTTGACAGCAAAAGATAGCCCTTTAGCACAGCCACCTGTATTACCTTCCATTTTCTTGATTTGGCAGGATCGCAGGCTTCAACCTCATTTAATACCTTTCCTCTGCATTTCCTTCCTGTAGGGTAGACATACATCTCCTCTCCCTTCACTTGTGCTGCACGGCTCACCAGCTGCATGCCAAAACTTCCAAGGGAAATATTCAGGAGATGAGAAGTCATCAGCAGCAAAGTACCAATTTCATGTCAGGCAGTGTGTCAGTAATATGAGATAAAACAGCCCTTTCACCTGTTTAAAACCCTGATGCCTGCTAGACATTCAGATCAGCACTTCAGGCAAGTTTTGTATTTTCAGATACCAAGGTCATATTCTTAAAGATAGGCATTTAAATTGCATACAAAAATATGCAGGCCGGGGTGCAAAGAGGTAATTGTGCGTATGAAATATGCAGTTGCAAACACCTACTGGGTAATTGTGCGCTCACAAGCATTTAGCTGCACCTGCAATTTCCTGGTTTCCTTTTGGAATGACTTGCCTGTGCCCGGGTGCGTGTGTTCCGCACGTTTCTTCTCTGTGCTTGAAACTGTGGCCCAAAGCACCATGATGCTGTTTAGAACAGATTTAAGCTTCTGATTTCAAAGCTGCTGTAATTAGTAACTTGCAGTCAGTATACTCTACCAATTCTTAGCCCACTGGGATATTACCAGACTTTATTGTTTCTTTCTGTCTTTGTGGAACTTCTGTAAATCTTTTCTTTGATAGCAGCTGGGGTTTCAAAGCTGCCCACGTTTGAGCCAGAGGAGACTAATAATGATCTAATTAATGAAAGATGTTTTTCTCTGCATTGCTGTATTTTATCTCTTCCCCAAAGACTTGTTGGTGCAAGCCAACCTCAGGCACCAGCTAGATCCTTTTTTTCCCTCATGTATTTGAGAAATACACAGATACATCTGTATATATCCCATGTTGTTCTCACTTGAGTGTGTAAATCTTGAAAAATCTTCCCAAGTGTAACTTGGATTTAAGAAGTAGCTTTGTTATTCCCAGAAGATTTTTCTTCTAGCTAAGATTTGTTTCTCTAGCTCAAACCACAAAGCCACTTTAACTCTCCCTAAAAGACTTCAGTCTGTGTAAGCTGCAGTGTAGGACATACTTATTATCCCCCAGTGGGTATTCATTGCCCCTCTCCTCCTGCTTTTTCAATTTCACTTTCTTTTTATTAATTAATGAGCTCCCTTAATTATTTATAGAAGCCTGAAAATGCGTCAGGGTTGGATTCCACAGTCTCTTCCTTGCAACATTGCATTGTTTCGCCACAGGAAGGGCACAAATTCCTTCCCAAAGGCACGAAGAGTGCTAGCAGCTTTAATTGGCAGTGCAGGAACACATCATTATGCACTGGGTGCAAAGCAAGGGAGTTCCTGCTGTATGCTTAAGACCACTGGGTCTTCCTTTACAGCTCTTCAGGGCCAAATAGCACTGGGCAGGGCCTTGACCATCCTCTTGCTTATTTTAGGCTGGTGCAGGACAAGTTCAGTGGATTGCACGTCTGTTCTCTCATCCACCCAGACAGGCTGTGTCATGCTGCATGAACTGGCTGCATGAGAGGCATTATAGCAGCATAATTTTCTCCCCCTTTTACTCCTACCTGATCATTTTTTAGGTTTCTTGTTTCTTTATCACAGGGTCAACAGCGGGACTGTTGGTTTTTTTTGAACTACTGCTTTGGCAGACCTGTTTTACATATGCCTTGGAAGCCAGCCCTTCAGTCCAGCTTTACTATCCCCAAACCTTTCCCTTTGCAGCCTTGGCTCAGAGCTACCAAATTAGTCCCCAAAGGTACCTAAAGTGTTAAGTCTGATCCCATCCAACCACAGAGATGCCGGGTACTGTGGGAGGAGGCACAGGGAGCATGACAGAGCAGAAGAGAGCACTTCAGTGGCAGAGATTCAAGCTGGCAGGCAAGTTGTGTCACTTTGTGGTGCTTTATGACCTTGAGACACTGTCTCAATAAATCATGCCAAGTAATTAAAAACATAATTTAGAACTTAACTAGCATGTCAGAACACTGGGTATACACTGGTGATGCCTTTCTGTTTTCCTTCCCTCTCCCCCCCATGATGCTGGGCTCCAGTGGAGTGAAACCACCTACTGAAGGCAAAAACTCAAACACAATTAATGGCTTGCTGCCAGCCACTTAAATACAAAGAAGTTGATCTAGCCCAGCTAGCTATCTGCAGGTGCCCTGGAGCCTCCTGCTGTACGTTGAATGGCCTCCTCTGACACTGCAAGCAAAACCACAGGTTCTCCTGCAGCATAAATATTTCCTCGCTGGTTTAAATAGAAAGCAGATGTGTCTCATTTGCTTGTGACCCTGAACACTGAGACTAGTAGCAAGGCAAGAAAATGATGGCAGAATATGGGGCACTTTAGAAAAAAAATTAAGGCAATGATAGAACTCAGAGAGAAGTTGCCAAGTCAGGGACATCATTTACCTGTTTGTTAGCTTCTTAGAAAATAGATTTTCATTGGTGATAATGGGCGAAGAATTTGCCAGTTTTCAGATACCATCTGTCCTCATCCTCTGGCCCAGCACAAAGTGCAATGCAGCTGACTTGCCTTGTCAGTGTGTGGGAGTCCCAGCTCCCGTGTTGGTCTTTTTAGCAGTGTTATGGTAGTGAGATCAGGGTGTGAAAATGAGAAAAGGGACTCACTGCCCCTCAGAGAAACATTCTCAGTAAGAAGGGCAGAAGGAAGAGGAGAAAGTAAGAGCTGCTTCATTAGACACTGAGATGCCAGAGAGTGACTTAACCTGGGTCAGAGCTGGACCTTACCTGTGTTTCTGACAGGTTCAGTCCACACCATCCTTTTACCACAAAAGACAAAACAAATGCAGCAACTGAATAACCCAGATGTTGGATTCTGACCTGGCCTCAAGCTGTTTGGTACGTGAGCAGTAGGATAGCAGCAGTCTGCCTGATCCCCGGGGGAAGGCTAACACAGAGCACAGTTGCAGGCAGAGATACCAGATCTGTGGGAGCAGGCAAAGGACCAAAACAGCATTTAGCAGTGCCTTATTGTCAGGACATGGCCGTGTATGTCCATGGAAAAAAAGCAGTGAAATAAAGTAAACTAAGCTGTGTTCCTCAGCGGGCAGTGTCTGATGGATGAAGGTGCTTACTATATTTCTCTTGCACTTGTTTGGAAGGGAAAAAGAGTACAGAACATAGTATATCTCTCCCTCACACTTCAGTTACTTTGGCAGAAGGTCTCATTGGTTTTCTTTTACAAATGAAGCAAGTCAGGGAGGATATTCTCACCTTTCTTTAAGCTGTGCTGGAGCCTCTCACCACCAGCTGTTTCTGTATTGTTACCCACCCCTGCCATTTCGTGGAGCTGCAGCAGAGCTTATTTCTGCTGGTCGCCACCCTGCTGGCAGTTAATCGCCTGAGCACAAAACCAATCACACAACAAAAAACCCAGAGAGCTAATTAATTTTTAATTTGTGTCATTTAAAGATCCGTTGCATCTTCTTGCAGTTGGATTCTGAAGTGTGTCATTTCCTGAGGCAGGGGGGCAGCCTTTCCTGGTTTTGGGCGGAAGACCTGGCTCTCTTATCAAACCAGTACCATGCTGGGTAAAACCTGGTGCAGCCCATCTGGATCAGATTAAGTTTGACTTAATTCTTTTTTCCTCTTTTTTTGGCAAGAGCTTTGGTACTTCATTTATTAAAACACAAACTTGACTCCATGCTGTAATTGCCCAGCTTGACAATAATAAATCTTATAAGCAGGTTTGCTGTTTGCATGCTTGAAGTAATGATTTACGTTCATTCACACAAAACTTTAGGGCCATAGTTTGTTTTTACAGCTATGTATTTGGAAGTCAGTGCAACAAACTGAGGAAGTGTGGTGTTCCCCTCCGGTGCCTGTTCCAGTGGGAGAAAACAGCCTACACCACCCGCCAGCGAACGGGATTGCCTTTTCAGTTGAGGAGCAGAGGTCTGTGCTGCACTACCGGAGTCAGCTGGAGGCAGCAGGCGTTACGTGAACCCACAAGGGAAGGCTGCGGTATGGTTTTCTTTGTACCGTTCTGTGACCATAAATTTAATGAGCATTTATAGTTTGAGCTGATATTTCTCATGCCTGGTTGATGATCAATGGGTTGTTAATTTGGAAAGTTAAAGCAGAATCTATTTAGTTTGTGTTGCAAGCAAATAATTGCCTCCATGGTTTGAAGCAAAACAGGGCCCTTATTTTGGATGGGACTTAGACCAGCAAAGTTCACCAGGATATTAATGTAGCGTACTTTTTCAGCTTCATGCAAATGCGACAGACTATGGCTGTACTACTTTTCTTGGCTATATCTGAGTGTAGTTGTCTGCACTACACTGCCTGGGGTGTTATGTCAATAATTCCTGTAGTATTGGGCTTGAATTCAGGCCTATTCCCAATGCTGAGCTCTGGTTTCCCTGCCAGCTGATACAGCTTGCCTGGCTCTGGGGATATTTAGATAACAGGGAGCCTGGAGCTGCCATGCTCATATAGATGTCCTTATAGCGCCTGGCTGTGACATAAGCAGAACAAATATGGAAATAGATCTCAGTGAGGACTAGTTGCTTAGCCTAGTGTGTGGAGAAAAAAGAAATGCTTTTGCTGTGCCATTAGGAACAAGAAAAAATTGGTCCAGGGTGTGCTGGATTTGACAGGGATAGAGTTAATTTTCTTCACGGTAGCTGGTATGGGGCTATGGTTTGGATTTGTGCTGACAACAGTGTTGATAACACAGGGATGTTTTAGTTACTGCTGAGCAGTGCTTACACAGAGTCAAGGCCTTTTCTGCTCCTCACCCCACCCCACCAGCGAGGAGGCTGGGGGGCACAAGGAGCTGGGAGGGGACACAGCCAGGACAGCTGACCCCAGCTGACCAAAGGGATATCCCACACCGTATGACGTCATGCTCAGCGTATAAAGCTGGGGAAAGAAGGAGGAAGGGGGGGACGTTCAGAGTGATGGCATTTGTCTTCCCAAGTAACCGTTTTGTGTGATGGAGCCCTGCTTTCCTGGAGATGGCTGCACACCTGCCTGCCGATGGGAAGGAGTGAATGAATTCCTTGTCTTGCTTTGCTTGTGTGCACGGCTTTTGCTTTGCCTATTAAACTGTCTATCTCAGCCCACAGTTTTACTCTTCTGATTCTCTCCCCCATCCCACTGGGGAGGAGTGAGCGAGCGGCTGCATGGGGCTTAGTTGCTGGCTGGGGTTAAACCACGACACAGAGGGACAGAGCTACCTTCTCAATTTGGAACTGCCTATTTCATTTTGCCAGTTCTGCCTGCTCAGGGACCCTGTTGTCTGCAGGGTCTTAAACAGAGGATAGGGGAGCCTGAGTGGGAGCAGACACAGAGCCATGGGAGTGCTGGGGGGACACTGGATTCATTTGTCTCTGTTCCCGTGACCAAAGGAGCTGTAGACCTGTCCCTGGGATTTCTTTCTGCTTATTAGGTATAATAATCATGGTGAAGACAATGAAGATCCCAAACAGAGGCTCCATTCACAAGTTTCTGGCAATTCTCAGTGGCCCAGCAGGGCAGCTAGTCCACCATCGTGCCTGATAACCAGCAGCAAACCCCTGACTGTCTGCTACGGCTGGGTGAGATCATTAGGGATGCACTTCAAGTGTTCATAAGCACGGAGCCACCGCTGTGGGGAAGCCTTGAGCCTGAGAGCTGCAAATCTGTTATTGTATGTGCCTGATGGCTGTCTCACCCTCTCTCTTACTGCTGTGTTCATAATGCTAGATGTGAAAAATTAGCAAGACTCCCTTCATGCAAACAGTGGGAGGAAGTCTGCCCCTCCTGATTTATGCAACATGAGGAGCAAAGGCAGAATGTCAGATTATCAACAGGACAGGGTTTTCTTGTGCTTTCCTGCCTGACTCAATGCATTTCACTGATGTCACAGATTTATATCAGAGAGGGTTAGATCTGTTTGGGTTTGCATTATAGGTCGTACTTCCAAGGTGAAATATTGAGTGACTTATCTCTGGATCTTATTGATCCTACCTCCTTTGGATAATTTTTCACATAGTGCTGATTCAGGCCAGTGAAATCCTAGGGTTGGTAGGTGCTCCGGACAAATCAGTATTTGGCTCTTTACTGTCAAAATCCTGGCCAAATGCATGCTGGACTCGGTGTATGGCAGAGGGCTTTGCTGGCTGTTCCCCAGCCCTGCCTGGAGGTGGCCAACCCTGGAGCAGCACTTTACAGCTGATGTCTTTTGTTCAGGAAGACAGGATATTTGTTTAAAGAGGAGCAACCATGGTAATACTTCAAAGTCAAGTAATTCATTTCAATGGGGAACAGGAATATGACACTGACAGCATCAATGTGAGGCTTCCACAGCAACCACAGCAATATGCCTCAAAATCTGAGTGGCTGACATTCATCTCCTGTAGGCTGAAAGGAGGGGTTGCCCAAACCCACCCTCTCTAGTCTATTTTCCTCTCCCATCTGCGGACCCCAAAGATGCTAGCTACATTTCCTGCAGAGCTTTAGTTATCACTCTGATCTTCAAGTCAAATGGAAAAAAAATAATAATTGTGCTTCACTGAGCCAAGGAAGAAAGAAAAATATGAGAGATTCAGAAATATCAAATGCAAATATTGGCTTGCCCCACCCCCCCCAACATTGGTTATTACTGAAAAATCAAGGAAGTTTGAAATGCACTTTGCACACAGACTCAGCATAAATAACGCTACTTTGCATTTCATCAGCCTTATTTTCCCCATGGGTTCACTGTCATCTCTCATTTAGGCACCACAGGGATGATCAACTTCAGAAAGAAGTTGAGATGAAAGGCGCCAAAATGTAAGTGGGTAAAAAAATTCCTGGCACTCAAGAGCAATCCAGAAAACTTTCCACTCCACAGGTGCATGAGCACTGGGGGATTGAATCAGTCTTTTTTTTTAAAGGAAAACTTCTTCTGTATCAATAGTATAAAGATTTTTTTGAAGTCACATTTTGCTTTTAAAGTGTTTACCAACAATACTTGGTATTGTCTGTGACACTAGATGCAGCAGTTTTGTGATCACTGAAACTGGGAATTCCTGTGCACTGGAGGGGTGGATGCAGGCAATATATTAATAATTTGTTATTTAATTCTTTTCAAAGTGTATTTAATACTATAAAATAATTCCAGCTGTTATCTACAAGGAAATTAAAAAAAGGTAAATGTAATGGCATTCAGATTAAAAGAGATGCAGTAAGACAGAAGGATATTTCTGTGGCTGTGGTTTCTCATGTAGGATTCAAATCTGGGTTCATCTTCCATCTTCCTCTTTGACCCAGTGCAAGTCTACCTCTTGTGCCCCGGTTGCTAAAAAGGGGTTGAAATATCCCTTTCTCTCAAGCATTGCCTGCAGTGACCAACCGGACACTGAACCCTTCAGGGCAGTGTGTACCCCCTGGGATGCACTTTGTAAGTCCTCCCTGATAGAAAAGGAGGAGAAAAGGGCAGACCTAAGTGTAGGACAGCAGCAGAGGTGGGAGCAGAGAGGCAAGTGTAGCCTGAAAGCCAGATCAGTGACTTCAGAGGAAGACCCAGAAGCCCAAACAAGACCAGGACCTGCTGACCACGGAAGGCAGTGGCTGGTCTGTGGATGTGCCGCGCGCAGAGCAAGGATAACCTGGGGGGTGGCTGGGGAGGGAACTGACCCACTCAGACATGGAGCACAAGGAAGCCTTGACTTTGAATGGGGCTTACAAGAGAAAATACAAAGACTAATAATACTAGACAAGTGATTAAAAATACCTTGACAGCAACAAAAAAGGGATAAAGTGAGATCAATTCATATCTTTTCAATACAGTTTGGTACATGTAGATGTGCACAGAATAATTTTGGGAAAGGCGAAGCAATATTCCAACAGCTAAATATCTCCACTTTTATTTGTTTTATATGCAATGATCTTCCAGAAGGGGATTCATTCAAGACATCTGAGTAATATAGCAGAGCTAATCCACACGTGGTTCAGTAAAAGGTCACTCTACTGCATCCTCCAGAGGAGATTTATGTACCTCAGTACATGTGCGTTTTTCTTCTTATTTGGCTGTGTGTTTATTCTTCTGGAGAATGGTGCATTGTAGGTCAATATGAGGTGCCTTTGGAAAATTCTAGGTGCAGACAATTACGTTGTCTGCCACCAGCAGGTTTCTATACAGTATGGCTTCCTTCTGTATTGAAATGGCTTAGGAGTAGCTTTCAGACACCCATCATGCATAATGCTTTCAAATATATCATCTGGGCTGTGTTTTGCATCCACTTTTATAGGTATAGATGGTGCTTAGTCAGGCAATTTGCACAAGGTCATGAAGTTAAGTGGATAAGTGAACATCTTCAGACCAGCATCCTTATTAGTTCCCAGCCCTGCCTGAAACACATATGGCCAAAAAGGGTCAGGTTTTCCTGGTGGCATCCAGCAGGTCAGCAGTTGCTTCCCTTCCCTCCTGCTCTCTCCCATGGCGGTGAGGATTACCTGCCTTGTTCAGGGAGCTTGGGGGAGCTGCACCCTTTCAGGTGGCTGCCCAGGCTCAGCCTCCAGAAGTGCTGAGCTGCCCAATCTTAGCCAAAGCCAAGCAGAAACCCTTGGCTCTCCAGAGCACTGCACATCAGGCCCGTAAGGTCTCATAAAACTACTTCTAAAGCATTCTCTATAGGGTTGTCTGTTTAAATGTTTAATTTAGGGACTAGCTAAGATTAATTTAGCAGCTGATTAAGAGAGATGCCAGTTCTGCTGTTCCAGGATTGATAATCCATAATGTACACATGTTATTGCTATTGTAACAGTGTTGTGGGTATGAAGTAGCAGCATCATTTTCTACGAGGCTTGGGCTATCTGTCACCTTGATTTTGTCAGCCTAATGATAAAAGTAAATACTATTTTAAGGACCTTGCTGGTGAGTGTCTTTCTGTCAGAATGAGACTGCCTTATGCTAAAGATATTCCAGGGGAGTAGAAGTTGTAGCCCTGGTGGAGACTTAACTCTGAGGCAGATGGGAAGACATCAAGATGACAGCATCAGATTAATTTTTTAGCCACTAAAAATAATTGTTGCCCCGCTCTTCACCTGGAGGGAGCCAGTTCCATTGCTGAAGCACAGGGGAAATTATGAGCTGTGATGGTTACTGTTATCATAGCATAAAACAAAACTGTGCTTCCTTTCTGGAGCAGTTTCCCCTGTGTGTGATCAAGGTGTGATACAACAAGCGTGTGCTCAAACTGTGAACTTTATTTCCTGACCTTGACATGACTCAGGGTTACAGAAGCAAATACCCCCCTCACCAAATGTGGCCCGTATCTGTTGACTCCTGCGGTTTTGTTCTGTGTCTTTTCACAAACATCTTTTTGATTATGATAGTGCTATTTACAAGGTTATTCTTCGCATGACTTTCTTCCCCGTAGCAGGCAATATCTTTGTCCTCAAAGGTCCTGAGGTCTGAGCTTTCATATTTTAGAAGCTCTCATTCTTTCTCATCTACTGTCTGAACAACAACTTCTGATCAGTCATCAGAAATCATTTATTTCAAATCTTATTCTGCTACTTGTGCCCATTACGTTACTGCTGCTAATAGCCCCTGGGTCTTGCAGAGTGCAAGATCTTTAAATCAGATGCCAGTTTCAGTGTTATTCCCATTTTGTATTGGGTAAACTGAGGTATAAAGAAGAAACTTGCTTAAGATATTAATGGGCATCTGTGGTATAGACAACTTTTAAAAGACCTGAAATGTCCGTGTGCCTTTCTGATCAGCTCTCCAGTCAGTACCAGTTTTGGAGATTCTGGACTGGATGGGTGTCTATATGCCAGAGACAAATCAGATCCCTGTTATTTCTACAAACTAAAATAATAAAGGAAAATACTGGGAAGAGAATTAAGAAGTCCAAAATTACTACAACATTGTCATCTTCACGTGAACTAACTGTTCAAATTCCCTTTGTAGTCCACAGAGAAAAATGGACACCTTTAAGGCACAATTCCTCTTCTAAAGTGGGTGTCTAAAAGCAGGATGAATTAGCTGCTCTGGGAGTGCATGTACTTCTCCTTTGGCTGAAACCAGGGTGAGATGTCAACATGTACACGGGAGGTGTTGTTAGAGGAGAGAGCCTCCCTCTCCCCCGGTCTGAGGGAAGGGTCAGTGTTGTCCATACGCACAGGTCACACAGAACTTGGCAGCAGGGCTCACTCTGCAGTTCTCCCTGTCCCTTGTCCCCTTGATCTCCTTCAAACGTACAGCAGCAAACAATTACTGGAACCCAAACAGCCTGGGAGAAAATACAGAGCTAGATCCTTTTCATTTAGCCAAATATATGATTTGAAAACAAACAAATGCTTTCTTTAAAACAAATCCAGTACAGCAATTTATTTGCAAAATTCCTGGAGTGGAGCAGAAGCCACATAAAAGCTTTGAGGCTGTGGACCGAATCAAGGGTATGTTGTATTTAGCAGATGCGAATAATAAGTCACAGACAGAATATAAGGGAAGGGAAAAATACATTTCCATGGTTGGGAAGATAGCATGTGTTCATATCCGGGATGTTTCACTACGACTTCTTTTCCAAACATAACGCTGAGCACATTAGTAAAGGATGTGTCACATTTACTGATTATTGTATTAGCCGAATATAGAACAATATTGAATTCCTTCCATCAGTGGCCCCTTGCAGACTGAAACAGCGCGGGTTATAAGCAGAGCCTGTGGGGTAGCTGTGCTATGGTTTGGGTATGTTCAGAGGAATGTTGTCACCAGAATCACAGTGCCACTGTTTGTACATTTCTTCTTGTTGTTTGTACATTTCTTCTTGTTGTTTGTAGAGCTGTTGTTATTAATTATTATTTCAGGAATATCCCATGGGCTGTGGCACAGACCAGGCCTCCACAGTGCTAAGCGTTGTGCAAACACAGAAGAAAAGGTTGTGCCAGTTGTTTTGAGGTTGCAGTTTGCATTGTGCTTTTGTTAATAACATATTTGGAGTGACAAGATTTTAACCACATCAAAAGCATTTCCTGTCACTGGGAAGCACTAGTTCTATGGTAAACCCTTGTCCAAAGCAACTAGAAAGACAGCATGACTTTGGACAAATCAAGCCTAAGGCCATCATTTTGAAGTGGCCTAAACCAATATAGCAATGATCCTTCATGTGAGCTGCAATTTTAGCCCTGAATATTTGACCTTGGTAACTTAATGACTGAATATTGGAAGTGGAGAAAAGAAGTTTTCATCCTGAGGAGTGTACGAAAAATTAGCAACATTCTGTTCACACTCTTCTGCTGAGACTCCCCCCCGTACTTAGAAATACTTGACATCATCTTTGGATAGACATCAATTTTTGATAATATTCCAGGCATGCACCCAGGTCAGCTAACTAATGCAGCACAGTCTGGCTGCTAATGGACTGAGCAGATGACCAGGACCTATTCATTTGCTCAGATAAAACCTCTGTCCTCCTTTTCAGGAAAATTCCTACCACAGAGGTGGTTAGATTTATTAGTGGAAGATGTATTGGTCTCAGTTTGCTGACATGTTGTTAGAGGAGGGTGAAGGGTGTGTGAGGATGAATTCAGGTGCTGTTTTGTTTTATCTGATAGAGTCTGTCATTGCAATTAGGGAATTAGATTCTCTCTCTCTCTTCTCCAAAGCTTATTCATGGATTTGTGGGATGAGAACAGAGTCTGAGGCAGGAAGCACGATGCAACCTGAGAGCACCTCGGGTAAGACCAGATGTCAGAGGGTGCTTACTTTCTGGGATAGCTATTTTTCTCCCACTTAGTGCCGCACACATTTTAACTCAATTGTAACAATTCACACATCTTCAGAATGGAGTTTGTCATAACCGAGGAAATAAGTCCCGTCAAGAGAAATGCAAACAGAAGGAACCTCCGTTCCTGAGTTCACTCGTCATCATAAACACTTCACACTTCCCTGGGCTCTCGGAGCTTTCTAACAGTATAAATGTGGTGGGAATCTTTAGCTTGTTGCTGACATGTGGGCATTTGTATCATGGAACTGAGCAGCTGCTCACTGATTGCAGTCTTGTACTGCATAGAAAAAGAAGTGAGGATGAATCCATGGCTCTAAGTAGGGAACATGGAGAGATGCTGGTACTTGCAGTGGATTAGATCCTTGCCATGTTAGCATTCATTTGCCATGACGTGTATATACTGATATGCTAAAACTACTGGGGTGGAAGACAGTCTCACATATATATGGTAGATAACATCCATATTTCAAGAGGAATGTAGGCATCTGAATCTATCAGCAGGACACTTAGTTCACTACTAGTCCGGATATTTTGTTGCTAACAGAGGCCAATTGATTGACCAAGAAAGGATATGCATCAAGAACTGGTACTGAATATAAATTGAAGTCCCTGCTTTTTAAGTGTCTGCTTGATTTCATTCAAGTATGAATGAGAGAATTTATATTAAAATTTATATTTAAGATTATTAAAGCCTACTTCACAGACTGCAGATATTAATATCTAGACTATGGTACCAGATAATCTCCCAGCAGGGAGTGGTGTTTGAACCATGAAATGTCAGTGTTCAGTTGTACAAAGAATGAACTTAGGGCTTTGCAGATCTGTACTGGAAAGTTTAAGTTCTTACTTGTGAATAAATATAAAATATTAATTATTGAAGGATATTTTTGAGGGGATGTAGTCTAACAGTGTACGGTTGTAAAGCAGCTGCCCCATGCCTTCAGAGGAAACACGATTACGAAGGAATTGTAGTGGGTAAAGAAAAAATATATCTAATATGTTTTGAAATAAAAAGAAATCCTTAGAAATTAGATATGGCTGTCAATACTCTGAGAAAATCTCTAACCAAATTAATGCCATGATAAGTATATTTGTTGTGGGTTTAGTGGATTTTACTAGGGAGGCATGCCTAAGAATTTGTAAACACTATTTATTAAATCTGATGGAGGGGAAAATTTAACCATATGGTGGTAAAGCATGGAGCGAGCATGCTCTGGCTTGCAAAGTATTTCATTATCAAAGTTACTGCTCTTCCAAAACACACTTACCTCCAAGACTGACCTCAGGGAGAAATTAATTCCTCTTGTAGATGGTTTGATAAAGTTAGAAAATGGGTCAATAGCTGAGATTGAAAAGGAGGTGATGACCGAAGATTCCCTGACGGGAAGGAGGCAGCGAGAGGAGGCGGTGGGCAGCCCTGGCCAGTCCACTCAGTGGTCCTCGCTCAGCACGGTGCTCTGCGGGTGCCTGGCATGGGCTGTACGCCAAGCAGGGTGAGATAACGAGTATTAGCTTTATCCAAATGATCAATATAGCACTTCTGTGTGTGCCGGCTCATTGATGTTGCCGGTCAGCTGCCCTGAAGAAGGAGGGTCTATTGGAGTGGATGAGCTGAAGAAGCTTCATCTCCCCTCCATAGGCCATCGGGAGGATTCCTTGGCTTGAGCCAATCCAGCAAGAAAGTGCTTGTAATCACATAGCCAACCTCTTAGGTTACCTTTTCAAGACAAGGAGCTTCTAAATTTTTTTTCAGCTACTTTTCACCTCTCCCATAAGCCTGCCCTGACATTTTCTCTCTTGTGCATTTACAAAAGCCTGCAGTACTCTTCCATGGATGCCGTGGACGTGTGCAGCTCTAAGAAGTGTGTGGGGCCTTTCTGTGGATATAAAAGGAAGAAAGGGAGAAAGAACGCAGTGGAGAGGCTTTCCTCAAGACATGCATGTGCATACACACACCATTACTGCTTAACACTTCTGTTTCCATCAGGATTCAGCCCTTGGTTCACCTCATTTCTAATGTTTTATTTAACCTTCACTTAACCTTCCTCTTTAACCATCTGCTTGTTTACTGACTCTTAGCTTCTTGTCCTCAGTATTCCCTTCAGCAATCACTGCTCTTTCCTAAACCTTTCTTCTTCCTGCATCAGAACCCCATTCCTTTCCAAAAGCAAAGAACAGTTGCTCAGTTGAGCAGGTTTTGGTATTGTATAAGGACAGGTTTCTAGAGCTGTTGGTGTGATTCCCAAGACCCATGTCCAACTAGTTTCCAGTCTATTATTAGCCATGGAGCCCTTTTTAAATGCAAGGTAACACACACAGACACGCTTGAATTGTATTAGCTGAGTTACTTGAGGAAGCTTGCTGCACTATATCTCATTTTTTACTGGATGGATACATAGAGGAATTTACAGTATTTTTAATAACTGATACTATAAACTTCCATTAGCATTTAATGTGCCACAGATTCAAGAGCCTGATTCTTACTTGTATGAAGGTCTTTAGGGAAGGCCTTGGTCACCTGGGTCCATGAGCGGTGACTAGATTGGAATTTGACTACTGATTTTTTTATATATGTATGTTTTCTCCTGAGTTTTCTGTGCCTGTACTAAATGACAGGGCAAGGATATGTTCCTAATTGCACTCTGTAGTTGCAAGTTCACCATTTAAGTGGTGAAGGTAAAAGAGAGAAAACTGAAATGGAGAGGAGCACAGCTTTGCCTAAGGCAGTGTGCTGAAGATGGGGAAGAACAAGGCACTGAATAAGAGAAAATAAAAATTACAGGTATTAGAAAATTGGCCAATGAAGAGGTCTTGAATTCCAGTTCTAAAAGAAACGAAAGAGCTTTCATTCTTCCCAGTGCTATACTGCAGATGAACTCTGTGTATTATGGTATATTATCAAGTTTGAACAGTAATTCTACATGATTGTTCCTTAAAAATCGCTATTGATGCTTTTTGTTAACTCACCTTTTCACAGCTCTCCTGCTACGTAACGTGTGGCTGTGAGGAGAATACTGAATCATTCTCACGATGGCTACTGATTTGAAAACTGTCTCTGTGAATCTGAAGAGATGACAAGAGATGACCCTTCCCTGAAAGACTTTGTAGAGACCCAGGAAATACATTAGAGGTTGTAATACAATTCCTAAAAAGAGGAAGAACATGTACAAATCTGAGAATAGGTTGGTTTTCACTCTAGAGCAAAGCTTTGGGGATTTTTCTGACTGTGCCTCGAACACTCAGTGGCAGGCAGTACTGTAAAATGAGAAGGGAGGCTTCCTTGGTGTTCCGGGTAGGATGGATCATTCCTGGCATTGGAAGGAGAAGAAAGCATCTGGTTGTCTACTGGAAATGAGACTTTGGTTATGAGGAATAGTGTTTGTTCCCACCAGCAGGTCAAGCCCAACCTTAGGTTGACTAAGACTACGTTGGTCAAGCCAGTTTCTGCATTTCTGGGATTTTTTTTGAGCTTACACCTTTAATATAAAAATGTTCAATCACAGTCTGACCGTATAAAACATGATTATATCCTTTTCAAATTCAGATCGGGGAAGTATGAAGTGCTTAATCTCATACTTTCTTCATTAATTGCAAATTTAATTTATAAACAGCTGCATGAGTTAGAAATTCCATCTCCTGTGATGAATACAGACCAATTAAGGTTATAAGTAGAAATAATTTATGGGATGTGTCAAAAGCAAAAATAGATTTACATAGAGCTGTATTGATTGAAATGCAATCTCATCAATCTGGAAGATGTTCTGGACAGTATTCAAGGAACTTGGAGATGAAAAAGATGGGAAGACAACACAATAAACCGAACATCTTCATTTGTAAGGCAACTAAAACGTATCACTGAATCCCAGCTGCTATAATAATTCCCTCCCTTCTCACACAGCTCTGCAATACTGACAAATCTAAACATGAAGAAGAAAAATGTCTCTAGAAGGCTGTTATTTTGCTGCCTGAATTGTGTCAAGAAAGTGTAAATATAATCACATTTTATCCTCTGATCTGAAATGGATTTCAGTGGCACAGATCACAATGTAGCTTGCCTTGATTGATAATAACTCCCTTGTTACCATCAGTAATACTGTGAGGTGGGGAGGAAAGAGAAGGCAGTTCAGTTCATGACAGAATTACTAGGCAATTCACTCAAAATCCTGTATCTTTATTTGTGCCAGGAAGGGAGAGTGGACCCCAAAGGTTTGCTGTGAGAAACAGACCATCCTAAGGAAATCCTTTCTACAATTATTTGGATGCAGAGGCCCAAGTGGTATCATATGACAAACACCGCCACATTATCTCTCTTTGAGTGATCCATAAGAAGCTTACAGTTTTCTTGGGTTTGTTATGCTAACTAATTCAGGCTGATACTTCTCTGTGCTTTCAGAAGCAGTCAACAGCAGGTTGGTAGAGATTCAAAGCACAAGCTGCCTTGGTCAGTTCTGGTGGGGATTCTTGCTCCTTCTGGTCCACAGCTGACCATAAAAACCCAGGCTCTTCCTCCCTTGCCTACTGCAGACCTCCAGCAACAGCTGTACTTCTGGACTGGAAGTGACTCAGATATCCTCTTCTGAATCTGGTTGGGTCAGCTGGATACTTCACCGCTCTCAGCTGCTCATCCCACCTCCCCACTTGGAGAACATCAGCCCCGTTCATCCCACGCAGACATCTATGCCAGCAGCACTTGTGCAAGTGCTTCCAGCCTGCTGCGGGCAAAGGCAGCCCATCTCTGCTGGCTGTCAGGCTCCCCAGCTGGCTCTGCCGGGACGTCAGCAAGGCAATGCTGCCGTCAGCTGTTTTGCTAGCAGGGCTCAGAGGGTGGGACCACCAGTGGAGGGGGACCAGGGAGCTCCCAAGGGAGCTGTGACGTCTCCCAGCAGCGCAGCAGCGTGTCAAGCAAAGCACAGCCCGTGGTCTCAGCACTCAAGGCCTTGGACAAGAGCTATTGTGGAAAGGTCGTTGTTCTCCAAGCTGGTCCTCTTTAGAGATTATTGCCCTCACAGCTCTGCTGAGTGGGACATGTGGGCATTTCTGTGGCTGTGCAGAACCAGAGCAGTGGTGAGGGGAAACTGGGTGTGCTTTGGCCTCCTCTGGTTGCTTAGTTGATTTATTTAGCAGCTCAAAAAAGTGTAACTGTAGCTCAGGAAAATGGTGGAGGGAAGATGGCGAAAGAAATAGCTGTTGCTGTCTCTAGTCCTGTCTGGGATCCTCTGTGCATGGCCATGTCATAGGGTCAGCATTTGATGAAGAAATAGCTGATGTTTGATACATCTGCGGCTTTAGAGACTTAGGTAAGTCCATACAGTGCCTTATAGGTTGTAAATGAAATCCCAGACCAGAGCTGTCTCTCAGTTTTCTCTCATCCCAGTTCTTCAGCAAATGAATTCCTAACCAGTTCACCTGGCCAAGCAACTTAATTTTATCTTGAATTTACTGCTCGCACAGCTCCATCCATTTCCTCTTCCTTCCCCAAGCGTGACTATGCAGTAGCTGGCAGAGCTGTATGAGGGAGCACAGTGTGTCTGAGGCTCTGCTAGCTTGGTAGCCGGCCAAAAATGACGCATGTGGAGACCCCCCTCCACAGCTGTATCCTTTTCAAAGTGATGTTTGTAGCAGAGAGCTACAAAAGTGCTATTATGTTGTCTTGAGTGGCTATGCGGGTTGCATTCTAAGCAGAGCAGGGATTAAATTTTGCCATCACTGCCCATGAGCAATTTGCCATTGTGCAGCGAGCAGCTTTCAGAGCAGGTTATTATTGCTGTCTGTGCTGTACCATTCTTATTATATGAAACCTGAAGCAGGACTCCCAACCTTGGAAGAAAAAAGATAATCCCTTTTCCTCTATTGTTGGCAATACCGTCTTAGAAGCCAGAGAAATGCAGCCCCCCTTCTCCTCCCTTAATGATCCTGTGCTTTTCTACTCAGTGTTATTTCTGTGTTTGCTTCTGCTGCATTTCAAATAATGCTGGGACTAATATGGCTGTTCCCACTGAACGGTTCCAGCTGATGGAAGGCCATGTCTTGCCCAAAGATCGATCTCTCTGTGCACAGATGCACAATGACAGCCACTTCTAGGGACAGGAGTTAACTGGCAGGTTACAGCAAGTGGCAAAACCTGTTGAGGTGTATTTATTTTTATTTTATTAGCAGTCAGACATATTAGTGACAGAGAATGGCTTTTTGGAATGGAAATTTCTAAAGAAAACAGATACTTATTGCCAAGGGGTGTTTCTTGGGTTACTATTATTTAGGCAGGGCCAAATTTTTAACAGCTCAAGATGCTTTGAATTAAAACAAACCCCCTCTCCTTTCCTTTTCTCATCCCACTCCATCTCTCCCCCCGGTCACAATCCAGATCACAGAAATGCCCGCCGCTGCCTCTCAAACTAGTTTATTTTCTTTCAGACAGGCAAAAAATGTCACACTTGACTGCATACTGTATTGAAGAGGTACTACCATGTGTTTGTACTTTTCTGTTTTTCCATTTTTCTTTAACTGTACTTAATCCTCCTAATTAACCCCAAATTTCAATCCTTTTCCGTATTATATAAGAATCCAATCCCTGTTCAGCTGACTCCTGCAGAATAACTTTGTATCTGTCTTAAATACCAGCTTGACACCAAAGTAAATTTACCATTAGAATGAGTTCCAGTAATTTCTTCTTTGCCTCAGCTTCATAGTGAAGGAGGACCTGGCTCTTTGCAAAACAAGTGCTGATGGAAATTAGGTGGCAGCTGTAAGTCTCCAATCTTATCTCAGATGAACCTTGTCCTCTCAGACCTCCTGTATGAAGATGAAGACCCCAAAAACCCAGAGGAATTCCTGGGCGGATCTGAAGAGGGCCATCTGTGTGGATGAAATTGTCGCAGGAATCACAGTGGCTTTTCTTCACTTTTTCTCAGGATCCATATTCATTCTACCGTATAAAAAGTCCTCTTTGAGAGAAACACTGTTATCACTTTTTACTCTAAGGACCCATACCAATCTCCTTTTCAAAAGAAAAGGCTAAAAATTCAAGGCCTAGGGTCAAAATCAGCTTCTTAAAAGAAAATGTCCAGACACAAAAAGAAGCCCAGTGAAGACCTTTTTGTTGCTCCTGATTTTACATGCGGTCAATCCTATGGTGCTGGGAGCAGTGCAAGACTCAAAGTACTGATCATATCTGTGAGTATCACAGGGGATGAGGTTCAAGGCATGATGCTGCCCAAGGAAATGTCAGGGCTTCTGGACTGGGGTCCTGGATCTGGGCTTGGTTTGCATGAGCTGGTGGAAGGCCCTTCACTAGCATAATCCATGTTCCTCTCGTCCGTAACGATTTGTTTTGTGAGCCAGAATGTCCCAAGTCCAGTTTCCTCCAGATATGTCTCTCAGTTCACTGTCCAAGAAAGTACAAGCTTTAGCTGAAGCTTTTCCATGGCTGAGGCCTTTTCTGCCTGTATTGCCCAATGAACTCACACAACGGCCTTTCCCTTCTGCACCCTGAAGTGATGACGGAATTTGGGAGGTTCTTTTTCTCTGGGGGTTCTACCTCTCTGTCAAATCTTCTTTAAATAGGCCAGTGGTTCCGGCACATGTTAGTGGGAGAGCATGCAGATGCAGACCCAGACAGCCAGCACGGGCACCTCTGCTTCATTTCCATAGGAAACAAAGCTACAGCAAGGTTGGATTGGATTGACCTACTGTTTGAGGAGGTTGTGAAATTTAATTAGCACTCAAAGAAGCACTTGGCGATCTTGGGACACAAAAGTGCGATTGAAGTATCTTTGTTTCCACACTAGTAAAATCTGCCAGAAAATGAAATAACCACATGGCTTTTCCGGTCAGCATTTGTTGGAGCGGAATGATAATGGGTGGAGAAGGGAAATACATTTGTGCCATTCCCTTTCTGCTCAGGCTTGGGGCTGTCAGTCTAGCGCTGTGCCCTGTCAGCTTCACAACGGGGAAGCAGTACCAACCCGACAAGTGGGGGCATTCAAATCAGGCATGGTGATCACACACTAAGTGCTTAGGAAGGAGCTTTGTGTTGCAGTTTCGCATGTAGGAACGTAGGAAACACCCTCCCCTCACTCCCCCATGGCCCCTTATTTCCGACAGGCTTGGAGACTCTAATTACGCTATTGCACAGCTCTTGGCAATTGCAAGGGCTTTTAATGCTGCTGCCTGCTTTGGGGGAGAGAAACTGGAATAATCTGCTTTGTGTAGTGTCCCTTGCTGGAGATAAGAGACAGAAGTGAGTTGCAGGGAATTTTAAATTGAATGAACATATTGCAGTTGCTGGACACAGCTCTGGTGGGTCTGCTCTGGCTCCGCTTCTGATTGACACAGCCCATCTTCCCCAGTGCCACTGCACCACGTGTCCCTACTGCTTGTCCCAGAATACAGCCATGAAACAGGCTGTGGCTTCACGGTATGGCACAGGAGCTTTCAGGGGGTTTTCAATCATAAACTTTTCTTTCTTTACCTTTTTCCCCTCTTCCCTTCCTGTGAGCAGATGAAACATGCACTTAATTTTCAGGAAAGTGACTGCTGTGGTAGCAGCTGTGGGAAATCAAATGCACAGCAGGCCCCCATAATTCACAATAATTTTGTGTAGCAGTTTCTGATGATGTGATATCAGGTGAAAATTATCCCTGCTACTTTCTCGTGTGCCACATCTTTGAACTCCAGCCTGCTTTTCCATTGGCATGTGTGCCTAGGGCTACCAGATTATTGACAGGGGAGAAGAAGTAATATCATAGATTTAGTTTTAAAATCTTCCATGTAAATGTATTGCTGGGGATGCACACAGGGTGCTGCTGGAGCCTCAGTAGCAAAGACCATTGTTGTTAGCCCTTTAATCTCCACTGTTTGTATTTATACAGATTCCTTTGCTAAGAAGCATCCTTTTTGATCTATTGTATTTACCCACAAATGTGATACTTACTTCTGACGAGATAAAAATGATAATGGTATCTCTGTGTCACAGGATTTTATTTCAAATGAAAGATCTAACGGAGCATATCATGTTTTATTATTGCTGTACGTTCCGTTATTAGTATCTGAGGAGAGGCGTCCTTCCCTTCCCTGTCTCCATTCAAGCTGCAGGACTGGAGCTTGGCTCGGGGCACAGGAAAGGATGCGCATGGGCTCCGGTTGAATGTACCATCCAGCACAGGCTGCACAGCCCCTCCTTTTAAAAGATTCTGGAAAACACGCTTGGAAAAGTGGGTCCAGGATGCCTATTCCCCATCAGCCAGTGTACAGCTGAGAAGACATGAGACCCAAAGCTTCACATCTCCTCCAGCAGGAAGGAGGCAGCCTCCAGGAAGCACTTAGCCCAGGAGGAGCTTTGGAGCGTGTTGTGATTGAAGCAGAGAAGCCCTAAGGCAAGAGGCCAAATGGATGTGTAGTTTCTTGACATCACACCAAAGGGCCATTTGCCTTCTATTAGCAGGATGGCAGGTCTCTGGGATTAGAGTAGTGTGTGGACTGTAACACCAGGTTCCTTAGTGAGGTAGGGTCAGGAAGGGAAGATGGGATTGTAGTTACAGAAGATGTTGGTGAAAGGGTAAAACCTATTGCAATCTGATACATCATTTCCATTGCTGTGTGTCAAATAGGGCTGTTAGCAGTTTGATATGAAAGAACGTTTAAATATTGATGATGAGTCTGCTCAGCAGAGCATTGTGTATACTGAGAGGACCCTGTGAATCTGGAATATTTAATGTAATCAGCTGGAATGTAAAGCACAATATGTACAGCCTTGTTCAACCTCTGCATTTAATCACTGCTCTCGAAAGGCTATTACCTGCAATAATGCAATGCCAAGTCTAAAGTGGGGAACAAACCCACTATTTCCCAAGGGAACAGTGCAGGAGCTCCTTAGATGATTTCAGTTCCCTCTTTTCAGAGAACACCTTGCAGAGGTATAATCAGAAATAAAGCTGGCCTAATAGTACAGACTAATTTGCAAATAAAAGCACTAAATACTGTTTATCTGTAGTTACTCTTTGAGTTATTGTTGGGGAACCATCATATGTATTAACTTAGGAACTAACTAAAAAGGTCACTAATTTGGAGAAATTTGGCAATTCTTGCTCCATTTATAACTCATTAAAAACATCAGTCAAAAATTGCCCCATTAATATGCTTTTCTCCTACTTTTCTCCTGTTAAGGGAATTCCCTTCCTACCAGGATCTTCTGACAACCCTAGAAGACCAGATAATGCTATCATGAGCAAAGTTAATAGTGAGCAAAAAATAGGCCAAATTAGAGAAAATAGTTCATTTGAGGTTTTAAGCTGAAGATCAATGATTAATGGTTCAAGCAAGGAAGACAGCATCAGTGCACTAATGATCTGTTACTCGGAAAGAGAGGTCTGTTTCTGACCCATTAGATGTGTCAATAGCCTCTGTAGTGATGGGTTTATAATAGTTGATGTATCCTATTAGTAGAGACATGAATGATAAACAGAATGATACCAAGTGCATAGTTCAACCAGCACTGATAAAATTAGCACAATCTGAATATACAGAAGTCTGTGATGTTGTGACTTGCTGTACACAGATGGCAGTGATATAGTTCCAATGGTTAGACCCAGCTATTCCATATGGATTCTGGCCCCTGGCATGTTTATCCAGGGACTCGGTCATGCTCAGTCAGTGCAAGACAGAGGAATAAGCCCCAGGAGCACCCATAAGCTCAAGCCAGCATAGAGGGGTGTTAGCCCATTTATAGAGCAGAGCGAGACAAGTAAGAGGTCAGCTCTATTCCTGGAGTGGCGTTTGAGTTGATATATGAATAAGTGACTCCTGGACGTGTGTTTTCCAAGGGTGAGTTCCTGGCAGTAGGACTTTTTCCCTTTACCAGAACAAGGCCTTGAACAAGTGTTCGATACATGCTTCAAAACCTGTCTTTTCTCCCAGACTTGTTGTGAGAACTTTGACTGAGTGTTGAATGGTTGTCGTGTATTTCTGTATTTAAACAAGGATTGTTTAAGGTTTGCTACTTGCCTGAACTCACTGTCTAGCTTTCCATTTACCAGCAGCTGGTCGGCTTATAGGAAAGGGACTCACAGTACTCTTAGAGTGCTTTTTAGGCATTTTGTTGTGTATTGTAACTCCATAACCCCAAAATGAGGGACACTCCTTAAGTCTGGATTAAACCAATGAACAATACAGACACCGCAGCTACCCAGGCTGCTTTTTCTGGTTTATGGGAAAGGATGGGCTTGGAGAGAAGTGCAGAGGAGACCAGTAGTGATATCTTTCTCTACTAATAAATAAAAAAAAAAAAAACAAACAACCTACATCAGCTGACAAGGGGGATTTAATGGCTAAGCAACAGCCCCTGCCTGCCCCCCATCCCATGTCTTCTGGCCTTCATCTGGGAGTGTGACCTAGAGTGTGTTTCCACTTATTACACTCGTGATTAAGAAAGACAAGAATGAGGAGGGAGATGGCCGTACTGCTATAAGGAAAACGCAGAGATCCCCACAGAGCTGCACCAATTGCATGGTCATTTCCACTGGTGCTGCTAAACACCCCACAGTGGAAGAAGCACAGACAACCAGAAAACTACAGCTGTCATTCTGAAAATAAAGCCTGTCGAATAATACTGAGTGCGCCTGCATTTAACTGCCATAGCCCTAATTTCTTAGATGCAGGCAGACACCATAAAGCATGGCTCAGCACTGACTCATCACATCAGATTCCTCAAACCAGGCAAAGATGTTAAATGAAAGTGAAAATCCATCCATTTTTTATTTCTGCTAAGAGCATGGCAGTGGGCACACAAAGGTTTATAACCAGCCTCTGGACTGGAACTGGTCTCCAAAGGAAGGGTTTTGAAGAGCTGAGCCAATATGTTCATCCCAAGCTAAATGCAAATACAAGCACTACATTACTACTGCACAAGGAAATGAGTTCACAGGGAGGTGAAACTGCTCTCCCACAAACCACTGATCCCCAGTCCCTTCTCCAGCTTTGCTAAAATTAGTCTCACATGCATAGGGAGAAAACCTGAACAACAGCAAGTAAGTTGATCCAAATGCAGGTCATTCTTGCGCTGATTTTGGGCCTCCTGATTTGTGAGCAGTTGAACCTGGCTCTGCTGTTGTACCAGTGCCTGTGCTAACACACCTGTGCTGTTCAGCTCCTGGTACAGAACTGTTACTTTCAGCCCTGTAAACACCTACTTGTAGACCTCCCAACACCATTCCAAAAGCATAAGCCCTTTTAGAAAGCTATTTCAGTGTCTGAGATAAAATACCTCCCCCCCTTTCATCAACAAACTTCCTTTGCCTAAGCAAGCCCACCCCCAAACCAGAAAGACCCACAACAGAATCTGCCCATGGGCTGCCATGACCCCTCTTCATAGAGGTGGGGCTGGGGCAGTGAGAGGGAGAGCTCTGTGCCTACACCTAGGGATGTGCTGTGAAAGGTAGGAGCAGATGGGGCTTTGCTTTCTTTCTAGGCAAAATTAAAGAGTTATATCTAGGGAGGAGAGGCTCTAGGATAAAAAGCAGATAATCCAGAAATGGGGGGGAGGGGAGAATATAAAATACTCTGGTTTTAATCAGGAAAAGCAATTTAGTTGCAGTTTTCTGCATAATTCTGTTGAAGAAATAAATTATGCAGAAGAATGTGCTTTTCTCCTGAGGCTAAAAAAAGAACAAGTGGGGCTCAGGGAAATGCCTGGGACTTACATGTGTTTGCCGTTTAGCTGCATTTTTTGACAATCCTTTGTAGGTTGAATGGTTTATCCTGTAAGCTTCAGCTCTGAAATGGACTCCTAACGAGAGTGTGTAGCAGGAGTGTCCTCTCATGTGGGAGAAATTATTTTTTTTTTTCTGTGGTGTGGAACCATCTCCGAAAGGCCTTTCTCGGTACTTCTGGGGCTGTCGGAGCCCCTCGCATCTCTGGTGGGGCAGCTCTGCCTCATAGGGCCACGCTGAGCCCCGGCTGGGGCAGTTCAGGCTGGGACCTGCCCCAGCTCAGCCTCTCCTCCCTCCCCGACCTGCTCACTTGGGTAGACAGGACTGTTCCTTGCGAGCGACTTGCAGGATATGGGTACCCTGTCAGAAATAAATGAAGATGTAGGCAAGGTTGTTTTTCCATTGCTATGCTGAAGAAAAACAAATGCTGCAGGTTTTATTTCTTTAATGTTTTGTGCAGCAGTTCCCAAACCCATGAAATGAAGCAGTGCTTTTCCTGAAAAAGAAAAAAATCCAGGCCCAGGAGGCTGAAATTTTGGACTCCTTAATGGGAAGAACCTAATTTTTAAAATTACTTCTTTTCCACTGAAATGCTTAGGTTTGGGACTTAGGAGCTCAAAGCACTTAAATATATTGGAAAGCTTTCATTCTGAGCTTTAAAATATTAATTTAGAAATCCTTGAGTGGAAGAGGATCATCATGAACCATCCTAGTAAAGTTCTGTCCATTTTTTGTTTTAGTTCATTAAACATAAGTACAAAACTTGTGCATATGGTAGGCTTTGCAGGAAAGAAAAAACATATTGAGAGGTAAAACACAGTCTTTATGCTCCAAACTTTGGCTTTTCTCAGTATAGATCCAGCTTCAGACAATTACTAAGTCCCTCCTGCTTAGTCTCAAGTGGTCTTTAGGAATGGGAAACAGCATCTGTTAATTTTAGCGGTGGACTCGGACTTTGGCTTGGGCTTTTCAGCCAGCTGTTACCACTGCACAGGCTGCGGCTTTAGAGGGGAGGAGGAGGAGGCATCAGTGACTTGGGGACCTGGAGATAAGAGGTGCTGAGGAGGACACGAGGACAGGAACAGAGACAAGTCCTGAGGCTCCGGAGTGCAAGGGTGTCTGGCTGAGGAGAAGCTGGAGTTTCTGTAAGGAGTTTCTTCTCCTGTGGCATTCCTGCCCTAGAGTTTGTCTGGGAGCCTGAAAAATTGTCTGGGGCTCTGTTACTGCCCTGCAGAGGACATATGTCCCCACCCTGCGCACAGGGTTCACTCCCCGCCCCCCTCTCCTTTGTTGCACCATCTCACCAGTAGCTCTCTTGGGCTGGTATTGCTTTGGAGTTTGGTAGGGAAATGGATAGCAGTCACCCTCAGTACACCAGAGGGGAGAAGTGCTCCTGAGTCTGGGAACTTACTTAAACCCTGGCTGAAGCCTTCAGAAACGAGCAGGAGTTTCCCACAGAGAGGTTTGCTGCTGGCGTCTCCTGCAGCGCGTGGAGGAGAGGGAAGGGTGCCTGCCTTTGTGGCCAGATGAGGATGGGTGGACAGCAGGCAATTCAGATCCCTTTTCCACCAGTTTGTTCAAAACTTTGGGCAGGTCTGTCCATTTCTGTGAAAGATGCAATGATTTCCTGAAACAATAATACCCACAAGGAGGTACAGTACTGCCAAGTTAACTGCCATTTGTAACACATAAAAGTCCTCAAGCCACAGGTGCTGCAGAAGCTCCTAAATCTCATTTTGTGTTTGTGCCTATACTGGTGATGTTTTCTGTGGGTCAGGGGCTTATTTAAATGACTCTGTGATTGTGAGGAGATATATAATTTAATTTAATCCCCTGTTTACAGTGAGTGTGATTTGATGATGCCTCACAACTGCTTGATGACGAAGAAGACATGCATGATTACAGTTCATAGACATCTCACAGCTGGAGAAGAAGATATTTTTTCTTAGTGCTATTACTGTGGAAACCATAATGTACAAGCTGCCTTCCTGCCCTGATGGCTGCAGTTTTGCAAATAGCTGTGTTCTGCAGTAAAACCCCACTATTTCTAACCAGGGAAAGATCTGTATTTTCTATAGCAGATGACTCCGATTTTTCTTTTCTATTCTATATCTGTGTGTAGTGACTGATCCTGGAACATGCATAAGGTGCAACCAGGATGAATGTTAATGCATTGGAGACTGGTCTCTCCTTGAAATAATGGCCTGTTTTCTGAGCATGGTGGTTAAAAAAAAAAAAGAGGCGGAAACCTTTTCTGCTTAAAACTGGACCTCTGTTCTGCGTGGAACAGTTTACGTGCTTTCCTCATCTATAAACTGGTGAAATGTGTATAAAATCACTGGTGGAAAACCAGTATTTTCTAAAGGAAAAGTGAAAAATAGATAAAGAAAATTCCTTTTTTTATGCTGAGATTTTGAAATGCCAAATCCCATGCTCCATGTCCAGAGAATCTGTTCTTATTCTTGGGAAAGTCTTCTGTTTTGCAGGCTTGTGTGTCTTTAGTTCAAGTAATAAAGATCACTTTTACACATCAATTACAACACGGAAATGAGTTCCATGACAGGTGAACACGCTGAAGGTCATTTGCTTTGTCAGAGCATTGAAAGCGGTTGCTGTTAGCTGTGCCCGTCTCTGCAGATCTGACAGAAAACGGTGTTTCCCGTCATGGTACAGGGGGACCGCAGGAGGCTCTGAAAGGGCTCGTTTATGGGGCAGCACCTCAGTTGAGTAATTTTTGGGAGTGGGTACATGCACAAAGACATTATTAGTGCTGAATCAGCTTACTTTTAGGGCAATTTTCCCCTTGTCTTTCCCCCATCTCCAGCCTGGTTGATTTGCCTAATGGAAGCTGACAGTAAACCTCAGCCCTGATTGTCAGATTTCTCTAGAAACCTCAAGGGAAAGAAAGGAAGGCAGACATTTGAGGAACAAAAATAGCACACATAATGAGCTCCCTTATTTAGCCAAAATGCTTTTTTAATAACCTTCCTTTTTTTTCCTCTCTCTTGCACAGACAGACACACCAAACACGCGGCATCTTCAAACAATAGGAGGTGCTTTGGGTGTTGGGGTTGACAGAAAATAGATGGATGTGACTGCTGTCCCCCTGGGTGATTGCTTGGTCCCTCTGTGGAGATGCAGCTTGGGAAAGCCATTTGGGAACAGTCTAAAAAGTGATCTCTTCTTTCTTAGTACTCTTGTTTAACTCATCTAAATTCTCATCCCAAACATGGGAGTCTCTCATTTGATTCAGACTGTGTGCTAATGTCATGTCCCTTCAGCATGTGCTTAGGTTGGCACTCTGATGGTGAGCTTTGGGCAACGGTGACAGTTCAGGATAGTCTGTGCTTTTTACTTCCAGCCGGGGAAGATGTTTTTTTCCCAAGTAAACCTGAAAACCACCTTTAAAGCAGGAAAAGAGAGTCAGACAAAGCATGTAAAGGAAGTTATCCTTCACACACTCTTTAGAAGTTGGACATGACAGTCTTTTGCTTTTGTGCCTGAGATAGTCTACGTATGATGTTATATTCTATGAAATAGTCTTCTTGAAGTGGGTTGTGGCTTTTTTTAACTGTTCCAGAAGTGTAGCTGACAAGCAAAGAAAGAAAAGCTTATTTATTGACTTTCCATAGAAAAATATAACAAAAGATAAGATGGAAAATATGACAGTCATATAGATAGTCAGAAGATATGATAGAAGATATAGGAGTTTGATTTATTTCAGGATACATCTGTTCTTCCTCCAGGTCCTTAGAGAGGCCAGAACTTTTACAAATAACCCAGCACTGGAGATGACAAGCCGTACTTTTAGCATCACCCCCCTATTAAGCAGGCTTTCTTTACCTTACTCCTCACTTGCTCTGGGGTCTTATTTTATGGTAACCAGTTGACAGTGAGATGAATTACTGAGGACAAGACATGGCACATCTTTTATAGCATTGTTTGTCCAGAGAGGTCTCAAAACTATAAAGTACTTGAGCTGTATATTATCTTGCCCAGTGGAGAAATGCAGCTTCTTCAGAGGCGGCACAGAGCAGCTGTCCAGCCAAACTAACTCGCACCAGGCAAGTATTTAGGCTCACACACTGGTGCAGCAACTGCGATGTGCCAAGGGTATGGACCAGTATTTGTAGTTACTATTTTGCTATTACTACAAGTAGGCTTAATTTCATTGTCAGTTTTACTTACAACAAAGAAGAACTTAAAAGGAAGAGTAAGCTCATCTATTAATTATCTAAATACTTTCAAATGAGACTGATCTTAAGAAGCAACTTGGCTTTTATCCCTTGGTTGTTCAGCTCCTACATAACACTGCCGACTTTGGCTGTGCATCGGGAGATAAATGATGTCTGAATGTCCTCAGAATGTTAGACAGCTCCAAATAAATCCCAATAAGTTGTCTGGGTAAAGGGAACACAGAGGTGAGGTATAGTACATTTTGTGTTGCCTCGGAAATTTAAATTAATTTACAGTATATGTCATATTTATCTATATTTCAGAGCTGCGTTATCTTTATTTTTGTGGATTTCTATTGCTTTCCAGTGCTTTTAGTCTGTAAATTCAAGCCCAGATGGATGTTTTGTCTTGGATATATCAAATCAGCTCCTTCTGAATTAGGACTGGAGCCTGAGTTTCTTTTCAGGCACATATTTAGGGTAATATAACCAGCTCAAAACCAGGCTGGGGTGAAGCAAAATGCCAGTTTGGAAGTGTTTATATGCCTATATTAGAGAGCACAATTTGCCCATTTCACAGGAGATGTTATTATTAGTCAGAAAGTAGGAGGTGTGTGCAGATGCTGAGGAATTTTCTGCTGCATTGGGCCTGTGCTGCTGTGAGCTTTGGGAAGCTTGTCTGTCTTATCCATTTACCAGCCTAGGCTTGGAAAGGATGTCCAAAAAAAGTAGAGCAGGACAAGCTTTTCACAGCCTGTTTTATATCTCACTCCTTTGCAAGTGTGTGTGTGGGTTTTGTTTGTTTGTTTGTTTGTTTGTTTTTAAACAGATTTTCCCATCTCTGTCTCAATCTGCATATTCTTCTTCTCTGTCCTGTCCACTGTTTTCCCTTGCCGTCAGTCCTGCCCATGGGAAATTATAAAATGGCTCCCGAGCTACTTCATTAGACAGGTTCTGCCTTATTTCCATCGAAATGGAACTTTCTTCTTCCAGTGATATGTAAAAAAAGACTCGACCACCTCCCCACTACCTCCAAACCCCAGGTGAGCAGAGTGCACATTAGATCTTCTCATCATTTTGCACTGCTCTAGCTCCTGCTGTTTTTATTGACAAGTCTTGCAAGTTTGTTACTGAAAGTGGAAGAATACAGTCTCTATTTTTCTAGCTGAAATGAAGAAGAAGCCCTTCTCATCATCTTAGCTTGCGTTAGCCCCTCTCATCCTCTTTGCCTGGGTGTTGTTTCAGTCCTTGTTAAATCCATTAAACCCTGGGAGATGGTCCATTTTAAAGGGTCTGAATGCATCACTCTCTACTGATCTAGGAGATGTAATTACTAGAACAAATGTCACTCATGTAATCTTCTTTAAAGAGCAGAAATCTATCTGTAAGTCACTAATATGGCCCAATAGGGATGATTTTACTGCAGAGTATTAGGAGGAAAAAGCCTTCTTTGGAATCAGGAAAATAAATATCAAAATTGATTGTTATATCCTTTCAGAAGTTGACACAAAGATTGATGGTTAATAAGCATGTGTTCTTAATTTCCATTGCAAAATTTTCAATGAAAACTGCAGGCAACCATCGAAATAGTCAGTTCATTATTTTGTTAGCCTTCCTTTTTCCTGTTGTCTACCCATGGGTAAGAAACTATATATCAATAAAGGAATACTGAGAAGCTCCGCTGAAGACAAGGAAGATAACAGATTGCAGTAGGTATCCATGGTTCCCTGGATTGGCGCCAGGGTTAGTGCCTCATACTAGCTCAGAAAGTCAATGGACAATTTATTCTGTACTAAAAATATTTTCCCTTGTTTCTTTAATTTTTAGCAGTATATATACACATACACAAAGTGAATTTCAAATTCAACAGATGGATGAGATTATACAGAAAAGACAGGCTGCTAAAGAAAGCAAAAAAGCTATTGTCTTTGATTTATGGATTTGTTCCAGTCCGAGAAGCTCAGAGCATTCTTCGATAAGGGCCATAAGTGATTAGAAAGTAATGAACTATGGAAAAGGGTCAGAAGATGTTGAGATTAGATCTTCATGACTGAACAGGAGCTAGTGATGAACCAATCTGCATGAAATGCTGCCTCAGTGTCAGCTTCTCAAAACTGTTCATTTATTCCTGTTATCTTTACATTTTGTTTCCAAAGAGCAAGAACGAGGAATTAAGTAGCCAAAGATAGGGACATTTTCACTTAATGTTTCATTAGCTTCTGTATGTTTCTGGTTTACTTAAAGTTTGTGCAGATGCCCATCTTTCCCTTGTTCATCTCCTCAGAGATTCATGTTTAAAAGAAGATTCATAAAACATTTGGGGAAAAAAATTCTTTGGTTAAATTCAAAGTCTCTTTTGATCTCCCTGAGATTTAATCATTGAAAACTCTCTGTGAAAGGGAAAACCTTTATACCTACATTAGACCAAAGAAATAGTATTGCAGGTCTCAAAAGTCTTCAGAATTTTTTCCTTGTCAAGTATAGAAGATCTTGTATTAAAATCTGTTTCTGTTTATTTCAATATCCGCACAGTTGAAAGTTTCTTATTCCACTTGTAATTCTATCAAGAGGGTTTCATGCAAAGGTAGTTCTTAGTAGCAGTAATATTCTTATTACTGTGATGATCTTGGGATATAAGTGAGGCAGGATTTAGAAGTAGTGCCTTTCAGTTAATCAGCTACTGGGCTTGTCTAACAAAAGATAATGCCAAGCAGCCTGTGATGTCTCGGATTATAATTCTCTGTGATTAATATATGGAAACCCTAACAGTATCCTTGGGGTATGGAGTTAAATGTTACATACTGACATCAGAAGACACTGTCCAAGTCCTCATTACATTTCTTTTATTTTTAACTAAGAATAGATGGAGAAAAATTATTATCCCTGTTTTATACTGGGAACAGAGTTATACTGCGGTGTACTTGCTGTTTACTCAAGAAATTTGTACGGGAGAGAACAGTTGCATCTAGATTGCCTGAATCTCAGTGCTGTTGCCACAAGGCCATATTCTGGTGTTTTTATTTCTGGTATGATTTTAAGCACTATTTATAAAAAAAATTACTTAGGACATCTGAACACCTAATTTCAATAGCTTTGGTGCAATTTGGATGCCAAATTCTGTATGCGGCTTTGACAATCTCAGCATATCTGCAGGATGACATATTAATATGATGTTTTTTTGTAGGAGTTGAGTGAAGGACAGTATAGAATACAAATGAATATTCCACAGATCCTTTGTAATACGTAGCCATATTCTAGCTCTGTAAAATCCTTAGACTAGTAAAATTTTGAAATTCTTTCATGTCATTTGGTCGAATACCAACATTTGTTGAACAATAAACTCGTTGACCCCCAGCAACTGCATATATTCAGTGAGTTTTTTAGCAGATTTTGATGCTGAACAGCCAGACCACTTCCTGATGGATGTACTAGCAGTAATGTGTTTGCTGTATTAAGGAGCCTTCAAATTGGTAGTCCTTGAAATGTGTCATAAGAACAAGTCTTCCCCTCTTTCTCCTCTTCTAGACCCAAATCCAGGGCTCTCGGAACTGCCACTTGTTTTTTTTGCCCTGTAATACTTTGTGCTTGGCAGGTCTTACTTCATCCATTCAGCTTTACTTTGATTCAACTACAAAGGGCAGTGCATGTTCTTTCCAAGGTAGGAGTGGTATCCATCTGTTGACATAAAAGACTATCTGTGTTCTTTATTGAAAAAACTATGAAGTGAGAGCTTACGGTTTTCTCATCTTGCACTTGAAAACCGAAACTGCTTAATTTCTCTGAAAAAAATTCTTTCAAAAAGAATATTAAGGCTAAGTCCTAAGCCATATCCAGCCACGTAGATCTGATTTCACTCTGTCATGCAATCATTCAGATGAGCTGAACACAAACACGGGTTTTGCCGTTTGCCATTCCAGGTTGCAGTCTCAGAAGATAGCCATCTGGATGGAATATGCATTTTGATGCTCAGTCAGGTGTCGCAGGACCTATTTGTGTTTGTTCTTCCTGTAGGCAGCTTTGTTCCATCAGATTAAGCTGGGATTCTTTCCAGTTGAGGCACCTTAGTGCAAGCAGCTCTTATTACTATTTGTCTAATGCTAGCTGTGTGCTGGGGACTTTAACTCAGAACAGAGCTCTCTGTGTTCTTCTCATATGGCTGTAAAATGATCACGCAGTTTTATGGGCCGGTTTTGCTTACCAGGCTCCAGTAGTGCTTGTGCAGAAGGAATTACTCAGGAACGCTGGATATTGGCCAATGGATGAAACAGGACATTGGACTAGATGCATAAAACTTGCCAAACTCTTGGCCAAAGATCCACTACACAGATTTGGAGGGAACTTGTGGGAAACTCACCAACCAAAGTGGATTAAATCTCAGTGGATTGATCTGGGCTTTCTGGTTTGTAATGGATCCTTGAAGACATTGAAAATAGCTTCAGGTATGAGTTGCAAATGGGTTGACAAAGAGTTCAGTTTGTATAATCATTAAGTTACTTCAAGCCCAAACCAAAAAGCCCAACAACCCTCTGCCCCCCCAAATTGTTGTCTATGATCTACTGTCTAGACAGATTTGTGACTGGATTAAATTGAAAAGGTTGCTTGGAGTAAGGATTTTAATTCCCACCCTCAGAGGAGAACTTGGCCAGATTTGGGTTGGAATTTGTTTTCTGTAAAACACTGGGTGTATTTGGATTTGGTGTCTGGTGACTGTGAACTGCTGTATGATGGAAGTGTTCTCCATGAGCCACTGGGCTGCCAGGACACCACAGGTCTTCCCGTGAGCTGTGTTTCTCTGACACAATTGAAATAGCTGTAGCTTCACCTTTTTATGCAATGCAATGCAAAGCAAACATTCTAGAATTTGAGGTGACTGAAGAGTGCAGGAAAAGAACAGGTGCTTTGAAGTATTGTATTTATTCTGATCTCGCCACCTGACTGTGGTGAATTCTGACTTCACCACCACCCCAGACACAACTCCTGGCAATGACTCGCAAGCCAAAGGGCAGGCCAGTGATGTACATCGGATGTGCAGAGTTGCAGAGGAGGAGAGGACTCTTGCAGCACACAAGTCAGAATCTGCCTGAGCCAACTGAGTAACACAGCAACAACCTTGTAATAAACATCTGTTCTCTGCCAGATAGGGGCAAGTCTACCACCACAATAAACCACTCAGCAAAATGCTGAGCAACCTTCCCACCCAGCTACCTCAGAAGGCCTCAAGGGTGTTGGCAGGATCCTGGGACACTGGGTGCAGGGGTGTTAGGTCAGGCTGGGCCTCCAAAGTGCCCTAAGATATCCTGTCAGGTAGGGTGTACAGGGAGAGCAAGAATATCATTATTTACTGCTATTTGGTTTACTACAGGCTCTGATGAGACAAATTAACAACATCACAGCCCCAGATCAGCCATCTTTAATCTTTTAAGGCTACCCTTCCCCCAATGGCACAATGCAAAAAGCTTTGGTAATTATGCAGCAGCCCATCTTCAACTGCACAGCTCTGCCTCCCCAACCAGTGCTGCCAGGCTTTCTCCTCCCTTGTTACCCAGCCAGGCTTCCTTTATAAGTCCTCTTAATTGGCTCGTTAGTGTAACCTGAGGCTACCTGTCCTGCTTGGCTGATTCACTAATGAGGCTCAGCTGCCTTTGCTCAGACCCAGACAGGCTGGAGAGGGATCTGTAAAACCTGGTCATGGGGATTTCAGAGCTGTTCCCTCCAGTCCCCTGGTAGCCCAGCCTCTCTGGCAGCAGTGTCACTGGTGGCTTTTGCACAGGCAGGCACCTCACGCACTCCCAGCAGGCATTACTCCCCTGCTCAGACAGGGACTCTGTCCCTAAAAACCCATCTGTTGTTAGTACATCTGAATATACAGAGCACTGCTAGTGGTTACTGCTGCTGTGCCTGTAAAACCAAAGAAAGCGCCTTTGTGCTAATTCATGGGATATACATGCTACTTCCGAAAGGTTTCCCTGAACATCAGCAAGAACAGAAGTAAGTTCAAAGTAATTGTATATCAGGGTTTCTAGGACTGAGAGTTACCAAGACCAGCGTTAGGCCTATCAAGCTTTTGGTACCTGCGATGCCCGTCTTGTGAATGCGCTTGCTCCAGGCTTTCTGTACAATATACATCTCCTCTGGAAGGTAGTTGGGTGGCACAGACTGCTGAGGAACCCCAAAGAGATTGGAATAGCTGAGCTCACTGCCCAGCAAAGTAGGGATGGTGACTTCAGGTGCAGCAATACCTTCCAGACGTACCTGATGAGCAGTTACACTGAAGAGTGCTGGCAGGACAAAGGTTTGACCTTTCCCTTCATAAGTCACCTGCAAAATGGGCTGGGTAGCTCTGTTGCTGTATTTTACATGCTCCCTGGAGTCTTGAGGGCTATGTAGTGAGGAGCTCACTTGAGATGAGCCAAGCCAGGGCTCCACATCTTTCTCTCCTACCGCCAGTCTTTGGAGACCAACAGTGAAGAGGCTGTCAGAGTCCTGGTAGCTTGCAGCTGTGTAAGCCAAACCTGTAGGAAGAATTTGAGGAAGCAGGCTTGTAGCAGTTGTAACAAAACAATTTTATTTTTTTCTCCCAGTCTTTTGTTGGAAAAAGCAGCTTTATCACACCGATCCAGTCTTAAATAGTTTACAATGTTAATTGCTACAATTTAAAGATATGAAATGAGATGTTATGTGCTTGGACTAATAGCAAGATTTTTTCCTGTTAGTTTAACAGACATCAGTTAGAAACAAATGAGGCAAATTTTCTTTTGTGCTAGCTGATCATGGGAAGCACCAATGTGCCGCAGCTATGGAAATGGTAATGTGATGCTGGGGTTTGTCAGATGAAGGTCTTCTTCAAAGGGAAAGGAAGTATCCGTGCAAGCTGTCTGTGTCTGAACCAGTGCTACTCCAGTGAGTCACGTCCAGGAAAGGTGAACTTGAACTGAATGATCAGGGGAAAGTGGAACCTGCTGTAAGAGAGAGGACTTGAAGAGTTTGGCTTGTTTAGTCTAGCAAATCACAGACCAGGAGATGATTTGATTGCTATCTAAAAATATCATAGGGGAGTAAAGAGGAGAGAGAGAGGAAGGCACTGGCTAAGAGCAAAACATACACATTAACCATGCGTTAACTTAGGCTGGAAATAAGACAGCATTTAACCATTAAAGCAACAAGATTCTGGAACGCAGCAGCATTCATGTCAAAATAACAGGACCAAAAATACTGTCTGTTTAGAGATGCAGCTTGAAGCATGTATAAAGGAGAATATGTGATGTAGTGGCCTCTGCTATCAGAGCACAGGACTCAGTGACCCATCCAGTTTCTGCCAGCCCAGTGATCCTGTGTTCCCATGGAGCCATCGCTATCATCATCCAAGAGGAAATGTGCACTGGCTGAAAAGTTGTTTCTCTTAAGATGCCTTCTGGTTTCTCACTGACCTGTGACCAGACGCACCTTTGAACCAGAGGGCAAAGAGCGCTTGCTAGAGAAAGGAAGATTTTTCAAAGCCTTGATGTGTCTGTAATATAAATTGGCAGTTCCTACAAAGGGCCGGAATTTAGGGAGGTGCAGAGAGGTATTGAATGTTTCGATGCAGAATTAAGCTACTTAATAAAGAGGCTTGGAAGCAATATAAATTCTCATGCTCAAGTGTATAGGTGAAACTCTGCTAAACAGGGATTAGGCTGAAGCCTTGAGGAGCTGTTGTGGGGTAACATTATCCCTTGCTTACCTCCTGTAAGACTTAGTGCATCTCCACTGAAGCACCTGATACGGGGTGTTGGCAGAGAGAAGGTTTAGGATTAGATGTCTTGAGCAGCATGGAAGTCCCCAGGGTCCTGTTACTTCCAACTCTTTCACCCTGCAGCAACCTGGAAGTTATACAGGGCAGGAATTTCCTCAGCTTTTGAGTTCCAAAGGACGATCCTGTGTTGTTCTTAAGGAAGCTAGAGCCTAGCATTTGACAAAAAGTAATTCTTTCTTTTCCTGTCTGCCCTCTGGGGCAGAGACTTTGGTTCTCGCCGTTAGAGAAATATACACCAACCACACCTGCCCGATTCAACAAAGCTGTCCAGGCAGAAGACCCTTCATGCCACAGCTAACAGAAAGGGGAGTAGGGGTCAGCCTGAGTATTGACACCAGAAATGATCTGACTGTGGCCTTCAAATGTATAGCTAATAAAAGCCTGACCCTGTGCTCCCAGAAGCAAGTAACAAAACCCTTGCTGACATTAGCGGTGTAGGGGCAAGCTCCTGGTGTGCTCTCAGAACAGCTCTTACAGTGCTGCTGGCATTTCTGCCCTGGTCACCAAGGCGTGGGCTCTGCCACCGCTGCTGTGGGTCCCTGCCTGCATCGACCACTGCACAGGGCAGCTGCCTGCCTGCCATCCATCATCCGGAAGAGCCGCTCTGCTAAATGGCATGCCGAGCTGGGCTAAAGGCATGTTCATTTCCCCTGGATCTTATTTTTGGAATTTCTGAGCAGATCTGGTGCCCCAAAGGCTAAAGCTGCTGCCGCCTTTTGGGAAACTCCAGTGAAAAGTAATATCTCATCTCCAGGAGAAGACAACAGTCACACAGTACAGCACATCAAGCACTGGCTTTCATCATTTCAGCAAACACCACTAAATCACACAGCACATCATTTAAAACAAACACTGTGTAAGGGCTTGTAAAATAACAATACAAAGCAGCTCTTAAATTTCCCCAGTGTCAAACCAAGCCAGTTGTACTGGCAGGACTCCAGCTTCTAAGGTGTACACAGTATCAAAGTGTTTCACTGCAGACAAGCCTGGAAGTACAGTCCCAGCGTTTTATTCCTCCTGACACCATAAGGGGACAAGTTTTCCATGGACAAGAGGGACTGTTGTAGGCAAGAGTCATAGTAAAATCATGAAATGATTAACTGCATGGGCAGGTCCCGATTTCAAGGTAAATGACGTGCTCTTCACCTCTACCAATCTCTCGGGTCAATTTTCTGAAAAGTCTGTGTAACAGGGAAGGGGGAAATCTGTAAGGAAATTGCACGAGCGATTCACAGTGGTTGGTGTTGCCTTTTCAGGAAGTATTGAACTCCAATATCACTGTTTGGCTGTAGAGAGAAGTGCTGATGGCTGAAAATGCTGGGTTTTGGATATGAACCCATCTGCCTCACCTAGTTTCTAATGTGGATTAATTGCAGTCATTTTCAGGTGGATAAAATATCCTACATTTCTATCCTAACTTGTTCTCCAGTATTGCTCCTAGATCTTGTGCGAGTGACACCTTTGTCTGATAGATGCTTAGTCCACGCATAGAAATACTTCACCCATCACCTGAAACCAAAGGAACAATGGCATTATTAAATTGCAACAGATTTACTGCCCTTGTGACTATACATGGTAAGATTTCCTTTGAGTTCAGTGGGAGTGCTATTAGGACGTCACTGTATGCTTTGGAAACTGCTGTCCCATGCTCCAGTTTAATGTGCTCCAGTTTAATGTGCCCCAGCCGCAGACAGATCTCACTCCTTTTCTCCTACTTGCTCTCTACTGCCACTGTTAAGAAGACTTTGGGGATCTTGCTAAGCAGGGATTAACTCTTTTGTGAACACCTGCAGCACTTGCTGCTGAAGAGAGGGCAGATGGTGATCTGTAAGCATCAGAGCATACACATCCATAGTTACTTGATCAGATTTGATGGTTTGCATTTATTATTATTAGAAAGTTCCTCTTCCTGGAATGATGCTGAACAATTTACTGTTCCAGACCAGTTCTGCTGTCTGGTAAGCTGTATCTAGTCATTATGCTGCTTTTCTCATGTTGAAATGGATTTTGCCATTGACATGCTGGGATATTAGATGGGCACAGACTGCTTTGGAATAGCAGCATTTGAAAAATCCTCTCGTGTATGTATTACTTGGTGGCATTTTTTATTCATTCTTGTTCTTTATAGGTGGTGGAGTAGCACTGAGTAGCCTGAGGCATGGGTGAGGAGCGTACAGAAACAGATCCTAAAAAGTCTGAATGAAAAAGCAGCCCTACCCAAAACAGCATGACTTGGGAATTCTGCTTTTCTTAAGGGATAGAGAAAGAGTAAATATGTGATTTCTAGACTGTTTACCTACAGCAATTATTCCTGTATTGATATAAGATTAATCACTTCTTTTTAGTGACTCTTCAGTAAGTTTTGTTATTTTCCAGTACAGTTTGATGGGTGGAATGGACTTATCCCATGTTAATCAAGGAGAAGAACCATCACGGTGCAGTCACTGATAAGCAATTATAATGTAAAATAACAGCAATGAACTCAAATTGCCCCTCACTGCCCATCACTGCTCTGCTTTTTATAGTAATAATATAGTCCATTAAAACCTACAATCACTGTAATGTTTATGCATTATTGGGGAGATAAATTGCATAATTCTCATTTTGCAATTTAAATGTAATTATGAGCTTACTAATGACTAAAACCTGAATTTGCTAGACTATCAGTTTTTCTAACACTTGCCAAAATTATAGGTAATTACTTAGAGCTTACAATAATTATAAGTCCATCTTTTAAATAATTAATGTGCACTTTCATGGTACAAAACAGCTAGTAATCAAACGACCTCTGGCTTTTACAGCAAGCCCATGCAATTAGTCTTATTGTGTAGGTCTATAGAAATGTACCCATTACAAGAGTCTGTTAAGTTGGCAGGCTTGATATTGATGGCTGTTGCATTTTATGGTACCAGACAATGATTAACACACAACGGCCTTTAGAAATGTGGGTAAGGACAAAATCTGAGTGCATTTTCTGAGCCACGAGATGCAAATCCAGAAAAGTAATTACAGGTGAGAGGAGTTTGAAGTTACGTTCTGTTGCCTTTTAGACTGTCAGATATTCTGCCAACGGGATTTCTCAAGTCTATTCATCTTTTACATCCTGCGACTCAGATCATTAGCCCAAGAAAGTACCAGCAACCTGTCCGGGGGGGTCTGCGCTGCATTAGACCAATTACTTTTATTGTGGTAGCGCCTATCAGGTTGCCTCACTGCTGCCCTATGGCAGATGCTGCAGAAGCACAGTATAAATGTTTCTTCCTCCAGCATCTCAAAATGTAATGGGATGTCAGTGGGAGATAAATAGGTAACTTGTGAAGCCCCTAGGTGTCTGCTTCCCATATGCATCCAGCCCAAATTGCCTTAACTTCTGTGCTTAGCAATACCTGGTGGTGAAGCTTTCTGGAGAGCCTGGAGCCTGTGTACAGAAACCTGAAGGCACAGGACTGACTTGGTTGGCTTAATCTGAGCTCGTGTGCCAAAAACTTTTGTAAATTCAGCCCTGTTTCCCAGCAATGCACCATATCCTTTCACTTTGCGTTTTTAAAGTCCAAATAAAAGGTCTTTATTAGATAAAGCCAAAGCTGATAACAGCAGTGATTCTGGTGTTTTCTGTTTTCTCTGCAAACCTGTCTCCTAGACAAAGTTTTAAGATATTATTTTCTTTGGAGAAGCAAAACAAAATAACAGAATAAAACAACTTTGCAGACAGCAAAATCAAGCCTTAAAATCAGTGTCAGCGCTTTTAGGGTCAACGTATGGATCTCAGCCGTGGAACTACTGCAGTGTGATACGCTATAAATACAGTGCTGTCTTTGTAGTATAAGTGAAGTGAAGTGTTTTTGTCAGACTCTTGTTCCTCAGCTCAGGAATCTGCCCTTTACCTGCCCCGTATCGATGTACCGCGCCCCTCTGCTGCCTCAGCCCCAGCACCTGTAACCAGGCAGTAGCGTGCAATGGCTGCCCTCTGATGAGGCATTGCCATCCATTCTGGTCCCACCTGCGGCACCAAAATGTGACAATGAGCAAATCACTTAACCTCTTTGAACCCCAGTTTACCTGTCTCTAAAATGAGAATTATGGTAACAGTTACCTAGCACACCAGGGTGATGGGAGGATTAATTAATGTTTATAAAGACTTTGAGGTCTTCAGATGAAAATTGCTACAGTATATAAGTGCAAAGTAATTATGATTATCATTACTTTCATTTGCATGTATAGACTGTAATTAGCTGTGGATTGTATTGCATTGACTGTGAATAATTTAAAAGCTGTCTTCATGAAGGTGTCACTTTAAATGTTTTTACATTTTGCATTTAATAATACGGAGGTTTAACTTCTTTTTCCCTTTCCTTACCCTCTGGTAATGATACATCCTACAGCGTTGGTTTATTGGAGCCCTGAACGTAAAGTAGTCTATTTCTCATCCTGTTTTCCTTCATTTCAGAATAGAATAGGATTCTATGCTGATTAAGGAGCTTATTTAACACTGCAGGATGTTGCCCTGGTGGGTCCCTCCTGTGCAAACTGCAGGAGGGAGCCTCAGGCTCAGCACCCTGCTGATACTCACGGGCTGTTCTTAGGGCACCTCCAAACTGCCCTGGGCACAGCAACGCTGTAGATGTTATGTGTATCCATAGCTCTTGTGACAGCTCTGTTGAGTACCCACTCCATATTTACTTTGTGAGTTCACTCCTTATTGAACGTAGAAGGATCCTCGTTTTCTCCACTTGTCTTCATGCCTTGCAGCATAAAGGAGTAAGGAACAATGGCTAGAGACTCATTCTCTGGGCTTGTGTGCTTTCAAATGCTTCCCAAGTGTCTCTTTAAGCCTTGTTTTGCAAACCCCTGTATCACGTGTGACAGCTGCTCCCCTTTTCTAGACTTATTCTCAAGCGGAATGCAAGAAATAGTCATTGTAATAATTCCTGTACCCTTGGAACTGAATGGATTCAGGGAAAAGAGACTCATTCCCCAGGTCGTTTCAAGACTCGGCTACAATTACAACCAGGTTTATCCTACTCAGAACTGGAGCAGTTAAGTTAGGAAGGTGGCTACCATGGAAATCCCTCTGTAGTCCAGGGAAGGAGGAGGACAGGCCAGACCTTAGCCAGTACGGCTTACTTGCACAGGTTATATGGGGAGCCATATTGCTTTAATTTAAGTGCCTCACTTAAATGCTTAAAAAAAGCTGAGCATCCATTTTCTTGCTCTGCACCTTCTGAAAACATAGACATCTAAATTGCTTAAATGTCTAAAAACTCAGTTTTGTCTGATCTGTGCATACATCTACTTACTGTTGGAGATGGGAGCAGGAGCTAAAGTACTGTTTAGTAGATGTTCCCCTGAGACTTGAGAATTTGTCTTCTAAGAACATAACGAGCAGTAGGTTTTTATGATCTGTGAATCCCAGGAAGTCAAAGCCAGTTTGTTTGTTTAGTGACCCCAAACCCAAGGCCCTGTCTTTGGAGCTTATTTGAGATTTTTATTTTATGCTGTGAAAGCAGAAGTAATTGTGCTTCTTTAAGCAAACACTGAAACCCACACTTAAATTAACATCTCTTAATTAGGCAAAGGAGAAATTGTTGTTTGTATTGCATGTCAGAATTATGCACGTGTTGACAGAAGGCAGGAGCTGTAGCTCCTCTGTTACTTGGGCCTGATTCAGCACGTGCGCTGTGCTGTCCGTGCAGTGGGAGCCCCCTCAGGCCTCCTTTCATGTTGGTGGTCACTCTGCATCCAGGCGAGCCTTATGCATAAGGCATGCCTGCTGCTCAGCCCTCTCAGTATAGCAGCTAAGAACCAGTAGAATATGTCCAATCAAGTGGCATGTTCTCATGGAAGTTTCCTATTACTTAGCTCCATAGTCTGGCCTCCCGACTTTGGCTGAAGATGGTGGAACACTGTAGTAGTCACTTAGCAGCACACCGCAGGGTGGCTTTCTGTGATGACTTTGGGGTGATACAGAAGACCACTTGAATTTGTTGTGAGGGAAATGCTCTTGTTTTCCAATGCTTGAGCTAAATTTACAGTTGACAATGCTATCCATCACTTCAAAGTACCTTGAAAAAACTCATATTGCCTACAGTAGTATCTGAAACTCATAATCTTCTAAATGTGTTTGTCCCTCTGAGGAAAGGAGGCACAGTGCTGTCGTCCCATCGTTACCAGTGGAGAGCAGAAGCATAAGGAGCCTGTGGAAGAGCACGTACTTAAGACAGAGCAGGGCTAAGGGGAGAGGAGGCATCTTTAAAACACTTAAAAAGGGGAAGAGAGTAATTTGTCCTTGTTATCTGCAGTAGATAGAACAAGGACGTTTAGGCTTTATACTGCAGCCAAGAAGATTCAGATTGCCTGCTATGAAAAGCTTTTCATAAAATATATGGTGAGGACCGGGGCAGATGGCCTTGGGAGGCCCTGCAGCCAGGGCAAGTGAGTGTCTCTGAAACGAAACACCGGGATATAGGCAAATAAGTAAGGGGATAGATTATATGGTGCCTTGAAGACCCTTCTGGTCCTGTAATACAAGACTGACTGGACCACTCATGCTTTGAGTCCCAGGTTAGCATCTAATCCTGGGACTTGCCCTTTTCACATGCTGAAAAATGCATAATTTATATGTCAGGTCTGGGTAGAGATTTATCATAGGGTGATTCATACAGGCTAAATTCAAGCATCTAAGTGAAAGGGGCATGGAGCACAGCGGTTTGGGCCAGGTAGCTCAGAAGTGTTTGAAGATTTTTTTTCTTTTTATGTTTTGAATAGCAGTTTTGGGGTTGGGATTCTCCATCTGGTTCTGCTGCCGTCAATGTGAGCTACTACTGAGCACAGCAGTGAGCTCCCCAACAGCAAAATTAGCTGGGGTCAAGCTGGGGACTGTCTCTTCCTCCATTATAACAGCAGTCTGAGTACCCCTAATCTTTTAACCTCCAATGAAAGAGAGAATCTACAATGAAAAGCATTTCTGCTTCTTTAGGCTTTTCCTGGAGCTGTGAGTCAGCTTTACAAGGTGATAACTGAAGCCCGAATCTTGTTCATTTATTTGAAATGACTACAGGAAATCAAGTTATCCTGCAGGTCTGTTCATACCGATATGCTCTTAGTTTCTCTTCCTCTGCGGCAAAGTGCAGTGATAACCTTGTAGGAAATGTTTGGATATCTCCCAGTAATAAGGTGGGCGTGTGTCCAGCGTGCAGCGTTGGCTAAATCTATTTAGCACGCTCAAGTGTAGAGATTGAAAGAAATCAAGAGTTGTTTACTGTATCCGTAAATGTGAATCAATGGCTTGTTAGTCCATGCGAGCCTCATTAAAATTAACTGTATCTGAAAGAATGAATGATTTTATGGTGATGGATAATCCACCTACAGTACAATGTTATTACAGAAGATGTAGAACCTGGGAATGCAGTGGAAGTAGTTCATTTGAGAAGACTGTTGTCAGCAGAATGCTTTTGCAGGTAATTATGCATGTTGAATTACTGTGGAGAGAAAGGGCATGAGCATCAGCTGACCTAGCCTGGCATAGTTCTGGTGACTTCAGTGGAGATGCAGGGATTTACATCTGCTGAGGATCAGGGTCTGATCCCAAGCCAGAGATGAAGTCCATGAAGAGCCTTCTGGTGATTTCAGTGGGTCAAGATTACTAGTATATAAATTCACACTGCTCAGCCACCTAAGCCTCACCACACAAACAGTATTGCCTTAAGCATGAATATTGCTCTTCTGAACAGTTAAGGCTACAGTGAACATCTTAGAACAGCCGAGCACCTCATCGTCCTGGATGTGCTTTATTCACAACATATTCTGTCTTAATCCTACTGATACTGCATTAATATTGAGGTAAATCAGAGCCAAAAGAATTGGAATGAAAGTGGGTTCACAAAGAAAGATCTTCCTCAATGCCCTCTATTAGAGTTCAGCATTGGCTCATCCCATGGAGAAGTTAAGATTCCCCATATAAGACTGATTGTGTAAGAATGGCCACACCAGATTAGACATTCTCCTCTCCAAAAACATGACCTGGTTTGGAGAGTGAGACCTGAGTACACTTGGACTTTCTTTTTCCCCATGCTTTTTATCAGTGGGGTTTCAGGATGCTGGCTTGGGCTGTGGTTGTGAAGACAGCGTGGTGCCCGACCAGTCCCATTTCTCTGCTGTACAGCAGGAGACATGTTGTTCATTGTATTTTGTAAAGGGAGGCTGGGAGCCATGTCTCTGAGTTCCTGGCATTAGGTACGAGATAAGAAGAATATATACAAGCATGTTTTTTTTAATTTGCGCTCTCCCAGGCAGATTAAATGAGAGTAACTCTTTGGGGCATCAGTATTCAGATCACATCTTGCAAACAGGTCTGTTGTTTCTGTAATTAGGCTTAGTTTACAAAATCCTTCACTAGCATTTTACAAACTGGCTGGTGATTTTTTTAAGTGCCCAGTTACCTTGAAAACAAAATCATTAAAGTCTCTTATGTTAGAAGCCTGAGTAACTGTAACTTAAAAATCTTAGATAAGAGTGGTTAGCCTCAGTCAGACCCAAAATCTAATCAGACAGATAGCTATGATTTATTATCTGACAGATAAGGAGAAGGAGTGTAGGAGAGAAGTCAATTTAGGATGACCCTTTCCCTGGTACATCCTCCCACCTCCAGGCAATCGGTGGTTTAAAGTCATTCTGGCTGCTGGAACAGGCAGTGCAGCCACAGCAGCACTGTGCTGGACCTGAACTGGTTTCTGCAGACAGGAGAGTTTAATGTGACATCCCCATTGCTATGGCTGCCCTGCTCCGTGCACGTAAATTAGTATCTCCACTCACTAGTTGCAGTCTGAGAAGATATATAGGTACAAGTGTGGCTTGTAATTAGAAGTGACAACCCATGGCTCTCCTCTCCACCTCTAAAACCTGCTACAACTCCTTCACCGAAAGCCACTGCAACAGTGGAACTGTCCCTTTAATTAGAAGTGTATTAATAAATCCATCTTGTTCTCTAATCCCCACACACATAGTACAGTGATTCATTAGCACAGGAAGAGGCAATTTAGATTTCCTCAGATAATAGCAGCTGTCACTAATCAAATTAAAGGAGGAAGTGCAAATCTAAAGTTGGGCAAACTGGTCTGGCAGGGAGGAAGGTGACAGGCTGGTGTGAAGGGCCTTTGTCCCAGCTGAAAGGAGGATGGGGGCTGCTGGCACAGGTAATTCCTGGGGGCATCAGCAGCTCCTCTTTCCTCTCCAAAAGAATCTCCCCCAGTGCAGGGATAGACTGTAGCCCCACTGCAGTCCCCATGTCTAGAGCCTGAGAGAGTGCCCTTGCTGGTATGCACAGCTTCACTGGGGCTTTGAAATGTGCAGAAATATCTGGTGCACATAGTGCTTTGTGCAAACCCTCCTCTGTTAACACAGAAACATTGGGTTTTGAACCATGAATATGTTTTCCAGAAATGATGAGGCTTCACTTGCCAAGGGGTGTGCTCATGTCCTCAGTGGAAGCCCCTCTGGGATGTTACGTTCCTGAGCAACCAGAAAAAAAGGAGGAAAAAAGTTGTACTTAGCTTTTCTGAGTGAAGAATGCAATGTTGGGGGGGTGGGGGTTGTTTTTTTTTTTAAATATGTTGATGGTTCAGCTGGTACTTGTGCTAAGCAGCATGAGCTGCTACTGACGTCAGTACTCATCAGCAATAGAGGACCATCCAGGCTGTGGGCACCAGCAGCAGCTCTAGCTCAGGGTCTTTTCTCTGACAGGCATCAGAAGCAGATACCTTAGACTGTAAGTGTTGAAACCCCCGATAGACAGATGAGGAACAGATGCCTCACAGGAGCCCACAGTGAAAGAAAATATTAAGATCCCTTCCCCCATTTTGACAGCCATCAACTTTAGACAGCCATGATAGGCATATGTATTTACAATGCCTTTTCAAATCTTCTTTGCTTTTCCTTCAGGAACATCCCATGGCAATGAGTGCTGTAGGCTAATCACAGTTTAAAAATATTTCTTTTTGCTGGCTTTGAATTTTTCTCTTTTCAACTTCTTTGAAAGCTCCTCACTGGTGTACTGTGGCAAGAACAAAAGGTGTCATTGTCCCTTCTCCAACCTACTTGTGATATTATCCACATTTATTGCAGCCGTTCTTGTTTGTCCCCTTTGTGAAGCAGTGGCTTACCGACTGGTCTTTGTATATGAAGAGGTATTTTGTCAGTTGGTTTAGCTCCATGGGAAGGATGGGAGACTCAGGGCCACAGTCACCCATTGCAAGGGGTGAGGGGGCAGGTTGCATTACAGACCATGTGCAGGGCTCTGACCCTCGGGTGGAAATTTGCAAGCTCACTGCAAAAAAAGGATTCTCTGAGTGTCTTCCTGGTTCAAATTTTGATAAAATTGATGAAGTGTCTCTTGTTTTGGTAGTGGTGTAAGCAATTAAACGTATGGAATAACAGGAGAAACATGAGGCAGCCTGTCCCCAGGCCTTGCTGCCACTCATGCTGTGTGATTTCAACCATTGCGCACTTGTGCCACGTGCTCTCCCCTGAAGCAGAGCAATTTTGTACGTTTGCCTAACGTCCAACCTTGCCTGTGTGTAGTGAAAGCAGGAGATCAAAGGAATGAAAGTGCTGCCTTTGCTAGCACTTCAATCAGCGATATGAGCAATTAAAATATGAATTAATCTAAGGAAGATGAAAATGCAGATTTTGAATAGGAGCTGTTGGAGTCACCTTGAACTTGCGCTTAGTGCTGTTTAGCCTGGGTGATTAAAGACATTTACACTCTACTAAAAACCTTGCTGTTCTAATGTGAAAAACACCTTGTCAGCTGGGTGTCCTGCATGCCTGCCGTAAGGAGTAACCTTTCTATTGACTGGCTTGTCTATTAATTCAGAATAACTTAATAGTGTCACTGTGAAGAAAAACAAACAGTCCAATTTTATGTGGTGAGGAAAGGCAGTGGGAGCCTGTTTCTTCCCAGCATGGTTATGACGATAGGGAAGACAATAGCAATTATCTTTGCCTTTGTCCTGAGCTGATTGTCTCAGGCTCAGACACTATTGTCAGACTGTTTAGCTTCTGCAGTTTGTGCTTTAGGAAGGAGGAACATGAACGCAGCGGGTGGGAATTAATGTCTTGGGGTCACCACTGGATTTGTGAAACCATCTGAGCAACTGTCCACCCAGCACTGGTGATGCCCCCTGTGCAATGGCAGATGTTCCCTGGTGGGCCTGGAAATGCAAGACCACGTGCTGTGGCCCAAATCAGGGACGGGGGGAACCTCCCTCCCACCCTGCCCGTGCCCCCAGCTTCCCTTGGGCTGAGCACAGGCAAACCTTCCATGTTGCTTTCCCCACAGATGATCACCCCTTTGCAGAGCACTGCAGGATGTTCAGACGGAAAATGGTTGTGGAAGACCCAGGCAGAGCTGCTGGGGGCTTCCACTGTCTTGGAAAGCGGGGACCCCTCCTATGGCACTGCACAGGACACCCTTCATATCAGGCAGGGCCAGTGGAATTCTTGGCCTTGGGCTGACAGGTCAAGTAAGACCACTGGTGAATTTATCACAGCTTTATCTGGAGGCAGATACTGCAGTACCCCTGGGATAGCATTCACAAACCAAGCTCTGGCTCCATTTGCAGATAGAAAAGCAAGGTGGACTATGTGGAAATCCCTGCTGCTTTTTTTCCTCTCTGAATGTCAAACCCTATTTCTGGGTCAGACTCCTAGGGGGAAATTGGATTGAGTTATTCAGAGAAAGGAAAGGGGATAGTAGGAAAAGAGGAATGTGCGATTGTGGTAGATGGTGTTTATATGTCCTTGACCATAATAATCTGCCTTCAAAAAGGGAGCTACTGGGTCAGGTCCAACCCTTGGGAAGGACGGGAGACTGCTCCTGCCCAGAGTGTGCTGGGGGTGTTTGTGAGACCTTTGGGCCAGGACCAGGCAGACCCGAGCATGGGGAGAGCCCAGAGTGCAGCAGGGACAACACCAGGGCTTGGCAGTGGCACGCAAAAAGAATTCCTAGGTATCCAGAGCGCCTGCACGCTGTTGTCTGCATGCCAGCAAGCTGCTGAGCACTGCACTGAGAACAAGCCTTAAGGAAAGGGATCCATCCCCCAGGAACACAGTGGGAACCTTTATCTATCCACACAGTCCCGAGTATTGTAAAAAGAAAAGCTGTTAGTTCTGTTTCCTATTTAAAGAAAACCTCATTGGGGTTGTTAAAGCCCTTCCATGGTGCCCTGGTAGAGTAGGTCTGGGCAGATCTACTTGAGAGATCTGACTGCCTCGGTTTCTGTCATAGCACTGTTTACTCAGCTAGTTTACAATACAATTTTTAAGAAATTTTCATTATATGCAGAAAATTCCATCCAGTACTGGTTATTTTAAATTGCATATGGTATTCAGAACATAAACAACTTATAAATCCAATCTATGTTTACTGTACATGACTGTCAGCTTTGCCAGGCACTGAATCCCCAATCTCTTTTTTTTTCTTAGCCTGAGAACCTCAGACATTATTAACTGATCTAAAACATGTTACTCCCTTCTGGTCCAGCCAGTAAATACCACCAGTGGAAGCACCCAGGCCTGTGGGGATGGTACCTCCTCGCCCCTGGAGGACAGCAGAATTGATGAGTGCTCAATTGGACTGTGAAAAATAGAATATTCTGTAGCTTGAGGTAAACTGTAGTCTCTTCGTCCCCTCACAAAATTAGGATGGCTGTGATAGGTGGCCCTATGGGCAGAGGGCTCATTACTGCTGCTGCTTGACCATCCTCATGTGGGTGAAAACGTTTCTAGCGGCTGTTGGGAGCTCCTGGTTGTGGAATGCCAAACTAAACTTTTGTCAGAAGGAAACATTCACACAGCAGCCATGGAGGTTTGGTATTTCCCACCTGTCCTAATAAGAAAACTTACTGGTAACATTAATGCACTGGGAGAACTAACACTGTTTATGCCAATAAGCTGCTTGTAAAAATGTTGAATCGCTTTCCCTCAGCTCCATTACCAATTATTTTTAACCATAACAGCCAGTAAAGATCCAATGCAGTTTCCACTGACATGTGAAAGCTTCTTTCTAACTGTAGTTGGTGCTGAATTAGTTCCTAAATAAACCTCCAGTCATCACTTGAAAGGACTGTGCTAAGTATATTATAATGGAACTCATAATAAACACATTTCCCTGAACTAATGCTATAGGATAAAATACATCAGGTTTCTATGTTAACCATCTAGCCAAGAGAGGTAAATGGAATTGAAACATCGCTTCTGTCATTTATACATGGGAGTGAGACACACACTTTCTCATTACAGGTACTTCAGGGCTATGTTTAAATAAAACACCTTCTGTTGGCTTGCCCTTGAACTCTGTCCCCTTCGTCCAATTAAGCAGAACTCTGTGAAAGAGAAGCGTAGCTCAGAGCTCACCCTGCAAACTGTAGGGCACTGTAAAGACTCAGATCTAATCCTACCATCATGAGGGGTTTGAAAAGTTTAAATCAATTGTCTGTGGAAAATCAATTATGAAGCAGACCAGTTTGCCTTTGTGGCGAATGGAACTGATTCATCTGTGGAGTGCTTTCCTGTTCAGAAAGAATTATATTTGAGGTCTACGGCAGCAAATATCGTGAGAGAAACCAAATGACTTCCTACTTAATGATAAGCAAAGTACCAGCCAGAGCTGCTTTCAGACCACTGAGCTCAATGCTTCAGCTGGTGATAGCAGTTCTTTTACTGTCATGTCTCTTGTGCTGACATGCTTCAGGCGTTCTCGTAAATTCACTGATCCTTCTTCACCCTGTTATTTTTGTGAAAACGTGAATTTGGTTGACAGTGCAAGTTACTGCAGCATATACAATAGCCCATCAAAATCCCAGCTAGTAGTGATTTCACTTGAGTCCTTCTTTAATAATTTAAAAATGTTGTTGAGCATTCACAAATTGTCACTGACATCAAGGGACGTTAGGTATCGCTACGGGAAAACTCTCATTAACTTTAGTAACTTCAGAGTTAGACCTTAGATCTGGGTAAGAGTTAACACATCTCTGGATATGAGCACAGGACCTGCTTATTACAGAACGTTGCAAAATACTGATGCTGTCAAAGGTTTCCACGCAGCTTGATTCTAGCTTTACCTCTGTTAGGAGAAGAGGCGACAAATACAGTGTTCAGTGCAGGAAGTTGCAGTGATATAGGGGAAAAGGAATAAGGAAACATTTCCCAGATATATAACCCTTTTGGATATACCTTTCCAGATATAAAGAAAACAATTTCATTATGAGAGTGATCAGACAGAAGCAGAGGACCAGAGAGGTTATGGGATCTCTACTAGTGGAGATATTTAAAACAGACAAGGTCCTTGGCAATCTGATCTAGTTGGGACAGCTTTGAGCAGGAGGTTGGCCTAAAGATCTCCAAAGGTCCCTCCCAACCAAAGTTATTCAGCGATTCTGTTTCTTGCCTGGTCCCACATCCATCCTGCAGATATCCAGTGGTGAGAGAATGAATGACAAATAACTATCATTATAAGCATTTCCTGGTTGGCGGTGTGCATTTAACACTCTCCAGTGCTTGAAGATCATTCAGAACACATAAGAATCCTCAGTGAAACAAGTTAGTGTCAACAATAAGTAATTTGGTTTTCCTATGCTTCAGATATCTCCAAGGGAGCAGAGGCAATGCAGTACTTCAAATTATTAAATCACAGGTTTGAACTGTGTATTTTTTTTCTCTGAAAACCCAACGTTGACTCAGTGTCTGGCAAAAGCTGTGTCTTGGCACTACAAATAAAAGATGGAAATGTGAATTGCTGTGAAAGACCAGCTTCACTCTAAGCATCTACCGGCCACCTCATCAGCTGCATTGAACTGTGCCTAGTTGTAGAGAAGAGATGAACCGTGTAAACCCAACAACAGAAAGCAGATTCTGGTCTCTTCTTTCACTAGTTTTGCTTCCTTCCTCCATTATTTCTTTTTTTTTCCCCCCTTCTTCTGGGGATATTCTTCAGAATTGTGTGATACTTGATATGACACAAGTGAGCAATAAAGCAAAAACTGTTGCAGAGTCACTTTAGTTATGGAGCACCATTAAAGTTGTCATTTATTTGCTCTCATTTAATTGACAGAGCTTGAATTAGGAGAAATTGTCAATGGATTTCTACTGCTGGGGATGGGGTGTGGAATTTAACATCATACAGTGATAGGGAAAAGGAAGCACATTAGCTTGTCTCCATTGCACAGGAAACATTGTCTTGCTGTAATGTTGCAGCTGAGGCTGCAAGTACTCCTTGGCTGTACAAAGTGCCAAGACGGGGAAGAAAACAGTCTATTTATTGGGTTAAATCAGGCACAGACAGTGCAAGTTGAGGTACTCATCAAGCAGCAGCAGGAGAAGTCTTCAGGAATCCTTTTAATAAAAAATCAGTTCAGAAGGGAAGGGTGGTTGTGGACTGAAGAACTTGATCATATTTCTTGTTCTCATTACAGCCTGAATAGTGATGGAGAAAGAGGAAAAGCAGAAGAGGAGGAAACTCCACTTTCGAATGGTCAAGCAGCAGCAGTAATGAGAGATCTGCCCATAGAAACACCTAGCGCAGGTAAGCGAGCAGCCAGACTGAAAAACAGAGAAGACAGCTCATCGTGTAAGTAACCTGGTCAGACAGCAGGAGGAGCGGAATAAGTGGTGATTCATAGAGAATATTAGTTTTACTTTCCAACGTCTTCCATTTTATTGTTGTATAAAGTAGTATTGAGATAATTTTAAAACAATGCAGTTCTCACACTAAAACTGACCACAGGTGATTTGCTCTGAGGATCTTCAGGGCAGCACCATGAAAATCCCACAGAAGCCCCTCCTCCCTTGCCACCTTTTCTGTAGAGCTGTAGAGCAAACGTAATTACAAGTTGGTACAAGTTAAATTGATTGCCTGCTGGCCTGTTTTTAATTAGAATCAGGCAAGCTCCATAATCTTCTAACATGTCCAGGAAAACTGGATGAGTGTGCAAATGCACCCATACATTTTATTGATTTAGGTTAAAAATTCCACTAACTCATGAAATGAAACCCATAAAAACCAAAGCACATTCTGGGATCTGAGATTCACTTTCACACATAGAGTACCAATGTTTCTAAACTTCTCATCCTCTGGATACAGAAGACAGATAAGAATATTTAACAGTTAATACCCAGTATCTTACTGATTTTAGATAAACAATTATTTTAGAATAGAGTGAGAGACAAGGTTTATTTTAGAATAGGTGAGAGACAATGCATATTTCATACCAGGGATGTAACAGTCGCCACCATGAAAGCATCTCTGAGACACAGCGGGTGAAATCCATCCCACCTCCAAGCTCAGAACACAATCTGTCCCACTGAATTTGAAGCCCGGCACAGGAATAAATGTCATCTAGTGGCTTCAGTGGCATTTGCAATATATCTTGCATTTTCTGTCATAGTTACTGGAAAATACCAAGGTATCTCAGAAATCCTGGCATAGTATTGATTGGAAAATGCTGGAGGAGGGTTGAGTTTAAATGCAAGCAGTGTATATCAAAGGAGTTGCTGATAGTTATAGTGCATGCTGATAGTGTGGAAGGGGCTTCCATGCAGGGCACTGCCTCTGAGGAAATAACTCCAAGCCCTCTCTTTGAGAGCTGAAATGGAGCCAAAGAATTACACATGCAGTGCAAGAGTTTCCATTAAGGCATGCTTTAAACCAGCCCCAGTCTGGGCTTGATCCTGACCTCTCTCCAGAGGATGCTGTGACGGACATCAGGCAAGGTTGGGCCTGACTCACGTGGGTATACAAGATCACAGCTATCAGAAGTGTCAAGTCATATCTAGCTTGAAGTTCCTCAGAGTCAAGCTTTCTGCTGTCATGCCCCAAAATACTTCACTGAGACATGTAAGTACCTAAATATGGATTTAGATGTCTATCTTTTAAGCACTTAAGATCAAAAATCAGGCTGCAGGTTTGATCATCTGTGACTTGTGTTTCCTCTCTGCTATGATGAGTAAAACCTCTCTCTGTAGCCGCTATGATCCCTGGAGGAGAAGCTGTCTTCTCTGTCTCTGAAACTCAGCTGAGGTAGGGCCAGACCTGGCCAGTGGCACAGAGCCCAGGGTCTTGCGGGGTTAAACTTTATAGCGAGGGATAAGAAATAGGAAATTCAGGCTGGCATGGGCATCTCATTCGCTTGGCTTTTCTGAGACCAAACAACCCTTAACCCTCAGGGTTGAGGACAGATTGCTGATGGCTTTGTCATGTGATAGCATAAAGGAGGGTAGGAGAGAGCAGTTCTTTGAGGGTAAAATTTGGGGGACAGCAATGTTCTGCTAGTGGCCCCTTGTCTGGGAGGGCCTTTTTGCAGTGTGCAGAGCCTGTGATCAAGGCCCCTGGTCCACAGTCCTGGTGCTGTGCCTCCTCATTCCAGCACTGTAAGTCCACTCACAGCACCAGTGTCATTTTCTAAATATGAAGTGACCCTCCATTAGCCATTACTACTGCTCTCTCCTTCCCCAGCTCCTGGGGAAAGCCTAACATGATCTACCCTGTATTGCCTTCATGCTCCCAACTTCTCAGCAGAGGATTTCCTCTGTTTCTGTGTCGTATCTGCTTGGAGGAAGTGTTTTCTTCTTCCCCACTTTCTTGTGCCTTGTAAGTGCACTTGCCACTCTGCTCTGCCATATTGCACCTGCTGGGTTGGCTTTCTTCTTCCCTTTTAATACTGGAAAAGTGTCTTACCCTCATTAACCTCCTGGTTGGTAAAATAAGAGCCACAGCACAGGGACGTTTATATGAAGCCGACTTATTATCCAAGACTGGAATAACAAGTGTTTCTATGGGATGAGACCATGGTAAGAAACATGAGGGACAGGCACTAATTGCCCTTTAAGCAGCTCAAGCCTAATACTCTCCTGCTGTTAATTCTTCATTTTCCTGAGCTCCACAGTCACGGTAGTAGTGTGGTTTGAGGAGGTCGGGGCTATATTGGCTTAAAAATGGTAAATGCGTTAATAAACCGATCTGTACAGCCGGTGTCGAAGTCCAACAAAGAAGAGACAGGCAGACGGTCATGTTGGGACAAAGGGCTGCTGTTCGGTCGGGGAGGCAGCTCTGTTTCATCTGCAAGCCAAAGTCCCTGTTGCTCAGGTATCTCCTCTTGCCTAATTAAATTGTCTGTGCTTAGGTGGAGAGAGATGCAAAGTGCAGAAACAGTGTACAGTGCTTACATAACCTAAGTGATTTCTGCAGCAATCATTGTAGGAGTTAGCTAATGGCAGGGTACGGGGGCCTCCCGCTGAGTTTCCATTACCTTGTAATTTTCAGCTTGTTCACTGTTGCAAGAAAGCCCCTCTGTCTTGTAATTCCTCCAGCATTCATGTCTCATCTTCTCCAGGCTTGAAGTACATAAGATGCTTTCTGCTGGGGGATTTATTGAGATAAGTTATTGAAGTCAAGCAGTGAGGCAAGCATCCAATATTATGCTATTCATCTCTGAATTTATGTTCCCATTTTCTTTTGAAGGTCTAATGTAATCACAAACAATTTGTTTTGTATATGTTTAAAAATTCATAATTTTCTTGTACAATGGAAAAAACAGCACTTGTAGCTCATTAGTGGTGGGATTCACAAAACATCTGGCTTTTCCTTTTGATGTAATTTCTGTGTGACTAAAATTCTGCCTTCATTTTGAACAGTTCAAATGAGGAGGTACAATCACTCCGCCAGAAACCCATTAAATGTGCCCATGAGTCAGCCTGTGTGATCTTCCAAGTGCGTTTGAGAGAATTATAATCTTTTTTTTTTTTTTTCTCTGGCATATTCTGATCAGCTTCCTGGGGTGTGGGAGAACCCCCTTCTGCTGAGCCTCTCATAGGGAGGGTCTCTGCTCCTTGACTCTTCCTTTTTGCTTCTCTGTTAAACCCACTGGAGCTCCGCGTGCTCGGTGCTGTACAAGCGCTTCAGAGAAGAGTGCCTGTTAAGGAGCTTCTAGCTTACAAAAAGTGAAAGAAAGGCAGTAGGACCGTCCCTACCCTACAGCTGTTGATGTTAGCAGAGACGTTAAGAGCCTGATTTACAAGTATGCCAAGCACATAAAAACTCCACTAGGTAGCAACTCAGTTCAGGGGACCTTAGTGCTTCTGGAATAAACCAGACCCTCAGTAATCTGGCCGATCTCACTTGGGATGTCTGTGGTCGAGTTGGGAATTAACCGAGCCTTCTTCTTCCCATTCCTTAACCACAAGCCAACCAGTTATTTTTGAGGAGCTGACATTTGACTGTAAGCTGAGTGTTCGGAAAGAATAAAAAGACCCCAGGAGCCACAGCAGATGAAGAGTCAAGTGCTGATCACAGGCAACACTACTGGTGTAAAGCATGGGCAGGGTCTTTAGGGCTTAGACCAAAGCACGCTGGAGTCAGAAAGAGTCTCTTCTAAATGTCAGGTCAGGAACTTACTACTGCTGTGTCAGATGTTAGAACTGTTGCTGCTGTGTGCTGCTAACATATTAGTGATTTTCTTGCAGGGCAACAAATCACACTGCCCAGGTTGATAGGGAAGAAAATGTGACCAGACAGCAAAATTGCCAAATTTACAGAAATGGTGAAACATCCTGGCTCTGCAAAATCATACGTTATAGAATCATAGAATCATTTAGGTTGGAAAAGACCTTTAAGATCATCAAGTCCAACCGTTAACCCAGCACTGCCAAGCCCACCACTAAACCATGCCCCTAAACACCACATCTACCCATCTTTCAAATGCCTCCAGGGATGGGGACTCAACCCCTGCCCTGGGCAGCCTGTGCCAGTGCCTGACTACCCTGTCGGTGAAGAAATTTTTCCTGATATCCAATCTAAACCTGCCCTGGAGCAACTTGAGGCCATTTTCCTCTTGGCCTATCTCTTGTTACTTGGGAGAAGAGACCAACCCCCACCTTACTATAGCCTTCTTTCAGGATGTATTTTCGTTTGCACAAGGTTAACAATATTCTTGAGCTATTCAGTTGCTCCTGAGAAGAAAGGTGAAAAATCAGCTGTAAGCTCAACGAAGCCACTCGTAAAACTTCAGAGGAGGGTTGTCTGCCTAAGTGACTCAGCAGCTGCTCATAGCCCCTGATTCCACCCCCTGCCATGTCAGTCAGCCTGTGCAGGTTTGTGCATTTACCAAGCTTAATCCACTTCCAACCTAGTGGAAACTTCAGAAATTCAATGAAGATCTGCACCTGCCTGGGATGGCTGTTACAAGGCTCGAGCTACAACTGAGCTCATTCCATAAAGGTTTCTGTTTCCAAATAGATTTGCAAAACTTTGTGGGGGCTGTCCTGTCCCTGGGAGATGCTCACACTCTCCCTGAGATTAGCTTCATCCTGCAACCATATTGCTTTGATTTGCATTACAGTTCATGTGTATTTGGATGTGTAAATGTACTACTGCCAAGGCACAACTATATTCTGGTGGTGGTGGATCATCTCTGCCTCCAGTTTGTACCTATTTCTCTCATTACTTATTGGCCTCCTATATATATTGTGTTAGTCTGGCAGGTTGCAGTTTACGTTCCTGAGGGAAAACCTCATTTCCAAGGTGCATCCGCTGGTTACAGTATCCTGAAAACAGGTTTCACTGGCACGGCCCATCACTTGTGCAGTCTCCAGCAAGTCTCCAGTCTGATCTCCCTCATGGCGATCATGTCAGGCAGAAAAAATGACTTTCCCAGAGGGCTCTGTCTTTGCTGCAGGGCAAAAGGGATTTACAGGCAGTAAAAAGTCAAGCTGAAATCAGGCTGAGCGCAGACTGCCGGTGGGGACTGTCACAGGAGGCAAGTGCCAGGACCTCAGAGCCATTCAGGTCAAGTACAGTGTGGACACAGTTAATGAGATTTGGGTTTCTGGCTCCTATGGTCACTTTTTAATGTCTCTCTTGAAATACTCCAGCTAGTCGAGGGGCATCTCTCACCATCCTATGTTTGGGCTGGCTGCCTGTCCGCACTCTGTATTACTTTTAAATTATGACCAAGGGGTTGTGTTAGTACTAAGTGCTGTAGAGAAGCCAAGGCCGTTTCTTCTAGCTGCCCACAGCTTCCCCTGCCAAGCCATTTGCCAGCCTCCAGAGAAGGTTGGTTCAGATGGCCACGCAGCAAGGCTGGTAAAAGCCACAGACTTCCGTCCAGCCATGGTTGTGGACACAGCTGAGGATGGGTCTCCTCATCCCCCAGCCAGTTCCCAGCATTTGGGAGGTTCCGTTTTGCTGTATTTAGATATGGTCGAAAGGGTACCAACTGCAAAGCTAAGAAACAACAACTTTAGCTGTGAACTTGGACCGTAATTTGGGAGCTCAGTTTATTCTCTTGTCATTAAATATGTCTGGAGAAGGCTACTTATTCTATTTAAAAGATGTCTATGTGCATATCACACTTGTGTGCTCAGGTAAATCTTTCCTAATTTTTCTTTCCTTCCTGTTAGTCACCAGCTACTCATGCACTCAAACAAAATTTTTCCAAAAACTTTAAATATCTGTATAATGTAGTGTTATCCAGCAATGGGTCCAGTCAGTTAAAACTCTCAGAGGCATTTGTGAGGACAGAACAAAATTCTCGCAATAGTGGAGCTTGCAGACGCACACCAGAAACTACCATGCACCATAAGGTCACCTTTATAGAGACCACAATTACAAGTGGATTCAATGGCATACAATTAACCCATAATTAGTATTTGTGTATTAAAAAAAAAGTCAGGACACATCATAATCAGTTCACCAGTGAAAAATTAACTTTAACTTTTATTAAAAAAACAGGCTACATTGCGTTTATACTAACCTGACAGTTTAAAAACACTTTCTGCTTTAAAAAAAGCAACCCTGTGTTTTGGTCTAAAATTTTGCTTTTCCTAATTTCTTTTTGATGAGTCATGGTTACTTAGGAAAACTTAGGAGGTCTTTTGTTACTTAGGAAAACTTCTGAAGTAGTGTCTCTCTGCCTACCCCTGGAATTTGTACTCTGGGGAATGTCCAGGAATGCAAAAAGTTGTTCTATCAAAACAGGACTTTGAGAGCAGTAAGAATGTGTGCACCAAGTTTAATCCTGATGTAAACAGATGTCCCAGTTCTACTGAGGGCAACAGAGTTGTTTCACTTATATTTACTCAGAGCTTCCTTTGGTAATTTTTTTTTGTATATCAAGAGTATTATTTCTAGAATATGATAAAACATCTGATCTGAAAGTTCATCTAGTTATTTCTGGCTTATGTTGTGCATGTTTTGGGATTCTCTGAATGCACTGCGGTTTTATTAGCCAAAATCTATCATATTTTAAACAAAGTATAGCTTGGAAAACTCCTGCTTCTATGTCAAGGGCTTCTAGCATTGGCCAGACCATACTCTGAGATCATTCAGAAAATCCTTGTTTGTGACTTGACACAGAGGAGGTCTTGTGCACTCCTAAGTCCTTTGATTTGAATGTAGCCAGTATGTCCTTCAGCCTGTTTGGTTTTATCACACCGGAGTCGTAGTCCATCTTTGCTGCAAAAACTTGCAGAGTTTGAAACCCAGAACCTTTTCCCCCCAAAGTCTGGGTCTCATCATGAGACCTCAGCACTCCACTGCTTCCTCTGTTAACAACAAAATGTGCTTCCTTGAAATGGCTGCCGCGCGTACAGGCACAGGACAAATCACACGCACACAGGCATTCAAAATCTCATGTACATTTTCTCCTGGAAAGGGGAGTGGAGAGAGATTTGCATGTAGCAGATGGTGAGGACATTGCGTCGTGTATCACCGGGGAGAGCAAACGACAGCTAGCTGTGGAATATAACAACCCTAAAAGGCAGAAAAATAAGAAAACTACTAGCACACTACATTCTCCGTGTGTGGTATACTTCAGATATCATTGTTTAATATTGAGGCCTTCGTTATTTTCCTCCAACATGTAATAAACATTTGTACGCCCTCTCGTAGGCAGCAGACTCCCAGGATACACAGAGCTGTTAGGTTCAAGCCTCCAGAAGTCCTGTGCAGTATATAATACATCTGTGAAATGTTTGCAGCATATGGTGTGTGTGGAGTCAGACTGATGATCACCGTAGTCTCTTCTGGCCCTCAGGCCAATCAATCCCTGTCCACTCACGGCATGGTAGCCAGTCTGTGCCTTGGCACAGCTCTCGGTGCGGAAAGGGGAGGCCAGGACTGACTTTGCAGTTGAATTAGCAGTTTTGCACGGCTAGCTTTCTGGAGCCCCAGTTCAGCAGTAAATACAAGTGTGAGCTTGCCCCAGTGAGGACATCATGCCACGTAGCTCACGTTAGGTGACAGGGGAGGGTTTGGACATACGCTTCCTTCTCCCAGGGACAGTCCTGAAGCAGAGATTTTCTGTACTGTCGTGTTTTTCAGTGCTGTGTTTTCATATGTACAGCTCAGGCTATTTGTAAAATAAGCCCTCTGTCTCTTACACAACTAACCTGCTTCATCTCCCCACCTTGCTTTGGTTTTGTCTGGGGGTTACACGAGGACTTAGTTTAAAGGATCAGTACTTGTAAAGGGAGACAAATTGCCTGAGGTGTTAGTGAATCTATGTCAAATGTTTAACATAAGGATTTTCATTCATTTATTTATTTATCCACTTATTTTTTGCACCTTCCTGTAAACACATGGCCATAATCGCTATGAGGCACACTGCTGTTTGAAGCACTACCCTGGTAAAACATGACTTGTCTTTCCCCAGTGCTTTCAGAGCTTCAGATGGAAGAAGATGGAGAATTAAAAAGTGATCTCATTATCCTCTATTGTGCATTAACAAAACCCTGGCACTAACACAGCGAATACAGATGGACGTGAAAATAATTGCTTGGTGCAAGTCGGATTTGGATTTTTCCTCTCACTTTATTATCTGGATACTGAGGGGAATATTAGCGAATTATGGCATGGGAAAGTAGGTCAACATCAAACCTGGAATGGAGGGGAAATGTGGTCGAAAAGTACAAGACTGACCTGCTTGTAGATGGGCAATTGAAAGACATACTGAAATTACAGCCAGAATGATCCAACATCTCTTCCTCTGCTTGCGCTTTTGAAGAGTTTGGCAGTGAAGTATTTGTGTAGGCATATGTCCTTTAAAAAAAAAAAAAAAAAAAAAGAGGAAGAAAACCTGTATTGATTTAGACAGAAAAGTCAAATGTTTCTGTTGCTGCAACTGTGACAATAAATTCAGAAATATTTTGGGAGCTTCTGGCTCTCAACATGACAGGCCAAGGGGATATGCCTCCTGGAGGAGAACCTCCCCCAGGGGTGGCAGTGAGCAGTGGGAGAGGATTAATGACTGCACTGCTGAACCATGCACAATGCACAACATTAGGAGGGCTTTGCTATAATGAAACCCTCAGCCTTCCGCTGCCTTGCAGACTCTGAATAGCAGCTGCCAGCACTGTGGAGAAGCTCGGCACAATAGAAAAAGGGTCAGACCGAAAAAGTGGAGCTGGAGTTAAAAAGTAGTAAAGAGATAAGGGGAAATTGAGTGTGTAAGAAAAAGAGTTGTTTTTTTCCCCTTTGGCAACAGCTGATTCCTTGTTGGGAAAGGCATCATTCTGGGAGGTGAGGTTTGCATGCAGGGATTTCAGTGATTTCTTCTAGGGCCTGGCCAGCCGCTTCTGCAGCCTGCCTTTAATGACTATGGGGAAGTGCCATAGCTAATCCATCTTACTTTTTGTCTTGTCTTTATTTCTGGGCCTACAATGCTGAAGTGGAGCCTCATCACGCAAGGTGCCATACCAACACAGACTAAACACACTCCTCCTGCTCCAGGATGGTTACAGTTTCAGTGTAAGAGAAGAGGCAAAGCTTATGTAAAGCAAAGGAAAGCATGAGGATGAAATGAGGTGAAGTGCGCGTGTACCACCTGTCCTCCTTAATGTCAAGAGCTATGGGAAAGCTAGACTTAAAACACATCAAACTCAACACTTCCTCTAAACTCCACTCTTCTACGGTTAAAATGGATTTAAACAGGAGAAAAATGTCATTTCTTCTCACAGGTGATGTAAGGAGTGTTGACTCAGTTGACTCTGCAATTTGGAACAGTGTTGGTCTGATTTAGCCCTGAGGAACAAATAAATACCAGTAAGCGCACAAGGGAAGTTTTGGACTAAGCTATTATGAACCGCTCCAGCCTAGTCAGGAAACTGGAAAGGAATTTTTCCCATGGCAAACCTGATAAATGATCTGATGCTCAGATGGAGCCATAGTCTTTGAGATCCAAAGTCTGTTTCATTACAGGTGCATTGACGTGCAAAACTCCAGGGAGATTAGGATTTTTGAACAAAAGAAAAAACAAAGAATTAAAAGTAAATGTTAGGGGACACGGCTGTTACATTTGCTAACCACATCTTGTTTAACTTTCTTAACGCTTGTCCCAAGTCTCCAGCCGCTATGGCAAGTAACTTAAAAAAACCTGGGAAAAATACTGCACACAGATTTCTCCAAAGAGAGCGGCAAAGCCTGGGCAGCCCTTGGTTTCATGGCTTGATGCAATCAGGGAACATACAAATTTTCCTGACCTTAAATGCAATGGCTTTCATTGGTCTGATATTTAAGGGAATAACCTTTAACAGAACATGACTGCTTCAGTGCCCTGATAATATATCTACCTGCAGAATCTCCTGAGTGTTTAGGTTCGTATACTTTTTGCTTTGTAAGAGTCGCAGTTTTGTCTGCCTTTTAAATACCTGTATGCTTTTCCCCTTGAGTAGGCATTGTGGTGCTGCCTCGGAGCCAGAACCCCTCTGTGACCCTGGACACACCTCTTACCTTCTTCATCACCTTAGCTCCTTGTCCTGTGGGATGGGAGTACCACCATACATCTAGAAAGTGTTTGCCTTATCCTGTGGATTTGGTTTCAAATGGCTTGTAGTGAAGCCAGCTAAAGTGTAGGTTACCAGTGTGGTGTTCAAGTGTTACTTTAATGTTAGTACTCTTTTTTTCTTCACATGGATAATTGATGCTGGAACAAGTGCTAATGTGAAATGAAGTGATATAAACCTGGGACAGCTTCCTGGACAGCAGCAGTGTTGCTTCAGCTTTCCGCTTACACAACTGAGATCAGGATATGACTTGTTCTGTGCTCCAAAGAGGAGTGTGATCAGATGAAGAGCAGATTGCATTGGTTTACTTTGGTTTGGATCGGATCAGATGGGTTTTCCTCCCAGCTGTTTCTAACAAAGGCAGCTCTATATGCTTACATCACACGGCAAGTTGGAATTTGATTTTATGGAGTTGACACAGATTTCATTCAACACACGCATTTGCATAAAGCGGCTAATGGTTTATGCTGTGATAATACAAAAGTCAATAACAACGTCAGGGGAAAAAAGGACAGATCAGTGTAGAATGAGAATGCCAACCAGGAATCTCGTGACCTAGAGAGATGAGGCTGGGAGAAAGCTGGTGCATGCCAACAAAAGAGTCCCTCACTGCTGGCACAGAGCAGAAACACCAGATAACACAGCAGAAAGGCACTACCTGCAACACGAGCGGTGGCTGCATGCCACCCCAAGGAAAGGGTGTGACACGTGGGGGGACAGGGAACCATTTAGAAAAGAAAAGAAAAGAAAGATGTTTTATCTGAATAATAAGGCAGAAAGCTTGGGCTTATTTATCTGCTTTTGAATTTTAATGATCAGTTCGAGTGATAATTACAGAATTTCTATATTTATATAAAACCAGCACATAAAATAGCACAATTTGATATTTATGAAGTGCCAGTTTTCCATAAATACAGAGATTTGTTAATGAGCGCTGGGAACTATTCATTAAAATTCAGAAGTAGATAAATAATGAATAGGAATTGCTGTTTATTCATTAAAATTCTAAAAAAAAAAAAAAAAAGAAAAATATCTCCTCACTTATTGTTGATGAATCCAGCTTGCTTTATAAGCAATTTGTTTTAATTAATGCCATTTGACACTATTAGTACCAGAATAGCAGAGAGTCATTCACACATTGCAGGCTATAAGTAGGACTGCATTAAAGCTATCCAAGGCCCCGGGTTTAAACAAATTTGGGCCCAGTATGAGCATCCCTGACTGCCACAGCCATAGGTGCACCCCACTGGGGTAGGAAGGGTCAATCAGTCAATGCCTGTGTGATGCTGGGTCCCGTATAGACCTGCTGCCTCTCCACGGGATTTCTGCCCTGCTTCTGAAGGAGGGTTTATCTGCCTCCAAAGGAGGGCTTTGCTGATGAAATTTCAACAGAACAGTAGGTTTCAAAGGAAAGGTGCCATTTGAATTTGCTACAGGTCATAGGTTTTGTGTTAAGCTATCTGCAAACTCAGCCAAAGATAAATATTGCTTATGTTCGGGTCCTTAGTTTTCTAACTTCACTTCTCTACTTTTGAACTGACAGCTGGTCTTCTCAGGAGATGAGAGCTTGGCCCAGATTTGAGGTCCTGGACATGGCATTGCTCTTTGGGCCCCTCTGCCCTGGCTTTTGAAGGGTGGGAACATCTCTGCCATGGATCCTTTTATGTGGAGTTGGGCAAGGACACTGTACTGGGGCCAAGGGAGTCAGCACCTTTCTGGCACGAGCCCTGTGTGCTTCAGGTTGTCCAGGGGCATGCCCGTTGGAACAATGTTGGTAAGAAAGTGGACACGTCTAAGAAAATGGACAGATTGTGTGAAACATCCTTTCACACCACGTGCATACACCTCTGGAGTAACTATGTGTCAGTGTGGTCAACTTAGGTTTTGTGTAATGGATGAGGAATGGTTTTGCTGTGTCTGGAAACCTGGATATTTATATTATGTAGCTGACCATCGGCTTAGCATTCAGACCACTGAAAAATCTGGAGCAACATCAAGTTGCGAGCTGGGCACAGGCTGTCAGGAAGCAAACTTTCAGACAAAGCCCTCCGGGTTACAGCATTGCCCTTTTCTTCCTCCCTACCTGCGACTGCCTATTTTGTTCCCTTTCATTGCTTTGTTCTGTACAGACTTTTGCTTTTACGCTCTTTGAAGTGTCCTCCACACCATGGAGGGGGCTGCTCTGAATGCTGATGAGCATCTCTGGAAGCCTGGGCAGCGTTTTGTTGGTTCAGGGCTCTTCGGGAGAGCTCACCTGCTTCACCGCGGCCGGCGCAGGAGTGTGGGGTTGGAGCCAAGGGGGTTTCTACCCATTGGCTTCAGGGACGTTGGATCAGGCCCTGCGGGGAGCTGGCTATCTCATTTCTGGCTCTTGCTGTGGAGCACAAGAGGAAAAGTAATGCTGTCAGTGGTGTAACTGTCAAGAACACAAGGTAAAGGGTTGTCAGGGAGAACATGGAATTGGAAATGAGGATTCAGGGGCCCCTTTAAAAGAGCTCTTCTCTTTTTTTGAAACCAAGACAGACAAAATGGAGCTTAGTATATTAAAAAGGGTCTTAACGGCATTTGGGTTGTAAAAGGTCTCCTCTCCACCTTTCATTCCTTCTGTCTCCCCTTGACCTCTTGTCTTTCCCTGAAAGTTGGATTTAAAACAATAAAATGGGGGGTTTTATGTAGAATACCAAATCGACTCCTGTGGGGAACAGAATTAATTCTACTCAGGAGCAGAAAACGAAACCCAGAAGCATCAAAGCGTAGACATAAATTCAATATCCCACTGAGCCCATCACTTAGGATACTTCACCCTTTCCTGCATGTCTATCTTTCAATCAAATGTAGATGTAGGGAAAGGGTTTATTTTAGTTTAGCCTGGTGTTACAAAAGCGGAAGGGAAAGAGCAGCAGCAGTTTCTGTCTGTTTGCCGTGTGAGGTTTATAATTTCACAAATGCCAAATGCATTAATCCAACCTGTCATGTTGCAGCTCTGTTTGTAGATCAAATGGGATTAAAAGATTTAGTGGAAGCTTTCCTGATACATTTAAATAATATGACTAGAAATGTAATATTCAGGAAAATGAATATTTTAGAGGTAGAATTTGAAGCACCTGATATATTAACACCTGCTGTATTAAAAAGGAACAGAAAAGAAGTGGTCCCAATCCTGTGAAACGTGTCAATAATGCACCATGTTTTAGCACCAGGAAACTGGCCTGACTCCTACTCTAGCATCGCTGCATTGGCTCACCCATGGAAATTCAAACGAGGTGCTTTAGAGCAATCAATCATGCGCGGGGCTCAACATTACGCATACACTTACACACTTTGCTGGATAGGATCTTTAAAAATTGCTACAATACTATGCCTGTTTTTTCCCTTTATTTTTCCCAGTGTACTCCCTGTTTGATTATGCTCCATGTGGGAGAACTGGCCTAATCTATTGTCTTTTTTTACCCCGTGATGTCTGTTTAAAAAGAAATTGAAACGTCTCTTTTAGGTGGTGTAATTTCCCAGAGGTGGGAAGTCTGGTGCACAAGTTTTGTTGAGCAGGAGCAGCAGGGACTGTGTGACTGAATAATGAGCCGTTATAAAACACCATTCAGGACTGACTTATTCTGCACCCAGCGCATCTGGTTGCAGTACAGATAGACGTATCCAGAGGTGCTCTGGCTTTGAGTGTGCATGAGTGGGACAGCAGCGACTAGACTTCTGCTCTGTGGATTGTGGGCAGCCCGTGAGGGTTCACTTCAATGAATTGCACCGTCTTGTCAGGTTGAAATGAAAATGGAAGCAAAATAATTGAGGATTTCAAGCACGTTTTGAAGGAAATAAGGTTAATGATATGGGAAGAAAGAAAGAAATGTGACATGGCTCTACCTGTAGTAGATTCACTGGCTTTCAGTAGTTCTTTTTGGTTAGGCAGCTGCAGAAGGATGAACCCGTGCTGGAACAGCTTCAGAGATGGGCTGTTAAGGGTGATCAAGAAGATGAAGAGCTTCTGTCAAACAGAAAGCTTTGGTAGCATCGCTGAGCAGAGATATGGTTGCTCTTTTTAAGCCCACAGGGAGGAAGGGAGTTTATGCTGCGATGGCGAAGAGCTGTTGAAGAGAACAAATAGGTATAGACTGGCCATCAATAAACTGGAAACCTCAAGCTATTACAGGGAGGAAGTTCTGGAGCAGCCTCTGTATAGCAGGAGTGCGGGACGTGAACTTATCCGGTTTTATAACAAAGCTTCTCTGTTTCTGGAAGAGTTTGTCAGACAGGGTTGCTTCCTGCAATCACAGGAGACCGGACCCACAGGTACATGGTACTGAAAGCAATGATGCTAAAGTTAATTATCCCAAGTCCAGTCAACTCCGACTCTGGCCAGCTGAAGGTTAGTCGTGTCGCCTGGGGCACCAGTTTGCTAGAAGTGGCTGGAGGGTAAGTCGAGACAGACTGTAGGATGGGGGAGGTTTCTACAGAAATAAGCACCCAGCTGGGAGCAGGGCGAAAAAAGAGGTTTATGTAGTGTTTCTTGGTATTGTGGGAGCAGCAATTATATACTGTGTTGAGAAAAGAACTGCTGGCACCTTCATATTTATGGCTGTAGGTTATTCTTCAGTGTTGTCAGAAACATCTAAAGGTGTCAGCGTGGTCCTCACCAGGCGCTGGGTGCAAGTGTTGCCAATTTAATGTCAATACTAATGTCTTTGAGAGAACCTTCCTTTTTTGGCTATTCACCTGGCCAGTCTGCCCATTTGAGACAGTCCAGCAGAGAATGAATGAGGGTTAAAATGCTTGCTGGCTACTTTCATTTTGAAGAAGGAACATATGAAGCTTTGGACAGAAAATCATTGCCATTTTAACATCTGCTTTTTTCCTTTTTCAATATGCAGTGTAGTAGTTGATAGAAACATGGCATGTATATTTTCCAAATCAACAGCTAGGTGAACAGGGGCCCTGATTCTCGGTCATTTTGAGGTTTAGGTGATGTTTTTGCCCTCGTTTCCAGACTGTATCAACCTGTCTTCCACAACACAGGCATTCATTATGTCATTTTATGTTTCATTGTGCTGTCTAATACTTTATAAGCCTCCTGTCTTTTAAAGTATATCATACATATGCAATGGAAATTCCTTTCTAGCTTCTGTTATTAACAAAACAGAGAAAATAAATCACAAGCAAACTTATAGGCACCATCTCTTGCATGGCACAGAGTAGTTCCATGTCGTATCTTCTGCTTTTTTCCCACCTCTCTGAAATTCTCTTACCTACTGACATAGTGAGAACTACATGCTGTGAAAAATCACAGTGGCTATGTTATATATTTCTGACAAGCCCTGGTATTATCCAGGGAACAATCCGTTACTTATATATCGAGAGGTGAGAGCATGTGCCTTTAACTCATGTTAACTCACCATGATTTCAAATATAAACACTTCTCAGAAGTGGGTAAGTAAAATTGAAGGCATTAGGATTCTGTCGTGTCCGGTTACAGTCAACCTTCACATTGTAGCCTACTTCTGAAAATAAGAAACAGTGGTTTTTTGACCCAGTTATTTTTGGCTAGGCTAAGCAACTGTTTTGTTGTTGTTGAAATGTTTCAAAGAAATAGCTTTTTTCCAAAATATTTTCCAGGAGTGAAATATCCTCCCAGATCTTTTAAGAAACTGCTAGATCTTAAGTTAGGTCCAATTATAAGTGTCTGGGTACCTGGGGCCAGATTTGGTTAAGCATTTAAGACAGAAGCTGGAAGTGCCTAGATGGATTTCGGGACACACTTAGGTGGCCAGTTCTCTGGTGAAGTTAGAGCCTGTTTTCTCAAGATGTATTGATGGGGGGTGGAGTGGGATTTCCATGACTTAATTTTAGGCACTGAAATTAGCAAGGCTGTGGTGACAGGAGTGTTGAGGACCATATCTGCCCCCGTCAAGGGTTGCAGCGAGGGTCTGGATGTGTCCCCAGAGCCAGCAGGAGCAGCCCTGCCTGGAGCCAGAGCTGCAGCTGGGGTCCCCTCCTCTGCCAGAGCCCACCTGGGGCAGGCTGCCTGTCCTGCCAGTGAAATGGTCTCAGCCACAAGCATTAACCTCTCCTGTATCCATCACTTGCAGCACTTTAAAGATCATGTTCCCTGTGCACCACTGTGGGGTCAAGGGCATGGACTGATGGGATCCCCTTAGACCTTATAAAACACCCAGGTTGTGTTTTGAAGACTAGGCACCCTCAACTCCTGTTACCATAAACGGAGAAAACTGCAAACTGAAACCCTCCGCTGTGAACAGAGCTGTCCTAAGACAATTGAGCTCTTAAGCCCAGCACTTCGGTTGGATTTTGAAAGCAAGGAGGATGAATCCTCCCTGCTGCTGCCTCTGTGGATGTCAGCCTAAGCACCTTCATTGTTTTGAAAATCCATCTAGCGTCTTTGCTATCTAGCCTATGCATCTCTGATCACAGAAACACTATTTCAGGAGAAAGTTAATGTTTTGGGCCAGCAAGCCCTGGACCTGCCTATCTCTACTCATAAATCCTACAGGGTTTGATGAACTGCTTACACAGAGAAAGTTTCTGATGTGCATATGTGCTTGCAGGAGTAAGACCCAAAGCAAATCAAGTTATGCATGACAACAAGACACACTTGGAAAAACAATTTTAATCAATTACAACCACAATTGCATGCTGTACAAGCCACAACTGGATTGTCTTATGTACCAGCCGATCATATTGGGCATGTAAGATTAAATTAAAGTTTTCTAATTGCGTTTAGGAACATACAAAATACTACAGTCTAAAGTGTAGCAAATTAATTCTTCAGGCGTAGCCTAATTGGATGGAAATTGATTTATCATGTTTGGACCAAATGAGCCAGTAAGGCATGACTAGTAACAGTGAGGTAAGGAGAACAACGTCTCTGTGTCAGTAACATTTAGAGAAAAGAGTATGTCCAAGAGAAATGAAGGGTGTTATGTTGAAAAGTCTCTCTAAAGAGGGAAGAAAGGATACATGCAGTCTCCATTGTTCATATGTGCAAAGTGACTGAAAAGCCTTTGATTATTTCTGAAACTCCAGGATATAGTTAGGTCAGCAAGGGAGGGAGAAAATTATTCTTTTAGGCTCTGTAAATATTGTTGTTCTGTAAAAGGGGAATTTCTGCCAATCAAGCCATTATACTAATGCATTGTAGAAATGGATATAAAATTGCTCCTTTGTAAGAGTCATGCAGAACTTTTAGATAGCCAGGGAGTAGGGCCAGGGTGGAAGGCATCCTCAGGAAAGGTCTTGTTCTCTATAGGAGATAGCCTATTTTAGAGTAGTTTCTGTATCTCTTTAAGTGCTCTATAGACCTGATTAAACTTCATAGCACTTTCCTATAGTAATGGCATAGAAAGCTATTGAATTTCTCTCCCTGATTCACCTTTTACATAAAGTGAATATTCCCTTTCATTGACATACCTTCAGCCTCATTTTGGCTGCCGTGCTGAGGAATGCACTGACTGAAGACATACAGGTGTGATAGTCCAGAAAGCACTTGCCAGGAAAAAAAAAAAAATGTGCTGGAGACTGTGCGTAGGTAGCAAGTATCATTTGTGGGTTATTTGGGCAGAGCAAAGGTGGAGATACGGTGCTTCTGCATGGGTATGTGATGTTCTGCACCTGTCTTGCTTAGTCCTATGCCTTATTAAATGCTTTGCAGTGTGCAAAAGCACAAAACATTGTGGCTTAACAGCAAATACATCATTTTGTGAAGTTTAATATTACAGTGGTCTGTTGGGAAAAGAAGCGTGTTGCAACCAAAGCCTGATCCAGGCTGCGGGAGGGTGGGCATGTGGACTTTGTGGTGACCTCTCCCTAGCTTAGGCAGAGGCAGGACAGAAGTGTTTGAAAAGAACCTTTTTGAATTCAGGACAGCAGCATTCTTTATTCAGCAGTTGCCTTTTTGGAGGCAAGGGGAATGTCAGCAATAGCCTTAGAAATGAGTGGGCCCCCTCCAGAGGGTCCGTGTCACCTGCTATGTGTATCTTCACTTCGTCTTAACACCCATTTATGAGAGACTGAATGTTTTCCATTTACCCAAATATTATATCAGAAAAGAGGATTTTCGTACTGAACAAACTGATTCAGATTGCCTACTATACATGTTCAAGAGATGCTTAATATTATTAATAATACAAGTAAAATTGAATTTCCTTATCACAATGAGGGGAAGAAGAATAAAGTTTATTAAATCTCTCCACCAAAAGCGCTGACTTACCGAAAGTAACAAGTCTTCATTAAGAAGAAGCTAATTTGCCATAAAGAATTGCTTTACTTATGTAAAGGGACCAATTGCTCTAATTGTGGGCAGCATACAAAATGTCTCCCGCAGAAAAGAAGAGCTGTGCTTTCTTGAATTTTAACTGCACAGGTTCTTGGAGTTCTGCTCTCCCCAAAGTGAAATGAAAGCTTTAATCATCTGGAAAATTAGAGGATGGTATTTGGGGTATAGACACAAAACCTGAGGGGAGATACTGCTAGCTTCCCAGGGAAGGTCCGGCCTTCAGATTAACTAAAAGGGATATTTCTCTTGTGACTTACAGGGTGAACCAGCTTAAAAACTCACAACTGATTGGTATCTCTAATGGTTAATTTTGAGGCCAAACAACCATGAGACAACAAAATCCTCAGTCTATAAAGGATACATCCACGTTTTAGCAGAGCCTCGCAGTTAGTCACAGCTGGGCAGCCCGTCCAAAAGCCAGTGAGGGCATGAACGATACGATGACTTTCCATTTGCTCCCTTTCTGCCAAAGAGGACAAAACAGACCTGAGGCAAGGAATCTTGTTTCCTGGGCAGGTTATTCTCACCACAGATATTAAACAGCTGTGGAAAAATTCACCTACTCCCAAAGCTGGCTCTGATCTTGCATCTCACGGTAGGTTCACCTTGTGAACCTGTCAAGCAAATATTGTGCAGCAAAGCAGAGGAAAGGGATGGATGGCTTTGCTTTCATTTCTTGTTGGTTTTCCCCCTACCTGTGGGTTTCCAGAGGAATTTTAGGCAAAGCAAGTCTTTTCTTCTGGCTTCACGAAGCACCAAAACATAGGGTAAAGCAGGATGCAGTAAGATCTGGTGTGTCTCACGTGAAATACCTTTACAGGACAGTAGCACCTGTGTGCTGATATCCTTTAAGTCTGGTTGTTAAGAGCATTAATATCCCAAACCATCCACAGTTGCACAAAGGAAAAATGTGGGATATTCCCTCTTCTAACTTTATCACCTAATGGCCCTCTGCCTGGATGACATTTTTCCATCAAGTAGGGATAACCTGCCTGCTGAATGCAGCCAGATAAAACGGGGGGGGCTACTGCACACAGCAGGGCTGGTAGCTGGCAGATGCAATGACATACTCTGACAAAATTTAAGTGACTGTATATACAGTCTCATACCCAATTTTAAAAAAAAAAGGTCTTCAGTATTCAATGTGCCATTTTCCTTTGCTCATAGGATAACAGCACTTAGCTACAGTATAGATTTGAGCAAGTGAACATTTGGAAGACATGCATTTAAAATTTTCAGTTAGTGCTATCAAACACATGGTATCAATTGGTAATGTTGATTTATATTTTAGCTGTATGTGGCTAGAGCCCCAAACAGGACTAAGCTACGCCACGCCATGGCTTGGAAATGGGACATCTCCTGCCCAGCCAAAGCTGTGCTTTGTGTTTGTTGGGAAAGCGGTATCAGCGCAACTTTGCAAGCTGAAGACCTGCCATTGGTGTGACTGTCTGTGGCTTCACTGCAGCCACCAGATCTGCTCTGCTTTATATCGGTTGTGGATCATCCTCAGAGCCTTAAAATGTTCCTCTGAGTGACTTTGAGCACATCCTCTCCTCTGGTGGAGGCAGGCCAGAATAGGAATTGAAAAGCAGAAGGAAAAGGCCAGAGACAGACACACTCCTGAGCAAACCAGTGCTGTAAAAGTAAATCCCTGTGGAGGCTTCTGGGATTATTTAAAGGAGGTGGTAAATGACTCAGAATAAAAATATAGCATAGTCCAGGATCACCAGCTGTGTTTTCCTTCGTACTGTCTAACAGTGATTGTGTGCTGTGTCTGACAATGAAAACAGAGTAAAACTCTGGAGTTCACAGGCTGCCAGATTTCTGGGCAATGAGACACTCTTCAAAGAGAAACTGCCCTTCGGACAGTGGAGAGACCTCCTGCCTGATTTCTTCTAAGCAGCCTCTTTTGGGGTCAGTGAGTCCCAGTCTCATGGACTAAGTGACTTTGTAAGGAGATTCACATTAGTGATGTTTTTATAAATGCTTAATAACAGCTGTTACAGAGGTGGTTAATATGTTATATCAGATGGTTATATGCATATCAGTAGTTGATAATGTAAGGCATTCATAAGCAACCTATGCATCCGCTGGTCTCGTAATAATCTGTACAAATTTATTAACCACTTATCCAAACATGCTTTAACTAACCCTTTAAAAGCTATTTATAAATACACCCCTAATACGAAACACTCTCACTCAGCTGTTTTCCTGACCTTGGGCACAGAGCAAGAGGAATCAAATGCATTAATTCCTCAGAAGTCCAGCTAATGATAACCATAAGATTGAATTTCCGTGTGGATCCGTGCATGATTCAGTAAGGTTTCCCTGGGACCAGTAGCTGGCTGTATGTGCGATTGCTCCTGGCCCACACGCATCGCTGCACACCATCACGGGGCTGCTCTGGTGCAGAAAATAGGGCAGGATGCTCCCAGTAGCACCGTGTTTCTCCCAGGAGCTTCCCAGCACTTGCATTGCGCTGCAGGGGGATGTCTGTCTGCTGGCACTCTGGACTTGTTTCACGCAAGCCACTTCTGAAGCACCAGGACTGGAAATCAAGACACCTACGAAGGAAAAACCTGTATGATGCGAGGCACTGACCCATCTGCCAATTCTCTTTGTGCGGAGACATAGCAACGCGCTTGCTCTATCAGCTCGGCATCCCTCTCATTCCCCTGACCCTATTTCTAGGATGTCCCCGCTGCACTCTGACCATCAGCCCCTTTTCTCAGCCCCTCAAGCAGGCTTCAGCCTTATTTGCTTCCACTTCATACATTCTCCTGCCCCAACACTGCCTTTGCTGCAGCCCTCAGTGAGAGCTGCCATGTCCAAACCAACACCACGGTGCCAGTGGTGAAGACAAAGGCTGATTTTAGGCAAACTGTAGCTGTAATGACCCATGCTCACTCCTCAGGTGGACAACCATCGCTTCCCCAGGTGCTTCTGTAGAGATGGTGCCTTTGGCAGTCCCCTATATTTTACAATGATCTGTTTTATTACCTGATTTAGGCTGAGCAGGAGCAAGCTTGGAGCACATGCATTAAAAACTGAAGGGAGCATATGCAGAGCTAAATCTTCCACTTGTGTAAATCAGTCCAGCCCCACTGCTTCCTTGAGCTGCGGGAACTCTCATAGTTCATATCAGCTGAAAATCTGTTCCAGCAGCTAACCTGAAGGCTCTTGAAGGTGTGTTTTTTATTCACAGTTTACTTTTCTCTTTGCTGAGACAACTAAATGTTCCACTTTTCCATAGGATGGTGTTCATGCCTAGCAGAGATACTGAGCAGCAGGCTCTGATGTGAGCGTGGAGCTCATTGCTTCTAGATAGCATGAACCATGCAGTAATAATGGCTGGAATTTGCCAAAATGTGCAGCATAAATATGGTGACTGTGTTATGAAAAAAGTAGAAGGTACTTGGGGGGGGGGGGGGGGAGGCGGAGAAAAAGGAAGGGAAAGTATTTTCATTATGGAGGATGCTATTAAAAAAACCCAAAACCTACATCTTAATTAAAAGAAGACTATCCACAAATTTTAGCCATCTCTATAAATTGCTCCCTGCAAAGCCGCAGGAGGATTTCTCTGACAACAAATGATTTTCATCAAAGACACACAGAAATGTTATCATTTCAAGTTTTTAATAGCTCTGCTGATGCAGATGGTTCATTTAAAAACAGGCCATAACAAAGCTGTTTCAAAAACATTTGAAATTATTTTACTAGTGATTACTGCAAGAAATCACATTTATTAGTCACTTAGACTCTTTTCAGAAATCTGTCTGTGTTTTCTGGTGAGATGCTTCAATAGCGTGAACGGAGTAGTCTCCATGATGGCAGTTGTAGATCTTACCCATCAAGGATAATTCTGCCTCACTTTTCCCTCTTACATGTGGTCTCAAAGCCGGCCCTATGCAGGTATTGATTCTTCCTTTTTAATCTCAGGACTTAACTAAATAAACCAGGTTTGTCTTGACTCCTTGACATCTGTTTCCCATCTTGCAAGAATATCTGCACAGTAGCAAACTGTCTATGATCAGGCAAGATTTATTGTTTCACTGATTCCTGGAACTGAAAATATTAATGATGTAAAATATTGATTTGAAAAAACAAACCTCCAAGTTGTTCAATGAGCCTCTCATTCAGGCACAATGCTGAGATGTCCATCCATTTTCCATTTTCATATTTATTGGTAAGTGAAAAATCAGGCATGTCAAGCTGTTCAATTTCTAAAGTGAAGTACTTCTCTCCCTCAGATGCACATGAATAATTCTCATTAACCTTCAAGGGATTAATGCAGTTTCTTGCAAATGGCTGCAATATACAGTATTTAATATTTATGCTTTCCATATGGCTAGCGCTGTCATACATTCTTGTCAAACATGCTGCACAGTTAATGATATTTTAACTAAATGTGGTCTGGAAGACCTGGATGTTTGAGGGACAGTTGTGCCCATCTCCATTTTTATGGATGCTATTTGAGCCTCATAACAAAATTCCTAAAGAGATTAAATCAGCCGCTCTACTGAAACATAATGTTCAGCTGCCCTTAAAGCAGAGCTAAATGTAATGTTGTCAGATGACACACTGAGACCTCGCCAGCTATATACTATCCATGCAGACCTCAAAGTGCCTAAATGACATAGGACAGAAGATGAGCTGGGAACAGTTTCCAGGTTGGAAAACAGAACAACAGAGGGGAAAAATAACCTGGTCAAGGGCCCAGCAAACCAGTGCCAGAGACTGAGAGAAAACAGTGGTCTGATCTGTCCTCTGGTTAGACCATGGTTTCCACAGGATAGCCATGCACTACGCTGTGTCTCTTTGACTCACCTGAACTGGTGTTAATTGTCTGAGGAAGGGGTGAAGGTTGCCAGGGGGGCATATCCGTCACTGGGACTGCGTGGGAATATGATTGCTTTGCACTCACGCTGAGCCCATGGGCTAAGGCTGTATCAGTCTGTGTTCGGCACGTTAGATCAGACTGACGGATGCCAAATATAGTGTGTACGTATCAGTGATGAAGCAGTTTTAAACATTTTCTTAGCATTTTTTCCCCCTAAAATTAAGTTTGATACCTTTTTAAAAAGTGCAGACATAGATTTTATCTGAACAAGTTTCTTGGAACTATTCAAAATAAACTAGGAACTTTATTGCAGTCTTCCCATTTCAAGTTTTCCTGTAATCTGCTGCGTGTTTCCTCATTGAGAGACATCTCACTTTGTTTTCCTTCCCTTCTTTGCCACCCCTTACCCCAGAAATTAACATATTCAGAATTTATAGTCAATGTCAAGGTGAGATTTTCACTGTTGATTTTGAGTAGGTCTGCTCAGGAGCTTTTCACTGAAAAAAACAGACACAGCTGGAAACATTCTTTGGGTACTTCCTTTATTTACATGTCCATGCGTTGCTGCATAAGGAGAGATGGTCACAGACTGCAGGCAGGAAACCTCCTACTCCTGGGATCTCAGCCCAAACACTTCTGCCCAGTTCCCACGGAACAGTTCTGCCCAATAGCTCAGTCTGCTAAAGCGATCAAAAGAGAAAGCAAACAGTTCACTATGGCTTCCTACTTAATGGACTAAAAATCCTCTATCAATCAGAACCATAGTGTTTCTTCCAACACTAAAACGTGACTCTCGTGCTAAAGGGAAAGGACCTGTAAAAAGTTGATGGTACTCCTGCCACAGCAGTGGTTTGCAGAGCAGGGTCATGGATTGCGACGACAGCACAGATAGATAGAGAGGACAACCTGCTGCAGAGAGATAAGTGCAAATTGGCACGACAGGATCGTCATCGCAAGTGTGGATGTCTCCTGTTCTATAATAACTAAACCATTCATCTTTCAAGTCTAAAGCAGAAGGAGCAAACAAATAGATGGGAATAGGCAAGAGGGTGAAGAGCTATCTTGAGATATTTAAAAGAAGCTGAAGAGTGAGTGAGAGTCAGGGCTGTGGAGCTGTATTGCTGACACAATTGGATGCTGATGATTTCTGGCCCACTCAGAGCACCTGGAGTGTTTTTTTTTAGTTATAATTATAGACACACTTATATTTTAAGGTCATCCAGTGCCAAGCGGGGTCATCACAGCTCATTAAAGCAAAATTAGCTTCCCCATATTTGCCCTTCTTGCACCAAACAAAAAATCCTGCCTGTAATGGTACAGTATGTGGCCTATGAGTGTGCCCATAATTAAAAGGTTGAGCTACTCTTGTAAACAAATTACCATGAACAAAGGGGTTTACAAATGCCGGCTAATTAGTTTGGATTCCCTAAAGCTTTTAGCCGTTTTTTAATTCAATAACACAGTGTAAATTCTCTAGCCTGAAAAGTCTAATAGGAATTGGCAGAAAACTAAATAATTGATATTGTCAGCGATTGGAGCAGCAAGCCCTCGAATGTTATTGTCTGCCAGTAAGCAGGACTGCCGTGATTTCCTGAGAGGATAAAGAACTGGTTTTAATGAATAAACAATATAAATGGTAGACAGCTGGCTTTCAACAGCAGCTCAGGAGGCAATGTTTCAAGTTGAGAATATGGACCAGTGAAAAAACCCTCAGATAGGGACTTGATGAGAGACATGCTGGTCACCTCTCTGTGCTGAGGGCCAAAATCCCTTTTGCTTTATTCTGCATAGACACCCCATTGAAGTCTTCAGGCTCATTTCCAAGGTTGGAGGGAGCAGGAGCCAGCTCTGCACCTGGGCAGATATCAGAAGGCACTGGTGGGGAAGGGGGAGGATGCCTCAACCCACACGAGCTGCAGCTGCTGGGAGGGTGTCAGAGGAGCAGATTTAATGGGTGTGCTAACAAGCAACCCAACGTGTTGTGTGTATTCTAGCAGCTCTCCAGGCTTATGTATTATGAAGGTCATGTGAGTGCTTCCTGAGGAACCTTTACCAGTCACACCACGCTATGCTGCCTGCTGGATAAACTGGTTTGAGAAAGCAAGCTGGGCTGCCCCTCATCAGGAGTGATGGCTTCTGGGATCTGTTCATGGCCCTGCTGCTCTTCTCCTGGTCCAGGTATTTCTTCTGGGTTTTTTTATACTTGCTTTAAAGCATGATGAACTGACTAAACCCCTGAGAGTGTAACTTTGTCACGTGATATGCTTGTAGTTGGAACAGACTACGCAGGGAAGTGGTACAATCACAGTCCCTGGAAGTATTCAAAGAATGTGTGGATGTGGTGCTTAGGGACATGGTTTAGAGGTGGACCAGGCTGGTTAACGGTTGGACTCGATTATCTCAGAGGTCCTTTCCAACCTTAACGATTCTATGATTCTATATGATTTAATCCACATTGCCCACCTATATCTTGATTGTGTTGGAAACCAGCAATTTGTAGGATTCTGTACAGACCACCTTATGGTCTCCCAGCCTTACCAGACCTTCTCAGGCTGCATCCTTTTGTAGCCCTATCAAAGTAACAAAATATAGCATTGTGACAATGGTTGTGTTGTATATAGATTTTTAAGGATTTTTTTTCTTGCAAAATTGAAGTGTTTAGTCTCTGAAAAAATGCTTGTATTGGATCTGTTCCTGTGGGAAACAGTGGGTTGCCTGTGTGCTCTCTGTGATCAGCCCTGCGATCTCTTTTATCAGCACTCTCCTGTTTGTCACCAAAGCAGTCTGCCTGCTTTGAGTAGAAGGTGTAAAGCCCCATTCTCAACCCACTCCTCCCACCTATCCCCAAAGAAGAGCTCAGAGCAGATTAGTTCGGTCTCCACCAAAAGCTATTGTTTTAAAGCTATCAGTTAGTAGCAGCTGAATCTTGACCTTGCTTCTTTCTTTGATGTGAAGGAAACTATTGACTTTCAAGGAGGCAAGCTGTTATCATTTCTTCCAAAGAAGGTCAGAGAGATGAAACATCAAGAAAAATCAGAGCAAACAGTGATATGGGCCACAGCTCAGCAGAGTTAATAGCAAGTGAGAATGTGAAGAGAGCTGAAGTAGGCTTGAATATACAGGGCCAAATCCCAAGCTGGCATAAGCTAGTTAGGCTTTGAAGGCAATGACCTGATGCTGTGTACAGTGCCTGAAGATCCAGCGTTGAGCAGCCTTGTCGGAGAGCTAGAAGTCCTTGTCATTGCTAGCAACAATTGCAGACAGAAAAGAGAACTCTCTTTCCTTTTTTTTCTTTGTTTGTTGAAAAGGCATTGGTTTCCTCTGAAGAAAACTAAAATAGCTTCATACAACGAATTGGCATCCTGGAATATATCTCTTAATAGCCAGTGTGAAGCACAGCAGAAGAGCATCTGATTCTTTATCGAGCATAATGCACAGTAATGCCACTCAGAGAGCACTTTAACAAAAGTAATGAGTTTCACAATTTTTTAAGCACACAAACCTCTCTGCTTTCATAACCCTTTCCCTCCAGTACTCCCATCTCATACATGGCCTGAGACCAGTCCTTTCCTCTAGCCCTTACTTGGGTATAGCAGAAAGCTTTCCTTCATCCTTGGAGGAGGAGGACAGTAACTCCTTGTCTCTGCATATCTCCTCCTAGTATCCCTCTCTCCTGGTTTCACCCCAGGCTGCTTTTCTAGTGCAGGACTGAGATGAGTAGGAAGAGAAGGAACGAATCTATGTAGGTTATTCAGCTTGGAGGTGATGGTGCCTCTCCCTTACCAGCCTTTTCCCCACAAAATCCAAGAGTGATCAAACTAACGAGTTCATTTGCTAGCAATAGGAGCGCCTAAAATGCATTTAGATCCCACAGAACACTAAAATCGCTATGTCTTTGTTTATTGTTGCCACTGCTGCTGCTCTGAAGGATGTGTGGCTTAGTCTAGGAGCTGTTTTCAGGGATATGACATCATGCTACCTCTTAGTAGCAAGGCACAATTAGGACAAAATAAGTATCCTCAAGTGAGCTCAGTGAATAGGTTCTTAATCTGAGGTTATGAGTATTTGTGCTTCTAGTGCACAGTAAATGGAAGGAGGAGAAGCTGGGGGTGGGAGAATTTGTATGACTTGGGTGTGCATGGTTAATCAAAGAGAAGAACCAGGAAGATTTAGAGCTGCATGTGGGCAGAAAGCTGGGACAAGCCTTGAGCGTTGGTAGTGTTGAAACCTGAATCTTCTATGGCCATCCCACTCTCTGGGAGCCCCTTATCACTACAGCCCACAGGTTTAACGCAGAGCAGAGACAGTATGGCACTTGGACTAGATTTACAATGGAAATGGGGCAAATTGTCATTCAGAATGAAGGCTCAAGAGCTGAATTCTAAAGATTCTCTAATTCAGGAAAAAAGTGGCTTCTCAGTTAGGAAGCTCAGCTTACAGTCAGGTGAGGTTTGCACAGAACACTGAGTTTTTGTTAATTCATGCAAAAGTACAGCTTTGGGGCCTGCTGGATACCCTCTGCTCCCATTGCAAGAATTCACCACACTCTGCAGAATTGCAGCCTAGTGGAACAAAGGTTAAACTGAACTTTATTCATTCAGAAAACAAATATGCCTTTTTTCCTTACTGGCTTGACAAGCTGTAGATTTATTCACTTTGTCTAGACTTGTGGGCTTTGGTTCCCCACCAATGCTCCTGAGCCACCCCAAATGCTGAAGAACATAAATACTTTCTCCGCCATGGGATAGGGATGTTTGTTTCAAGGTTTTAGTGACTTGAGCTGAGCTGTTTGTGTTCCTGTTGCAAGATCCCATCCAAATGTTATGAGCTGAGAGCAGAAAAATGCAGGTCTGATGAAGATTCTCAGCTGATGTAAACTGGAGTAACTCCATTGTATTCAGTGGAGATGTGCGAGTTCTTGCAGCTGCGAGTCTGTCTAGGGACAGGTCCTACAGCTTTCCCAGGTCATTTTGAGGGGTCCTTGTGTCCCATCTGTCTAGTCTGAAACAGGCGTTACCAGTTCAAAATGCCATTGGAGGCACCTCATAGTTTTTCACAGAAATAACGTTCGCTGGTTATGGCAGCATGACAATGGATGGCATAAGCAAGTGTGTTATTTAACACTCTTATGGAACTAAATCTTGCCTGATGGAGCCTGGCGCTTTTGCTGTGGACAAATACTTTCATTTTTATCCTCCCTTAGTCATCCTGCAGTACAGTTCTGAGCTTTCCCTGGCCAGTATCTGGGTTTTGTGCACATAGCTGCTTTAATGGTGAGTGAAATGATTCAGCCAGGGTCAAAGGATGCAACCTCTGGGGCTAAACTGCCTTCCATTCCCCATGTGCAAACTTCTCTTACACTTTGCTGATCAGCACTGGTGGATTAGCAGATCCTCCAGGCTAGAGCTCCACATGATAGGCAGGCTGCAGACTCCCCAAAGATCTAGTTATATTGCTAGGTGACCATAACTAATACTTCTGTTCTTGCAAGAGGTCTCACAGGGGAAAGCATGGCACAGGAGGTCTAGACATCAGAGAAAACAGCAGCACTGGGCTGTCAGCCTCTTCCTTTGGTTTTAGATTGCAGCTAGGGGTAACTTAATGGGTTTGCTTGGATGTATTAGCAAGGAAGGATGTTCTTTCTGCTTGCTTTTATGTAGACTGTAAAAGATACCACAGAAATTGTGTACTTGCCTGTAAACTCACAAAATGTTTAGGCTAAGCAGTGGCTGGATAGATACAACATCCATTTGATGCCCCCAAAGAATAAGGTTCAGTTGTATGGCAGGGACATTTAGAGGGTCACAGTGTTCTTTACTCAATGTATGCACATCTGTCCAGTGTGTCCAACCCTGTCCAGTCTCTGGGTCACTGAGCTGGCAGCCTGGACAGATAAAGCAGTGTGCTCCCCATTTTGCAGAAGAGGAATTGGAGTTCACTAATACTTAATCTCCTGCCCAAGGTTATACAGAAAGATTCTCTCAGGACCAGAACTGAACACAGACCTTCGATTCCCAAAGCTGTGCTTTAAACAGAATGGACATATGGTTAAGATGGTGGATCTAATAACACGGCAGGATGCAGCCTCTCTGGTCTTAGGCGGCACTGAGCAGAATCTGAGAAGTGCCTGTGAGAGCGGAGGGGACCCGGGAGACCCTCAGTGAGAGCTGGACTGAGCCCAGCAGCCGGCTGAGTAGTTCTTGCACAGTCATCCTGGGGATTTTTCCTGAGAAAATATGGCAGGAATCAGCCCGGCTCTAACCAGTCCTTCTGCTCCTGAGATTATATTACTTTTATGGGTGCGCTGGTGTGCTTTCAACTAAGAAAGACAACATGCAGCTCACAAATAAAATGTCTCTTCAGACACCCTATTAACATTTCTATGTATTCGGTTGCAAGAAAAATACTGCTGCCGCAGTGAGCCTGCAGCTGAAAATAGCCCCCCCAGGCACAGGAAGGTGATTCAGAAATGGCCTGCGTTTTGGGGAGACTCCACCTCCAGGTAGCTCTTAAAACAGCAGTGCTCTGCACAGCCTGGAGGTAGCAAGACCGGGCATCTCCCCATGCTGGGATCTCCTTCTGTCCCATCCAGCCATCCCACTTCTCACTCTCAACATTCACTGACGGTGTTGGGTGTGTCTACAGGTTGCTCAGTTGGTAAAAAAACACCTGAAGGGAGTTCTCTCTTAGTTTTGTTGTATACTGTCTGGGGAGGGAGCATCTGCCTGCTGGAAAGGAAATTATGGGATTTGATCCCATCCCTCCAGCCTCTTCCATGACCTGCTGGGTCCTTGCATTTGAAGAAGGGAATTTGGTCAGAGGGAGGGCATACTGGGAACATGAATGGTACAGATTTAGAGATGGCGGAGAAAGGGTCAGGGAAGGATAAAGGGGACAACTATATATGTAATATATAGGAGAGAGTATATAGGTAGAGGGGGGAGCAAGGAAGGCTGCAAGGGGCTGAATTAGTCTAGGCAGCAGCTCAACAGGCCAAAGCTGCTGCTGCTGTCATGCCAAACTACTCTAAGGACTAAATCTGGGCAATCCCTCTCCATACATTGTGAGGAGTCACATCTTGTTCCAAAAGATGTCTCAGACCACATTCTTTTGGCCTTTATTTCATTTGAGTGAAATGGGCAGGGAGGAGCAAGAGACCTTTTTTATAATTCAGGAGACTCCCTCAAGTCTTGTTCATGCCAAACATAAGAATTTACAAGTTATTTGGTAAATTGAGTAATCTTTTCTTTCAGGAAGCCATTTTTGACACATCCTGATGTGTGATAATTGTCTGGAGACTTGTTGTTAAATTTGATTCTCAAGGCATTAGGGGTTCTGGTTGTTCTCTCTCTGAGACGTGGGCTTACTGCTTTGCCAAAGAACTTAGACTCCAAGTCAAAACACATTTTCATTAATAGTTGCATGCAAAAAGGAAGAAAGTTCTGCCTATAGATGGACTCAGAATGATGTCTGAATTTGGTAGGTGAATTTGCATGTGGAATTTAAGGGAAACTAATTAAATAGAAGTGAAACATAGGCTTTTTTCAAGGAGGTGAAGAATTACAGTATTCCTCCAAATGAACACTTTGTTTTACCAAAACTACACTTTTCAGTTGATTTTTTTTTCCAGCAGAAGATCAAAAAGAAATGTGTGGGGGTGTTTTCTTGCTTATTTTTTTATTTTTAAGAGTCAAACTGAAAACTCCATCTCTAGTATGGAAAAGTCCCCTCTTGGCTTTAAAATTGCTTGTTCTGGTGCCTCAGCAGGTAGAGGGTGGGAGCCTGATGCTATCAGAAGTTGTTGTGGTTCATCGTTTTAGCTCCAAAGGTGACTGATAACCATCATCCTTGCTGACACATCATGAATATGCATAGCAAGAGATGATATCTGTTCCAAGTAGCTCATAGTCAAAGTCAAAATGTCAGCCAGGTTTTTTTTTAAAAAAAAAAAAAAAAAAACAACAAAAAACCAACCAAAAAAAAAAACCCAAACCAACCCCTGCCACATCACTCCCATTCCTGGCAAAGGGGGTACAGAGAGGGAGGAGAAACTTGTGTTCGTTAGAGGACAATACATCCAGGTCTCTGTTTGGTAGAGACCAGCCCTGCTCTGGGGTGGGAGCTCCCTGTGTGGTCAGTGTTACCACCTGCATCCCAGCCTGCATCCCACACATAACATTACAAGGGGATTGTCTCTAGGTCTATGTTTGGATTCATTTGGACTTGGATGTTTGACTTCAATCATGAGATCACCTTGTTAATTAAGCCTTATACATGGGGTGTTTCATAGCTCTGAGTAACCTTCACAAGTGGGAGATGCTTCCCTGTGTCCCAAATACAAGCAGCTGCGTTGCTCTGCAGGAAAGAGGTTCCTGAGGAGCTCTGTTTTGTGGGATCCTTTCCGGCACTTTGTCCTGGGAGGGAATGGAGCGATCAGGAGCACCGATGTTTGCATCTGGCAATGCACTGGCAAGATTGGTGTCAGCTTCATGTTCAGGGGACAACATGAAGAGCCTCTGGGGCATAGGCTGGCAACTGTGGAGGAGCCAGCTCCATTCTCTGCCATGAAAAACCCATTTCCAGTCCAATTACCCAGAAAATGTGGGTTAAAAAGGCAGTTTCTCTGTGGGGAAAAAGCTCTAATATTAAGAAGTTGAGTGAGTGGAAAATTCCTCTGGAAATCTAATGTGGGGCAAATTCCCATAATGATATGCAGTTATTTTTGCAAAGAAATAGGCTGATTGTTTTTTCCTGCTGATTTTCCAAGGGACTGTGCCTCTGTTCTGGAGAACTATTGTATCTCCCATTGAGCTTTATCAGAAAGGACATGAGAAGCACTCATAATGAGAATTAATAAGTTTCTGCTGATTAGTAAGAGATACTCAGCAGTTGTCGAACACAGTGGAATTAGTAACAAGTTAATCCATCAAATCTGAGGCTAGCACCAGTAGCTGACTTCTCCAGATGGGGACACAGAAAGATGAAGAATAATTTGCTGAAGGCCACGGAAAAGTCAGAAGCAGAGCTGGGATTCTTACGTCGGAGTCAGAAGATGCTCAAAATACTTCCACTTGCGGTAAAACAGGATTAATCCCTGGAACCCCTGCTGAACCTACACCATGGAGAAGGGGTGCTCCAAAACATGTCCCCCAGCCTTGGTGCTCTGACTCTGAGCATGCTGGCGCTCTACGTGCTTGAGATGCAGCTTTCCTTCGGCAGGGCGTCCTTGCCCGGAGTGCCGGCTCCCCTGTAGGGCCAGCTGTGCCCGTGGATACCGTGAGAGCAGAGACCAGCCCTCGAGAGCTGCCTCTCCTTTTGGCAGGCAAGGCTGCCAGCACGCTTCTGCTTGCTGAGGGCATTCATTTGTCACATCTCGGGGCTCTCGATGAGGTGTCTGTATGCAGCTCGCACTATTAGGAAGTCTGGAAGAGCACCTCAGGCGTATGTGTTTTTCCTAGGTATTTCAGAGCTCCACTACAACTGATTTCCAAGGGCATTAGGTGCTCAAGTACCTTTTGAGAATATAAGGCTATGTCTCTCCTCACATGCGAAATGGAAGTAAGAGCACTTCATCTCACTCCTGTGTGCAGACTGCATTAAAGACATCAAATGCTACAGGAATAAAGGGCAATAAATAACAACTTTGCCTTTTTGTTATGACACCAGCAGGGACCAGCAGCGGCAACTGGCTGTGCATTTCAGACATCCCCTGGGGTCAGGATTTCTGGCCTACTTCCAGTTTTTAACAATAATTACTTGGTCAGTTTTACCTGTTTGGCCTTTTGTGTGTGTTTGATGGGAAACACAGGGGACTCTTACTCTCTTTTTGATGTGAGCGTGTAGGTAAGCTGTGTTTGATCAATGCAGCATCACTGTGCACGCACTTCTGCCCTTTTAAACCAAATCCAAACACTTGTGTCACTCCATGCTGCTACTGTGGTCGCATGTTGTCTAAGCAAGGAACAGAAGCAAAGCATTTCAGCTCTTGTATTTACTGCTCTGTTCTTTGTGAAGAATAGCAGGCGTCCTTCGGCTATGCCTGATTTGCAGCAGCATCAGACTGGATATGCAGCCAGGAGTTACAAAGAAGTGCATGCAAAACAATTATATTATAATGACATGATAAAATACGAAGATGGCTAGTTAGAGAGCAAACCATGTCAAGTACAGGTGGAGTCAGAGCAGAGTCTTTGTGGCTGGAGTGTTTTAGTTTCCCTGCAGAGGATACGTTAAATTTCCTACTCATATTACAGTAATATCCAGAACAATTGCCCATTGTGCTAGGAGCGTGCAGAGATGTCCGGGGGAATTCCTGCCTGTAACTACAGCGAGTAACTCCACTCTCTCAGCTGACAGAGAAAAGCCCTGGCATAGGGTTGCAGCTGGGGAGAGGCAGGTCCCACTGCATTTCTGACTGAAGCAATAGCACTGCACTGGGATTGCCTGACATGCCAGTATTGCAGCAAGGGAGCACAAAAAAGCATCTAATAAGAAAAGGAGTACAAAACCCTCTTTGTCCCCTGGCAAATCTGCTCTGGACACCCACTTGATATCAAAGGCAAGAAAATTTCCAAAATTGGAAGTTGGCAAAAGAGGCAGAAAGGAGGAAAAAAGAAGCATTATTGTTAAAGCTGGCATTAATTTGCATTTGTAATTTAGCCTCACAAATGGCTCTTGGGGGTAATGAGTTACCTGAATCAAAACCCTATTGAGGATAGAAATTGTTTTTAATTATAGTGCAGAATAGACTGAATGCCTTGAAGGAGGTGTCCTTTTACTTTGTGTCTCCTGGAAGCAAAGCAGAATTCCTGGTAGCATCTCTATAAATATTGTGATTTACAGTAATGTTGTGAGGCTGTCAGGAGGTTCCTTCCATTCAAGAGCAGTAGCAATCAGTCTTAATTTGATACTGCCTCACCTGTACCCCTCTTCTCCCCCTCCCTGCTTTCCTATGGAGGAGATTCTTCATAACACTCAAAATAGCTAATGGTATTTAACGCCTATGCAAAGGAGATGCAGGAACAAGGAAATGTAACCTCTGAGAGCCAGCGAATGAGCTGGGTTTAGCACCAGTGGTAAAGATAGTGACCCTTTGAAGATGTTTATAATTTGGACATAAAGCACAGCCTTTCATTGGAGAAGGGGGCAGCTGTCCCCCCTCAGAGGGTAGATGGAGGTTCTCTGCTCACCTGGGAAAAAGAGGCATGAAAATCCTGAAAATGCCCCATTTTCTGAGCAAGTGAGGCAATGACATTCAAATCCTTAGAGGAGATATTTGAGCTTTCTGGGGAAAATTTAGTCTTTAAGTATTGAGGGATTCCTCTTCTGGCCATGGGAGTGCAGACATAGGTACCTGGGATCCCAAGGGCAATGCGCTGGTCAGTGGTTACTAGTGCCATGAACACACAAACTGAACTAACTCAGAGTGGCCATGCAATCCTGCTCAGAAAGGTTTTAAGAACAGGATTGCATCAGAGAAAGGGAAACAACAAAGGACAACACGTAGTAGGAATCTTCCTTTCTACTTAAACAATGTCAAGTAACTAATTTCTACTGTCTTTTCTTCCCTAAGTCTGGCAGATTTATAGAGAGGACTCCCATACTCAAAGCCTCTTCCTATTGTGGGGGAACTGAACACTTGGGAGCATGTCTGTTGCCTGAAGATGGGTGTCTAGAGCCATTAGAGATGCCCTGGCATGTCCTGCCTGGCTCCCAGCTGTTACTTCAGAGGGTGCAGGTTTCCATAGGGTCTGTCGTGTCTGTCACACCTGTGCAGATGGTTTGGACCCCTTACAGTGTCAAAACTGACAGTGGACTTGTACATTTAGGATCTCAAATCTCTCCCTTGTATAGCTAATAATTTCCCCTCTCACTTTAGCTCCTATGACTTTGTGACCGCATCATATCTGTACTGTGGAAGTTTTCCTGAAACCTTTGCTGACCAATTGCTTATACGATGAGTTTCCAGTCTGAGCAGTTGCACTGGTGTTCGGGAGAGTCACGTTTTCCCTGTCCCCAAAGACAAGAGGAACCTGGGGGAAGGGTTGGGGTCCTAGCACAGAGAAGTGGGAGCTGCTGTCCTGGGATAATGGTGGAGAGGTCTTTCCTACATGCACAGCATCAGAGGATTTTGTGCTCTTTCATAACCACATGCAGCAAGTGAAACATTGCATTGAGTTATTTTAATCCATTAGCAATGGATTTTTAGGAAAACACCGGTAATGTATGTAACATGCACCCAGGAGAAACAACAAATGGTTGGTTAGAGAATTTAGATTTTAATTAAGTAGATAACGTATGCTTGCATTTAGTCTTATAAATGAAAATGTATTCACTGTAGAGTAGCTGGGTTCTATTAGGTCTCCCTGAACATAAAGAGAAGGGTTGATTATTACTGATTACTGAACTATTAGAGGGTTGTGCCTTGAGCTGCTTGATTGTAGCTCTGTTTGCTTCTGTTGCTAAAAGGGCTCTTGTCTGCTACCCCGATATGTGTGAAATAGGCAGCATTTGGACTCAATTTGAAAATTAATTCTAGGTTACAAACCTCAGCAAATGGTACAAATAACAGTGCTGGTTACTTCTCTCTGATCATAACAGCAGGTTTTCATGGCTTGTGGAAGCTTGTAGCAGGGATGCTGCACATCACTCCCACTCAGAAGAGGCCAAGGTGAATGTGCTGCTAAAAGAAGGGGTCACTGCAAGAAAAGAGCTCTTGGAAGTGAAAAGCAGACTCGGAGCTCTCCCAGGGTTTTCACGTGCTCTGTGATGTCTCCTTTGCATGGCAACATCAAAAGATTACAAGCCATACAATACACTTATAAAACTGCTTTATTTCTGGATGCTTTGTGAATATTAATTAGATAAGCCCAGCAACATCTTAGGATGTAGCCAAACATTATAGCAATTTAGCAGTAGGGAGACTGAGGCACAGGGTTGTTAAGTGATTTACCTTTGAAGAAAGCTATGGGAGATCCCATCATGGGATGCAAATCTCCTGCCTCCAGCCACTAGCTCTGCTTCTGTGGTGTGCTGTTTATTCATGCACTGGTATTTGCCAGCATGCCACTGAATGCTGTTCTTCTCCCTATTTCTAAAGCCAATGCTGAAGCATTAAATAAAATGCAAGATTTCAAGGACTTCTGTAATACAGAGGACCCAGGTTTCAGAGCTGTCCCAGCCACTTTCTCACAGCAGAGCAGCCAGAAAGCTGGAGGCTCTGTTTCACACCTGAAGTGATGTCTTTTGATGGGTAATTGCCTGGGGAAAGGGTTTGCCCAGAAGGTAGTACAGCCAGATGATACCCAGCTGCCCAAATGGCACTGTGGGCTGTATCAGATGGAAATAAGTTGGGATAGCTTCATGCTACCCTGATTTGCTGGAGACCAGGCAGTGGCTGCTGGCCTCAAGAGGAAGGGAAGGAAAATGTATCTTAAACCTCACTTTCTTGTCTTTAGTCTAGTTCAGCATAGCTTAGCCAGACCACATCTTCTAGACCAAAGTTTTCTGTTTACACTTACGTTTCTGGCCTTTCTTGAGCTCTTGTCATTTATCCCCATCATCTCGAAATGCCTCCCAACATTCAGAGTTTTGTCTTGGCCGTGCTTCCCTGACCACCCAAGGAGGATGTCAGTTCTAGCCATCACCTTGAAGGATGTAGTTACCCCACAAAATGCATTACCAAAACTGTTAAGCAACAGACTACATACATGTTTAGAGAGAGATTAATCTTCCAAGGAAAGCTTATTCAGGTTTTGTTTGATGGCAAAACCTGAAGGAACTGACCATGGAAAAGTGGAAAGAGTCCAAGACCTCTTGCGTAAGCGGTCCTGGCAATATGTCTGAATATCTGGAAGAAGGACTTTTTGACAATTTCCATTAATGGAAGGCAAGCTCCTTAAACTACTTTCATTTGTGATGGAACTCTGTGAACTTAGTGAAGTTTTAGTGGATTTGCCTTTAGAGGGGAATGATCTGTTTGAGGCTGCAGACGTTGGTAAGGACTTAGGAGAGCTGGGTCTGATCACTTGCTCTGTAACAGACTTAGTGTGTGTTTATGAAATGTCTGCGCCCCACCTCTTGGTAAAGATTGAGGCTGCAATCAACAGAGCTGCATTTTTTTTTTGGCATCTGTAAAACTGGAGATAGGCACCTATACATACCCAGCAGTACATGAGTAAGTCTAATCTGATTGGCATTCATTAGACACTTGCATCCTAAGACTTTCTATGGAAAATGAATACCTATAAGGTGCATTGGAAAAGATTTTGCCTTCTGTTGTCTATTCTTGCTGAATGCATAGGTGAAAGATGACCTTTCCTGGGCCCCTCATTCAGCATGTTTCACCTTCTCTTGCATTTGTGCTTCATGGCAGGGAGAAAAAAAAAAAAAAGTGAAGGAATTGGGGGAATCTTTTTTTTTTCCTTTTTTTTTTTTCCTTTGTGTATTTAGGACAGTGGAGAGTGACTGAAATTGTTAAAAGGCTGATAGTCTTGTGAGGGGCTGCCTTTCATGAGGGGAAGGAAAACATTGTGCAGGACAAAGGCAGCGTCTAAGCCCCTAGCTGAGAAGAGAACAAAGCCTCTGCTTCTGTTACTGCGTGGCTGCGCCAGGCACCATCCCTTAATAAAGTGATATAATGCCTAAAATGGACAAAACCACAGTGGAGTTCCAACAGTTCCTCCTGACAGCAGCATTACCAAGGCTGCATTGTCCGCATGGAGCAGGTTATCGGGTGCTGACAGGCTGGGCCTTTTGCAACGAGATGCTGCGGTAATAATCCATGTGCAAGTTTGCAGCCATTCACAGTAACGATAATGGGATATATTATTCGGGCTCTTTAGCTTCTCGTAACAATGAAACCTTCCTTCTACCCCTCTCTTCCTTCGATGCTGGCCCATGTGTCCAATCCACTTAAATAAACCAGGAAAGTAACCATTAATGTCAAAGTTCCATAATTAAATGCTGACTGACTCACTGCTTATGCTTGCAACATTGTACCGTAATTTTTAAAGAATATCCAAGTTGACATTAGACTTTTTAAACAGATTAATTAGTCACATTTCATTTTAAGTGGCACTGACTTAATAGGTACTGCTAATGTACAGTATGTATTTACTTAAAGCCATTATAACATAATATTTACAGGATACTTAACATGTATTAATTACTGTATAATGAACCTCGTGACTACAATATCACCATTCTTGCATGGCTGTAAAAGTTTTATCATCTTGTGAGGGGGGAGGGAAATTAAAATAAATTGCATGCACATTGAATGCTTATTTTTCATAGGAAATGTGCAAATTATAAGAAAATGTAAAACAGGGGGCCCAGTAAATCACAAACAGCTAACAAATGCTCTGAGACATGCTATAATGTTTTTATGAGCATGTTTTACAACCCATTCATTACGCTGTCTGTCCTTCTGAAAGCTGGTTATTAGACTGACTGTGCAAAGTAACATGTGAATATCTGTGCAACTAGCCATGAAATCACAACTAAGTTGATCACTTTTATTTTCCCCTTTTTGTCCTGGAAGATGTCTTGAAACATTTGACTTAATACTGTAGTTCCACGACACGTGGCAGCGCAATTTGTGCTGCAAGAGAGGCTGTGCTGAGGAGCGGCGTGGAGCCAGTACAGAGGTGTGTGTTCCTGGAAACAATATATGCCCAACTCAGTCTTGTCTTCCTGGGGACAAATAATTTTGGATGCTGCAGACAGAGGTGAACCACGGCCTCAAATGTTGCTCAGCTCTCTTGGACCCCAGTGCCTGTGTTTCAGAGCAGTCCAGCCCACAGTTAGGTGCCATCAACTGGTGCAATGACAGGTTTTCCACAGGTCACTTCTGCAGGGGGATTGGGAGTCCGCAAGGTTGCAGGCTGCGAGGTGGCTCTGCGTGTCCTCCCCTCGGGAGTGTCCGTGTGGGATTTGCCTGCTGGAAGTGAGGATAATATCATTGCTTGAGGCAAGGGGTCACAGAAGTTTGTCAGCTGAGAGACAGAGAATATGTGCTCCGTGCTGCATGTCAGCTGTCTGGGGGACGGCTGCAGGTTGGGCTGTCTGTCAGGGAGAGGTTAAAGGTGTACTTAAACTTGGATGCTGGAGGAAGTGAATGCTCAAGGACCTCTCTGCCTGCTCCTTTTTCATTATGTGTCTGATGTGCAAAATAATGGAAGCAGATAACCCTAGAGACCCTGCTGTCGACCTCGCAGACTCTTGTAAAGTGAGCACACAACATGCCATAATAGGCACAAAGGGAAAAGCACAGGCGTTTGACAGCCAAGCAATGCTGGCATTCTGTAATTTCCCTTCCACTGCGACATTACAAACAGCTTCATATTCAAATGACTGCCTGTCTATGATTGTCCAATTATTCACTGCATTCTTTCTTTGATGGCACAGATGTTCTCAATTTCTTGGAGTAGAGTTTTTTTTCATCTAAAAAGTCGTTCCGCCTCAGAAATGCAAAATTCTCCACAGTTCACCAGGTTCTCTGATGGGTTTGCATAATTGGTCTTCAATTTGCCTATTGTTTTGTAATAGAAAGCCTATGCTTAATTTCATTTTTGTAAACCTGTAGAAAGAGCAGAACATTCTGCCATTTAAGTCATTCTCCTCATTAGGATCCGAGCGGGTTGTGAACATTTAGACTTGATTATAAGGCGCAGATTGTGCTGAAAGGAACACATGCTTTCCTCTTCCATTGTTTTAAACACATTATGAGGCTGATCCAGCAAGATGTTAAACATGCTCAGCTCTCTTTGTACATTTGTAAGAGGTGCTTATCTCCTGGCAAGGCCAGGCTGGTCGTTTCTGGGTGTGCTGGCATGCCAGGGAGGGCAGCCTAGGTCTGTTGCAAGCAGGAATTGTTCAAATCGTGGATATTGGTGACTGTAATTTCCTGGGAAAGGACATTTTGATCACTTCTGAGTGACGGCTGTGAGTTGCTCTTTCAAGAAGGGGATGTCACACTTTCCCAGGGCCTCAGTTTCCTTTTCTCTAATGGATGTAATTATAAACATACCTGTATGAATAAACTGTTAATCAGCATCCATGAAATAACTTGAGCTTGTCAAAAGGCAGAGATTCACTTGATATATCATTCTTAGATGATAAGGCAAGGTAGAGATACCTGTGTGATACAACTGTCCAAAGTGCTAGGGAACAGAGAAAGGCATTTCTAAAACTCCATAGGAACAACAAGAAAACACCAGCAAAGCATTACACCAGCTAACGGGGAGCTCTGGGGGTGAAACTTAGCAAATCAAATCCTGGGAAATAAAAAAAGAAATTGTAAAAGATTAGAGGCTTGCCAGGATAATTCAAAAGAGATAAAGGGATGACCCAGGGAATTACAGCCTCACAGCAATCCTGCGTAAAAGGATTAGATTGGGGCCCCAGCAACAAAGAAGGGGCCAGCACTGAATGTGTGCTGGTTACCCCAGGACCAGGCCAGGTATGTTGGTACCCTTCCCTGTCACACAGAAGTACCCTGAGGTTTTTTGGTTTTTTCCAAGACATTTGGTGCAGAACAAAAAAGGTTATTGCAAAAGCTACTGATGTCTCCCTGGCATGTATAGAAATGCAGTTGTAGTGTGGAAAGGACCTGCCACCTAGCACCGATGCTGGTATGGCTGTGCTGCAGTGCTGCATGTTGCTCAACCAGGATGCCTTAATACTCAGTAAGAGGCTCATGGCAGTGTCCCAAAACCACTTTAGAGAGGCTCAGCTTCCTGAGGTTGTGGAAGAAAATGTCAAGTGTGGTGCTCTCCTTGCACAGCAAAGGAGGGAGCCTGGCAAAGGCTGAGAAAAACCTATCACAATTTAATGTTGGCAGAAAAATAACCAGCCTCATCCTGTAATGGCTAGATGGGAGCATGCTGGGATGCTGGCAGTGGGAACAAGTCCATCCCACTATGGGAATGGATCAGTCTGTACTGATGGGCAGTGCACGGGTTCTGGAGGGAGACATGCTGTTCCTGCTGTTGCCAGTATGTATTCCTGATCCAGGAGAGACTGTCTCCTAAACCCTGTGATGTGCTAGATAAAAATGAAATTACAGTATAGTTTACACAAACCCGCTTTCTAACATAAAGTACCTGGAAGAAACCAGAGGAGGACCTCGGAGTGACATACAATGCCAACATTTTGGAGGTCTCTGTCTCCAGCCTTGTTCCCTGTATCAGATAAACTGATGCCTCAGAAACAACCCTTGTACTATCCATCTTAGAAGGCAGTCAGGAAATAGATTTACTAAGTTGCATGCATGTTCTCTGAGAAGATAACAAATACCTTACTCAACAATACATCAAATGAGTATGTTCTGAGATGGGAAGGCGTAGATGCTACCAAAATCTCTACATCAAAGTGCAGCAGATTTCCCCCTCAGTGCTGGGATTTCCAGTCAAAGTCACAACGAACTGACAATTACTTTGTGTTAGATCTCGGGTACGCTGCCCAGAGACAGAGCTGAAAAGCAGGCAAGCTGTCTGGTGGGTCAAAAGGATGAGCTCGCTGACAGCACACGCTTCTTTTACGCTATTACCAATATCAAAGTCCCTTACTCCCTTTGTCTTGGTTTTAAAATGAAGGGAGATGCTGCTGCTTTGTTTCACTTCTTTCTACCTTTAAGTAAGAAATTTCCCTTCCAGACCCATCTCCTCTTTGGAGAAGAAATTTGATATTTTCCAGTCTCTGTCTCAATGGATAGTTTTGTAAGTCAGCTCAGAAATTCCAACCTTGTCTTTGTAGAACGCTGGATGGGGATCCGTTTTTCCCTGGCATTACCCCCCTTCCAAGCTTGCAGGGAGCTGGAAAGAGCAGGGAAGGAGAAGACTGGAATCTGAGTCCTTATTTCAGAAGCTGAAATCTGCAGTTTGGGCCTATTTTCAAATCGCACTGTTGTGTAGCTGCCTCTTCCTCCACAGATGCCTTTGCTGTCCATATAGCAGCTTGTGAGCATTGGAGATCTGAATTTACCATCACACCACTGTGTAAGAGAGCTGTTACCAGCTCTGTTTCTGAAGTAGAGTGCTGCAGCACAGCCTTGGCTTCAGTAGCAAAACTTTGCTGCTTTTGGTTGCCCAAACTCAGGAAAAAAATCAGGCTTTGATTTTTCCATGATGGCTGTGTTAGGTGGGAGGTTTGCTTTTGCTCTGAGCCATGGGAAGCGCTGGCTCAGGGTCCCTGTAGGGCCCAACTCTGAACATCTGGACTGGAGGTATCCTCAGAAGGCAAAAGTGGGCCACTGGCCCATGGATCCATGGAGAAGTCAGTGTTTGCCCTGGAAAGCATGATCCCTAGAAAGCAAATCTGATGTTTTAACTATTACAACTGCTGCTTTTTCCTCACTAAAAACTTGTCACCAAATGATTGGAAATGCAGAGTGTGAGCTTTGTGTTACCGATGGGAAGGGGAAGCTCTGGCCACATCACCCCGCAGCTTTGCAAAGGCAGGAGTGGCAGAGCTGGGCTGCTGCCCTCTAATTTCCCCTTCCCTTGGCTGTAACACCGATCCACCTCCCCTCTCCCACCACAGGACCCTGCCCTTCTGCGTGCAGCACATCCAGCCCCTGGCAGCATCATCCCTGGAGGGGGAAGGCCCTGCTCCGCAGAGGTGTCTGCTGCCAGGGCTGGGACGAGGGAGTGGAGGAGTAGAGCTGAAGGGAGTCCCTCATCCCACATGGTCAGACTTGACCTGTCTGCTAATAGCTTACCATCCCCTGCCATATCATGGAGAGGTCTTGCTTAGTCAACACTGGCTTGTTATCTAAATACGACAGCTTGAGGTTTCCTTTCAAACTGCAAAGCCAATACCAAAGCAGGTTGGAGCCTGGTTTACAGTTACAGTCATTTCCACTGAGCATTTGTGTCCCTAAGGGTAGAGAGATGACAGCAGTTTTCCATCTGATGACAATCCTCAGCACCAGTCTCAAAAATGCCAACTGTAATTAAAATTTGTATATATTTTCAAGGGTAATATTCCTTATTCTCTTGTTGATGATTGCTGCTTCCAGCTCCTAGGCTTAACTAAATAGGAGCAGTTTGTCTTTAAATGGCAAGTTTCCTCTTTCCCTAGTCACTGATTTGTGGCTACATTTGAGAATGGCACAGTTTTAATTGCATGATCCTTTTTTTTCCCAGTGTTTTTCTAGGCCCCTTTAATAACTAGCATTTACTAAAAATTCTGAGAGCTCAGGGGAAAAAAAAAATCCATTCACTCTATTATTCTTGTAGCAGAGAGTCCAAAAGCCCTTTTCTGTGACAGTGTCAATAATTGTTTAATCCATGTAAAACAAGCTGCTTTCCATGCTCACTCCATTGAGAAAACAGCAGTCTCTGTTCTCTGGTCGTTAAAGACAACACAAACCTCCCGGGTGTGTGGCCACAGCTCAGCGGCTGCTCGGTGACACCATGCAAACAGGACGTACCCATGCAGGATACCATTGCCTTGCACTGCTGTCGGCGGCTGACACGGGCACTGAGGTTTGATCGTAGCCAATAATCCAGCAGAAAAAACTAAGATGAACATGTTGTATTGAATATTCTGGAGTGTTTATTTTGGGTGGCTGGGGAGAAATGACTGCTGTAAGTATGGCGGGCATATTTGCAGCAGATTGGCAGATCCCACTGCTCCTTTTAAGGTGAGGGATGTTTAAATGATGGATGGGCTTGTGCCAGCTGTCTGGCTTTGGATCAGGTATCACATCCACAGAGTGCTGGATGTAAACATGCGCTAAGCCATCGAAGACAATTTTCCTTGTGAGGTGAGTAACCCAACTTGGACACGGCCAGCTAAGTGGAAAGTAAGAGGGTTTTAGAGGCATCCTGGGCAAAAGCCATTTCTTATGGCAGAGTGGTTCAGGAATATGCACTATAATTACGTCTGACTTGACTGCTACTTCTATAGCTTGTGCAGAGTGGTACATGAGCGCTTGTTGAGTGTGTGAGCGTCGCCATGGGGAAGCTGGGGCTCTGCCTAGCTTGTGTTCTCCCTTCCAGAGCTGTCTGGATTTTAGTAGAATTTTTCACAGAAACATTTCCTTACAAAATCATTGGAGTTTTCCATAATAATTAATATTGATGTGATTTAGTTAATAATCATATTAAATGAGTTAATAGGCAAAGCTCTGATCATGACTGAGCTTTGGCACTGCTTGGTGCACATGCTGCTCACGGAGCTCACCAGACCCAGACTGTGGGCCGTGTATAGCATCACGCTCCCTGCCACGTTTGAGAAGACTTGGGTCAGCACTCTGTTGAGGCCTGTTTTCTATCATTAAATTTGCATCTATTATAATTGGTTAGAACATTTTATGTTAAAGGACCTCAAATTAGTTTACAAACCACTGGGCAGTCTGTTTTCCAAACAGAAATGTCCCTTAAACATCTTAAGGAGAAACAGACTTGTTTAATGAGGCAAAGAAACCCTCTACAACAGTTCAGGGGGACTGGGTTGGGAGCAATTTGAGGGCAAATTGGGTGAGCTGGGATGTGGATACCCAGGTACTAGACTTGCAGGACCCCATGGAGAGTGTCCCTATAGTGCAGTTGTCTCCACAGATCAAATCTTCAACGTGCTACTTCTGTCTTCCTCTCCAGCCACATGAACCAGGCCCAGTCCACACTAAAACTTGCTCCTTATTTTGGGATATTCCTAATGCACACCTGTGTGCAGCCGTGTGATGGGTAAGCTCATTTGAGAGCTTGGTTCTGCTTCAGCGGTCGCCTACTCAGCAAGGGAGTCTCAGTCCCTCTGCTTTGGTTAACTGAGCCATCTCTAGCAAATACCAGATGCAGAGAGACTTGGCCCATCCAGTTTAAGATTTTTTTTGCAAGCCCTAAGATAAGCTTTTTTTACAGGCCCACCAGCCTGGCGTGGTTTGGGTTGGAAGACTGGCCAAATGCATGTATGTCCCTGTGGCTGCCAGCTGAAAAAAAGAAACAGCTGGATTTTCTTTGGCCTTCTTGAAGCCAAGCTTGCGCAGATCAGGGCCTGTGAAGGTATAAAGCAGCACGTGCTGGTGCAGTGGGATTACAAATCCTCTTGCTTGCACCGGAAAGCCCAGGCAGTTGTGATTTGGGTGGCACACGACCAGGTCCACCATTCCCTACACTGGCCAGCTGTTGAAATCCTTTAGAGGCCCAAAGTGACCTTTGCATCAGCTCTGCTGAGGGACAGCACGTGCTTTACACAGATTTTGTGTGGGTGAGATGCTGATGTTCGTTCTCTTTCTGGTTCCTGTGTAATCTCAGCCAATTCACTTCACCCCCTGAGCCTGTTTTCCATTTATAGTCAGGATTAGCAGTACTTTCCTTTCCTATTCTGACTCAAAATAGGCTCAAAATAAGAAGTTGCTCTTATTTTGCATATAAACTGCATGCATTTTGCATGCAGTCCCTGGTACAGTCAGGCCTTATCTTACACGAGATGTCTGATGTATCAGATTATAAATGATAAATACCCATAACCACAAGAACATATTTCCTTGAAGTCTGTGTGCATACTGATGTGGGTAACAGGGCTGCTCCATACTTTCCAAAAGTTCATTACAACGGTTTCCAGTGGCTTCCAGATTTTTTCTTCTCTGTCTCACTGCACAGTATGCACTGCATGGGGCATCAAGCATGAAAAATATGCAGCCTAAACTGAATAACCTTATTTCTGCTGATTTCATGTGATCAGGAGATGCCACACTTCCAATTCAGGAGTAAATGAGAGAGTCTGTTTTTCTTTGTAAGTGTATTGTGAGCTTTATTGTTTAATATTAAAGCTGCGTTGGGAAAAGTGGCCCATAAATGGCTAATAAAAGCAGCGTTTACAGCTTGTAAAGTGCATCAGGACTTTACCCTGGTTTGCCTAGGGAGATTTATATTTGTGTTCACTGTCTGGGGTTTAAGAACTTCCCGTCTTTTTTCTTTTTGGACCCATTAAAAATGATGGTGTGGATAAACATCTTTCCTGATTAACTCTGTTGGACTATGCCAGGAGGAGGAAGAAGAGCTCACCAGCTCTGCTCCTTCCTTAGCACCGGGGGTAAGGATTGCAGTGCAGTTAAGGGAGGCACTGCACAGGGCTTGCTGCTGGTTGTGGCATTGCAGAGCATACTCTGCAGCAGTACTGTCCCCACGCTGCTGCATGGCATGGGTAACTCGGTGATCACCTACCTGGGAAGCCCTGAGAGTAAAATGAACAGCTCATTGTACTCCTGTGAGCATAGGCAGCAGAAATACCAGCTTTATCCATGGATCTTCCCATTGCCTCCACCTCCCTCAATTCTGTCTCTAGTGACTTCACTGATGTTACGCAGATTTTTTTGCCTTTTCTCTACTTGTTTTTTTCCTCTTTGAAGGAGTTAAGGGAAAAAGGCTGAGCCTGCAGTCTGCTTTTTATCTGGTGATAATACTGGAGCTGCAGTTACCTGTTTCAATCACCTTCTGTAACTGTGGACAACTCTAACTGGAAAACTAGGTAAAAACATGGGTCATTTCTACTGACCAATGGTACCTGTGAAATATTACTCTAGATTTCCTTCTCACCTCAAAGAAAAGGGTTAAGCATGTAGGTAGCTTAGGTCTTGGGTCTAGCAGTTCAAACTTCTGAGGACAAACCTGGCTCAAGTTTGGAGTTCAAGGATTTGTGAAACAGATCTGGTCAGGAGTTCTCCTAAGAGGTCCTCCAGATGTAGGAAATACAAGCAATATTTACTGCAGTACAAGTGACTGGCTGACAAGCTATTCTCAAGATATGTGGAGATAAACAGCTTTTCTATCTGCCAAAAAACCCTCACATGAAGTTATTCAGTGATTGGAAGCAGAAACTAAACACATCCAAGTCCCTGAAATTGCTTGCCTATTAGAAAGTGGGTTCCCTGTCAGAGATAATGATGACTGTCCCTGCTCCCAAACACGCACACACACGCACACTTGAAGTCAGCCTGAAGCTGGGGGGAAAGTTCATAGCTGAGGATCTTTGGTGTGTTTTCACACAGGACCTTACAGACTCTTGTGACCATCAAAATCCTTCAATGTAAAATTCTCGAGCTCTTGTGCACTGTGACTTGGGGCTTTGATGGAAGTTTTGACTGCTCTGGACATTTGCAGCTTTTAATTTCTCTGTTCTTGGTCTCTGATAAAGACCTGTAGGACACTCATTGTAAATGAAGCGATGGGGAAGGAATTGCCCTTGCAGATACTTTTGTAGCAGGAGAGTTTTTGAATTAAACGTTGGGGTGTGATGTTATACCCCGGATTGCTACCAAGCCTATTATATTTAGCAGCATGTAAAGCTGTCATATAGTGATATACTTGAAACTAATGCATGCTTTTTAATTACAAAATCTGCCTTAAGGTTTCTGTTTCTTTCTTTGCATCTCTGAGACGTCCGTAAAGCTTTGCAGGTCCAAGCACACAGCCTAAGCACATATGCTGCTAGCTCATAAGAGGTGACCCTGTCCACTGTCTTTGCCCTCATAACAGTTCATTATTTTGTCCAGCATTTTTGAGCCAGAGTAAGTGAGATTTATAGGTTGCCTGGGGATAATCATTTCAAGAAGAAAGATCAATGATATGCAAGTCAGTGGAAAGAGCAGCAAGTTCCAATAGCTGCCTTGTTAGAAGGCATCAAACATCTTCATAAACTATTTAAAGGTAGAAATGATCATTAACCTTTGCTGTAGCCAATTACATTCAGACGGTCAATGCCATTTAACACAAGTCAGGGTGACACCCAGTTAGGAACATGGGTATGTTAATGTTTTGAAGTCATTTTCACACTGGACCTGTCTTGGAGGAGAGGCGTTGGACAAGCAAGTTGAACAAAACAACAGCTCCTTGCTCATGTCAAATGAGCTCTCTGGCCTTGTTTGGAATTGAATTGCAGTTGTTTTGCTTTACATCCACCTCAAACAAACAGCCATGGATTCTATTTCTACCTCCTTTAGTTAATTATTACTATTTTTAATATGGTGTGAAAGCATTTCATTTTGCCTACGGGACAAATCATGACCCAGATTCTTCCTCGCAGAGATGGGAGAAGAGCAGCTTGTTCAGGCTGGGCTTGTTTCTTTGAAACCACCTTCAGGAGCTAATGTCACCGGCCCTGTTTGAGACATTTGCAGCTCTATGACAATACATCCCTCGACTGCTTTTGCTTTAAACGGTTGTAGCGCTTGCTGCTGCATTTTGAGTATGATCTGTTGTTGACAATCTCAATCCCTCCTCTTCTCCTCCCGGCCTCTCTGATGCTGAATCAATGACATTTTTCCTAAGCTGCCTACATTTGGTGTTTTACTGCCGACTGCATGTGGCCCTCTCATTTTAATTACTTCTGCTGTGTCTAGCACTATATGCTCTATAATGTTTCAGAGACTGCTTGCAATTAAAATAAAAAATAAGTAATACATTACAGGTTACAACCCAGTCAATCTCCGTGTATTGTAATTCACGCAGCTTTATAGGCCGAGCTTTCCAAGTGGCTTATAGCCCACATAATAATAACGAAACCCTGAGACACAGAGGAAAGGCGAGGGAGGAATATTGCCTTTCTAGGTTCCTGAAAGGCATCATTTCCTGATGGTTGCTTTATTTTTCCAATTCCTTTGCTCTTGAAAGAAAATGTCAACATGCTTAACTTTTCGTCTTCTGGTTTCCAGGGGACTAAATGTAATCAGTCTCCTTGTTGAGGAAGGGCTGTGGTTGCACCGAGCAATCTCAACTGCTGTTTGGGGCACTTCAGCACATTTTAGGCATTATAAAGTTTTGTAACCGTTTTAATGGGCTTTGGACCAGATCGGGAGGGACTAATTAGATACAGTTTTGAGTATTCTGGCTTTGGATCAACAAAACACTTAAGCATGTGCTTAATTTTAAGCACTGCAATAGTTCTGCCCACAAAAAACAGGGACAAAATGTCGTCCAGCCATCCTGCTGAGTAATCCTAACAATTATTTCTCGTTCTTGGTTTTTCTCAATCCTTCTTTCCCCCACAAACTCTTTTAGGCAGTCTCAAAGAGAGAACACAGAAAAGCTAAAATGGAACAGCTCATGCAGGGAAGCACAAGCAACATGGGGAATTTTTGTTTAGAAATCCAAGCAGCGGATTTCTGCTATTATAAATACTGGCTGAATTCACTTGTGACAATATACAACATTTAATTTACATGTAAAGTGACAAATTAAAATCTGAAATTCCCCGTTTTGTTCTCTGAGTGGAATATAACACGACAAGCTTTGAAAAATGCCTCGGCTCTGCCCCAGTGGCACCACAAGTCTGGTTGTGCTGCAGCCTTCACGTTTACCCTGAATGTGATGGAGCTTTTAGCAGCACATGGAAACAACTCGACCCAAATACTCAAAGGTGTCTGAGTGCCTAAATCTCATTTCAGTTAGGTGCTTGTAACCATCTAGTCCCTAGATCCTGGGAACTGGGCTGAAATACAGCCACTCTTTGCATGAAGATGAGAAAAGTGACTTCTATCAGTAAGGGAAAGAAATATTTGTCATTCCCATATGGTGTAATGCTGTATGAGTGGCTGCATTTAGTTTAGGCTAAAAGTCAAGCAGGACCGATCCGCGGCAGTGGCCGGTTGTTCAAAGGAAGAGCGCACAAACAGCATGTGTGCAGAGCAACCCTTCCCACCTTCACCCTCCCAGCTTGCGGGCAGGAGGGATTCGAGCACATCCTGAACTGGAGGTTGTTTCTGCATCTTCACGTTTGTGTCCCTGAGAGGGCTGCTTTTGTAAAGCTGATCCATACCTTTCATCATCCTTGCAGCCTTTCTTGGTGTCTTTTCCAGTTCCATTATCTCTTTTTTTTAATTGGGAAGGTCATAGTGGCACAGGGTATTCAAGACAGACGTGAGCGGTAGCATCTGAATTTTGTGGTAGCTGAAGGAAAGAGATATGTTTCTCTGTTCAGTAAAGAAACTCACATAAGAAACTGAGCAACTCATCTCTGCATCTGGTGTGCTCTGTGTTGGTACATCACTGGTATGGACATCTCACAGTGGGTTGTAGAAGTTTCCCTGGTCCACTGACTGTTTGGTCCAGGCTTTTGGTTCATTGCCACCCTTACTACTAACCCCTTGATTATTGCAACCTCAGGAATCCTCTCGTGCTGCAGTTGAAAAATAGCCAAAACATGGGTAATGCTTACACCTGCACTGGGCCCACTTTTTACGCTCAAATCATCTCTCTTTTCTGCTTGCTTGTTTTACAGTCTGCTATGTGGAGGCACATGAGAATACCCCATCATTGCTGTAGCAGTTCAGTTTTGACTATGGCAAGTTCAGGGCATGGATAGGTGCCATTGTTCATTTGTTATAGTGGCAAACAGCATCAGCCCAGCTGACACTTGCATCCGTGAGCGCTTTCCTCTGTAGGAATTCACAAAGCAATTGCTTAATCTTTTCTGACACTCTTTTGGTGTTTAAACAAAAAACTACTGGCTTATTCCCATTCCCAGACACTGTGATGTAGAGACCTGAAGAATTAAAGTGTTGATGAACTCCTTTGTTTTAAATTATTGCAGTAGAACATAACAGAGAGTAGTTTTAACTAGGCTAAATGAAACCTAAGTTTTCTGAGTGATACTGATGTCTTTTTTTAAAGAGACATTGATAGCAGCTGCTTGCTGCCCTCCAAGGCAAGCCAGACCGAACTGCTCACAACAGCAGAAAACACAAGTGCGCTCTCTGTTGAACTAAAATCTGTCTTCTGTGGGCTGAGCTCCTTCTCCCAATCCTTGGCCCACTGAATTCAGTAGGAAATCTTCCTGTGATGTGAGATGGGACATCCTGAACATCCCCTGGAGCAGGAAGAGTTGAGAAACCTTAGCACTGCAGTGTTGGGACCGTTGTGGTTCAGATCAATTTGAGAAGAGAAGGGAGACAACCCCTACCATTCCCAAACACAGAGCACAGATGCAATTGCAGGTCTCAGTATACCTGGTTTCCCTGTATTCCTTAAATCAGACTTTTTGAAAAAGCTCAGCAGAAATCATGCTGTATGCCAGGTGTCAGGAGCCATGCAGAGTTATGTTCCAGGCTGAGGATCCCCAGATTCCCCTGCAAACCAGGGAGGCACACGCTCTGCTATCTCTGCCCAGCCCTCTGCTTGGAAATTACTGTTTCTCAGCGTAATAGTGTCGACAAGAGGCAGCTTGATAGCGTGTCCCAGGAGATCAAACCTTTGTCTCTCACTGCAGACTTTAGAGCAAAAGAAGGTGGATAGGAACTGTGCCAGCTAACTGATGACCTTTATGATAAACTGTGTTCACATTCACAGCCCTCAGACTCGGGCTAAGTGAACCAAATGCTCCTCCCTAGGGCCATATGTTGTGCCACACTCCCACTGCAGCCATCTTGAAAAGCAAATATGGTTTTGGTTTGTTTTGTTCTGTTTCATTCCTGCTGATACCAAATGCCAGCACTAGGCACTGGGAGTGCTGCAGGGAGAAGCCAACAGCTAACGCTGAAGGAAGGATTCTGGAGGTAGCACGCTCACAAAAAGATGATTAATAACGTTTTGCAGAAAAAAAAATATCTTCTCTAGCACACAGTGCCCAGCATGGAAGTGATTTTCTAGAGCTGGCAAGGTGGGAAGAGTAGCAGTGGTATAAAGGAGGGTGTTTGAGCTCTCATTCTTCATGCAGGAGTATTTCTTGATTCAGTAACAGAGAGCAATGTAGAGGTTGCTTCCCAATATAATGGCGCGTGATACAGTGTGGGGAAGGGATAGCGTTTCAGAAAGTGCACCTCGCTGCTAGCAGCAAGAGGGGGAATCACTGCAGGCCACTAAAGACATGGGGCTGTGCAAAGTGGATTAGGACCAGCATGGCTCAGAGACAGGCTGCAAACAGCACAGAGTCCGCCTGGACTTTCTGTAGTGCTGCTCCTGCCAGAGTCAGCGGTAAAACACCCATCGATTGCAGGTGGGAGGGAGTCAGACAGATACCGAGACCTTTTGAAAACCCCATCAATTCTCTCAGGACTCTTCTAGCATTGCTTTGTCAAAGGTTTCTATTTGCTTCCCGTTTCTCTTTGTGCTACCGTAAGCAGTCCTGGTGGGGCAGGTCTTTCAACAAACCCTGCAGTCTGTGCTGCAGCTTTTCAGAAGGAGCCCATGGGCTGTAGGCATCTCATGAGCCTTTTTCACCCCCGACCTTCCTCTGCTCTCTACTCAGCCCTTCATTCCCTGTCCTCCCCAGGGCTTTCCCTGCTCCCACAACAATGCAGGGAGCCATGAGCTGGCAAAGTCATGGCAGGGACATCGACCGTACACACATGGGTACACATCCACGGAACACACAACGCCCTGTTCTCATCCGTCTCAAAAGTACAAGGGTTACACACTGGGACACCCCCCTCAGCAGCACCATTGGTTTCTGATCTGAGGAAGGGGAGATGATATTTCTGTATGAGAAACACAAAGGAAAGATGTTAGAAACAACCACAAAACCTGAAAGCTGCCACCACCCAAAAGAACAAGATCCTCAAGCCTAGAGTGGTTTACCTGGCTGTTCCAGGCTCTCTTCAGGCTGAGCACTCATTGCACTGACTCACTGCCACGGACCCAGCAAAGCTCCCACACACAGTGATTAATTAACACTCATGGTGCCTACTCAATGCCGAGACGTCCAAAGCTCCTGAAAGAAGGGTATTTCAATGGCGATATCCATTTATAAACATCATATGGAGGTGAGGAGCACCCCCTTGCAGCAGAGCTGGAGGGAGGCTTCCCGGTAGGGCAGCCCACAGGCGCCAGGCTTTGCAGAGGGAGGAGAGGCAGCAGCCAAGCCAGCAGCGAGCTGCGGGGCTGAGTCTGTTATCCTGCTGGGTGACTATTTTTAAAATCTGAGTTGGTGATTCAGATTAGCGTCCTAGGGCTTTACCTCTGCTGAAGGATTCTCCCCTGCGTGAAAAAGGAGCCTGGGTTTTCTCTGCGTTACACAGAATTGCCTGCCTTGTAGAGCAAGGATGTGTTTGTTTAAGAAGGAAGTTGGTGTCCTGGAAGGGAGAGGTTAAGTGAGGAAGGTGCGTAGGTAAAAAAGAGCAAGTGGTACCCACAACACTGCCGATGAACCTGTGTAATACCTACTTTTTCAGCCTTTGTTCAAAGAGAATGATTATCCAGCACACCCTTTATTTTTCAGGCAAGATGGGGGGCCTGGATTCAACCTCACAACAGCTCCTCTGCACTGGGGGTTACAGAAGCGCTCAAGGGAAACTGCGGTATGTTAAAGCAGTTCCCCAGGCTGCTGAAAACCTGCCGGGCTCTGCAGGGTCCTGATGCGTCCCCAGAGGGGCTGCGAGGTGCAGCGCAGGGTCTCGTTCCTGGCCTGGCTGTAGCACAAACCACAGGGGTTCCTGGTGGTCTCCACGCACTTCGGCAGCACTGCCTGGCAGCAGACCCACTTGAATTAGCTATTATTGAAACCACTGCTGTATTGGTACAAGGTATTATTAGCCTACAGAAGCCTTGTTGCAGTGCGTATGTAGATGATACAAAACGCTGGGATAAAGCTGTGTTAATCAGGGATATTCAGAGAGCTAACACATCCCTCCTAGCGCGGGCGGTGATGTTGGATGTGTTACCCTCTGAGGTTCATAGAATAGCAGCAGTAGCAACGTGCTGTTCCTGCTTTGCTGAAAGGCTGTGGATTTAATTTCTGCTGTTAAGTAGTGCTATTTGCAAACCCATGGAGGGTACAGAGCAGATTTCTAGGACATGGGCTTGTATATACTCATCCTTTTCATCCAGTGCTCTTGACCTTGGGGTATAATGTATTCTTGTGTACCTTTGTACAGTACCCTTTCCTAGACAAGTGAGGCGAGAAGATGAGCCAAAGGTTGTGGTACTGATCTGGATTTGGGAGACACAGGTTTAATTCCCTATCCTTATGCAGACTTCTTGTGACAAAATCTCGCATAATAAAAACTTTCAGGAAGTGAGGTTCAGCAAGAATGACACAGAAACTGCAAAAAAAAGCATTTGCAAAAGGTACAAAACATCCTAAGGCACTTGGCTGTTGAACTTCAAGTGTCATGCCTTGCCTAGAGGTCTGCAGAGCTTGTGTGTGTGTGTGTACGCTTGGCTTTCTGGTCTATTCAGCTGCAAACAGTCTGAATAATGAAGCTGGACGTTTTTGGCTGCATGGATCAAATAGCGACGGTTGCAACTGCAAATTAATAAAAGAGGGGGAAAGTAAGAACATAAAAGGCTGTTTTTCAAGCACTGGCTGCCAGAATCTCTTCACAGGGCAAAGGTGGGTCAGGCAGGGCAGCGGCGGGGTCAGGATGAATCCTCCCGGGGTGTCTCTGTTCCTGTCCTGTTACGGAAAAGTTCATACGACGGCTGCGCCCAGGGAATGGTGGGAACCCTGAGCACATACGTCATGACGATCCATTTATTTATTTATTTCCCCAAACTCCACAGGCACTTTAAAAGAATTTCCTAACATGGCTGTAATAATTTCTACAGGCAGCCAGCTCTAACTTAATTTTCAAGGGTGATCTCCGCTTCAGAGGCGCAGAAGGATTATTTTAAAATGGCATATGCAGGTGGCAGAATGAATGCATTTGTTGCAAGTCCAGTGCAGAAGCTGGCACAGCCGGGGTGGACTGGACTCTTCTTGGTTATCCCTGAGGAGGAACAAAGGGCTGAGAGAGTCAAAGAGACAGAAGTTAATATTTGGAAGAGCAACATTTCTTTCCACAGCAGAGATCACCCACTCCAGTTTTTCGGGTCTGTGCTCTCTAGAGAAGAGGATAGGCAGGACAGGGCAGGAGCATCCTTCAAATATCACTAGTTTCAATGAAAAGTATTTGCTTTCTTCATTGCCGAGGGTCCATCCAACCCTGGCCGCCATACCAACACATGTGTATGATCAGATCCAGCCACAGGAGGGGGACAAAGATGCACTTGGTGAGAAAGTTTTATCATGTAAGAGATTTAATTTAACCTCCAACTCCAAGGCAGTGGGACTTCCCTCCTATAGGTGGAGGATCAGAGTCCATGCTTTTCAGTCCTGTGTGTTTCAGTCTTGCTGTGCTTACACAACAGATCCTTGGGGTAGAGACTATGCTGTCTTGTTTGCAAAGGCCTTCAGGTAATATTGTCAGCACAGGAAACAAGGATGAATAGTAATGCAATAGAAACAACAGAGAGTGGGAAATGGTTTGAGAGGGATGTTTTTACCAGCAGGAGATGTTTGCCTTGCCCTTGGCACCGGCAGGCAGGGAGGGCTCCTGTGTCAGATGGTCTGTCTGAGCCTCCCCACTTCCAGCTCCGTGTGAGCTGCGGCTGCCCCTGCCCCTAAGCCTGGGCAGGACGCTGGGGGAGCAGTGCTATGGCTGGTCCATCTCCACCAAATCTCACCAGCACTGGCCAGTCTGGGGCGATGCCTACACCAGCCCACCTGTACAACCAAGGTTCTCAGAGGGAGACAGTGAACATTGCCCGGTCTGTGACACGTTAGTTGAAAGATGCCCGTGACGTACATGATGTACGCCCTTGCCCCATGGATATCCAGCGGTCACGGCGTTGCTGGCTGAAGCGAAGGCAGCCTCTTGCAGGGCTGCAGCCAGAGCAGCAGGCAGCTGAGGCTGGAGACGGAGCTAGCTTAGCAGTAGGGAGAGCAGGTGGCCGAGCAGCAGGGAGGAAGACTTGCCAACCACACACATCACTAGGATCCTGAAAGGAAACAATTTGTTTAACTACTTTGCCAAATAATATCTATATTATGAATGCACCAAACATTGCTTATTCCTCCTCGCTGGAGGTTTCTTGCTTCCAGGATGAACATGTTTTTTCCTCCAGTTTATAGCTAGGGAAAGATTGGGAAGACCTGCTGAAGCCCCAGTAGCTGCTTTGCCAGGAGCAAGCAGATCTTCACTGCGAGTGTCAGTCAGTGAAGGTGGAGGATGGGTTTGTGCTCCTGTAAATCACCCCAGCTTTCCTTGAGGCAGTTTGCCCAGTGTGTCCATGACCCTTTGTTCATCTCCTCTCAGCTTTGGGTTTGTACCTGTTTGTCCCCGTTTTGGGGAGCTCCAGGGTGCATGGCAAACACCTGGGGAAGTGCTGCTTCCCAGCTGGTCCCTGTGGCTACCCCTCGAGCCTCATGTTCTTCTAAAAGGCCTTGAGGATGGATTTTTCAAGTGCTCACAACCCATATCTAAGGCCAACTTTCTAAAAGACTGAGTCTAAGTTCAGTTTAGGGTCCTAAATTACCAAAATTCCTGGGTTTTGTCTGGAGCTGTTCATGGTCATGTCCATGCTCAGAACTTTGTATATGATGTTAATGAGCGTGTGCATGTCAGGCCATCTGTTTGAACTGGGGCCTCGGTATGTCAGAGGTAGTGGACACATAGAAAACAGCAGAGGAAGGGTGACAGTAGGTGCGCAAAGGTGTGCAAGTGCTGTAGAGCTGCAGTACTTCGGTATCAAAACCTTGAACTACAGTAACTGAGCATCTGCACTCCAAATCCCATATAAAACTGAAAAGTGAACTGTCCAAAACCAGATAATGTTCAAGCTACAACTGACTTCTCTGATTTTCCCTAAGTGACAGGGTTTAAAAGGAAAATTGATGAGGAGATGGATGTGACATATGACTTACAAGGGCATTAGTGTGACTCTAGAAAAACATTCATAGCAGCATAAGATAAATAAACACAGTGGAAAAGTATTTATGGATCTACACTGACTTAAATGGTCACCAAAACAATTTCCTTTTCTGTCTCCCATAGGAAAAAAATGAAACTAGGAAACATAATAAAAACAGAAACTTCAGCACTCCTCTTGCCTGGTGTTTACAGGCTTTCTGGAGCTTGAAAAACACTGGATGCGCCTGAATATAGACAATGCCAGGCAAATGCACACTTGCTAATCTTTGCAGGAGCTGAGGTGCTTTCCCTGCTCTGTCAAAATGCATTTGGGGCTGGTGGTTTGCAGGTGGGCGGGATGGGAAGGCAAAGAGAAGAGCTGGAGGGTTTGGAAGTGGCGGAACAAGGCAGGCAGCTTCCCCTCTTCTCCCAGTTGCCCTTTCCCATCGTGACTGCGGAGATATTTTCCTCTAGTGCTTCAGCTTCACTTAACTCTCCCTTTGATCAGTGTTTATAGTAATGGAGCTTGGTATATGCTCTAATATCCCTAAATGCTATAAATATATATCTATAAACACTAAACAAAACATTCCCTATATAATAAACAGAGACCAGAACTGTGAATTAAGGCCCCAGACAAGGCAGATGCACAGCAACAATTCTCAAGGACTTTGAAGTTAAAAGCCTTGCTGTGTAAATGTAAGAGCTTTTGTAAGTCAAACTAAAAGTCTCATTAGCGCGAAACTTCCATGATCAGAAACTTGACTAGTTCAGTGCGAATCCCCGAGGACACGAGTATTTAGCACACTTTCTAATTAAAAGAAGAGAATTATGGTACAGCAGTTAAAATATGTTTTATACTTGTCTAGGAAATACTCAGTAGATTGTGTATGCAGAGATATACTGCCAGGGCTCTTTACAAATAGACACAAGCAAACCAAGGTGCAAACAGGCAGAAATGAGTACCTGAGAGTCTCCTATGGTTTCTTCTGTGTGTTGTGAACTTGGGTATGAAAGCAGGATCAAGCCCAATCTTTTTTGGGTGCTGCAGAAAGTCCACCTCTTCTGGACTCCCCTCCAGACCTGAACTGCAAGAAAATGCTGCTCAGACACTGCCAAGGTCCCACACACAGAGTATGCCCACCTTCCTCTTGGGAAATTGTATTTCTTACCTTGTGCGTGGTGTCCAAAGGATCTCTGCCTACTGTAGCTCCTGGCCTGCAGGCAAGGTGCTGGGAACGGCTGGGCTGGGCCAGCTGAAGTCAGTGCATCCCTTCCTGCTGAGCAGAGGCTGCTAAAAATAAGCAGATATTGATAAAACTGTGCACTGGGCTTCAGTAAAACTGACCCACCACAGGAAGCAGTTTAGGCTTCTGGTTTAATGAGTTGATGCTCCTTCTCATACCACTGCTAGTAAACACTAGACCTGGAGCAGGATTCATCCTGTGTACAGCAAGGTGTTAGGAAATGGCTGTGTGTTTGTGGAAGTCAAGATCTGTCCAGTTCTGGGACATCTGTTATCTTCTGGTAAGTGTGTGTTAATCAGAGGTAGGAGGACATTTCTGAAGAAGAAATAACTGAAAATTTAATAGAATAATTTCTTTATTGGGGGGCAGTGAGAGGGAGGAATAAATTAAAACCATAGTCCATTTCAATATTTATTCTAATAATTCAGGTCTCTTAAAAACTGCTTTTGTTTCAAATTTCCTGCAGTTTTTGCAAGCTGAGAAGAGGGTGAGAACTTCAACTAAAAAGGAATATTTTACATCCAAAATGCCATGGATTTTTTTTAAAAATGGATTTAAAAAAATATTTGTGCAACATAAAAACCTCATCATTTCAATTTATTACCAAATGAAAACCCGTCCCTGTTTTCACATGTGCCAGCAAACTGAGACGTCATTTATTGCATGGTTCTGGTGTCAGGACTGGTGACCTGGCTAAATTCCTGTTTGAGAGCTCACCTGAATTCAAAAGCAAAACTCCTGATGAGTTCACTAGGCTAAATATTCTGCTTTTTTAAGTTAAATATTCTGCTTTTTGACACTGTTTGCTGTTTCCTTTGGGCATGACGGTCTCTCTCTTTCTGCCCTAAGCTATTTTATACTCTTTTCCTGGCTTCTTAGTACTTGCTGCACCCTGCTTGAGACCAGCCTGCGTGGGTGGGTGGTGAACCCATAGGTAGATGTAGGCTTTTGTCAAAATAGGAATCTCAAAATCTGGGTGGGGAACCTGTTTGTCTCCCCTTGGTAGTGTACAAGGGAGATGTACTCACTTAGGTACTAGTACATAAACCTGATGTTCTGAAGTGCTGCTCTGACTTACTGTTCATACTGCTAGGAGATGCCACAATAACCACCTATGTAAAGGACCAGAGTTACAAAGGGCCTCTTTATAGCCCTTGAAAACTGAATGCTCATTAATGCAGCTATATGGAAGCAGGGCTGTCAGGAAAATCAAGTACAATTTCGGGTTTGGGGATGAATTGAAAAGCCTATGGTTAATGTAAATGTGTTTCGAGAATGCTTTGTGTTCAGAGCCAAGTCTTCAAGTCCTCCCTTCCTCGGGCAAAGACTCGCTGGCTCCAGCCGCAGCTGAGCCTGTATCTTTGCTCAGTCAAACCATGAGAGATAAGTCAACTGCAACTTAAATAAGTTTTGCAGGTACACAGCCTTGAGTGGATTGTCAGTACACCCAGGATTACAAATGTTCATGCTTGCTTCATTTTCCATATGCTAATATAGCACTTATTTTTGAAATCAAGGGGGTAAATATTTCATTAACCCTTAAATACAGAATATCACACTCATTTGAGACATGGTGTTTTCAGGAAAAATTTATCCAAAGCACTGAGTATGAATAGGAAATGGGGAGGGTGGGCAGAGACAAAACTTCAGTATCTAGAAAACAAATGAGTTCAGGTGGCTTTAGTTGAAAGGACTAATTAAAAAGTGGAAAAGCAGGTGAAGCCTAGGATATAGGAGTGTGAGCTGGGGGTGCTCTTTGAATGAAAGGCTGGCTGGGCACTGGGGGCTCACTGCCGTCCCAACTCAGCTGCCTCTGCAGCCTCGTGAGAGCCTCAGATGCCTTGTCCGAGCTCCTGTATTGCTCTGTACAGAATAATCAGGCCAAGTAGAATTATGTAAAAGAGGTTTTCATTATTCTTTTAGTGATAGCAGTATTATTATTTTAATGAGCAGTTTATTCATTATTATTACTGCTCTGTTTTATTAGCCTATGCTACCATTTGTTTAAGGAACTGTCTTGTGAGCTGTAAGAGAGAATTGAATTACGCTAAATCCGACTGACTTCAGTTCGCACTGGTGGGAGTCAAAAAATAATTGACTGGTTTTATGATCATGGTGAAATTTGCACAAATATTGCTTTTTGAAAACGTAGAAGCTGCCAACATGTATGAAAGGTGTTTCTGTAGCGTATTCCCCTTGAATGTGGCGGAAAAGAGCTTTTTCTGCTATCAGTTTGACTGGGTCTCTTAATGAACAGCTGTTCCTCATTGGCAGCCACCAGATTCTTGTGGATTATTTCTGAAACAGCAAGAGACAGCAGCAATCACTTCTGTTACCCTTGACTAAAGGCTGCCTGTCAAAATGTTTCTTCAGTCTCTTGTAGTGAGGATTAGGGTATTTTTCCCAGCTCATGGGAAGTTAGGTGATTTCAAAGGATTTCCCATCCTGCTTCAGGATTCCTCCTAAAAGTCTGATTTGTGAATTCTATGAATGAAGAAAAGAAATCTCTTTCAGATCAGGTCAACAGAAACCTTTCCTTCAGGTGAGCCAAAATGCTTTTCTTACCTTTGACATCCTTTAAACTGCTGCTTTTTTTGGTGTAAAGTGAAGACAAAATTTTAAAAAAGCTATTTCAAAACACAAAGTTAAAAGTCTAAAAGTTTCATTTTGAGAATGTGGAATTATGATGCTTCCACAACTTTGAAACTCTTTGTGGCATATTAAGTGAAATATTTATCCGAGTAGACCTTTCTAGGGCTAGTTTTGCACGAATGACAGACTACAAGCAGGTTTAATTTAAAACTTTTTTTTTTTATGGTAGCAAAGAAAAGCAGTGCTATTTTGGGAAGTTCCCCTCTGTGAGAGCTGCTGCTGCTGAAATCAGTAGCTTCTGATGTCTGCCATGTGGCAGTACTTTTAATACAGGTAACCCTGAGTCAAGGTTGGAGACTGATGTCCCATTTAGTTTCTCACCAGTGAACTGTTACGACTTGCCATTTCCTTCTTCCACTCTGGATGTTCTTAGTCCAGGTTAGTAACTGCAATGAGAAGGAAGGAGGAAAACAGACTCCACAAGGCTGGGTGAAATATAAACACAAGAGTCACCCCTTTGCTTCAGGCTCACGTGGTAGGTAGGGAGGAAGGCAAGCACGCACCTGGATCAAACCAGAACGTGCCCAAAGCTTTCCAGACATTTCTTGGAGTAAATAATGACAGATTTTAGCAGTGTTTCCGTCTCTTCTATCTGATGCTGAGGAAGGTGCTTACACCATACCTGTTTGGTGCTGTCAGGGGTTTATCAGCTGGTATCCCCCCCACCCTGGGTAATACCCTAGTATTAGTAAACATCAGTGCTGTCTGGGAAGCTGAGGCTCCTGTTACAGGTTACATCTGTTCTTCATGTGGTCCCTTCCAAGCTCCTGAATGCCTTCAGCAGCTGGGATCATCTTCAGCCTCCTCCCAAAATCTCTTTCTGCTTTACTTTTCCCCAGTATACTCTACATCTGGCTAAGACAGTTTTCTTTTCACTAGCATTTTCACAATATGTATGAAAACTCCAACATAATTAAATAAACTGGTGCTGAAACCCCCCAAAGAACAATTATCTTTTCTGTGAAATACTCCCGGCAGAAATCTTGGAAAACTTACATGTAATTAGTACATCGAGCCCCGCTGCAGCATTAAATACAATGCATTAGGGCTCGTAACACCGACTTCTCCGGGATTCCAGTTGACCCACAGTAGTGAATTTGTGAGCAATGTGCAGACTGGCTGGTTTTATAGATTTATACACTGTTAGTCTAATGATTTTCAAAACTATTTAAAGTTTATGCTACCCCAGTCTCCATTACGCTTGCTAGGCTGGTCTCCTCCTTATCCAGTATGCCTCACCCTTTAAATGGCTTTTCTCTGCCATCTGTATTATCAGGGAGAAAGAATGGTTTTGGAGGTTAGAGCACCAGACCAAAACTTAGCAGAATTGGATTAATTGCATGGCTGAGCTATAGACTTCCAGTGGATGAATCACTTAGGGCCAGATCTTGAAAGGTATCTGCTCCCCAAAATGCAGACAGGGTTATTCCAAAATACTTGCACATCCAACCCTCATTGATTGCAGTTGTCTTAGCTGCCTGAATACATCGAAAGTTGTCTGACAAGATAGGGGTCTGACCCAAGATGCGATGAAGTCAACAGGAAGATGAAAGAAAACCAGTAGCTTTGTATTAGGTGCTTATTGAACAGGGAGCCATCTTATTTGTAAGCAAGGCTCAGGTGCAAACTCAGAAGCACTGCTTTAAAGCCTGGCAGTATTAATGATGGAGGATGCTGAGCTGACAGCAATCTTGCACTTCCTAAAGGGAAAGATTTGCCAAGAGGGATCATAGCCCTAGAAGTTGTTAGTTCTTCTAACAGCAGGTTGAGTTGTCTTTTGTTTTTCCAAATGCGTATATACATGCCTTCGCACTGAAGAAAAATGGCCTAGAGGAATAATGCTATAGCTCTGATTCAGATCGGCTAATACACCAAGTTACCAGGAGGATGTCTCCTGGAAAAAAAAACCTAATATCCTGATAGAAAGGGAGGTTTCATACTTAGATATTTGGAGTCCTTTTTATCATAAAAGAGGAAGAACAAGCCATGCGTGACAGATATTAGGCATGTTACTTAATTCACTATTGGAAAGTACCCAGGTGCTAGGATGAGAAGGGAGATGTATGAGAACTGATGTAAAACAGAATATTAACACTGGAATGTGAGCACTACTTTATCTTGAAAGCACCCCTAATAAATATTTTCAAAGGTATAAGATGATGTGAATCCACTGGGTATTAAAATCTGGAGGGGGGACTAGTCTGAAAACAGGTTTTGCAAGGAAGATGCTCCTCAGGGACAGCGGCGAGGCTTGGGATGTGCTGCATTCCTTTCCTGCAGGCGAGCTGCCTGGCTGTGAGCAGAGCTCCAGCAGGGCTGGCACAAACCTTCCCCGCTGTCTGCCCCCCTTGTGCTCCCTTCCAGCTTCCCTGCACCACCAAATGATGCAGGTTTGTTTCTTGTAAATAAATCTTGAATGACTCCTTATGGGAGAGCTCTTGGATTTGGTTTGGGCTATCATTGATTACTGCCATTCCTCAGGCATTATCCTATGGGAACAGCAGAGGAAATGGGGATTTGATACTGCAGTTTGTGTAAGGGTTGGTCCTAACCTAGATGGCTTGCCATTGCTAGAACATCCAGCAGGAGCAAAAATGGTGATGTATTCACTGTTGGGATAGGAATTAGAAAACCGTTGCTAGAAAAACGTGTAATGACCTTTTAAAGGGAACACCATGCACTGTTCTATAACGTGATTTTATAATGGAGGGTCTAGGCAGTACAGTGCAGACACAGAGAAGTGGGAGCTCTGAGGAAACCTTGGTGTGGACAGTCTCCACTCCTCAGCACAGGGGCAAGGGCAGAAGCCAGGGCTACCACCACCGCAGGACACTCTGATGAGCCACCTGCAGCTGCTCCAAGCCAGCAAGGCTGAAGAAGAGCAGTGGCAAAGCTATGAGAAAGCTACAGCCAAATCTGGTATGAGCTGTAGCAGAGCACAGACCTGCAGGTAACGTGAGGCTCAAGGGCCACTAGGCCTTCAGCTATGAAAGAAGACACCTACCAGGAGGTATCACAGGAGGGATTTTGTCATTGGAAAGCCTAGAAGAGATGGGGAACACTGCTGGCAGCAAAGTGAGGACTAATTAAAGGACTAATTACAGCACTGAAAAGTGAAGTTAATGACAACAGTTAAACAAAGCCACCTAACAGTATGTAGTAATTTAGTAGTGACATGTACCTTCTCAACCTGCTGACTATGAGGTGACAACATTGCAGGGCTGTGTTAAAGGAAATACCAAGTCCTACAGGGAAAAACAAATATATTTTCAGTGGTTGAGTATGTCTCTTGTCTTTAACAAAGAGTGACCGCCACCCTGAGACCTCCAGCATCCACCAGTGGACAGCAGATGAGATTACTGTGCTGTGGTTGCCAGGTGCAAGCTGGATGCCAACCCCTGCTACACTTCAGGAGCGATGTGGACAGGCTTTTTGCACCTCAGCAGGATTTCTGAGCGGGAGAGCCCTGGCTAAGCCTCCACATGAGCAGCTGAATTGTCTCCTGGGCTCTCTTTGGCCCTCTGATGTGTGAACACAGAGCAACAGTGAGGATCCAGCTCTTCTAACCTGTTAAAGTTGTGGATGAAAATGCACATCGCTGCCCTTGAAGAAGTGGAATCAGAGGAGTCTATGATAGGGGAACTCAGCATGGATGAAAGAAGAATGTGAAGGACTTTGAACATGTAAGAGAATGTGAACGGGGGTGATCCCAGAAGAGAAATTCTTCGGGGAATTAGAAGGAAAATAGATGTTAGGGAGGTAGGATTAAAACTGTTTGAAGTCAGAGGGGGGAAGCTGGATCTTAGTTTTGATCATGAAAAGGCCGAGAGGAGGGTGAGTAATCTGAAATCAAAGTACGGAAGGAAATCAAACCTGAACATTAAACAACCTGCAAATCTCTCCGTTGAAGAGATGAGATCCAAGGACCCAATAAAGCGAGGTGAGGGGTTTTCTTAGATCCTTGCAGAGGGACAGCCTCCACCTGGAGAAGGGTCCAAAATTCCCCCTGGTCTGACAGAGAGGGGGAGAGAGAGAGAATGCTTGCTGTTGCCAAGAAAGTCTCACTAAGTACAGGCCTTGGAGGAAGGACCAGCAGGTTAGCACCCATATCCCCACCAGAGCAAAAGGGAGTTGTGCAGTAAATGGGGCTTTTTTTTTTTTTTTTTTGCTTTTAATTTCCTAGTAGGAATAATGTTTTCACTCCTCTAAGTGCCCAGTTCTGGCACTGTCCAAATGGCTGAACTTTTTCTGTCTCTGCTGAAGCCCTCAGATGATGCCCCTGAGTAGGGCTGGCTGTGAGCCAGAGGAAAAATCACGGCTTCTGCAGCAAGAGCCCTATTTAAGCTGCTGCTGAGCTGTGCATGTACGTGTGTGCATGCGTGTGTGAAGTGTCCTGCCAAGTTGATGGGCTGGAGCTTCAGAATTAACAATGTTGACTCAGGCCTGAAGACTTTAAAAGAATTTATATCAACAGATTTTAAAGATCTTAAAATATACAGCTTGAGTAGCCTTAGGTTTCTCAGGCAGCTGCCAAATCAAACTGAATAATAAAATAATACTGAATAATAAAGTGATCACACAGTGTAAGATCAAGACAGGGCCGAGTTAGAGGCACCTCCAGTAATTACTGGATTGGGAGCAGCCTCCTGACAAGCCTTGAGTTTCTGCTGACGTGCTGAGAACCAAAAACAACAACATTTCCCCAAAAGAAAACAGCTCTTCCCTCGCCTCCCAGCTTACTCCCTTTTGCTCTTTACTGTCAGCAAGACCTGGGTAGGAGAGGTGCCAGTCAGGGCAGATGAGCCCAGGATGAGATGTTGCTGGTCCAGAGCCATAGTGGCAGGGAGGAGAAGAGCTGGGAGCGACCCAGGGCCATATGGAGCCTGCAGGAAGGGGGATGCCAAAGGAGGACCAGGTCCCAAAGAGGATGGTGCTGATGGAGACATGAACCTGGCACCAAAAAGCACCGATCCCTGCTTTTAGGCTGCAGCCCACACCTAGGAGGTCTGTGTCCTCTTGCCCTCTCCCCAAGGGCTGCCAGTGAAAGTCTTATTGATGCCCACGTCCCCTGTAGCAGCCCAACCTGAGCCCAGCAACAGATGGCTACCTGTGCCCATGCTGCCCCAGCTTTTCCCATCCACTTTGCATGGAACCAGATCACCTTCCATCCTTTCTCCACTTTTTATTACTAGTTTTGCTTAAAAGCCAGCAAAAATCAATATTAAAAGCCTAGTGAGGGGTTTTTAAAAAAAAAATTAAATTGCCTTGAGATGCTTTTTCGTCATGATTTGTATTGCAATAATGCTACAAAGCCCTAAAAGGCCCAAATAGGAAACTTCAGTTTCCTTTAAAGCTACGTGTGTTTTGTTTGGGGGCCTAGAGGTTTCTGATGAAAAGATTTCATTTTTTTGATAAAAACATTCTGGCAAAAATGAAGCTATTGAGAAAGAGGAACCAATTTTTATTCCTTTTTGGTGACATTTTTCATGAGATAAAATGTAATTCCTGAGAAGCTCTAACTCTGGTCCTTTTTCATTCTTAAAATGTTTCTTTCTCTCTAGGCTCTTGGCATCTATTTCCCATTGTCCTTTCAGAGTGCCAGGGCAAATATATCTTTCTATTTTGGTATTGTCAAGAGGTAAGGTTTGTAGGGAAAGGTAATATCTTTTCTTAGAGCAACTGATAGAACTGGGAAAAAAAGGGACTTATTTTTGGGCATAGAAGCCCTGTCTGGCTCTTTTGTTTATAAATTACCCTTCTGTTCTCCTGGAGACCTTCCTGTCTCTACACTGAACTCTTAACTCTAGCATATATACTCAAAAAGCACGGTCATCATTTATCTTTACTGCTACTGCAGTCTTCTCGTCACCTCTGCTTTCTTTCCTCCTTCAGCTACTTACTCTTCTCTGTTTTGCAGTCTTCTCAAGTGGCATCTGTAGCTGATATTTTATTACTTGTGTATGCCTTTTTCTAATCCTCCATTATTTGGGGCATATCCTTTGTTATCTGTGTTAGTCTTTTCTATGCCCTGGAGATATTTATCGCTAATTGATTTACATAAATGAGAAGGTAAACATTCATTTCTCTTAGAACACACATTTTACTTGCAGCAGGACAATCCCTAGAGGTTTTATTCTTTCTTTCTTTCTTTCCTTTGTGGTGTTATGCATAGCTGGTTGGAGCTAAAATGGAATAAAGCACACCTCTGGTAAGGTCTGCAGTGCCCTGAGCAGCACATTCAGGGTTTGTGTTGCCGCCTTTGAGACTCACTGACCACACTGGGAGATGTAACAGTTTCCACAGAAGTCGGTGTTAGATGTACCTCCACCTCTCTGCAGGGGAAGTATCCCCTGAAAGCCCTTAAAAGGGACAGACAGACTGACTGAGGCTTGGGGAGGAGGGAGGCAATCGGTTCTGTTCAACGTTTCCATTAACAACCTGGATGATGGAATAGATAGTATGCTTATTAAGTTTACAGATGGCACCAAGCTAGGAGGGACTGCAAATATATTGGACAACAGGATGAGAATTCAAATGAGTTCAACAAATTGCAGAAATGGTTTGGGGGGGGGAAAAGGGAATTAAAGACAAGTGCAAGGCATGAAACTTGGGCTGGAATAATCAATGCATAGAGGATGAGGAAGAGGCAGCGGTTCTGCAGAAAGGGAACTGATGAGTAGAGGAAAGACTGGACCAGAAGTTCAGCAGGTCTCAGTGTCATGTTGGTGGGAAGAAAAGGGAAATATAGGTAGGACATCAAGTAACAGGCTCCTTTTACAGCAAAAGCGATACAGGCTAGGTATTAGAAAGGCTTTTTGATGGCGAGCAGTGTTCAGCACAGGTTGAGGATGCTGAGGAAGAGCATCTCCCAGGGATGAAACATGCAGAGATGATACAGCTGTGGGGCGGGGGATGAAGCAACATCTCCTCAAGATCCTTGAGCCCTGTTGCCTCATGGATGTGCTTCTTGCCTGTGTGCCCCACTTCCACTGCAGAAGACCTGAGGTGTGGAGAGACCAATTGCTCATTTAGGATCACACAGGAGCTGTGCAGAGCCCGCTCTCTCCCCGCAGCCCAGGAGGCAGTGACAGCTCCATGATCTCCCCCTGCTCCTGGCACTCTCTCTGCACTGCTGCCCCGGGCTGTCACCCTAGCCGAGATTTTGCTCTAGGATGTGAGCATCAGTTTGTCTTGGTAAGGTATGGAGCAGTCTGTAGGTAGACCAGGAAAGTAGGGGTTTCTATTTTTTTTTTTTCCTCACTTCACTAGACGTAACAGTTCTGGTAAGAGGAGGATATGAGTTTAACTATGCTGTTGGCCTTGAGGCTTTAGGTATCAAGGAGAGATTATTTCAGAGATCAAACTGAATGCTGATTCGAGGGAGTAGCTCATCCCTTTGGAGTGCTCCAGAAGGAAAAGGGAACATTGTCAGTTCAATCTACTGTGGAATTTATAGTATTAATGATCTGAAGAACGCTTTAGGGATTTCTGTCAGATGTCTATTTTAATTTAAACTCTTGGGTGTTTAACTACCCAAAATATTGAGTTCTAGTCATTATAAAAACTAATAACTGGCTTATTTTGCTGCTAATTCAGAAAGTGAGGTTAATTATCTATAGTGAAGGGATATAGTACTAATCTAAAGTCTACCTGAATAAGACACTGTGGCTAATTGATTCCCCATGAAATGACAAAAGATTCCTTCAGAGGGAAAAGATATTTAGTATTCTGGGCTTTCTTGAAGGTACTCGCTTTTGCTTCTCATGACATGTTTATTTGTTTGGCTTTATCAGCTGTACCTTGTCCTTTTCTTATTGTTATTACTGGTTTATTTTTATGGGGGAAAAAAAAAAAACAAAAAACAAAACCAAAAACATTGGATGATTATGAATTTTCCAGGTGAGAGCCCATCTGCTGCATCCCTTTGATACACAACACACCTTGTATACCAGGTGCTTACAACAATACATTACCCCACTGAAGTCAGTGGGAATTGTTTGATGTCCAATCCACAGACGTGGGATTGCACCTATGAACTTGGCATCCGTGTTTGATCCAGATACATGGGTGTTTCAGCAGAGCTACATGCTTGTGGGTAAGTGCAGTCAGGATTTGGCCCAGCTGACTTTTCCAAAATCACAGAGCACGTTAATCTCAGAGCTGAAATTGCATCCTTGCTCTCTGTCCTGTATTCTCTCTGCTCTGCCATTCCCTTTCTCAAGGGCTCTGAATCTGCCTACTCTCCCACTAGTTTATTTAATAAAAATTACTTTCTAAGCCAACTGCAAGCAGCTAAAAAAATTAATTTAAACTTCCCCTAAAGTGTATTTGTCAATGTCCACTGTTGTAATTCATTATGTTGTATCCTAGCATACCCTGAACATGGCAGTGTCAGAACTCTGATGATGTAGTGCAGTCTCCATGTATAATATATCATGAGAACAGTTTCAACTTGGGTGATATATGAAGCCAGCCTGGGAGGATTTTGAAAATAGACCTAAATTTCAACAATTTTTTGTGTAACTTTGAGCGGTTGAAGGCTTCACCTGAAGCGTTAACTGAATATCTAAATATTTTTTCTGTCGCCAAGCAAGAGTTAGCAATGTCAATTAACCTACTGAGGCTTTGTAGGTTGGCTGACCAAACTGCAAAGCCTATGTGTGCATCACATCTATTTACCTAGCTTATTTTGCAATACTGCCTTGACCTGGTTGTGTTTAAAACAAAATATTAAATGTGATTGGAGTCTAAATTGGAAAACATGCAGTTCAGATGGGCTTGTGAGTGGCGGGATTATGTATATAGGTGTGATGAGCATGGTTGTCTCTTACTGCATGGCATCAAACCCTCCCATCTGAATATTGTACTTCTGAGTTGAAGGCATCAGGCTTTTCCAATAAGAAGTGTTTTGTAAAGAATGCGTCGGGTGCTGTAGCTGGATGCTGAGAGGGCAGGAAAGCAAGAAGGAGCTGAGAACAAAAGCTGGAATGTGTAAACGAAGAGCAGATAAATAGGAGGGCAAAAACAGCAGGAAGAGGGAGGAAGAAGTGGGAAAGAAAAATGGGAACAACCATTGATCTTTGCTTACGGGCAAATAGGTTGTTACCAGGGCAGGTCAGGACTTTCTCTTGAAATTGTTTTTCAGTGCAAACTTCAGAAAAATAAAATAGAAACATGAGCAGATAGCATCTACCTCATCTTCCTCACACTTCACATAAAAATGCAACTCTTCTCCTTTCTCCCCCTCTCCTTCCAAGTTTTCTGTTCTCTTTTGACAAAGAAGCTGCATATTCCAACCAGATCTCTTTTTACAAGAGTTGGGGGCTGACTGAGCTTCTGCGGTGGTGTAAGGTCAGCATGAAGTGGACTTTGTACTGCTGTGCTGTGCCCCATCAATAGGAAGCAATTCCTGCGCTTTCCAAAGTAACTACCTTTGGTTGTCAGGGCTGTGGTAGGGAAAAAATATCGGAGTGTGTGAGGGAGCATTTAAAGTGTTATCTAACAGTAGTAAGCATTTAGTCCAACTCAATGTTTGAACTTAATTACCAGGAAATTGCTATACATTATGAAGATTTAAATCATTTAACAAGCCTTGTGTGAGTCAATGCTTTTTTATTACTGCCTTTTTCATATGCTTTTTATTTGATAGGACAAAAGCAATACTTAGCATAGACTCCCGGCACAGGGATCGCCTCTTGTTTTGCTCAAGTCACAGGACACTTTTCATTAGGAGAAAAATGATGAAGTACTTTGCTCTATTGATCACTAAATCTGGGGGCAAGAAAGTCAGAAGCCACTTTGTAGCCAGCCTGTTTCTGTACAAACTTCAGCAGGATTCAGAGTGGGGAGGATGCTCAGCACCCGAGGAATCAGCCTGGTGTGATAAATCCTGACATGCATTGAAGTTAGCAGCTGCTTGTGATGATTTATATTTTGATGTCATGCTACACCTGCACCTGAAGAAACAGCTGTAAAGAGGAGAGAAAGAGGAAATATTTTACGCTGAAAGAGCAAATCGAACAAAGAGGTAAATGCTGGGCTAGTGCTTGTTCACCCCCTGTCTAAACTGCTCCCCTTACTAGGGCCATGGCTTGATGAAAACGTAAATCTGACTTTAGGACCTTAAATAGCCAGTCCCATAGTGGTGACATGGTGTGTAGCACTCATGCAGCACTGACTCACTCTGCTCATCCAAAAACTGTGAGGAGCTGGAGTACCAGTCAGAGTCTACCTCCCACCATATCCCTTCCCTGGGTTTTTCTCCCTGCTGTCTCCCTGACTCCCAGCCCCTTCTTCCCTGCGCAACGCAGACTGAGGGATCTGCAACGCAAACTGTTGGAGAAGGCTCCAAGGTGGACGAAGCGAGCTCAGCCCTCCTTACTCGGCAGGTGGTGGCACCCCGCAGGAGTGCCTGCCTGCCTGAGCTGCCGGCTGGCGTTTTGATGTGCTGTACATAAACCTGCCCCAGCAGCTCTGCCACAGCTCCGGTGCTTTGCCTGGTTTATGGGTCACCAGATGTTCCTGCCAGAGGGATGCAATGTGTGCACTCCGTAATGGGTTCGGAGCGATCCCTCCACTGAGTAACAACCCTGCACAAATTCTCTGTGTTAAGCACGGATCAAAGGTATAATATATATGTCTCCCTAGGCAGTAAAGTCCTAATTCCACCTTCTGCTGAAATAGCCTAATTTAGTGTATAAGTTTTTCTGTATGACCAACCTCTGTACAGTAAGCTGGGATGTGGACCTATTGAATTTACAGATTTGGTGATGAGGAGCTGTTTTCTTCTTTTGCCCTTGTAATTAGATACTGTCTAAGCACTTGCACTTCGCTGTTTAATGTCTTTTTGGAAGCAGTTTTTATTTTTTTTATTCTTGTGATCCCTAACATTTTCAATATCTTGACGAGTACTCAATCCTTTGACTCCTGCGTGAGATGAACACTTCCGATGCCTCCTGTGGCAGATAGTTCCATGGCTTATGCATCGTGTAAGACTGATTTCCTCAAATCAGTCGTAAATTATCGATTCTCATTGTCATCCATGTGCCCCCAGCAGGTAGCCATTACAATGGTACTGGTTAAATTGGCCCCAGCGCTACAGCCAGTGCAGGTCAGCAAACCCATGGTTGAAGTACCACTGCAACAGAACAAAGAAGAAGCAGAACTGCCTTAGCAATGAATTCATTAAGCATTTGCATTTTCATGGAAATCTGATGCTATTTCATCTAATCAAAGATTGTACTTTTTTTCCCCAAAGTCTTATGTCTCAATCTATAACTGACACACTGTGAAATATCTGAAATCCACTTGAAAGCCCATGGGATCATTGCTGAATTCCACAGCCTTTTAACATATGCAATTACACTAAGATACACAGAAATTACTGTCTTTTTTTCATAGGCTTTTCTTCTAGTTCTGTAGAAGGCATATTTGCACCAAGTGGAGAATTTTAATTCTCACCCATAAGACTGTTCATTTTTGCCAATATATTCTGTGATTGTCTGCAGTTTCACAGGCTATGTATACATCCAATACTGTGACTTAACTGTTTCCAGATTTTCTGGTTTCTTACTTAAAAAAAAGGGTAAAAAATAATATTGTGAAAAATTTATTACAGTTGCTTCTAACTTCTTTAGTTAGGATAAGTCTCCAGAATTTGACTTGTGAAATACATGTGTGTGAGATGCCCTAAGTGCTGGAAATAGCCTTCCCTGTTGAATTCTAGTCTAGTATAGTTTCTGAAGCTCAACATCTGCATTTGCATTTGCAGACAGACCTGGCACTGAGCTTGCTCTTGCTTACCCTGTTGGTCCTCCTTTGTTCTCTGCATCACCTTCATTTATTGGCATATGGGCTGATAATTATGGGGCTGCTCTCTGGCCCATCAGCTTTCAGCTATGTCCCCCAGGTGAAATGAGCCCAAACAAGTTGGGAGAGACTGTTCAAATCTGTTCCACGCAGACTGAGAGGAACGAAAAGGAAAGCCAGCATTCATCATTCAAAAGATAAACATTTGACAGCACAGCTTGACTATGTCAGGAACACTTCTGTTTTAATAGTACGCCTGCAAGCTTTCAAAACAAGTGTTTACCTGTCACAATAAACAGTTATGAGTGAAGTACACAAAACACACTAAACTTGGAGCTGGCAAGCTTCCAGAAATGCCATGTGCAGTTAAACTCTTGAGCTTGTCATTCCATCCAACATAAATCTCTTCAGTTGTCTTCTGTCTTCTTCAGTGTATACTGTGGGACTTTTCTGATTGCCTTGGAGACATCTGTCTCGGATGCATACAAAATCCTGGGAAGTGTAGCAAGTGCCTGGAGTTGACGGGCACATTAAGACCTAACTCTTAAAACAGCTGCACTTAACTCACTAATGGCTCCTGGTGAGACTGGGTGTCTTATTTTGCTCCCCTGAAAACGAATCAGTATCTGCACAAAGTACAAATCTCTGCTTGTAATTTTATTGGCAATTAGGTGCTCTTAGTGGAAGCATGGAGTAGAGCAGATGAGGGCAAAAGGCTTCACTTAGGTGTTGGATCAGACCCCCAAATTCGGATCTTCTGGTGACTTCAGAGGATTGAAGAGTCTGATCTAGTGGCTGGCCTGGCCTGCGTTTGAGTCTGACATGAGAGAAGGTCATAAGTTTGCTTGGCTGGAGTTTTCTTTGACCATGCCAAACAATGAGAATTCCCACTTTTTCGGAGATGTTATTTCACTTTGTAGGACTTCCTGCCAAGTCTAACGCTGTGCAGCATACTGGAAAAATAGCTAAAGTCAATAAATACAGCCCATAAAAATAAAGTCTGGCACAACGTTTGCACAGGAAACAATTACGTCTTGCCTTTTTTTTTTTAAGCCATTTCAATAGCTTAAAGAAAGGCTAGGAGAGCAAGAGGAATTTCCTCCTGTATATACATTTTAATGTGATGTTTCACTTTTTTGTTGTAGAGTGAAGTATAGGTCAGCCTCAGTTTGCCAGGTAGTGTGGTCTGACCAGAATGCACTGGTTAAAATGTCCACCTTCTGCTGGGGGAGCAACAGTTGAAGTGGGAATTAGGAATCTCAGGCCTGGAGTTCCTGGGTTTGGGTTTTGGCTCTTGTACTGTGTAAAACACTTGCAAATCAAGATAATACTGATTGTACAGGAAACGGTTCTCAAGATAGCACAGTCAGTTCTACAGTGCTTTTCAAGTGTGCCTGGGATACGTTTCTTGGGCTTTGGTGAGCCTTTTTTCAGGAAATTCCTGGCCTGTTGTGGAACTGCTGGTCTAAAACAGAGACTCACACCACCATCTCCCATCTGGGCACTCACTTGGGACCTCAGTGCAAGTCGTCACGTCTCCTGACTTCCAGATGAGCACTGTAAGCATCAGACAGTTGGTTTTCTCCCTTGCCCTGTGTGGCTTCACACAATAGCAGGCCTTCTTTCCCTAACGCTAGTCCTTGGGCGCTCTCTTGATTCAAATGAGACACACTCGGGCTGCTGCCGAGCAGACCCTTGCTCTCGCCTCTCCCATAGTCAGTGTGGGTGGCCTTCTCCCTTGACTCCCATGCAACATTTCAAAAGACCTCGTTTTTGTTCCAATGCAGAATGTAAAAGGCTTTCAACATCTCCATTAAAAAACAAAAATTCCAGCGTTTGTGCTTCCCATTTTCCTTCCAAGAGCACAGTGAGAAAAGGGAAGGTCTGCCCTTGTTCAGTCCTGGCAAGTCCAATCTAGAGCTGGGTAAAAATGCATCTAAAAAAAGGACCTTTCTTTCAATAAATGGCCATTTAATGAATAAAAGAGAAACAATTGAAGTCTGCAGTAATAGAACAATTATGTGCTGTTGTGCGTTCCAGCTGGCTACACATTGAACGGTTCTTACAAATTGCCGGAAACACAGCAGCACACGGATCCGATACGTTTCAGGACAGTCATTATTAAGAAGAAATACCATGTGTCAATCTGCCGCAGCCCTCTGAGGGCATTATCCTCCTAAAATCCCTTAATTACTGCTCTGGGGCTCACGTGCGTGCCTGGCCCACAGTGTGTGCGAGAGGGAGAGTGCTGGAAGCAGTAACCCCGGTGTGATGTTCATTAACTTTCTCAGTCTCTGCTCTTTCCTCTGCTGAGCAGCAGAGGGAAGAAAGCTGGTTAGGGAGGCTGGAAAGAGGCAAAGAAGAGACCCAGGTTGAGAAGGTCTGAATAGCTATGGTGGAACAGGTAGGGAAATCAGGGTAGCAAAAGTGCAGATCTGAGGTAGGAGGGGAAACGTGGACACACAGAAAGGAGAAAAAAAAAAATGCAAGGAAGACAAAATATCCAGTGGATGCTGGGCCTGTGAGCCCCACATGCTTGCTTCTCACACATGTTTCTTTGATGTTTACTTATATTGGTATTCAGATGGCAACGAGGAAGACGAAAACGGCACTGGAAGGCAGCTCTGTGTGTGCAGACCACACCAGTTAACAAAGCAAATCACCTGCCAGTGTCATCAGTCAGAGGTTTGGGGTCAGGGTTGGCCCCTTTGGAGCCTCCAACCAAAGGGTCTCTGGATCAGAATTGCACCCGCGATGTGTAGTGCTGCCCTACAATGGCATAACGCCGAGTAGGTTGCTAAATCACTGCCAATCTGCTTGTCCTTCAGATTCAGGATTTTAATCAATGTTTCAGTGATAATTGAACCATTTGATGGGCATTTTTGGATGTATAAATAGGAGAAAACGTGTCAAGGGGGATTGTGGTTCGGTTACAGCACAAGGGCTTCGGGCTCCAGCGAGGTCCTCACCATCACACTTGGCTGATTTCATAATGATCTTTGGTCACACAAAAAACAGTAAGGTCATGAGGGGCATTCAGAGCTGGCGAGTGCTGATTAAATATGATATAAACACCTCTGCTATGTTAGATCTGTGGAAAGAATTTAAATGTCTGAAGAGCAGAGGAGTAGGGATTAACGAGCTGTGAAGGAAGGAGATGTATTTAAGGTGTTTGTGAATAAGGAGAGGGCGAAGTTCCTGCTCCGTATTTAAGATATTAAAGCTACTTTGCAGGCCTTTTTTCTTTCAAAAGAAAGCCTGAAAGCCCCCGCAGTTCTGAGTACTTGTCAGGGATGTAATGATGGAAATTTTGTCAGCCTTGCTTTGCATAATAGGGATCATTATGTGATGGTAAATTTCTCTGTATGTTCTGTACGTTCCTATGTGGGAGGAATAAAATATTCCTGAGGTTTCTTTTGCAGAGCTTGTCAATGAATGCGCTGGGTCAGATTGTCTTCTCACTTATTAGTAGGAAAAGCTAAGATGACTTTATGCAAGCACAACAGTAGGAAATCACAGTGCCGGGAGAATCAGCCTTATTGTTTCAAATCCTACCAGCCTGACAGGTACTTCTTTCTTGCATCAGCTGTATTTTAAGTTCGTGTCGGGAAGCTCCGCTTCCTCCCTGAGCTCCTCAAGTACTGCTGGGGCAGCCACGGATCCACTGCACCCAGCTGCACAGTTGCATTGCACTTGTGTGTTACATGCCGGCTCCCTGCCCGTCTCCATCTCAGAAGCGGGGCTGAGATGGTGGGCAAGCAATTGCCTGGTTATGAACTGGGTGAATTGTCCCAAGAGGCTGCAGAGGCCCATAGCTCATCATGTCAGCGCTGCTGCTTTAGGAGTTTCTAAACACTGCAGAAATCTTTCCTGGAAATATAAGCTGTGGGGTTTTTTTTCAGGGGCTCCTCCAAGACTTTTTGAGGACTTGGGAGTGTCCCACATGCTTGTGAAGAGCAGACCACTAAGTCCTAACTTGGGCTCACACAATCCACAACTGCCTGCTTGAGTAAAAATATGTCAAATCTGGCTAATAATAGCAGCTAGGAATTTCAGAGGAGCTTATCTGATTTTAACAACTGGCTCCTTTCTGCTCCTTTGTAAATCTCAGTGAGAAATACATGGGGAGGAGTGTTAGCCAGTACTTTGCAAAGGAAGGTTAAGTTATTGCAATCTGCATTCTGCAGAGGGCAAATAGACACCCAAAGTGGCTGCATGGCTCACCTGGAGCCGCAGAGAGACGGGGGCACATCCCGGTCCTGCCCGCAGTGTCCTGCCACGATCTCATTTTCATCCGAGTGTTCGACTTCAAGAACTGCTGCTGTCTGAGAACGCTGCAAGTGGCTTCTGTGGCATCCATAGGACACATTTGAGTACCTGGAGCTGAGAACAGAGCTAAATGGCATTCAGCAGTAAAGTTAGTAGTTGTTGGAATAAATTATGCTTTCCAACAGGCAAGGCAATGTGTCCTTTTACATGCAGTAAGTAGGTATTTGTTCAAAACAATTAGACTCCATAGCCTGGTTTAGTACTTAATCAATTTATGTGGTTAGCTAAAGTATCTGCATATGCCCTTAATAAGTAGTGACACCCTTTTCCTAGAGCACTGCTATGTGCCTACAGAGAAATTACATTTTTAATTACGCCACACAAGCCTAATGGAAAATCTAATTATGACAGTGGTACTTTTCAACTTTTGTACAAATAGTGTATTTTCTGAAATGCAGTTGCAAGTGTTGGCTCTGCTGTAGAAATTCAGGAGAGGAAATGGATTCAGCTCAGAGTTCGTACCATGCTTCACTTTATTATTTATTAATCACTGCTATGTATTATTTGTATGCTGTCATAAATGTCCTGGTAGTTGATGCAGTAAAACAGGCAAATGGGAGTCCTTGCTCAAAAGATTCTCACTGGTCTAAAACAAATGCTTCTGTAAGCAGTGGATACACTGAAGCTGCTTCTCAGGGATTTGTGCCTTGTCTTTTGATTCTCTGATGTCTAATGTGGTGTGGACTCTGATTGAAATGTTTTGCGTGGATTAGGATGTTCACAGGTTTCCTTCACACCTAATTAGGGTTCAGCTCATGTTGGAGCCTCTTTCTCCATGGGGACAATGTACAAATACTTCAGACCAGGACCTCGCTCCTTCCTTCTCCTCCCTCCCAGGTGACCAGGTGCTCACTAACTTTTCATGGTCATGGTTTCTCTAGTAGCTCCAATCCACCAGAGTGTTTATAAGCAGATTGTGTGGACCAAAAGCCACTCCTCTACTCAGGTTTTCCCCTTTGTGAGCTCCAGACAGTCCCAGTGATTTCTGTGAGAGCTGGCCAGTACTTTTTGCAAACTCAGCAATATTTATGGTGCTTTAAAACAGCAGGAGCTGTCTTAGTTTGGCTGTTGTTTATTCAAAGAGAAAAGATGGGATTTTCAGTGCTATTCAGAGTTGATCTAAGCCTGCTTCTACTCAATACTCAGCATGAGCATCATCAGGGACAGAGTTAGGACAACTGAGCCATTCTGGACATCTTATCCCTTCTGCAGATGGACTCACCTTGGGGAAGAGGAGCCCTACAGTCGCTCCTCCTGAGCCATGGCAGCTTGCTGGCAGTGGCCCAGGTTTGCTGTGAGTAGCTATCAATTTAATTGATTACAACAGACCAAACCCCTGAGCTTTTCAAAAGACTTTACTTCAGTATCTAAAAAGTCAGTCAGGTTCTTAATTACCATCCAGTTCATATCCAAAGGGGCACAGCCAACCTTTTGTTCATAAAATGAGGGCGAGCTGTCTCTGTTCACTCTCCCCAGGTTGGAATGTCTGGTAGGCAGGGATTTTCCCTCCCTATACCTGCATACAACATTGGGCACTGGAGGTGCTCCTCTGAGTTATTATAGTGTTACTGGGCATTAACAGAGGTGTGCTGGTACAGCATGGATGCCACACACACAGGCTGAAATTCATCCCAACAGATGTCCCTGAAAGCCTGCCAGAACTGCAGGGAAATGGAGCACCCTGACAATGGGAGCAGAGCTCTCCGGCATGGGGGCAAGCTGAGCTTCTCAGGCCAGATCCTTGGTTCCTTCCAATTCCTCCCAGACAAGTGCCCAGACAAAAAATTCATGGCACCCTAAAGGTGACTGCTTCTGAGGATCCTTTTCAGAGCAGAGCTAGAGCACTAGGATATTTTCAACTAATGTTTTTACTTGTCAATGGAACAAGTACGCCCTGAAACCTGACTTGGTCAGATGTGTCCTTCTGGGTGTGCCTCCCCCTGCCCCATGTGTCACCAGGATGATATATTTAACAGGGCCCATCTCACTTTTCCGGTCTACTATGTGATGGATCGGAAGCAAAACATGTTGTTCTGAGCTCATATTTTTTCTTGATTCCTTTAAAACTGTTTATTCTGCTTGGATGCTTTGTGGCTACTAATCGGTAATGTTATGGGAAGGACTGTAAAATCTTATCACTGGAGAGTGCTGAAAATGTGAATGTCTATTTGTGTGTAGAGTCTCTTTTTCTGCAAACTTTAAAGCATTTTGCACAACTGCAACCTCTCCTGCCATCACAAGTACTCTGCCTAGACCAGATGTGATCAACTTGTGTTACGTGTTTCCATATGAGCTGGAAAGCAGCTAAAAGCAGCCTGTAGGTTCCCTTCTTCCTCATCGCTTTAATCACAGACATCTACATTTTCCCAGACATTCCCAGCAGTCCAAGGGTGGTATATTAAAAATGAATGAAAGGCAGCAAGGTAAGAGGGATAGTGCCAAGCTAAAGCTGACCATCTGTCCTCCGTCCCTGAAAATGAAAAGCCAGTTTTGGGAGGGAACTAAGAGGATCTTGATGGCTAGTGTGGCTTCAGAGCTAATGGCAGTGCCCACTGCCCTGCAGGCAGGAGATTGTCAGGCAGAAATTTAGCTGGAAGTTATTTCCCAGGCTATTTTGGTTTGCTTCGGCCTAATCCACCTTTTGTATTTTTATTCTTTGGCTCACAGAGGTAACTATAGCCCTGCATTGTCTTGCTGAAAGTGCTGGTGCCAGGATGAGGCAATTTTCTTTCAGCAGATACATCCCCAAAGCTTTCAAAGTGCCTGAGATTATGGAAGATACCCTGCCTGTGCAACTTAATTGGACTACTGGGCTAAGACTGCTGCAAAGATATCCCTGTTAAGATATTAACTGATAGCAACTCACACAGATTAAATTTTATTTGTTGAATTATGATGATCAGAGCAGTCCCATCAGGTAAAACTGCAGAGAACAGGTTTACTAATAAATAGCGCAGAGCAATCCTTTATTTCTCATGTCTGTGAGAAGCCTGGAGCACAGCAGATAGCTGCTGGAGGGTCGTGCCTGAGAGGCTACCAAATAGCAGCCTGCCATTACATTTTGCCATCACATTTGTTAAACTGCAGGACAGCATTAGACTGGCCTGCCATTTACATCAGTTAGAGGTGAAAATACCACAGAGTCCTTCAAAGACGTGCTGGGGAAGAACTAGAAAATGCCTCGGAAATAACGGCTTCCCCTACAACCCTCATTTTCACAGTGGCTGCAGAGTAAATCTCTGTCTTCGCTGGCCTCTGCATCACAGCCCCGTTCTGGTGTGCGCTCAGAAGTGTCGATTCATACCCAGCCTCTCACAAAATTAGCTAATGCCTTTTAGCTGCATATTATTCCAATTTTAAGGCCATTAGGTGACAAGAGGATTCAGTGTTGAGCGAATGAAATGTTTTGGAGCATACCTAGGTGCCTGGGAAGGGAGGTCAGACGGCAGATAGAGAGGGGGAACGGGAGACACGAGGCAGACAGCCAGGATCACAAATGCTTTCCAAACTCCCGGCACCTGTAGCTCAAAGTTCAGGCCTTTCTATTTCTCTTCCAAAATCCTGTCTGCTTTCCCCCGAAGCACACTTTGTTTCAAGTAAAAAGAAACCCAAATGTAGCCAAAACTTATAACTCTCTGGCATGTTATGAATTAATTTTGCCACCCTTGAGATAAGAGCACCATTTACATAGACATGAGCAAAATCAGATTAAGGGAGGATTTCTAAAGCTGGGGACGGGGCAGGGGCAGTCTGCCTGGGAGACCCGGGAGCATCTCTGGACCAGCCCCTTCTAATGACCACGGAGCCCTTTTGCCACTGACAGATTCTCAGCAATTCCTTTGCTCTCTCTGGGGTACCAGGAGTGAGAGAAATCTCCCTGTCATGGGCCTGGGCAGCACAGGGTGTATTACAGCTCCAGCACATCACCCATTTGTGTGCAGTGAGGCCAGTGTGTGCTGTGACAGGTCAGTAAGAGCTCATTTGGACCCCACGACGTCTGCCTATCATTTTCCACAAATAAAGGGCATGTATCAATAACAGCAGCATCCTGAACACCGCTCCTAGCTAAGGGTTGAGGGGGTTAAGCCAGGTAGCACCCAGACCCATACCTTCCTCACACAGCCCAGCACAGAAATCCAGTGGGTCCCTACACTCTACTAACCAGCCTCACTCCTACATAGGTATGTGCTACGTTTGGAAAATTCAGGACAGTTTGGGGTGGGCACACATGCAGTCAGGCTGGGAATGAGGTGCAGGTTTGGGCAGAGCCACAACACCTACCTGGAGAGAAAAATCAGGGGGAAATTGCCATTCCTTTTCATGCAGATACAGTTTTTTCTCTTATTCTTGTCGAGTGAAGAGCAAAGGGATCACTGTGGATCTGCGAAGGCAGCCTGAGCAAACAGACTTGTTCATGGGACAAATCCCATGAAGGGTGAGTGAGCAAGGCTTCATACACCACATAGCATCCCTTCGTGCTGGGCTAGAGAGCTGTATCTGTCCAGTTTGGTGTGCAGCATCGTCTGCTGAGCTGGCGGGGCAGGAGCATCGGCAGCACCATGCTGCAGGCATCCCACGCCCAGGAGTAGCCCTGCAGAGGCTGTGCAGAGCAGAGGGCTGTTCCCCGCTGAAGGGAGACAATGGGAATCCCCCCCAGTTTTGTTGAAGGAAACAAACTGAATTTATAGTCAATCGATGACACTCTCTGCGTCAGCGTATTTATGAAAAGTGCCTGTTATATGTTAGCATAGTCCTAGATGAAAGTGGAGGAGAAATCCTACAGGAGAGGGTTTGCAGGAGGAAGGGGGGGTACACCGAAAACCTTGGATGAAGTCCAATATTCAAGCAATAAGACCTTAAGAAGCAGGCATCATTATAAGATAATTGACTGTGGAGAGCAGTCACACATCCCAAGGTGAAGCATAGGGCACTTAACATATCAATAAGGTCAATTATCTGATTATGTCAGCTGCCTTAGTGCTGTTATTAACCTATATTGCTCTTATTAACCTTTCTGATGAAGAATCTTTCAAAAATAATTATATTAAAGTACAAATCTCTCAAGTTTAAAATATGTGAATGTTCCATTTCAGTAGTCGTGTGTCATAGGATAATGAACATCTGATTGCCTGGCTGACACAATGAGGTTTTTAATCAGGCTCCCTTTCCTAGGATCAGCGTGTTAGCTCTGACAGCCTTCTCCGGGCCCAGGCAGTCTCATGAAAGCTCTGCTGTCATGTTACGAATGGCGGGATTTAAAATTGAAATGTGAGCAAATAAGACAAGAAATGTTACAGATATGCTGAGGAGAGGGGTCCTGGGAAAATACCCACTGAAAGTCTCTTCAGTCAATTCCAATTATTAAAGCATACGGCTGATTCAATTAGTGGCTATGTACTTATGCATATAGTATTTACTACCTAGCAGAGCTGATCAAAGGGGAACACACTGCTCATGAAAATTTGTTCATATTCATTTTGTCCTTTTTTTTTCCATACTGCAGAGCATTTTGAAGTAGGAAAGCATTTTGCCACAACTTTCAGCCATTCTTTCATCTATCAGGGAATGTGAGTGTTCTAATTTCTACTGGGGATTACTAATTCATTACATGCTTTTGGCAAAACCAATGCAAATTCTGCTCATTACAAGTTTTGATTGCTGTTATGTTCCTGTGTGTGTATCTGTACAATAGGTGAAGTATCATTTCATACGGTGTGGCTATTTGATGAGCAAAAATGAGGGCCTTATTTTCACCTGTGACTTGTCATGCTTACACTTTGATGTGATTTGATTTTTAGATGGCCACACTGAGCATCCTTTAAAGATGCCTTTTTTTACCCCTGGAATTCGTCGCCAATGTAAAATCATTGGGAGTTTTGAAAAGTTTACACTAAGGTATTTATATGTCCATTTTGGACTGACATGTTTGTACAAGTAGAAGAAATATGACTAGTCTCCCTCTTTGACGTCCAAGTGAATTCCTTTGCTAGTAGAAAACTGAGTGGGAGAATCACATGGAAAGCTAAAGCTGAAAAATTCTCCGTCCATGAAATTCCCCTTCATTATCTTCCCCAGTTTGCTCCCTTTGCCAAGATCACCACCGTCAGCACAATACGTCTGGTACTTGGGAAGGACAAGTATTTCTGTAGTCACTCCACATCTTCCCTTCTCCCTTTTATAAAAAATATCAGGTGATGAAAGCTTATTTCCTTGTTTCCAGGTCCTACTTAGGAGACCCTGATTTACTTCTTGTTGTGCGTTGGCAATACTAAAGATGAATCTTATTATTCAGGATGAGTCCCCATAAAGTCACCTCCTTGCTCCGCCACTGTGAGAATATGGCCCTCTGCCAGACCCCAAACCACTGCAAAATGCAGGCGCTTTGGCCATCATGAGCCCCAGCTCCTGGCTCAGGTAGTGAGTTTGACGTTTTGGTGCTGATGAACATTTCTTTTCTCTTGCACACCTTTTTCGTATTTCTTCTAGTGGGATTAGGTGCATCTGTCTGTGCCACACACACACAGACGTTCTTAGTCATCTTCCTATTTGTAATTCTACTGGAGACAGTCGAGAAGCAAACGTTTATGCCAGGAATATTATGTATGGCTCTGCTGATTTTTTCCAAAACTCTTTTTAAAGTCTGCAGTGAGCACTGTGCCTCTGCAATGTTCTGGGAGTAATATGAACTATTAGTACTGCACTGAAAATCAAAGTCTGCTGGGAATATTTTGGGGGTAAATAGAGGGCAATTATCTGAAATGAGGACTCAAGGAACACTATGTCTTGCAAATATGGCCTCTAAGCCAAGTCAGCATATCTGGAGAGGCCGTTGCACACAGTAACAAATGTATGTCCCTTCCAGGAAAGCAATATCTGCTTTTACCTCCCACTAAGGTGTCAGAGCTACAGTGAGAGTAAATGTTTGGGTAGTTTTTCCCTCATTAGCCTTCCACTGGGATTGGAATTGGCTTAGCCAGACCACACAGTTATGAAATTTATTGTACCCGTGATCCGAATTTGTTTCTGCCTCATGGAGAGCATTTCTTTCTGAGGCACTTTAAAGATCAGAGTGTATCATGGTTTCAGAGGTGGGTCCTCAGCCCTGGGAAAGCCTTATCAGTCCTCGCAGCCTGGTAACATCAGCTGGAAGTTGATGCCATCAGCTCACACACTGGCAGTCTCTCCCTTTTTCATCTCTGGTTTTCTGAAGACAACTGGAAGATGCTGGGCTGCTGTCAGGACAAGTTCAGCATCAACTGTAACATCTCGTTCTGAAGATTTTTGTTCTTCTAAAAGAAGAAATCATTGGTTTTGACAACATTTGTATTTAGGTGCTCTCTTTGGTTTGTGAATAATGTCAAAAGAAAGCTGTATCAAACAAGAGGTGAAATTTTTGATTACAAGACAGATATCCAGTGGTCTGAAACCGGATATGCTATGGGATTGAGTTTGCTTCTAAGGTAAAATCCAAGTGAAGCAATTTTCAGGCCTGAAAGCTTATCCAGCTTCATTTCCCACATATTACTTCTTGTTTTCTGGTGGGTGAGTGAGAGGGATCTGTCAAAAATCTGCTGCTGCTCGTCCTTTTGAGGATATTCAATAGTCAAGGACCACTGAGTATATATGAACTGGTAACTGGCCAGTTGGAGGAAATCTGTACAGAGGAATTGTTAAGCCCTAGAAGATCCTTACAAAGGTAGATCTGGATATTGCCACATTTGTGTACTAGTGCATGTTTTCCTATTTCTAGAGAATATCTTCCAAACACTTCTTCTTTTGCCTTTACCAGCAAGGACAGAAGGTTGTAGCAGTGTGCGGGGAAAGAAGCAAAGGAAGATGCTGAAAGTCAGGTTTTATTTCTTATGTTCCCAGTCCTGTGAAAATCTGTGCAAGAACTATCAAAATGGTATTTTTCTTTTTTCCTTTTGTTTCCCTCCAGTGCTGAACTTCACTGTACCAACAGCTTTTAATTCTTTTGTCTTTATATTATTCAGTTATTTGGTGAAAACCTTCCTGTTACGTCTTCAGTTTTCCAGGTCTCTAGCCATCACTTGCAGCATCGTGTGACTAGCTCTCGGAGAATCTTATCTGCTCTTTAGAGATTTTTAGAGATTTCTAGCCTGTTTCTCATTATAGTCTGTAATAGTGCTTCTTGCTCCAATATTTTACACTTCAACCATTTAGATTTGTGTTTCTGAATCAAGGCATCACTTGTTCCCCTGAGGCCATGGAACCTCGATGTGTGAGCTTCCCTGATGACAACACAGGACTATTAGGCGCGCTACCTAATACTTGCCCTGGGTTATGCTATAGCTGATATCCTCACACATCCTCCAGTCCCTTAGTGAAGAATAAAAGAAGGTTTACGATAAGCTCATATATGAAAGAATCTTGGTGCTTCTGCAGAAGGCAGAGGGAATATCGTATATGAAAGGCCCTAATTTAATAAGAGACACTGGAAGAAACAGAGAAATAGAAGGCATTTAGGATTGCTTAAATTTCTGGTTCCTTCAAGTTCAGCTTCTCGAGTTACCAAATTCAACTTCTTTGCATTACCTCTACTCACTGTAGCTATCTCTGCTACAGCTTCCATCGCTGGACGGAGATGGAGATTTGCCATCTTCCTGCAATTTGCTGAGGGGGTGGGGGGGAATATGTCCCTTCCCTTCCCTTCTTTCCCTTTGCCTTGCCTTTCCCTTTCTCTTTCTCTTTCTTTTTCTTTTTTCTGTCTCTTTCTTATCCTCTTTAGGAGCTGAGAAGGGCCAGAAACACTGTAATTGCTTCATATGGTGACCAGTCATTCCTATTTATAGTGGATATTGTCTGCATAGAATTAGTAGTCTGTAAAATTCCCACAAGGCAGGCACAGCTGAATAGACATAAAACTTGTTTTAAACAAATTAACAGATATTAAACAATGGAATTTCAAGACAGCTATTTGAACTTATAAGGAACTGTTGGTTTTTTACCTGAAAAGGTAAAGCCAATCAGCAGGAGTTATATTTGTCTTGTCAGACGAGTGAGGGAGTTTTGGAGGTGGAGAACTCTGATACTTAAAACCTCTTTTAAAGACATTGAGCTTGGCTGATTGCCATGGCTTGGAGAATCTGCAAGCAATTGTCCACGCTATGAATTAAATAGGAGTATACAAATTTTATTCTACTGGGATTTTTCTACAAAAATAATGTTTTGAGGCTTTGTAATGATGTCCCAGTTGGATGTTGCTTTCATGAGACATATTACTCATGAAAAATGAAATCCCATGTAGTTCAAGGGAATGTAAAAATTAAGAGTCCTGCTCAGCAGAAGAAACCTAGCAGCAGAAAGATTGAATTTGTCCCAATGGTCACAGAGGCATTCAGTGAGCAGCTGCATCTGTTCAGTGGTGTTTGCTCTGATTTATGGGCTTTTGAACTGGCCACTGGAGATGCCACCATCATGACTGCAGGCAGTGATGTACAGTGGCAGATGAGCCTTGAAGAAGCCATTTAAACAGAGTTTAGTTATGCCTTCCCTTGGATTTGGATGTTTCTCTGGACTTCTCAGCTTGCAAAACTGCGAGGCCCTTCTCCAGGAGCAGGCTCATCTGCAGGTATTTCTGCTCGCAGTCACAACCAGGAGATGCAAAGGCATGTGGAAATGAAAACCAATTAGAGTGAAATTGTAACATCTGGGTTTGCTTTGGAGTCAATTCTTACTTTATCTGACATTCCCAGTTGTCTTGCGCTAATACAAGAGGCCTTGTGCTTTGCTGTGCCACGTAAGCAATGTCAAAATAATGCTTGAAGTTACTGTTTGACTATCAAGAGCCCTATTCAGTGGCCAGCATTAGCCTGAGGCCCAAAGCCTGACATATTCTCTATTAACTAAGCTCAGTCAGCCAGCTCTGGTTTGGGGTGCATGGTGTGGGCCTCGGGGCTTCAGCAGAGTCATCTCACAGTTGATCGTTGCATGATGCACTGTAGCATCTAGCTTCTGGGGCGAGGGGGCTTGGGAAGCTGATGCTGGGCAATAGGAAATGCTAGAGAGCAGGATTTTATGCAAATGGGGGCCCGCAGTGGTATACAGTGAGGGTGGAGTCTGTGTAAGAACCTTTGAGTTCAACAGTACTGTGCTCTGGGAAGGTTCTCGTGCGGAGAGGGATTTTACAGCACCAGCCCATCTCTAGTTGTGACTCAGCTGTCACGGCCACATTACATATTCTTTAAAGAGTTAGGTGAATAAGAAATTAACCGTGAGCTGCACGAATATTTGGAGCTGCTAACTTTCACGCGCTGTTATTTTTTTCATAATAACAAGGACCCCAGGGAGGCCAAACTCTGGCTACAGGAAATCTTGACAGAAAGTTCACAGCTTGGAGTTGTGGATTGTTTTTTTTTCCCCACCACTGCAGTGAAAACAATTGATCTGCTGGATAAATGGCAGGAACACGGCTAGAGCTGCTGCGTACAACTCCGTTACAGCAAACAACAGCTTCCAGCACTGATCCTCATCTGTCCCTGCGGCAGGTGAGCCGCTTCTTGGGATTTCCTTTCTCCTCGGGGAGTGTGAGCAAGCCAGCGTTTGGGCACCCCGGGTGAGCAGATGAATCGGAGCGCGCAGCTCATCCCCTCCTCCTCTCGCCATGCAGAGCGGCGTGCCAGGCTGGGTTGCTGTGTCTGTGTGCTAAAACCCGCGTGTGTTAGAGCAGTGGCAGGTGTTAAATAGTAACAGATGTTAATATTGACAAACTGAAGTGGCTAAATGTGGAAATACAGCACTGCTGAGACGTGTGAAGTGAGGCAATGACCTTCACACATTACGGATCTAGTCAATAAAAAGGAGCTCGACGTGAGTGAAATGATGCTGCGTGCACGGCGGGACGCTGGGCAGGTTCGGGGCTGTGCGGGACGACTTTGTGTCTTCCAGGGGACAGGGCTGAGGGGACAGTCTGTACAAAAGAGGTGACAAACGCCAAAAATCCCAGACTTCAGCGAACCTGTTCTCAGCACCCAGTGACCGTATGAACTTCGCGTTTGTCCTCCAGTGCCATTTCAGTGACACAGAAGAAGAGGCAGCTCTGTTAAACAGTGGGTCCCCCTGGTGCTTTAGCCCCTTTTATCCACATTTTCTCTTTTGTTTGTACAGATCAAGGATCCTGATGGATGGTCTGTTTGTGCTGCCATAGAAGCTTTTCTACTAACTTGTTCTATATCAGACCCCAAGGTGTTTAGGGTCAAAGCTTGCTTTTCGTGACTTTAGCCAGGGACTTCAGTGGGACAAGGTTTTGATCTCTTTTGTTCCAGGGAACAAGAACAATTTCTGCTGCTCTAAGTGACATTATTCTGAAATCTGGGAGGGAAGAAGGAGATACTTGCTGCATTAAAGGGAGATGGGTTTTGTTTTGAAGCTCCCCTGTATCCAGTCCATGCTCTGTATCAACAGATGTTTTGTATGCCAGGTTTTTCCTAATATATACCTTTGACTGGGATCCAGTGTTAAAACCAAACATTGAAGATTACTGGTTTAAACACACTGGTTTTGTTTCTCTGTTATGGGACTCAGCAACCTTTGCACCACGCCCGGACAGGGCAGTGCTGCATCGGGCAGTTCATAACTCGAGGCATCCATTGGGGCCAACCGGCCTGACATGTTATTAAATGGCATCAACTCCCACAGGCAGCAGCATGCATATAGATCACAGCCAGGAGACAGTGCAGTGATGTTCAGTGACAATATTAGTGGTGGAAATCAGCTTTAATTTTTCACTTTCCATTTCTCAGCAGATCAAAAGTGAATAGGCACTGTCTTCATTAGCAAGGCAAATACCTCAGCGCACAGAAACCGGTGTGATTCCCTTTCCTTCCAAAGTGCAGCACGGTAGATAAGCACACGTCAAAGGGGTAACTAGTGATCTTTATGAAAGGATCCCAGTCTGAACTGGAAGGCTCCTGCACAGGGCCCAATCCCACCTGACATGTTTCAAGTGGAAATTATGAGTTTTGCTGTTTTTGCTGATGTTGGTGGGATTCTTTGTATTAGTATTGCTCAGGGAAGGGCCCCACAACAGACCCAACAATTGCATTTTTGATTTGTAGATGAAATAATAACTATGGTAACTGGAGTTCAGCTCTAGCCTGTGTAATTCCACTCCTCTCAAAATCAGGCATCCAGGCTCCCTTGAGAAGGCTTGGCAGGCTCAGAGCATGACTCATCCCCTCCCAAAATACATGAGTGATGCGATGAATCACCCATTGACTGGGGAGGGTTTCTAAGCAGGTAAGTCAGGCAGGGTGCCTGTCCTTCAGATGCCAATGGTAGGTGACCTCGTGAAAGCTCTTTTGTTCTTGCTCCTTAGTGAGCAGGGGGTTTTTTGCAGGACACCTTTGAGGTTCCCCTTCCTAAATCAGTGCCAGATTAATTTGATATATGGAGCAGCAAACGGCAGTGTTTCAGGAGCTGATGGAGAGCCATTGGGCAGTCTCTGCCGTCAAGGAAGGAGACCTGCAGCCATCCTGTCCCCACTCAGGAGTCACAGCCCTTCGCCCTCTTCAAAGCAAACTGAAGCCAGTTAGGCTCAGCCAGCGCTGGGAGATGGACCTCGCCGTGGGGCAGGGGCTGCAGCTGGGAGCAGTAATTAACAGACAGGAGTGATGACTTCTAAAACCTTTCCAGCTTCAAAAGTGCGTCTGTCTGACCCTTTCCTTCCTGCCATAGGCAAGGGAATTCATATTTGCAGTCCTGATAGCCGGAGCTGGTCAACTATTTGTTTTCCTTTCCTGAGATCATCTAACACATACTTCAAAAAATGCTTCAGCCTGTTTAAAACTATGTAAGCTACAGCATGTTAACATGTTTTCCAACATACTCTCGTCTCTGAGGTTAGATACGGGCAAGGCATGGGGCGACTGGCAGTTTTTTTCCAACACATCGCCTTTTCTAAAAGAGGCTTTAGGGAGGTGGAAAGGTTTGCGCGAGGTCAGAGGTACCAGCAGCCCCTGGGCGCTCCCCTGCCAAGTTTCTAACACAAGGTGTCCCCCACATTTGCTCTGTTTAAACCCTCAGAACTGCTGAGATTGCTGAAAATAAAAAGACCTCCAATGAATGAAAGCCTGTGGACTTCAGGACAGACAGGAGTTCAAACTGGATGCAGTTTTTTTCAAGAATTATTTAGAGCTTCGATTAGCTGGCTTTGTATTTCCAGAGCAATAGAAGCAAGGTGATTTCTGGCTTGGTATTTTTGAAGCTTATTTGTTCTCATCAGAGGGTTTTAGCATTAACCTATAAGCATTGCAACTTTTTAATGTGACGGTACAGACAGCTTCAAATTGGCAGAGGTCAGTTTTCAAGGATTTTAGCCTCCAGGAACCTACTGATTTTTAATGGGAGTCACACAGCTAAATCCCTGCATATGGTTTTGAAATTCATTCCATAAAGCCAGAGTCTTTCCAAGGCTTTGTTTCAGCTAACATCTTTATAAATACTTGAATGACTTTTGGAGATCATATAGGATATATCACCAGTCAAAATGAGTTAGAAACAAATTGACATGTTCTTGCATCAGGGGAAGCACTAGCTTTCCTTGGGTTTTGTTGTTTTCTTTCATTTGTAATTAAATTATTTGCTCTAAAACTTGATTGGTATTGACAAAGAGTACATTTTCTCTACACTAAATGCAATTTTTTCTTTACTTTGTGAGTCAGATATGAAAAATTTACCACTCTGATACTAAGGTGAAAAAAACTACATGCTTGATGGTACTGAGCCCATATCTCTTAAAGAGCAGAGAGCTATGGTCAGCCCCTCCGTACCTGACACTGAAGCCAGAGTTATAGGGAAAGCTTGACTTCCAGAGAAGAACCTAAATAAAAGGTGTCAATGGGGAACTTTTCATAGGAAGGCCTCAAATGCATTGAAGACAGCAGTGCATAAAATCCATCTCACTCTGGTAGATGCAGAATAACATTTTCAAAGCTCCTAAGTGACCAAGGAGCCCAAGATCTATTAGCTGAACATTTGAAACTGTTATCCAGCTTTACTGCCAAAATGTAGGGCATTCATTTTCCTGGATCACTGAGTTAAATGATTTTTCTTAACTCAGACCTAGGGGCAGAAACACAGGCTCTTGACTCCCAGTCCAACGCTCTAAACATTCCTCCTTTGTTAGGAAGACAAGAGCTGCGAATAAATTCATGCAAGCCCTTGACACAAAGAGCATGTGTGGGGAGGGAGAGGTATTTGCACTGCCCAATATTACCTACTTAATTCAATTAAGGAGTTAGTGTCTTTTTATAGTCAGTGGGGATTTAAGGACACATTCCTCAAATGTGCTCTGAATTCCCCCCTGGAGAAGCCCTTCCCTCTCCTGTTGCAGGACTGAGGTGTCTAAAACCTCGTCCATCTTCCCTGAGCCCATGAATCAGCCTGGACAGTCTCTACCAGTCTTGCTTCACTTCTATGATGAGATTATCAGTGCCTCAGCAAACTGTTTCATTGACAGCTTTCGCCAAAGGGGTCACGGATTACTTCCAGATGTAGATATTTCCTTCTGCTAAAATTGCCACCTACTTCTAGCAACAAGGAAACCTGGTTGCCATCTTTCACTACTGACATCTGCTAAAAGCCAAACTTTTGACACTGACACCAAGCTCCCAGTGCTTAAGGAGCTCTCAGAAGTCTAGCTAGGCTAGACTTTTCCTTTCAGACAGTGAAATCACCCATATGCTCCAGCTGGGAGGCTGGGGGGTGTGAGTGGAGGGGAGGAGCCCAAAGGAGGCTTCAGATTTATCTTGCCACAGCGTAGGGGGCTTGGGAGGAAGAGGGTGTCTGCAGAGGGTTTGCCTTGTGGGTATGTCAAGCTGTCTGCGCTATTCCTAGTTAGGGGTTTTGCACATTGAGGTTGTAAAATTGGGGGTTAACTTTTGGCTAGTAGGATGTTAATTATATGTTTATCTTTATTGCTCTTCATTTGAAAAATAAGTTTACATGTATTGATGTGAAGTGGCATTTTTTTGCTCAGCTGAGCATTGCTTCCTCTCACGTTCGGTGTTTCTCTGTTTCTGAAGGTTGCAGGTTTGAGCTTCCTGCCTGGGCTGTGTGGAAGGTTTGATTATTTGCCTAGCTGATGGCTTTTCTGAATGTTTTACTATTAGCACAGTGCTTCCCTCTGATCTCTGACTTTGCTGAACCAGACAGCAGTGGAGGTGGCTCTTGCTGCTGGAGAGTCACACTGCTCAGCTGTGTGCCCTGGTTTCTGTGTTGCTTGATGCTAATGTGGCTCTAATTAACTTCAGTTTTGGGAGTTTGTGTTGTGGGCGCTGCTCCTGTGGGGTTTTGTTGGTGTTGGGCAGGCAATTGCAAAACACAGGTGGCAGCAGCTGACTTGTCCCCAGGCTCTTCTGTGGCTGTGCCCTGGAGATGTACAGAGCAGCACTTTGAGGTTCTGCATCACCTGCATCAAGGCCCTGCAGTTACTTTTCCAAGCAAGACTTTTTAGGATGAAATGTATTTTTATCCCCCCCCCCCCCCCCCCGAAATTAAACTTTTCCATCAAGAGGGAAAATACTTCTTAGAAGGTCTGTTTTTCAGCTCTTAAATTTTTTTATATCTATTCACATAACAGCTGAGCCGTTCCTCTGTATTAATGTCTGCTTTGTTGCGCCTGTTTCTCAGGGGCACCAAATCTGTCTTACATTAAACTCTAGTCCTTGTATTATTTTAACTTAGTCTTTAGAAGGTGGTTCATTTCTAGTGGCAGGTGTAACAAATCTGTGTTTCCATGCCAGGTCTGGCCCACAGTTCCTGATGATCCTGAGCTAGGCAGGATCAAGCTCTTCTTCCTTCCTTCCTTCCTTCCTTATGGTTGGTACTACCCATTCCTCCCTTGTGAGAACGATCATTTCTTGTGTTCGTTTTCAAAGTGACCCTCCTGAGGATCACCAGACAGCAGCCACTGCGGCAGCGCTGCGCCGTGACATTGATAAACCGCAACATATTGTTTAACATATTGTTCCCAGTCCAACATATTGTTCGCATTCATCATGGAAGCAATCAGTACAGACCATTTTATTGCAAACCTGTTACCTGGTGCTCATCATTAGGTCATTAACCTTAACAATGTCAACATGTTCTCAGTATGCAGTTTAATTGGAGCGCAGTACAGAGCAGTCGCACAGGCTATACCACATACGGGGGCATACACTTTAAGAGTAATAGAAATGCTGTACTAGTATGGCACTGATGCTAAATAAAGTCAAGTCTGGACAGGAGATGCAAATTAAAGAAGAAAGTAGCTGTACCTAGGGGGACCCAAAGAATTTCTCAGCAGAAGCATAATTTTCTGTGAGCACCTGTGCCAGGTGAAGGCTTTCATTTTATTGTATCAAATTCCAGGTACTGTTTTTGTAGTTCTTTTCCCTTGGTGTCTCTGCCATTTCCAGGGAGAAGAGATGGGCAGTCCAGTGACTTTTGCTACTCTAACTGCAAATGCTGATATTGGCAAGGCTTTCCTCTGAGAGTGCTTGTTAAAGAAGCAAAGCTCGTGTCTCCTGGGGCTAGCTGCTCCCAGGCTATGCGGTACCAAGATAGAAATTCAACAAACAACTTGTTTATGGAGAAGGCTGGTAGGAGCAAGTAAATTCTTCAGGAAAATATCCTGGTTTGTGTACTGAACACTGGGGGAAGGTCTCTTTTGTTATGAGACTTGCTTAGTCAGTTATGAGGTATTGTTTCTCTAGATGAACTCTGCTTGGTTATTATGGAGATTATCAGGATGCCATCTCCTTTATTAGTGCAGATGGTCAAGCTCTTCAGAGAAAGGCCTGCCTCTTCATGTGTGCTGGTAAACAACCTCATGCAACTGGTCTTGGCAGTGACATCTAGATCTTCTCATAATGCTGTTGAATGCTGATAACCTGTGGTTTGGGTGTTAAGGTTGAAATTTAAGGTATCTGTGGGATGTCAACTTCCATTTCTTGTTGATTTTTATTGGCAATTAGGTAGATGTGAACATTTCAGCCTCAAGTTCTGCTGGGTTTTGATTGCCCTGCAGCAGTATGTAGGTGGGGTCTAATTAACTGCTGTGCATATGACTGAAAAAAGCATCGCTTCCCTCACTGCTTCAGGTGAAACCACAAATTGCTCATCACTGCAAAGCCAAGGGCCATGTTTGTTGTGCTACGGGAAAGGAGAAGATGTGGCAGGGAAAGGACAAATGAGTGGCAGGTCTTTAGGGGGATCTCGGGATGGGCAGCATCTCCACTGCGATGTTTCTGTTCTCTTCCCTTGCTGCCTCCTTTCCTATAAAACACAAGTGCCTTTTCCTGCCAGCCTGGCCTATTTCTGCTTTCTCATATTTTTGTACTTTAGCATGGAGCACTGCACTGCCTTGACAGGAAAGTCCAAAGGTCTGATTGACACCCTGTTTCTTCCCCATTACAAAATAAACTAATTTCCTTAGCTTTGCACAATATTCTTCTGAAAACAAGTATTGATCTATGCAAGTCTGTAGACTGGGTAATCAATATCCACCAGTTTGGGAAAAATAAATAAATAAAGGGACAGAAAATGATGGATGAGAATGCCATTGAGTGCTTTTGAACTGACGCCGTGTTCTGATCACCCAGCTGCTGAAAGGGTGGGCTGGGTTTGCTTTGTAGCAGCAAACTGATGAGAAAGCTTTCAGATTCCCACCTTCAAATTAACCCAGTTGTTAGGTGTTACTGAATGGTTTTGAACCAGTGGTGCTTTCCAGTCTGACTCTTGTATCCAGTTAAAGATAATGGCTCGTGAAGAGGGAGAGGCTTCCCTTTCTCCCACTGTGGCATTTATAAAGTGTAATCAAGCTTAGTGCTTTGACATTTGTATATATCTGAGCCTGTCTCCATGGATCAGTCAGAGCCAGGTTGGAGGACAAGAGGAAAGACTTCATCAGCAGGGAAGCACTGGAGTGCTTCAGTCCTAGAAATCCAGAGGAGCTGCTAGCTTACTCTTTCTCTAAATTCACTGTGTGCTTCACACAGAACTTGCACAAAGCATGTTCAACCCCTAAAATATAGCGTAAGTGGAAGGCACGTGGGGTGTGAGCTTTCTGTGTGTTTCTGCATGGGGAAGCATCTACCTGTAGGGCTGTGTGAATAACATGCTCTGGTTACAGATCAGGAATCTCCCTTTTGGCTTGTAAATGCCAGAATTAGCAGTCTTCCTCCAGATACCTGTTGTCCCATCCCATCTTAGAATCATAGAATTGTTTAGGTTGGAAAAGACCTTTAAGATCATCAAGTTCACCTGTTAACCCAGCACTGCCAAGCCCACCACTAAACCATGTCCCTAAGCACCACATCTACCCATCTTTTAAATACCTCCAGGGATGGGGACTCCACCACTTCCCTGGGCAGCCTGTGCCAGGGCCTGACAGCCCTTTCGGGGAAGAAGTTTTTCCTAATATCCAACCTAAACCTGCCCTGGCGCAGCTTGAGGCTGTTTCCTCTCGTCCATTGCTTGTTCCTGGGGAGAAGAGACCGACCCCCCCTGGCTCCAGCCTCCTTTTAGGCAGTTGCAGAGAGCGATGAGGGCTCCCCTCAGCCTCCTCTTCTCCAGGCTGAGCACCCCCAGCTCCCCCAGCCGCCCCTCCCCAGCCTTGTGCTCCAGACCCTTCCCCAGCCTCGCTGCCCTGCTCTGGCCACGCTCCAGCACCTCAATGGCCTTCTTGTGGTGAGGGGCCCAAAACTGAGCACAGTATTCAGGGTGCAGCCTCACCAGTGCCGAGTGCAAGGGGACGATCCCTTCCCTAAATCTGCTGGCCACACTATTCCTGATACAAACCAGGATGCCATTGGCCTTCTTGTGTTCTTTGCTGGCTGGATCCAGTCCCAAAGCAGACCTGGCTGGTCCTGCCTCACTCTGAGCATGGAGAGTCTGGGATCTGAAAGTGTCTGGAAGAGGGTGAGAGCTGCTCCAACCCATGGTGCAGCAAGCTCTTTTTATCCTCAGCCCAATTTTCTACACCTTTGGGATACTAAGATCTTGTAGGGAGCCAATTACCATTCTTTAAACCAGTAACCAAAAGGCCAGATAACCAGTTAACAACCTTACTACAGATGACAAAGCCAGTCTAAGCTGGCCTAAGCTTTCTTTGGAGCAGCAGACACAGGGAAGCAGTGGTCTTCTGTAATATATATGGGTCTTCCAGATGATGAAGCAGCAGGTGCAGTTCAGATGCAATTTCAAGCAAATGAGAACAGACCAGGAGAGGTGGAGAGGAGGGACAGTTGTATTGATCAGGCTGCATAGCCTGCTGAAATCAAACACAGCTTATTCAAGGAGGTGACCTTATTTCAAAAGCTAGTGAAATAGTAGAAGAGTTTGGAAAACTGTTTGATGGAAATGGAGAGGAAATCAGGCCATGCTTTCAAAGCAATGTGTTTTTTCTCTCACCATCCATTGAATGTAGTTTCTCGAATAGACTTTAGCTGTCATTTCCTGAATGCTCAGGGAGCAGCTGGTCTGAGATTTTATGTGTATTAACAGGGATCAAATAGGATGAGTGTAGCTATGCTATAGCTGTGAGAAGAGAGAAGGGGCTTGAACACGCCACATGCTGCGGAGGGGACACCAGCCTCAGGCAGTCTGTGTACTGCTCAAACCAGGCCTGGTGAATGTCCCAGGAGTACTGTGTAAGAGATGTGCGTGTTTGCCTGTGAGGTGAGAGATCAGGAGTGTGCAGAGCCGGGATGTTAATTCACTTGTAGAGGATCCTCTCCCTGGGAAGGTCTATGTATCCCCATACATCCAGCTACAATGGGTTTTTCATTGCTTTCAGGTGAGAAAGAGCATCTCTATAGTGGAAGGCTGTTTTCTGCAGGATCTACTACTCTTTAGAGTAACTGTTTTCTCTGTTAAGAAGTTGTGGGGTAACTTTGCAGAACTGCTCTGGTTTTCTGCATTAATTCTTATTTAGATCCTTTGAGATGGCTCTTTTAGGTTCCCAGAAATTCTTCGTCTCTCTGTTGTAATTAAACAACTCTCAGTGGTCAGAGTAGATCTGTGAGCATGAGGAAGCCTGTCAAATCAATACGAATCATTGCCAGACATAAGCTTAACAAGCCTGACCGGGAAGTACAAAGGGGCCCTCTGTCATTTAAAGAAATAAACAGGAGGCAGAGAACTTAATTCAGTTCAATCAGCTGCTAAGCCTAGCCTGACAACCAGCCTTCAGAGACACCTTCCCCTGGCTCCAGCGTTTAGCTGAATCAGCAGTTTTGCCTTTCCCCTGCAAGAAGCCTGGCTTCCCATGTGCATCAGTAGAGGAATAGAAAGGACGGACACGCTGCCATGCTGGAGCAACCTTGGCTTGAGGGCACAGCGTAAAAGCGATCTGGGTACTTGCAACTGCCTGATGGGGAGCCAACTGTTTTAAGTTGAAGACTGAATCCTGGCAAAGGCATGTGTGTGTTTGAACTGATGTCAGCTGCCCAAGATTGATGTTCTGAAAGAAAATAGCAGTAGTAAGTGAAGAAGAGTTGGCCAACTGGCTGATGCCAACTAGGATAAAGAGAAGGAATTTGGAGGGAGATGGAAGTTGAGAAGGTGAATGGAGGAAATGGCAAGGCAGAAAGTGATCAAGCTGAATAAATGTTTGTGAGTTTAAAGAACAAAGGAGTGATTTTAGGTACTGAATTCTAGATGCTGAGGTCTAAAACTGAAGTCCTGCACCATCTAGGTCTTCCAAGAGAAAGCATGTTGTCAGTGTCATCCCTACACTGTTTCTCATCCTGACATGGTGATAACACTTTTTGACTATTGAGTTTCCACTAAGCAATGCCCAAAATATACTTATAACAAGAAAGACTCTAAAACGTCCACTTCAGGTAAGTCCTGAGCTAACTATTTTAACTAATGTCTTTTAGAGGGAGCGTAGTGAAGTCCTGATGAATGGTATCATCCCCACACACAGGTGTCGTAGGGAATCTGATAGTTTATTTATTTCAGAGTGTCTCAGCATGTCTAGCTGTGTGCTGAGACAGCTATGCAAAGTCTCATATCATAGCTTTGGGATTGGGGATGCGTGTCAGATCTTGCTTCAGTTTGTCCAGCCCAGACACTTGACCTGATCCCACTTAGGGGTGGCTGATCTGGAATTAGCCGAAGTATCTATACATTGCAGGTACAGGAGGAGCACAGCTGGCCGTTTTGATTTGTATATGTTTATGTAAATGCCTCATAAAATATCCCCCGTTGGGACAAGCCAAAGTCACGCATCATAAAGATCAGCTCCTGTAATGGCTTCTTTACAACTGCATTTGCCAAGGTAGTGAAAAAAATATGCCTGTGTTTATAGGAAATTAATTTCTGCCCCTTCAGTGATCAGCCCTGAGCAAGCAAAAGAGCTGAATTATCCCAGTTGCTTCACTCTGGCAGAGAACGGCTCTTCGGAGCCTCCTGCAGTGTAATCCGGTGGGGATGTTTAATCAGAAAACCTTAAAGCAGCGAGGTCCCAATCCAGCAAGCCCTGTGCTCATGCAGCAAGCAGTCCTTCCTCAGCAAAGCACTAAATCACACCCTTAATTTTACACCTGCGGAAGACTCGCAATACCGGACTGGATTCAAGAAGGTGTGTACATCCTTTGCTGGAGAAGAATGCATTTTTGCCTTTGAGCTTAAATTAGCATACAAAGAATGAAGTGCCTTACAAGGCAGATCAGCAAGGTTATTTAAAACATAAAACAACCCAAGCATGACAGGGCCTACCAAGGGAGGAACACTTCTTAGTGCCAGTAGATGGTGCTCTGCAAGCTCCCTTTATGGGTGAAGTCCACACTGATCCCAGTTTTATGCAGCACCCCAAAATCCTTATGGCTTAGTGCTGCTCCCGTTGCAGAGGACATCTTCATGACTTTGCTGGGAGTGAACGTAGGGGAGTTCTGCAGAAAGCAGTTGGATTTTGTAGGAGTCTTTAGCTGAGTCTTGGCCTTCAGGTAAGATTTTTGTAGCAAGAATGTAACTGCTGAATGCTGTGGATGAACCAAACCTGAACTATCTAATTCTGTAGGGCGGCTTCTTGAGAGCTGGAAACAGTAGCTGGAATCCTTGTTCAAACTGAAGCCAGCTGGAAATTTGTCTATAAATTCATTAAACATAGGTTTTCTCCTGAAATTTGTTGTAAACTGGGATTGATACATTTTTATTATTTTAAGATTTTGGCAGAGTGGATAGCGTTGCTGCAATGGACGGATCTACCTTCAGGACAAATGCTGCTTCTACTCCAGCTGCCAGCACTGCTCCTGGTCCTTTTAATTTGGTGCTATCGGAGGCACTTCTGCAGCTGAGGTGCCCTGGTGCAGGGGTTGTGCGCGTATGAGATCTGTTTTGCAACAGAAGCAAACCCCTGTGTAGTTCTTGCCAATGAAAGTATGGCTTGCATCTGTCCCCTTGTAGCCAAAGATTACTCCTGGAAGAGATAAAAAGCAGCAGATATGGGCAGCTGTTCAAATTAAGTGTTTTGTCTATATGTATCCACCCTACCCTGTGTGTTAAATCTAGCCTTGGCCACTGCAGCTCATCAAGCCGAGTCAATGAAAGAGAGTCTGTTTTCTTGCACGTCCTCCTTAAAATTTGAGGAGTTTTCCTGACAGAGTGATGCATAGTTATAGGCTCAGTAAAAGGTAGAATGATTTATGGCTTACACACTGTAAATCAATAAAAAGAATCACAGACATTGACAGCACGTTCACAGCCCATTTCTTTAAATGGAAGGCACTTTTCTGTCCTTCCTATTTCAGACAGGTTGGCGCTTGGGGAGGTTCCTGCCACTAGCAAGTGCTAAGAGAGTCTTTATAAGGCTTGTAAAACCCACATCTTATGTGCTTCTTCTCCTTATGTGCCCTTTCTTGCTGTATCATCATTTCCAGTCATAGAAAGTACCATGTCCTCCATCCTGGCCTATGCAATTACCTTCTCCTGTGGGGTATATGAACAAAACATTAAAAATCTGCTTTAAGCCCCTCTAGAGCAGTCCACTAACCTCTGACTTTCCAGCCTTGGTACAAATCCTAACTAAACTGTGTTTGGTTGGTGTGACTCTTGGTGTGAGGCAGGGTGTGTGCCGCAAGTCCCGGGAGCAGCAGGGGAGGAGCAGCAGGTAAGGGCATCTCCCCTGGCCAGTGAGGCTGTGGTGGTGCCGATGAGTTTCAGGTGCTGCAGGATGGATTTCAAAGGGGAAGGGGGTGCCGATAAGTGAGCCTCATGCAGAGCTCTGTTATGAGGGTGCTGCTCCCCAGCCCTGGTGCCCCACGTCCAGCGTGAACAGCCATGGGGCTTGGGGCTGTGCAGGCCAGCTTGCCAGCATGGGGAGGTGGGGATGGGGAGCCTGGGTGCCAGCCAAGTACAACTTCCTTTATTTACATATAGATACCAGTCCTGCAACATGTTTAACTGCTTTGTTGAAATGGGCCATAAAAGTTAGCCGTTTAAGTCTGGAGAAGCATTAAGAGACTCTTCAGTGGTGGATGGGTTATAAATAGTCCACAGCCAAGCCATACTTCAACAAATGCCTGGTTACTGGCTGCTCTGAAAGAGCCCTCTCCAAATATCTGCCATCTGCTCTTTCCAAGGGCAGCCATGTAACAAAACAGGACAGTTGCACAGGGTTTCTTCAACCAAGTTGCTAAGGCTTGTCTAAGCTCTGAGCCGCAGTCAACAAGGTGTTAAAAGTTACAGGCTAAAAGATAATGTCTTTCAGAAACTCAGATTTTTCATTAAAGCTTCCATTTGCCTTTAAAGGCAACATGTGTTACAGGTGTGCATATCCCTTGGGATCACAGCCTGTGCTTAGATATTCTTTGGGTAAGCTGGAGACTTCCTTGAGTCAGGCCAGAATTGAAATTTTAGCAGCTTAAGGCAGTCTAATGTCTCCCTTGTTTCTTTTGATGAGAGAATAGGATATATGCTTTGCACAATCGGCATTATCTGTAGGATTGCAGCCCTGCATACTGCAACCAACACCTCATCATGGTGTGCAAAAGTAAATGAAAAAGCAGCAGTGATTCTAATTACTGTATGCTAATTGGGCTGCATTCAGGCTTCATTGATGATGCTATTATGCTGCAAGAAAACAATGGCAGCATATGTACTTACCTTGCTCTACTTGTCCTATGATTATTCTCTGTTAGTACAGAAACATACTGAAAGTATCAGCCTGCACACAAATTAGTCCATGAAATGGACCGCTGGAAGTTCAGCCCTTGAGCACATTCATTCTCTCTTGTTCTGCATCGAATGCAGTATCGTGGATGCCACAGCAGCTCAAAGCACTTTTATCTTGTATTGCAGTTTGGTTGTAAGAGCATTTGCAGTCTTGTGTTTCCTCCCGAGAAAACACTTTTGTATTCCCACTCAATCCATCCTGATGTCCTTACCTGATAGGATCTCCAGTGCAAAGTTTTACCGCGGTGGTCTGGAAGTCACGCAGCCTGGGGAAGCATCGCCCATGCAATGTGCATCCAGCAGCACTCCTGTGCCCATGCTTGCCAATTAGCTCTAGACTAAATGTGATAAGGGAGAGGGGTGCATACTGTTCTGTATTACTTATGCTGCTTTGGTAACATGAGTGTAACTTGGTTTTTACTGTAAACTGGACTCAGACATTTGCATATTGTTTTTTACAGTACCATCTAATATGCTGAAAGCTGCTGGAGTCATTACAAAATCATCAGTGCTCGTTCCAGTGTGATATATTCTGTTTGTCTAGCTGGCTGTTTTGCTACCATATGTATTTATTGAAGCTGGCTGAGTATCTTATTCAGTGATGTTTTGCTTATTTATTCAAGAACGAGTTCATCAAAATTCAGCCAAGCTCTCTGTCCTCAACATACACAAATCTAATCTAGCGTCTTGAACACACCCATCACAATAGCAACTGAATGCAAAATGGAATGCGATTCAAAAACTGAATGCAAACGTGATAGGAGCAATGAAAACAGTCTGCCTCCCCACAAATCCATCCCAGGTATTACTCTGCCGTAGTGTAATGGTCTTTGAGAGGTGAAGGCACCATTTGTTCCTTTTGAGGCACCAACCTTGCCTAGTAACTCAAACTAGACTCGAATGCTGAGTCGCCTGGGAGTTTCTAGCAGGTGCCTGTCTTAGGGCCCATCAACTAGTAAAGTGGTCATGATGTCATGTACAATATTGTGGTCTCATCAGGGAGACTGATTTGTGTTGCATTAAGCAAGACACAGTTGCTAATCTCCACTGAGGTTTACATGGGAAAATTTAAAGCCTATTCCAGTATATTAAATGAGGCTGAAAAGCTTCGATCAATAATTTCCCTTGTATGAAAAATAAGAGATGAAAATGATGGTAGATTGATTCAAAATACTTAATGCCAGATACCAGCTGATGGAAGTACCTTGTAAATAGCATTTTGTACGGTTGCCAATGAATTAGTCTAAATTGTGAGGGTGATTGAAATGTATTTTATAATGTTCATCTCCACTTTAGTGGCCATTTACAAAATTTAGAAGAATACGAAATCCCCAAAGAGTAAGTGAGCAGCCAGCAAAAAACCAGAGTAGCTAGCAGTGGTAGTTTGCAAATGAGATCTTGGAGTACTTTATAAGACAAAAAGCCAGAGTTCTTTACAAGCAAGAAGAAACAGTGCTAGTAGTGTTTTAAATTTTAAAATGTTTTTTCTAAGTACCTCTTTTTTCATCAACCCTCTCTTTTACATGGAGATTATGATCTTTGATGTGGAAAGTGAAGTGGATGGAGTTTTTCTAAAGTTAATTTGGTAATAAAAGAACACTGCCTTCTCGGAACAGCCCTACACTCAGTTGGGGTGTTTTGTAGGACTATGTTGTTTATCATCACAGTGATTTCTGCAGGGAATTAGGAGAATTGTGTTGCTTAGCTGGCTCACTGGAGCTGATGATGACCTTGGGCAGTGGTGTGATGGCTTCCAGGGACAGCCCAAGGTCACAGCTAGAAGAGGATGCCCAAAGAGACCTCGGGACTGAGACCAGTCACACAGTCCATTGCAGCCTGTTCAGAAGAGCTCTGCAGCCCTCCTCCCCTTTCTCTGAAGTTTTTTCTGGTTCCCAGTTGCTCTGTGAATTGTCCCAGCACTGTTCCCACCAGTGCGTGGGGAAGGCCGCAGTGTGGGTCTACCTCGGCCATGTTTTTCCCATGTCCTCAGAGTAACAAACAGCTGGACAATCCAGCAGGAGTTGCTCCAGAAAGATCCATCTGTGTTGCAACCACTTGGGAACTTGGCTTTCGTTCAGAAGCGGGAGTGAGCAACAATTTTTGTAGTGGTTGCAGTGTCATTAGGGAAAGGGCTCTGAACTTGGCAAATTTGGGCCTTAACCACTCTGAGAACTTTATTTTGTGATGATTTTTTTTACTTCTTTAATGTACTATGGCACTATGGTACTGATCTTGGAGTTGAGTTCTCTGCTAGCTGAAGCCAAGACTTCATGCAGACAGATCCCACGTGAGCCATTCAGATGACACGTGAGTGATGGCCAGGCTGCCGGCATGGGGTTCCCTTCCACTTTTTGTCCCCAGGCTGTGAACCCTGGGGTTCCCATCTCTACATGGGGTTGAGCAAAAGTCTTCTTGGGCTGAGTGCTATTTTTTTGCTTATCTTCATAATGAATTTAGTGGGAAAGTCTCTGCTTCAAAGTCCTCTCAGGTGGAGCTGGTGTTTTTAGCAAAGCATTTTACGTGCACTTTCACCTTCCTGCTCCGTGATCATATAATCTGGAGGAAAAAGACAGTGTGCAGCTACTGGTGCTATAACAGGAATGGCTAATGATGAATTTTGTCCTTTGCCTTACTGTGTTTTATTGGAATAGGAAGGAAATGCAACCAAGGAGGGGCTGTGGAGCACCCACAGGGTTATGCTGATCACCAGTGCCAAAGGAAAAGTGCTAGAAAAGTAATATCTTCTCAGGAGTAACAGAAAAACAGCATTTTTTCTGGTGATTCAGTCTGCTAATTAGTTTCCAATACTCAGTCACAGGATTTTTGCAGGAAATAGGTCTTTCTATTTATAAATTGTTGTTCTATCAAGTCACAATTTTTAATTTGTGGCCTTGAGGATTTTCATTTCCTCCTCGTCGGGTGAATTTTAACTAAACTGTGTTCCATCAGCACTATATGAGCTGCTGCCAAAACTGCTCTCGGTGCCTCAGTCTAGATCTTTGCAGGGAAGAGGGGAGCTGGAACAGGGCTGAGCCCCTCAGAGACCCCTTGGTACCTAGAAGTGACCGCGAGCAATGGTCCTTTCTTCACTGGTTGGCTTTTCTGTCTGCCCTTGGAGCCTGTCGTGCTGACCTCTGTGGCCAGGACATGCTGTGATTGCTTTCTTTCGGTTCCTGTTCAGTGTGCACACGTAGGAGACCGTGGCTGGGCTCCTATTCTGCCTCTCGCACCAGAGACTCGTTGCAACCTGGCAATCAGCAAAATCCATATAAGCCCCCAAAGGACTGGCTGGCTCTCCTCCACAGGTGATGTCTGGCCTATTAATATTGATGAAGGTGAGTAGGACAAACAGATTTAGCTTGAATCGCGAGTCTTTGGTTAGAGAAGCACAATCCCCTGCCTCCCACCTGAGTGTGTTTAATCTAAAGCTCTTACCTGAGCACGCCGCTCCCCTGTTGCCTTCTCTTTGGAGCCTGTTGTTTTACTGGCTCCACACATCTGTGTGGGCGAAGGGGACACAAACCAATATGCACAAATACAGTGTGATTCCCAGAGCCGCAGGCTGAGGAGACTTGACTTTTGGTACCCCCCTGGGTCCTGATGAAGCAGCAGCCTTTCCCTCATGGACTCGGTCATTGCCTATGTGTAGGCAGTTTGCCTACCCAGCTGCTTGCTTTCATGAAATTCATAAATGTATATACACACACACCTTTCTTTGGGGCCTCCATTCTTCTGTCAGATGTCTCTGAAATCAGCTGTGGGGTTCAAAATGTACCTGGGGAAAAGGGAACATGTCTGTCCGTTCCTGAGGCAGAGTCAGGTTGAAGGGGACTTATTTCTTTAAAAGCTGAGTCAAAAAGCAAAAGGACTCGAAGGTTTAAAAAAAACCCAAGTTCTCTCGCCAGAAGAGAGCCAGCAAGTATAGAGTTGACTGTCGCATCCATTAGATTTCCTTTTTTCTCCATATTGCCAGGTTTTCGGGGAAAAGTCAGGGATGGAATTAAATGTCAAAATGGGGCTTGGAATCAGGATCTATATTTAAAATCCCTTCCAGGTTTGGCCTGTTGTGGGGTTTTCATTTTAACTCGTTATAAACAAGTGGCAAGCTTTTTTATCTAGTGTTGATGGTGTAAATACAGGGATTCAAGGAGGATATTTCCTCAAAGATCTTACTTTGAGTTAAAAAACACAGTAAGGTTCTGCGTAATTTCTCCATATGTTTTCTTGAGATAAGAAACTTGTGATGAAAGTGAAGAGACTTGCATTTTCTCTCTGGTATTGCTTGCTGTGTTTCAAAATCCTGTTTGGTATTTGCAACTGCACGCTTAAAATAGGCTCTTTGTGTTCATTCATAATTTTTCTTGGAGGCTATTAAGGGTAATAAAGTATTGTGGAATGCATTTCTGAAATCTAGGTGCACTGTAGGAGCTTTTGAAATATTTATTAATGTTTCTATGTGTTCCTTCCAGAGGAGAAGCAGGTGAGGATTAATGTACATCACTTGGGGCATCTGGCCTGACTGAACACATTTAGCTCATCTGAATGCTGAGCTGCATCCTTGGTATTTCCTAGGACTTGGGATCCCGATTCAGAGTTTACTGAAGCCACTTGCCCAGCAGTGGAGGTCTCAATCTAAATCCTCACAGCTCTGGCCTCGGACGGGACCACCAGAGCGTTGCTGGTTCAGCAGACAAGCCTGGGATGGTGAGTGTTGCCCTCCTTCCTCTTGCAAAGCTTGGCAGTGTCTTTGAAAATAAAAACCCATGCAACTTTACAAGCGGCAGGAGAAGTGGAAGAGGGTGTTTCTGTAGGGATCAAGCAACGACCCTTTGAAAGGTAATGAATGTCTGATGCTGCTTCCCAGCACCAGGAGGAAATATGTGGATAGCTGCAGATATTACTGCCGTGGAGAAAAGGGGGCAGAAGCAGGAGAAATAAGAGATATGCTTCCCTGATGTTGCTCTAAACAGCAAACAAATAAGCAGTAATCAGTAAATCAGCCCATAACATTTTCCCCCAGACACTGTCCTCACATGGCCTGTTTGTGTTAATCCTCCCCAGCATTGGATCACATGCAAAGCAAAAAAAACCGAAACCTCTGAGCAAGAGATTTTAAACTTACACTGTCTAGGAGAAAACTTCTCACCAGGGCTGGTTTATAGATTGTAACAAATAATACCAGGCCCCGGGCTGAATGCTAAGGCTGCGGCTGCATTTTGAGTCTGCTGCTAATTCATAAACATCACAAGTAGTTGATTTCAGCAGAACCCCTTGATTTAATTACACTCTTGTATACAATGGGGACCTTGCGTTTTCCTATATGTAATGAATATTAAGCTGATAGCCCTGTAATTTCCTGTGCCAGGCTTGCTCTCATTTTTTGCATATTGATACCACATTTGGTTTGTTATTTTCCAATTTTCCAGTCTTCTAGACTTGTGCTCAGCGAGTTCTCCATAGTAATTGCTGTTGGCACACACATTTCCTTCCTCAAATCTGCTGTAACACCCTGGAATGAATTTTGCCTCATCCTAGAGATTTGCTTGGGTTTGAATTTCTCTTATTTATTCATTGCCTTTAACTCGGCAACCCTGGAATCATGCAGGACACTGGATATAATTTCATATTCCACAGTTTTAATTTCCTCTTTTCTCCCAGGCAGCCCCCCCTTCCCCTCCACATGTGCATGCGGATGGTTTTATCTGACCCTGTGACTTTCTGCTGTTCATAAGCCACTTTCCACTGGTACTTCCTCAGAAACTCCTATTCAAATCTGAACACCAAAAGGGATTTAAATGTGGCAGCATCAAAAATAAGGCTGATATTTACTAAATCTTCCTGGCCTCTTGGTGCTTTTGGTGTTTGTTCAACTTGCTTTTTCTCTCTGTCTTTGAGGTTGCTCATCTGGGTGTGTCCTACCTTGCCTTTGGCGGGGGGGGGGGCGGGGGGGGCGATAAATCTCTGTGAGATTTAGTCATTGGAAGAGGTGCAGGGTGAGGTCTGTGTGCCAGGGAGGCAGTGTGTGAGGTTGCTTTTGATTTGAGCATTTTTGTAGTGGGGAATTAAAACAAAAAAGGAGTTGATAACATACTTGAACTTTTATTTGAACTAGAAAACAGACCTTTCTTAAGTGTTAATCACACAAGATATGTCAGCTAAGTGTCTATAAATGCCATCCCCAGCTTGCTGCACTGGAGTGCTGGGGAGACAGGCTTGGCCCTGAAAGGGTGAGTGTTTGATGCCTTTGTTGCTGTTCTTAGAAATTGCAGCAACTTAGGAGAAAAAAAAACGACAAAGAGAAGGGAAAAGGGAAAAACCAAAAGCTTTAACTGAATTCTCTCCGTTTCCCAAGGTGCTGCATGAAAATTGGCTTTCTCAAACGTGCGCTAAGGAGGGCACCCACTTACTGAAGCCCTTGAGCTTATGGTTTGTGTTCAAAAAATAGTCAAATAGACTGTTGCCCATGGCAATGCCAGGCAGGTTGTGGATGCTGCTGATGCCTCTGGCTTTTCAGACTTTTGGGCCCATTTCTGTCTCAGAGATGCTCATGAGGCTCATGTCCTGAAGAAGCTGGTACACCCTGGCACCCGACACACCTCTTACAGCCATAATACAAGTCGAGGTGCTCTTTCGCTGTGAGTTCATGGCACTGTTTTCTATCCTGATCCTGGATATAATTTCTCTGGCTGCAAAAGGAAAGCCAGATACCTTCTCTGTATTTCTTTGTGATTTCTTTCCAGGAATATTTACCGGGGGGAGTATTCCCATGATGAATAATCATCTTTGCCAGAACAAACAGCAAAAAGAAGTGTGCCTATATGACAAACCTGACCTTCACCCATCACACCCTCATGCTTGACTGTACCACTGGCAGGGAGGTGGTAAGCTGGCTGTCTGCGCTTATCCCAGGTAAGCACCTGCCTTTTTCCTAAATATATCCCAGCCTTGCTGACTGATTTTTGAATCTGAAGTTGCATGAAGACCGGGTTCTTTCTCGGGGCTTAGTATATAATGTTGTTTTCATCTCATGTTCTTGTGTTCTCCACCCGTCCCTCAGAGGATTGACCAACCCTGCAGCTCCACCTGTTTTAACCAGTATATTTTTGCTGTATTTTGTACACTAGCTTTCCAGTCTTTGAAACCTCTTTCCAGTTTGGTCATCACTGCAGTGCCCAAGAGGAGCAGCCAGGGCCTGAGGCAGGGATCAATGTGGATGAAGTAGTCACGTTGATGGTGGTGATGCCTTGTGATGATGCAAATTTTTCTATTTTTGTCAGATATAAGAGTCTTGGTGAACGAGTCTAGATCAAAGATACCGTAGTTGGAATTCTGCTTATTTTGTCACCTCTTTCTGCAGAGTAACCTACTTCCTGGTGCTACCTGATGTAATCAGAAGCAATCCGTGCAATTAAGAGTCTGAGAGACATCTTTGGATGGGAAAACTGTCAGGTTACTGTCTTACCTAGTTGAGTTTTATTTTCCTTAGTGCTCTCAAGGTCTCTTAGTTCCTTTCAAGAGGCAATTCATACTCACAGGCTCAGCAATTATTGATGGCTTCCTTTGTCAGACAAACAGAGTATGTGAGCATGTGTGTATCACTCACAAGGTACATACCACTGTCCTAAATGCATCGTTGAACATCTTAAAATTAGAAGCAAAAACAACATTCCTCACTGAAAACCCTGGGTTTTTTTAAAGCAGAGTTAATTGTACCAACTCCTTATACACGTGTATAAAAAAGGAAAATGGCCCATTTTTTTTCTCCCGGTGTGAATTGCTCTTATTCCTGTTGAGAGGGCTGATCAGGAAGGACATATGTGTTTAGTTCTTGTTGTGTGATGGTCCTGAGGGCTTAGCGATGAGCTCGGAGATAAGTGCATGCTGGAGCGCCCATGATGAGCTAGGATGAGTTTGAAACATGTGCTTGAGAGCTTTGCTCCATCTGACCCAAGTGGCCGCATTCACCTGGTGATGCATGAGCCAGAACATGAGGTGTGAAGAGCCTCCTGGACCCAACCTTTCCTCCCACTCGTCGCTCCCTTTGACGGCTGTCACTGCCTGCTCCGATCTGCTGGTGCAGTGCCCAGTGCCAGCCCTCCCCTACTCAGTGCACTCACATTGAGCCAAGTTAACCTGAGAACCTGCAGGTAGATAGAGTTGGGGGTTTTTTTGCTAGTTTTGCCTTGCTTGCTGACTCTGGACCAATTGCACACATGGTCATGCTGGTAGATAGGAGAGGGGTCAGCCAGCTGATGTGTGCAGGCATTGCTCACAGCTCAGCACCAAGCTCCAGCAAGCCAGAAACGAATGAGATCTTTATCAAATGGGCTGCCTCGCACAGAGGAGATGCTGATCAGTTGGTGACTTCTGTCCTGAAAGGTTGGTTGTGGGTATAACAGCAGGGCATCCCAGGCACCGTTAGCTGTAGTGGTACCAGTGGCAGACAGCTTTGGTTCAAGAAAAAGGGAGATTTTTTCCGAGAGCGCTTTGCAACGAGCGACAGCTTGTGTTCTGTAGATTTCTAAGTGTATTTTCAATGGTGGGACTTGCTGGGTCTGTGTGATCCTGGCTCAGATTCAGTTTGATACCTTGGAGGTGAATTGATAGTTTATATTTTACATTTATACAGGGCCCAAATCATCCTTCTGGCTGTAGCTGATTTAAATAATGGCTATTTCTGCAATGCTAAAGGGTGAAACTGGTTCTCCTGCACTTCCCTTTCTGAGAAGAGAGCAGAAAGTGGCTGAGCAAGCAGCACATATGGCTGAAATAGTCTTGGAGCAGGAGTTTCAGAGTTATTCATAACAGTTGAGCACATAATTGTGCATAATGCAGCAGAAACATTTCTCTTGTGATTGAAAGGCGTTTGCTTTTGATTGGTGTGTAACTGTTCTACCTGGGAATATCTAGGGGCTGTGAATCTGAAACATTTCAGGCACGAGTGCTTATCAGTCACATCTGAAAACACTGGAGCAAAATGGCCTCGTGACAAACACAAGCAGGGCAAATAATGACCTTTACAAGACAGTTTTGTAGAGCAGGTTAAACAACAGGGGCAGGATCCTCAGCTGTAGTAAACCATTCTGTCTGTGCTGGCACTGCCAGTTGAGGTGCTGATCCTCGGAGATCTACAGAAATGTCACACAGGAGCAGCTGCCTCTTTGCTTTGTGGCTGTAGTGAAGCTGTTATGAGCAGGCCTGAGAGCCAGGCTTCTAGCACAGTTAGGAAGTTGATACCATCCCCCTCTATGCTTGGGAGCTGGTGAGAAATGCTTCTTACCAGCAAACCTTTCTTTATCTAGAATCGTTGTGGAGCAGGCAAAGCAGGTGAGCTTGGACATTGTGCAAGGGATGCTATGTCAATGGCTGTTTGCCATCACTTCAAACCCAGGGGCCGCTTATTTCCTTTAATCCTCCCCTTGGACCAAATATTGACCAGCAGGCTGGGAGTACCTGCTCTTTTGGGGCAGCGGGACAAAAGCATCTGAAAGGGCTGTGGAGTGCACTTGGGAACATGGCCTGAGTGGGCAAGAGCCTGTAGATGCAGTGACTCATTAACTTGTACACCTTGTCCATCCTCCCAGTATAAAACTTGAGATCTGAGTTGGTGTAGGGGGTAAATTACCTTCAACTGAGCTCCCGTTTCAATCACAGAGGAAACCTGTGCTGCTCCTTTTACCAGGCTTGTATTCAGGTGAGGAGTCCAGTCCACAGAGCTGCTGATTTGAGACTTTTACCTGTGTGAAATTCGCTTTGGAAGAGTAATATCATTAAAAAGGGAAGCTGGCTGGCTCTCCTAAATTAAGCAATTACTCTTAGACACAGCCCCCTCTGTGAAGTAGTTGGAAGTTCATCCTCAGGCTGAGATGGAAGGTGTTTTAACAAGGTGTTTTACAAAGTGTAGGTGGATAAATTTCTGAAGCGTATCTGTATAAACCTGCTGTAAAGGCTGCACAGAGGTTAAGCAGATAGATAACTTTATAGAAGCTGAATAATCACACTATTACTCTATATAATCTTGCTGGAAAGCATATTTTTCTACTGAGCAATGATACAGAAGATACTTGTGTGTAGTGATTACAGCAGCAGAAATCAATTCCACACAGCAAATAATTTGTTAGCACAGGGATGCACATTATATCATCAATAAAGGGATTAGTTTGTTGAACTATAATGAAGGTGAGAAGAAAGCAAACTTCACACTGGTATAACTAGTCCAGTCATAATATAGGCAACAAATACATCTAGTATACATACCTCCCTCTGAAGATTTATATGGTCTTGTGAGGTTTCCTTAATACCCACTAGCTCTATACGTTCTTTGCATCTTCAGTATGTGTCACAAGTATCTACTCATTAGCTCCTTAAAAATAATACTTAGCCTGATTTTAAGGAACGTAGACAAGTACATTGCTACATTTACCACTACAAAAGAAAAACGATCACCCTAATGTCACTGCATCTATTAAGATGTTAAGATGCAGGTAGGGTAATCGGTTTCTTTTTCCTCTTCATTAGGAGCCCTGCCATCTTGGATTAGATATTGCCAAAGGCAGGCATGGTCCCTTATCCTTTGCTTGGATGGGGCCCTGGCAGTGCCAGTCTCAGCTGAGCTCCTCTTACACAAATCCTACTCCCTCGTTGCACGTACGCTGTGCTATGACAGTCACAAATCACTGTGAAGGAGAAGCCTCCCCAACACCTGTGAGGTGGGTTCGTTTAATTATCCTCACTGCAGAGTGGATTTTCCAAGTGTGCTGCTGATGCATGTTCAAGGTCACCCGAAGAGAGCATGACTACTTGGCTGAGAAACAGATGTTAGACTCTGCCTCTTCCCCCAGCTCCTCATCAGCCACACATCCCCACGCCTCTTCCAAGCCGCAGGAGAAAATCCCTCCTTGAACCCCTCCAAAAGGTGTCTTTAACCCCTGTCTGCAGCTCCCCCGTGCAGAGGGGACTGGCTGGTGCATGTAACCCCTTTACAGGTAAGGCGGGACCTGATGTCTTCTCTTTGAAGACATCAAAGGGGACAAAGACAAGGGACATCAAAGGGACTCCTCAAGAGTCCCTTTGGTTCTCAGCGAGTACCAAGGCCAGGGCCAACTCCAGCATGATGTGCTGTAGGGACCGGTAGCGCTGAAGGCTGAGATTTGTCTTGCTACAAATCGTACACGTCAGGTAGGAATGAGTCTTGCCTTACTCCAGGTTTGGGGATGAGTGTTAAAATTGACCCCCTTGGAGGAGGGCCAGAAAATGAGGCAGCTGAAAAGGCAAGTTGTGCAGCAGCAGGGGAAAATAATCCCTCCTGATTCCTGCAGGTAACCAGAAGTCCCAAAGCACAGGATTAATGTTATATAAATAAGGTGTAAACAAACTCAGTGGCAGTAGAATGCCTAAATCCTTTAGCCCTCTTACAAATCAAACCTGTTCTGGAAGGATTCAATTATTTCTGAGATCTCATCTTAGCTAAGGATTAACTGACACCAGAGATCAGGAAACCCATTATATTTGAATCTGTGTATATACTTGCTGGGCTTAGTTTTTGCTGCAAATGGTATAAGGAAGATGCAAGGCTTTAATACATTAGCTGTCAGGGTTACCATGAGGCCCATTCAGTTTTTATAGTCAGCCAATGGTCCCTGTGGCTTCTGCTGGAGCAACTGGAGGCTGTAGTTTGGTCAAGGAAAAAGGGGAATATGACACATCCCAGCATATATCGGGAGCTGGGAGAGTAGTGAAGAATATCTGGTGTTGCCTTGCATTGTGCAGAGATGTTTTCTGCAAGCTAATTAATTATCCTCAGGATCAGTCAGAAGGTATTGGGAATTCCTTGGCCTGTTTCTGTGATGACTGAAGCAAAAAGCCCATTTGTCAAAGCTATTTTGGCAACTCTTCTGCTCCGATGTCTTGCACCATGCTCCCCACCATCATGGGCATGTCAAAACCTGAGGACTAGTTCCCCCAGTGGCAGAGTGTGTGGCATGGGGTGGGAAGGCAGGAGAGTGGCAACAGCGAAGTCTCTGACGTAAATATAAGGAAAGAAAGAGAAAATCAGAGCTGAGTTATCACTGAAAACAGAAACACCTGTAAATTCTACCTCAGCTGGCCTCTTCTTGGTAGCTTCCAGACATTTAATTGGCTAAGACAGATATATAGCACTGTCACTATCTACTGGGGACCCATATAAATTGTCAGTGATGGTTTCTTTTGCCATTTCATGTAGCCATGCCTGGTGGCTTGAGCGTTACAGGAAGGAAGCAAAATACAACTCATCCTGTCAAGAGCTGCTCTGTATTGTAATTGCAGTATCTATAAGGAGTGTCAGGGTTGGATTATTGGAGATGTCAGAAACAAAATGGGAGAGATTAAACGGCCACAAAGAGCTGCAAAATGAGGAGGTAATTGCACTTCATGAGAGTGCAAAGATAACACTGAGAATGTAGATCTCAGACAGCATTGTGTGGAGCTGAAAGTGCATGCTTTGTGTCCCCTAGTCTCTAAGTGTGCTCCTGGGAGGGCGCTACAATGCCTGGCCTAGAGGAGCTGAGTGCTCGGTGGGCGCAGCCCTGCTGAACTTGCCAAGGAGCACACCGTGCTCTTCTGGCAAGAGATAGCACAGAAGAAAGATGAACTCTGCTGCATCACAAATGCACTTTAGCAGCAGCGTGTTACCCAGCCTTTTAAATGAAGAAAACAGCTCCCTGCTGAATACAAAAGCAGGGAAGACACATAAGTGATTCTGCATGGAAGGTTTGGACAGGCAGAACATATCCAAACATAATGGTAAGTGTGCTGCCTGGTGTACCACGCTACACCCCTCGGCATGGGGACAGTTCTGGGCTTGTCTATCACCTTCATCAGCCTCTCAAATGCTGCCCCTGGTAAGCCAACCTGAGCTAACCTGGGGTTGGTAGGCAGCCATGAGATCTTTGAGGAGAGGGGCAGAGAGTGAGCTTTTTGCCTTCTTGCAGATGCCAGCTACCATCCTGAAACAGCACTCAGGTAGTAGGAGAGCTCCTCTGGCTGTTATTTATCTGTGGTTGCTTCTCATTACTGAAAGGTTCTGTCTGCAGAAAGGCTTCTGAACGTTGCTGTACCGATACTGGACAGATGTATTTGTTTTCTCTCAGCTCCTGTTTTCTCCATTGTGTCTGCATGGCACTTTGGGGGGATCTCTAGACTGGCTGCAGAGCAAGGCTCGCTGCCTATGCAAAGCTGTCTGCGCAGCCAGAGGATGTCTGTAATGACTTAGCTGCTGTAAGGAGCCATTTAGTGTCCCTTTATCATTGATGGAGAAAAACAGGTCCCTCCAGGGTTCAGTTTACCCAGTGGCTGTAAGGTGGGTTGAGCTGCCCTGTGGGGCTTCCCTGGGCTCTGCTGGCTGTAAGGGGAGCCAAGGCAGCTCACTTGCACTTCAATAACTACCAGCAGTGAGATAAATTGACCCTAGTGTCTGCCAAGTTATATGATGGAGTTGTTGGGTGCACTTGGACTATCTTTATGTTAGCAAACCCGACAGTACAGCTGCCCTCCCAACTCCTATGTGAATAGTCTGCTAGCCCTTTAAGGAGCTGCTCCCAGGACCACTTTCTAAAAGTTATATAGCCTTCCTCTTCTCCCTGTCTGAGATAAATCACTTCATCTGTTTAGTATTTGGTCCTGTTATTGTGATACTTGAGCTCTTGAACATTAGTTTCCAGTGAAACTGCTTGTGTGATGCTGCAGCAAGGCTAAGGGGTGGCATCATGCCTGTTGTCCAGGTGAGGAGGTGAGAGTAGCCTCCAGGTTAGGAGTAAAAGTGTGATAAAGGAATTCAGGTGCTTGACAATCACTGGAATCAAATTTCCTGTAAGAAATCAGGGACTATGTGACATGGCAAAAGTCAAACAGAGAATACAGAGCAAAGAAAGGTCTTGCTCCTCCCTGCAAAGAGTTAGCAGGGGTCAGCATGGGCTGATCTCTGTATGGCCTGGTCTCCTGCTTGGCCATGTCTCGCACGTGCATACCTGCCAAGCCAAAGGTGAACTTCAGTGTCTCACTTTTCATGGAGCACAGCTGTAAGACTTGGAGTGGAACAAATGGCTATTTCTAGCAGCCTACAGTCTCCTTTCTCTGAAAGTTTAAGGGACATATTTTTCCTTCCCTGGAGCAAGGAGGTCAGCGTGGCTTTTCTACATGTAGAGCAGGATGTGCGCTGTCTTTATGAAATGCAGTTTTGTTTTTTTTTTTTTTTCCCCCCGAGAAGCTTCATGGTTGATAGAGTAAAAGTGTGTTACATCAGGTGAGATTGTTTACTGGCAGTTAATTGGAATCTGCCTGGGTCTAATAACTAGCTTTTTATGGTGTCTGATTAACTGTTAACCTAAATTCAGGATACCTCCCCTGGCATAAGCAGAATGGGCTAACTGAGAATCCAGCCCAATTAGTCTAAGTGGCATGGGTTCTCCTTTGCATCACTATTCAAATCCTGTAGAGTTGAACTTTGCAGGAGAGAAGGAATTTGGCCACATGCCTTTCCTGTGTTGCCAATTTGGATGAATTGATGTTTGATGTACATAGGTAGCACTACCAAGTCAACTGAAGTGGACAAAGGTTAAGTGTGCACTGCAGGCAATTATCCATTAGTGTAAAAGCTCCTTGGTATAATATTTATATATTGAAATGCCAGAAAAACTGGACATGATGATAGCTTTTGCAACACTGTATAATTCATACGTTATAGCTCTGCTTTTCATGTTTAATATTACAGAAATAATGGAACACATTTCATCAGGAAATGCAACATGTGAAATGCAGTGGGTATAAATAAGCACTTAACTGAAGGAGAGGTCTCCATTGCTTGCTATGAATCTATTCCTCACTTTATGAATGTCCTGGGATGTGTGATGTAAGAAAGTATTTGAAATGGTAACCCCAAGATGACCAGTTGGCAGAAATCTCTGCAGCTCACATGGAAATCATGTGCCCATGAGAGGCAGGGACAGAGTTCCCACACACAGCCATGAGAGCAGGATTTCTCCTGCAATCTCTAGTGCCAGGCTTCAGTCACTTCCCTGTCAGCGATGTCCATGGTACCTAGAAAATCCAATTTACAGTTGAAAGGATTAATAACTGGTTATTATCACGCATTACCTGAGAAAATAAGTCTGTCTTGTGTGTATTAAACAAGTGGTTCTTGGGCATCAGTGTGCTTGATGCTTGTGAAGCTCTCCCTGAGGATTCTCTGGTGCTTGTGGTCAGTATGGTTTCTTCCAGCAGAGGCAGTGATTTGGGACATACCCACCTAGAAGACCACATGTTCAGGTGCTCCACACCTTTAGAAGCTTTGAGTCTTTGGGACTTCAACCTCTACCTCCAATTTCCTTGAAACCAATTTTTTACAATATCAGGATGATATTGTAAAGGTGCATCCTCATCACATGCCTTGATCCATGGACATATTGCAGGGAGAATTCAATTTTTAAATGTACGCTTTTCCAAATCCACCTTAGAGCTGTGGGCTTGTGGTTGGCTGATTTATCTTACTGTGATTGCGTCCTACTCACCTTAAGAACCGCTGTTAAAGCATTTGAATAATCATAACAGTCCAGTTTTATGAAGGAGGAAGCCAAGAAAGGCATGCTAAGGCCAGGAGACACCAGGAAAATGCAGTAATTCTGGGAATGTTTATTTAAATTGTGTCTGCTCTTCAAGCCAGTTTTGTGACTATTGGGGACTGTGGGGCTTGGTGATGCTGCAGTCAGAAATTATGGACACTGAGGCACATTTTCACCATTCTGGGAGTATAAAAAAAGAGGTAGTATACGTGAGAACTAGCTTTTCCAGGCTTTGATAGCTCTCAGTGTGTTTACTGGTCTATCTATGATCCTTCCATAATCTTCGGGAAGTTAAGGACCCTGATAAAATATCCATTGAAATCAATGAGTTGTTTTGTACACCTCTCCAGGCACTGGATGAGATCCAGCCTAAATACCCAATCTACATTTTCATGAGTCGTTGCAGGAGCAGGGAATGTACCAAGACAGGTATAATTTTCAGTTTCAGTGTGAATTTTGCTACCTCCACTCTGTCTCTAGCCCGGTCAATCTACATTTCCATTACGGACAAGGTTGATCTTGTATCCCTATGGCACATTGCTCAAATTATATGCACATACTGTAGTCATAAACCATTTTCCAATGACTCAGGCCTTGATATTAAAGCATGTATGGTTCATGCATCTGCTCTATTGTAAATCTGCTGGTGCTTCCACACAGACTGCTCAAGAAGCAGGAAAGACACAGAAACATCTGCTTAGAGTTTTAAGCAGCTTGTTAGATGAATTCAGCACCTGGGTTTCCTGCGGTGAATCGGCTACGCTCTCCTCAGTATGTATGAGAAACTAAGAAATACAATACTCCTAGGGATCCGCACTCTCTCAGTTCATGGTGAATTGCTCTGGGTAATTTCTGCCGGTGCCAGTGGGAACCGCCTGTGCAAAACCTCCAAAAGTAAATAGGGGAATAGCACTCCAAGAGGGGAAAGTTTACTCTGTTAAATGCCAATAAAACCGATTCTATCTGTGGAATTGAGCCAGCAGAGAACCTGGCCCTTTAATTTTAACTATTATGGCTTACATCTGCGGTGTGCCACGGGGTCTAGCTGAGGTGGTGTGAATCGGAGCAGCTCTGTCAGCACTGCTGCACGATGCTGCCTGCGGGATATCCTCAGTAGTATTGTGGTGCTGCTACACACAGGTTGTGGTGTTTTCCATCTTACTGCCATCCCAGTTACCTCCATGATAGTACCCAGTAATGTGCAATAGTTCTGAAAAAATCACTGTATCTGGTTAGAAAGTCCCAGTCTTGAAACAGTTTTCTTCCCGAGCCCTTTTGTCCCCTTCCCCACAGCTGAAAAGGACCTCTTTGGTTCTGGTGACCATTACACAACCAAATGGAAATCTCATTTTGGTGGGAGTTTCTGGTCGTGCTGTGAAACCAGGACGAGGGGCTCAGCTCTGGAAAGGAGATGCAAAGCAGCTGCACGGTGACAAGTTACTTCTGTTTTGACAATCCTCTTTTCCTGCCTGTGCGTAACATGTTAGACATGAGTCGATGTCAAGGGCTAATTTGCCACAGCAAGGAGATTGTCCATTTAAGTAAATTCATTTTTAACCTACCCAGGGAACCCAGGAGTGCACCTACTCTGCCTCCTGAAAGGGCTCGGTGTACATGGAACAGAAGAAATGGGCTCGTGAGACAAACTGTTGGGTTGCAATAATGTGTTTTGTTCCTTGCTAGCTGTAGGGTCAGACTGCCTAAACACTGTGCTAATGTACCCGTGTAGCGACCCACATACAGAAATACAGAACCAGAATAATTTTGGCTGTGCCTAAAGCACACTGTACCTCACCCTAAAGCCAACGTACAACAAACTGGTTCATGGCCTGTTGCGGAGCCCATGGACTCACCAGGAGCCCCAGTTGTGGTCCTTTATGGGCTGAAGTCCTTGGATACCTTTGAGCTCATCCCTTCCACTGGCACCAACATTCAGGGAGAAACTGAGCTGCGATCGTCTGGTGCCTTCCCTTCTGTGCACAGCAAAGGCCTGCAGTAACCTGGACATAACGTGTTTCGTCTCATGTAGTTACAGTGATCACTGAGCTATTTCTCTCTCTTTTCTGAGTGATTTTGATTATTATGTATAACAGTGCATGGTCTCCAGTGGATAAAAGCCTCTAATTCTATTTTATCCAACTCAGAGAGCAATCTCCACAACTGGCTGTTGCCTGTATTATTCAGTAGCAGCTATGGCGTGTATTATTGCATATGATATGAAGGACTTTGTAATAAATATTTAGTGTTCCTTTAATCTGTCTGTTCTTATATCGCGTTCTCTAGATAATCCCCTACTTCACCATGTACTATTTAATAATTCTTTTTCTGCCAATCTGTTCTTCTCTTTCATACAGGCACACGTGCCCGCCTGCCCTGGGACACGCTTTCCGTCGGTCTCTCTTCCTGAGCAGTCTTCAAAGTCTTGGGTTTCCGTGACTGTGTCGTTAAAAGGAAGAATATTTGTTGCTTGTCTGAATTTGTGAGTAACAGTAAACTGTCTTGTGTTTACGTCCCAGCCATTTGACACACAATAATTTTTTTTACCTGAACAGAGGCCAAAGGCCTCCAGGAGACAACAAGGTCTGGCGCGGCAGGCACTAGCACAGGGTTGGTGATGTTTCTGTTTTGCTGCTGACTGGTTTATCTGATCCCAGTCACTTTGTGCCTCTTCTTTCTTCTCAGCCATTGCATGGGTGGATTGCAGCCCTTCAGGGAAAGGGGCTCTCCTGGGTGGGAACACGAGCTTTGGACAGCAGGGATCTTTGGTATGCAGGTACCGAGGAGTCCAGCTGTCCCAAGCGTCTGTCTTCAACAGTGGCCACTTTGCAAGGGCTGAGCAGAAATAAGTGGAGCTGGGGAGCGTTTTGTGGCAGGGCCAAGGGGAGAGGGACCAAGGCCTCATGTACGCTGCCGTGAGCCTGCCCTGGTTCAGGTGCTGTGAGGATCTGGCTGTGATGACTCAGGCACTGCTTCCAGTCGTGTGCTTCTCCATAGCAGTCCTTTCCTAGCACACACCATCAGCTCCCTCTGAGCAGCACGTTAGGGACCAGGTGAACCAAAAGATGTGTCCAGACCATCATGGTTAACATGCAGCTAGAGACCTGTCTGTTAATTGACCTTTTCCCCTCTCTGAGTCCACATATAACCATTGCGTTTCCAATACCCGTGGCAATGAGGTCCATGTTTAAAATAATCCGGGGCTTCTCACTTGTGTTTTCCTTGGAGCAAAGACCACATGAAGAGACTGGTGGTCATAAATCAGGACATGCATTTTTCTGGAATACTATTCCCCTAGCCAGGCCTGACTTGCAAAGTCAGACATACCCATCGCATGCTTTCTCTGCTACCGTAAATTGGGGCTGTTAACCCCAAGGAACAGAGCAAAAGAGATGGGAAGGGGATGCCAGGATGAAAGGAACAGTGAAAGAACCTAAATCGAAAAGTAGGATATCTGTAATGGTACCATGCTTCACTGCTTAAAAGGTACTTACTTATCCTGCAAGTCATGATTTATTATAACTAACTAATCTACAAAACCTACTAATGAAATCACGCCAGTATTTCTTAAAGCAGGCAATAATGCTGAACCAAAGAACACATGAAAAGAGTTCTGATCATCTATTAATAGTGTAGCAGTCCTATTTTGAAAAGATCCCCAAATTCGTGTGTGGTGGCATTAAACACTAACCTCCTTAAAGAACACTTAGTGCACCTTAGTAGTATCTATTATAGTATATGGGATTTTAATTGCTTTATTATAAAAGAAAGCAATATTCACCCTTTTATGAATTTTGATTTAATGACTTTAGCACATTCATTATTAGTTCATTATGGTTCTGTGGAATTGAGGCCTCCTGAGTTAAAAGGATGTCCCCACACTAAGCTGGCCTCAATTAAAATGTAATCATATTGTGGTTAATCTCAAGGACTTGCTCTATGAGTGCAGGGGTATGCGAGAGAGAGAGGCAGTGGGGGGCATGAGGAGGAAACATGAATGCAGAGAGGCAGGATTTGCACTTGCGGAAAAGCTGTTTAAGTCCACTTCTGAAAATGTCCTGGGCTATAATCCGAAATTGCCTTCTTAGCTTGACCCATAATATCCTATGCTTAAAGCCACAACTAGAACTTCTTGAAATAAATAAAACACCACTGATCTTTAGTAATAGAGGAAAATCCTATTTATGACAGTCTGGCTAGTTCCTCATCAAGGCCTGGAGCCAGCAAAGGTCCATGACAAAAGGTCCATTGACAGTCCAACAGGTATCAGTGAGACTTGGAGGGGACTGGAGGCAGATTCTTACACAAACTCACTGCTGGACTGAGGCCCATGTGTGTGCAAATGAGAAGAAGAGGGAAGCCACTTGCAGAGGAAAATGCCAGTGTTCAAAATGCTACAGGAAATAGCAATATGTGGATATGAGGGGAATAGCAGTATTTCTGGGGAAGGACAGCTGCAAATTAAGTTCTGCTTCTGTCCCTCTGTTGCCTAGGCTGGATGCACAAGAAAGCCCTCTCCTGTTGAGCCTTACACTTCCATGTTTGACCACAGGGCCACGTTAAGGAAACCAGCAAGTTGTGATGATCTGGAAGAAGATGAGAAATTCAGCTCACAAGTAATTTGGTTGAAATATTCTCTCTTTGATGTTTTGCCATACTGAACAGTATAATAACTCTTCCAGAACACTCCAAACAGAGCTATTTTGGGATTACTCTTCTCCTTTAGCTTTTATCCTGTGGTTTTCCTGTATCTTCGTTTTATCTCCCACATCTCATTGAAAATGTCTCAAGCTCTCACCAACTACTTCTGATGTTTCAAGATCCCTTCAAGCTTAGATCCTGGGTATAAATAAAAGTTCTTGTTAGTAAAGCTGTAGTGCTTTGCAATGACTGTTTGAAAGGATTTATATTACATTTTTTGACGCTACAGTGGAGCCAAACCTGGAATCTATGAGGCCCAAAACTGGGGAGAATGGGGAGAGGCCAGATTCCTTTGTGCTGCAAAGCAAGTGTTTGTAATGCAGGAGTCAGGGAGGATTTCCACAATAGCTTCCCATTTAGAAAAACAGATCCTCAACGAGTATAAAATTCAGTACAATCTTCAATTTCAGTTCGTAATTTGAGCTAAATAAATAGTTAAAAGGGAAAAAAAACCTAAGCCCCAGAGAAACTAGAATCCTGCTTTCACATAATGTCCTCGTTAATATGAAGTCCAGTGAACGTTTTGAAGAAGACCAATTTTTAGACTCTAAAAGGAGATGTTTGTTTCTGTAAGAGGAGAAAGTAAATTAAGTCTAAAAGGTTAGTTATCAGGAGCAACCCTCACCAGATTTTGTGCCATATTGTTTAATTACTGTGAAAGATAATGGGAATATCAGTAATGCCAGTAATGTCAATATTTCATAAAGCTTTTATAGATTACAGGAATACATTGGGAAGTGTTGTATTTCATGAAGTAACAAAAGCTGTTTGGGGAAAATGATGTTTTTATGGCAGTGACTTATGTGTAGAGTTTTATACCATCTTTTGAGGCTATAGTGGTCTCTTCATCGGTTTACAGCTGCAATGAGTTTTTTGTTTCCCAAATTTCACAAGTCTTTTTAAATCACTATTATATGTTGCTGATGATCAAAGGCCAGGCCAGACCCATTAGCTTTGCCAAAGGAAACTCCACTCTCAGCAACATTGACTCTGTACTTGGGGAACTGTAGAGTTCCCTAAATGGAGGCACATCCCTTTGCCGTGAGAAGTTATCTTTTTTTTTTTTCCCCCTCATGCCATTTAGGGCATTATCTTGCAAATGATTAATCGCAAAAGACCCAGCCACTGAGTTCTTGCACAGAAAATGCTCAGCACTGGCAGGACAAGGTCCAGCGAGAAAACAGCTTAAGAAATTTCTTCATTACTCTGAAAATATGTGCATATTTATGAGAGGAGCTAGCTCTGGCACCCTTGCAGAGCTCCTAGCTGTGAAAGCTGTAACCTTTGGAGCAATTCAGTAGCCAGTTGTGTTCAGCACGGGCACAAAAATGTTGCTACTGACAGAAGATAAGAACAACCCCAAGAAATGAATGGGAAGTGCTGTGTGATGTAAAACACACCTCAGAGAGCAGAAACACACCAGTTCCTTGTCCAAGTGCCTTGCTATGGGGGTTTTTGGGTAAGTTCAACCTGTGACTTGTGAGACCAATCCAAAAGTAAACCTGCAGAGATGTAACTCACTGCTGCTTCTGTGTCAGTACAACAAGAATTTGTCATTCACATCCACACAACCTTGTTGTCATTAATGTGTTTGGTTTCTGAACTGATTTAGAGAGACAGACATACTTCAGAGTACCAGTCTGTTGGAAGTGGCTTGAATATTTCTTTCGCTTGTCCAGCTTTTGCATGATGATGTTTCTCTGTCTGGACATGGTGGTTTCCAGTGTTGTGGCTTCTGAGATGTCTCTTCCAGACCCTCACGGTGTGGGTACTGAGGTGGATGCTTCTTTCTACTCAGATGCATGTGCAAGTAAGTGCATGACTCTTCCTTTCTATTTTCCTGAAAATACTCTTGCAGAGCAAATTTGCATTACATATATTTTGGTGGAAAGGCACCAAGTTTAACAAAGGCAGTTAGTGAAGTTTCATACATATTGAGGGGGATGGAAATAGATACATTTACCATGTACTATGTGCTTTTTTGATACAGATGGATATAGCTACTTCTAAGAATTGAATTCCCACAATGGAGCAGGAGGCAGCAAAGCTGACTGCATGTCACTTTTCTGCCTACTGCTGCCTGGCACCTGGGAATCAAAATGGAGATGCATTTGCAGAAACTAGTTCCCCATGGCACGCTTCTGTTTCAGAGAACAGGCAGACCAACATCCTTCCTCTCTGTCCTGCCATCCCCTCAGGCTGGGAACTGCAATGGGGGCACGCTGGGCACCATGAGCCGGGGGCACTAAAGCAGCTGTGCTTATACTAAGGCTTTGAGACAGAGCTGTGTCTTGCTTTCCAGGCCATGTATGCCTGCAGATACAGCATGTGTAGTAACTGTAGTGGAGGCCAGCACCTTCCACGTGCCACTGAGTGATCGCTAAAGTCCTCCAAAGAGAAATCAGCATCTCACACCGTGCGTGTATATATGGTAGATACAGAGTTAGCCCCCTCTGTTTGATGGGCTTAGAGGAGCAGGTAGAGAAGAAGATGCTGGTAGGAGATGAACACTGTCAAACGCTATCTCTGCTTTTGATTCGTTTGCAAAGATGAGCAATTGAATCCCAACAACCTTCCTGCACTGTAGTCATCTTCATCTTTTGTCTTACCCTGGGCATCCCTTACTGAGTATACACATACCTGCACTTCGGTCAATAGAGCACAGCCTGCAAAGTAATTTCTAGAGAGAGGTTGTACTGCATTTTCCCTCAGTAAGCTTGAGAAAGGTAAAAATTATCATATTATGGGTGCTTTGGTCATGAAGAGAAAATGATGCTAGATATGAACAGAAGAAATTCCTCTTATCCCTGGGAATTTTTAAGCATTAAATTAATTCCCCTATCTCTTGGCGTGTTAATGGGAAGGCTTTCAGCTCTGTATTAGGCAGAGGTCCACATTTGCATTTAGATGGAGCTATTTTAAGGATTGTAGTATATACATAGGGGCCTGTATCCCATTTACAATAGAATCTGTAAGATAAAATTAATATCTAGTAAGTGGTTGTTTTTCCAGTTTTGTTACAATCAGAACCAGTAACTGAAGTGGTATAATCTGACATAATAAATACTAGAGTCATTCACTTGAGAGATATCTTATCCACCCACAAGGAGGAATACACTCCTTAACCAGTGAAGTGGGTTATATTTTTTTCCCTTTCACAAGGCAGCCATGAAGTACTGCATCCAGGGCCGTTCCTGCCAATGATACCCAGAAGAATTTTTTTTTTTTTTTTTTACTTGTGTAAAACAACCTGCTATCTCGCAGAGAGAAATGCTTTTTCCCCACCACACGGGAAACCCCGGCAAGGTGGTGCTGGCTGTCAGGTGAGGCCATGCAGGGACGTCAGATCCTTCCATTTATCTCTGTCCTCCAGACAGGCTCTCACAAGCATTTCTCATACATGCAGGGGACCATGCTAAGTCATTGTTGCTGGTTTTGCATGCTGCTCATTTCCAGAAATGCCCTGAAATATTGGTTTTGGTAGGACTTAGGCAAATGCTCGGTGCTTCTCCGAGCTGCTGCTGAAGTGGGAGGCCGCCTGCAGCAGGATGTCGTATGAAGCCCAGGTTTGGGGTTTCAGCCTGGTGTGCACCACCCTAAAACTGTTATTTCTCTGGCAGCTGCCAGCAAGGATGAAGGAGAGCCCCAGCGTATGGGAGCGATGGCTCTGCAACGTTCCCCTGCCGAGAGAGGACCGAGGAGCCATAGTTTCATTTGCCGTGCATTAATTCTGGTGGCAGGGCTAGTGTGAAGTGGTGATGTAAAATCAATGGGTTTTGTTTCAAATCCAATCCACTGTCACTGTCATAAATTAGTCATCAGTGTAAAGCCTCTGCATCCAGCGACACAGGGTAGCCCCAAAATAATTCACTCCTGCAGGTGGAGCCACACAAAACCACGGGTCATTTGATGGAGGGAGCACTGCCAGTTGAGAAGAGCTGCTCAGGTGCTGCTGAAGGGGCTAAAAAAAAGGGCACTTCCTAAAATTGTCCTGTTGAGCTAAAAGGAAAATTTTGCTGATTTTACTGCCTCTGTTTTTAGGTAAAACTCGGCCAGGATTTCACACTAAATGTGCTGTACCTTGCAGCTCTTTGTCAAAGATGAAAATGGTATTGGTCACTTAAGGTTACTTCCAAGGCGGCTTGTAGTAAATGGTTTTTTTTTTTTTTTTACTTCATAGGGAATTCTTAAAAGCCCCTTTTATCCTCATACCAAAAAATTTGAACATTTGAACAAAAAAATTCCTGAAAAGTGACAGTCCCAAACCCTCTAAACTAAAACCATGTTTCAAGTGGATTGGAACTCTTTTCTTTACAAAGTTGAAATGACTCTGCATTTCTTATGCTAAGTTATATCTTACAATGGCTATGCAATGAGAGTACTTTTAAAGAAGTTACTACGATATCAGAAATTAACGTGTTTCTATAATATCGAAAGCTCTTTTGACTTTTCTCTAAAAATGAACTTCAGTTAAAACTGTGAAGTTGGTGCAAGAAATTCCCCGTACAGCGAGCAAGCGTTGCCTCACGGAAAATCCTTGTGGGAAAGATTCGGAGTGTCGTGGGGCTCTGTGCTCTGTCTCACCAGAAATTACTCAGATGATGGGGAGAATTAAAAATTTATCTCCCAAGAACACATTATCAGCGTTCCCAGGAGCTGCACCTAGCAGAGGCCTGTTTGCCAACTCCTGTTGTAACTTCTCATGCTGACAGCTACGAGAGCACTTCTATTTTAGGGGGAGAGCAAACTCACCCATTTCCCGCTCTAACTGCCCCGTGCCTGCCTGCTACGACCCAGATGAAGCAGCGCTGCTGACGGATTGAGTGTCTGCAACCCCAGAGACCAGGTCAGAGATTGAAACATAGATCAAAAGCCTATTTTTTTTTTTTCCCAAGTGAACCCATATCTATTAAGAATTGGACTAGTGAGCAGTAATCCTCCAGTCTTACGTGAAAGGTCAAATGAATGGATGGGAAAAGATAGATAACGGGGGGAAAAGCTTGTTTTGGACTAGTTTCCCTAACAAGAATGGAAGAATAGTGAGACATGTCAAATTGAGTTTTACAGACCAGGTTAATGCCAGATACTTGTTTATCCTTGGAGATTCCTCAAATCCAGCAGATTTCAGCATTGCCTAATGAAAGCTTAGGGACGAGCGGGAAATGGAGCATGTATAGTTCAGAGGAGGGGAAGATGCAGATGAAAACAAATGAAAATCCTCTCTCCTTTATGTTTCAAGTGCCAAATTATGCTTGACATTTCAATTTCCCCAAGGCGCGCTTCCGTAAAATCGTCTTGAACTCTCCTCAAAGTGTTAAATCTTCCATCAGCTCCTCCAGTGGCATCAAACAGGTCTGATTCAGTTCTGTCTCGGGTGTGAAATGTAATCATTGATATAGCACTGCACAACGGGCGTTCAGAAGAAGCACCGAATATCTCTAATATTTTCATGGATGGGCTTCACAATTGGCTTTGCAATAGGGCACGACGTAAATGCCATGCCCGACACATTGGCATTCAGGTGGGAGATGATTGGGATTGGTGATGTGTGTGTGGCTTGTTTTGTACCATTTCTGGGAATTCGGGATGTTTACCACTTGCGTGGGCTTGTTTCACACGAGGATCTCCATGTTATGTGTCTATAGCCAGAAGGTCTTGAGTCCTTTGGAGATCTGTAGGAGAAATCTGTAACTACTAGAATTCTCATTAGTTCTCAATGTTCCAACATTTTTAGGAAGTTTGAAAGCTTGAATTTTTGAAGTGTTTTGACCATGTCCCCAGTGAAAAATACCAAGAGCAGGGAAATGGCAGAAATGCTGTGTTTTTCCCAGTCTGTTCTATTGATGTGTTTTGTTTTTCTTTAGCTTGTTTTCTTCTAAAGGTCAGTTAAATTTTCGGTTGCATAAATTTTACTGACTTTACTCATTGCAGTCAGGCCTTTGAGGGAGATGCTGAGCTTACGTGCACTGTCAGCACCAGACAGTCAGAAGAAACCCTCCTCCCGTATGAGTGGGAATAATGGTGACCCAGCTTTTGAGAGACCTCACTGAATTGAATTCTTTGAAAAATATACCCTTGGGCTGTGGTTGCTGAGCACTTGAGAAGGCCTATGATTGATGACATGGTCATTACGAGCATGATTAAGAGCAGCCAGGATTTACATTTACCACCTTGGCCTTTTCCAGTGTCTGCTAAACTGTGGTCTCGAGACCACCACTGATGCACACAACGTGACTGTGTGCGTGGAGGGGGGAATGGGGGAGCTGTGATTAATTTGGCTGGCAACATGATGCTGGCTCTCTTCTTTGATTGCAGCTGATGAATAGTATTTTAAAAGCTAAGAATACATTAAACACTTTGCTATAGCTCCTATACAGTCTGAGGGCCAGAACCACAGCTGTGCTCAGTTTACAATGGGTGCAGCTGAAGAAAGAAGAGGAAGGAAAAGAGACAGCTTTTAGCTTAACTTGAGCTAGAGATTCCGCTACCTTGGGAAGCGGCTGGGGGCACAGGCACGGGTTCCCCCCACACTGGGAGCAGGGGCGGGGGGGTTGCTGATGGGGTTTCAGGCAGGAGCAGGACTAGCATTCACCAGTTTTGGCTGCTTCCTCACGTTAAAATAACAAGTCGTTGCACAAGCAAGGGATTTGTGTTCCCTGCCCTCCCTCCAACATTGCAGTTACCCCTGTGCCTGGAAGGCCTTTTCCCTCCTTGCAAAGCTTGAAGCTCCCCCCGTGCCTGTGAACACCCCGCTCCCCACCTGGCAGTACGTACGTCCCTGTGGGTCCTTGGGAGGTGCCAGCCCGCCGCAGGGGTGGGCAGTGTGTATGTGCTCCCTGGCATATCCCTTCATATTTAACCCCTGCCTCTGCCAAATTTGGTTGAGATTAGCTGTTTGGGGGAAGAGGCAGTGAAAGACAGCTAGATGGAGAGCTCAGCCTTACAAGCCCTGTTCCCTTTGGGAACCATAGTCATGCTGGGGTGGGGAACACCACCTCCATAGGTACAAGGAGCAGAGCAGGCTCCTTTGCTGCATTTCATGGCCAACATCCATGAGGTTGAGGAGTGAGCCACGAGCATATCTCTTTTTGTATAACACAGCAGTTCTTCTCTGACATCTATTTTTCAATTCTTCACAGTGCTGGCTGTTAACTTCATCGTGGAACCCCTGACTCGGTGTTTGTGCCAGGACATTCATTGCAATTGCCCTGATTTGATGGCAACCATTGAAGGAAATAGAAATGACAGCTTTGGAGCAGTCTCGTCATGCAGCATGATGACTCTTGGCAGCAGGAGACCCATTCCCCCACCTGAAGATTGCTCTTCAGACACAGGATCTCAACAGACAAGGTACCAAATAACTCTGTTTTCCCTCCTAATCAGGGTAAGCAGGAGGACTGCCAAGGCCTCGCAGGAAGGGTGACCATAGGCGAGAGAGACTCTGCCATCATGGCAGGAGTTCTTCACTGATGCAACTGCCCGCTGGTTGCCAGGCGAGTCCCAAGCCGTGCCCTGCTTGCTCACTTCCACAATAAAATCAGAGGAAGATTTGGGTGTGTTTCCCACAATGTAGGAGATGAGGAATTTGCTCCTTACGGGAAAGCATGGGATATTGCTTCTGCTGCTTCCTGCCTATCTACTCTCCATTACTTGTGAGCTTCAGTACCCTTTGCTCTCTCCAGCCATCCCTCCTGCCCCCAAAAGGTTACTCTAGACAGGTTGGCTTGGCACAGGGCAGCCATGACAAATCTTTAAACTATAATGATAAATTATACTCCATTGCCCAGTCCTTCTGGAAAGAGATTTTAATGTGGATTAAAATAAAAGAGGTTTGATAGATGCTGGAAATGTCTCCCTGTGGCTGTTAAGAAAAAAATCTGAATGCCTGTAATATTTCTGCCGAGAATTACAATAATTGGTATTTAAATAGCATTCTGAGCAGAGCTGTGACTGCCTAGGAAAGCCAACCCCAGGAGCAAGATCTCTTGTCTTTAAGAGCTCAGCCAGGCTTGGGAACTTAAAAAGAAACTCGAATTATTGGGAATTGAAAACATGCCCTTGCTTTGGCTTGAATGCGACATCAAAGCAGGAGCCTGTGTGTTACTGAAAAAAATGCTTCTTTCCCCTCCCAGCTGCTAAACGCTGCCTCTCCGCTGACTTTATTAGCACTGCTATCCCAGCATCATCTCCATCCACAAATGCCTTTTCAGTGTGCTCACAGGAAGGAGTCAATTTTGCCCTCTCATAGAAAGAATTACCCACAACTCAAACAACTAGCGCCAGGAGCTAAAGAAGGCTGGTGATCTTAGAGACAGCACTGCTTCCCTTTGGAAAGAGTGGGCACAGTGATTCTCTGTGTTGAGAGGGCCTCTTGCATCAAAGGATGTGTTAAATCCATCACCCAACTTGTGGTCACACTGGATCCCGTTGCCACGGTGGTACTTGTATTCAGGAGCCGCTGGCCAAATTCTGTCTCACTTCCTCAGGACCCAGCAGTTTCAGATGGACGCTGTGTTTTCCTCTAACCTGCTGCTCTCATCGGGTCTTCACTGCTCAGAAAGCCACTGCACATCTGTGATCTACACCTGAGAAAGGCCGAATCACTCTTTCATAGTAAGTTGCACAAAACTCCTTTTATAATGACAGGGTTTCTTTGAGATGAGCCCCGCTATCTTTGTACATGTAAGATACTGCTGCTGTCTTTCCTGCTCCTTCCCAAATCCAACATCTTTTAGTTGCACGTCATCCCACCTGTTTCCCACATAGATCTAGTTTTTAAATCTCTGCAAATCAGACCTCTTAGAATACTGCTATTTCCACACTTGGCCTTTTCTCTGTCATCATTCAGCTCTCCTAGTATGCATTGGTGACCCCAACAGATGATTCCACTAATGGGAACACATTGGTGCTAAATGCAACCAAAAAAGCTCTGCTTCAGACAGGCTGGGAGCTCTGAGGGCATTATTCATAAATTTCAGACCAACACAGTTCACTGGTCTGACACGGAATGTCTTCTATTTTTTTCTCTTCCTACCAAAGCCTCCATTACCTATACAGGATTTGAGATTTAATAGGACTAGGTAGGGCTGTGAGTATCACACAACACATGGTAGTGTGGACATAGCCAAGCTAATGTGGGACAAACTGGTGCAGGCACAGCTGAGAGCTCTCACGCTCTGCCAGAATGCTGGACCAGCACTGCTGTATAACTTCTGGTAGCAGAGCTAAGTCATGCATCTGCGTGCAGCACTGGATGTGGCGTATGGACATAGCTGACATTTCTAATGTCAGCAATAACTACTGTGAAATGTCTCCCTTTGCCTTGAAATCGTTACAGTTTTATGTGACAGCAGCAGCTCTAGTCCCCAGCTGAGATTAGAAGTCCATTAAGTGCTTGAAAATGTGCGAATGCATAGTATGAGGATGTGCGCTCCTGACCAGCTCTGTATTGCCGATTTGCCTAGCTAATCCAGTTAGCCCTGTCCCACTCAGATATCCATCCATCTATAGGTACCCACCCGTACAGACAGAGATCTCTCCAGCAGGGTATCTGCTTGGGGTAGTAGATACTTGGGCTGCTCTAATCTTCGGATTGTGTTTGCATCCTCTGATTTTAAAGAACATTTAAAAGTGAGAGGAAAAGAAAAGTGCTTAACCTCATAGAGCTACTACTAGCTGAATTTATAGATTAAACCTAGGAATTACAAGTTAAATTGATTATTAGCTCAAACGGGAAATAATTCCACTGAAGGCAGTGGAAATTATTAACTCAGGGAAGCAGTTAGTTATCTAACGTTTCCTCTCTGAGGAAATAAAAAAATAAACCTTGTTTCTCCTGTGACTTCCATTGCTTTTTTCCCCAGTGTAATTCTAGTGATTTCTGCAGGGTTATTTCTGGGACTGAAAACCTGGAAATGCATAAACGCTCCATTCATGGTGAAGTGGCTTGTATAAACTCAGACTGGAGTCAAGTGAACACACAGAAGGAAAAAAAGAATTCTATCAGATAAATAGTCCTGAAAAGGAAATGTCAATGAAGAGGTTTGTGAAAGTAGGAGCACAAGACTTAGCAACCCATTGAATTGTAGGAGATACTTTAGGTTCTGAGTAGTGAATCCACCAGAGCCAGTGACTGCCAATGGCTAGATAAGTTAGTTACTACTTATTAAAGGTTAAACACCCATCAAGTTTTTTTGCTGGTCACAACAAGGAAAAAAATCAAGAACAGAAACCCATCCTGGAACTGTTCGGCAGCTCAAGTGAAGGTGGGATTGTCATGAGAGAACGGCAACCAGTCTGTGCTTAAAAATATGAACAGGTGTCTCTTCAAATCTTAAAGGTTACCACAAGTATTTCACTGTGCACAGTCAGGGGATTAACTGATCCACACCTGACTGAGATCCCTAATTCTGGTTCTTAGTAATTAAAAATACCATATTTTTAAATTTTTGGTAGTCCTCAGGGAGCTGAGTCTCCGTAGCTACATTAACAGCTTGGGAAATTGAATCCCAAAGCCTCAGTGAAGTTGTTTCAAGTTGTCACGTTAGCCAGCCAGAGTGGGGCTGTAGACCTATAGTAACCTGATTCCCAGCCCTGTCCTTCACCTCACAGCAGATGACAGAAAATCTAAGTAATGACTTCTAACTCCTGAAATATTGACATGACCTTTTGCATGGGAGGGCATCCCATGCTCTGGTGGCCATGGGCTCTTGTTAACTCAGATCTCTCCCATCTTCAGTGTAGACCATCCTTGACAACAGGATATCAAGCAAAAAACGGGAAGAAGCCCCATTGCCACCAGCCACGCTGCCTTTTCCTGAGTGCATTGCCCTGCCTGAGAGCCAAAAGCCGTGACCGTAAGAGGCTTCAGATGCTGGTGGAGCAGCAGGGATCATTACAACTGAATAGAGCCATACACAAAGGTGGAAAGATCCTCTTAGCACTCATTAATTGTAATTTTCAGGATTAATGCAAAAGATTTGGCGGCTTGACAGAAGAGAGTTTTAACACAGATAATTCACTGCGGCTCGCTGGAGCTGAGGGAAGGGTCAGTGGCTCCCCACAAACCCCCAGCAACAGGTAAAGAGAAGGACAGAAGTAACTAGACAGGGAACAGGGATATAAAGCACCTGATAAGTCAAAAGATGTATTTTACACAAGGCAGTGTAAATATTCATGTGATTTATTAGAGTAGCAGACTTTTCATTGATGACTGTATTGAATTGAGGGTTATTTAGAAGCTGAGGGGATCAATACAACAGCTGGGAGCCAAAGCCTCTGAAAGCAGCTGAAAGTGTATTTTGCAGTGCCTCACTTCTTTGTGAAGTCCCTTAACTGCCCCTTAAACCTTAGAGTGAACTTCGCCCTAATATATATATATTAGGCTGGAGGCTAATATAGGCTGGAACACTGGGCATCCTTCCAGAGGCCTGGCCCAAGGCTGTGCAGTAAGCCCGACTTCTGACAAGCTGTTGAGCAGTTTAATTTCTGTTGTACAGGGTGAAGTCCAGTCCTGCGCAGAGTGCCAAGCCAAGCTCTGTAGATCTCCTGTCAGAGATCCAGCCTTGTGCTGGATCACGATTTAAGGCTCAAATCTACACCTTCGCTTCCATCCTCAGCAGCCAGGTTTTAGGCAAGTAGAGAGCAGAGGGCAGGCTGCAAGTCTGAGGTCTCCAGGCCTGCTAAACCAAACTGGTGTCAATGGGGACCAGATGTCTCGTCTCTGACCCATTGCGTTCCTGCCTGCACCTTGGAGACCGGTGAAGATCTGTGGCAAGACTTTATAAATGTGATGTCTGTGATGGGGAGCAAAAACCACACGGAAGATGACTCCTTGTGCAAAAGAGGTTATTCTGAAGTACATCACGAACTACTCACCGCTGTCTAACCACGGCTGATTTTGTGTGTGTTTGTAAGTATTGGTTTTTACTCCCTATCACTTTTTATTACATTTATTCCTTCAGAAGACAAATAAGTCAAATGTCCCTAATCTTTTTAGCATGGAATTTTAGATTTTAATGAGCTTGTTTTAATTTGCACATATTCTTGTTAATAATGAAATCTGTTTAACGAGAGTTAAACCAAAAAGCCTGTAATGGTAATTCAAAACATAAAACTCTAGTGCATTTCTGTAAGAATTCCCTGTTAATATTCTTAAGGCTTTTTAACGGATATTTTAAGTAGGCATTGGTATTAGCAGAAACATCACACAAATTAAAATTAGGCTCTTGGTGACTATTTTAAAATGAATATTCACAGACTCTTCAGCATGAAATTAAATCTAGTTACATTTGACACTGCTGGTATATTTTAAGGAAGTATACTTTACTGAAAATGATAGTGTTGCCCGTGAACTTATTACTGATAGTTAATTTAATTTATTACAACCCGTTGAATGTAACAATCAGCTTTTATATAGCATAGCCTAGAAGCCTGTATCAGGCTTTAAATCTTTGGAGATGGAGCCTGAGCCAGTAGTTAAATGATGGAATTAGGAACAGGGACTCCCAGCTCTGGCCAGGGCTCTTGTTTCAGCTTGGGTAGGTTATAAACCTGCCATGCTTACTCCACTCATCACGATGCTCTAAAATGGGAAATCTGCCTTTGAGGATTTGGGGTTGCCCTACAATCGAGCCCTCTTAGAAATCTTAAATTCCCCCCCCACACCCCGTTTAAACGCAGGACTTTGCATTGGGGTCATCTGTTTCACAAGCACTTTTGGACCTTGCAAAGCTACGTGACTTCTTGCAGCTCCTTCTTTGCACTTTGTCGCAGGCTGTGCTTTCACCTGCCGTTAAGGACTGGTGGAGCCTCCTCTACAGCTCCATGCCTCTTGTTTAACTTCCTCTGGAGTTGGCTCCCCTGATGCCAGTGGGATGTATAAAATATCAGTGGGTGGACAATCGCGTCCTTTCTTCACCAATCGGTCTTTCCTCATTCTTTGCTGCTCTTTACTGAATTATTTCCCTGTTCTTCTTTTCTTCTTCTGAGTATACAGAACTAAGCTCAGCGTTATAAAATCCAGAATACCATTCCTAAGTAGCGTGGCAACAAAACATGTGCTTATAAAATTAAACACGTGCAAATCCACTGAAAGTCCATGGGATTGAAGCATATGGTAAAAATTAAGCAAAAAACTAAATCCTGAAGGGATAGCTTTAGGAACGGACTTTTGGGCTGAACTGAAGAAGTGATGAGGAAACATCCCTGTTTACCATACGAAGATGCTTCCATGCCCCCCTGCTTGTTGCTGTCATTGTGGGATAGTCAGAGTCAAAATCTGCCCCAGTTTTTCTGTTTTGTTTTGACAATAACACCTCGTGCCTGCCTCCAGGTTCCAGGAATCAGGCAGCACTTTCCATGATATATCTTGAAGCCATTAAAACACAAAAGCAGAGTGTCATCTTCCTGCTGATGTACACCACAAGGACCTGTCATTCCCCTGATATAGTACAGCGTGAGAATGGTCTCCCTTCAAAATACATCACTGGGGTAATGGCATTTTGAGTTATATGGTGCCAGGATGGCAAGCATTCAAACCATTCACAAATGTAGACAAGACAGGGTCAAAGCACATCTTTACTTTTCACGTGGGCAGCTGGACTGTCTGAAGTGATAAAAATTGGTTTAAAGTCATTGTCATTTAATGGGCAGCAATGAAGTGATGCGCTTCAGTGGTTTGGGTTCCTAATTCCCATTTGCAAAAGTGACTCTCAGATCTAGAGCGGCTGAGGCCGGCGCCGGCTGCCCACCAGCACCTGCAGCCCGAGGCTGTCCCGGGAGCTCCTTGGCAGAGCAGGATGTCCGTGCACACCCCAGGATGCTGCAGCACAAGTCTACTGGAGGATTAAACCCATTGCCTATTTTTCCTCCTGCTAAACTCAAGAGCCTGCCCCTCACACCTCTCCCCTGCCTGTGCATGGGGAATGTGCTGCCTGTGCTACACATTCCCATATTATTAAAAAACAAATGATAAATGTATTTGCTCTGTAAGGCCTTAGCTTCAAAAACACTGTATCCCCTGGCTCCCTCCACTGCTGTGAGCGGTCTCACTGGTGCCAATAACACCGCCTGTAACAGCAACAGTATTCAGTGCTTAAATATTTGCAGGATCACTGTCTGAATTGGCATTCTTTGCCAAAACTATCCGGGCTCCATGAAGAACTCGTGGAATAAACATGCTAATGCGGGGCCAGCTCTTCAACTAGCATGAGTTGGCGTGGTTCTGTGGAAGCTAAATTGAGGATCTGCTCTTCTTTGGTGTCTGCATTAGATATGCAAGGAAAATGAACAACACCAGCAACTGTATATGCAGTTTAGTGATGAATTGGTGCATCTTTTCATTTATTGTTTTGATTTTGCTGTTTGCTGCTGCTGGGAAATTATGCAAATTCTTCTTGTACAGGAAAAGAATACTGGTAATTAAGAAATGTGCAGCTTGGATTTAAGATAATCTTATAAATCCACACTAGCGTTCTCACACCAGCAGCACGTTAATAGCTGTGGCAACCGCTGACACCCAGGACCAGGTTCTCAGCCCTCCAGAAGATCACTTTGCACATTTGTCACTGAGCATTTTAGATGGGGATAGAGTGCTTGCACGAGAAGATCAAGCCAGCAGAAAAAGAGGGCAGGACTACAACATACAAGGGCCTGGCCAGCTTTCAGGTCAAGTTCTGCAGGTGTAGCTAAACACCCTTGGCTATTTAGGGGAAGAGAAGGAGGAGGCAAAGTGTCTGTGGTAGTGTGCTGGCTCAGAGCAGAGGTGTCCCTTTGTTGTCTTCAGGGGGCAAACAAACCTTTTTTGCAGGTAACCTCCTGAAAGGTCAAAAAAGATCACAGTCTTTAGAGATTAGGCCATTTCTAGCTACAACTCAGAATTAGACCTACTGAGATAAACTACAATCTTTTCTGAAAGGTTTGGGCTAGACGGTAAAGATGTCTGAGTCCTGGGGGTGAGAGACAGAAAACTCAGCAGTTTTTTAGGCCCTCTTCAACTCTTGCGCAAGTGATGCACAAATCTGCTCCAGAGGGGCAAGTCTCATCTGAGATGGACGATGTCACTAAGAGAAAAATGCGTCTCTGTTAAGTTTCTTGGGCGGCTGCAAGGTCTTGATCTGAACTGGCAGGTACCTTCATAACCGTCAACAGTTTGAGGACCTCAATCTGCTTGTCTTTAATAGCAGTATTTGAAAAAACCTTGTACCAGCATAGCTTCTTGACCTCAGAGGGTACCTAGCTTAAAATCCTCAAAGATGGACATTAGCAAAGAGGTGTAAGAAGCTGTACTCTCACAGCATGACAGAGAGTGTCCTTGAAGGAGGTTCATACTCCTCTCAGGACCCTAACAGCAGGCCAGTTCAGCACATGGAGTGGACAAAGACAGGCCAGAGGGCTTCTCAGTTTGAGTTCTTGCTGCAGTATCCCACGTGGGTGCGAAGTCCCAGTTCCTCAGCCCTTCTCACATTGGGTATCATGACAGGATGCCAGGTTGAACTTGTGGTCCACAGGGAGCCATGGGCAATACAGACCTCAACTTTAAAACTAGTTGTTTGAGTCTAGAAGCAGCTACTTTGATTTCCAGATATTGCAATTCCTACCCAAGGCAAAAAAAAAAAATAAATAGTAAGTTGCTTATTATGTGGAAGAAAAGAAAGGAGATTTACTGACTGGGCTTCAGGACCAGCATTTTGAGGGGTGACAGCTGGGGCCAGGTGGTCAGTGAAATTCCTCCTCCATGCACTGTGCTGCCAAAATAGCCCAGCTGTGCTGGTCTGCAGGTCTTCTGAAAATCCAGCTGTGAATGACAGCTGAACACCTAGCCCTAGTTATGGAAGTGGAGTAGGTCAAAGCTTAGCCCTAGATATAAGTAGCACAAGGGTAAGAAGGGTAGGTTATTTTCAACTACAGCAGACTGTCTTATTTGTACAGTCTCCATACAATTTATTGAAATTTGCAAGAATCTCAACCAGGGAGTCACATTAGCAGAATGAATATTAACCTGGGAACCTCCACAAAAAACTTTACCTTGACTTTCTGCTATATATATTTTTCACTCAATACAGTACTGTCACTGAGCAATTTAATTCTCTTCTGGGCACAATTGTCAACCTGGTTTCCAGAAGGGACACATGCCCCAGGATTTATTTTATTCCATTTAAGTAACTATGACCAGTTTTCATAAATTGAGGAGTTGAAATTGCCCATTCCCTAAGGCTCTCTAACAAATGAGATCAGAAGACCAATGAATACGTGTCTTGCAAGGCTTTTCAGTTCAATTATGTATATCCATGTGCAACTGGTAACGCCACAATCAGTTCAAATACTATCTTTGCAGGTGTGAAAGACCACAAATTGAAGTCTATTTCACATCAGTATCCAACATGTTACTGGAAAGATTAAAAGGAAAAATTTCCAGGGACAAAGGATGAACAATTAATGAGCCCTGGAGTGACTCTGAAACAGGTAGCAAAGAAAAACAACTGTAAAAGGAGAAACCGTCAGAAGTGAGCAGCTTGGTGCCAAGTTTCAGAAGGAGATTAGTGGAGAGTTTCACTAGATCCATTAGTGTTTGCGAAGTGCTTGTGGAGTGGATCAATGAGCATCACAGAAACTCCCAGGAGGAAGTGAATTAAAAGCTTTTTCTTTTTCTTTTTTTTTTATAGTGGGAAGCAAATAAAGCAGAGCTCACACACTAGCTGATGAGACTGAAACAAGGCATTGGATGGGCATCTGGTCAAGCGAGTGCTGTCTATCCCTACCTGAGTTAGGGTAAGGTCAGTTGGGAAAATACGTGGCCACGTTAAAACTTTGTGACGATGGCCAGCAGAGGCCAAACCAGTGCTTTTTAAGTGACATTAAGTCAATCTGTTTTGAGCTTTGGGTTTGTGAGCTTAGATTTTGAATGCTTGGGGGTGGGGGCCTATTTGTATGTGGGCAATAGACTCTGTGACTTGGTTTTAGTGGAAGCAATAAGAAGGTAGTAAAATCCTGAGAGCCACCTTAAAAACGCACTGCCAGATCTTCAAATGATTACGCCAGCACAGCACCACTGAAGCTTCCCGAGTGCTATTGATTTACACCAGTTGAACATCTGGCCCATATGCTTTGTATTATTAAATACTTCTGCGATTATTATGTGAACAATTAAGATTCATGGAAATGAAAAAGCAGGCTATGAATTGTGCCTTCACTGCAATTCAAGAGGAGGAACTGCTCAAGGAATGCGCTGCCTTTTATTGTAGCTGTGCAGTTTATCTGTGTGTTTTTCTAGAAACCAGAAAGTGAGTGGGACCTCAGGAGATTTTCCAGGCCATCTTCTTCCTCCAGGGAAGAGTCAACTTCAGCCCTGTTATTTGCTCAGTATGTTCTTAAAACTCTGACACTTGAGACCCCACAGTGTATCCCAACACTCAGTACTGGTGCTGAAGTACTGCGGGAAGCTTTTCCCCTGTCTGAGCTACCTCTCTCCCTGGCTGCTCTCGAGCCTTCCAACTCCTTGTCCAGTCCACCACTGCCATAGAGAAGAGTGCGGTCCCTTCTTCTGCCTAGCAGCCCTTCTTTGTATGCAAAGCTTGTTATTTTGTTTGTCTCTGCTGTGTGATGTTAAGTCCGGTCAATTATGTTGAGAAAGTCCAGACAAGCCCAAGTAAATGTTAACGCTGCAAATTCTTTATTATTTTTTTCCTTAAGCCTGATTCCCTTTCATGGTTTGCTGCTGAAGTATAGAAGTACATCCAGCCATAAGATCCATCTTTCAGCATCAGGAGATTAAAGGAATAGGGTGAGATATGAGATTTGAAAATCCCTCTCCTGCTATTTCTGGGAAAAAGTCAACAGCAGGGCAAGATTATCTTCATTAATAGTGTGAGAATGAGTGCTGGCTGCAAGTTTTGTTTAACCTGAAAAGCAGCATTCAGCAGCTGGGTTTCCACATCTAAAATAATATCCGGAGAATCAAAAATTCTTTGCCATACATAAAATCATCCTCCGGTTGTGTGTAATGGAGCTCGGCAGCATAATGTGCGGGAGAGAAGGATAACCTTTTAACATCTCTGCAATCCCCAGGGACTGGCACATTGCTGATTAACAGATGCTTGGTGACTTGAAGTTCCTGAAGTTAAAGCTTTGCATGTATTGCACAAGTCACAGGTTTTATTGAGGGCTTGGAAGAGACATATTTTTTGGCTTTCATCCCACTTTTCAGATGTAGCATGATGTAACTGACTGCTCTGAAATGAAGGCAACTGCTCTTTGGAGAGAGAGCGAGCTAAAGCAATGTTGTGGGAACTGCTCCGCAGGGCCTGACTCGCACTATCCTGGCTCTGATGGGGCCATGGGCACCTTCTTCAGGCAGACAGAAAGGCAGGAGGTGTTTGGGGCTCACCTCAGCAGCATGAAGCATGAGCAGGCATGCCCTTTCCAAAACACCTTGCTCTCTTTTGGTATTCGGCATGTCTGGAGGGGACAGTTGTTACTTGGGGTTTTGTTTTACTGATTCCATCTGGGCTTCAATTTCTGCATAGACCTATGGAGGAGCTGCTACAAAACCCTGCCTCCTGCAAAGCCTTGTGTAGGGCGAGGTGAGAAGGGCATCGTCTTTGAAGTAAGGCTCTCAGAGAGGTCTCTCTACGTTTGAAAAACAGTCTAGCCAAGCAGCTCCAGCATAGGACCATGTTGCTAAGCTGACTGCAGCCAAGCCTGCATTGCCCACCCAACAGATGCCATTCTTCAGTTCACTGACCACCATGAACTTGGTGTGCAAACCACAGTTGCTTTGTCCTCATTGAGATTTCAAATAGTATTGACTCAAGTAAAAAAACATACATTTGCATGCTAAAGACAAGGCTGCAGGTAACTCAATGAAACAAAGTAACATGGTTCAATGACAAAATTAGGAAAAGGACCCAGAAACTGCCAGGGACACCCCTCACAAAGACTGAGACCTTCACTTGATGCTGTGCAAGTTTAATTTCCCGCTGACTTTTGTGCCTTTGGATTAGGCAGGTCTTTCTGGAGGACTTTCATTTATATGTCTTGAAGTCAGGCAGCTGTTATCTGTTCTCCTTCTGAAAGCATCCAACACTTGGTCGATCACTGCATCTCTGCCACAGGAGCTGTGCAGAGAGCCGGGGCTGCGTGCAGGAAGAAGGTCTAATTAACAAAATCTACACTCCAAGAATTTGCTATTTTCAGGGCACTTCTTCTCCACCTGCCAAGCTGTGCTAACGTTAGCAATGCATGGCGAGAGGAGTTTTAAAACAAGTGCTGGAAAAAACCCAAACCCTGTCCCTGAACAAAATGCCGCCAGCTCCCGAAAGACTTGTATGACAGACTGAGAGCCCTGTAGCTGTCAGTTCTTCATGCCCTTTGGGGGTCTGCTTATTATTTGTGAATACTTTACCTCTCCATTGGTTCTTCTGGCAAAGTGTCACCTGTGCAAGCAAAAAATGTGGGTCTTACCACGGCTGCCTTTAATTCTTGATATAAATAGGATAACTATGACTTCTGTTGTTGTTATAATGATAATAATCTGCATTTGATGTACATTTTCTAGGAACGGAAGAGGTACATCTTAGAAGAAGGTTGTGCCATTGGTGTCACTGTGTACCCCAGCAAGGTGAACAGACGCAGGTTGATGCCTTTTCCAAAGCCCCATGATGAAGCAATAGAGAGGTGAAAGTATTTAAAAATAACCAGAGGCAGAGCAAGGGCTGCAACACAGCCTTTCCCTTCGCAGTTTCATCACTCACGCTCAAATCAGTGACATTTCACGTGCGAAGGGCAAATAAATACATGAAAATTATTTGGAGATGGAAGTTCAGAGAGGTGTGGAGAAGGAAGGATTCGGTGAGCGAAGGCTTTGTGAAGAGAATCACTGGCTGGGATTGCTTGACAGAATTATACTTCATTACTGACGCTTCACAGCCTTGATTTTCATATTTATTTGTGACTCTTCTTTTTTAAACCATGGGCTCTTTTGACATGAGAGTCATGCTGTGTAAACCACTATTGATTAGAGTTTCTAATTTCATGCCATTACAGCATGACCATTGGGGAATGAAATGTATTTTATTTTTTCCACCACGGCTATGCCAGCAGTGCTTGGGACGCAGCCATCGCGCAGGCTGTCAGCAGCAGGCATTTTCAGCTAAAGATCTTTGCTGTTTGAGCCAAAAGCCGAATTTGCCCAAGGTCTAAGCCTCAGCTCAGTGTGTTGTTCCTGGAATTAGAACAGATCAGTGGCAAAGTGTAGTTTGAGGCCAGAGGTTTCCAGAAGGATGGCTGACTTGGGGACTTTCCATTTTTCACTCAGGCCTGCAAAAGGCCATTTTTTTTCCCCTTCCAGAGGAATGGTTGCCATTTGCAGTAATACCTGCTGTCTTTCCAGCATCTCTGCTTTGGTGCTCAAAAAATGAAGGAACGTGAAATCACTAAAGGTGTAGGAAAATCCCAGATGGTGTCTGTTGTGATCTTGTAATGTACATAACCCCAGTACAAGCTGCAAGAATGAACTGATTGTAAACCTGAGAAAGACCTGTCCCAGCCTTACTATAAATACTTTTTTCCTCTCACATGCTGGATTTGGGCTCTTCTGGAGTTTCCCAAGGAAAGGGTTCATGGTGAGACAGGGGAGTTGGTGCATTAATAGCACTTCACCCTGTTGGTGCTGCCTGGGGGAATCTTCCCCTTCCCTCTTCCTCCAGGTATCCCCCAAACCTCTTGGGTTTTTTGGTCCATCCCAAAACAATCTGTAAGAGGATTCCTTTAGCCTCTTGCAAAAAAATCACCACCTTTTTTTTTTGCTGTGTAACAAAGGCTTGTGCTATCCTGAGGTAAAGACACCAGGAAGATAAAGTCAGAGTAAGTGTGCAGCTGAGCTTGACTCTAATGAGTTTCCCTCATAGTATAACTAACGTGGCTTGTCTTACACTCTGGTTTTACCTCTGAACAGTAGATATGCACTAGCTGTCCTGAACTAATGAAGCTTTCCAGCAGTGAAGACAAGCTCTAACGGAGCGGCTATAGACGTGTGAACCCCTTACAAATAGCCAGATGAGAGAAGAGTGAATGCTTGAAATCTGTCAAAGGGGAACCAGCCGAGAAAGTTCTCCAACTTCTGCTTTATTCCAGGAGCTACTGACACCCGCCGGCGGGTGATGAATTAGTGCAGCACAGCTGGAGCTACTTGAGGGCTGCAGATGCGAATCCCAGAGCTGCTCCTACACATACTTGTGCACTGGAGGTAGTGTGGCTGGTTTTGCACTTCCTATACAAAAAGACATCAGTGTACTGAAGCGAGGCTGAGAAAAGCTGGGTTTTTGAGGAGGTAAAGGGGACATCTTATTGCTGTCTATGACTTAATAGGGGGGTGTGCAGAAGACAGAGTCAGGCTGTCCTCGGAGATGCACAGTGACAGGGCAAGAGGCAACAGGCACAAATTGCAGAATGAGAAATTCTGATTAGGTATAACATAAAAAGCATCCACCCTGAGGATGGTCAAATGCCAGATGGGGGGCCCAGAGAGGCTGTAGGATCTCCAGTCTTGGAGGTGTTCAAAACTCAGCTGGACAAGGCAATCCAGTAAGTTGGCCCTGCTTGGTCTGGAGGTCATGGTTTTAACTGTGGCTGGTGTGACTTGTGTGTGACACCGGGGATGACACTGCTGATTTCAGTCTGTAGTGATGCATTAGGTTCAAGCTTTCCAAGCAGAAGCCCAGTCCAGCCCTAGCTAAATCTTCCAGGTGAGTCTACTTACTTCTAAATGGTCTGATTCAACATTGCAGGATGCATCTTGCCGGTACCATCCTTGCTCTCACTGGAGGTTACAAGCACAACCCTTCAAAATAGGAATCAGGAATGGGATGCTAGGTATGGCGCTCTACCAAAAAGCTGTTCCCAAAGCTGGCAGGAAAGGAGAAACCTCTGCCACCACCCTGTGAGCTACTTGCTTCCCAACGGCAGCTCCACATGGACCCTGGGGAACAGGTTGGTGATGTCTCTTGATTTCACTGTTGGATGTGATGAGATGTTCAGTCTTCCTCACCTGCATGGGGTGATTAGCCAGCACCCCTCTGGGCACGGGGCACAGCAGCCCCTGGGAATCAGTGCTGGGCAGCCAGGTGGGTCGGCAGGCTGGGAGGTTCCCTTCAGTGCCATGCCAGTCATGCCCTTTTGTTTCTGGAAGGTGCCCCAACTGGCAGCTATATTTTAAAATTCAAAAAGCCGTGTGCCTTCATGGAGCAAGCAAAAGGCTTTTTGGCTTCAGCTGGAGCACAGCCTGGTCTGTAACATCACAGAGCCTCAATGGAAAGGGATCATCCTTGTGCCATTGTCATCACTTCACATGTATGTCCCTGCTCCGGTTTCCACTGTGACGCAGAGGCTTCAAACAAGGGTCTGTCTGTGTCCTGCACAGCTTTGGCTTCACCCATCGCCTGCACACGTTAGATTGGTACTGCTGGAGATAACAGCGAGAGATGCCACTGCTCACGGTCCGTTGCCTGCCACTGCCCAGTGCCCGGCCCAGAGGAGTCCCCTCCAGCAACCTGCAACGCGGCCAAGAAACCCTGGCAGGGGAGTGCTTAGCCCCTTCCCCAGCACTCGCGTTTCAGTGTAACACAATCCCAGTGAACTCCATACCTACCCGCTGCCTGCAGAGTCCTGTGGGCTTTTGCTGGCTTGCTGACATTTATATACATTTCTAAATATCACGGAAGTATTGCTGGGAGAGGGAAATGTGGAATGAATGACACAGACTTGCAAGCAGCAAAGGGGAAAAGGTAGTTGAAAGTTTGATGGTAGTAACCGTGCCAATACCCCCCAAGGAATGAAGCCTCCTGCAGACACGGTGCCTTTTCCAGGAGATGAAATGAACTTCTTCAGGTTTAGCCCTAAGTAAATGGCGGTCCAGCTCATAAAACATCTGAAGTGCAGAACTGTTTGCAGACTTTATTTGTCTTGAGCCTTGCGCTTTGTGAGAACAGAGGCAATTTTATTACCCAACTTTGTGCAATGTCATTCCGGAAACGATCACAAATGCCATGTGAGTGTTTACCATAATGAGGAAATATATTACAGCCCAAAAGGATGGCAGCGTCTAATAGAAACATACGTCTAAAGCAGCTGAGGGCCAATCCCAAGGATGGGCTCTTCCTTGCTTCTTTTTACTTTCACTTCTACCTTCCTCATAGCTAGAGCTGAATGGACATATCGAGACCCTGGTGCTCCCTGGCACCCTGACTCCCTCTCCCTGCAGCTGGATTCTCCCAACAGCTGGGCACAGGGCAAAGCCAAAGGGGCAGGACTGAGCCTTCCCTCCTGTCCTGGTTTCAGCTGGGATAGAGTTAATTTTCTTCTTGGTAGCCGGTATGGGGCTGTGTTTTGGGTTTAGGATGAGAACAATGTCAATGCTAAGTATCACTAAATAGTCGCTAAGTAGCGCTTACACTGGTCAAGGACTTTTCAGCTTCCCGTGCTCTGCCCGGTGCGCGGGGGGCTGGGAGGGAGCACAGCCAGGGGCGCTGACCCAGACTGGCCAAAGAGTTATTCCATACCATATGACATCATGCTCAGTATATAAGCTGGGGGAAGAAGAAGGAAGGGGGGGGACATCTGGCGTGATGGCGTTTGTCTTCCCAAGTAACCGTTACGCGTGATGGAGCCCTGCTTTCCTGGGGATGGCCGAACACCCGCCTGCCCATGGGAAGTAGCGAATTAATTCCTTGGTTTGCCTTGTTTGCGTGCGCAGCTTTTGCTTTACCTATTTAACCGTTCTATTTTATTTTACTTCAATTATTAAACTGTTCTTATCTCAACCCACGAGTTCTCTCCCTTTTACCCTTCCGATTCTCTCCCCCATCCCACCAGGGGGGAGTGAGCGAGCGGCTGCGTGGTGCTTAGTTGCTGGATGGGGTTAAACCACGACACCTCCCCAGTAAGGGGCATCGGTTTTGGGGAGCAGTTCCCCACAGTGAATTAGAGCCACGGCTGCACGGTGGAGAGGGGAGCAGCGGTGATGCGCAGCCAGCCAACTTGGATCGCACGTAAAATGGAGCTTGGTCAGCTTCCAGTATTGGAATTTAGCCTTTTATTTTCCAAGGAAGATGCAAGCAATTTGTCTTTAGGACGCTATAAAGGCGCCTTCAAGAATATCATATAGTCTGTTAATGCTACAGAGAACCTCTTAAAAACTTAATTGCCTGTGTCACCAAATGAGAAGAGAGTAGTCCCTTGAAAGATTCTGTGTTTTGAAAACACACAGTCAGTTCTAAATACTTTCAAATGGTACATGCTTCTCTACTCCTGCTGACAATAAGAGTAATTGCTGAGCACAGGATAAAGGAGATTGTCTGAAATGTTTCAGCACTATTTTCTTTTTCCGTATTTTTTTCACAATGCAAAAAGACAGCGGCATTCTTGGTCTGTGACCAAACAAAAGGAGAGGTTTTCTTCTCGTGCCAAGAGGCAGGCGAGACGTAGAGATCTCAATAATAAAGTGACTCTTTCAGTTTGAGAACATCTCAGCTCCCATCCCCAGTTCTCTTTGCAACTTTCCTTGGCAGATATTCGCAACCCTCTGATGTTTTAGGCATCATTAAAAGGCAGGTGAACAAAACCAATTGATCACAATTACAGCTGTGTTTCGATACCAGCACAGGGCAGTAGGACCCGAGAGTCCTGGAGACACCATGACTGCATGGTGCTTGTACCACATCTGGGCACACCAAGATAGGGCACAGCCCCTGCTTAAAAGGACCAGATGTTGAGCGCTGGGATGAATGATGCAACTGAAGCCCCAGAGCAGTGGCAGAGGTAGCACTGAAATCCAGGTCCCATTGCCACCAGAACACACTGCCTTTCTAATGGAGAAAAACCATTTAAAAAACCAAAGCCTGCTATCCACACTTTAAAGAAAACAGGCTCCACCAAGCACGGCTTCCATAGAAGAGAGGTCCTTGAGCCAAGAAACTGTCGCTGGAGCCAAGGTAGTTGTGGCTGAGGGATGCCTTCCCATTTTGGCCCCCCCTGCACATGTGATAGACAGTCTCGGTCCCTGCTGCAAGTCTGCTGCCCACAAGGATGACAGATAGGGATGTTCCCTCCCATCCTTTACTCATTGCACTGACTCACCAACATCTCTATTAATTCTGGGGAACAGGAGACCTCGAGCATTTCAGTTTGGTCACTCACCCATTGTTTTTATTTTATTTTGGCCATGATGTTTAGCATAGAGGATTCTTTTGTCTCAGCCTGGCCAGAGCTAATGTAGGTGTCTGCTATCATTGTGTTTGTTCATTAAGGACTTGTTTAGCTCTCTGCATTTTCCTGTGTGGCCCATGATACAGCATAGTACATCACAAAGCAATATCCACTGTAACGTGATGTGACATCTGAAACCTCAAAGGAGGCACAGGCTTATGCTGACTGTACTGCTGATATGATTCCTTTGCATCTGCTCTGAAAGCAGGAAAAAAATGGGTGTGATCTATAGCTTTAGCAATTTTTTTTTAAAAAATAAGCATTCACTGGTTTTTTTTGTGGGCAAGCAGATATGCAAAGCACAGCAGATGTCTCAGACTTCAAGAGACAAGGGAACATTTCTTCTTGGTCCTTAGATGAAATGGACTGGGCTTTGCTCCAGAAAACAGGAACGATTAATCCATCACTGAACATGAACTTAAATGAGCTAATATTGGGTATTTTAGTTCTGATGTATGTGCTAAATGAAGTAATCATTCAGGGCGTAAAAGTAATGGCTTTGGGAAAATGTTCTAAAACGCAACGGCTGAGGCACTTGGGGCTGAAGCGGCACCCAGCTGGGGCAGGCACCGGCACGGCTATCGCTCCTGCGCTGGTTGTGTGCCAGAGCAGCAACAAGACGAGTGCACCAGGACTGAGCCGCACGAGGCTATGCTGAGTATCCTCTGAGCACAGGATGAGTAAATGCTGCTTAGCCGAGACAATCTGCAAAGCAGTTTCAGTGTCTTGACACATGCCGCATGCTCCGGCCCCCGGCCTCAGAGGCTTTATGCTGGAGATGCCTCTGCGTTGTGCTTTACATGCCAGGGTGAGTCCTTCCTTGCGTTATCTGCCATCCTAGATGCTCTGCTCTGCAAGTGCCACTAACCACAATTACACCCTTAAGCAAGAGACAGCAATTGATATTTTATCATTGGGATTTTTTTGCCCTGACTTTTGTACCCACCTGGAGTGAACAAACTATTACAAGTTTCATCCAATTATGTTAAGTGCAGTTGGACATACTGTGCCGAACACAATCTCTTTTCAGTGGGAGAGAGGGGCAGTCCGTTATCAGCTCGAGGCACCATCATTCATTAAGACATCATTTGCCTCTCACCAGCAGAGCCGAAGCAGCAAATCTATAGGATGTCATAATAAGGTGTGCTAATGAAAGACAGGCAGAACAGGATTAACAAAAGGGTCCTCTCCACATTATACCTTCCTCTTACTACTTTGCTCAGTCCCCGTCTTTTATGATCTCTTGAGGGAACGTTTCAAAGGGGTGCGTGGAAGTGAGGCCCACAAATCCAATTAATTGCTGATGTGGTTTGTGCCTAGAATCACCATGCACCACTTAAAAAAACTGCCTGAGTGCAGCAGACTATAAAAAGGAAAATATTGGGCACACAGTGCTGTAAATAAGCCTCTCATCCATCCCTGCTTGTTTTTCTTGCCCTGGGCTAGGAAAATCTTTGATAACTAGTTCAGCACCTTTGCTCTCATGGTCCAGTTCATCACATAAGACCCACCTCTGCCCTTCTGAACCAGTCCAGTTAGGATCTTATTTTTACTGGAATTACTTGGTTGATGTACCAGAGGCTAAGTGGGAGAAAGAGCCCACTTGCTCCCCTGGATCGCAGCTCCTCAGCCTCGGGCAGGCAGGACTCGCTGGGTGCTTACAGGGGCCATCCTTCCTGGAGCAAGCGCTGGGGAAGCAGTGGCACATGTCCTCCATTCCCTCTCCACCCCCAACCCCATGTTGGCCATCATGAGCATGTCTGGGGAGGAAAGCCGGAGTTAAAGGTTGCGGTTAGCTCCTTGGCCTAATCAAGGTGCCACCGGTGTTCAACAAAGTGTGTTTACGGCAGGATGCTTCTTGGACAAGTCGTTTGGGGCTGCACCTTCCATTTTGTCCACCTACAAGGAAAACCTTTCATCTTTCATTACCTTCATCGCTGGACTGGGTGTGGACAGCTCAAAGTTTTTCTAAGCGTAAAGAGAAGATGCATCAGAGTTCAATTTTGCAATGTGTATGCAACTACAGATCTTTGTGGGGGAGGAGAGTAGGACATGCTTTTGCCAATACAGTTCTACATACACGCATGTATCGTGATACGTAACTCCAGTAAATATACTATGGCTGTGATACAGACATAGTAATACTAGTATTGAAGGTGCTTTTGTCAGCATCACGTTATTCACACATGGGGGTAAGCTAGAGTGCCTCTGAAACCAGTGCACGGAGCTAGGCTGGACTCCAGAAGTGCCTCCTATAAGCTCTCCCTGAGGCATCGGAGGAACTAACCGGTGGCAGAGTTTCCAGAAACCAGGTTTCAATAGTCCCATCACTCACGGAAGAGGGGGGGTTAGTGCACTGACGCTGATTTTGTGTTTCTGCTCACATTTCCCATATAACTGTCTCTACAGTAAAGCTCTGGCTGGTATAGGAATGTCATAATTCACGTCCTAAATCACTTTGCTGTGACCCAGCCATAGTCTGTCCTGTGAGTTACTTGTAGGAGATGATGGCCAAGCCCCCATGGTCCTGAAGAAGTATTGTACGTGGTGCTAGAGAAGGGCTGAACCAGTTGCCTCCTTGCATTTTCCCATCCAGCTCCAAATCTGACAGCAGAAACTCTCCATTTCTGTACCGCTGTCCATCTGGGTGCAACTGAACCAGACGGACAGAAGCAAAGCAGGGCCGGCAGGTTGCCCTCTTCAACCAGCCGGTGCCTCACCAGCTTGGCAGCAGCCAGGCAAAGTACGAAGCACTGCACACTTTGTGTGCTAACAGGCAAAAGCTTAAACATATGCGGTAATAACATTAACTTACAACTTCTGCAAATTATTAGTGATGCAGGTTTCTTCCCTGCCTTGTGCATGTACTGTACATAACTATGCACATTGAATTTAGCCTATTCTTTGCAATTTCTTCTTCCCAGAGAGCAGCCACTACCTGTGGCACTGGGGACCCAAAATGCAGCTGAGAATCAGCTAGTCCAATAACTCACCTACACAATCCTACACAATCCATCCCCGGAGAGAATGAACCGGGCGCCTGAACGCATGAGGGAATGTTATTTCTATCTATCTTCTGTACTGTTATGGCTTTTATCCAATTATCTGACTTTTTACCACCTATAATGTGTTTTTCTTCCCAGCATGCCTAGAAGAAGCACTACACCCAATTGCCCAAAAGGGAATTGCTGTGGAGACGGATGAAGTGACATGACTGAGGTCACCCAAGGCCTTTGTCGGAGAAAGGAGCTGAACCTGGGGCTCTCCCAGCAGGGACTGAGCATTACAACATAGGCTTGGGATGTAATTCAAGGAAAAGGATTTCACGGTTGAAAAAGAGCCCTACCTCTGAAGCCAGTGAGAACAGCAGGTCAGCAGAAGACATCTTCTAATATTTTCCCTTCCCAGGTCATCTGTGCAGTGTACCGGGAAAGGCACGGCGTGCCCACAGCTGGACCAGGTGTGCAGCTGATTTGCCGTTGGATTCCCACTCTCATGTTGGTACGGTATCAGTCCAGCCCTGCAAAATTGAGTTTTCTTCTTACCATTCCCAGAAATACAATTTTCCAATGATTTTTCCATTTCTAGAGCGGGTCAGACTGTCATGGTCTGTGGCTCCGTTGTGGTCTGTAAGTGAATTAGGGAGGTGACACAGGACTGTGGCAGAGTGACATGGCCAGGGCACTGCCACCAGCACAGCAACAACCAGAAACTTTAAGACCGTTCCCCAGAGAGTGGGGCTGCTGAGATTAAACACATTTAAACAGGATCCATGGACCAAGGCAGATGCTTAAGTACACGTTCCCATAAAGAAACTCATAGAAAAGCCCAAACTGAGCTTGAGCCAAAAGCACAGGTGATGATCTTGCTTCAAACACTGTTAGAAGAAAGTCTCTTTGCCCCAAATTTCTCTTGCTATTTTTCTGCACTCCAGTTAACCTGGCTGCTGTCTCCATCCTGGAGATGACCTCATTTCACTAGATTTCTCAGCCCAGGCTCTCTGTGCCTCAAACGCAATTGTTTGTGCTGCAGTTGGAAAATGTGTATCATCACAGTTGCCTTTTTTTTCCACTGCAGAGTAATTAATCGATATTTCTCACGGAGGGCAGTCAATTCTCATTACACTGGGCTTTCACAAAGTTGCTCTTTTGTCACAGAAGAGAAGTGAAATATCCAAGAGACAGGCTGAGGTCTCTGCTTCACACTCTTGTTCGCTTTGGGCTGTGAGAGTGCGAAGGCAGCACAGCAAATTTCACATTGCAGGAGGCAGCCGCAGTTGCAGAACTCTTTGCCGGTGTAAAACGAATGAAGGTTTTCCTGCAAATTTTTCCATGCAGCTCTGTGCCATCTGCTGTGTGCCTGTGATACGGTGCCAAGGGCCAGGGAAGGAGCGATGCAGAGCAGAGATCACAAGCTGCCAGCCTTTTGCTAACCTAAGATCACAACCCCCTGCCCGCAGCAGGAATTAGGACGGCACCTTCGTCCCAGTGCAGGGTGGCCGAGGATCATCCTCCTGGTAGCGCTCCCTACTCCAGTGCACCGGCATAGGTAGAGTCTGCCCCTATAAATATATGATCAGTCTTAATCAGATGACCCAAGGGGAAGGGAGGTGCACGCTGCTCCCTGTGCGATTGCAGCACATGAGAACCAAACGCTGAGCAGCACCAACAAAACTGTATTTAAGTCTTCCGTTAAGCTCACGAGTTCCTTCCTGACTCCATGTATTTTACTGTACAATACAGTACTGGAAGTCATTACTATTACAAAGAATCACTAATTCAATAACGCCACTATCCTGCATGAATAACATCCATACAATATTAATGCATTCCCCCCCTCATATTCATTGCAGAACACAAAAGCTGTTAGGAGAACGCAAGAAGTCTTAAGGCAAGGATGCCGTTAATGTGACAGTCACTGTTACCCATGCATTGCTAACGCTGAATTGAAGCTCTGGAAATTATGATTGCAAAGCACATTTTTGGATGCCATTCACAAAAAAAAAAAAAAAAAAAGGCTAAAAGTTAAAACTTCAAATAGAAGTAGGAAAGCTGCCTGGCATTACACGATAACATGGCACTTTATTATCCCTCTTCAATTGTTTGACGTTTATGCCTCTGTTTAGCAAGTCTGTTCATTATCGTTCTCCAATTAACAGAGACTTTTTTCAGATTATTTTTATGAAATTCTCATTTAATTAGCAATACAGCTGAGTCTCAAATGGCAGTTTTAAAAATATCCTTCCACCGATCAAGCAGCCAAATGGTCTTTCTGAGATATTTGCAGAATTGTAAACCTTCGTTTGTCTGCTAATTATCCCCCTGCTTAGATGATGGAAATGCGAACACCTGACAATTGGGTGTTATTCACTGGACGCTTTCATTGTGCACGGTGTGGAAAAATACAAATTTCACTTATTAAAACCTTCTCATGGGCTTTTTTTAAAGTAAAGGATGGGATTTATCAGACGATTTTCAGATTCCGCACAATAGATGGGGAATTAAAATAAGGGATGACAAATAATAGAAAACAGGTGTGATAGGAGACATCAGGCATTCTACAGGCACAGAGCAAAATGGGAGGAAATACGTTTATAGTACAATAACGAAGGCAAAAAAAAATAAAATCAACAGTAAAATTTCAGTGAATGGACCCTCCTGCTATACAGCTGGAGACCATTATGGTATTTAGCAATGAATACACAAATAAGCTTAAAAGGCATTTTTGCCATATATTGATGGGTATATGTAGTTTGGGTAGAAAAAATCCCTTAATCTGCCACTGAACTGCTTCCACATTTGCAAGGGAACGTGGCAGCTTTCCAGGTCTCAGCTGCTCAGATCTCCCGTTGCGCTGCGCTCCGTACGACGCTGCTGCTCTCCAGCTCCTTGGGATGGGTGAGCACATGCAACTCATTGCAACGCGACCGCTGCCTGCGTCCAGCACTGCTGGGTTAGCAGCAAAGGGATGGTTACTAGCTGGAGAAGGGGAAAATTCATGTTTTCATATCACAGGCTTAGAGGACAAAATAGCAAATTTGAGAAGAAAAGAAACATCTTATGTTTCAGGTTTTAACCCTAATTCTAGCAAGAGGTAACAAGACTTCTGCCCATGCCAGAGGTGGCTTTTGGATGCTTAGCACAAGCCAAGGGGACAGCTGATTCAGCTGCTATGACTTTGCAGTGTTCCTGGCCTCAGTTATATCCGAACAGTCCTCTGAAGCCCAGACAGGTAGGAAGAAGGTAAGTGGCCCTTTCAACTGGCTGAAACGCACTTCAGATTTGCAAGACCTCACCAGCCATCCTGACCAACTCTAACAAGCTCCAAGAAGTGCTTCCAAGTCAGCGTTTGGGGGGGCAGGGAGAGAAGGCACTAATGCCTCTGCCCAGACATTAAAGGGGAGTAATGAAATCGTCTGCTGCTGCCAGATAAGTGGAGAGGATTCCTCGGAGAGTCACTTTGGATCTCCAGCTGCAGTAATACGTTGTTATGAATCTCTATCAGTGCGCTTGTAGTGCAGCTGGAGAGTATGTCTGACATTGCCTCCAGTGACCTTTTCAATATAGTCCAAGTGCTGCAGAGCTGGTGTTTCAAGAGGAATTCAAATCGAATTTACTCAGGCAGAAAGGCTTGGCCCCGAGGATAGCCCTACCACTCGCTTCGCATTTCTCCTTGTCATTCTCATGGAAATTGCAATTCTTTATGCATGGTGCTTCCTCCTATGCCGCCGCAAATGTGTCCCTTGAAACAAGAGAAACAGCCACCGTGCTTTTAATGGCGGGTCCCCGGTGGCCTGGCAGGGATGGCGTGGCGTCGGGCGCTGCGGGTGAAGGGTGTTTGCAGGTGGTGCCGGCGGCAGCAGAGGTCAGAGGACGAAGGTGTGAACTTGAACGCAACCTGTCAAAAGGTCACCATGTGGCCGTGTGCCCTGGCACGCCAAATTAGCTGCTGCATGTCAAACACCCACCGTTGTGTTAAAAGATGCAGCTCATTGCCACGGGAGGGGAAGAGCTGAAATTTGTATAAGCTGGTAGAGACATGCATGGGCAAGAAATTCATTCAGGGCTCTGCAAGGCAAGAGCAGCCGAGGAGCAACATCTTGGTGCGTAACACTAATGGCCCTGGGGTGAGGTCTCTGCCCTTCTGGAGGCAAAGTGCATGTGTTTGGGGAGGGAAATATTGGTTTTCTTCATGTGCTTTCCTGGCACAGTATGATTATTTCATACATGTTTGTACGAGGTGCTTTAAAATGTAATTTCTTTGATTAATTTGGTGTCTGTATTTTCACTGTTTTGTTCACTCCAATTTATGACAAAATTGAACAAAGTGGGTAACAAAATATAGCCCTGTCAGGCGCCTGTCTTCATGGATATAAAGAAAAATGTGAAACTGTCAGGCACACAAATGTGCCAAACCCCAAGGAAAATTATTACATTCTGCTTGACATTTACTTTAATTTTACAAAATTCTGTAATACCATTATAAATAATAATAATAAAAAGCGGCATGGAAATATTGTTAAGTGTATTTATTTTCATTTGCTAGCTTTGTGATTTATGGGTTTGGTTTATTCTATTTTTTCCTCTCTCCGCATCAGAAGAGAGACTGAGCACCTCGAGCCCAAGCACTGCCGCCTGCCGATCTGCGGGCCAGGGGGACGGGGTGGCTGGAGCTGGGTCATCCCAGGAAATGTGCCCTGCTCATAAAAACGGGGGAGAGTAACAGGGGACGTCTCTGCTTCCAAAAGCTCTGCAAGTCTTTTGTTGAACCCCTGTAAAGTGCTCTCTAAGGGACAGGTAACTGGGTCAGATCCATAACTGCTAATACCAGGCCAAGAAAGTTGGTTTATACCAGCTAAGGGTCTAACTGGGGATGATCCGGTGGTGCTGAGTGGGAATGGGAGACAGACACCCAAAATAAGTGTGGAAAATGAGTAATCTAACCCAAAGACTAGTAATGAAAGTAGAGAAAGAGTTGAGCCTGGAGGAAAAAAGACACAAGAGGGTGGAAGCCAGCAGCACTCAGCTACCAAGAATGGGCTGAGCAAAGGCTGTTTGAAAAAAATACAGATGGGTGATGCTGAGGGCCTTATCCTGCTTACCCTGCTCATGTGAGCATTGCCATTCTACCCCTTCCATGAGATCAGGCTGGGCTCTTTAGGCCATCTCATCCTTGAAGCTCCTATGAAGAAGCCCCATAGCACAGTTTTTAATTGAGAGGCAGCTCTTCAGTCTTGCTTATCGGTGGAGCTCCAAAGGCCACCAGGGCTTGTTCTCCCAACTCACTTAACTGCTTCTGAAAATCCCATGTTCTCCTCCCTGCCAAGCCTCAAAGTAGAGTCACACACCAAAGGAAATGGGAGAAGAAAACCACTTCAAGGCATCAAGGTGACTTTTCCTCTGACAGATGAAGACAAAGAAAAGTGTATGAAAATAATTGATGGGATGTAGCAAATGGAGCTGGCATCATTTACATACTGAACTGACAGCACGCGCCATTCATGGGCCCTTTCCACTATAAATAATGCTTTATAGTGACACAAAAAAGCCCTATTTATCTTGGAAGTTAAAAAGGCACATCTGAGTGGACAGCCAGCTTCTGGACTCCCCAAGAAAATGTTTATATAGGAGACCGTGCTGTAGATAAAGATATATAACCTGGCTGATACAGGCATGCTTTTGTAGCCAGTGAATTGCAGCGCTCCAGGGATTTCCAGCCCATATTCGTGATCCCCCCACTCACCCCAAGGCCTGATGCATTGCCTGGGACACAGAACTAACCCACAGCCTGCTGCAGTCCAGAAACCTTAAAGGGCTTTGAGTGGTTGGTATTCGCTGCCTCTTCACCCAACATCCCCGTTGTCTCTCATTTCCAAGGTGCTTGGGGCTCCTTAACAGCCTCCAGCTGTGCTGGATTTGGAGGTGAGTGCTCCCAGCTGCTCACCCCGGCCATCCCTGCTGCTCACAAAACCCCACCCTCACCTGTTTTAGTTAAAATGAGCTCAATATAAATAGCTGCACTTTATCAGTCTGGCTTTTTTTGACAACAGAGAGTTACGGAGTGCTCTGTGGGCTGGGATGTGCAGGAGGTAGGTGCCCATGAAGAGATGGAGCTGATGACCTCTGCAGCCAAGCGAGGATGGAGGAACAAGCCCTTGTACAGCTCCCACCCGCCTGGTGTCTGATGGGGAGGCGCACAGTGGCCATTGCATCGCACGGGAGTTGGTCAAAGCGTTCTTCCTCTAAGTCCCAGGTAAGCCCTGATGTCCTTGGATCGCTGAGCTGGTGGGAACAGGCCTTGCTGAGGAGTGGGACGCTTCTAGAGGAGAAGGCTTTCCTGTTTGGTGAGAAGTTTCGGTGAGCTTGAATCTTCTTGTGGCTTGCGAGGTTTAATTTGTTTCCGCCTGTGAGGGATGGCTGCTGTCAGGAACTAAACCCTGCTGAAGCAGGGAGGCTCTAGTCATCCAAAACAAGAAAGGAAGGGCTGTCCCGTGGTCTCCAGGAACGTACCTGTGCTGCCAAAGGCCACATGGGTTCAATGGCCAGCAAACCTGGACCCGGCGGTGCGGGTACTCGAGTGAGCAGTGCTACTCCTTCATACAAACACCATCCATCTCCCCTCCCTCTCTGGCCACCTCGGCCTCTCGGGTCTGTGCTCTGCCAGCGCACAGGTTTCCGCTCAAGCCTCTCCTTTATAAAGCCCTTCTGGGAAGCGAAGCGTGCCGCCTGCTCAGGAAAAGGCGTTATAATGGGCAGCTACCTAGAGAGGAAGATGGATCACCAAGTCAGAAATCAATCGAGAGGTTGTGATGGCATCATAAATCAGGGGATGCTGAGCGTTAAAAGAAACCCAACACTTGATTTATAACTTGGCACAAGCCATTTGTCGCCAGCCAAGATTTTCAGAAAGAGAAACATTTTTGTAAGCTTAATTTAACATTATTTTTTTCCACCGCACTAAGCGTTCCTGTAGGGTTTATTTTTCTCCCCCCACATATAAAACTGAATTTGTGTATAAAAGCAGCCAAACAACATCTGAAGATTTTGTTTCAATTTGAAATGCTTGATGGGTTTGAGCTCTCTTTTCCCTAATCCAGGGTCACTCTTCTCTGAGCCTTGACTACTTCCCAGTGTCTTTTAATATTTTGAGTCTTGCTGGGAGTCGGAGGCTTTTGCCGGTAGATGGCTGGTTCATATCCAACGTATGCTGCTGAAAAGTATTATCAGTTAATCACCGCTCCATTGCTTATGTGAAGCTCATTTTGGTATCAACAGCAGGTAGGCGGCTGCCTCACCTAAACCTGCCTCTGGCCTCCCTGGTAGCTGTGTGCCTGCAGGTAGCTGCAGGAGAAGCCAAGCACTTAGCCGCAATGGAAAGTGCAGTGGGATTTTACCCCTGAGCTGCGGGGACTCAGTGGGGGGAATGAGTTTATGCTGCTGCTGCCCAGTGCTGTGACTGGGAAACTGCAGTCCCTAATGCATCCCACTGGCTTATCTGTCCCTGCAACCCAGCATCTCGATGAGGATATCTCCTCTGTTACACCACCAGAAAGTGCATAATCAACCATTAACATAATTTTTGTTATTAAATGAGGGATGAAAGTATTATTCTGGTGTGAGATTTTTTTGAGAATGTAAGCATCTGTTTAATTCTAGAGTGCTCTGAGCAACAGTGAGGCTTGGTGAAATGTGGACAATGCTGTTCCCAAAGTACTTAGCTTTTTTCCCTTAATTTTTTAATTAGTTGGATTTTGGAATGCATTGCTTTGGGTGCTTTAAACCAAGGTGGACAAGCACAAGTGACGGGGGCTGTTCTGGAGTTTTCTGTTTGCATTGGTGATGCTGTGCTTACATACAGGTTATATATTGGATGTGTGCTTATATACGGGGTACCCTGAGACCGTGTGTTCCTGGCTGAGGTGACCTGGTGAGGTTTCCCCAGCTGCCTGTTGGTATTTCAGGGAGCCGTGAAAGGCTGAGGGCTTACCCCGCTGGCCCCGTGGCAATGGGAATTCAGGGAAGCGTGCTGATCGCTACCAGCACGGCTGGGAAAGGGTCGCGGAGAGCTGCGAGGAACCCACCAAACCCGCCTCTGCCAAAGCGCAGAACAAGCCCAGGGGCTGGTCCTGGGTGTCCCCGTTTTAGGTTGTGTATCCCCGTTACTGCTATTGAAAGGTGTTTGCAGAACCCCAGTTCTTGCCCGATGAGGAGGAAGGCACTACTTTCAGCTTCTCAGGGAAGAGCGGAGCTGAGGAGGCCGTGACAAGGGGCTTGGATTCAAAGTTGGAGAAAGTTCTTGCTCTGGGTCCCCCTCTGAGGCTGAGTGTTTCCCCCCCTCACGTTGACTTTCTCTAACTCAGTCCAGACTTGCTGAGGAATCTGCAAACCTCAGGGAAGCTCTTTGGCAAAGCTGATGTGCATTTTGCCTGGTTTCGGATTTCATGTGAAAAAACACCCAGCCCCCTATTCTGCATGGTTCTTGTTTCAGCTAAGTTAAAATAATGACCAATTTGTACATGCCAGAACCACAGGATCACTCCACAGCACTTTTGTGAGCACTATTTGTCCATTCGACAAGCATATAATTGTGTTTCTTAATTGGAAGTATTTGTCAGTGCAAGGCATCATACACGAGGCTGTCGTGGGAGCAGACTCAGCCGTGCGACTTGTATCAGTCCGGCATGCAGCTCTGGCAGATCCACGCCAGGCCACAAAAAGATAAAAAGCAACAGCTTTTTTATCTATGGAAGGATAAAAAGTGATGCCCACCCAGTCCCCTTCTCCCCATGGGAGGGGCTGGGTAATAATAATAATAAATAAAAATTTAAAAATGCTTATGGTGAAACATAAGGCTAAAGAGGTCTCCACTGTGCTCTGCAAGAAAGCTGCCACATTCTCGGTAAAGGTGGATTTAGCTGAGGTCTATGGTGATGTTCAGGGTGAGCTCCTCTGGCAGCAGGGGCCTGAGGCAAAGTCAGGACAACCAGAGCGTCCAGTGTGGGTTCTGAACAGGGGTTTAGCAATGCACTGCTTGCAGCTCCGCTAGGAAGGTCCGTGGCAAATTCCTTGCCTGCTGGGCATGTAGGACAAGAGGCTCTTGCTCCAACAGCTGCAAGTTTCCCATTCCTGTGCGGGATGAGCAGGGCCGACCCAGCTCCCAGCACACATCCCTGATCCCTTGGTCCCCTCTGCGTCCGGGGATGCCCTCCCCAGCAGCACTGGGCTGCTGAAGGCGGTGGTACAGGGCTTTAATTTCCGCTGATACAGACCGAGGGTCAAAGGGCTTCTGTATCTCTGCCAGTCCAAATCCTTCCCCTGTCCAGAAAAAGCCTTTTCCAGAAAAAAAGTGGTTTCTCTGTGCTGCAGAGCAGCCCTGGGTCTCGCGGTGGTGAGGGGGGGCACCATCCCAAGCTGGAGAAGCCGTCGGTCTGCAGAGCCGGTTCCTTTCTTCCTCCCCACTTTGTGAAATTACTGCCACAGCCTCCCCAGGTCAGCTCGACGGAGAGCTGCACAATGGCAGCCTGACTTACTGCGATGGCGCTTGGCAGCCTCAGACTTGGTGGGCTCCGATTTCATTTTAAAGACCCCCTTTGCCTCCCCTTATAATTGAAAGGCGAGCTTGTAGTACTGCAAGGATCCTAAATGGGTCAGACCAGCAGGCGGGCTCCAAAACAAACATCGTTAACGCCAAACCACTGAACCATATAGTGCGAGCTGACAGTGCCTCTTTTGCCTGCTGACTTTGACCACACAGACACCGTCGTCTTAAAGAAACAGCCGGGGCTGCCTGGGCCGGGGCTGCCTGGGCCGGGGCTGCCTGGGCCGGGGCTGCCTGGGCCGGGGCTGCCTGGGCCGGGGCTGCCGGCAGCTACAGGGGAGGGAAGGGGGAGATGCCAATGGATGGGGCAAAGGCCGAGGTCCCCGCTCTGCATGATGGAGGGCTGAGGGGTAGGAAACCTTCTGCAAAGCTGCAGCGGGGAGTTCAGCGCAGCCAGTGTTGCTCTAGTTTGGGGAAAAAGAGGCTGAGGTGTGACCTCGTTGCTCTCTACAGCTTCCCGAGGAGGGGAAGTGCAGAGAGAGGCACTGAGCTCTTCTCCCTAGGATCCAGTGATAGGACACGTGGGAATGGTTCAAAGCTGCGCCAGGGGAGGTTTAGACTGGACATTGGTGGTCAAACACTGGAACAGGCTTCCTGGAAGAGGTGGTCGATGCCCCAAGCCTGACAGTGTTTAAGAGGCATTGGGACAATGCTCTTAACAACATGCTTCAACTTTTGATCAGCCCTGAATTGGTCAGGCAGTTGGACTTAGATGATCATTGTAGGTCCCTTCCAACTGAAAATACTCTATTCTATTCTCTCTGCCTGCTGAGCTTTCTTCTATGCCACTCTGAGTCCCACAGAAGTTGACCCTGCTTTAGGGTTTGGGGTTTTGGTTTTTTTTTTTTTTGCAGATAGGCCAAAAAGGAGGACACGGCAGCACCCCACCAACTGCTTTGCTTCCCATTTTTTTTGGTGCATCTGCACGACTTTGGATTGAGTTGTTCTCATGGGCATCTCCTGGATGTGCATCCAGGTCCTGCCGCTCTGCAGCCTGGGCTGCAGGTACAGCGCTGTGCCAGAGAGTACGTCCACCCCCCAGCAAGAAGAAATAAAAAAGTATGAAATTCAAATATCCTCCACTTACAAATGGTGCCTGTGGTCCATTTAGTTTCATATACACAAAGTAATATCATTCATAGGCAAAATCCTGGGAGTCTCCCAGAACGCAGAGAGGATCGGTGTTGCTTAGTTACTGGCGGTACACTGGCACGCTGAGATAAATCAAATCAATACAGCTCCAAATATTAAAGCCTTTAAAATAAAATCAAAGCCGTGTCCATAATCCCCAATGCTTTCTCTTTACCTTCGAACAAATATGGCGCTGTGCTGGAGGCAGCGAAGGACTCAGTTACCGCACAGGCTGCTGCTTCTCCTTCTCTTTCTTTCTTTTTCCTTTCCCACGACTAAAAGCAGAGAACAGGCTGTGCCATCCCAAGGGAGAGAGCGGGGCGGAGGGGAGGGGATGGACAACCAGTGCTTTGTAACAGACATGGAGGTGAGAGTGACTCCTTGCACCTCCCCAGCTGTGTATCATGACTATTTACTGCTCCGAGCTGTGATGCCGTTGTGAAGCCCTCCGAGTGCCTGTCCTTCCTGCACGAGCAAGTGTTCAGCCTCAGACAAAATTGTAGCAGCTTGTGTGTTCTGGGGCCTTGCGAGGTTTACCCTGGGCAAGATGCTCTGGGCTAGACCTGAAAGGCCAGACCACAGAGCCCTGAGCAGAGTCACGGCGTGTCCTGACAGGCAGCGCTACCTCTGCCGAGAAATGGGGGGGAAATAGCTATAAAAACCACCAGAGCAGCCTGTTCCCCCAGAGAAGCACCTCTGCCAGGATCACGGGTCCCAGTTCACCCTGGGGTGGACGTGAGAGTGCTGCGGGTGGCAGATGCTGCTGCTTTTCGGTGCAGGTGGGATGGTATCGTGCTTGGAGAGGCGCTTATGGAAGTTGATAACTTTAAGTGTTTAAGTCCTGCTCTTAATTAAGTAGGAAAGTGAGGAGATCATGTCCCAAAGACTGAAAGAGAACCAGCAAAGCATAGCAAAGAAATAACCCTCTTTGGCTCATTTACTAGAGTGAATAAAATCGGTGGGAAATGGTGATTGACCTAAATTGTTTATATAAATTAATTTGCTGAGGCTGATTTTTCTCACGGACGCAGAATGGCATGGGAAGGTCTTGCTCCGGAGTCGAATGTTGGCAATGTCTTACGCCCACAGGAGTGGGGTGGGGTGGGCTGCCAGAATCAGGTCTCCAGGCACAGTAACCCCGGAGAGCCGGAGCTCAGGTTCTGAAATGCAAACATAAAGCAAGCCGGAGACCTTGGTGCATGGGCACAGCGCTAAGTCACTTACTGGCACCTGAGAGTGGGTTAAGCTGTCTATATAGACACAGCCCTCAGAATTTGTATGACAGTAATACCTAGAGAAATCTGCCAGGATTAGATCACTTATATTAGATCTGGTAGATACACACGTACAGCCTCCTCTCCCAAAAGATTGTAATGTAAGTAGACAAGTCAAAATAGTGGTGAGAAAAAAGGCTGTAACCTTACTCCAGCTTGTAGAAGGCAAACTAAGCACAGTGAGGTTTAGTCGCTTGCCCACAGGGACAAAAAAAATGTGTAGCTGAGCTGGGAACCGAACCCAGATTTTCTAAATTCCAGTCCCAGAGTGTGCTGGAAGTGCCAGGACTGCTTGGGGATGCTGAGCTGATCGTTTGCTGGCACCGATTCTGCGGTCCCAGTGGCTGCCAGGCTGAGACAGCTCAGGACGAAGCGCCAGCCCTCGCAGGCAGTGCAGCGTGTTCATACCTGCGCTCGGCAGCCTGCAGGATGTGTCGGAGCCGGTGCTGTTCTCCAGCAGCTTCACAGTGCTGGCAAGGACCTGTTGGTGCTCCTCGGCATGGAGGAGGGACTGTAAGCCCTGGCTCCTCCACAGGCTCCCTGGGAGATGTTCCTGAGGGCTCGTGGTAATGTGGTGGGACAAATATCCCTGATGGGGAGAGAGAGGCATGTCTGGAGGATGATTTGGAGGTGTCTGCTATGGTTCATGCTCCGAGTTGCCCTCCATGGGAGCAATCTTGCCCCACCGTTGGGAGCGGAGAGCTGGGGAGTTGAAGCTCCCTGGGCTGAGCTTGCCATAATGGGTGACCCTCCACCCGCTGTGCCTCGGTGGCCCAGCCGTGACGGGTGATGGCATGGCCTGGTGGGGTGCTGTGGCGTGAGCAGCGCTCCTGATGAGCTGCTGGAAATTGAGTTCTGGTGGATTTCCAGGCTCATGGGGAAAAGCTCATGCTTTAATCATTCCTCTCTTCCTCCCAGGGCTCCAGGAGATCACAGGCTATCAGGAGAGTCTTAGCAGGAGGGGAATAGCAGTGAATGAGGTTTCTTTTTGTCCCTACTGAGCTTCAGCATCTCCCTGCACTTTACTTGCAGCCAACAGCCCAGCAGTACCTCCAGCTGTGACGCATCTCGGTATATCCTAAGGGAACACTGGGACCTTTCTCAGCCATCCTGGAGGATTTTTATTATAGGGCCATTAAGAGGAGAGGGAGGGATGGGACTCCGGGAAACCTTGGTTCAGTGGGGTGCTCCCCTTCTGCACAATATCCCTGTCCTTCATTTGTCTCCCCTCTGTGAAACAGGATATTCAGAATTGCCAAATTCTTGTGGTTTTCACCAGCCCTATGGCTGCTTGGAAAGCATGGATTTTTTTTTTCAAGAGGTTCTCAAAAACAATCTCCCCTTTGTTTTCCTTTCTACTAAAAAATACTAGAAAGTCAGAAAATTGGCAGTCTCTGGCTATAATCCACACCAGCCGGCTTTTTGCGGATAAACTTTGCCCTTCCACCTTTCCCCCATGTTGAACAGAGCAGCACGCACCTCTTAGAAGAAACCAGATCATTATAATACATAGCTTGTGTGGTACTAAAAGGAAAGGAGAAGCAATAAAATGCGCAGGCGTGCACAGCCGGCCACGTTATGATCCTTGTTCGAAGAGAAGGGTATCGTGTAGGTTTTAATCAATTTGGTTGAGTTATCGTTAAATCTCAAGACACCTCTTCTGTTTCCATTTTACCTTCTCCATGAAAAGCCACTCTGGTGGAGGTGTCTTTGGAGAGGATCACCAGGCAGAAGAATTCAGATGGTAGTTGTCCAAACCGAGGTGAGAAAACACATTTGCACCGAGAGCAGCCGGCTTAGATTAGCAGGCGGCGGCGTGGGATGTGAGCAGAGAAATGATTACAGGCTGATAAAGACAGATGTAAGACATAAACAGCTGAAATTTAACTTAAATATTTATAAGAACCCAGGGCTCACTTACAAATGTTATGTTTGGGAAGGAGATAGGGTGATTTATAGCTGCTGTTTGCACTGCTCGCTCTGCTTTTGGTGCTCTGTGGTCTGAGCTAACGTAGCTGTCCCACAGACGAGGTGCAACTCTTAGGTTGCATAAATGTTGCACAGTGACGTGGTGGTGTCCTGGAGCTGGCTGTTGCGTGAGCATCTCCAAGCCCCTCCACTCTTCCAGCAGAGGACAGTCCTTCTGTGGCACATCCAGCTCCACAGGGCTGTGCCCGTGTTGGGGCTAGGGAGGGTTTACGCTGCCTTTTGCCAGGAGTCTTGGTTATGTTTGCTAACAGCACTTTTAGTTTCGTGCTGCTATAAGAACAGATTATAGTCTGGAAAGCGCATGTGGCTGTTGGTGGAGGCTGGGAAGGTGCCTCCGCCCCACCCAAACCACTCTCCTCTTGTGTCCTACTAATACCTAGGGCAGTCGTGGCATGAGGGTTACGATTTAGCTTACAGTGGCTCGTTTCTTCCAGCCAGATCACTTAAATATAAGGAGGGTCTTCATCCCAGTTGCTGCAAATGAGGCAGGACCCTGAGCACGTAGGCACAGGGAGCCGAGGAGGTGGAGCTGGTGGCACCCAGGACCAAGCAGCGCGGTGGGAACGGGTGGCTTTGGCAGAAAGGAGCAAAGGGGGAGCAGGGTTGGTGGGAGAGATGCAGGGGACAAAGAAGCTGGGGGGACAAGATTGAGCTCCCCAAGCTGGGTGTGAGGAGCGGAGGGACAAACACCAGGTGGGGAGATGGGGCTGGTGGGGACGGGGACTTGTTTGTTCCTGCAGCCCCGTGCCTGTTCGCCTCGCGTGGCATTTGCAGTGGCAAACACCGCTCCACTCAAGGTGAAACCAGTGAACCCCCGTTGACAGTAGCTCAGGGCACGAGAGTTTGTCCCCACACACACGTGGGTGGCTGCAGAGTCCCTGCGCCTTCAGCTGAGCAGGGCTGCATCCCTGCGGCGTGTGTCGGGGTGTGACCTCCGAAGACAAAAGCTCCCGCTTGCTAAACAGAGGAGAAAGAGCTGCTGCTATTAATTATTAATGAAATCTCACACACAGCATTAAAGACACGGGCAATTCTTTTTGGCAAGTGTAATGAAAAAATTAATTGAATAATCATTCTGTGTAAATAGATTTAGATAAGATTCTCTTTTTTTTTTTCTTTCCCCCTCCTTCTCTCCCCCTCCCCACACCTTCTACTTTTCAGTAGAGAAAACACTGTGATTTATTGCTTGGAATATTGTTATAATTCAGAACATCCCATGGTGAGCGGTGGCTGTAGTGGCTGGGGCCACCAGGTCCCTTGGGTTCACACAATCTTATGTAGGGGATGCACGGTGGCATGAGGGGAAAAAAAAAGGCTGTTAAAATTTACTGCTATTGGGAACACTTTAAAAGAAACCTAAACGCTTGATTTACAGGGTGTTGGTTTGTTAATGGCTTAGAGGACCCAATCCTGTTAATGTCCATGAGTCCTACCAGTCTTTAGGGGGGTGTTGGCTGGTAGGTGTCCCTGGCAGCGTGGGAGCCCGCAGGAGATCCCGGCCAGGCCCCGGCTGCGTTAGGGGCCATGTGGCTGCACAACAACCCCCGGCCCTGTTGCACCAATTCGGTGTTTGCTAGATACACTTCTTGCAGTTACCGTTGTCTGGTGTTGCTCAAGGTGCCTGTCAACTTCATGCCTTAAATGCTAATGTTGGAGGGGGAGGGAAGCATGACAAACCTTCCAAATTTTCTTTTCTCTCTTCCTGCTAGGGAGTTTTATGGTTTTTTCCAAGGAATGAGCCTGTATGTGACCCTCTGTATTTTGAGGCTTAAAATGGCCAAGGTCGTCCAGCTGTGCTCTGCCCCGTACTTAAGAGGATGTAGACTAATTTTGACTGTAACTCTGCAGACTTTCCAGGAGCTGTATCACGATACGTATTCCCTGGAGTCCTGTCACAGTTTGACCCTGTGTCTTTTTCGACTCCTTGCCTCGCCTGACAGTGAGTTTCCAGCTTTCTAGTTGTTCCCTGCAGTTACAATTAACTTCAAACAGTGTCTTATCATTAAATCAACCTACATTGAACCAGGCAGTTGCTTTAAAGAGAGACTGCTTTTACTTTTTTCTGCAGTTACTCAGGGGCTACATTGCTGCTTCTGCAAAAAAAATAGAAAAAGAGGGACAAATAACAATTATCTGTTGAAACGAAGCAAGTGCCTCATTGCTGCTTGCTATGCCTGGAGTTCCTGAGTTTCTTTGGCTTTAAATGACACCTGAGTGTGTAACTGTCCCCTGAAATGACAGAATAGCTCGGCTTATCGCTACCTCAGGATCTAACTGAGCTAAATTTTGCAGACCGTGGACCCGAGGCAGCTCTTGTCGGGTGTCTGAAATCAGAAATGGGAGCTGCTTCTTTCTCAAGCTTGGTTTACAGGTCTGGCAAAATACCTGTAACTCTTCTCTGGGGTATTTATTTCAATTGCCAGATAGGCGTACAATTGTAACATTCATAACGCGAGTCAAACCAAAATAATTAAGATTGCATCTCATTTGTGCTAAAACACACATGCGCACCCACCCCTAAAGCGATCTGCTGAGTTGTAAAGAAGTTGCTTTGAGAGTTAGAGCAGCCCCGTGGCTCAACTGGAGTTAATGAGCAGTTGCCATTTCCCTCATAAACTCCATTTTTCAGAGGTTTATAACCCGGGTCTTCTAATTTGCAGTGGGCTGAAGCTCGACGTGTCATTCCCCAGTCCTGTGTGACCCAGTCTAAAATCAGCAAAACTTGGCTGCTGGAGGCTTTTCCCCCCGCTTTAAATATCCCTGGTGTTCAGTCCTTGCCTCGGCAATCCCAGGCTCATTACCTGCTGAACTTCGGCTTAAATGCCTGTGGAAGGGGGTAAAAAGTCCTTGGCCCCCAACAAAACTGCTTTGGCTGCTGGGGTTGGTGCTCAGCAGCATCCAGGCGTGATCCCCTTCCTGCAAGCAAAGTCCTGGGGTTTTGTTCCAATTCTACCAGTAACTCCAGATGAAAACCAGCAGAAACACACCAGTATAAAATAGGGTCAAAGGCAAGACGACAGGCTACTCCTAACAGATACTGCTGGTTTTTTCCACTGATGTTTTTATTGCCCTCACTTATAAATCAGGTCTTTCATGGGTTTTAAGGTTTGGTTCCATGTGGCTACCCTCTGCTAAAGTGTCCATTATCAAGTTTCAGGGCTCTGTTTAAGCTTTTAATTAATAAAAAAAACCCAAGAGTAAGTAATCTATAAACAATGTAACATTGTTCTTTTTTTTCTTTTTTTTTTTTCCCCTCCCCTCCTCCCTGCAAAAGAGCCAGCTGAGCCTAATACCTGTCTTCTGTATGGCCTGGCAGCAGTTCAGGGCTGCTCTTATTTGGTTTATACGGAGTTTGGGCACCTCCAGCTTTTTCTATGGGCCACCTCCAGCTTCAGTCGACCCAAGCCTCCCTGGCTGTGCAGCCTGGGCTGGCTGAGCTGGGCGTACGTGCATCCCGACAGCAGGAGATCGATGTCTTGTGTATCCCCATGAAAGGATTGTGAGAAAGGAGTGTTACGAGGGGAGAGGGAAAGCTTTGAAGGTTGTCTGCCGGGCAAAGCCTTTTTCTCATGGCAGGAACGACCCTCTCCACGTTGGCGTCGTTCCTGCCTACCTCTTCTTTCTGAATGGTCCTTATGGACAATACCCAAAATCCAGGCTTTTCAAAAGCACTCAGCTCCCACCTGCACTGCTGAAAAGAGCTTTTTTCTTTGGAAAGAGGCTGTCGCTGCCGTCATCGCCCGGACATCACCAGGGCTTGGGGGTTGTCCTAACGCCCAGGTCACAAATGGTCAGGCTCCTGTGAAACGAGCTTGTGGACTGGTTAAAAAAAATGCGAGAAGGGGATTATATCGACTTCTTTTTATGAATCTGGGCTAGATGAATTTGCTTTCCCCCAGTATTGCCAGTCTTCAAGCTCTGGATCTGTAGCACACATCATGGCTCTCAATGCATGTTGTTAAATAGTTTACTTGAGCCTCTCTGTTTCTATTTTCTCTGTCATAAAATAAGTATATTAGCCTATCTCGCAGGATTGTACTTTGCATGACTGATTAAAATCTTCACATAAAAAAGTGCTAGACTCGCACAGTGCTTTTGCAAAGGCAGTAAGAACCAGATCCTTACCTGGCCAAAGGCTCTTTTGCTTTGTTGGAGTTGGTGGATTTTTCACTTAGTTGGCTCAAAAAAAAAAAAAAAAAAAACCAAACAAAAAAAACCCCAAACAACCACAAAACCAAAACACAAAAAAAAAAGCTGAGCATGAGAAACTAAGAAACTGCTTGGCATGAGCAGGGGAAAGCTCAGCAGCAGGCGCTGCTCCCCTCCTCAGTCCTTCCCAAGGCACCGAAGTGCCGTGCTGTGAGCCACGTGCTTTCCCAGGAGCCTGCAAGGTGAGGCAAAGGACGCCGCCTTTGAAGTGCCACATCATTTTTCCAAGGTTGTTTATTTATCAGACATCTGCCTCCAATATAATTAATGTCACCCTCTGCCAGCGCTTCTGCAGAGGAAGGGGTCCGGCTGCGTGCTGGGGAAGCAGTCAGTCGAAAGTCTCAGCACACGGGAGCGAATAATGAAACAAGTGGGTCGTTCTTCATCTCCGCGGTGGGGTCTGTGGGAGATGCTGAGCTCCGCAGGCAGCATTGTCCCCCATATGTGTGGCTGTCATCGTCTTCTCATGGGAGTCTCCCAAAGATGAAGGACAGTTCAGGATGGGAGATGAAGTGCAGACACTGTTCCAAGGGAAAAGCTGAAAAAGTCCATCTCAAATAAGGATGAGGAGGACCTTGGATCATCTTGCATTGACTCTGCTGTAGCTCCAGTCACTTCCAAGGTCCCTACAGCTCTGCAGCTCTCTGTACCCTCACACAAAAGAAACCAGAACAGGCTTGAGTACACAGATATGAAATGTTGGCACTAGAGACATAGGAAACTCAAGCTGCTGTTGCTGTTGACCTTAGCCAAATAATGTGTTGTGTCATGGTGAGCTGGCAGGAGGTGCCGCAGTGCTCATGGCCCTGCAGCCTGCTCCCAAGGAGCCTTATGAGATCTGGGGGAAACTTTGGTGTGTTTTGTGCCATGGAAGTGCAATCAAGTCAAAAGTGGCTGTGGTGGTTCTGGCAGTGGGCAAAGTTCAGGTCACCTTTACGGCCTGAGAGACAGATGAGGGAGAAGTAAAACCATCAAAGCTCTGATTGCATGATGCATTCCTGTCTCCTCTCTGTGTTTTGTTGTTGTTGTTGCTTCTAGTTTTTAGCAGCTCTAGACTGAATTTGGCAGAACTTTCCTCATCCATCTCTGCAGGGTCAGTTGGGCAGTTTGGTAACTTAATTTCTGTTTTCCTTTGGGGTTTCCTATTTTGTCTTGGGGCTTCCCTGGGTCCGTAATTCCTTCCAGGAAAGTGGGGTGGTTGGTATCTTCTTTGCCAACACAGCATGCAGAGGTCTTGCAGGTGTTCCTGTGCAGAGCTGCCAGGCCCGGCAGGACAGCGAGATGCAGACGTGTGGCTCAGAGGTGTCTGCTCGCAGGAGGGACACAATATTTCATCTCCATTGATTCCTGGAGGGCCATCTCCCTGACATTGATGGGAGAGGTTTAGCTTCAAATTAATCCAAACTTCAGATCAATGGGGTAAGATCAATGAGTTCAGGGTAAACCATCCTGGAACAACTACAAGCTGGTTCACCATACAAAAAGATGAGCTTGTTTCAGCTGCCAAAGGTGCAAGAGTATGGGAAGTGCTGTGGGTTAGGGATGGACATGGTGGGATCCCCCCGGATCTGGCCAGGGCAGTTGGACTGAAGAGCTGTCATGGATGGGGCAGGTTCATTTTGCATGGGGCCTCATGCTGAGGCTCTGCAGCTTGGCATCAGGTGCCCAAGAGCACGTCTACAGCACGAATGTCCTTCCTGGAGGTATTTTTGTGGATGTGGGAGAAGGACCTATCCAGCTTATTATGGGGGATTATAGTTATTAATGTAGGTTGCCATGGTGAGTAATTAAAATCTTCCCACACATCCCGTTCCTGCACCGCAGCAGGTGCCCTGTACAGCAGATGTTTTGCATGCCGCATGCACAGGAGCAGCTTTTGTGCACAGGAGAAGCCCATGACGTGGTTTCACCTCTAGCTGTCTTGGTCAATGAAAATGGTCCCTGGCTTGAGCTTAAATAATACTTTTAATGCTATTTTTGCAAAACATGAAAGAGCTGCAGGGTACAGGTTGTAATCTGTGGACACTTAGTGCCTTTGAGAATGCTATATATTTTTCATAATGGTTGTAAAATGCATCAGATAATTGCATTAAAGAAGAAAACCTCTGAGGAAGGCCGTGTGCCTCGTCTGGTACCAAGCAGAGGTCAGGCAGCTGCCTGTCCTGCCAGTGCAGCCTCTGTTACCTGTAGGAGGTGTTTAACTGATGACAGCTCCCACATCCTGCAGCCTTTCAGGCTCAGCGCCAAAGTCAGGTCTCTCCTGTTACATTGGAGCATAAATGGCATTAAGATTTCCTTCCTCTGCTTCAGGATGTTTGTGGGAAGCCCCAGGATCTGGGGCATCGAGGTCAGAGCTCTGCATGCTGGAGCAAAGATCTGCTCTTGGGTCCATCACCTGAGAGGGTCCATCTGGCACTGCTTGTAACTGGTACGGGGTATCCTGGTGAACCGGGATCTGAAAGATGATCAGTTCATCCCCATGTAGAAAAGACAAGATCTGTCATGTCCTGGTTCTGGCCTTACTGTGACTCACCAGACTGCTTCTTGCTGGGCTTCTCCATTTCAACCGTGGAGAAAAAAAAAACAGTGTCTGACTTTGCTTTTACACTTTGCTTCTTTCCTGCATCGACTTCTTTGCAGCGCCTCTGTCTTAATTGTCTAAAGGGGGGTAGGAGGAAACATGGACAATGGCTCCTGCATTTCTCAAGGGAAATCTTTGACCCAAAGCTCATGCAGCCTCTCCTGCTTCCCTCTGCCTCTCTGAAGAGCAGGGTTGTGAGCCCAGATTTGGTCAGAAAGCTGGAGATCCAGCGGTCGAGCACTACACCTCTGGTGGGCCGGTTACTCGGGCAGCAGCCAGAGCTCCGAGATTTTAGAGAGGAGGGAGCTGGTGGGACTGACGGGAGCAAAGCCGCTGTCCCATTACCCCACCGCACCCCTCGTGCCGGGCTGTGGCTCAGGCGAGTCGTTGCAAGGTATTGATTGTCAAAGGAACAAAAGCAAAGCAAGAGTAAAGTGCAATAATCATGTGAGAGGAGAGAAACTAGAGAAGTACACCACACGTTCACTTAACTCCTACTTGGTCGATAAGCTGCTTATTGAAATGCATTATTCTTCTGTTCCAGATTCCCAGAAGTGTCTGAGCTGCCTGGAAGACCATAACAAAACAGGCTGCCTCCTATGTCTGCCATTGATTTTAATGGAGAAAGACAGAGTGCTGTGTAATAAAGTGTAAAAAGATGACTCCCCCAAAATGAATAGCACAATGGTATAACAAAGATGGTGATTATCATGGAGTTGTTTCATACTCTTGTCTTTGCACAACGAGCATCTGGCTGGCTTCTTGACATCGTTGTCCTTTTTCACGGCTGCGATGGATGCTTGCTAATTCAGGGCTATACCCGAAGCAACCACACTGGAAGGCGGGATGATCCCCATACAGAGAGAAAAATAAGATCATTTAATTTTTGTTTCATTGCTCTGATATTCCACTGCTGAGACTATTCACAATTTAAGAGCAGGTATTTTCTTTTTCACTCTGTTATTTAAAATAAGAGCTCCTGTTAAAACTGTGTGAAATACAGACTTCTTTTGGATTTACTGGCTAAACAAAACATAATGGTTTGGATAACCCTTTTTTCCCCTTGGATAAATAAAAAAAAAAAGTAGTTACAGGGTTACAAAAAAATGTCTCATTCAAATTAAGTGTTTTGGTTTGGGGAATGGACGGGAACAGCAGTGAGAACAACTATGCTTTTAAGTTAAATTTAGGTAAATATGAAAGAAGAACAACTAAAACCACTGTGCCTAGAAAATACTTCAACTGAACAACGGGTTTAAGAGCAATGCCCATGTTGAAGTCAGCATAAATTTTTAGATTTCAGCAGTACCAACTTGGATCTTTTTTGGCAAAAAGGTCCTTTACCCAAGAGAATTTGCATGGTCTTAGCCATAATATAAAAAATATTAAAATCTTATTTTAAAAAAAAAGGTCACTTCTAAAAAGTAAGATCTTAAGTATGTATGTAGACCAAATGGATTCTGTTTTCAATGATAGCTGGAGGGTCTCTCTTTTTTTTTGACACATTATTTCAAAATGAGTTTGACTAGAAAGAAAAACGCCTATTTCAGCCTAACAGAATGCAGCAGCAGAAAAAAATGCTTATTGTTTTAACTCAGAGGTCCCCTAGCCCAGCCACAGATGCTGTTATTTGCCATAGGGCTGTAGGATTGGCCATAAACCGAGGAAAATACGATCAGGGCACTCTAACGTGCCCTGCGTCGTGTGGGAATGGATGTGGTGCCAAACCCCATCTTGCACCGCTTTGGTTGTGCTGCACTGGCAGGTTAGAAATCCCCAGATACGGGAGTGCATTGGCCATCAGAGCTGCATCTGCCTTTATAAAATCCAGGATTTTATAATGTCCCCTTGTAAGACCAGGTTACTGTTTGCTATGGCCCTGACCCCAAGCACGGTGGAGTCAGGGGAAGGTGCCCCATCCTTGAGCAGGCACAGGTGATGCTGGGTTCGGCGTTTTGCCTGTGCCGGCTCTGCCGATGCTTTGCCGCACCGGCTCTGCCTGGGTGCTGGCGAAAGCGCTGCAGCCCCCGTGCCTGCAGCAGTTCCCCTTATCGATAACCGCCACCGTCAATCTGTCCAGGCTTGTTAGCGCCATATCGATCACACCCCAGAGGGCAGGTCCTCCTGCCAAAAGACAGCCCTGAGACTGTCACAACAGTGGCTTTTTTTTTTTTTTTCCCCCGCATTACTGTATTTAGCCAGAAGTCGATGCCAGTAACCCCGTCACTAAAATCTTCCTGGATGTTTGCTCAGTTCCTTGCTCCCCCAGCCATTTAAAATCAGGTATGCCCTGTCCACACAGGCCAGGACAGCTGTTATTTGAATCTCTTCCCAAGGACGCTTCTTAAAAACTATTTCATGATGCTGGCCCTTTGCCAGCGTTGATGGATGCAACGTCCCGACTTACTGGAAATTCAGAGAGTCAAAGCACGGAGACTGAGCAGCGAAAGGCAGAGCAGTCAGCTCGAGTGCCTGCCGCTGCCTGCAGCAGAGCTGAGAGTGTCTCAAACCTTCATCATCCACACCAACCCCCCAAATTTCTAGCTGGCCTAAATCAGAAGACCAAGGCAGTGGGGTCTCAGCTTCTGGTGTTGCACCATTCAGATGAGTACCTGGGGCATGAGGGTTGGGGACACACTTTTGTCCCCTTCTTGTGTCCACAAATGTTTCCAGAAGCAGTTGGATGCCCCAAAGTCTTGGTGGCGTTGGGGGCAGCTGATGTGCTTTGATCTCTGGCTCCCAGGGGTGAGCACTGACGTCTCTGGAGAGCTTTGGACAGTCCATCCCATGCTTATAAACTGCTTTGGAGAGTTTAAACCTGTGTGGAGGTATAGGACTAACCTAAAGGCCCACCAAAGCTGGGAAGCACCGTGCGCTGCTTTAGGGCCGTGGCCCTCACCCCACATGGCCATGGAAAGGGTCGGGGTGCGTTTTCAGAGCTGCTGTGGGGTCCTTCATCCTGAGAAACCCCAAGGCAGCAAGGCACATGTGCACCTTACTTTTAGGAAGAGCCGGACATCCAGAGTCCCTCCTCTTCCTCCCACCCAGGACTCTGAGCGGAGCTGATGATCAAACACCATGCAACCTCCAAGTTCACCTGGGAAATTTCCAGTTTCCTGGAAACCCTTCAAGGCTTTCCTTTTCCAATAGCTTACCAGCAATGCCACCAGTCAGATTATATTTTTTTCATCCTAAAACCTCACCAGATCACAGATGGAGCTGGCCTGCCCACGGCCCAGCACAAGGTGTCAGCTGAAAAAAGACATGCAGGAGTGTAGGCAGGCAGAGAGGCCAAGGCAAGATCATGGTGAATTGAACTTTTTTCCTCCTCTCTGTCTCTCTCCAGGTTTGTGTCCCACCACCCCCACCTCCCCGGAGGCTGGTGTCACCCACAATAGCTTAGTTTTGAAAAGAAGGTGGATAGGTAAAGGAGAGAAGGTATAATTATAGGTGGAATCTGGGATTTTTTTTTATCAGATTGTGACACTGTCGAATGCTTTCTGCGCAAAGTATACTGTTGAAAAGGCAGCGATTGTGCCTTTCCCACCACCATTATCAAAGCTCCAGTCAGTCAAATCCTCCCTGTTATTAAATGCTGCTCTGCAAATCTGCATTGTGAAGCTGAAGGATATAATCACAGGTGCCAGACATGGGGAGAGAGCTGATCCAAAGGTGTGAAAAAAAGAAAACACAAAGATGAGCTGAATAAAAACACATAAATGAGGTGTAAAAAATCAGATTACAGGGGGCAGAGAAGGTGGGAGTAAAATGAAGCAGAAAAAAAATCCATTACTTAGGCTTCTTTCCCCCCACCCTTTCATTAATATAGAAGAAACAGGGAAAAAATGCAAGCCAGTGCGCTGGCGTATTTGCCAGTATTTGTCAGCCCTGCTTGAGACATGCAGTACTTGAGATAATTCAGGCACTTCTTGGCTGCTGCTGTCGGTGTCACAGGGCCATCAGCATCAGCCACAGAGACCTGCGGGTGCAGAGCCCCTGCCAGCGTGCCGGTGCCCCACAAGCAGATGGATCCACGGTGGCTTCGGCAAAGCCCAGCACCAGCGGCGTCCGTCTGGATGATCAGTGTGGTGTTCAGGGCATTGGGTTGACCAGACAGCACCAGAATTAGAAATTGCATCCAAATGATTGAAATTAAAAATATTAACACAGACTTAGGCTCTAGGTAGAATATTTCCAAATTTTTCTGCCAGAGTGAATTAGAAAGGGGATTAGGTCGATCAGAGCTGCTGTTTCAAGGGGACCGAACAGCTGCACATTGCCTTCAACAATAAAAAACATGCTCTGGTTGTGAAGCCAAAAAATAATTTGGAAACTAACTCCAACTGCTCTGGTCCAATGATGTCAAGCTGGAAGGGTTTGCTGCCACTGAGCTTGTTGTTTCAGGCTGTTTTCAGACTCAACCCTTATCTAGTGGACACGTTCCTGTAGAAAATTTCCATTTTGATAAACTTGCATTTTTAGAAAACTTTCAAGCAGCGTTAGCTCTGTCATTTGAAGACAGCTAATACACCAAGAAACCCAATTGCCCTAATTGCCTTTAAATCTAGATATCTCCAGCCGATTCCTCAAAGACCCTCCTGCATCCCTCCATGCTGTCTCTGTGCGTTTTACAAAAACCTCTGTCTTTTAACCGGGAACTTGATCACAACAAAACTGGAACCAGTTGCATTGCGCACAGCCTTGTGCATAGCCTCCTCCAGTGTAAGAGTACTTATTTCGGCTTAGGCTAAGCCTGTTTGTAGTCAATGTCAATTAGGACAAAACTGATAGAAGTACATCACAGCTGCTGTGCAATCGGTTTGCAAAATCCTTTGAAAAATAACGCTCCGAGGTCAACTGGTGCAACTCTGAATAGAGAAAGCGGGGTAACTTTTTAGCTGGCTTATAGAAACGTTCCTGGGTAGGAGCTCTGTTAACAGGCAAAGCAACAGGTCACCTTTTCTGTGCATTAAATGCCGATAGCGTATTCATGGAGCTCACACAACCAACCGGCCCCTGCTCGCTGGGCAGGGGGCAGGGATGCAGTCACGCTTATAACATAGATAAACATAGATTTTTTTGTTTTGTTTTGCCCCAAGGCACCTTGGAAATTTTGATCTATTGAGGTCAATAAGATGTTTTTTTCCTGGATTTTGTCCTGACTCTTCTCGGAGGTAAACTGAGCTCAGAGAAGTATGTATGATCTCACCAGAGGAATTCCAGAGTGATGTTCGCTGGCCTTTTTTACACATGAGGATAGGTGAAATGATCGTATGGCTTCCTTCTGCCCTTCATATCCACCAGTCCACCCTTTCTTGCAAACATTTTTCTTTTTGTTACTCTGAATCTCAGTGGTTCAGAGCATCCCTTGTAAACCGAGCAGGACATGCATTGGGTGAGGTTAATTTTGAACATGGCAGGTCATATCTCAAGCTAGCGCGACCTTGGTTCAAATTCTACTATATTTCAATTGTTATGGATTTTCAGTGCCTCTTTTCTGAATGGGAACTTCTGAAATGAAATAATATGAGGTGCTATAGATCTGTTTGCCGGCAAGGTTATCACAAAGGCAGGCAGGACAGTTTGCCTCTGAGAAGATGCACTATAAAGCCTCCAAGGTCTTCCCATAAAGTCTGTGAAATACTACCACTATAGACATGCGTCATTGATGTTTAGGGTCAAGTTTTCAACCTGACCCTCAGACCAGCTGAAATATGCAGCTTTATTATCGCGTGATCACTCTATCGTTCAAGCGAGCGATGCATGAAAGCCGAAGCAGCCCATGCGCAGTGAACTGGCATGCAGGGGGAAGAAGCGCTGCCCAAGACAGCGTCTCAAGGACACGCTAAAGACTTACTTGTCCATGTACAATTTACCACTGATTTTCTGCTCTCAGCTGCAGCGAGGCAGCTACGGACTCAGTGTAGGAGAGGGCAGAGGTGTTCTGGCCCAGAAAGCAGGTGCCACCCTGGGGAGAAGTGCATGGTGAAGGAGGTGACAGAGAGCAGCTCGTGTTTTGAGCAGCACTGGAAATCAAGCTTTTCCACTACAGAAAAGAGTGGAGAACCTGCAAACATGCAAAGCCCAAATCACAATAAAATAATATTCATAGCTGGGCTGGTTTTGTATTTTTCAAGTGCCAAATGGGATTCTATCCAAGTTTGCAATGGAACAACATAAACCATACGCTCACCACTGACAGAACAAAATGATTGATTTTTTGTCCAGTTCCAAAATATGTTGCTTTTGGGGCATTTTCTTGATGTTATTTGCAGATTCAGCAGGTTGGCTGATGAGGTGAAAAGAATTGTCCAGCTAGTGCTTGCTTGGCAAGATTTACCTGACCTTTTGGGAGATACAGCCAGAGGAATTGGCAGTATTGACATTTGTTGGTGGACATCTACAGCCACATGGTTAAACTACGTGGCACAGCTCTTGGTATAACCAGGCAGAAAAATACGATAAAGTTTTTGTTTCAGATGCAGACTTCTGCTATTTAAAACTGAAATCTTATTGCGCTACAAGCAATATAGAGTCCATTTCAAATCTTTAGGTCTGACTGTGTCTAGTGGAGATCAGTAATACTCATGCAAGGAACTTTTTTATCTCTTGGTGTTCATGCTCTTATACAGAAGACAGAAGTAGCCGAGATTTATACATTTCCTTTTAGGTGTTTACAGCTGCAGATTTCAATGAGAAAGCTCTTCACCAGCTTTAAAAAGAACAATGAAATAGTGTAGCGAGGGGCTGATTGCCGCTCCGTGGGGAACTCCTGCACACATTATAGACTATCTGCCTCACACGATAATGACAGACAAGTAGATGACCTTTCTATGCTAATGATTTGGCTCCTCGATGAATTCATCCTATGCGATACAGGCAACTTGTCTTTACTCAGTGATGGATCATGTCATGGGATCCCAGAGCTTTCGTGTGTTAGTTAATGTTCTGTCAACACAAGCCCCTGAGAGATCGTCCCAGATGTCCTGGATGACAATTAAGCTCTCTTGAATAAAAGAGATGGTGCCTAGCGAATCTTCAGGAGCTGACGCACTTCCTGAAATACACCAGGTCACATCCCAGCAGAAATCTTCCCTGTGTCTGCTAGCTTACCTGCTGCTCAGAGCACGGAGCTCAAGTGCAACAGCAGAGTTAAAAACCTACAGTAAAATGAACTGGAATATATTGATCCAATTTAAAGCAGCATTACAAATGCCCAAAACATTGCACCCTAGCATTAACTAATTTTTAAATATCTCATGTTTTTATCTGCTCTGCTGCTCTTCATAATGACAAGTAAACGTCTTAGCACATATAGCTACTCCACCGCAGACATTTTGCTTCCCTATACCAGACGCAGACCCTATATCTGCCCTATCTCACACATCACAGCTCTGCAACTAAGCACAATCTGAGAGAGCGCAGGAGTGGGGTACACAGGTTATTTCCAACAGGATTTGGGTGCCCAGCTTTGTACCTTTCCTCCCCAAGGGCTGGTGTACATTAGAGCAGCACCACACACCTCCCTGGAGGGAAGCTGATTTAAAGAAAGTTGAACCTCAGCCTAGATATTACAGATTGCGCTCGTGTTTACATATTAGTTGAAGATGAAAATCAGAATGAGGGTGGTAGAAGATGTGATAAGAAATGTTTGATATATAAAGACTTTCAACCTGGCACATAACTCCTTTGCAAATGCTGCGGAGAAACCTCGTGTATATAACCCGCAGGGGAGGCTCCAGCGGCACCGTGTTCACGGCAGAAACTGGTGTCACCACCTTTCTCCCCACACGCAGGACTTTTAGTACAACCTCGGGACTGTGAACTAAAACAGGCTCATTGCCCCATTTTAAATGAACACAGTTCTGCAAACTGCATTCTCTCACCCAGTTCTGCACTTTTTTATATGTCCTTTTTTTTTTCCTAGAGGGCTAATTTGCTTTGGTAGCTGCTAAACCCCACCTTGACTTGGTGACTACCGATAAGCTGGTGTTGATCAAACCACATTTCAGTTTCCCATAGCAAGAACCTGTAATCCTCGTGGGATCGCTAACGAATGGCTGCAGACACCAGAGAGGTCAGATCATTTATCAACAGGCAGCATTAGACCACATCATGAATTCTTAAAGAATCAGGTGCACTCCAGCAGTAAAAAGCCTTAATTTTGTGGTCATCCACTAGCCCTTGTTACCAGTCCTTACAGTAGTTTTAGGGTTTTGACCTCATGGAAGATGAAAGCTGCTTCTTACATCATGTCCCACGCATGGACAGAGCGTTAATGCCTGTGGCACCTGGACTGAGCTGGCTTGTGTGCTGCCTGAGAGGTGTTGAGGGACCTCCACTCCTGTGGCTCCTTTATGCTCCTTGACCCATTCTGCGGACAATTGGCTGTCCTCAGGCTGGTCTTGAGCCTTATAATCGCATCCGTCCTTTCTCTGTGGAGTCCAAGAATCTCCCAGTTTTCCATGATTCCCATGTCTCTGAATCAGCCTCACAACCCGTCCCCACCTCGTTTGGTGGCTCTTCTAGCCTTGACATTGAACCCTGCCATCTTGCCCCATTTCTGGCTCCCCAGGTCTCATTCTCCCTTTCCAAATTCCTGCCTATCTCTTCACCTGCCTGACCCACAAGAAGTCCCACAGTGTCCTCCTCTGGGGTCGGTGTCATGGAGGGCGGTGGGGGAAAACGGGCTCACATTGCAGAGCCCAGCAGGGAGGATTTGAGAGTAGTTTGGCTGATGTCCTGCCTGTAACGTGCTCCTCTGATAGTGCCCTTTCACTGCATGGAAATCAGCATCCACAGAATTATTGTCTCTTTTTTTTTAACCGCTCTCACACTGCATTTTGAAGAGGTTGTAATGAGATTAGCCCCCCTCATTGCTTTACAATATACATTTTTAGCAGGGTGTATATATAGAACAGGCTTTTTAACTGCATAAAGGTGTCACAGTGAGGTTCAGGCCCTAATGTATGACATTATCTTCTCTGATGATTGCAGTCAGTACCAGGCTATGCATAGAAAAGGCTGTTAACTGGCGTGCAGCAGTTGCTTGCCAAAATGAGATGCACTCACCTGGTAAATGCAGGCAGCAGCCTGCTCCCTGAGCTCAGATCCTCAGGTGATGCAAACCAGTGTAGCTCTGCTAAAAGCGGTGGAGCAGACGTACACCGGCTAGAAACCCAGCCCAGGCGTAGGCTAAGGTGATGCTGAATGGATGGGATTTCTCCTGCAGCCAAAGCTGCGAAAAACTCTTTTTTACATCCACTCAGCAGATTTAAATGAGGCACTAGTGAAAATCATGGAAGCAGCTGGACTTTATGCTGGATGACTTCTAGCTCGAACGTTTATGAAAATCTGGTTTCAACATAGTCATTCATAATATGGCTGTGAATGTTTTTTTTGATCGGGTGATGTGGACAGGGAGAAAAGCTCCAGGCTTGTTCTCAGGACACTGATGGGTTCAGGCTTGCAGGCAGATCCCAGGGGCCAGAAGGGTTTGGTCCCCCAGTCCGGACCTGAGCCCCTGGTTCTGCCGAGGCTGCTGGTGGCCCGCCCTCCCCTCAGCCCCACCGGCTCTCGAGGCTCAGCATCTCCCCACGCCAACAGGCCCGTTGCCTGTAACAGGCCACTCTGAGGCAAGAGAGCTCTCTGGTGTGCCTTATAAAAAATAAAACACCCTCCAAAGGCTAATTAGTGTCATGTAATTAAGAACCAAACCTAACCCCAGCAGTCACTAGTGGAGTGGCACAGACAGGCTCTCCCGCAGGTTCTTACGACGGCTGCAAAACCCACCGGCCACAGAAAGGGTTCAATTCAGCCAAACCCTCTTTAGATATTAGGTCTAAAGTTTGCAGAGGGTTTTTTTTTTATAGACAAGGAAGATGGGGTTTTTCTGCCTCCCGAAACAGTACGTTCTGTGAAACCCTGGTTTCCCTCGTAGATAAATAATCTTTGCTCTGTTCCCGGGGGCTTTACACAGTTTAGAGAAAAGGAAGTGTTATATAGCAAAAGCAACACTTCAAAGAGGTCTGTGTGAGCACCAGGGAGTACTGGGCTTGAGAGATGAACAGCCACTCAGTGTGGATATTTCAAAGCAAATACAATAACTAATGGCTCTGAAATATCACCTAAGAGGAGTGAATATTTGCACCTCTCAGGAGCTAAAAAGCTCCTACCACCAAACCCTGAGGTAGGAAGGGATCAAGAGCAGAGGTCAAAATGGTCAAAAATGAGTTTACTGCTTCGGGTTTTGTTTAGAACTCATCCAAACTGTGGTAGGACAGGTGGGTAAGCACTCCTCAAGATTCAGTGTCTTCAGCCCAAAGCTGAAAGTCTTAATTGTTAAAAAATATTGTCATTAAAACAGGAAAACATAGTCATTAGGTTTTCTGGCAGAACAGATTCAACTGCTCTGGAAGAACCAAAATTAATAAAAATGCCAGAAAAGTTTTCCAGGCTTTTTCCCAGAAGTTTGGGGATAGTATTTTAAAAATCAAGGAAATCATGTGTATTATATTGATAATTTCATTTGTTCAAAACACCATTTCAGTTCAAATGAAACCTTATCCACTTTCTAGAGGGATGTGGCATGCAAAATATTTATTACCCCCATAATTTTTGTGCAGCCCTTGTTAGGGCTGTCAGCACAGGCCCAGGAGCGAAGAATACGGAAACTGCTTCTGTTTCAGATTTGGGGCACAACAGAAGAGCTTTTGTCCCCAAAAGATTGTCTACTTCCTCCAGCTCTACTAGCAGGTCTACAAAAAAAAGAGCTCGCCTTTCTGATGGAAATTGTGGCATTTTCTAAATGATGCTGCACCTGTTTAACTGAGGGTGTGATATTTAAACCAATTAGTTCAATTTACAGAGGAAACCATGCCCTTATTCCGCTTTGAAATAGCTTGTTTTGATTTAATTAAGATTAAATCCTTATTAATACATTTATTAAAGGTTCTGACTGCCTGTATAACCCAAGCCAAGTCACTTCAGCCAGCTGCCCCATGAAGCCCAGCGGGAACTGCTGCCAGGCTGGGCAGGGGTTAATCTACCTCATCCCTAAACTTGTCTGACACTTGTTTGACTCAGTGTAACTTAAACTTCCAGTCTTTCATTCTCCTTTTTTTTTCTCTCCCTGGTTAACTGGTGAGTTTCAAAGGGAAGATTCCCATGGAGCAGCACTAGCAGTGCCTGGAGCCAGCTGTGCTGCAATCGCACCCTCACGCAGCACAGCTGGATGTGGGGCAGCCCCTTAAATAGGTGCTGCCGCAGCCTGGGCTGGCACTATGAGGGGCTCAGAGCTACCAGGGCTGGGAGCAGAAACACAGCAACCTCTGGAGCTGCCAAGAAGGGACCCTGCACAACTCTGATATTCTCTCATAAAATAGCATGAATGAGCCAAGGTAACGCCTGGGCAGGTTTCTGTCTTGGCAGGCTTGCCAAAGCTTGCTCCTCACTGGCGTAGTGTGCCCGGGGAAGGCAGGCTTCCCTTTGGTTTGCACTTCTACAGGACTTTTTATAAAGGGTTTCAAACTATTTGCTCTCCTAGGAGGTGTCCCCATCGCTCTCTGAGATGTGTTGTGCCCTTGCAGGGGAGCAGTGACCTGCTCAGGCTATGAGGAGCTTCTAGGAACCTGGGTTTGTGTATCAAATATTGAATAGTTTCCCTGGTGAATGAATTGGATGTGATGGCTATTGTCTGTTTTTGAGTCTAATGGGTGAAAAATCACTCCAGGTGAAGTAACGATTGCAAATATTTGTTGTTTGTGTGACAGCCTAGCTATTGTGTTTTACAGCCAGGGAAACTGAGGCACAGAGAGTTTTACAGAAATAATGTGATGCTCTTTTCCAGGTTTGTTATTAATTAACCATTCCTTATAATGCCTCTTGGAGCTCAGGAAGCACTCCCAGGAATGAGAGTTGCAGAAAAAATACTCATGTGTTTTCTAAGGATTGTTGCTGAAAGCTAGGGTATACTTCAGGCCTCGTGAGTGCTGAAGCACAGTCAAGATAGCGTGGCAAGCTTCTCAGAGGACAAAACAATGCAAACCTATAATCCATGTTATGGGGTCATCTAAAGGACCAGTCATACCGACTATGATCAAAAATTAGATTTCTCTGGTGGAAAAAATTTGATCTGGCATTTTTCACAGTCTTGGTGTCTTTCCTTGAAAGACTCCTTTGTTCTGCAGATCTTGGGATGAAATTAAATCATGGCTCATGTAAATACTGACTTTTTGACTGGCTGGGAGCCAATCTTATATCCTGTAGCTACTTATGCCCCCTTCCCCTGCATGTATACACTGTGTTAAACTTCTCCTCACCCTCCAAACCAAGGAAGATTAGGGGCATTTGAGACTTCTCTGGAAACCTTGTGAGAGAAACTGGAAGGTGTGAAGGGCATCCTTAAGGCTCTGGTGTGGGGTGACCCTGAGCTTTATAAATTAGGCAGCAACTTATGGACCTCAGGGGTTTGGGTATTGTTGCAGCTGGTGGAGTGAGCTCATGTGCAGTTTTTTGCCTCTGAATTGTTCAGGAACCATTTCTGACTCAGGGTTTTTAGTTGTAATTCTTCTTCAGACACTCTGGCTGGTAAGTTGCTATCGATGGACGGCTCATGACGTCCTCTGCCAGCGCTCAGTGCTTGTAACTCAGTTGTACGTGGTCTGTGACTGGTCACCCAAGTCATACAGGATCACTCTTGCTTCCACGTTGTTTTAAATTAGGGAGCAATGAGTAACAGGCTATGAAATTTGGGGTGAATACTAATTCATGCTGACTCGTGTGAAGCTTTTGGGCATTGCAAACGTTTCCCAAATGCCCTGTGGTTTTCCAAATGCTCATGAGTCACAGAAAACCACTTTCATTCACAAAAATATTTATAAGATTGGGTTTTTAACTATTTAATCAGCTCTGCAAGGGCTGGAATTCTGTTTTCTGACTGAAGTTGCTGGAAATATTCACACTAATTTCACTGGGATGTGGATCTGGCTGAAGTTACTATAACAGCATGTAATTACATACAAATATTAAAAAAATGCAAAGTGCATTAACTCAGAACCTTCCAAAATTAAAAGCAAATGCTCAATTAAGATGAAAAAAGACCTGGCCTGAATTTTGCCTGTGAGACCCTCAAGCCAATGTAGTTCTGGCTATGGATGTATTTTTTCCTGCGACAGAGGAACATTTTATGTTGGGTGGATTTTTTTCTTTCCTATCCCCAATAGGATCTGCTGGAAATTGTTCAAGGGATTGGGATTTGGGAATAAGTCTCAGGGGAGATGGATTAGCAGGCAGCGAGTTGGTGAGAAGGTCAAAAAGACAATATATTGCATTGCTTTACGCACACTGCCATTCTCAGCTGTGTATCTCCATATATATCTATTATACAGCAGTGTATTATATATATGTGTATTTCTGCTTTAGGAACACTCTCCTCTGGTATGGCTATACACATCTCTTATCAGTCTCTGTCTATGAACCTCTATAACTACAGATAACTACAGACAATCAGTAGGATTGACTGATATTGAGTATTTGGGATTTTTTTCCAGGCTCGAATGCCACAGCTGAGTTCTGGTGAGGCAGATGCAGACAGAGGAGGGGTAACTCCGTCAAGTACTAAGGTTGTGTCACCCTTGTGCTAGCCCCAGCACAGGCGAGTGGTGATGCTGCCAGTCCCTGTGCGGGGTGATGCCCTGTCAGGGCTCGGGCAGGGGAGGGACTGAGCTGTCTGCCTGCAGGAAGGGTTAGTGCTGGCTTTGGTGCCTTAAATCCCCGGAGTAATCAAGGCCTGACACACAATTGCAGACAGCAATTGTGCCGAGGGAAAGTGCCTCGCTTGTCACTACAAGGCAGTTCATTGTCACCCTGTCAGGCTGCGCAGGGGCTGCTGTCCTCTGTCCAAATCCTTGCCTGGTGCTGCAGCAGAAAAGCTCATCCCGTTTGGGCAAACAGCAAGCTCATGAGCTTTGTTTTATTGAAACCATCAGGCTTGGCTAAAATCTCTGGTCTCAGAGCAAAGCCAATGACTTCATCCTTGGAGCTGCCTCCATGTAACCTTTGCTTTCACAGATCTATTAGGAAGCTCCCCGGGAGGGAAAGCCCAGCTGCCAAATAAATCATACCTTCCCGGCAGAGAGGTGTGAGATGCTCACCAGGAACCTGAACTGCCTGGAAGGGGAGAGACGGGAGATCTTCTGCAGAGATTTTTCAAGCTTGTTCAGGCGCCAGCAGGGCCAGATCCTCTGCCGGAGCCCGTCAATGTAAATGCACCAGTTCCTGTGGAGTTTTGTTCCTCTATTCCCAGTGAGGATTTGGCCAGAGCCTGCATGTGTGGTAGGTAGGAAGGAGCCTGCAGTCAACTGTGGGACTTTTTATTTTTCTTTCTAATTAAAAGCAGATATATTTTTTTTAAAACATTTGTGGTGGGAAACTATAATTTAGTTTTAGAATTTCCCATTTAATACTCCCCTAATGCCTGTGAAAAGCTTTGAGTTGTAGTTCATGATTTGAATCTTTATAGGCAATTAGCTGGAGAAGGACCTGGAGAAACACAAGTGTAGATTTGCAGACCTTGGGGTAGGATGGTGTGGGGAAGAGAAAACCTATAGGTTGAGAAACTTTGCTATAAGGCAGAGGGGAGAAAAGCCTTCATTCTCTCATTTCTTTAAAGATGCTTGAGCACCAATGTTGCATCACCCAGGGGTTGTGTCACAACCCATAATTCAGACTTGGTTGGACCAGAAGCCAGATTTCCATATGTGTATCTTTGTAGCACACATCTCCTTGTGTCCTCTGCACTTCATCTGCTGGATCTAACAGAGCCTACACTAAGAAAAGGGACCTTGGGACATGAGACTCCTCTCCAAGCCCTGCCTTTGTGGTCCAGGCTCAGCAAGAAGAGAATTTGTTGTGAGGGTGATGCTACCTGCCAGAAGGTGCTGTTCAAAGGTCTCCTTTCTGGAGGACAGAGTGCGGTTTAAATCCCTGTTGCTATGCCTGCAAAAGAGCAGGGACTTGGCTGGAATTACAGGCATTGTTCTACATCTGTCTTCTCTTGAGAGGTGACTGGGGGAAGAAAAATGAGATGTGAAACTCGTCTTATTTGTGCATCATTCAAGACTGATTTCAGAGGGGTTTGGACAGTGGGATGAGACTTTCAGCCTTGGGGCCTCTATTTAAACTAGACCAGGTTTTTGCATAAGAACATAGATGTTGCTGGGTCAGGTTTCTGGTCCAGGTTTTTTCCTTGAAGACTTGCAATCTCCAGCTACTTCAGAAGAAGACATGAAAATGGAATAATCTGATTCCATGAATTATTGGTTTTTATATCCCTCACCCCAGATCCAGTGAAGACTTTATTGCTTTTGTATCAAAAACGAGAACAACTTCTGGCTCCACAGTTTTCACTGGCTCAGATGCTTCATCTCCATGAACTGTCAGTCCTAAAACCTTTCCCATACTTTGAGCTTTCTCCATGCCTGGTTTTGCCCATTTTTCTATGAGCCCCTTCTGCTGCCACAGCAGAAAATGAAACGGGGGCTTGTGTTTAATTCTTCAAGGGAAGGTATTTCATTCTACCTAGCTGTGATTCAAAAGTACTTACAGTGCCCAAAGACCACAAATGAGAGGTGAACAAGGGGAAAGAAAGGGTTGAAGATAAGTAAAACTAGTAGGTAGTTGGGCAGGTCAACATGATGTCTGTTTTGGCATTAGAGATTTGATGCTGAAGCTACAACCATCTCCAATGACTTTGTGTGCAACTCCTGTCAGGGGTGGGAGGTTGGGATGCCCCCAGCACTGCAGCAGATGCTTGCTGATTAATGGCACCCAGGTGAAATCAAGGCTACCTGAGATGGTCCATATGCTCTTCATCAACCGGCAGCTGTTTTGCAATGCATGTCTCACAGCAACAATAGGAGCAACATGGACATGTTCTCACAGCTGAAATGGTGACTTGTCCTGCTGTTCATAGGCCTTCCTTGCAAGTCTGCTGTACAAAGCTTCCCATTTATGTGCTGTGGCCATGCTGTCAAAGTATAAGTAATCACTTTCATACTTATTGAGCTGCATGGTCACCAAGGTGTAATATCTGATGGGCAACAGATGTCTGCTTTCTTCCAGGGTTTACAGCATTGTATTATTGCTGTTATTTGCTCTGGCTCCATGCTGCTAGGGAGTGGAGGAGGGGCAAGTACTAATGCTGCCTGGTGAATGAATGGCATCTACAGTCTTCCTTTTGCTTGGGGGGGGGTGTCTATTTTAAGTGCTTGGATAATTCCCAGTGCTCACAGGTCCAGCATATCTCCTCAGAAATGAGCAGAAATCGCATTTCCTGCAGTGGAAATTTCTGGTTTATTCAGATAGCTGAACACTGCTGTGTTTGGATAAAGGCTAAGGGAGACTTCCTGTGTTTCTCAAATGTCCCTGTGTCTGCACAATGCTACAGAAGATAAAACAACCTGTGAGTAAGATGAGGACCATGTCTTCTGAGGAAGCGTCTCATGAATGTGACATGCTTTACCTTTGCATTGGCTGGCTGTGCTCAGGGACCAAGCAGGCAGTTGTGCCTCCCATGGTGTTCAGCAGCAGTTCATGCACAGAGTTCGGTTTAGCTTGCTTGATGGAGACAGTGAGATGGTGCCTCTGACTCTGCTCTAGTGCTGCTGCATCCTTTCTGCTTTTGAAAAAGTGCTGTGCAGCCTTAAACTTCCACTTCGATACCCTCCAGGAAGCCTGGTTTAACGCCTCATCTGAAGGACATGCTATGAGTCATTAAAAACATTTTTTAAAAGTCTGGAGGTGACCTATGGGGCTCCAGGAGACTGATTCCTGTGTAGCAGCAAGCAGCCAGTAGCCAGTTTGTACCTGCCACCTCTGAGCTGACAAGCCTCTTAAAACAGCAGTTCTGCCCTCTGCAGACTTGGCTAATCCTGAGCTTTTTCAGCAAGCTCCCAGGGGAGCTGCTGGGAAGTGAGCTATGGGGACAGTCATGGTTCAGACAGCCTAAATTCAGTCCAGACCCTGAGCCAAATGCTTCCTGCTGACTGCTCTTAAGCAGCCCCTGGTCAGCACTTTAAGCTCCTTGCCCCATGCTTCAGAAGTGTTGAACTCTCTGCTCTCTGTGATGGCCCTCTGTGCACAAAGCATTTGAGCTGCCTGCAGCAGGACCCACAATCTGCTGACAGGGCAGCTGGGGAAAGACTGGAGACTCATTGCCTGGCCTGCCTCACTCCAGGTAGGTCATAGACCTGATCTGCTGCTGCAGATGGCCACCTGAGCGCTCCCTGCATTGCTGTGACCAAGGCACAATCCAAGTGTCTCTAGCAGAGCTGCACTGGAGGTGGATTGGTCCCTTTCTATATCTGCCAGACCAGCTTTAAAAACTCCTCTGCCCTTTACTCTGGGTGCTGTGACCCCTGGGATCTCGCACCCATCAGTGGCTCAGCTGGTGGCTCTCCCTCTTGCAGTGCTCAGCCCCCCACCTGGAAATCCCTGTCCCCTCCCCAGCCCTACCACCCAGAGAGTTATCAGCATGGCCCTGATGCAAGGGATAAGTCAACATTTCCTGCCACTTTGCTATATGGCGAGTCACAGAGAGTGTATTTTGGCAGGAATTTGGGCTTTAAAACCTCCAGGAGACTGGGGCCATCACAAAAGATGTATCCCCCTCAATGAGTGCATGATTCAGTCATTAGAGCTAGAGGATAGAAAAAGAAATGCCAGCTCAGGGATGTAATTTGGCTCCATGGAGATACCTAAGCCTTATCTGTGCTAATACTTGTAGTAATAGGTATTAAATTGGCTCATGTAGACACAGCCCTGAAGGGCAAGAAAACAACTTCACATCTCTCTCTTAACCTCTCTCTTTTCAAGTCAACCTTTTCTCAGACTTCAGGTATAGTGTGTCTTTACTGCTGTTTATGTTATGCTGTTGCCTGGAGGTCTTTGCTTGCATGGTAGCCTGCTGTGCCAAGAGCCGCGCACATGTTTAGGGAGCGAAATGCACAGGGAAGAGTTTAAAATCTATGTAGACACAACAGGAAAAGGAAGCATTTCTTCATTTTGCAAAGTGAGGGGCTGGCTTGGGGTTGTAGGGAGTTAAATTCAGATGGGACATGGCTGTGGTCCCCAGTGCTCCTCTCTGTGGAGAGCTCTGTTTGGTGGTAGGACTTGCTGTGTGAGAAGTGGCCCCCAAACCACTCAGTAATGTGTGACCAATGCATGCATCTACCTCCCTGCCAGTACTAGGTTACTTCAACATACCTGGCTATAAAATGCCTGACTTAATCCACCTGTGTTTCTGGAGTAGCATCCCAGGGCAGAAAGAAAAGGCCTGCTTGTACTATCAGTGGCCAGAATATGAACACACTTCTCCTGAAGCAAAATCTGGTGTTTTGTTGCAAAAATCTCAGGAAACAGCTTTTCCAATCCAATACGTTCATCTCTGCTGCAATCTGTTCAGGGAGAGGCATCCACAGCTTCTGCCTGGCAGGTGGGTCTTGTCCTGTTAGGGAGCAGCAATGCTCTGGCTTCATTATTTTTCAAGATGAAAAGGCTTTTATGCAGTCTTTCTGAATAACAGGTTACCATGTCACAAACTCTTGTCATCATCCAAGTTAGCCTTTGAAAAGCCAAATGCTTTGCCCTTTGTCTTTGTAGGTAAAACAAAAAGAAGTGGCATCTTTCTGCAGCCTCTGGAAGAAAAGACTCCATGAGTTGCTGAGGTGCTGTTCGAGTGGCATCTCAGATGAGAGCTTTCTTGCAAGCCTGGCTCCCCAGCGGTCTGGGAGCCGTGCATCTGATCAAACTCTCTGCAGCATCAGATTAATACTGTCAAACATAATGAAGGGAGGAAAAAGATCACTGAGTCAATAGGGGTGAGCTGGATCAAGCTGAGTCCAATTCAGGAGATGAGCGTGCCTGTCTCATGGTGGTCTTTCTGCATTTTATGTGTCATTTAAAACTGCACTATTCAAATCCCATTTCTTCCACGGTCCTCTCTTAGCAGGAGAAATGGGCCCTAGCTCCTTTGGTCACATCCAGGGCTGAATGTGCATCCATGTTACAAAGGCATTTGCATCTGGAGTCGTGTCGTGCCCAGATTAGAAGGTCTCCAAAGCACAAAAGTCTTGCGGTCTCTTCTAGGTTGGGCCCATTTCCAAGGTAAATGCAAGTATTTGCAGACAAGCTGTGGAAATGAATGCCTTACCCACTCTGGGGAAGAGGAGAGAGGTCTGGAGAAATATTATTACAAATTCCTGGCTTGAATGACTATTCTTGTCTCTTCTAGGGGCTGTACCCCCAGCAGGACAGCACTGACTGATTTCAGTGGTGCATTAACAGCGAGACTAGCATGTCAGCCATCCTTCCCAGCAGGACTTTATTCTGAAGGACCTTTTCTTTTAATTGCTGCCTTTCCATTTTTGGTGACAGCTTACTGAGTGAACAAAGGACTGTGGGAAACCTTGGGCTATCCTGTCCCTACTGTGCGTTGGCTGAAAAGAAAATTTGCACACCTGACCTGCCCCTGATTAACAATGTGACCAGGGAAGAGCTGTTTGTTCCTTGTTAGGACAGCAGAGCTCTCCTGATGGCTTGGAGCAAGGATGAAGGATCCCAGAAAAGGTGTAGTCATAATCTTTGCTTCATTAGCACAACCACCAAGGTACCTAAGTCCCTTTTACCACCCTTAGCTACGCTATTGGACATCCTTTTCAATAAAGGAGTGAAAAATCCCATGAGCTCTCCCAAAATGCTGTGATGTCTGCACATGAGAAACCTGAAGCAATGTTTTCATAGTTTTTCTCCTAAGAGTGTAGAAGTCATTTAGAAATACCAAGGGGAAGGGGGAGAGAGAGAAGGTGTTGGTTTGGTACAGGTCAAGGCTCAGATCAACTCCTGCCCAGGTCAGATCAACGTGTGTGCTCTGAACTCGGGGGCACCCCCAGGAGCTGAACTCCAGGTCCTCTGGAGGTTTGAGGGTGTTGGGTCTGCAGACCTGGAGCTGCTAATGCAGTGGGCGAGCTCTTCTGCTGGTGGACGTGGCCCTGCCTTTGCTGAAGCTGTGTGATCTGCAGGGGTTTATGTAAGGCGTGAAGTGTGCTGGTGAGCTCTGGTTGTATGTCTGGTTGTTGCACCACTCCTTACTGAGCGACCTGGACCTGTTCTACTCAGCAGATGTGGACTGAAGTCCAAAGAGCAGAGGAGCTCCAATGACCAAGCAGGCATTTTCATGCTGCAGGGTGCACAGGCTTCCGGTTTTCTCCCCACCATCACTGGTGTCTGGGTGAAACACCAGCACTCATGGGTAATCAGGGTCACATAACACCCTGGTCACTTTGCTCAGCCCTTTCCGTGGGATGGTAAACTGCTACCAGAACTTCACACAACGTTTGGGTAGCATTCAGCCTCAGGAGAAGAATGCTGCTGTTTGGTGTCATCTTCCAGATCCGTGCATGAGCTTTCCACCATGTACCATGTGTTGTGCAGCCACTGCATCCAGTCTGCTACGGGCATGAGTCAGCTACAGGGGTCTGCACAGGAGTCGTTCCCAAAACCAGAATGTACAGTGCTAAATCACTTAGGAGATTAAAAAAAGCAATCATCTCCAGATTGTTTTCCTTTAGCTCAAGGTGCTTGGGTGTGGAGTTTCTAAATGCCATCCCCTTTTTCAACCCACGTGTGGAACCAGCTCACACAGAGATATGGCCAAACAGATTCTTTGCTCCCTAAATCTGCAAGACAAATCTTTAAGAGCAATGAATGGGCCATATGTATTTCCTTCCTTATCTCTTAGCCCTCCATGACTTGGAGATCACTATGTAATCTCAGATGCGCCTTTGTTTGAAAGGTTTTCCCACGTTTTACCCTTCAAAAAAATAAAATTGTTCAGTTGGATTTTTTGGTAACTCTGTTAAATGTTTTTAGATTATCATGAGAGATCCTGGAAGTCACTCCAACAGCAACAGGTTTGGTCTCTTCTCCTGCAATGAAGTCTGAATAAATAATCTCTGATGTTAGTGCATATGGCACATCAAAGCGATTTGGCCTGGTCTGTGAAATATATTCTGTATTAATCCCCCACTTATCTGTAAACTAGGTGAAAAAGCATACACAAACACACAAACTATTTGATGTTTTTCCTCCAAATCAAAAAAACTGTCTCCATGGTCCTATTATCTCCTCTTATTAAGTATGTTTTCATGCTGTGCTTTTTTTTTGTGCCCACAGTCAATAACAATTTAAATGATACTCTTTGATGCCCTTTGTTCACATCATTTATTTCCATCTCTTTATCTGATTTTGCCAACAGGACCTAATTTGAAAGAGGCTGCAGTTCAGCGGCAGGAGGGATTTAAACACTGCTAAGACTGACATTTTCCCTCATCTCACATCCCGTGGGGTACCTGATTGCAAATTTATAATACACCAGAGGTCTTGCCATCAGAAGATACAGACTTACAGTAACAGCAACTAATTTAAAAAAGATCTCCAGCGCATCAGTGTCTGGGGCTGGTTTACACAGACTAATTAATCCTTATTTGACCTGAATTAACTCTTAATCTGTGTGAAATGAAAAAGCTTTAGTGGGATACAGAAAATTTTAAAAGATGGAAAATCTTTTCAGAACAGGAGGTTTTTGCAGCTTGGTGGCTTGTGGATTAAAATACTTGTTGGCTGCTGCTGTAGAAAATTAGCTATTTCATTTTTTCTATTCCCACCCCCCTGTTACTAACCAGAAAATACAGGAGAGGGGCAGAAGATATTTTGCCACCAGCAGTTGCTGTCACTTGGTAAGCAGTGCAGAAGCAGAGCAGAACAGTCGTCCCTGCTGTTTCCCACTGATACCTTGGGTTTATCGAAGAAATCTGCAGGATGGCACAATGGAGAAAGATCATTTTGGAGCAGATGTTCCGCTTGGGTGTCCTCAAATTGCACAGTCTCCAGGTAAGAGATGGCTTCTCTGCTTCTTGGGAGCAGTTGCCTTAGCAAGGACTGCAGACGGGAGCACTACGTAAATAAGGAAGGATCACAGTGGATGGTCCCTATATAGCCTGCTCGAAAGCGGGGAGATGTCCTCACCTGTCCCTTATCTTTGTGATGGGGGACTGGGGGACTCATAAAGTTTGGAAAAAAAGTCCAACTTTCAGGCTCAAAGTTGCTCCATGAGGTTTGATAAAGTACAAGCTCTGTCAGATGTCCTCTCACACCTCGGAGGACTCTGCCAGAGCACAGGATGAGCGAATGGCTCATCCAAGATGATATCAAGAATGTGAAGGGATGAACACATCACTGGCCACAGCACACCCTGATGGAGGGGTTACAGGGGATGTGCTGGGTTGGAAGTGAGGTTTGGAGACCAGAGCTGGAGCCAGGACAAGTTAAGCCCACCCTGAATGTAAGCAAATTTTCACTGCTGAGCCCTTGGGGGGAAACTTGCTCAGCATTCATGGACATGTTAAGGGCTAGCCGGGGCTTTGGGAAGCTGTAGAAAAAAATTAGTGGCTGGAGAAGGTTGGACCTGCAGATGTAACCTGCCATTTTGGTTGTTTTGTGGTGTGCTGCGCCAAATGCTCCTGCCTGTGTAGATGGAGGCTCCCTCAGAGCTCATCCCTGTTTTCACAGAATCATTTAGGTTGGAAAAGACCTTTAAGATCATCAAGTCCAACCGTTAACCCAGCACTGCCAAGCCCACCACTAAACCATGTCCCTAAGCACCACATCTACCCGGCTTTTAAATACCTCCAGGGATGGGGACTCAACCACTTCCCTGGGCAGCCTGTGCCAATGCTCAATAACCTTTTCAGTGAAGAAATTTTTCCTGGTATCCAGTTTAAACCTCCCTCGGTGCAACTTGAGGCCATTTCCTCTTTTCCTATCGCTTGTTACTTGGGAGAAGGGACCGACCCCCACCTGGCTCCAGCCTCCTTTCAGGCAGTTGCAGAGAGCGATGAGGGCTCCCCTCAGCCTCCTCTTCTCCAGGCTAAACAACCCCAGCTCCCTCAGCTGCTCCTCACCAGCCTTGTGCTCTAGACCCTTCCCCAACTTTGTTGCCCTTCTCTGGCCACAGTCCAACAGCTCAATGTCCTTGTTGTAGTGAGGGCCCCAAAACTGAACACAGTGTTTGGGGTGCAGCCTCACCAGTGCCAAGTACAAAAGTTTTGCTCTTGTCTGTATATCACTGTGCAAAGACAGTCAAGATATGCTTGGGGGAGACCAGAATACTGTCTATAATGTGGTGATGAGCCAATCAGGTCAAGTGAGAGATCTCTCTCAGTGCCAGGAAGGCAGCAACTTACCTTTTTCCTTTGTTCTTGATATGCTTTTTTTTCCCCCCAACCCTGCTTACCTATTATTTACTCTGTTTGAAACTCCAGCCAATGCAGGACCACCACACCTTACATAAATACCTAACACAAAGGGCAGGATCCTTATCTCTAATTCCTGAGGTGTGGGCCTGTCCAAAGTCACCCAAGATACTTGAGGCAGAAGCATGGTGTAAGCCCCAGCCCCCTGTATAGTAGGACCTTCCCTGCCTTCCCCACTAATGTTGCTGTGAGTGCTGTTATTATTGCATTAAATGTCCACTGCCCCAGCCACAGCAGAGAGGCGTTTCAAAAGATGCTACCACATTACGCAGAATAAATGTCACCCTCTCAAATCAGCAAGCTGTCGAAGGCTTGAGGTAACCATTTAAAGGTTATCCGGTGCTGCTTGTATCTCTATTTTCAATTACCCCCACTTGTTGGCTTTGAAGTCTTTAGTATGGAAAATAAATCGTAGCTCAATGTGCTGTTCCATCATTCAGTAATGCCTGATGTGACAGCCTCGGAAGATCACAAGATTATAGTGATAAGGGTCTAGTTTTAAAATGTTTACCGTTTCCCAGTTGGATCTTTGACCTCGGACTGCATTAATGCTGTGCTATTTTTAGGTCTAACGCCAATCTCTGTCTTGCAACATATCATCATTTTAATGCCTGATTTACACTCTGAATTATGGTAATTTATTGTAATAGCGTGATTTGACCTTTTCGGTATTTCCTATTTTTGTTGGCTAGATGTTTCGTCCCTTTCCCCAGAGGTTAGTGGGACTTTGCGGGGAGCGGAGGAGGTGAGCGAGCCTATCAAAGCACGCAGTGCTGAAAAGGGCAAAATGCAAGAGCATCCTGCTAATTCAGGGACTGGGGATGGCATGGAAATTTAAAGGTGATATTTGTGACAAACCCTATGCCAAGAACAGAGATGACATGTTGTCAGCCTTAGAGATGAAAGGGCATCTTCGGGAATGGCTGAAGCAATGTCCATGAACCTCCTCGTGCGAAGCGGGGCTCTGGAAAGGCTTGTTGTGCCTGCGTAGTGCCAGCCTGCGTCTCGCCAGCGTGGAGTTTGCCATCATAGTTCGAAGCTGGTATTTATGGTTCCAGCACAGTGAAATGCCCTTGAGAGTGGATGGGTCTGTTTTTAGAGGAAATCAGCTTTGGAATTGAAGTGTGCCCTGCCGAGGGAGCAGAAATTTAAAAGGCCAAGATAGAAACTGAAAATATAATCCTCATTGTTTCCCTTTTTATTGCCCTCTGCCCAGAAACACTACTTCTCTAAGGTAGGATTTTCAGGCATGCAATGAGAAAAGAAAGTGATAGCTTACTATTAAAAAAAAAAAAAAAAAGAAAGAAAGAAAACCCAGAAACACTAAAATAATTCCCTACAACAAAAAGCTTTGATAAAAGCAAAGCTGAGCCCGAGGGTGATGCTGCTTCTTCACCCTATTCTTCAGTATCGAGTTTGTTCCAGAAGACCCAGCCTTTCCTTTCTGTTTTGGAGTGGTTTTTTTTTTTTTAAGGACTGCCCTTCGGCAATCCTTTTGAAATAAGTATTTGTGCCTGGCTCTGGAAAGGGAACAGCAAAAGCAAGCAGTCAGCTCTTCTAATGGCCATGTTGCCTTTCTGGGAGCAGCATCCTCAGTCTTTGCTCTCAAGGAGTGGGAAAGCATGCAGAGTCGGGCTGGGACCTGAGCCCTCCAGGAGGCATTTTGAAACTTTTGCTAGTAAGGGCTCAGACAACTATGGATCTAGTCCTACCCTGGAGGGGTGGTGGTTGCTGTTATGCTTTGATGGGAAACAAGTACAGAAAGATAGAGGCAAAGCAGGTACTGAGAATTTCTTGCCTTAAAAGTGAGGGAAAGGTGGTACTGAAGGTACTGCAAGCAGAATAGGTTGGACATGCCACAGGACTGGACCCATCTCCTTGGGTTTGTACAGCTCCTAGCACTATTAGTATCTGGTACCTCCCTTGGGTACTTCCGCCGAAGCAATCGTGAATTATAGAAGCATGAATTTTGTCCAAAACCAGAGACAAAGCTAATAAACATGCCTGGAGAAGGCATGATGCCAGCTTGATCCTGCCTAAATGTGCAGACTGAGGGACTGCAACAGCCAGGACTGCAGCTGGTGCATGAAGCGTGCTGGTACTGCTGCCTGCTGCGGTGCAGCATTACTGACCTCGAGGCAGCAGATGTAGGCCAATGTGATGGATGAACAGTGACATTAAGGGAGACCATAAAATGTATATCGTGCATATATGAAATTGTGTTTTCAGGTGATTTGTTTTCTCTAGAGCCATCCAACTCATCTCCACTGAAGTGTTAATTTATGGTGTTTACGTGAAGTGACCGGTCCAGGGCAGGAGATGGGGTGTAGTTTCCTAGTAAAAGGTCTCCCTTCAGCTTTAGCTGGTAGACACACAATTCTTCTTGCTCTGTGTCTGCAGCAGGTGTTTTATAACAGGCAAACGTCTATCCTTTCCCATTCATCCCAAAGGCCATTTCCATTACCCCTTGGTTGGGTTGACTAGAAATAATAAACCTTCCCAGTGCTGAGCTTCAGTAAAATACTCTGAGTATCTCATATGAGATGACTTACTCCTAACACCAGTGAGCACTTTGTACCTCACAGACTATGTTTTATTTCATTGTCTCTAATGGGATTGCACTCCCAGAGGCTGAATTTGTCCTGTGGCTTTTCCCAGCGAGCTTGCACGTGACAGTTACACAGTGCCTGGGCTTTAGCTGACACTTTTCAACAAGTCCTGCCCCAAGTTACATCATTGGCAGGAGCTGAGTGCCTCTGAGGCTTCTGCCCCTCCATCAAAGCTGGTTAAAATTGCCCACAGATCATCTCTCCTAATGAGCACTGGTACCTACGGGCTGTTCCCCTTAGGAACGCCCGCATGCATTTGTCTTTTTACCTGAGAAAACCAAGACAAAAATGGTCTTCATTCAGACCACCCTGAAGTCCTTGAAGAAGTTTGCTTTTATCTGACCCTGTAGAGAAAGACTGTTTCTGCCCTATAAAGCATATTTTGGACTTGCACTGTATAACAGCATATCTCAGGAAGTAAAGGCAGCTGAGCAGGACTGGTGGAGCTCAGGATCTGAGTTATTTTCACTGATTTCCTGGATGATTTCAGACAAGTTTCCTTCATTTTGATGTTTGTTTGCCTTAACTGTAACCAGACCAACAACAGCCAGCTGGGATTTGATAAGGTCACTCATGTTTGCACAGGTCCCATGGGGTCCTGATTTGGGACTTTATGAGAATTTGCTGGTTAAACAAAAAGGCAACTGGGAGTTTTAGATACAAACAGCTGTTCTGTAGGTCCTTATCACTCTTCTCATAGCTGGCCAGTCCATATCTGAAGGATGATTAATTAAAATACAGTAGATGTATACTGTAATTGTGGGCTGACAAAATCATTGCCTGTTGGAAGGAAAGCTAAACCAGAAGTGGGTATTCCTGAGTTGTCAGCTTTCTAAGCAGTCTTTAAAAAACCTACATGAAGTGTGATTTTATTGTAGATTTTCAATCCATTCAGCCAATTCTACAGCGATACAGCCAGAAGTACACGTGTTAGATGCCTGCTTTGTACATACAATCACCTTCATTAGTTTGATGTGCAAATGGTTACTTAGAAATACTAATATCTACAGTGAGTGGTTTCAAGTGACTCCACATGCAGGCGTATAGTGCTATGAACATATTGTGTACACTGGGGCCTTTGAAAACGGCTCCTTTTAAGTTTCGACTCACATCCCGTTACTGAACTGGGATTTTGCACAAATATTTTAAAATAATTGTTTTAATGCTTTCATGCTTGCTTTTAAAGTAGATCATCCTCTGTGATCATGGACAATGGAAATTATTGTTTAGTGGTCTCTTACTCTAATCAAGTCAATTTGCTTTGCTGGGATTTCCCTCTCCCCTGTATTCAGAGCTCAGAGTGGTAGGACCAAACAGAGTGAAGCGGATCTAATTAACTTCTCTCAAGGGTATTGACTGTCTGCAAAGGAAGAGAAAAGCAATGAGGAATACATTATGAGAGCCTATTCGTTGCCAACTCACACACAGTAGCAAATCTTCCTCTTGCAAAACCAGGGTTTACATAAATTTCCTTATTTGATTGTGTTTCCTGTTGCATAAAGACACCAGAGGCTATGTGAACTCCTATGGTTTCTGAAGACAGAAAGTCAAAAGGAAATAAAGCAAAAATGCTTTGTATAAACAGTGGAAATTACAAATTCATAATTAGCCTTTGTTCATTAGGAGCATGAAAAGTGAAATGTAAAGTAGGTTGGTGTATTATCTTCTCTCATTTAAGGTGTATCCATGTGCAGATACAGAAAACGAGCCTGACTGAAGATCAGATGCTACCTTCATCTCCCTTGAACACCCATGGGAATAGCAATGACTTCACATCTATGCAAGGCAAGCCCAAAGTTTGGAAAATCATGTAAACACAAGAAGCTGGTGTGATACTGGCTCTGGCAGTGAGCTTTAGCAGGGAGCTCCTACAGCGATGCTGCTGATGGGAGTAGGTGCAAAGAGGGTGGGCTGGCTGGCCAGGGAGCCACCACCACCAGCTCAGCTGGAGATGGTGACATGAGGACAGGAGACAGACTCCTGTGATTTCCATCCACTTGGCTTTGAGTGTTACTAAGACCAAAAGTTCACATTAGCATAATTTAAAAAAATGGCAGCCGAACTGTTGCATGCCTCGGTGTCCCCAGTGGAAACTGTGGAGTGAGTAACGAGGGTTTAACCCATGGATGTTGACCTACAGTCTCTCATAATGAACTGCTCTCTAGAAGCTGATGTCAGCTGGGTACAGGACAGATAACAACGCCCGTTCATGTGCCACAGCGATAAGAATGTTGCTGGATAGATGGATTGTACCTGTGGTGAGGCATGCGGCACACTTGTGAGATGGTAGTAGCCTGCGTCTCTAAGAGCGTGTTTGCCAGAGAATTTATTGTAAAAAAGGGCCACAAAGGTGCCACAGGCATTGTCACCTTGGGCTGATGAGAATCCACATTTGTCTGTCATTGAAATGTCATTGTCACCCATTGACACAGACTCGAAAGGACTTTCCTGGTATCCTTGAAATGCTGGTGGGAATATTTGCTTGCATGGCATGCAGTTTCTTCCAGCTGGACAGTAGCTTTGTTGCAGGGTCACCCCTGCTTTCGAGACCCAGACCTTTCAAGGCAGGGAGGAATGAAGGGAAGCTGACATACGGTTACTTTTTACCCTATGAAGTACAAAGGAACCTTTACACCTCTCTTCTCTGAAGCTTTAAGCAGTTAGTAAGTCTTTCTGACCATCGCACTAAGATGACATAAATGAAGATGGTGTGTCAGACTAGCCAAGGTAGCCTGTGAGCATCTGGGAGCTATTTTCAGATGTCAGAAGTTAACAAGGTGCTGGCTCTTCTGCTAAATTGAAATTCTTTCTGAACGTCCCCGCCTCTGACACAATCTGTTGATTGTCATCTTTATTGTGCCATGCACAAATAAATACATAATAGCATCTTGCCAAAACGTATTGCCGTTCAAATTGTACCCATGATCTGTACAACTAACACAATCTCAGTGTTTCCTAATGAATACATTTCCCTAGCAATTTCTGCAGGACGAGAGCCCTGGTCTTGCAATTTATTCAGCAGTAGGGCTGCAGAAGTGTGTGTGCCTTCCGAAGGGGGAGAGGATCGGGGTGGGGAAGGAAGAGGGATGGGACATTGTCAACGCCTGTGTCAGCACAACATCACAACAGATTACAAGAGACATTAAAAGTATAACCTGAGCAGAATAACTCTCTTCTGGGCACAGCTCTGAGCAGCATCAACACTCTCAAAATATTTTGCTGGTGCAACAGGGTGTTTTACAAGCCTTTAAACTCTCCTGTGTCCTAACACCTTCCTTTAGGAAGGCCAGGGTGGATACTAGTGAGCTTCAGCTGTTGCATTGCTATGGTCCTCCTGTGTTACACCAAGCTTGTGTGGGTGCTCGGTGTCTCTGGTCCTCTTCGCTCTGTTGGGTGATGTCCTGCTCTGCAGCCCCATTGGGCTATTGCAAAGATAAATAATGGCTGTTTGCTTGGGCAGTAGAAAAGTAGGAATCACTCACACTGGGATATAGAAAGGAGTGATGAATCGAGGCAGCTGCCTGGAGTTAGTGCAGTGGAGTATTTTGCTGGAGGGTGCTTCAGCGAGGTGATTGAAGGCAGCCTCTCTGCCCTGTCCTAGCTCTCCTTGCTCACCAAGGGGTCAGAGCTGGAAGGCCGTGGCAGTAACTGCCTCGCTGAGCTGACAGCACTGTATGCCTGTGCCACCAAAACCAACGCATGGGAAAACACTCAGAACAAGAGTTTTCTCAAAGGACAAAGACTTTTCTCAAAGGACAAAGGTAAATAGCAACAGATCATCCCCAGTTACCTTTCCTAAACAAATGCAAAACATATTTGCCATCAGCAAAGTGTTTTATGGCTCCCACCTCCTTCTTACTTGTTTGATAGCTTTTTGCAGCTCAATGTGCAAAGCCAGCTGCGGTGGGACAGCCCTGCGAGCGGGTGGGTGACCACAAAGGCTGAGCTGTGACCCTGGGATGGTTTGGTGACAACAGTGACTGGTTCTGGGAAGAAGCATTGGGAAAAGACTGATATAATGATCATAGAATCATAGAATTGTTAAGGTTGGAAAAGACCCTTAAGATCATCAGGTCCAACCGTTAACCTACCACCGCCAAGTCCGCCACTAAACCATGTCCTCAAGCACCGCATCTACCCGTCTTTTAGGGAGTCTCCAGGGATGGGGACTCAACCACTTCCCTGGGCAGCCTGTGCCAGGGCCTGACTACTCTTTCAGTGAAGAAGTTTTTCCTAATATCCAACCTAAACCTGCCCTGGCGCAGCTTGAGGCCATTTCCTCTCGTTCTATCGCTTGTTACTGGGGTGAAGAGACGGACACCCACCTCGCTACAACCTCCTTTCAGGTAGTTGTAGAGAGCAATAAGGTCTCCCCTCAGCCTCCTCTTCTTCAAACTAAACAACCCCAGCTCCCTCATGGGGAAGCACAAAAGAGCTGCTGTGTTCCTTTCCCCTCTGCTGGGGTAAAGGGATTCATGTGCATTAGTAGGAGCAGCTGCTCCCACCTGTGTGTGTTTATACCCTGCTTTCCTCCCTTCATGTGAGTGGTGCCAAATTAATCTAAGATACCTATAGCAGCAATAGTTATTAAATGCAATAATTACCTGTATGCTAAAGAATGCCCTATTTACATTCAAATATATTCAGCTCAATATGTTGTGGCACTGCACTTAATAAATAGAGCAAAAGGTGCTTTATAGGCCAGGGCTGTGCTTTTATCAGCTTTCTGCTGTGGTCATCAATTAAATCATTAAATAATGAATGGATTGGCTCAGCTCTATTAAATGATAATCTTCAGTCCCATACATTCTGTAATTTCTGCCGTGTGTGCTGGGAGTGTGTGTGCTCCTCTCTTTACAGGCACTGGAGCTGGATGAGGTGCTGAGTAAAGCTGGAGTCTGCTGCGTGGCAGAGCAGGGGCTCGGCATTCCCGTATGGTGAGCTCCTGGGTGCCTGGGTAGCATGCAGAGCTGCAGCCCCACTCTTCAGACTCTGTTTTAATAAGAGTTTTGCCCCCAGCAAATCTTTGGATGCCTTTTTCCCCTATAGGAACTTAATTCCTAACAGCAAAAAACGCACACTGGAGAATCGTATTTCTTCCTTTGCTACCACTAAATGCAATGAGGTTTTGGGACACCAGCACAACATGGGGATTTGTCGTGAACATCTTATAAAATGCTTGGCCTTTGCTTGCCTCAGCTGCCCCTTTGGGTGAGCAGGACCTTCACTCCCTTTGGTCCCAGCTTCACAGCTACAATCAGACAGGCATCCTTTTGGCTTAGTCTGTAATCAGTACAAGACTGATGCAGCAAAAACTGTCTGGGAGGAGACTAGTGCACCAAAGGTACATTTTAGAGAGCAAAACATTAATTTTTAGGACAACAGTCCTCCTCAGGAATCCCGTCATCTCCTGCTGGGTGAGTGAGAGCAATACCTGGCGCTTGCTGGGCTGGCTTACTCGGACATGGTGCTGCTGTTATCGTCCTTCAGTGCTTTGTAAAGCATTCGGGGATGACTTGGCAGGGGGAAAAGTGTTTCTTAAAATGGAAGTCTCCTGATCCTATGCCTTAGGAAAGCTTCACTAATTAAATTGTAGTCACCAACAGAGAGGGTATTTTTCCTGGCAGTTAAATGGCTGGAGGATCTGAGGGCCCCAGGCAAAGCCAAAGGTATTTGATCCTGCAAGATGTTAACTGCTAGAAAATATCCCAACAAGACAGTGGTATTGCTATAATACGCTTAATAAAACATTCTGGTTTTCCTCTGGTACCATAGGCACTGGGAAGGCATGGAGACAACATCTAACTGTATCTACATCTAATTCAGCTTGGCGGGCAAAGAGAGCAGGAGGTGCAGGGCACTGGACCCCTTAGCCCGTCAGGTCAGACACGCTGCATACACCGGTGCATTTCCATTCAGAGCAACGGGGAAGCAGGCCAGAGGAAAGCAGTGGTTACTCGGCCTCTTAACCTGTAAGTCCATGAAAGTGTTGGTTTTGATGCCAAAATCAGGGTGCACTTGAGCAGAAAAAGGTCTGCTCTTGCAACTGGTGGTGTTTCTTGCATTTTTCTCTCCATATGCTGTTTCTGCTGTGATAGTATCAGGGTGTTTTGTTGATAATTATAGAGAGCAAACAAAAATGTACTTTGCAATCCATCGTGGATTAATGCTGCGGGATGGGCTAGGACTATAATCTCTGTTTTGTAATAGGAACTGGGCTATGACCACACGGCAAGTCAGTAGTAAAACTCCTGAATTAGCTTGGGCTTGCAAAGAAACTCTCTACCACTTTGTGGGGAAAGAGGACTGTGGGGTTCAGCTGGATTCAAGCTTTTCCCAGACATCCTCTATAACCCTGAGACTTCCCCCTTCCCTGTCTGAAAAACAGGTTTAAAAAAACCAGTTTATTTCACCAAGTTTTACTCCCCTCCTCTCTTCAGAGTGCAAACCCCATCAGAGAAGGAGTCTGGGTCTTACATACCGCCCCGAGCGCAGTGCAGCCCCAGTCTCCCCCTGCACCCTACATCTTGCAGGCTGGAGCTAAACCAGCCTTTCCCTGGGACTGCTTTAGACAATAGCAGTGCTCGTGTGAGAGCAGGCCTTTATCAACCCACATCGCACCAGAATTAATGGCTCCCTTAATAAAAGCAAGTGAGATCATCACTCTTGGCTTGATTTTTCCTTTTTATTGCCTTTTACATGTACAAGTAATGATCAGCTTCTTAAATATCTCTAAAGCCAACATTTAAGGACATGTTCAAATCTCTCATACTCTAATGAATGGCAGTGTCATTTCAGAGGGAGGTTTAGCACATTCCTGGACCAAAAGGAGAGGCTTCTTGTAGGACCAGCTCCAGCGTTGTATCCCGTCCTTCAAGACTCCTGAAACAGGTCAAGCCCCATTAAAACAGCGAGATGCACTGGCCCTGCACCTGATTGCTTAGTGCAGGCTCAGGTCAGAGATCACATGCAGGTTTGAAGAAAAAAGCAAATATCTCCATGCAGTCCATGTTAAAATAGGACCTTCACAAAGCTCCAGGTATGGTTTAGGAGATTCCTTGGATTTCCAAATAATCTTTCAAGATATTATTATTATTATTATTATTATTATTATTATTATTATTATTATGATTAACCAAAGGCTTTGTTTCCCTTTTTTCCCCAGAAGGATTTCTAGAAACTGTGGGCTCTCCATTTGTCCACTCCATCCCATAATGAGCATCATAATCAGTATCAAAAGTTACTGAGATGTTACTTAGATATACAAGCACCTAAATGGAAATGAGGCTTAATGTGATTTTAATTCCTAAATGCCTGTATTGCTTAAAAAAATTAATTTTAGGCTCTAAATCACTTCTCAAAACCATCTCTGTCCCTCAGGTATCGCTCGTGTGCAGGTTAAAAAAAAGAGCTCCTGATGCCCAGCTGTGTTTCTACTGAACTCACCAGCAGAATTATGGTTTAAGGGAAGAGATAAAATTTATCCTCTCACTTGGCCCCACTTTTTTTCATAAAATATATGCCATGTACAGGATGTGTGGACCCTGAACCTGCTGCCCTGAGGTGACCTCCAGCTCACGGCTCCATCCCAGTGCCTGGAGAAGGAGGTGAGAGCTGCTGTAGGAAACCCCAGAGCGAGGGCTGCTCCGAGCTCATGCTGGCACAGCCCTGAGAAGCACTGAAAGGTTTGAGGCATTACTGTCAGCGCATTGACTTCTTCCTCCTGCTGTATGAAAAATTGATTTACTGGAGCTGTAAAGAATTTGCAATGTACTTACATACGTGTAATTGGTTAGAGTACTCGCTGAGAGACACAGCAGCCCCTCTCGCGGTGCTCTGCCGCGTTCCCGTGTTTGCAGTAGCAGTTGCAGGGGAGGAGATCGCTCTGGTAGGGCTGAGGTGGAACAGTCTGCCCATTGCTGTATGGCAGCACAGATACAAAAATTAATAGTTTTCCTTTTTTCACCCACCATTAATCTGCAACGTGCGTGAATTGTAATTAAACTCATTTAGAGCAAGGCATCCTATGCAAAACACTAATATCAGCAATAGAGTTATCCGGATTAGCTCCATATGTCAAAATAATGGCATGAGGAGGAAGCATGTCCCGTGTAGCTCAAAGTGTGAAGGAGCAGTGCAGAGTTCAGATGCTCCTTTGAGGTGGAAGGCCAGGACATAGCACTTCTCTGGACCTCTGGAGAAGGCCTGGAAACCTTGTAGTGGCTTCAATGAAGCACATCTTCCTGGGAGCCCCTACAAAAATCTCACTTAGATTAATGAGACCATTGCCTGGCATAGAATTAGTGTTGGGTTAGGATGCTCTGGAAATGCTTAGGGGTGCAAGCAGGGTCCAGGTTACCCAAGAGCTAGGGCTTGAGGCCACAGAGCCAAAGCTCATCCTGCCTGGAGAGCAGGTAACACCCACTGAAAGTGGGTGTTAAACCTTCATGCCACGTTAAACCACCTTTTCTGCTGGCGAGGCAGCTGTTTGACTCCAGCCCCATCGGGCTAGCTAGACTGGCTCATGGTAAAACCTCCTGTGTTCAGGTGATGGGGCCTTTAACAGAAATCATGGAAAGGTTTCAGACCAGGGTGGGGCTAATTAGTTGTTGATTGCCTGGGCTCTGCAGGCAGGGATGGAGGGAAAAACAGACCAGAAGCTCTGAGTTCACCATGTTGGTAGGAAAAGCAAGAAAGGGGATGGTTTTCAGTGAGTGTCTACCAGGAGGCTACTTGCAACAGTGAGTACCTTGAGTTGGTCATTTATTCTTTGGGAGGGTAAATGAGGGGCTGACATCTCTTCTTCCTTCCCATAAAACCCCTGCACATCAGACAGCTTTTGCTGTTCATACCATGCCACTTGTGGTCTTCAAATTGTGCTAAACCTTTCTAACATGCTCAAGTTCAGCGAGCTGCCCTGGTGCAGGCAGAGATTTCATCCCTCGGCTTCCAAAACTCGCTGCACAAAAAGCAGTGGGGGGCTGCTAGCTCGGGGGGCTGCCTGCATCTGCACCGCAAGGCTGATGCATCCCAGCTGGGTCCCTGCGCGACGCCAAGTCCCTCTATGCGTGCAGGGGCTGTGGGGTTGGGATTTCAGGACATCTGGCAGCCCAGGCTGTACGACATCTGGAAAACCAAGAGTTTGCCACCCAAAGTGGGACTTAGCAGGTCTGGGATTTGACTTCTTGTCTGCGACCTTTCAGGGCAAGGTCTGGGAGGGAGTAATCTTTCCCTCTTCTGCTTTTGTAATTGTGTCAGTGCGTTTGCTGGGGCTGTGCCGGCTGAAGTGTTGACAATTTGGGAAGGCTATGCTCTTCTAGGAGGAAAAACTGGGAAAGTAGTTACATCTGTGAAGTCTCCAGCCTATCTTGGCTGCCAAAAGTGCTAAGTAACAAAACCGAAACGCGCTCTGGTTTCAGATGTCGTGGACTTCATTGTCTTAAAAAGGGGCCTCTTCCCACCGTGGCTGGTACAACCACCTCTGTGCGAATGGGAAAAGCTAGGGTGCAAGGGAGGCTCTCGCTTGCACTTGTGTTTATTTTGGTGTGAAAGACCACATAAGGTGTTGGCTGAGAGAGAGGCACCTGGTGATTAGGGAGTTTTGGGGGATGTGGAGATGCTCTGCTCCGCAGGAGCCCCTGGGGCAGCCCTGCCAGTGCCCGGCAGTCGGGGGCGTCTGAGCTCTGGTTTCCAGCAGAAATGTGGATATTCCACATATTTAGCCTGGGATCTGCTGAGGTTCCCTTTGCACTGCCTCACCCCCTGCCCCTCACTTTCTTTGTCAGTCAGTGGATGCCCTGATCCTTGTTAGTGAACAGGAGCCCTCTAGGGCTATTTATTATTTAATGCTGTGTTTCTTGCCTTTCTTTTTTTTCGATTTATCTTTCTGCTATTTAATGCCCCATGTTGGAAAAGTCCTTGATGTGTTGTCAAATCCCTCCATGAGATGTTTGAAAAGTGTATCACCTGCCTGGGTAAACCTGGCTGATGGGCAAAGGCTTTCTTGCTCCGCAAAGAAGCGCACCAGCTGCCTTCTTCCACTCTCCACCCTTCCAGCAGAACTCAAATGAATTGCTTAATTTCAAGCAAATTTGATAATAAGGTTGAGGTGTCAAAAGTGATTACGTTCCAGAGCATCATGGCACTTTATTTAAGTAGAGAGATTGTGTTTGGATTTGGTTTGTTTTGGGTTTTTTTTCCCCCCAAAAGAAGGACAAAAGTATTTGCTCCTCACTGGCTGCCAGGGATGTCTGGGAACAAGACTGCAGTTGATCTCCTCGCAGACCTTCTCAGGGGACTGTCTGTCCCCTGTGCCCTGGCAAGGCAGGACCAGCAGCAGCAGGTCCAGGACCTGGAGAAACCTCCACAAAAAGCATTGTCTGGGCCCCATTTTTTTTCTCTGAGCATAAGCATTGAGGTGCTATTCTGCAAATGACCTTTGCAACCCGCCTGCGCGCCTTTAAGTTACTTTAACCACGTGTGAAGCAGTGGTATTAATAATAATACTATTCACACCAGAGTCTCCTGGGCAGCTGAATGACAGTATGAATGTGGATTAATATTCCTTAGCCACAAGGGACTCGGAAGGAGCTGATGGAAGCATAGCTTGTGAAATTAATAATCACCACCCACTTGGAGGAAAAGGAATTGTATTATAAGGACTCCAAAATTAATAGTATCCTGGGCAGGCAGAGGCTATTGAAATATTCATTGGGTTCAGCTAACCTAAGACAGTAAGAAGCAGGCAAGGTGTGATGCATTATGTAGCCATGGGCCATGCTGAATCGCCTTTCGTGGCCGTGGGGGCTGATGCTTGGGAGCCATCTCCTTTCTGCGCACCGGCAGTGTGGCACTAATTGGGCAGAGGTATGCAGTTATTGATGGAAACATGGATATCCACTGATGAGTGCTGCCAGGTATTTTTACGCACAGCATAAATAAAGCAGCAAGGGATGCTCTTGGGCTGAAGCACAGGAAAACTGGGGGAGAGGGAGTTGGGGTTTCGGCATGCGAAGGGGTTTCGGCATGCGAAGGGGTTTCAGCAGGACACCTGCCCGAATCCTGGAGGCTGCCTGTGCAGAAACATCTCCATTTGAGCATTTCTGTACCGCTGTGTGAGATTCCGGCTGCAGTGGGGTATCGCTGCTGCGGGTCAGGGCAGGAGCTTGGGTGTGTGAACAGGCTCCTCCGCTCTCGAGAGCCACGTTCTGCCTGTGTCAGCGGGAGAAAAAAACTGACCTCACTCCCAAGCATGTGAAATTGGTGAGAAAACCAGTGAACCCACTGGTGTCTCCCAGAGGGTGTCCTCAAAAGTGGCCCTGGCCTCCCAGGACTTGCTAAATCCTGCAGCACTGGAGACCTAGAGGCAGGCAACTTCCAGAAAGCCCTTTGCGGGGCGAGGGGCCTGCTGCTGGCTAGGAGGGAGCTAGATTCAGTTTAACTGGATAAATGGCCTCCAAGACAACTCCTTTCAGGAGCTCTGCTGACAGGCAGGCCCTGCACATGCCTCCTACACCCGCTGGCATCAGACACGCATGTCCCTGACGTATGCTGTGAGCAAGGGAAGGGGCACCGTGCATCCCAAATGAGAGCCTGGGCACAAATACATAAATGCACCTTATGACTCAAGTTTGGCATCATTATCAATTATGGTCTGGAAAAACTGCTTTCACCAGTAAAGCCAAATCATGGTCCTTCAGCCCTGCTGAAGCCCTTCCTCTGCAGGAAGACTTGTGATGGGCATGGGAAACCTCAGGGCTGAGAGTGCCACCAAGCATGTCCCTGCCCTCTGCCTGCCCAGGGGCTTTGGAGAGGCTGTAGACCAGGAACCATAGTAAGGCAGCACTTTTTCCTCCCTTTAATGCCCAAGTTGCCTCCTTTTGCCTCGGTGGCTGGTGTGTAGCAAGTGGGGAGGAAGGAGGCAGAGCGCTGGCAGAGCTGCCCTGCAGAGCAAATCCGGGGCGCTGGGTCCATGTGGAGCTGTGTCTCCTTTGCCTCTGGGAAATGCTGCCTCTCTCACCAATGCAAATGCTGTCTCCCAACAGAGCCAGGGATGGAGAGAGTGTTTCCATTCAAACAGACACTCCCCTCCCTTGCCCCCAAAATCCTTATTTCTGCACCATTTTCATCAGTGTGAGTACCAAGCTCCAGGGAGAGGGACCCAAGCTCCCTTTAAAAATCAGATCTCCGGCAAACTTGCATCTGGTGTGAAGATGCCATTCTTAGCTCTGAAGAGGCTCAGCAGGTTGTGTTGATTTGGGCAGCAGCCATCTGTAAAACAACATGTGCGCACGCGTGCGGGCAGGCGGAACAGCGATGGGCTGCCTGCGGGGTGCAGTGTGGCCTCCATCCGTTCCCACCTCCATCCGTCCCCCCCTCCATCCATTCCCAGCCCCCATCCCTCTCTCCCAGCGCTCGGACAAGGGTGATAGCAGCTCCCATGGACTCTGCTGCCAGGGCTGGGTGGCCACTGCGCAGGACAGTGAGGTATATCCCTGCTCCCCAGAGGCTGATGGGACCCCCTGAGAAGCAGCTGTGGGACAGATGCCACCAAATGTCATGGAGGCGGCATGCTTGAAAAGGAAAGTGTATACGGGAGAGCAAAGCCACCACTAAATTAAATTGGTTGTGCTATTGAAGAGGGAGGCATTGACACTATGAGAGTATGTCAAAAGTCCTGCAAGCTCATGTGAGATGTCCAGCGAGTCTGCAGTGCTGCCAGCGTGCTGAAATTACTCTTTGAGTGGGCATCTGAAAGGGTAAATCACTACAGGGGATCATTATTTAATAGGTTTGAATTAAAGAGTCCCCAGAAATCCAACATCGTGCGTTTAAAAAAAAAAAAACAAACAAAACAAAAAAAACCAACCCAAAACCTGTAAGTGTGTTTTCCACAGCTCTGCTCTCCTTCAGGAAAACCAGTTGTGTTTGATTTAATTCTGCCTAGAGGTAACCAAAGCACCTCAGTTAAAAACCCGACCCCACGATGTCCAGGGGTCAGCCCATCCTCCTTTCCCAGTGGAGGGAGCATCTGGTGGTGGCACATCCAGAAAAGTTGCCATTGCACATGTAAGAGCTGGTCTAAACTTCAATGGTTTTGCAAAACACATGTCCTGTTCATCCACCCAGGCTACATAAACTGGAGTTAAGCCCAGACGCGTTTGCCAATGCAGAGCTCTTGCTGGCCACAAGCTGGTGAATGGGTTTGTTTTTGTTGTGTTTATAGTGGGGAAGGAAACTCTGGATGCAACCCAATGCATGTTTAAAATCAGCTGGAGCCTTTCTAGTGAAGCAAGGTGTGTGCATTGGTCCTGCTGTAGGTATCTCAGGAGGCATCATGAAACATCTCGATGGGAAGCATCCAACAAGCTCCTGTTGAGAGCTGTGGTGAGAACAGTCCTAAGGGACGTGGAGTGGTGTCCAGTGGGTGCCTGTTCCTGTTTTTTTGCATTGATGGCTTCAAAAAAAGCATCCTAATGAGATTTATGAGGCTGGTTTAAAACAGAGAAGTTGCCTTGCCAAGAAGACATAAAAAATATGATGATGAAGGGATAAGATGACAGCTTTGTATCCATAATGCTTTCATCCCAAGGTGCCTTTATGCAACTGCTAAATATTTAATTTCTTTTAACTTCCAGCCTCAGATATTTTTAGCAGGTGAAGATGCAAAAAGCTCTCTGCCCCACATGGGTGGGGTGGGAACACGTCGGTGCGGGACAGACACAAACCACAGCCAGCACAGCCATCTGTGCCCCAGTTCCTCTAACACTTTCCACTCTTAGGACGCTGTCCAGCTGAAAAGTGTTTTGTGGATTTAAGGTCTGGTTTAAACTCAGAGTTTACCTTTGTAGCTGTCTTTGATTAGGAGTTGAACTTGATCTGGAGAAAATATTTCGTGGCTCCTTTTCACCAGAAGAGCTGTGATTTTCTTGGGGTAGGATTTGGGCTGTTTTCCAGACCAGTGTGATTGAAGCAGTGCAGGTCCTGAGTGTGGGCAGATCATCAGCGCTGGGTGCAGAGAGACAGCCTGTCCTGTTGTCCTCTCCTGAACGCATGGATGGCCCAAGCAGGGGCATTGGGAGACTTGCCTGTTGTCCTGTCCAATTTTCCTCACTGTAAGCCCTGTCCCAGAGAGCACATACATGACTTGACCTATATACTGCAGCTGGTGGGAAAGGCAAGGTTCGTCCATTTGAATTTTGCTGGAAGCGAGGAAGGGGAGCTTTTCTTTTTCTCTGGCCTCCTTTCTTTCAAGCTTTTGCAAAAAAAGAGTTGAAATGTCAAACTAGAAAACGCTATTGAAGTGGCAGGTATATATTCTTCTTCAAAAATGGAAATTCTCCTCAAACTTCTTCAGCTTGAATACCGCAAGTAATAATATTATCCTTTTATTTTTTGCTGGTGGACCAAAGGCTGGGGCTGAGGTTGGCAAAGAGACCCAGTGGAGTGGGATCCTCTGCGAGGGCTGTCCTGCACCCACAGTAGCACTGGGGAGGAACAGGCAATGTGGGATGTGAGCCCTCTCGTCCAACGGGACGTGCCCATGTTCGGTGAGGGGGCTCATGTCCTGGGAATACCCACTCTCCCCCAGGCACTTACAGGTGATTGGTGGCAAACTCTGATAGAGCTAGATATACTGTGGATACTCAAAGTGAAATAAATCCCACTGCTGGAGTGATGTGGATGTTTCAGATCTCTCTGAAGGAGCCCGGACATCCCTTTCCCTCCTTGGGTGCACCACTGAAACATCAACGCTTCTCAGGTCCCTTCAGCTGCACACCCAGAAACCACAAAGCCCTGAATCAAAGTATTTAAATACTTCTGGCCTTTGAGGTTTAATTGCAATTCTAGATAGACAAAATTATTCCCAGCTGCCTGTTGTGCCTGAGGGTGTCCTGCCCTGAATGTCAACCAACAGCAGTTTGAGGTTTGTCACCTCCAGCACAGGTTTCCTGCACTGGGGCTGTTCAGCACCAGGCTACAGTGACCGGTGTTCAGTCCACATGGTTTGGGGCTGGATGGACCTTAGAAGGTCCCTAAAACACATATATATGGTATCTTAAATGCAACCAGGGTATTGCATTCAGCAAGGAATGGGGATGCCTGAGAGACAGACAGGCTTCTGCTGTCTCAGACCTTATGCTTTTTCAGAGCCATCTTGAACAGAAATGAGAATGATAATGTAGTTGAAGTGGGTATTATAGTTTATGAAGCTTTAAGTGAAGCTGGAGGCATGAACTGTAACATCTTTTCTCTGCTGTTGCAAAAGGGAAACGTGAAGGCAGGATGGTGAATTTTGGTTTCTGACGGCACTAGCATGTGAGGTAGTAAAAAAAAATCTCCAAAAAATCCCAAACCCAAACCATATGTGACCCAGAGAAGCCGGCTGCACTTCCCCATAGCACAGCTGTGGAGCTCAGTGCTTAAGCTAGCCGGGAGCCAAATCCCACAGGGAAATGATCTCTTGTTCTGCTCTCTCTCTTCCCTGTCCCCCTTCAGCCCCCAACAAATCCCTCTTTGATTTTTAGGCTGCAGGTAACTGCAATTAAGAGGCGAATTTCTGATCTTCCTTCTCACCCACACCCAAAGTTTAGTGATTTTTAACTTCTGTTCCCTTTAGCAGAGAAACTGCTCCTGGTGGCCCAAGGCTGTGGGAGATGATGAAAAGGCTCCTGCTGACCCAGCTGGGGCTGCATCAGGAGCTGTTCACCACCTTAGGGCTCCCCTAACCCCAGATGTGAAAGTGTCAGTCGGAAAGGAGGATTTAACCCTTTATCCAAACCAAAACCTTGAGGAGAGGTGGTGTGAGGGAAGAAGAGGAGGCACCCAAAATGTCCAGGACTCTCCTGCTTCTTAATGAAAAGCCTGTGTAACATCATTGACTATTCACTCTGAATCGGAATGAAGTCAGTTTTACCTGTACTACGTGCCTCCTGTTTCCTGGCTAGGACATCATGCCATCCTAGCACTGACTTTGTCCATCTGCCTGGGTGTCCCACTGTCCCCAGCCCTGTTCCCGGTGCTCACGCGCAGGAGCATAGCAGGCTGTAAAGGCTGACTTGAGCCTTCCTCCCAGGATGGAGGTCCCTGGGTTAATGGAGCTGGGGTGGGATGGCTGTGCTATCAGGGATGGCTATGCTGTGATCCTGCACCCAGAGCCCCTCCAGCCCTCTCCGGCGGGGGGGAATACTGCTGTAAATGATGTCTGATGTGCAGGTGAGAGGCTGGCGAGGAACTGATAGCTCCTCTCTCTTGGGAGGCCAGAGGGCACAGTCCCCTGGGAGCCCACTTGTGATGGCCAAATTTTGGTGAAGTCTGAAGAAAATCCAGCCACCTTCTTCAGCATCTGAAAGGACTCAAAAGGGGAGTCTTTTTTGCAGGAGCAATAGTTAATGCCAACTTGTACAGTCTCTCATGTTGTGATTTTTGACTCTTGCTGTTCCCTAAAAGAAAATCTTTGGGTGAAACTCCCTGCAACCAGCCAGAAAAGAGCATTCAGCTCTTCGGTGTCTTCTCAATGTGAGCTTGTAACTAAGTCTTTCATACACCAGCTAGGTTAATATGTGTGGGTGAAAGAAAAATCTGTCGGGTGTCTAAAACGCTTGTACAAATGGCCTTGAAGAGCAGCATGCCAGGGAGCATTGCTCCCGCATCCCACCTCTCCTTTGGGGACGCTGGTACCTCTGGTTCACCATGTGCCTAAGAATTACAGGAACACTGGTCACAGCAAAACCAGTTTTAAACCACTTAAAACTGTACAACAAAGCAAAGAGATGAAAGTCAGGAAGGCAAAAGTTACACAACTAATTAACACCAAATATATCCTCCTTGTGCCAGGGACTCTCTGGGTTAAGGACTTGCTTGCTGACTGTCTTGTGCTCCAGCCTGTGCTGCCACCGGCCAGGCTGGGGTTTGGCTGCCCACTGCAGCGATACTGGACTGCGGGTCAGTCGTGCAGGACTTGGTTCATTTTGCAGTTACACTTCAGAAAGCAGATTTGGGACCAGGATGTCCCACCAGATAAAGGGTAATGGCCATGGGGTGCTTCAAAAAGGTATGGTAAGGCCACATAGTTGGCCAAGGAAAGCAAAACTGATGGGTCCTACAGCTTGGCAGGGCACCGTGGATGCTGTTGGTGCGAAGTTGGAGCTTAAGCTCAGCTGTGGTGTTGGCCAAGTGTCACACAATGTCAGCCTGCTTACTGCATTGTAAAACCCCCCGCTTTTCTGTAATCCTTTTTCAGTTTCTTTCTGCTACATTTTGCATAGCTACTTCCACACGCCTGTGCAAATCCATGCCGGCCCTGCGGGCAAGGACGAGCTCATGCCTCCAGCCATGTATGCTGGTGCTTCTCCACTGCTTTGATGTCCCCGAGCTGGCCGTCCTGGCCAAGGACCTGCCCTTCGTCCTCGGGGGGGCTCTCCCAGCTAGCACGCGAATGGTTAAGCGGCTCAAAAGGCCTGCTCCGGAAAGCACTTTGTTTGCCCTGAAGGGGGGTGAGAAAAAAATCTGGAAAAAAGGACCTCTGGGAGACCTTGTAAGATTAAGCCAACATACCAAGCTGCTGAACAATGGTTGACATAGCAGGGCTCCACTCCCCGTCCCTCCCCCGGCTCCTATAGATCACAAACATATGCTCCGTGCATGCAGGCTCGCAGTCTTTTATTTCACTATGTTTCAGTTCCCGTCTATCGTCTCTTTTTATTCTGCATGTGACACAAAAGTTAATTTGAGAAAAAGGATAAAGTGTCACATTCTCTTGAGAAATGAACATGTAAATGGCCTGGAAGCAACATCATTTTTATCTCTCTTTTTCTTTTTTTTTTTTTTTTTTTCCCTTCCCTACCACGAAAGCAGCATTAAATCTGCTCTCCTGATCTGCCATTTCAATAGCTGCTTCCCTGGCATCAGGGAGGATGGATGGGCCAGTGGTGGAGCAAAGCTGGGGGCAGAGGGTTTGGGAGTTGTCCTACCCCCATCCTAATGCACTCACGCTGCTGGGATGGGAGCTGCTGGGGCTGGGGACGCAGTGCCCGTGCAGGCTGGTGCCCCGTCCGGCACAGCCCCGCTCTGCCAGCCCGTGCCGGGGGACGTGGAGGACCTGGCCAGCTGGAAGCTCCCACCACCGGTCCGCCTGGGATGGGCAGTGGGAGCACGTCCATGCCCATCCCAGCAGAACAGATGTGTCGATGGATGCAGATGCACCAAAACGAGCAGAGGGACGTGGCTCTGGCTCTCAGCAGCCCTCAGCTTTGGGGCTCATTGAGGATGCAGCACATGATGGTGCACTTACCGCAAGGGGTTAAACACGGATGTCCTTTGCATGTGTCTCCGACCAGCAAGAATAACAGCAAAGACAAAAATTAAGTATTTTTACTGATTACTTTGGAAGGAGGCTTACAGTGTTGCAGTAACTTTTGGAAAGGGAGGATATAGGCACACATCAGAGGCTCCAATTATGTAGAGAAAAATACACAGCTCTAAAAAATAACCCTCCCTTAGAAAGACTTCAGCACTATAACAAAATATTAATGTTTAAAGATATTCCTTCTTAATATTTCAGGAAGCAATTGAAAGTCCCACAGTATAGTTCATTCTACTTTTTAAATGGAAATATTTAACTTGGAGCAACAGAGCTCACATTGGCTCCAAGATAAACTTTCCTTGGCAGTTGCAGCTCGTGTATAATGCTAAAAGCAGCTCCATCTTTGGGGTGGCATTTTTTTTTTTAGCTCATCTTGGAGAGCCAAGCTCCGAATTAAACGGAGGGCTTCAGCAGCTGCTATTTTGCCGACGAGTCCAGAAGCTTGTCTGCAGCTGGGGAGCGGGGGAGAAGGGCTGTCTGGAGGGGGAGGCAGGATCTGCGCAGAAGGTCGGCTAATTAAATCTGGAGAAGTCACCAGAGAGCCCGGTGTTTCTGCATATTATATCTTCAAAGCTCTCCCTCATGCAGGGTGTGATAAGAGGGTCATCTTGACACTTTCATCTCCTCCTGAAAGGGCGAGTGTTCAGCTAAATAAAGAAATAAATAAATGTTGATTACATGGGGAGGGAGGGACAGAAATATCTGCCTTTTCAAACAGCTAATGTGTCTCCCAGGGCTCTGTGTGCTCCTTCTGCTTATTAATAGTGTAATTTTTTATTACTATTATTATTTTAATCTGCTGATCAAGTGCTGTATTGCGTAAACTGTTTTCGCGCGTACCTGCTGGCCTCTGGTGCAAGCCAACCTTTGCCAGCACTCGCACATCTCCCCACCTGCAGAAGCATGAAAGTGGAAAAGCAAATGTGTGCAGGGTGTGTGTCTCGTCCTGTTGTCAAGGATTTGTTGAAGGAAGGGCTGGAGCAGGTTGTCCCAGAGCATCTCTGGTTCAGTGTCACGGCTTGTAAGTGTCTCTCTCCCGCCCTTGGAAATGCTCAGCTCTAGCAAGTTTCTTTAACTGGGAGCATTTGGCGTGTCTGAAAAATCAAACCTGCAGTGCATAAAACTACAGATTTGGAGATTTGTAGGAGAAAAACCTACCAGGCTGCCCAGGGATCCTCTAGTGCCGTGTCCATGTGAGAGAGCTCGGGTGCAGGCTCAGCGCCCCGGGGCAGCTCCTCAACAGCTGCCCTGCGCTGCAGGAGCACGAGGCTGGTGGCATCCTTCAAACTCCAGAAAACTAGGTGAAATCTTCCAGTGGTGTTTTTTTCTTACAGATAGGGACTTTTTTTTTTTCCGAAGAGTTGCAGTTGGCAATGAAGATTTTGAAGTGGATCCTATGGCTGAAGCCTCGTCTCTGGAGAGGGTGTCCTGGTGCGGTGGGGAAAGGCAAAACAGTGACTCTGGAGGGGCTGATTTTACACTTATGCATGCTGGAATTAAACCACCCTGAAGCCTATGGGTTGGTGGTCATTCTTTGAGAAACAAAACTGAGTTGCTCTTGTTATTTACCAGAGTAAAAGAAAAAAGATGACACAGTGGTCTGCAGACTAAAACATGGTATGAGCAGATCTTTCCTAACAGTTTGCTGGACCCCAAATCCCCTTGAAGAGATGAACTTGCCTTTTTTAGGGCTAATACAGCATATGAGCGTTCAGCCTCAGGGGGTTACACCGAGTGGTTACTTCTCAAGGCTTCGTGATGAGTCCCAGCAAGCCAGAATGTGGCTTTTTCAGCTGCCTCCTGGATGGAGACACAGACCTGTGCACCAGTGCAAAGGCTGCTCGCAGGCTGCTGGGCAGCTGGGAGTCCCAGCAAAATGACTAAATTCCTCTTTTGCAGCTCAGACATATAAACTTGGGAGTGGAAAATGAGGATATGTCTGGGGAAAGCCAGACATGCAGAAGCCGTGGTTGGCTTTCTGCACTGCTCCGGTCGGGTATGGCAGCAGCAGCCACGGCTTTGCTGGCACGACCAGCTCGTGTCAGTGGCTCGGAGGGCAGCGTGGAAGCATCGCTACGGGCCTGCCTGTTCCTTAGCCTTGTCCCAAGGCGCCAACAACTGCCCACTGCAGGACGTGGTATCGGGCTGGATGATAATTATAGAGTGAAATGTCAGCCTCATTCACAGGATCATCATTACCCATTAGCTAATTAGGCATTAGCCATTCCAGCACTGCTGTTAGTTGCTTTTTAAAAAGCCACTGGATATTAGGGGAGAGAAACACTTTGAAATTGCACTTATGATAGTAGATTTGAAAGAGCAGGGAGTCCTCTGATGCTTTCTGCATGTTAGAAAGCAATGACTGATTCACAAATACCTCTTTTTTTTTCCCCAGCTTAGAAGTGAGGAAGAGGAAATATGTGCACATTTCTGAATGTGTCCTATGGAAAAGGACATGATTTCATATGGCCAAGGATCTGAACTTGCAGTGACTCGGGGTCCTATTCAGTAGCAATAATGGGACCAGTGAAAAGTTTGGCAGGGACACTGTGCTTGACTGAGATCCACATTTCAACTTCAGTTAATACATTTGGGTGTGGGAAAGTCTGCTTTCTGGGGATAACTTTGAGTTTTAACTTAAAAACCTGAACCTGTGAAGACTGAAATGGCTTTTGGTGGTTGCTCTAAACCTTCTCCAAACGCTCTTGGGATTGCGGTTCACCCCTTCCCAGGGGAGAGGTCCGGGGTGGCTCTCGCCTGCCTGGCAGCTCAGCAGGAGCCCCATCCTGGCATGGGCGAGTTGTTGCTTTTGGTAACTTCACAGTAAAACTCTGTTTCCACTTCACTCCGAGTGGCCCAAACATGACGGTTCACAGGAGACTTTGTGGTTTCCTGCCTGTCTTGTACCACATGGAAACCTCTGCGGGCTCACTCTGAAACTCCCTAAAAGGAAAACTAGCAAAAATGGATGGGAGTGAAGAGCTCTTGGGAGGCCGTGTTTTGGCTGGGTTTCAGTCCCAGGCTGCAGCCTAACTAACCTCTTCCCTTCAACACCAGTTGCCTCTGAGCAAGAGCTACCTGTGACCACTCTCACTGCTTTTTTTTTCCAACATCAGCTGCTGAAGCTTGTAGCCTCCAAAGGATGCTGCCATATCCTCATCCTCTCCATTCCCAGTAAGAACATAGGGCAGGAGGGAGACTCTCCTTCAAGCATCTAGAGCAGAGAATAGATGTGGTGGAAGGTGGCTCTTCTCACAACAGAATGGGGAAAAGGAGCAGATCCATATTTATATAGATCTGTCATCTATATGTAAACCTGGGGAATAAAGAGCAATTTTATGTACATTAGATAAGGGAGCCATGTTCTCCTTTTAAATGAAGCAAAGATTAAATTGGTCCCAATAGGATGACTCTTAATTCCTTCCATTTTTATATTCTTGTTTTATTATGCTTGTGTGATAGCAGCGCTTTGTAAGGAAGAATGAACAGATAATGTAATCAAAGAAGGTCCATAGGAGTGATTTGTCTGAGTTATCAATATTTCTGATGCTACTTTCTGGCTTATTTTCTTTATATTTCTCCATCACCTCTTGGCATTTCAGCTCTGTGTTTTACAAGAGTCTGGGAGAAGCCCCTGCTCCTCTGCCTGCCACCCTAACGGCAAATGAACACTCTCCCGGCTGCCTCCTGACAGCCCCGTTCACTCCAATCTCAGCACGCTGCATTTCCATTCAGTGGATCTTCGTACCTCTCAGCCTGCAATTAAGAAGGAAATATGGCCCAGGCGCCCTCTCCACATGACGGCAGGGAGAAGGCGTTTTTATGGTAGGCAGTAAAAACATTGCAGCAACCAGGTTTACCAGTGATGCTGAGCACTAACGAAACCCATGAGCTGCTCTGAGCTCACCGATGTCCAAAATCCAGTATCATCCCCCACACCATCTGCTACCAATGGTCCTGACCCCGAGGCACTGACAAGCTCCAGCTGCCCTTGGGCCACAATATAGCAGATATTTATGCATGCGTGGGGCAGAAGAGAGTTAAAAATGGAAAGCCATGGATAAAAGTGCCCAGCTGAAGTAGAGGTTCAAGTCTGGAAATTAAGGGAGATGCTACGTGAGTGGGATGTGTGTTGGCTTGGTGGTCTTGCAAGGCTTGTCCAGCTCCTTCAGCATGCAACAGCCAAGGCTTTGGAGGGAGAAAAAACAGATGTGAGTCTTATTCCTGGCTTGTGGACTATGATTGCTTTGTTTTGAAAATGGTGTATTTAAAACTAGAAGGTGTTTGGAACTGCTGTGAGACTGAATTCACAGTAATTTAGGGAGATAATGTACATAAAAAGGTCTGCGGTAGATATTACAGGAGGCTTGTACGCCTGCACAGTGCAAAAGTACTCCAGAACAAACATGGAAAAGGGGCAGAGGGGAGAAGCAGCTGTAAATAGAAATATTGGTATGGCTGTACCTCCCCGGGAGGACAGAGCCGGGCAGGGAGATGATGCGAAGCACACGCGTTGGTGAGCAATGGGTTGGTGCCACATAAATTCCCAGGACAGAGATGCACCGTGTGGAAACAGCTCCTTTGGCTGGGGGTTGTTTCTAGAGTAGAGCGAGGTCAGAAGGGAAAGGCAAGGTGGTGGCGTGTCAGCTCCCAGACACCTCAGAAAGCCCCGCAGCGGTGGCGGCGGCACAGCCACGGTCATTGCTCAGAGAGCCCGGAGCGAGCCAGCGTGAAGATTGAATTACAGAGGAGCCGTGTCCCTGTCCCTGCAGGCAGCAGCTCGCACTGCCGGGCCACGCACTGTGCCAAAGCGGTGTCAGGCTATTCCACATGAGATTTCTGTACCTGAGCACCAACTACAAAAGTTCAGCTTTTGGAGCAAAAGCACTTGGCCAAACTGAGATGCTGAAGCACAAGCTTTCCTCTTCCTTTGCCATTTTTTTGATGGGTGAAAATCTCTATGGTTTCTTCACAAATGGTCTTTCCTCATCTAGATATGGCTTGGCAGAGGGGAGAAACCTCACCGCGCGTTTGTCCAGGGGTGCCGGAGATGGGTGACACCCACGGTCAGTGCTGATGTGGGCACCGGTGGTGGGTTTAAGCATTGGGTGAGGTCAACTCTGCCTCAGCCTGGTCCCACAGCTTCCAGGCGTGAAATACAGAGCCAGAAAAATTCCCTCTGCTTTGAAGGAAATTCAGAATAAAATACAAGGGGCAATTTTATTTTTTGCCTGGTTTAGCTGCAGCAATGTTCCTGATGTTGTGCTAGGAGGGGTGTGTGACCCCAAGTGATCTAGTGCTAACCGAGGCGGGTTGTGTTTCAGTTGTCCATACAGAGGCACTTACCCTCACTGCAGCAGTAAATTTTACTGATAGTGTGTGTGTGTGTTAAATACTTTCCTCAACAAATGTGCGCATGGGGGTGTATATATACAGTTTAACAGTTATCGCTCTATACTTAATAGGATTACAGAGATCTGCAGACAAATGAACATATCGCTATATAGCCTTATCATTGACTGATAAGTAAAAGCCTAAAGATTGTTGAGACAATTATGTTTTGATATTCATCTTAATACTTGTTCAGGAGACAAAATGAATAAATCGCTTTTTGGTATCGCAGCCTCAGCCGAGAGGCAGGCGCGAGCAAGAGCCCCCCAGTGCCTGCGGCACAGACCCAGCCCTTTTCTAGCCGACTGTCGGATACAGCATCCTCGCCTGTATTGCAGGGTCAGGCTGGAGCTTTGCTCGTCTCCCCAGTCTCTGCAAGATCGACACAACCTGAATACAGCCCCACCGAGCTCCTTGCAGCAGCAGCTCCCAAAGGTCTTCCCAAAACTGCTGTTTTCATCCTGGTTTCCACAAGGAAACTGAGGCACAGGACAGGATTGTGACCAGCTCATGGAAAAGTGGGGTCAAAACTGTTTTTCTCAAGTTTTGGGTTTATAGCTCCATGGCTTGGCACAAATTGCTCCCTTAATGCTCCCTTGCTCCATCCTGCTCCGAGGCTGAGCTCAGCCTCTGCTCCTCCCAGCCCCGGTGTGTGACGGTGACAAGAGCACCGACCCACAGCCAAAACCCCATCCTGGCATGTAGCCCTGACCCAGCCGGGATGCAGCTGAGGGCGAGCTCTCGGGCACATCCCGAGCGGTTTCAGCACTTCACAGCACAAAGGCAGCAAATTTCACCTTCCTTTTACCGGATCTGCTGCTTCTCCTCCTGGATCCCAGGCAGGCAGCTCCAGGGTAGGAGCAGCAGTGCAGACCCAGACTGGCACTGGGTCCCCACACATCGTCTGCGGAGGCTGAAGGGACCTTCCAGTTAAATACTGGTAATCAGCCTCCACCAACGCTCCCCCACGGCCTCACTGCTGGCTGCGGCAACCACAAAAAAAGGGCTTTTTGTAGCTCCTCTGTCTGTATGGAGCAGGGGGATGGGGAATCGGAGCAGATAGAAGAGCCTTGCTGGGAGGGAATATTCCCACTCTCTGGTGTCCTGTACTTTTTGGCCATATTCTTGTGCTAATCTGGAAAAGCTTTCTGGAGATATTGAAAACAGCTGCCGCTCTAATTGGGGTTGGGAATGTTTGTATTACCGAAAGTGTCAAATTGCTTCATTACAACAAAAATGGGAGACACTTTGATCCAGAAAACTAGATGACTTCAACTTCATACGAAGCTGGAGCTCTCCTTAGTATTTGAGACACAAAGCAAAGGAAAATAAAGTGGGAGACGCTCTCAGCTATTATGTGTGGGCACGCATTCAGGAGTGAGCTGTGCAGCGTTAGTCAGCATGGTGCTTCAGACCGTGAGCAAAGGTCTCAGGTTATGCCAAGCAATATGGTTAAAGTGGAAAATTTACAACCAAGTAAATTGTAAAACAATAGTGTGCATTGGAAACAACATCAACATTCTTCAAAAATAATTGATTATGTCATAAGTCCTTTTTTATATACATGAAATGCCATTGAAATCTCTCCAATTTTCTTTGAGCAATTTCAGTTTAATCCAAAACTGCGGTTTTCTAGTGGGAACCATTTCAGGAAGGACTCCACGATGATTTAAAGCAGCTTCCCCTGACAGCAGCCTGCAGCCCAAACCATGCCTGGCTCTGGTGGACCTGCCTCCACGAGGAGCAGAAACAGCTCATCTCATGTTGTTACGGAGCTCAGGCCAGGATTTGCAGCTAGGGCTCAGTCCAGGGGGCTGCATGGAGCCTTCCTTAGAGGGGAACATCCCCCAAAGGCCGGAGATGCGTCCGCAGCCAGTGTGGGGCATCGCTTGCAGAAGGGCTGCTCAGAGGAGCAGAGCCGGGCGCAGCTGTGCTGCTCTCCATGCTCTCCACGTGAGCAAGCTGCCTTGAGCTTGAATCTCTAATCTCTTCTTATCTCTACATCCTTATTCCAGACAGGCTTTTCCTCCTAACGGGGGTGTAAAGAAAGTAGGGGGATCTACTTGCCATTACCTGCATTGAAATAACACCGGAGGGTTGTCATCTTTAAATCCCACCAGGCAGATGCTTTTGTAACATCTTAAACCTAACCAATGAACCCAGAATCAACCTCCCTAATAGAAAAGGGATATAAAAGATTCATCCTTCCACATACTTTAACAGTAGGAGAGCAGTGATATTTCAAAGGCAAGACAGACATCCTGGAGGTGAAGGCAAAGGACGCGTGGGAAGCACAGAAAGGATGCAGACTTTAAAGGTGAATAGGAGGGCATCTGTGCTCAGCACTGTGAACGCTTCGGTCGCAAGATGAGACCTCTTGATTTGACACTGAAGTGGAATTGCACATTTCTGGCTCTTATTTACTCTGCAAACAGAAAGTAAAAACTCCAGCTCCGCTCGCTTCCAGGGAGGGCGGCTGCTATTGCCACAACGCGCTGCTGCGGAGAGGGGCTTTGAATGTCCCGGCAGGTTGGCCAGTGCACAGGCTGCTCTTATCCGCCTTTACAAGACAGCTTCAGGTGGGGTGAATAGCTGCGTATTTGCAAATGTTTTCATAAAATAATCAGTTGCTGATTTACCAGGAGCTGAGGCAGTTTTTAGCCTCTACCAACTCCAAGCGCAGCTGCAGCTGTACAGCCTGGCACCGTGTGGGTTGGAGCTGGCCAGCTAAAACAAGCTCCAGCCTTTCAACAGGGATCCCGTGTCCAGAAAGTTTGCAAATATTGTGTAAATACAGCAAATGTGGCACCTTCCATCCCGACAACCTCACGTCCCGCCTGCAATTTGTGTATATACCTGTGTTTATATGGAAATTACATGTAAATCAGCAAAACCACTGAGAAGCAGCTAAAGTGGTTGTGAAAAGTGGTATTTTTCTCTTAGTAGATTTGCTTGGTTTTCCTCTCTCTCTCTTTTTTTTGGTTCCCATCAACTCATGAAGTGTCTTACCCAGCTCTGCACAGGGGCTTTCCGGAGAAATGGAGAAGCCAGTGTGTGTGCTGCTGCTGGCTTGGTGGAAGCAAGGGTGGCTCTAATTGCCTCTAAGCCGAAAAAAACAGCATAGAAAGGACATTAAATTCCTTTCTATAAGGCACTAGAGAAGGTATTTACTAGGTGTAGAAGACTTTTTTTTCATTTTTATTTTAATTATAATGAGGGTAAGGAAGAGTGGGCAGTGAGTACCAAGTCTGAAACTGGCAAGGGCAGGCAGTAGGAGCTATGTGCAAAAGGGGGCAAGGTACAAAGTGATGTCCTGCGACATGGTTCAGGGTGTTACTTCAGCGCCTGAGAGCTGTTTTGTTTTAAAAAGTCTAAAAAAATAATCTTTAATATGTTGCATAGGTTCAATCCCTCCACTCGGACATCTCTTCCAAGGCGTGGGCATGGATTCACCAACCGAGGCAGGGCCAAAACCCCGCTCAGGAGATACTGCTTCGCCTCGTGCATTGCTAAGCCGAAGCGGCTGTCACACGACACCTTTGGTACAAAATATTGACACAACTTTATCCAATTATGTTTTGAACCTGTGGGACAAAAATCTGTCGACGGCTGCTAAATGTGATGGCGTTATCTGTGTCTCTGGAGGTGTGAAGCTGTGGATCACCAGATGTGGAGAGACTATGCAGGGAATCCATCCATATGGGCTTGCCCTGGATTTACAGTCTCTTTTAGATGCTTGCTCGCAGTCAGTGTCCAAACTGGATATGATATGGACTTTTGGTCCTCCCCATTGTGCTGAAGGCAGGAGAGAACGGCACGCGCAACAGCCACCTCCTTGTCCCCCCTTAGCAAGACAGCCTGGGTGAGGATGGAGCAAAAAAAGCCCAGAACAGAGCAAGGCAGAAGGTAAATTGTCCAGCCCTTGAAGGCAATAGCAGGAGCTTAGGTAAGCAGAATAGCTGCCCTCGCTGGCGTGTGGCCAGGGGCTCAGGCGGAGGCGGACACCCCTGCCTCTGCAGTAAGTGCAGGGGAAGTTCTAATGACAAAAGGGACTGAGCCCTCTCGCTCCCCTCTGAAAAACCTCTCGTGTGACACTGGGCTGGTTCGCATCTTTCAGAGCCTTCGTGGGAGCACAAGGGCAGAGGCAGCCCCCCGTAAAAGTATTTTGATTGCTCAGCTTTGCCTCTCCTGGTGCTGGTTATACCCACGTTTTGGCTCAGCCGGTTGCAATGTGCAATGCAGTCGCTTATTCTCTGGGAGGACAGCGAGCATCATTGCCCCACTGGGGCATGGACGAGGACATCTCCATCCTCATGGCATTCCCGAGCTCATCCTGCTGCTTCAGAAGAGGGGAAGGCAAAGACAATATTGCAAGTAGGGATTTCCATCGTGTTACTAGAGAGTAAGAGCATTTCTGCTGGAGATTGACTTTCTACTTGACTTGCCTTTCACTCTGCACTGTTGGTCCCACTTGGGTGAGATGCACCCAAAGCCTTGATGAAGGGGTGCTGTACTCTTCCATGAGCACGAATTCCCAGGCGGATACATGCGTTATTAAGGGAACAAACTGATGTGCAAGTAGGCTGTTTTTCTTTTGTTTTTCTTTTTTTTTTTCCCCCCAAGCAATGCATCTAGCTCTGTATGAGAGGCAATTTAAAAAAATAGCTGTTGAAGGTTTTTAATTCAAATATGAATGTGCCTTCAGCTGGGGCAACTGATTGCCTCTTCCCTAAGGGAATAAGCTGTCTTATAAAGCACCATTCACCGCTATAATGGCCTGCTCCCTTTGGGGCAAAACACTCCATTTTAACTACAAGGGATTTGTATACAAACAAGACTTAATGCATCCCAACCGAAATTACCCCTTCTCCCTGCTGTACCAGCACGTGTTTCCAGGACCCCGACCCGCAGCCCAGCGGTGAATAACAGCAGGTCCCCTGGCACGATCTGTGCGGGTTCAAAATCAGGACGCGGAGATGATGGTGGGGCCAGGCCTGGGCATGCTCCAAGCCACACAAAGGCAGGGAAATACCAACACCAGCACACGCAGCCAAATTAAAACTGGGATGACTGAAAGGCAGTGGAATTGAATCCCCTCCCTCTCTCCCAGCAGGGGGGCGAGGGCTGCTACCTCTGCACAAAAAGGCAGAATAACAGACAATTAATTAGCAGCAGGACTGGTTGCACGGAAAAGACACACCGTGCCACCGCTGATTTGCATGCAAATATCCCGTGGGTAGGGAGGATTCAAGGGGGCTGGCAGGAAATGATGGCTGGGAGGGTTTAACCTTGAATATTGCAAAAGGCATTGCTTCTGCTTATTTTGACACATGTGTGGGTCAGCCAGACCATGGAGGAGAATAATTAGGGAGGGGAAGGAATGCAAACTCTTATTATTGAAGATACCTGGGGGCTAATGGCATGAATACATTTGTTATAATTGACCCGTGGCCCAATGATGATAATTCCTCTGTAGAGATAGCCACTTAATCTATTCCGTGTGCCAACATGGATGTGCAAAATAATTGCAACCTTGGCTCAATCTTGTTTCCACTCTTCTGGAGAATAGCTAATTTATGACAGAAAATAGTGACTAATGTTAGAATAAACAATATTATGACTCAAGTGACTTATGAGTGCTGCAGATATGATGCACATTTAATAGGACATGACTTATCCAGACATGTAATTCTTTTTCTGAGCAGAGTAAAGTAAGTGTGGCAGAAATGCCAGAAACAGCTTTGCAATTGGAATATGCAATTTAAAATAAGTAAAGATTACTCCCAGGTAGTTTATTGCTTTAACTACATCAAGGCAGGTCCCTGTAGCAGACTGCATAATGATTCTCATTTCATTTTTGGTTTGTGTCAAATATCTTCAGTTAGTTTTGCTTTATTGGCTTCATGCAATTTATTGCAGCACTAGAATGTGATTGTAATGCAACTAGTATTTTAGTTTTATCTTCCACCGGTAATTTTTCTTCTTTATGGAGCCTATACTGTCTGCATTAATAAAAGCCATAGAAATTATACAGCGTGGAACCATGTTTTAGTAAGTGCCGGTTCACTATAGAAAAACTGAACTAGAATCGCCATTCTGCAGCCCAAAGCACGACAGACCACCACCGGCTGACGCAGGGTACCAGGATGCTGTGCGGCACCTCCTGCATACGCTACTGGTTTTAAAGATTACTCAAAGGCTCATGTTTGTCAGAAGGAAGCATGGAGTGAATTCATCTCACTAAATAGCAGCTGTCTCTTCACCTTGTCAATGGTTCAAAGACTCAAAACCATCAGTCTGAGCCCAGTCTTAAGGGGTTTTGTATGGTAAGTTGGGGCCATGGTGCCTGCATAGGACTAGCCCTTCTGGAAGGAGGCCCTAAATGCAACGTGACTGCTCTGGTTTCATTGCGTAACCTAAGTGTGTCTAGTGACACCCCTGCTGCTGCGGAAAGGAGAGGGTTAGTGGTCAAAGCAGTAACTGGGGTTGCAAAGGCAGGAGTTTTATGCAAGACGCCTCATCCGAGGTAGGCAGGGAGCCGGCATTTGCTGCGGGAGATTGCTGCCCAAGCGCTCAGCGGCCAGCAGCTCCTATTGCGGTATTTAAAGCTAGATGTTGTGACTACTTTAATCTTCCTTGTCCTTCTGTAAAACCTCCTACTTTGCTAATGAGTAAGAACCAATGAATGCATTAATACATAAAAATACGTGAGGTGGTTGGATACCTCCCTGATGGAGACAGTGCTGTGGACACGCAGTATTTGGTGGCCAGTACTATGGCCTGGTTTCCCACACGCGTGCAATGCTCACTTGAAAATTTCACCGGACCTTAGTAAATTTTGGGGTGTTGGTTAATTCATCCAAGCAGCTTGGCTCTCCAGTTTTGAGCGTGTGACTCAGCAGATATTTTCCATGCACAATTTCTACTCCTCTTTTGACATTTCTTATCCCTTATACTCTTCTTCCTCTCACGTACAGCCAGACATCTCCCATCAGCTACATCCCCAGATAATAAAACATCTTTCGTTAACATGAGCGGTGCTCTTGCTTCTCAGCAGAAGTGCTTCCCTTCCCAGTTTTGGTTTGCTTTGGCCACAGCGCTGAAGGTGCCCCAGGGAGTTTTGGCCAGCTGGAGCATTCATATGGTGCTTCCTGGGACCCTCAGCTTTTTTTTGGTAGTAAAACGTAGTAAAAAAGGCCAACAAAAAAAGGTTTTATGTGCATCTTAGGGAGCCCACCTATGCAAGAGCCCAAGCTGACTCCTCCGAGAGGGTGGCCAGGGACACAGCCCCCGGGAGCGGGGCTTGCAGAGGTGCTGCTAACACCTGATGGTTGACATTTATAGAGGTCTTTCTAGGAACCAAACTTCCAAACCCCACTGACTTTGAATGGGAGCTGGGTACCTAATTCTCTTAGGCTCTCTTAAATTTGCAGGCAAAAAATATCCAGTGTATACAGGGGGTGGGGTTTTGAAAGGCTGATTGTGCTTGCTGTGAAATGAATTTCCGTTAAAGCTGCATTTATTGCACTCCATGGCCCCCATTAATCAGAAAGTTATATCTGGCCTTCACATTATGGTGAAAGAAGTATGTGAAATATTCCAAAGCTGCAAAATTACTCAGGACTGTTTTTTTTTTTCCCTTTGCATTTGATTTCAGTGTGGAAAATAAGTCACTTTTTGTTAATGTTTGTCTAAGGCCCAGTTGTGAACTTGGTTTTGTGTAGAGGGGAGCCCTGCTCCCATCTGGTCCAGCGTAGCCTTTGGGCAGCCTTCACCACAGCACTCGACATGCAATGGGGTGATAATTCATGGTACCTTTCTGGGGGAGGGGGTAGGGGTCTGAATTATGTCTTGGAGAAATGTGGGAGGGCTTGTCAAGGAGGGGTTATTCCTAAAGACTGCTGACTTTACACACTTTGGTTGTCCCAGAATCTCTTTTGTAAGAAATTGGGATTTGGTTTGACTCTAAAATTCTTGGCTATAATGCAGCCTCAAAGTTTAAAAAAATAAAAATCTGCAAAAAGGCTGAAATAACATCTATTTTCTTGCTTGGTTGGATTCAATGTAATAATTTTTATAAGACTGAAGGTATGATTCTGGCAAAAAAAAAAAAAAAAGAGAGGACTTTTTTACATAAACCAGTAGCCTACACTTCATAGGAGTAGGAAAATGCTTTCCATTAGAACATGTCTGTCTGAGATGCCCAGTGTAAGGCTTTTGGACTTGTTTCTTCAGTGAATATATGTTCACAGCAAGGTCTGATCTCAGCAGCATCTGTAATGGCAACAACAATACAGACTATAAATAATACATGCTTCTAAAAACACGCGGCTGCTCTGTGCTGTCCCTGAGGCCTGCCCACACACTGGCCATGGCTGGCCAGTATATTTTAAAGTTGTTACGTCCTGTGTACACAAACATAATGTTAACCACTGTTTCATGGGAAGGGCAAAAAAAATCTGTGGAAATGCTCTGTTGAACAACCTTACCTTTGTGAGTGCATTCCCATGGCTAAGGGAGCTCCTGCACCATTTCACAGGGGTTTAAGTCACTTCTGAATAGGAACAGGTTTCTGCTATAAGGTATCTTTATACCGCTATAGAGCAGCAGTGACAGAGCATCTCTCAGTGTGGGTAACCCCGCTTCACCTTTCTTCCAGTAAAGAAATTATTTTGGTAAAATTACTGTGGGTAAATAAGAATTCACTTTTGTAAAGCCTCTTTTTGATGATGCTAAATGAATTCCCAGAGGGTGTATAAACTTTCTCACAATGATGACCATTTGCAGAACAAAGAGGCAATTTTTTTCTCATTTCAGTGTTTTCTGACATTTTTCCCCTGGGGGAATAAATGGGCCCATTATTCTCCCAGCTTCCCTGGCGTCTGCAAAGCCTGCATGGGGATGCTCGGGTGCCTCCCGTCTTCGGGCTTCGCTAAAAGCCTTGGTGCTTTGTGGTGACACCCAGTTGGCCTGAGGTGGCATCTGAGCGCATGAGCCTCTAATTTGGGAGCAGCTTCCCAAATTCCTGAGCCACTGAGCTGAAGTTGCCACACTGGGAATGTATTTAGGTATCTCGTTCCTATTGCCTTCAGAGGGAGTTGGGGGCTAGATGCCACCCAAAAGGTGGCAAGGCAGGAGAAGCCCGATGGGCTTTCCTTGGGGCATGGACCCAGCACCCGCAGGTGGGTGAAAAGCAAAATTCACAGAGGAGTGTTTATGTTATGGATCACTCCAGAAAAAAAACGTTTGATTTTTAGCCTGATGATGACGATCTTCCGGTCGCTGTCCACACCCAGCAACGTTGGTCCTGATGAACTATTCCCACCCACCGATGGGAATTGTGGAAAAGGAACCCCAAGAGGAAAGAAGGCATGTGCATCCCAAGGCCGGTGTTTGCAGGTAGGCAACTCCAGCCCGTGGTCCCCACTCGTGTAGCAGTGCCAGCGCGAGTCCCATCCCAGCCGCAGCTCTGTCATGTTGCATAAATCTCCTCTGGTGTGCTCATGGTTTCTGTTTGGTCTCAGAACAGCAGAGATTAGGAAGGCAGACAGAGGGGGTTGGAACGGAAATGGTGAATAAGAATAATGTGTTTGGGAATACTTGGTATGGAAAGAAGGTTTAAAAAAAAAATTTCCTTTTCAATATCATCTGCTGTGCAAGTGCTTCCAGGGAGGGTAAAATCTCACTGCAGACAGGTTATAATCCTTATCGATACAGTAAATGGAACTATCAAACTGGCAAAGATCACATGGCAGTTAAGATAAAGGTTTGACTTGTCCCAGCACCGGGCTTATCAGGGTTTAGCAGTAAGTGAGTTTTGTTGCTTAGACTGCATTTAAAAAGTTCATTGATTTGCAGCTAATACCAAGTTGTCATAGTTTCATGAGTAAGAGCTTGTGGTTTGCAGAATCAAAGCCTTTTCCTAAATCAATAAGAACAGACTCAGTGAGATTGCTTGAGCCCACTGAGGTAGACAGAGAGAGGCAACCAGCAAATTCACCAGGGGTGTGACGTGAGAGAACGAATGTCCCAGGCCTCCAGATCCTCTCTGTGTCTGCACCAAAGGTTTTGCATGAAAGCTGAAAATGCTCAGCCTGGAAGCAGAGAGGCTGCTGAAAGGGTAACGTCAGTGACCATCAGGCTGCCTAGTGCAAACCTTGTATGAAGTAATTAGCGGATTGATTGGTGGACTGAGACGCTGTATTTCCTGCATCGCTCCAGTCGATACCATTGGATTTTTACACCGCTGCCGGCACGGAGGATGCAGCAACGCACGCACACAGCCACAGTGCGGCTGGGGCTGGGGATCCCTGCCAGGATCCCACCACGGCTTCCTGGGCCTCCAGCTCCTCCCTAGGCACCTGGTGGAGGCTTCAAACTCCAGAGAAAGGAGCCCCTCGGTTAGCAGGTTCCTCTTGCTTTTCCTGTATCTTCATCATCTATTGCCCAGACAAGCTTGGGGCTTTAAGCTTCCCAGGTGGCTTTCCAGCTTGCCCAAGGGATAGTTCCAGGTGTGCCCCAAGGGCCCTGCTCCTTCCCACCATCACCACCAGGCTTGTACTGCTGCTGCTCCAGCAAGCCAAACCGCCCCTGCTCCTCCCACCAGGGCTGCCTTCTGCCCATCTACTAGCCTAATTCCAATCCAGCGACATCTTCCGCCTATCTATTAGCCCAATTCCTTGAGAAAACAGGCCTCAGGACACCACATGCTGTATCTGCCTCAAGAACCGTTGGCCAATTTCAACTAAATTTGACAGAGAGATGGGGACACTCACACATATTAGTTTCTTACATCATGAAAATAAGTAGGCAGAGAAGTGAGGTGGCATTAACTTGCTCAGCAAGGGAAAGGCTGCCAACTTCCACTTTTATTAAACTTCAAAGAGTCCCCACAGGAGAAGGTGAGGGGTCACCAGGCTTCATGCGTTTCATGGCTCATGTAACAGCTTATTTCTAAATCAAACAGCGCAGAATGCTAGAAAGCGGTACTCTGGTATTTGATGTCTCTACTTGAAGCCATCCATAAGCACAAAAATACAACACACAAAAAAAAATAGCTCAGAGAGGTAGACCAGGGAAGCTGGTGCATGCAGCTAACTCTCCCACTTAGCAAACTCGGGCAAGGAAGGCTGATATCTTTATGGCACTGTCTCAATATGTTTAAATGTGAATTTTATGTCTGCGGTAAAAGTTATTACAAGATGAGCCTATGAGAAGTTATCATGTATTAATTATCAAAGATGTTAGACAGCTTATAGACAGGAAAATGCAAAGTAAACCCGGCTGGAGCTTCGGAAAGGGGAGAACATGGTCCAAATCAGCTTCTAGTGCAGCTGTAGAGAGAGAAGGTTTTTCCAAGAGGGATTAAATGTGTTGGATAGCAGAGCCTCCTGCAGAGCTTTTGTATTCAGCATCCTCTGGCTGGCCCACTCCCCTTGAGCCTCCTGCTGGCCTTGGTGCTGGTTTCCTCCTATTTGAGGATCTTGTCTGAAGGTATGGTGTCCCATGTTGTTCTGTAATAACAAAATAAGGCCTTGATTTCAGCAAGTAACTTGAGCACATGCTTAATTTGAAGCACGTGGTCAATTCTGTTTCCTGCTCTGCAGAGCCTGTTGACATAAGCTCACAATCAGGCAACTGCATAAATCTCTTCCGAGTCTTTCCAGTTATCAGCACACGTGCTAATCTCCATTAAGTCAAGGGAACATAAGCGTGTGCTTGATGTGGTAGTCCTGATGCTAAGCATATGCTTAAGTGCTTTGCTGAATTGGAAGCCTTGAACACTAGGGTTGGTATGAGGCTGTAAATAGTATCACGTTTATCCTGAGCATAAAGCAAAGTAAGGATTATAAATCTAGGAGGGAACCCAACTGTACTAAGCTCCATGGCACAGAGTCTCTTCTTGCTTGAAACTAAATAGCAAACGAATCACAATCCTTTTGAGATCTAGACAGTCCCAAGATTTGCACGTTTATGGTTGTGTTTAAAAGCCTTATGATATATGGATGGAAAAGTACATGCTCTGAGTGATTTGGAGACCCAAGCCATAAAGAGAGCAAGTCTAAGCATAAGGTGTCCTCAGCTGTGTCCCAGTCTGATTCCTAGAAGACAGCTAAACTTCTAAGATTTCAGTTTTAACCCTGACACAATGCAGAATGATGGGTTTCACAAGGTAACTGCCTTTCTTCCGCAAGAGACTTTATTCTTTGCAAGAAACTTTGAGTGCAGGCTCAGTCAGTTTGCAGATGACTCCAAGTTGGCTGGGAGTGTTGATCTGCTGGAGGGCAGGAAGGCTCTACAGAGGGATCCGGACAGGCTGGATCGATGGGCCGAGGCCAACTGTATGAGGTTCAACAAGGCTCAGCACCGGGTCCTGCACTTGGGTCACAACAAACCCATGCAACGCTACAGGCTGGGGGAAGAGTGGCTGGAGAGCTGCCCGGCAGAAAAGGACCTGGGGATGTTGGTCATCAGCCGGCTGAATATCAGCCAGCAGTGTGCCCAGGTGGCCAAGAAGGCCAACAGCATCCTGGCTTGTATCAGGAATAGTGTGGCCAGCAGGACTATGGAAGGGATCGTCCCCCTGTACTTGGCACTGGTGAGACCGCACCTCGAATCCTGTGTTCGGTTTTGGGCCCCTCACTCCAAGAAGGACATTGAAGTGCTGGAGCGTGGCCAGAGAAGGGCAGTGAAGCTGGGGAAGGGTCTGGAGCACAAGGCTGGGGAGGGGCGGCTGGGGGAGCTGGGGGTGCTCAGCCTGGAGAAGAGGAGGCTGAGGGGAGCCCTCATCGCTCTCCACAACTGCCTGAAAGGAGGCTGGAGCCGGGGGGGTCGGTCTCTTCTCCCAAGTGACAAGCGATGGGATGAGAGGAAATGGCCTCAAGCTGCACCAGGGCAGGTTTAGGTTGGATATTAGGAAATATTTCTTCACTGAAAGGGCTGTCAGGCCCTGGCACAGGCTGCCCAGGGCAGTGGTGGAGTCCCCATCCCTGGAGGTATTTAAAAGACGTGTAGATGTGGTGCTTAAGGACATGGTTTAGTGGTGGGCTTGGCAGTGCTGGGTTAACAGTTGGACTTGATGATCTTAAAGGTCTTTTTCAACCTAAATGATTCTATGATTGTGTGATTCTGGGATACAATTTCTGCATGATAAAACTCCCTTATGCTTCCTTTCTTCTCTGTTTTTCCTGCCCTTCTCCTTGAGCCGCCCTCTCCTTCCACCTCCCCTCCGAGCGAGACAGCCATGATATCTCCAATGAAGTATTTTAAGAATCCCTCCCTGCAAGGCTTTCTATTTTGAGTGCCGGTACAACAAGTTGCATTTGAATCCCATTAGCTCAGCACAACTGCAAACTTCATTTCGCGCATAGAGAGATTATTCTTTCCTCGATGAGCTTTTGTTGACTTCTCTCCCTCCCCTGAACGGCAGCAGAGTGACAAAGGAGCCTGGCACACGTGCCCGCGCTCCCTGCCAACTCCACAATGCCCTCTCTTGTGGCTCGGGCTGCTGATCCTCCTCCTCATCTATCTGCATTTGTAATATTTTCAGCAGCTCTGTGGTGATGGGGCCAGCTCTCCAGCTCCTGGCTGTGTCCAGCCCAAGGTGCATCTGGCAGCGAGGCTTTGTGTGCTCTGATGTATTTCTTTGGCAATGGGTATCATCGCTTTTTGGCTTCTTCCGTGGCCCCCTGGGTCAGCTTTCACTGCCAAAGCTGTTATGGTAGATAGCTTGAAACCTGCCTGCAAGTTCAGTGGGTTAGTCTGGAGCTTGCCTTTTGACCATGACATAAATCATCCATCAGGGGGAATTAGCCAGCATCTGGATCAGCACAGTGCTGGGACTTGCACACTGCTGGGAGAAGGAAATTCCTTCAAATATTGCTTATTGCAGCTCCTGCCCCATCTTCTCTTGCAGTTTATTTGCACTGTGACATCTTCTAATGTTTTTTCTTACAGTTTCAGTGCCTGCAGTCATGTTATTCCTTGACTGTACCAACTATTGTAGAGGAAAGCCCACTTCCAGCTCTCGCGGTTGCAGAGAAATTTTAACCTGTCACTGGACTGCACCCTAATGGTTTGGGTAAAAAGGACCAAATCTCACCAATCTCATCCAAACCTTAGCGCTTGGGGAAGAAAAGGGTTGGGGGTGATGAGGAAGGTCTGTGTTTTTCCAGTGCTGGGGAGATGACTTCATGGTGATCTCCGAACTAGGGAATAAATTCCCATTTCAGCCCAAGCCCCGAGTGACACAGGCAGCCCATTTCTGATTGTGCGGTTAGGAAGCCGTTGGCACAACTGAGCCCAGCTCTTACCTGGAGTTTCTGAGAGCAGCTGAAGGATGACCCATTATCGACAATAACCGTCAAAGCTGGCACAACCACAGGAACATCTGGGGCAGCCGATGGTGATGTGTGGCAGTCCTGCCTTCTTCTGGTCTAAACCAGCCAAAAATACACCCTGTTAGAAGTCACCGCAGGGGCTGTGCAGGCCAGTGCCATGATGTCCAGGGCTGACACCCAACATCTGGAGAAGACCAGGTTAACCAGACGGCGCTCGCGGCCAAGGCTGCTGCACACCAAAACACCCTCTGCTCCCCAGCAAACCGCTCCGTTTCGCCTCTCAAGACGAGCCTATTCCCAGCGAACAAAGCCAGTCAGCCAGTATTTAGAGCACTTTTGTGTCTGGAAAAAGCAAAATCAATTCTGAAGCTAGCCCAAAGGCTTCCTGACTGTGCCGATGTCTCCTAGCCTCCTTTAAGGGCAATATCCCTCATCAGCTCACTCGCTCCACTCTTCCCCTTTTTCTTAAAAGAGCATTTTCCTTGTGGCAATGAAAAGAATGTAACCTATAGATTTATAGCCACAAGAAGAAAAAATACACTTTCCACTACCAAAACACCAGCCTATAAATGCAGTGCCTTTGCAGTGTTGTTTTCAGTTCTGCAGGAGCCACAGTGCTTCTGCACTAAACCCTCCACTGACATACAGCATGGGGACACCGTCGGGGCTGGCATTTTCCTGTTCCCAGCAGTGGTGGCAGGGGTATGACCAGCACCCCATGGTAAGGCTTGGAATGTGCTGGGCAGAGGAAGGAGCACCCAGGCTCTGCCGGTTCCCACTGAGATTGAATTTTCCCAGGCTTACTCAGAAACCCAGCGTCAGAGCGATGGGGAGGGTCTGCCAGCTCTGAAAGCAAAACTTGGGAAAATCTGAGTCTTTTTTCTAAAGCTTCTCGGTTGGCCCAATGAATTGATTGCAAGAGATAAAACTTGATGAAGAGGCAATGTTTTCTCAGCATAGCGCTTGACTCCAAAAAGCAGAAGACGCAATAGATTTTGTTTATGTGCATGTCCATTGCTTTTTATTTATATGCAGGGTGCTTCAAGCTAATCGCACATTGCCAGGCATTGCAAAAGAGCTGCTTTCTCTCGCGTTTCCCATCGGTTTGAATACGTTTGTAGTACAGCGTGCAGGAAGGGCTCACTGCTTGTAGCATCACCGAGAGCTCAGAGTGCCAACGGCAGGTCTGTCCCAAGAAGAAATCCAGGGGCAAGAGCTGCATGGTGGTTAATAAGAAATAGGAAAACAGCTGTACTGTGGCCAAGCCCCTCTTTATGGCAAGCAAACAGCATCAAAGTTCTGCATTTTAAATTCCCAGACTGCAAATGGGGGAGAGGGGGAAACCTCAGAGACCACTGCTGCCGCGGGAGGAGGGGATTGCGCAGGTGTGGGGGCGAAAGGAGAAAGCCCACACTGGGCAAGCGGGGCATGTTGGGGATGTCTCGGGACATCTTTGTCACTCCCGCTCAGGATCTGCCACCAGAAAGTTGTGCTGGTAACAGATAAAAGGACCTCTCATTTGCAGAGCTTAGCACTGGATCCTCTGTATGGATGGCACGTGTGTTTGGGTGAATATGCATATTCCTGGATATCTCTTAAATCTCCCTGAAACTCATCAGTTAGGCTGATCTGAGAATTACATTGTTTGAGTGATTTTTGCCAGTGCCAGTGAGTGGAGGATTTATCCCAGACAGTAGCAGCAACCGCTACCGATTTTCTCCTAACTAAATTTTAAACCACGACAAAGGCTGTCAGAGTGGATTGGGTCTGACGGCCACACCTCGTGTGGCGGAGCTGCTTGATAACGCCGTGGCACTAAGCGAGCTTTGCCCATCGCGCCGTGCCGTGGCATCCTCTCCGCGTGCAGGCATCAGCCTCAGCACACGAGGAGGTGGCAGTCGCTCATTCATAATGAGCAGCTTCACTGGGGGGGAGAAAAAGATTTACTGACAAATAATTGTCATTTGCTAACCTTGTCATGGCAATCTTTATTTTTTTCTTTTTTCCGGAGGCACTCTGAATGTTGAATGCCAGCATCTGTTACAGACCGGAAAACAAGTAAACAGTGATATTCCTGGTGGCTTTGAAAGAGCATTTAACGCTTAGCTTTCTACACTTGCCTTTACTAGGAAAATTACTTCAGGATGTGCTTAGCATGCGTATGATGATGAGTGTCTGGGAAAAAACAAAATATAGAAGGCAGCCCCTTGCTACAGACAGGCTGAAAAAAATCCACAAGTCCTCCTGCCAGATGTTGACATTTTGATTTGCATAAAGGTAAACTTTTGAGTCGACGGCATGTTTAATTTTCTAAAACATCCCCAAGAAATAGGGCATGTTCACAGATAATGAGTTTGCATCATAAGCAGTTTTTGTCAGACCTGTATCCTGGCAAACTGGCTCGCAGCATCTTTATTTCCGCTGTCTCTGAGCATCTCCCCATGCCCGTGCAAGGAGGGAGGGCAGCCAAGGGGGTGACCAGGAGGTAACAGAGGGGCAGCTGTGAGTCAGGGATAGTACTGAGACGTTTCTCCATGGCTTGTGGAGGAACTCGCAACACCCATCTCATATGAGGACAGTGGCAGGAATAGCCCCAGCTCCAGCACCCTCCATCCCAAATCTGCCCTCCCATCTTTCATCCTCTGCAGCAAATTCCAGCTGGCTTTGCCCTTCAGATAAAACCTCGTACTTAAAACCCCAAGAAGAAGCTACAAGACCTGTGAGGGCATCCTTGTGAAGAAAAGCAAGGACGTACTCATCTCTCAGCTGGGGGAACCGAGGCCCAGACAAATCATCCCCCCGCTGGGGAAAGTGGCCAAGCCCAGAGCAGACAGCACAGATCCACCTCCCCATGCCCCAGCTGGGGACACTCATTCCTGGGTCTCCTCTTTGAGCTAAAATAAGCTGTAGCAAGCTGCCAAAAATGAGGGAGAAAATAAGATCCTAAGACAGGTGGATAACTCTTTCCAAGTCACCTGTAAATCCACAGAGAGGAAATGCTGTAGGTGACGGTGGTTTTGGGGTCTCTCTGTACTGCAGCACTCAGCTTGCTCTAGGATATAAACTATGTCCAGAGCCAAGACGTCCTGCTGTATTTCACTAGACTGTGGGTCTCTGTCTCTGGAGAGGCCAGGAGAGCTTGTTTTCTTTTTTCTTTTGTATCAGGAATAGCATGGCCAGCAGGACTATGGAAGGGATCGTCCCCCTGTACTCAGCACTGGTGAGACCGCACCTCAAATCCTGTGTTTGGTTTTGGGCCCCTCACTCCAAGAAGGACATGGAGGTGCTGGAGCCTGTCCAAAGAAGGGCAACGAAGCTGGGAAAGGGTCTGGAGCACAAGGCTGGGGAGGGGTGGCTGGGGGAGCTGGGGGTGCTCAGCCTGGAGAAGAGGAGGCTGAGGGGAGCCCTCATCGCTCTCCACAACTGCCTGAAAGGAGGCTGGAGCCGGGGGGGGTCGGTCTCTTCTCCCAAGTGACAAGCGATGGGATGAGAGGAAATGGCCTCAAGTTGCTCCAGGGCAGGTTTAGGTTGGATATTAGGAAATATTTCTTCACTGAAAGGGCTGTCAGGCCCTGGCACAGGCTGCCCAGGGAAGTGGTGGAGTCCCCATCCCTGGAGGTATTTAAAAGACGGGTAGATGTGGTGCTTAAGGACATGGTTTAGTGGTGGGCTTGGCAGTGCTGGGTTAACAGTTGGACTTGATGATCTTAAAGGTCTTTTTCAACCTAAATGATTCTATGATTCTATGATTCTTCTGAGTGTGGGCTCAACAGTGCCCACAGACACAAGGCTCCTGTGTGTTGAGCTGTCCTGGGGCTGGGGACCCAAACACCAGGGACACATCACAAGTGCCACATGAAGGGGAAGAGTTGTCCCCCTTGACCTGCTGGCTCTGCTCTGGCTCGCACAGCCCAGCACAGCCATAGGGACACACGGCTGGCATTCACCCTGCCCAGCCTGGGTCAGGAGCAATGCATCTGCTCACAGGAAGAAATAAGCTTGTTATTCATAAATACACTTTATTTCTATTGGGAGAGCAGCTAAAAACAGCAGCTAAGGGACAACCAGGCTCTCCTGCATCTAACAGGCAGCAAGACAGCCAAGCTCCCTGAACCAGCTCTTGTGGACAGCAGAGCCTGTTCTTCAGTGTATTCTTCTAACAGGGCTATAGCACCTCGTCAGCCGGGCTGGCTCTGAGCAGGGGTGCTGGTACGGGGGGGTGTGGACAGATGCCCAGCGGCACAGAGCTCCTGGCACCCCAGAGGAGCTCCTTGCTGCCAGACCCAGCATGGCCTTACAAAGCTCCCGAGAGCTGAAGACGCGACTGAAATGCAAAGCACTATCATTGCCGTATTAGCCTCAGCCGAAATGCGCTACATAAGTGCAAATTGCTGTTATAAATCATAAACATCAAAAGGCCATAAGTGCCTAATAATGGCCTAAGTGGCTAATTTGTTTTATGTGCTACTGGAAGAAGCGCCGTAAAGATATGGAACAAAAAATTTCCCCCATTGTGGTTTGGCCTCCGATACCAAGAAAGGCTGGAAGGGGGTGGGAGCGAAACATTGCTCTAGTAGATACGCAGGAGCATTTCATATCAAAGCCTGTAGTTAAAAACATGGCACAAACCCCGGCAAGAGCTCACTCCCCATGGAAGGCAAACACAGCCGGTGCTGGGGATGCCTGGGTCAGAGGTGGTGCGTGGGGCAGCTGCTGCTGAGTGGGGCAGGGATATATGGTACCATCTCAAATTGGGAGCAAGTTACTTGTGAAAAGAGACATGGTGGTGGCGTGGCAGATGGAGCTGGTGGGCTCTGCTTCTGTTGCTGGCAAGGTGCATATGTGGGGCGCGATGCCTGCTGTTGTCCCCTGCTCGACGCCGTGACTCTGCAGGTACCCAGCGGGGTCTGAAACACCAGCCCGAGCAGGGCTGAGGGACGCCTCCAGCATGGCCTGGCTTCTCTGCACCTCCATTTCAAAGTGGCAGTCTCCTTTTCCCATCCGAACAACAACTCTGTGCCCTCCATCCGGCTTTTAATTGCTTTGGGCCTTTTGGGGTTACACGGTGCTTTAAAGGCTCTTTCTGGCTGGCTGGCTCTGCTTGCGAAATTAGCCTTGGAGAACCATAAATACCCTAATCCAGCCCTTCTGTGCCCTGCAGATATGTTCCTCATGCAATTCTTACGCTCTTCAGGTCAAAGCTGCCTTTCTGCTCCGCTTGGCCTAGGATAAGCTCAGCTTGTTTCACTGTGCGGTGCAGCTGATGCAATTTTGATGGTGGAGCAGAGGAGGCTCCCACGTGGACCTGCTCAGCATGGTGCTGAGCCCTGCACAGACCAAGCCTTGTTTTAGGATGCAGCACACTGAAATCATCTCCTCTTAGTCCAGAGACCTGATCACAGCCCAGCGCATGGTGGCAGGCCCCTTCCAGTGCATTTGCTTGGTTTGAAACCCCTCAGCACCCAGGCACACCCCAAAGGGCACCTCGTAGCCACCTGTGTGCAGCATCACATGCAGCTGATTTATTAGGGATGAGCAAAACCAGTCATTCCTGTTAACCTCCCTAAGCACTCCCATCTCTTTATTGCCTTGATAGATTCCACTTTCTGTAGATATTTTGGCTTCAATTTACAGCAAAACAGTGGTGTCCCTCGGTAAGTACCACGGAATCATTCCCCCAGGTGTATTTAGTGGATGCTGGTGGAGGAACGTGATCAGAATAACTCGTTTTGCCGTGACGCCGTAGCAAGGATGTGTGATGGCTGGAGAGAAACATCAGGCCATGGCATGGACCAGGAGCTGGCTGCTCAGCATCCCTCCGCATGCCCTCATATCCCAGATGGATCGTGTGGGGACTGTTCCCAGCCCAAGGAATTAATTCAGTAATATTTCAACACAGGTACAAATGATTTAGAGTACAAACGGTGCTGCCTTCATGTAATACATTGCCCTGCACAAAACCCTTGAGGGAATGGCCCAGGGAATAGTCCTAATTGGTCTGTTCCTCTTCTGATATTTGTGATTCCGTGAGGGAAAAAAATCTCTTTGTCCTGAAATTGCATGCCAATAATCAACATTTTTTAAAATAATTTCTTTGATGCTTATCACTTCCATAACACATGTTCAGTGTGCTTTACAAATAGGAACCAAAGACTGTGGCTGACCTCTGCATGCCCGACGAGAGGGGCAGCAACCGCTGCAGTGTTTTATTTGTGAGATTGATGGGGACGCAGGAAAAAACAAATCCAGCTTTTACAGCTGTGGATGAAGGTAAAGAGCACAGAGCAGCGTGCTGGCAAAAACGCCTCTCTGAGCTTTGGAAGTGGCTGAACACGCAGAGCCGGACTCGGCAGCTTTCATTGCGGTGGCACAAAGCGACTGTGGACACCGAGCTGTCCTCTCCGCAGGCAGGTGAGCAGTGCTGCTGCTGTCTTACAGCTGCACCTTCGAGCAGACTGTGATCTTGGAAACAGAAAAGGAAAATGGGTTTTCCTCCACTGCTGCACTCAACAGAGGGGGAAAACAGGAGACGCAGTGTGGGTTCAGCTTGTCAAGTGGTCTGTGATGCTCCCCTGCGCCAGCTCTGGTGGTCCTTGGGGCCTCTCTGAAGTGGTTTAAGGCATTAACCAAAAGAAATCTACCCAGTTTTTATTTGCTGGGCTGTTTTTTTTGCTATTGTAGCAAAATAAGTCAGGCTGCAGAATGGGTCTATTGACCACAGAACCAGTCTGAAGTGAGCAGGAGGAGATGGAGGCAGTGGGGGAAGGAGAAGATGTGACCTCACTTGTGGATGAAGCAAATCTCCCCTTTCTAAGCAGAGGAAAATAAGACATTTTCTGACATTTGCATGTGATTGAGCATTCAGAGGTGTCTGAGAAAGGACAAGACTGTTTGGGAAAGAAGGTGAGAGATTTCCCCTGCTCTTGGGGAACACCAGGCCTGGCTGTGATTCAGTTCATTTGGCTGCTCACCACCTCCCTGCAACAAAGCAGTTCATTTCAGATCTCTACAAAACCAAACCTAATCACGGCAGCTAACCCATCCCCTGCAAACCGTGCTGCTCCATCACTAACTGCAGCTCAGCATCATGGGTAACCTGCCAGCATGCTCTGGCCTCAAGACACGGGATGGCCTGGGGCAAGAGCAGTTCACAAGGTCCCCTGCTCCCATGGACACTTGAAGACAGAAGAAATGTCATTTCCCACTCCTTCGAGTACCTTAATGTGCAAAGTGGATTCTTGTCTCTGCAATTTCATCTCCTAAAACCTTTACACCATTAGTTTATGTTATTTTAATTTTATTATATTACTAACTGTAAGTAATAAAACACAAATAATGTACTTTATTACTGCTTTTAAGCAGTAGTAGCTAATTATTGATCTATTTTGCTAAATGGCAGTGTAGGTGCTGTGTGCTGACAGCAGGAACAAGGCAAGGGTCAGTCCATGGACCGAAGAGCAGCGGTTCTTCCTCCTCTGCTCTGGGAGCATCTTTCTTATGGTTAGTCCCCAGCTGCAAAGCGATCAGGGGAATCCTCCCCGAGCTGGTTCAGCCCTCCAGCAGCCTTGCTGGCAGCCTTGCAGGGACGGAGGGGAGTCCAGCTGCCTGTGAACTTCTGCGCCAGCTCTCACCGGTGGACAGACACTCCTGGGTTTCAGTTGTAGTGAGACCAAAGGCATCGGTGTCTGTGCTTTCTGCTCATCTTGCTTCTGCCTGCCGTCAGCGCTGGCACTATGTGATGAAGCACCAAATAATGAGCTCTTGTTTCAGAAAACTGCTGGTGATCTGCTGTAGGGCTGTTTATAAGGTCTTTATCAAGGTGTCCGTATTCAACTCTATAGAGCTGCCATACATTTGGTGAAAGTCCCATGTAAAGAAATACAACAGAATAAAAATGACTAGCTGTGTGGTGTGACTGCCCTGCTCGAAGCAGGGTATTTCCTTGGGGTTAAGCAGAGGCGGTGGGTGCCGACGGGGAGCTGGCCCTCCTCCTGCTCTGCTATGAGAGGAGCTCGACTGAGCTGTGGGACACGAGGGCAGCAAAGACCCTACACGAAATCTCTTCCTTCACACACTGATAATCAAAGAGATCCTGCTGTTGCCCACTCTTCCTTTTCCTCTCTTTGTGCTCTTCTTCATCTCTGCTCCGGGTGATAGTTGCCCTTTTCTCTCCTCAGGCTTTTCCATTTGTGTGCCAGGCTGGTGGTGCTGGCTACCCTTGCCTCCATGTGCTCCGACTCTTGCTGCTACTCTCTCCCTGCTCCTCGTTGCCCATACCCTGGTGACATTTTCTTCTTCAGTTATTTACTTTTAGCTTAATAAGTACCATGAAAACACCATCCAACCTGCCCGGCCCTTTGAGTAGTCACAGGAGTAAGCTGTCACTAATATAATTTCATATCAAATGAGATTACCCTTCTCCCCCATTAGGCACACTTCTCATCTATGGATAGTGGCAACACAGGGACACAGCAATTGCTTCAACCAAAGCCTATGGTAGGAACTGGCTTTTAAGGACGAGAGCTAACTTCCAGGCCGTAGCTGATACTCGTGCTTTGAATGGGAACTATTGAACGGCATGATTTGGCTGTGGGTTCTGCTGAATTGATGACACCTGCCTGCCTGTTTCGCATGCAATTGCCTACAAACAGCTACACCTCCCGGCTGTCACAGGCTGCTGTTATTTATGAGTGCCGTCCCTGGCAGGTGTGACAGCCCCTTGCTGTTCTGGTGACCTCTGAGGACTCATGACGGACATGTCTGGATGGGTCTCTGCTGCTGAGTATTTTTGTGGCCTCATTTGCTTATCAGTGTGGGTCCCTTGACCATCTGCACCCTGCATGTTAGTGCTCATGCGCTGGCTCTCCTCTGGAGACGTGAACTCCTTCGCTGAGACCAACCTGTGTGCAATTCAGAGGATAATTTGCTCCAGGGAGCAGGTCTGGTCAGCAGCCCAGACAGGGCTGTAGCAGGACAAGCTCTTCCCACACCACTGAGCCCTCCTGCACGAGGCCAGCAGGCAACAAATTCATCCAGTGTAACGCCAGATGCTGTGACACTAACCTCCTTTTATCTTAGGAAGTGAAAACGATGCATGAAAAATTGTTTTAAGGCCACAAAGACACTCCATAGGGCTGAGGGAGGACCCAGTGCACGTGCTATGCAGCATGGCTTGATAACTCCCAGGACGACTGGTTCTGCACAGAGTGCAAATGTGAGCCGTTTGCATCTTTTGACCAGAGAGCCAAGGACTGCTCCTTGGGATAGATGGATGCTAGTTTGCTGGCAAAAGGCTTTGAGGATCTAATTTCAAGCACTTTCAGCTCCTGCCAGACTTTGTCATTGCTGAAAACAGGAGGTGTTTTTTCACACTCGCATTGTGAAGCCGCTACGCTCCCGGCCACAGGACGATACAGAGGATTTGTCAGAGAGGTAAGATACATTTAGGGGTCCGTTAGCTGCTGCAGGAGATGGGCAGCGTCTGGCTGAGGAGGGCTGATGCCTGGGGGCTACAACGAGAAGGGCCCACGCTGCCCCTTCCCCTTGCTGCTCCTGCTCTGCTCTCAGCAGTTCCCACTCGCCATGCTCATGGGCAGGATCCTGAGCAAGGCATTTAGCACACCCCGCGGGGCAATCCTTGCACTGACCTGCTCATTTGGATTGTGCAGTGATGGATTTAGAGTTCAGACTTTTGTATGTTTTATGAATGATCCAAATCAAAATTGCTAATGGCATTCAGTATGTACACTGGAGGTGTCAGAAGAAATGGCTTATCTGCCTGTGCTTTCTGTTTGGACGGGATGTATATCTGTTTTTCTTTCTTCAACTAACAGGTGAAAATCAGAATTTTCATTATCTGTGAATTTTAAGAGGAAAATATACGTAATGATCCTACGCCCCTCCAGATTAGTCCCAGCCAGCTCCATCAGCCATACTAAGCTATTGTAACCTTGGCACTGCTTGGTTGACTGACCTCCAGCTACAAGCCTGGTGTCCAGGAGGAGCTGTTCAAGACATGGCATCTTTCCCTCCGAGTCATCTTTTTTTTTTTTTTTTTTTAAGCCATCGATTCAGCGCTGGGCAGGAGGGTTACTTTGCATTAGTGATCTATGGACTGATCCTGGCTGACTCTTGATGCTCTCCTTAATTGCTGGGTGTGGCTCAGCCCCAGATTTGTCAGCCTCGTGGCTGAACTCCAGCTGAGTGCATTATCCTGCTTACCTTGAAAAAGGAAAATAATCCCATGGATTTGCTCTTGTCTTCCTGGTGATTACTGGGTGTTAGGCTGTGGACTGGCTAAAGCGTTTCTGTCGTATTTGGAGTTAAAGGGGTATGGATATCTTAGTGCCAGGCTGACAGCTCCTGCCTCCTGATGCAAGCTGACCCATGAAAGATGCTGCCATAGCATCTCTCATGGCCTTTGTTATGGGTCAAATCGCAAAATCAGAACTTTGCTCCTCAAACAGTTCCTTGCAGTCTCGGGGGAAGCACACAAGGACTCTGTCCTCAGAGCCGTGCCAGTGGAAACCAGCCCTGTGCCAAGCAGCAGGGATATTGCATCTTCACCGGCCATGAGATATTTGATGTGTCAGCTCCTCGCTGCAGTGGGAAAGAAGGGTTAAAACTGTGGGAGCAGGGAAGGGAAAGGTCAAATATGTAAAGCCACTTTCATGTACTTAGAAGAAAAGTGGTAACAGGAGAGCTGTTAAAAATTTTTATAGCTGGCACCTAACAACACTGGTGTTAAGAATCATGAAACTGTTTAATAGCAAGTGGAGGTGTACATTAGTTAATTAGAGGCATGCTAACAGTGAAGCCAATTGAGAGATATTATTTTAGTATTTTTTCCAGAGGGCATATCAAGTCTATTCACGAATTAATAAACAGATTGTAAAGTCTAAGTAAGCATATTAGGGAAGTGTGTGTGTATATACTGGGTGTATGTACTGGGGCTACGCACACTTGTTTGTTTGTTACCATTGCATTTGAAATATGTTACTTGTTTTCCATATAGACCTCAGTGGAAGAATTATAGCATATTGGGTTTTTCCAAAGACTCTAATTAAGATCTTCAGAGTTGATGTGTGTTTACTGAAAAAATACGGCATAAATGAGACCTAAAACACCAGCATTCAAATTAACCCATGAATGCAAGGCATCCAATGTGAAACGGCTGTCCTCTCAGAGCCTGCCTTTGATGCGCATTAAGAGAAATGAAATCACAGTATTCACTCAATTTATTTGACCTCCTGAGTTAAATTCTCATTTAAAAACTATTAAAAGCTGTATATAGTTAAATACGTACCTTTGGCCTCTCTCTCAGATCTTTTAGCTGCTTTTAAAGGTAGTTACATTGTGAATAAGTGTCCCCTTCTCAGCTCACCCAAAACCCCAAGGTGGTCAGTAGTAGAACAGACAGCGGCCATTAGGCGAGGCAGGGCCCATCCTGTCTGTAAAATGAAGTTTCCCCATAACTGGCGCTGGTGATAAGTCAGTGGATTTGCTCTGTCGGCACAAGGACAGCGCTAGCCTTTTAAGCCTGACTAAGGCTACACACCATTAAGCATTTTGCTAACCTAATTTTTTTTGCCCCCAACACTGGTTTGATTCCTTTTTTTAAACCCACTCGTGCACCTACCTTAATTCACAGTTGCCACTTTGCTTTCTGCAGGAAGACAAGCTGTCCAACTTAATCCATTACTGAGCTCTGCATTACAAAAACCGCATGGTGTTTCATGCCTCATTAGCAGGCAGGGAGCTTCCAGGCTGGAGTCGCTGCATGTCTCCAGCTCTCCTGACTTCCTTCCTCGACTCCGCTTTCCTATTTTACATTTTAATAGCAACAGTGATGACAAATTATGGCAAAAAAAGTCTGCCCTTAGTGAGTATCTTAGTGCACTTGGTTTCCCCCAGCAAGCCCGGGCTTGCACCCTGCCCAGCACTCCCATCTCTGCCAGCCAGTGCTCCCGTCTCAGCCAGAGCACTCCTCCATCCTGGAGAGCTCATTCCCGGCACAAACCCCTCTACTCCTCATACCACCATCCCACCCGGGCTGGGGGGAAAGAGCAAATGGACTGCAACTCAGAGGAGAGACAAGATGGATGGCAGCCTGCGTCTCTCTTGCTTGGCTCAGGGCAGCCTCACAAACAAGGCAAGTAATGAAGATAATGATGAATGAAGGATGCAAAACTGAAAATACTTCTTCCTGTGCTTCTATTGATCTTCCAGCAAAGGCCTTGTTCTTGACATTTAAAATAGAGAGATTGTTTTAATGTAGTGGCCCTCACTGGGCTGCAGTTAAGCAATTTAGCTCATAGAGATTCACAAAGACACCTTCTGCAGCCTCAGCCTGAATGGTTTCAATACTAAACCCCTGCTTGGCAAATGCTCTTGGAGAAATACTGCTCAGAGGAGCCATGGGGCACCAGCCAGCATGGCCCACTCGTCACCCCACGAGGAGAGCGGTGCCGAGCTAACGACAGGAGAGATTTCTCTGTGCATCACTGGAAGATGATCCAGTGATCCAGAGAGGAAGGAGGTCACTGCCCCATCTGGAGCTTCCCAAAACTTCCTGTCCCGGGAGACATGGACATAACCTCTAATCGCACACCCAAGCAGACCTTTACCCATAATCACAGCCTGTCAGAAGAGCTTCAAAGGGACAAACCCCCAAAGCTTTGCCCCGGTCCGGGGTGGGAAGCTGGGCTGAGTTCAGCAGAGTGCTCTGCCTGTGCGGCCGAGAAGCCTGAAGCTTTCCCTGGTGAAGCACGGATGGATGCGTCTTCTGGCCTTTGGCTTTGTGAGAGACACAGAGAAGCCTGGGGTTTGGTTACAACATGTTGGGATTACTTTAATAACTGCAATTTTTCGTTTAGAACAGAAGTATTTTATTACTTTCAACCTAGAACCTGGAACTAATTATACATGTGTGGTCCGATTAACCATTAATTTACCTCTATTACCTGCTGACACTTACTTATGCACTTACTTTGTATCACACACTAGTGTTCCCAGAGTCTAAGTCTAAGAAGTTTGTCAAGAGACTATGAATTAAAGCAATATAAAGATGTTAGCAGTAACCTATCTCAGCAACAGCCTCAGGAAGCCCTGGAAAAGAATGCATCACAAAAATGAGAATTGTTTTTATGCACAGTAACTGGACTTTTTTTTTTTTTTTTTTTAATAATAAAATCTCCAATTAATTCAAGAAGCTCTGATCTTCCCACCGCTTCCCACTGGAGGACTGATTGGGGTAAAACCGCATTTGATTTTCAAAGGCAGCAGGACTGGTGTCTGGAGGTCTGGGAGAACCCACTCTTGCAACATTTCTTCACCCTACAGGTTTCCAGTCCTGTATTGTATATGCACAGCACCACTGCCCTAAGGCCTTTTTTATGAAGCTTTAAGGGGAATAACTTCTCAGTACCATGTCCAATTTGATTAAGCCTTCGCCATGGCACACCGAGTGAGCAGGTCTTAGCCCAGGCTGTTCAACGACAGGACGCTGGCTCCAGGTCTCTCCCTGGCTTTGAGCCAGTTCAGACTAGAGAAGTGCCTCAATTCCTTGTCTGCAAATGGAAAGAGTACTTGCCTGCCTTGGTAGAGGATACTGGCACTCTTGCAGAAAATTTGCTTTGCAAATACAGCCTGCTCTTCCCCAGCTGGGTGTGCTCCCCGTACCTGCCGAGCTGCCTTTGCTCCACAGCCATGGCTCCGCAGAGCATCAGCCTGAACCTGACGTTTCTCCGAAATGCCATATGCACAGGCAGTGCCATATAAACATCTGTAATGATGCTCCTGGACAAGAGAAGGCTATTTTCTAATTGCGATGAGGGAAAGCGGGGAAGATATCTATTTAACCAAAAGAGAACGTAAGGCTATAACAGGTACGGCAGACAGAACTAAAAATGAGAACAGACAGGTGAAACACCCTATGTGAGATTCTGGGATTCCTGTTCTGCCAAAGGTCAGGTGAGGTTATCACAGTGCTCCCTGCCAGCCAGAAATCAGGTGAAATACAGCCTCGTCCACAAATCTGTGCCTTAAAATACATACACCTCAGCTATTTACATATGGGTCTGGTGTTCAAACCTATAAGTTTTGTCTGACAGCTCGTTTAGCAACATATGGCATAATATTAAAAATGTTCTCCTTCATTTGAACATACTGTTGGGTAACTCTCAGTGTCACTTGGTTGCTTACTGATGTTGCTATAATGTGCAGTGGAGTATGCGAAGAAATAAGCTGGTCCTGCCTAATGTAACTGCCAAAGCTGGTGACGCCGGATCAGCTAGCACTGGCCCTCACTGCCATACAAGTTTGATGCTGATGCAGCTCAGCTAAATTAAACTGAATTGCTTCACTGGATTTTCATTGACTTAAATCAATTATACTAGCATAGAAGAAGTATAAAGGAGTGACAATCAAGTCCACTTAAAGAAAAAGCAGAGCAGATATTTCTTTAGGACATGAACTGTTCATAATCCAATGGATATCTCTTATCCTGTGTATTGATCTTCTTCTTGTGAGAACTAACTTGGAGTTAATTTCTGAATTGCCTGACCTCAAGCAGTTAAGATATTGCAATCTAAAAAGTCACAATTCAATTAATAAACCAACAGTGGTCAAAATATTTGCTCTCTGTATTAGCACAGCACACTTCCCTTACATGCATGTGAAGGCAGGGAGCATTCAGCATGAAGAGACAAAGTACTTGCTGGAGGAGAGGTAGCAATGTCCCTGCGGGGTGGCAGAGCACACCTCTTCTGGCATTGTACCGAAAGCTGCTGCTGGTGGTGTGATTATCCCTCTCTCCTGGTTTGTTTTTTTTTTTTGAGAACAAAGGAAGGAAGATAGAGACCTGGGTGACAGCACTCAATCCCTGACTGGCAGGAACTGAGAGGCTGGCAGGGAAGCCAACAGTGACGGAAGAACTTGGAGGATGGAGCTGAAATTGCACCATGCAGTGAGCAAAGGCTTCAAGGAGCCCCTGTCCTGCGATTCAGGGCAGAGCACAATCACACCGTACCAGATTTGCAGACAGCGCTGTGAAAATAAAGACATCTCAGGAGGCACCTTCATCCTGCAATGAGTTTCCAAACCAGCCCGATTTCCCCAGGAATTCTGGGCAAACAAAGAAGATGTCCACCCCCAAGAAAAAAATCAATAAAGACAAGGGGCTTTTGCTAGGAATTTGAAGAGAGAAGCATGACTCTTCTTCCAGCTGTCAGTGCTGATATTATTGCGTGTAGTAGCAGCTTGTATGCAGCATCTCTTTACAATGGTAGTGGGGAAGCTGGAATGTTGTTATATCAGACTATCAAGTTGTTATGTTGGATTACATATAATGCTATCACAAATGACAGAATGCTTGCCTCCCATCAAAAATTTAAAGAGCAATAGACCTCTTTTCAGCTGTCGTTGCTGATAACGTTTTATGCACAAGTTTATTCAAGCTCAAATAGAGATGCAGCCTGTCAATAAAGAAGCCCTGGCAGATTAGGCATTGAGTATATTAAAGCTAACCGTACTAATGTGACTACGCAGCCTAATCTGACATTTTAAAACTGCGACAAAATGAACCCTCTAAGTTCTTGCCGATCATCTCACCATGGTGTGCTCACTGCTGGGTTTTATGGAGTGGAAACCAGAGTACATGTACGAGAAATGAAACAAGCTGAAAACTACAGAAAGGTCGATACAGGCTTGCTCCCCAGGAAACAGAGCGGATGTCTTCCCTTCTCGCTCTTATCTTGTCTGCTCTGCTCCTCTCTTCCAGGAAAGTGGGTACGGCAACAAATAATGGCCCTAAATTGCCGCAGAGGTGACACAGATTACACATTAGAAAAAGCACACTGAGAGCAGGAAGGCTTCAGCACTGGAAGAGATTGCTGGAGAGGGCGTAACACCTCCATCGTTACAGCTCTTTAAGAAGAGGTTAGGAAAACATCGGCCAGGAGTGAGGAGGGGTAGCTGATTTTGCTTTGGAGACCCAACACTATTTTCTGCCATTCACTTTCTTGTTCTCAATAACAGCTACTGCTTTCTACTGCCAGCAGAAAGGGTATGTGAGTGCTTGTATGTTAGGGAACTGCTTGGGCCAAGAATAGTCTATTAAAAACAATGATGACTTGTGGTATTACAATAGACGGCCTGGTTACACTCCCCTTTCCCCCTTCCTACTCTCAGAAGAGGTCTCAGTGGCTGTTGCTGCTCTTCCGAGGGATGCAAAGTCAGGAGAAAGTCTTTCCCAGGCCTGGGAAAGTGGAGCATCCAAAAACTTGGATCTGGCCTCTGCATCTGGCAAATATTCACATAGGCCACCTGATTGTCAAGACAGACAGTGTTACTTGCAATCTGTACATTGCCACCGTAACAGGACAGCGGCTTCTTTGTGCTGCTCTTGGTGATAAAACACAAGCGTCCACCATTTTGATAGTTTTAGCTAGTTATTTTGCTTAAAAACCAAATCCGCATGCAATGCCTTCCTAAGGGAGAGAAGGGGAAGATGAACGGCTGCCGAGAGGCTCGAGCCTGGGCGCGTGAGGGCTGATTCACGGCTGCAGTGACTCACGGAAATGTGCCGTGCAGGTTTGTGAGAGCGGCAGCCGGCTGGCAGGGTGACTGCTGCACATCAAACACCGGCACCAACGCAAAGTCTCCCTCTCTTGCGGAGGAGAGCTGCTCAGAGTATTGATAGAAAGGAAGGTCACATAGGTACCGATGGGCGGTAAGCAGGGGTCCCCCAGGCAGCCCCATTCATTTAATCACAGCAGAGATACAGAGCAAGACATGAGCTTGCTTACTTGCATTGAAAGCAGAAGGGAGGTTACTTCCAAGCTGATGTCCATGAATTGCTGTGGTGGGGTATGTGTAGCATCATCAAAAGAACGGGACTTTTGGAGGCGAACACCTCATCCAGACAAGTGAAGGATCACCACAAGCAGGGATCCCCAAAGCTGTGCCTCCCTGCACCACAGGGGAAAGAAAATACTTGACAATATTAACATAATCCTTACAAAGATTAAAGGCAGCTCAGTGACAGTAATTGGAATAAAAAAAAAAGCATCACCTGGCTATGTTTTGCTTGAGCAAGAAAAAAGGACAAAAGAAGGGCTAAATACTCTCTCTAAGGGTACCTAAGAGATTTCAGCATGTGGAGTCTTTACTCCACCTCTAAAAAGGAGCAAAAACTTTTGCTATATGGCTGTGTCCCATCTAACTGCAGTGCTTACACTGAAACCTTGGATGACGGTGAAGGGCTACGTATCCAGCACCTGTTGCTGTTGCTTGTGCTGCCTCTAGAGAAGGCTTGCCCATCGCTCTGGCTGTTTCAAAGCTTGGGGGTTACAAGTGTGAAGGATAAGTCCCCAACTTATTTATGCTGAAAAAAATCTTTGTGTTTTCAATAATAACTATCAATATGGTGGAATGAGGTGTTTGGTTTCTGTAATGACTCTCTCTGTGTATTTCTCTGGTGGTTCTCTGTCTGTATTCTAGGGAAAAAAATACTTTGAAAAATAATGACAATGTCTCTCAGAAAATAATGAGTTCCTTCCAGTTAGCTGTTGAATTGTTTACTGCCATAGCTGAATAATAACAGCACATCAAAGACGACTGCTGTAATTAAAAGATTTGTGAACATAGGTTAACAAATTAGTGCATCATAATGTGTAATTGTCTAATTAGGACAAAAATGCTAGTTCCACGTAAAAGACCGACAAGAAGAAATTATAAGGGAGAAAATAAGATAGACAACAGCATTGATACTACAGAACATTGGCAAAGATGTTATCTGTAACTTTATATTATATCAATAAGTCCCCAGGGGTACTAGCATTTTTGTGGATTAATTTACAGGCAAATTAATTCTGCCATATGAATCCCACCAGCTGGTTGAGGACTCCCCCAAAAAGACTCTAAATTTGTCATAAAATGTTTTAAAGCATTTTTCATTCCTTTAGCACCCAGAAGACCCGAGAGCAGCAGACACCATTGCTGTGCACACCCATGAGAGCTCAGATACCAGGTGTAATGGAAGGAGAAGTACGGCACTCCCAGTTTTACTGGTGGGCATTGAGGCAGAGTGGGAGAAATCCTGCTATTAGGTCGAAGCTAAAGGCAAAAGTCCTCTTGAGTTTAGTGGGTCGAGAATTTCATTCGGAGAGATGAGGGCCAGTGTTTTCCTACACTGAGGGACAGATGGCAGAAAGAGTTTGGCTTTGATTCAAGTGCCAGGAGAAACTCCCATGGTTTCAAGAGAGTTCAGTGCCTGGATGCTGAGCTCTCCAGACAACCCAGCTCTCACATCAGCATGGATATTACTGAGTGCTGAGCTCTCCTAAGGATCTGGCTTAATGCGAGCTGAACCTCTGGGAATCAGCTCTCTGTGCAGGGTCTGGGTTCAAAAACAAACCCTGCGTTTCTCTGCCGTCCATGCACTTTGCTGATGGTCCATTAGGAAACTTGTGCCAGAGCACAAAATCAGAGCCAGATGCTGAGTGCTCCTATTCAGTGGTTTCACTTAAACCAGAGAAAGGGCCCCTGCACGATCCCTGACGCACAGGTAAGAGCTCTACAGCCTGGTGTACACCCAGGGGAGGATCAAACAGGTCCAGACGGGGGATTCACACCACCGTCGGGCTCCTCAGCCCAGTCAGGGACATGCAGGATTGCAAATCACTGAGCATGCAAAGAAATGTGTGCTCTCATCCAAGAGCAAATGCTTTCTAGTGGCTTGATAAAATGCATGAGGACAAAAGAGCTGGAGTGGTAGCTGCCCCAAATGGATTTCAGGAGCAACTTGAGTCACACTGGAGGGAAAAGAAAGGATGCACATGGTTAGAAAAGCAACTGTCATTTATCATCTTTATTCCCAGTAACAACGCGGCAAGCCTCCACTCTGTCTTCAGGAAAGAACACGTCCAACTTTTGCATGAGTTAATAGTAGGGTTTGAACATGCAATCTTCTGCATTACACCTCTTCTACCTAATGTACCAGATGAGCTTCATTAGCTCATCGCTGTAGCCAGCTGCCTCCCTTTACTCTCACAGCTGCCAGAGAGAGAAACATGACAAATACTCTGGCAGTGATTGACCTTGACTGAGTGAGCAGAACGCTTCACCTCCTTGAGGTTCAGCTGTCTGGGTAACTCAGAAATCACAACTCACCCCCCTGTGAAACTTTTCTTCAGCCAGGGCTATTCCTGGTGTTTTCTTTCTCTGCTCCAGGCTCTTTAAGGGAGCCGGGGCACCCTGTCACCCTTCTGCAGGACGGGGTCAAAAAGCCTCACCTGCGCGCACGAGAAAGCTGAGCATCAGGGGCTCTGCAGAGGGCCCTGCAGCTGCTCTTAGCATCTGTCAGAGCAGTAAAGATCCTTCAGGTGTGTTTTCAAGGTAAGGTTGTCTTGAAGCCAGTAATGTTTAGAAAACACACATATAAATAATCAAGGATTTTATAAGTGGTTTTTTTACGTCTCTTTGTATTTTTATGTATATATGTATGAGCTGTAATATCATTTGTTATGCTTTGAGAAAACCAATTCTAAATTGCTGGTAGGGTATTTTCCTCAAAGCTATTTTAAATGGAAAAACACACCTTTCTGAGAAAACAAGAGTATTTTTGTGAGTTTCCTCTTTCTACCAGTAAAGCCCGAATGGGACAAGGACTGGGGAACATACAAATTTGTCAGAAGCCACACAGCTTTGTGTTGTCTCAATAGGGCTTTTTTCTTTCCTCTTGATTTGGGAAATAGTTGTTAATCACTGCCTAATTTTAATTTTAAATAGGCCATATTCGTAAGACTCAATTCCATAAGAAAGAAAAGCACAGCAATTGAACTTTGTGCAACAGTTTTGTGCAACAATTGAAACCATAGCAATAAACACAAACATGAGTGTTTACAAGAGCAGAGCCTTAAAAAAAAACTAATGAGCAATAAATAAATTAGAACTCTAATTATCTGACTAAACTCAGATCTGGTGGAGGAAGAAACGCAGTGGTTCATGGGATTTTTCTGCTGGTCAGCTTTATGCATGGAGCCTGGGGTCCTCTGTAATAAAGCTCGGTCTCTCTGGTGCTCCAGTTAATCACTGTTGCTGCTGCTGCTCCTCTGAACTCGGCACCCTTCTGATGCATCCTCTGCCTGCAGAGAGCACAGGTAGGTGCTGGGGTCACAGAAATTGCGTCTGCCAAAGGGGAACACTCAGCGTTGTTTACAGAAACTTGTGTCTTAATCTAGTGGAATAATGTTTGTTTATGTCCCATCTGATATGAAGAGTTACATGCTCTGTGAATTGATTCTACTGTGTTAGTAAACAAGGAAACTTGCAAAATAAACTCATAAGACAACAAAAGTCTTGATGTTGTGGCTAACTGGTTTTTCTTGGGGGGTTTTTTGGCCATATGCTACCAATTAAAGGTGATTTATCTTTTTTTTTTCCCCCCTCAGCTTTTAGAATGTTTCATGAAAATTTCTCAGTAAAGCAAATTGGAGACTATAGTACATATATTAGTACAAATGGGCTTCCTGTAAGTTGAGACACTGCTTAAACAACAAAAAGATTGACAGACCGAGATTCAAACAAGTCTCTGTAAGCATATGCACAGCCTTAGAAAGGGTTCTACTTAGTAAAAATCCTGTAATAAATTAGAGAAGCTGCAGACGCATAAACAACACAAAGCCCTTCAGTTTGTATCATTATGTGGTTTATATAACCTTTACTATAAGTGATAGGATCCCCAAATCCTTGAGCATACTTCCAAATAAGCAAGTAGATGTTTGAAAACATGGGCTAATTCTAACCACCCCTGATGAAGATGCTAAAGTTATGCAAGGTTTATGAAAATGAGGGGAGTGTAAAGAAGAGAGACCCTGTTATAAGTCATTCTTTATAGGTATTGGGAAATCCAGGTGGAAAAGAAATGTTGGAAATCGTATTTCATTAGTTCTGCTGCTCAGGCTTCTGGGTTTTCTATATAGGTCAAAGCTCTTCATAATCTAGAAGTTGAGTCTTAAATGTTTCTTTAGGCTGGGTCTGAGGGGAGGTTGAGGGGGGAGCGCTCTCTTACCAAGACCCTTTGCAGTTCAGGGACAACTCGGCACAGAAATCTCTGCCTCAAATGTGTGACCTGATTTCCAGAGGGTTTGTGAGCCCATATGTTTTGATGGGTGCTCAGTACTTCCGGTGCCTTTCAATTTCTAAATGTGGACTTGGGAAGCCTAATTTTAACCACGCATTTTTGGAAAGTGTTGGCAATAGTTTAAAGAGACTGTCTAGACCAGCACGCCTTGCTGCAGCAGATTGCTCCAAGTGATTTATATATTCCTGGTGCTCACAGTCTCTGATGCCTTTTCAGTGTCTTACAGCTGTTGCATTTATGCAGCTCTCTTTATCTTGACCTTAGCCCTTGGATTTCTCAGCTATTCTACTCTCTTAACATCTGGGCCTGAAAGGTCACTAATTTACCTTGTGCTTCCCTGCTGTGGGTGCCATTGGGTTGAGTGGGTACATTTTGAAAAATAACACTGTTGGTGGGCTACCTTTGCGAAGGTCTTTCTCCCCTCGGCATCGTTGCATTACCTTCTCCCGCTGCAGCAGCTCTAAGTCATCAAACATCTGCCCTCGAGAGCATTGGAGTGTACTTGTTGGATCCTTGTATGTTAAAGCAGCACACCACGTATCCAGTGTGCCGGTATTAAATTGCTTTTGCAGCTTGCCTGGAGACTAAGGAAGGGCGCTTTATTTGTACTAACACCCTTTTAATGCATCTCAAAAGACCATAATAAACATCTCCTGGACTGTAAAAGGAAAATATATATCTAGAGGTTGTGGTAAATTATGAAATACTGGCATACCTAATAAAAATTCTATCTCAATCGTTTAACATTTAGTGAAATGTTAGATGATGTGAAACCAGACCTGGCTTCACTTCAAGCCCAGGTCAGTAATGTCACTTGGGGAAATTATGAGAACTTCCATTAACTTTGTATTGGCAGATCTCCCAATCTATTTCACATCTATACATTTTTAGCACCCCATGAGCAATACAAAGTGTCATTTCTCACATCGAGAGCCAGGCAATATTGCAGAGCCTCTCTGCATACAGGAGGCTACTTCAGAAATTAACAGGTCAGATCTCTCATTGATTTCAATAAAGAGCTGTTTGTGGCAAATTTCTTGATTATAGAAACTGATGACTGCTTTGGGCTTCCTGTCAAAGCCAGCACAGCAGGACAGAACTTTAAAGCGTGGGAAAAGAGCGCGAGAGTATTAAATCAACCAGATTTTAGATATCTAGGACCAAATTCAGACTCAGTTTCGAAGTTGCTGAGACTCTTGTTCACCACACTACTCCTGAACTGGGAGGCACAGACAGAACCAAGATGGTTAAAATGCTTTGGGAGGGGGAAACTTGCAGAACTTGTAAGCTATTATCTCAGATACTCTCTTTTCCCTATTTTCCCCATAAAAAGCCCTTTTTCTCCTGCCCATTCCCCTTTCCAAACTCACAGACAGACGACTTGTTTTGGAACTTGAACCAGTTTGTCTGGAAAGGACTTTCCATTAGAGCCTGAGAATTGGAGCAGACTTTAAAGTGGCTGGTAGTATTTTCAGAAAAGAGGTATTTGGCAAGTCTTTAATGTCATGCTTGCCTGGAACTGCTCTCCTCTTTAATTAACTCAGTAAAAATCCTCTGGTTACTTCATTTTATTTGCTTAAACCACTACAGAAAAATAAATGCATACAAAACCGATTAATAAATCCATAGAAATGTGCTGTTGTTTATTGCAATGCAGCAGAGTGCCAAGTTCCCTGTACATAATTCAAGCCCCTGGCAACAAAGGCATTTGTGAAAGTCCCCTGTTTTGACACAAACATAAAGGTGGAGTATCCTCCGAGTGAAACACAGACTGTGGTTTTCAGCTCGTCTTCTCGAGGAAGCCTTGAGGTGGGTATTAATAATTTAAGTTCAAAGCAGTGTCCAGGATTTCTCAGGCTCTACGCACATAGAGCCTCCTGGGATGTATATACTACAGAGCCTGACCCGTGACTGCTGTGCTGGGAATACAAGTCCCTACAGCCCGAGGTGGGAAGCTGCAGCTGAGCTTTTAACTCTGAAGGCCCCGGTGCTCCAGCCAAATGGTTACAGCTGCACAAAAGATAATGACAGTGGCCGTTTCATTCCAGGCAGGTTTTTCACCCCTAAGTCTCTATAAGCAAGTGACCTATGACTACATCAATCATATTTAAACGTGACTGAGTGCTCGTGCTCATTGATGCTAAAGAACAGTTTAGGAAAACCCTCCCCGTTGCAGCAGCCCCTTCATGGCTGCGGAGCAGAGTGGGGGCAGTGATGGCACTTCCCAGCCCTGTTGTGTCATTCGGGAGGCCCATAACACACAAAGAGGGAAATATTTCCTTAGTTCGCTAAACTGATGTTCTGGCATTTAGCTTTAAGTATCTCCTATTTCCCTCAGTATCTGACCTTTCCCTTCCTCATACGGCTATTGCTCACTCTGCTAGCGAAAAAGCAACAAGCAGCCATTACCAGCCTCATATCGCCAGTCCCAGCCATTAGCATTAATCATCTCCTCCTCTCTCCTGGTCCAGCTCCCCTGCATCTTCTCTTAGCGATGAACAGTCGGCATGCGATGGGAGCAAACATGCGGTGAAATAAGCAATGATACAGCAACACCGTGATAAAAGGCCAGTCATTTCCAGCTGCTAGTGCGACTGTACTTCTCTCCGGCAGGATGCAAAAGAGCCAGGATTAAAACAGGAGGCCTAGTGCCGTATATCATCTTGCTGTAATTTCCCTCAGGACTGATGTGATGACTGCAGCGAGATGCACTAGTGGTGCCACATTAGCACTGCCACAGGCTTCCATCTCGCAGAACATTTCTAATGCTGGCCATTTATCCAGCGGTGCATGCAGGGGATGCACGCTGCTGCTCCGCTGGCGAGGGGAGGCATGCCTAGGCCAGCCGGCGCTCGGGACTGGAAATGACGGCAGTGCCATGATGGAGTGGGCTTAGTGGTGCGTGAAGAGTTCACTTAAAAATGGACAGAAAAAGGAGAGGGGGAGGAAAAGGGGAAGACAAAAGACGTTAAGCTGAAGGTAGCAGATAAGAGGGGTGATAAGACAGGGAAGGAAGTTGAATCTAAGTATAGAAAGGCACGCACTGGGAATGTAAATGAGGGGCTGGACTGGATAGAAAACCAACGGGGCTTTATCTGGAGATTGAGAAAAGGGAGATTAAAAAAAAAGTTCAAAGGTAAATGCGTGTTGTAGAAAAACAGGGAGCTGTAGGGAGAGAAGGAAGCACTCTGAGATACCAAGCTCACCCTCAGCGATACAAATTTTCCATGTTGCCTTGGCCAAGGAAAGGAGAGGAGCAAAGATGGGGGGGGTTGTAACAGGGCTGGAAATGACAAAGAAGAATGGGTGTGAGAGCAGAAATGGAAAACAGGCAGGGACAGCACTGTTGGAAAGCAAAGGTAATTTTGTCTTGTAACCGTGCGCTCACTCAAGCTTGACAGAGAAAGAAGAGGAAAAATACATTCCTGTTATAAAAATTCATATGTACGTAAATCATGCAGCAAACCTCATGGCACGCGGTTCAGCGTGCCCAGGCTCGGCTGCCAGCTCTCCTGCAGGCTTCTCGCTAAGCTTGGGCTAATCGTTTCTGCCTCTCTGTAAACCGTGGGTGATGCCGCTCAACTCCCAGCCTTTGCCTCTCTCACCTTTGGGGACGGTCGTCTCTTGGGGCTGTACTGCTGCATCTGTAGCTAACGTGCAAATAATCCCTCTGTGTTGGCAGTGCCAAGAAGGTAGGTTAAGATTGGAGATGCCAGTGATGCTTCGTGTAAGTCTGGCCCCAGTCCAGAGAAGCTAAGATGGCTTTTGTACTTTTAAATGTAATATTACCACTGCGTAACATGTCACAGATATGAAACTTTCTTGGGAGATGAGGTAATGAACTCATGTGGGAGCTAATGAAGGTCATCATGAAAGAGCAGTTAGAATAATGCCTACCGCTGGGAGACTTCCCACCAGGAGCGCTCAGACTTCAGCACTTTCCAGTCTAAATAAGATGTATACTTCCCTGACCTTGTCTTTTCCAATGTAAACGCAGAGCAGGATGTACTTAGAATTAAGATAAATAAGGCCTTACCCAAATAAAACACTAGTCTGCAGAAACAAATCTCCTCCAAGGAAGAGGGTGAGCAGAAGCAGAAACTGATGCTACTCTACTGGAAAAACCTTAAATGCTATAGAGATGAGGGCAGTATAATATCTGGTGCAGAGTACAGTAGTAATAAGTGCACCTTAAGGTGGAAGATGCTATTGCAAAATCTTGTGGGTTTTACTAAGTAAGTTATGGAAGAGATAGCATTTAATTTTTCTACCTGAACTTTACTTTTAAGGGCATGGTTGGTGATTTTTTTTCTAGATATACAGTAGACAAGTGTAGCTAATCTTTGGGGGAAACCACAATATCCTGAAAAAATGACTAGAAACCTACATCAATCAATGCAAAGTGGAAAAGAGAGGGAGGTCACTTCAACCATGCTGAGCACCAGCTCAGCTTCTTGCAACTACAGCCCTTCCGTACCTGATGGCAGGGAGGTGGGTGGACATATTTCTGTTTCTCTTCTCAGCCAATGCAGTAGACGAGAGATGTCAATGTCCTTCTCCGAGCTGTCCTGTGCAGCGTGGCCTGGGGGTTAGGGTACCCTATACTGCCTTGCTGGCACAGGGCTGGAGGAAGGATCACAGCTGAGCCCCACGGTTTCAACACGATGTCCTAGTGAGGAGGCTGAGAGGCAGCTAGGAACTGGGGGAAGCAAGGGGAAATGATCTGTATTACAAATAACGACGTGAGAAGGGGTGGAGGAGCCCTGTCAAAATGTAAATGTGCAATTTGCATAATCGGGCAGCCAGGATTAAACGAAGCACAGAGAAGGATAAGGATTACACGGAGGGACAGAGAAGGGAAATGAGAGCAGCACAGAGAGAAAACACTGTGGATAGATATAAAATCTGAGATAAGCAAGAGCAAAAGGAGAAGTTGGAATACTCAAAGGCAGCAAAAGGAGAGGGAGCTGAGAGGAGCAGTGGTGTGTGTTACTAATCCAGGGTGTATCTGAGCTAGCTAGAAAGTGTGCAAATGAATTTTAAAAGGAGCTTGAAATCAAAGGGGAGTGTCAGCTGGGCATTAAACATCCCCTTTAGTGGTGACCTTGAGAGCCTGGACCACCACTATGTAACAACCAAACACAGCACTGCTGAACGGTTCCTTCAGATCTCATCCATAATTAATTTTGCCTTTGATGAATGGGTCATTTTCCACCAGGATATTTGTCAGCTGCCAAAATCACCCAAGTGGTGGCCTCCGACAGCCTTCTTGCTGTCTCCTGCCCTGAGGCAAGCATGACAGTGGTGGCTGCTGACTGTCTCTGCTCAGCTTTCCCCAGGAGCTGTGCTCACTGTGGCTGGCTGGACCCAGCCAGGTCCCAGGTGCTTATGCTGCTCAGCAGTGACCAACTTTGCAACCGCCCAATCATCCACTCTCCCCTTGGTGCCAAAATTCCTCCTCAAGTTATGCCAGGTCAAGGGGCTTTCCAGTGCTCTATGCAACCACCCTGCAGCCCTTCTCCTTGCTCTGCTCCTACAGCTCCCAGGAACTTAGAATCATAGAATCATTTAGGCTGGAAAAGACCTTTAAGATCATTAAGTCCAACCATTAAAGTTGCTTCCCTCTGGCTCATTCATCCATAGAGAAGATGGTTGTGGCCAAGCCAAATTCAAAGCCACGTTCTACACAAAGCCATATGTAGAGGTAAATACGTAATACTCCTTTTAAGACTTGTTCTGTGCTAATGCCTAAGGGCAGGAATTGTATTGTACTTACTACTGTGCAAATGTAAAACATAAAGAGCGTTTGCTGCCCCAGAAAGCTTGCATCTGATGAGAAAGAAAGAGAGGGAGTGAACGCAATCAAGAGAGCGTGAAGAACAAGGCAGGATGGGGCTGTGATATGGCAGTCCGATGCGAGGTACCTACTCTTTTGCTGCAAGGGGAATCTCTGCTAGATTCTGGCAGCTGGAATGGCGAGAGTCAGATGGTGCTTTATTAATATGATGTAGAATATGAATATTGTTTTATTTTCCTTATTGCCAGAACAGAACTTGCTCAAGTGACTCTCAGCTCAGAGAAATGTGGGAGCAAGAAAAGATGGTGGTGGATATAAGTGTTCAGAGAGAGATGTGTTTGCTCGTGCATTGTGCCGAAAATGCAAAGAAGTCTTGCTCTTAAACGTGTCCCTAGTTGGTTTGTTCCCAAACACCCTAAATTCACATTCAGCAAAAATAAACCTGCTGCCTGACAGCTCTTTAAAGGGTGATGGGAGGAGAAGACGGGTGAGGAAACTGCTGGGGTTTTTGGTGGGGTGGGTTGGTTGGTTGGTTTGTTTTGTTTTTTTAAATTAGAAATGTGGGGTACATATCAGTTCTGGTTTTACTAGAAGTGTTACGGCAGCCTCACTGAGAGCTGCGACTTAACTCAATGAGTGAAACCTTCCAGGTGGGACGCAGGGACAATTTGCCACCAGGACCTAGGGTTATTTCGACTTAGTTAACATTGTCTCTGCAGTTACTTTCCAGTAGGTCAGTGCTTCACCTGGGCGATTACAGCTCCCAGCGTCTGACCTTATCTCATCATCTGGGGTTTCTGTCCCCAGACTTTTCCCCTGGGCCCTAGTAATTCAGCCAAACCACTCACATTTTAATCCTTCAACAGGGTATCTCAGGAAATGCACTTATTCAGCTCTCCCAGTGTATCTGAAGGGAGAAGCTGGGTGAAAGTGTAATAGAGGAAAATGTGAGTCCAGCTACAGAAGTGAAATTAAGTGTTAACAAAACCCAACAACACAAAGCTTTACACACTCAGATTGTAAATCTCTTCCTATCGCAGTTAGTCAAGTCTCTTATTTTATGTAGTGTCACATTTGACTTATTCTCCAGCTATCGCAGAATGTTTCAGACACAGCAGGAACTGAACTTCTAATAAAACAGTAATAATAAAAAAAAAACAGACAGGCCTTCATCAACCACTAGTGAGAAACAGAGCATGAGGGGGAGGGAAGGGGAGATTAGAGTGGAGAAAGGGGAGAAGAGGAGAAAACACAACCCTGTCCGACTTAGGCATCTTTTATGGACCACTTGCTTTTTTTCCTTATTCCTTTTCTTTTTTGTCTACAGGCAGGCTGTATGGCTGATTAAGTAAGGCAAGTGGAGAGCTTGAGGTTGCAGATCTACAAATCTGAAAGAGCAGGTATTCCTGAAGTTTATGTCATTTTACTACTCAGGATTCTTCTAAATCTATCATCTCACTTGATTTTGAAAATCCTGTCTTCTGTCACAGTTTAATTAATCTTCTGCTCTCAGGGACTGTAATTTTGATTGTCTAAAATGTACAATACTGTGCTTGGAAATTATTTTAGGGGTTGTTATATTGCCACTGTCTCTTGATTTTTACATCATCATTGCTTATTACGTAAATAAAAGTTCAGTCTTGGCTTTCCCTAAATTTTGGTTGCTCTGAGGTTGGTCATTTTCTCTGCAATGTCTGGGATTTATCTCCATTGCTATAGCACTCCTAAGCTCTGGAAAGGTCGGCTTGGCTCCTCAGGAGCATCCAGCTCTTTAGAGGAACAAAATTCCTCTACTGGAACACTACAGGAGTGTCATGAGCTGTTGAGGCAGTGGCAGTCATCCCAGTGTCTTCCACAGACTGACAAAATGGGGCATTCTACTATATTCTTACTAGTGAGGTTTCTTGGTTTTTCTTCAAGATAAAATTGGGCAGAAGAACCTTTCCTGCTCTGGGGAAAAATGACAGATCAGCCAACAAATTTCCTCTTGTCACAGCTTTATTACTGTACAACCTTAGCCTAGCTAAGCTACCAAAAACAGAGCCTCATTTGCACCTCACTGTTGGAGAATCAGTCCTGGAAAACCATAGCTCTTTACATGGAAAGCAATGTCTGAAGTGTTTCCAAAAGAGCTTCCTGGCAAAATGTAACATCTGACACTGCCTATGAGGGTTTGAATAATGAAAATGAAAAAAATACGGAATACTTCATGCTGTTTGACCCAATCCTCTTCATCTTAGTAATACAGATCTTCAGCATCTTTTGCAGCTTCACCCTGTAGACTGGGATGCATGCAGTGCTTAAAACAGCTATTAACTCGCATTTGTATGATGAACACAGCATATCCTCCCCAAACTTGCAACTTACTCTGTGAATACAGAATTAATTTTCTGAGACTCAACCTAGGTAAATTAATTTCATATCCATTTCAGAAATCAGTCTTATAAAAAAATATGGATTCTCAGTAATTACAGAGAGAGAGATTTCATACTCTCCAAACTGTGAAGTCCAAATTTTCTAAAATCAAGGCAATAGCCAGCAAAATTACAGGGCTGATTTGTGAAAACTATGTTGAACAACTCATTGTGAAAGGATGTGATTTGTATACTATTCAGTATACTATAGACTTTTAAAACTATTTTTCAAAACCCTGAAGGCTAATGTCTTTTTTTATTATTATTTGAAAGCTGATATTACTGAACAGCCACTTGTCTTCAGCTGCTGACACTCTAGAAATACTGTTGGACAACAAAGATTTGGGGTAAGAGTAGATCATATCCTACTCTACAAAGCCAAACACTCATTGAAAATGGGTGCTTTTTTTTCAGTTAAAAACATCAGAATGACTAAATTAAGCTGTTTAACAAAAGCAACAAATTATGATTATAAAAGGATTGAAAACAGACTGGATAAGAACTCATGCTGCTCCTGAGGTCATGGCAATATAAGAAATACATTGGCCAGTCACAATCTTTCATCCTCAGCAAATGTGCGCGCTGTGATTCTTCCGATGGAGATCACTGCAGTGAGGGGATTCAACCTGCTGAATTGCAATGTCCTGGTCCTGCCCATGCCTATTCATATGCTTAAAATTTTGCTACTGATTAATCATGTAGATTCAAATGGGACTACTCATGGCAGCAAAGTTAAACAGCTGTATATTTGCTTTTACCATAACCTAGTTTTCATATGGTTGGTGCTACATACCACGCAGCATATAACAGCTTCTTAAATGCCATATTGGGAGGAGGAGGAGGTACAATTTTCCCCTCTGGCTATGGCTCTGTGTACAAGCTGTACTGGAGGAGAACCACAATTGCCATTTAGCCCGTTGGGAGGCACTAAACAGCAGAGCCATGATGCTTCCCCTTCTGAGCTGCAATTTATGCTGGTGGCTAAGGGCAAGGCAGGGCACAGAAGGGTGAGCAAAGAGTCCCACAGTCACAGAAATGCTGTCCCTGAAGCTGAGGTTGCTTGTGAAGCATCCAGAGAGCAGCTTATAGCCTGTTGTGCAGAAAGGCCTGTGGAAGCGGTGCTGCCCAGCTGCTCTGTGTTAAACCCGAGGCCTGAAGACAGTCGCACCCTCTCTTTTTTGAGCTGTACCCATGAATATTGCATCCAGTGGAAATACCAAGCCCAATCATATTTCACACTCCTGCCATTTGTACTTCCCTTTACATTAACATGTTAAGAATAAAGAAGGGAATAAGACTTTCTGCTAAAACCCTAACATTTGTTCAGCAACGCTATAAATATGGCTGTAAACTCTCAGCCTGTAAACTTGCTTAAAGACCAGAGGAGTTACCAAAGGAACCTCTGTACTCTATTTTTCTGTTTTGATTTATTTAGTTGAAAAGAAGTCCCAGCGCTCAGCTGCCAGAATACCATTACTGTGACCCAAATGAAAACAAAAGAAAACTCTTGGTGGGAGTTCTATGAAGCTGATAAGATATCGAGGCTCCATATGTTTAAGCATGGAGACAAATGCACATATTAAATACCAATGCAGGAAGAAAAGAAGAGAAATCACTGAAATCTAAGTGTGTGAAATGTGAAAAGCAGAAAGGAAAATTGCAAAATCAATACAAAGGGAAATGAAAAGAGAATTGAGGATAAACCAAAAGCAAATAGAAAACAACAAGGAAAAAAATCCCTCCAACAGTCAACAAATTGGGATCTTGACAAGATAACGTTGTCAGGCTAGTGAGTCGTGTTCTGATTTTACAGTTGGCTGAAATAATAAAGCCCTATTAAGTTAAGATGTTCAGAAAAGGTATTTACTACTTGAAATGTGTCTAGCATTTCCAGACTCTGGTTTGGTGTGGCATTCCCAGAGAAATTCAGCTGTGTAGTACCAGCCATCGGTTTATAACGAAGCTGGGAGGACTGCCACAGGCTGCCACAGGGCTGGGACGTGGCTCTACAGCAGCTCTGTGAAAGGGACTTTTGAAAGCTGGTCCTTGATCAACCCACTATCATAATTTTCTAAGGTGTGCTGTAAAAGATTATATTCAGAAAGGATGGGGGAACAGGGAGCAGCATGAATGCAGGCTCCTGCTTATGACTTAGGGCAGTAGGCTTTTATGGTATTTCTGTGAAAGCGGTGAGGTAAAGTGCTTTATCTGCCATTACTGGCAGCAGCTAGGTCTGAAGCAGTGTGTTTTGTATTACCACCCACACTGTGGGGAAGCTGTTCTTTGAAAGCCTCACTGGATCATTGCATACTTTTTCAAAAAAACTTCTCCAGAAATGATTCAAATAAGGGCTAAAATATGGCCTCTCCCAGAGGACAGTGTGTGCCCAATGTGTAACAAATAGGATGTAGCCGTCTGCAGAGGTGCCATGGTGCCAAGGGGAAGGGGAAAGTCTTGCCTACGCACAGTGCATCCCCACAGGACCATAGCTGGCCTATTCTTGATATCCCTGTGATACCATTTTTTCACTATGTAGTGGTCCATATTTGTTTATTATGAAGTTATTGCTGCTATTATTTGTTTTGGGACAGACTACAGATGTAATGGTCACAAGCAAGAACCTCTGCTGGCACAGCGCCCAGCAGTGAGAACACAAGGATTATGCCCACCTCAAGGGGTTCGTGATCCCGTCTGTCTGGTGTTGAAGGGATCTGGCCAACCCTTAGAGCTGCAACTTGCTCTTTTCCTTTATTAGCCCAACTGCCTCCTGTACGAGCAATAACCCTCCCTGTCCTATTTTCCTCTTCTCCCTTCAATAATCCATGGCAGTTGTTTTTTAACTAGGAGATTTTTTTCTGAAAAATTACAAATAAATTTCAGTCTGGGGGAAAAAGGATTAAAAAGTATATAAATAATACTGTGTTTAAAAGCTGCATTGGAAAGTGGAAGAACTGTAATTAGAGCAAGTGGCACGGAGAACAGGAGAAAATGTCAAATCAAGAGATTCGATTTTAAATGGCAAGAACACTCTGACAGGAAAAGGAGAAGATGAAAATAAGGTGCATCAGATCAGTAAAATCATAAACCAGCCTCTGCCTAACCAAAATCTTCATTCGATGAACCCTGATGCTGGTTATTTATTTAATTATTTGGTGTTTTGCCTCACTGGGCAGAAAGTTACACCCTGGAAGTTTTATGGCTAGAAGGTCTCTGCCTGGAAATAAGCAGGGAGAATACAAAGAAATAATGACTAACTGGATACGCAGGAGAAAATGACTGGAGCAAAAAGCCGGAGTGGTTATGGCTAGTGATGCTTAAAGATGATGTTTTAAACTTGCCTTGGTGATTTGGATGCCTATTAAATTTCCCATAATTTGTATCCAAATTCTCTAGCCGATTTTGGAAACCTCAGTTCACCATAGCATTTAGTGCCCGAGGCAGCATGTCCTCAGACCACAGCAGCCTTGGCTCACGACTGTTGTTGTGAGCAGTATTGAGGCACTTCACAAACAGGGAAATTAATTCCTTCCCCATTTCCATGGGCAGTCTGAGTGAAGAACAAATGACCGGAGTAATTTGCACACCACTAGTCACGACGCGTATCAGAACCAGAGCCAGAAAATGGATCACAAATCTCCTGATGTGGCTCTTAATCTGGATCATACAGTCCTGCTACAAACTAAAGGCAAAGGGAATCTTGCAACTGAATTCAGGAGGAGTGGACCCAGGCTTTTAATAAGGATTCAGTGAAACAAGGGAGAGGTTATTCCCTGGAAAGCACTGAGCGTTGTCAACATGAGGTTCCTACACTTTGCAGGGCTCCGTCCCAGAACTGGAAAGAGCATGATCAAGACCGGATTTAAAGCTGTTAAAATGGTGGGGATTTCTTCTTTGAATTTGCTGGGTTGGTCTTCAGTGCGCTAAAAGAATTGCTACATAAACAAGATGTGTATGGAGATCATGGAAATGACGAACAAAAGACAGGATATTATAGCCCGTCTTCTCTAGTGAAATGCAGTGTCTGAACTCAGCCTTTTCTCATGAATGAATAATGAAGTGGCCATGTTTTATTAGCTTTACTTAAAATTGTCTACCAGTTGAACAACCTTTTGAGCCTTTTAACACTTCTGCAATTTGCTGCAGCAACGATTTCTTTTCTTTTTTGTTCTTTTCAAGATACAGTAGCTAATCTGATCTTGGTGTTTCAGTAATTGTCTCAGTTAATCCGTATGGGGAATAATTCCATTCTGTGAAATGAATATTAGGTGAATATTTAACTCACACAAGTTTGCTACATGGAGAACTTATGGGGTAGGCGTATGCGTTAATTGCTAAGCTGTTGATTTATTAAGTAATTTTTTTTCTTTGCTTTGTTTACCCACTACCCATTTCTGTGGTCAGATTTGACAGTAGGAAATCTCAGAGTCAGGAGGAGCTCATCAGCTCACAAAGGGGCTTCATGTATATGTAAGTCTTGTGCTGGTAAACCAACATTGGACTGGCAGCTTAACCAAAAGATACATCGTTCTGTCACCACCACAGCTTTGTGTGAGCCCAACAGCTTCTTCTGCTAAAGAGAGTAACACAGTCACTAATGATACTGGCATGTTTCTTATTTAGTCTTTAAGGGTTTTATCCAAGCAGCCCCAGTGCCTCACTGGGAACTCTGCCTGCAGTACAACCATAACGCTCATTGCAGGCAGAAATGATTTCTGAAATAACGATGTTTTTAGTAAAACTCTGAGATGACCAATGCTGACACAAATCATTTGCCTGCAATGGCATTTGTTCCGGCACTGTTGCAACCCTGACTCTTTGGGGCAGAGCAGAATTTACAACAACCTGCAAAACCTGGTTAGAATTGTTATTTAAAGCCAAGCAGTGTTACAGTTTTATTGTTAATATCAGGAGGGAATGTTCCTTGCAAGGCTGTGCTTTGATTTTTCTTCGTCTCCTGAAGCAACATGCTCACAGAAGAATTCACAGCCCTCTCAAATTACATATTACAATGATGACTTATTCCACAATCCATTTTAGGCATAGCTGAAAAGTGTATTTAATATTGTTGCTGTTGTTTCTATCTTTTTCCGTATGAAGTTAGTGCTTGATTTTATGTGTCATCCTCAGCTAGTATATATTTGCATAGCTCTGTTGACATCAATAGTGCTATATTGATTTATACTGCTTGTGTCTGCCTCATTATTATTTTTATTTTTTGTTCGAGGAGCTTGGTGTATTTTCAAATTCATGGAAGATAAAAAGGGAGTGCTTTCTCAGAGCAAAATATGTACAGTGTCTGCTGATGGGATATTTTAGTTTGGGGCAAGTAAACAGGCAAGCGAGACATATCAGTAAGGTTCTGTAAACACTGGGGCTGCTTGTATACCCTCTGCAGAATATATCGGATATGTAGGTTGGGATTTTTAAAGGCACCTTAGATTTCCAGCTATCACTAGTAGTTAGAAGGATTTAGTGTCCCACGAAACAGGGCTGCCAGTCCTGATTTATTGTTTATAAACAACCAAACTTGCTTTTCCAGAGATGACTGAAGTCTCCGTCTCTCCAGACTGAAGTCCAGAGGTCAGGAACAAGATGCAAGGGGGCACAGGTAGAAAGAGGGAAGGATGGCCAAAAATGAAACAAATGCCCAAGAGGTGAGTGGCCAGGAAAATATGTTCATTCCTCTCTGGAGGGAATATTCTGAAGATATGAAGGAGACGATGCTACATCATTTCCCAAGGAGCAGCCATACTGCATCTTGCAGGACTGTGAGAAATGCCTCCACGCCTTATCTCATTCATTCGCTCATGAGCAGGCCCTTGGGTCTGAGTGCAGGAAGAGGTGAAAAAATAGCTGGAAATATACAATACAAATCACAGAGGGAAGGATTTTACTACCCTTTACATCTACAGAATACACTGAACCTGCTGAGGATGATCAAAATCCTTTGCCTGAATCTCAGGGCACTGATGTAAAGAGAAGCTCTTCCTAGGCACTCTCACAGATCTATGATCATGTATTCACTGTTATAGAGATTAGACTATGAGCAAGATAACCCCACCTTATCTACTTTCACCTTTCAGATGAAATCCTGACGTGTCAGTACCCTACCCAGCCTGGAAAAGACTATCCTCCTCCCAGATCTCCTCACAGGTAAGCACACTGTGCAGGGGTCTTTCGCAGTCCCCACCGTGCTGTACTCTGCACAGGAGCCTTTAAGCTACTTCCCAAGTCCAGGGCATGAAGTGTTAAAGGGAGAGAAATTGCCGACTTCTTCCCCCTCTGCTTTCAGGGGCTTTCCATCAATTTTCCTTCTCCCTTTTTCTTTTCTCTGCACTGCACTGCACATGGAAGCATCTGGATCGAAGAGAATTATCTCTTAACAACAACTTGGGTTGTAGTACATTTCAAAGACTCAGGTTTTATTAGTCACAGAAGACCTTGTAAAAGTTTGCTTGGGATCATTTTTAACAGCAACCAATAATCCTTCCCCCATCAGCCAATGAAAAACAACCCAAGCCTCCCCCCAACTCCTGCACAGATGTGTCTTACAGAAATACAGCTATTTTGGAGAAGCAAAAGTGACATTTTCGCCAAGCTGCAGGTTTTATCCACAGTAGCTTACACTAATACGGACCTAATTTCCTTCTGAAAGCTACCTGAACACTAAGCACGCTTGATGCTCAGTTGGCGTAACACTGTTTGGAGTGGTCAATAATTGCATTTGACTTCACATTGTACCTTTCTGTCCTCAGTCTGCTTAAGGCCAGAGGAGACCTAGTTATGCTGTAAGCCCAGACTCTGCTCCTGCATGTTCCATGTCAGATGACTGTTTTCATAAAAGCATATTAATACAATATGTTAAATAACAAGCCTGGAAAATTCTCTCGCCCCTTCCATCTGCAGCAGCTGAAAAAACAGGTAGATTAAAAAGCAGCATTCTCTGCACTGTTAACTGCTTTAGTACCCAGTGTCATGTTCAGTCTCCTAAACCAAAAGTTACCTCCAGCAGTTTGTTAGTAATAAGGAAAGATAACATATGGGGAAAAAGAGGCAGAGGATGACAAATTGATTCCAGGGATGTGGTTTCCCATAATTCTTACAAAACTAAAATGAAAGCTGAGCACGTTCAACAGCTTTAAAAATGAAGACACTTCTGTAAGTGCCTAAGCACAGATGTAGGAACTTCAGGTCCTTGGGCATGAAGATTTGGACCAGTTAGCCCAATTCTCCTCTCTGCAGATTAACTTCAATAGAACAATTTATTGTTTTCCACAGTAGAACTACAGTGATAAATGCGAGTAAACTACAGGATGTCTCCTAATCCATTTCTGACAAATGAAGATATTGTAGCTGCCCTACTCTACTGCCAACAAAAAAATAGTGGAAAGGTATGAACTTCGGAAATGTAAACCTGAGCTGTCATTAAAAATCAATTTTCATGATAAATTTAAATTACATTTCATAGAGAGCTGTGTAATATCAATAAAAATGCTTTAATAATTGCTGTGCTGGCACACAGTACAGTGTAAGACATAAAGAGATATAAATTTTTTGTAATTTAGAGGATGTGGAACTAAATACCGTTTTTTAAAAGAAACCCTTTCTCAGGGAGAAAAATGAATGTTGGAGGAGGATGTAATTTATTAGGAATTCCACTCCACCCCCAGTTACAAAGACTGCTCTGAAATTAAAACTTTGAGAGATCAGGTTTCTAATTTATTCGTAGAGTTAAAGGCCAGAAAGGACCAGGATCAGGTAGTCTGACCTCCTGGATAACCCAGGCTATTAAATTTCACATAGTTCTTCCTATATCATAACCTGTGTTTGGCTAAAACATAGTTTCTCTTAAACATTGATTTAAAATGCTAGAAAAACACATTCTTGTATTTCTTTCATGTGCTTTTTGGTGAAGGTGGAAAACTTTAAATCTATTGGATTGCTGTGACATGCCAGTAGAACTGGAATCACGCGCGATAGTGCAATCTGAACTCGGCATCACTGAAATAGAAACAGCTGGTCTTTTCTGGCAATAAAAGCTGACCATTTTCAGGGCAGATACGTCTGCTACCTATTTAGCAATATGCTTTTGTGAACTATTTTCAAAGGGACCAAAGGGCAGGTATATGCTTCTAAATCTCTTAGTCACATTTGAAAATCCCATTCTCAAACGGAAAAAAAACAGCTGAGAGCTAAATGCTGGATTTCCTGAAGTCAATAGTAGTTTTCTCATTTACATGTAATTGAGGTCAGAATTTCACCTTCAAAGATCAGTTGGGTTTTTATGATGCTAACTGAAGAACTATAATAATATTTGCAGTTTGTGCTTTGTTTCCACAGCGGATATAATTCATTACCTTTTATGCCTCTCTTTTTTTTGTAAATCTTGTTCTTGGTGTCCCTCATATTTGTTCCTCCGTCAATATGAATATTTGTGATACTTCCAAATCTAATGTAGTCTCCAAATTACATTAATGTACTCTTTATTTGATATTTTAGATTAGATATTCCGTAAACCAGGATTGCAGCATCAAACCTTCCAGGATCCTCCATCCAAAATGACACAAATTCTGATATTCCCATTTATCACCACGCTTTAGAGTTTCACAATCAATACAGCATTTGTTCTAGCCACATAATTTTGAATCACATTTTCAAATGAAGCTTCCTGAAACCCAGTGACATCTGCTTTACTCCCTGTATTTGCGAATGCTGCCATTCACCAATGCTCATGCTGAGGGATAAGGAATCTCAGGCAATTAGAAGCACAGGCTTAGTCACCTTCCACTAGAGTGTTTATTAACAAATCCCAAGGAACTAGCAGGATCCAGACCCTCTTGAGTTTGTCTGGCCATACATGATGAACCTGCACAGCTTTATTGCTCGTGACTCCCCTGTTCTCCAGGGACAAAGTTTTCCCCTGTTATAAATTAGCGTAGATCCACTTGAGTCAATCGATCAAGATTCTGAAGTTCTTATAGAATCATAGAGTTGTTTAGGTTGGAAAAGACCTTTAAGATCATCAAGTCCAACTGTTAACCCAGCACTGCCAAGCCCACCACTAAACCATGTCCTTAAGCACCACATCTACCCGTCTTTTAAATACCTCCACGGATGGGGACTCCACCACTTCCCTGGGCAGCCTGTGCCAGGGCCTGACAGCCCTTTCAGTGAAGAAATATTTCCTAATATCCAACCTAAACCTGCCCTGGCGCAACTTGAGGCCATTTCCTCTCGTCCTATCGCTTGTTACTTGGGAGAAGAGACCGACCCCCCCCTGGCTCCAGCCTCCTTTCAGGCAGTTGTGGAGAGCGATGAGGGCTCCCCTCAGCCTCCTCTTCTCCAGGCTGAGCACCCTCAGCTCCCCCAGCTGCTCCTCATCAGCCTTGTGCTCCAGACCCTTCCCCAGCTTCACTGCCCTTCTTTGGACAGGCTCCAGCACCTCCATGTCCTTCTTGGAGTGAGGGGCCCAAAACCAAACACAGGATTCGAGGTGCAGCCTCACCAGTGCCGAGTACAGGGGGACGATCCCTTCCATAGTCCTGCTGGCCACACTATTCCTGATACAAGCCAGGATGCTGTTGGCCTTCTTGGCCACCTGGGCACACTGCTGGCTGATATTCAGCCAGCTGTTGACCAACATCCCCAGGTCCTTTTCTGCCGGGCAGCTCTCCAGCCACTCTTCCCCCAGCCTGTAGCGTTGCATGGGGTTGTTGTGACCCAAGTGCAGGACCTGGCGCTGAGCCTTGTTGAACCTCATACAGTTGGCCTTGGCCTATTGATCCAGCCTGGCCAGATCCCTCTGTAGAGCCTTCCTGCCCTCCAGCAGATCAACACTCCTGGCCAACCTGGTGTCGTCTGCAAACTTACTGAGGGTGCACTTGATGCCCTCATCCAGATCATTGATAAAGATATTAAACAGAACTGGCCCCAGTACTGAGCCCTGGGGAACACAATTGTGACCAGCTGCCAACTGGATTTAACTCCATTCACCAAAACTCTTATCTCTTATTTTATCATATTATCTCCTTTCTACTCTGATTTTTAAAATATTTTTACTTCATAATTTTATTATAACCAATTAGGAAAATGAGAAATGTAGATAAATTGGGTTTCCATCTTTTCTGGGAAAACTTGTACTTCTGCTGATGCCATCCAGCTTTTTTTTTTTTTTTAAATTCTCAGATTTCCTGAATTTTAAGCTATTTTTACGAAATAGCTATCAATTATACAATGATTTTCACCAGCTACAAAAATCCAAACTTCAACTTTTCTGGGCCAGCTCATTTACCAGTGTTTTCATGTACCCTATGATCTCCCACTATTGATAAGGATGGTTATAGCACTGTTCTTATTTCCTAGTGATAAAACACAAGAGATTTAGAAGAGAGATTCAGATGTGTGCCTGCCTTGACCATTACTGTCAGGAGGATGCAGATGCTGGCAGATTGGATCAGACTGGTGGTCCATCTAGTTCAGTCTCCTGTCTCTTGCTTTGTTTTAGAAATTGTTTTATGTTCTGAGGCATTACCATGTACATCTCCTTCAGCTACTTTGTAATCAATATTATGGTTACTCTGAAAGTTCTCATCATTCTTGACCTTGGAGCTGCTTTGTGGCAGTGAGTTCCACCGACTGGGTTAGTTCATTAATTTGTGAAAGGAATGATTGTCTCATCTCTGTATATTTTCTCTTGATGTTGTTCTGGAAACCTGTCTTCCGCTGGGTTTCAACTAACTACTTTTAGTACTGCCTTTATCATTATTCTTGAACTATTTCCTTTTTTTAAAGGTCATAGGTTTCTGTTTTTCCTTGTTGGTTCACTTTGGGCACTCCTTCTTCCTTAACTGTTTCTGTTTCAAACCACCTTCTAGGAAAACACCTTTTAAAACACCCAGTTCAGCCATTACTTAAGAAGCTAGACAATCTTCTCTGATAAGCAATACAATTTGTATAAGGAATGCAATTTGGAGAAAATTGTTTTAGTTTTATGGAACTGTTTTAAATTCCTCTGCCATCCACACAATCGCCCTGGCTTTTATTTTGTATTAGAATTTTGGTTCTCATTATTTGCTATTCTTATAAATGCACTGTACAAGCAGGGTTGAAACAATAACAAAAAGGCTCTTTTTCCCCTTTCTCTTTTTTTTTTTTTTGCATTCCCAGATCAAACTCCTTCTGAAATAAAAATAATGGTCTGCAAGATAGACATTCTGCTATTTTAAACTACCCATCTCCTAAAAAGATGCTAACCCCAGAAAGACACATTTGCCTCTGCTAAGCATCTTATGTAGGCTAAAGTCTTAAAAATTCCATCTTTAAAGCTTAATGCCAAAACACAGTGCAAATTACTCTTGCTAGAAGCAAGGTTCTTGCCCTTTCCTCAAGCAATGAACTACCTCCTGATTTTCAAGTTATTTCAAAATATCCTTTTCAGATAGGTATGCCAGGGGCTAGTCCTAAGAAAACTCCTTTTAGTGTTTTTACGATTGCAAATTTTATTTTGCTCCGATGCCTAACAGTGATACGGAAATTGCAATTGTTGCCTTTGGTCTGTGTTAACATTTCTCTCTTCATTATTTAGGAACAGAAAGCTTTTGGTATCTGTCTCAAATCAAAAGATTATAGGTCTGTTAGTACGTGTTCAAGAAGTACCCTTTCTGTGGATGTTAATAACTAAGAGTATCCAGTTGAGTACACTAGTCATTAACCTCAAAACCAGTGACTCAGCAAGGTACCAGAGCATACTAGTGCCTATAAGGAAAAAAAAAAAAAAAGGCAAAAAAGCGTGCTATTTTCTCACACCAGATGCTAGGCAAGATGTATTTCTAGAGGAAAAGCCAACAGGCAGCCTAAGAACAAATGTGCGTGGAGGTCTGTGGTATCCTTCCCGGTAAGATGACTTGAAATACTCAGCTGGAGGCAAGAACACACCGGAGAGAGAACTTCCTGAGTATGTCTGAGGTTTTGTACAACAGTAAGGTCTACCTGCCCTCCCTCCCAAATCAATTAAGGTTGGTGTAAATGCTCCTGATGGATCAGACCCAGAAAAGGGATAATTCACCTGTATCGTACCTGAGAAGGTGACCAGTGATTTCTAATGCTTGATGTAAACATTGCCCATAAGAAAAATGTGTTGCAATGGAGGATGAGCTAGATGGATGGTTTTTAATCTTATTTTTTCAGTAGACATGCAAATCTAGGGATTTGTTTCTACAAAGAATCTAAAATAAATCACGTATCATTTCTGTTTTCCACATACATGCATTCAAGAAGAACACAGACTGAGCAGACTTTCAGCCATGCAATGAATGTCTGCAGAAACGTATCCGACTACAGGTCTCTTAAGTCACTTTAATGGTGATGGATGTGCAGGAAACTATAATCAATTACATTGCTCTGAAAATTACATAGTTATTTTCCAAAAAACCCAACAGGTAACAGTTGTTTGATACAGTACAGCTTAATATTTCTCAGAAGACAGAGACCTTGTAATATTTGAGCTTGCCTGTACGTACAAATTGTATCACTTCAACAATACCTGTACAGCTTCTTTCGTATAGTCAGATTATATAGATCTGGCAGGCAGCTATAAGTGAGACAGAAGAACCTGAAGCAAGATAGAGAAATGCATTTGTTAAACAGAAAAAAAATCTGAATAGGGAGATCTAAGGTCAGATCTAGGAGGTGATGTTCTCTAGCTCGATATTTGAGAATGTTTAAAAACTAGCCATGTGTCTCTGCAATGAGCGGCGTGGCCTTCTGTAAGGTACATGCTCTCACACTATCAGATTACCGACAGCTTTGTGCTTCCTCCTCTTCTGGTTTGCACCCATATGCATCAGCTTAAAAGTCACTGCATACCGTCCAGGAGCTGTGGTGTGGAGAGGTGGCAAAGATTTCATTTGTCTTCTGGGTAGAGGGGGTGTATCTGATTGATTCCCAGTATTTCATGTAATCACTTAACACTTGTAGAAAATATATTAAGTATATTACTTGATTGGTGGCCTAAGCGTTAGGGTACAGAGTAAACAACATATTATACAATCAAGCAGAGCACCATCCCCTGAGAGTCAGAGCAGCCTGGAGGGAGACTACTGGAAAAATACACACTGACGCTCTCAGCCCGTGTTCGTTCCCCTTGCTGCGGCCCTTCTTGGTATCTCAACGGAGAAATGATTAGCAGCTACAGGAGACAGAAAGAGGCAGTCTGTGTATTCCAAGACATGGTTCTTGTAGAGTATTAAATGATTTCCTTTTCTCCTTTTTTTGCCCCTAACCTCCCCCAATATATTTCAAACTATGCAATAGCCTGATCATCTGGTAGACAGAGGGAAACCAGTGCTGCGCTTCCAGAGCCCCTCTTCTCTGTCCTGAACATGAAGACTCCACAGGTTTGGTTCTCTTCCTCACCTTGTTCCTTGCTCCTTCACTATCCTTTTTCCTTCCTAGCAAATCTAATCCTTGCAGGTGTCTGCTCCTATGACGTTCCCCATCTGAAGCCAGACCAAACAGATTCACACCCCCTTCTCCTTCCAAGCCTGTTCCCTCAGCCGGTTCCCCTGGGCAGGAGGCAGAGGCACCAGGTAAGAAGGGCAACCACAAGAAGAAGCTCAAGAAGTAGATTTCTTAGTTCCACAGTCCTTTTGGTCCTGAGGTGACATGGGCAATGTGCCCTAAAAAACATGTCCTGAAAGGAGGCTGTAGTGAGGTGAGGTTGGTCTCTTCTCCCCAGTAACAAGCGATGGGACAAGAGGGAGCGGCCTCAAGCTGCACCAGGGCAGGTTTAGGTTGGATATTAGGAAAAACTTCTTCACTAAAAGGGCTGTCAGGCACTGGCACAGGCTGCCCAGGGAAGTGGTGGAGTCCCCATCCCTGGAGGGATTTAAAAGCCAGGTAGATGTGGTGCTTAGGGACATGGTTTAGTGGTGGGCTTGGCAGTGCTGGGTTAACGGTTGGACTTGATGATCTTAAAGGTCTTTTCCAACCGAAATGATTCTGTGATTCTAAAATGGCGCCTCCACAAAACTGAGGCGGGAAACCTGAAGAGAGAAGAAAGCTGAGGGCAAGGAAGGGAAACGGCCACACACCGCATGGGAAGGGCAGAGGGAAGGCCAGGGGAGCTGCAGGTGGCCAAGCCCCATCTGAGCAGCCTGTGGCTGTGGGAAGCCCCAGCTTGTTTTGCCTGCGGATGCACCACCTGTGTGGCAGCAGCCATCTTGGGGGTTGCCCTGGTGGTGGCCACAGCCGCGGTCTCCAGGGGCAGAGGTGTGCAGGTTCCCCTCATGGGACATCAGGAGGATGAAAGCCCACCACGTCCCTGAGCACACGGCAGGCCTGGGCACGCAAGGCTGAGCAGGGGCAGGCACAGCACCCAAGCGTGGTGATGGAGGACGACGACCTAAGGTAACCCTGAGCCCTCAGGGACGGGCTGGACATGAGGGGCAGAGCAGGGATGGGGGAAGACGGGACAGCCAAAACTGAGGAGAAAGTTGAGGGGAGGCTGCGGGGGAGAGGGGCGTGAGGTGGGCGAGGTCCACAGAGGGCAACGGGGCGGGCGGGAAGGAGCAGCGGCGGGGCTGAGGCGGGTGCGGGGCTGAGGCGGGTTCGGGGCAGCGCGGGCCGCCCGCCCGCCGCCGAGTGCGCAGGCCCTGCGCGCATGCCCGCAACTTATTTCGCGCGGCCGGGGCGCCGCATTTCACGCGGCGGCGAACGGGCGGGGCGGCGGCGGTCACCACGTGACCGGCGCGGGCGCGGGGCCGGGCGGCCGCTGGGGGCCAGCACCGCCATCCGCCCCGCGCCGGCTGCGCGGCCGCTGGGGCTCGGCGGCGGCCGCTGCTGCCCTCCGCCGCCCTCCGCCGCCAGGCCGGGGGGGGCCGGCCGGCTGCAGCCTCCTGCCCCGCCGTGGGGGGAGAGGCGGGGGAAGGCAGCGTCGGGAGCGGAAAGCACACACCGGTGCTGTCCCCGCTGGAGCGTATTTCAGCCTCAGCACCACCTCTGTATTTTTTTATTATTATTATTGTCTTTTTTGGGGCGGGGGGCAGCCTCCTCTCCGCTCGGATCTATTGTCACCACCACCAGCACCCCGCTCCTCGCCACAATTAATCCGATGAATTTGCCATGATTGATCCGTATTAATAGCTGGGGTGGGTGGGCGTGTTTTGGGGCTGCTTCCCCCCCCTTCCCCCCCTTTTTTTTTTCTTTTTTTTCTTTTATTGTTTGGTTTTGTTTTTGGAGGGGCCGGGCTAGGATCCGATCTCCACTCCAGAGTCCATCCCTGGTCGGTGCCTGAGAAAATTGCATCTGGATGCATCGTTATTATTATTATTGTGTTTGATCCAGGGAGATAAAGGAGGAGGGGGAGAGGAGTGCGTGTTCGTGGGGAGGGGAAGGCTGCACCCTTCCCTGCACACACACACACACACACGCAGAGAGAAAGAGAGCTCTATACATCTCTATATTTTTTTTTCCCCTGGAACTTCTTTTAGTTGGGGAGGAAAGGAAGAAAGAAAATAAATTTTGTGCAAGGAAATACTCTCAGCTCCCTCTTTCCAGCGGGTCTCTCTCCTTCTTTCTTTATTTCCCCCCCTTCTTTTCTGCCTTTTTTCCTCTCTTTCGGAGATCCTCGCCCTCCCAGCCCCTTGATCAAAGCATTCCGCTATTCTGATTTATTGCCTGCTTGGTGAGGCTTTTTTTTTTTTTCTTTCTCTCTCTCGCCTTTTTTTTTTTTTTTTTTTTACAAAGGCGACCTGAGATCAGCCATTACTTTCCTTGGCTCGCTTATAGGAATCTCTTACATTTGGTGCTTGCTGCTGGTGGTGGTGGAACCGCACTCGGATTCTTTCATCCCCCCCCACCCCCTTGCTGTCCTCTCCTCCCTCCCTTTCTCCTTCCCTCTCTCCCTCCCTCCCTCCCCCGTTATTCCGCCGGGGGAGCCGGATTTGTGGCTGCGGTGGGGCGGGGGGGGACGAGAGCGACAGGGAGAGCCGGCGAGAGACATGGATGGCCCGGCGCGATGCAACGGGCTTCGGAAGAAGCGACGATCGCGGTCCCAGCGCGACCGGGAGCGGCGAGCCAAAGGCGGGCGGCGCGGCTCTGCCGCCGGCGGGGCCGCGGGCCCCGGGGCCGCCGCTGCGCTCTCCTCCTCGGGCTCGGAGAAGGAAGACAATGGGCCCCCGCCGCCGTCCCGGCCGCGGCCCCCCCGGAGGAAGCGGCGGGAGTCTTCCTCGGCCGAAGAGGACATTATCGACGGTTTCGCGATGTCCAGCTTCGTCACTTTCGAGGCGCTGGAGGTAGGAGCGGCGGCGCTTTGTGTGCGCCTCATTGTGTGGGGGCAGCGGCGGGGGAGCCCCCGCAACGCCGCCCCGGACCCCCCCCCCCCGCCGCCCCGTACCCCCCCCCCCCTTCCCGGGGCCGGTGCCGCCGGGGGCGCCCGCGGGGGCGGTCCCGCCGCCCCTTCCCCTTCCCCGGGGTGCCCCGCTCCCCTCCCTTCTCCCTCCCTGCCGCCGACACCTGCAGCGCGGCGCGCCGCTCCCGGCGGGCGGCGGGGGGCTCCGGCGCGGCGGCGGGGACCGGGGCGGGTGTGTGTGGGGGGCGAACCCCAGCGCCCCGGGCAGGGGAGCGGGGAGTTGTGCGCTCTCCCCCCCGCGGGGCTCCCGGCGGCGTTTCCCTTCTCCTCCCACGGATCAAACTTTTCTCGCACCGCCGTGTCCCGCCGGGGCCGCCCACTCGTGTCCGCGGGGCGGCGTGGGCCGCGGGCTGTGTGTGCGTGCGTGTTTCTTCTCTCGGTCTCTGGCGATGGGTGGGGGGGCGCCCGGCCTGTCGTGCTCCCTGTCGGCTTGTCACGAGTGGGCCCCGCGGCCTCCCACTCCACGGGGGGCACTAGTCGTGTCTCCCCCCCCCCCCCCAAATGCTGAATTAAGGGGTGAGGGTAAGCCGAGGCCGGGCGGAGGGAGGCACCGCCCGGGAAGCCCCCACGGGGGGCTTCCCGGGCGGTGCCTCCCTGCGCCCGGCCCCCCGTGTACCCCCCACCCACGACCGTGGAACCACTGTCAGCCCGGCCAGGGTCGTGGTGGGGATGCGGCCGTGCAAAGGGGAGCTGCGGCCCGTTTGTTTGAAAGGCTTTGTTGTTTATAACTTCTGCTTCGGAGAAGTTTGCCGTGGCGAAAAGCAGATTTATTTGGGTTTACGTGCGCTGGAGTCACAACTGGAACGATTATGAACTGTCAAAATAAATGTGGAGATGAAGCTGATTGTTTAACAAAAAAAAAAATCTGTGTAGCTCTTAAGCTGTTTAAATATTTAGCCAGGAATACTTAGTGGCATTTTCAGGGTTTTTTGGGGGTTTGTTTCTTTCTTTTTTTTTGATTTGGAGCCAGATTTTGTCCTTGGTTACACCTGTACCCCTCCAGACTAACGCCTCTGAGAGAACTTACTCTGGTGTAATGGAAGGGAGGATTTGTTCACTCCAACAAACCTCCACATGGTTGGTGTTAGACTCGTGTAAGCAATAACGAGCAAATGTTGGGGTAACGATGAGACTCAAGTTTACCATTTCTCACCTGGTGAGCCCATCTACGAGTGCCCTGCTCAAACCAGAGGGAGAAGGAGCGTGAATACCTGTTTGTCAGCAAGAGTGAGATTTGCATGCTTGTGTTTTGGACAATATTCTGTTCTTCCTCAAACAAAGCCCTAGTTTGTGTTGTTAGGGGTTTTATGGGAATATGGACTCGGGAATTTGGCTGTAGTCCTTTTTGGAGGGGAAGCGAAGAGCAAGTTTTATGGTCAGAACTTGGTAGGGCGTTTTAGAAAATGTCTTTATTCTGTTTCACTTCTTATTTGTTTATTTTCCACTTGAAATGAAAATAATTGCTGTGCTCTTTTCTCTTTGCGAAGCCAAGAATGGCTACTACTTACATCCTGTCGTAATCCTATATCACTAAAAAGGAGCGCAGAAACATTACCCAGTTCTGCCAGCTAATATCACATTCAGATAAAACAATAGCTCGCACACTGAGACTTGACATACTTTTAATGTTCATGTGATAGGTGGCACATTTTGACCTAACGATTTCATGCTGCGTTGAGAAATAATGTCACGAAATCATTGTTAGGTGCTTTTTCCTGCAGCTCGGTATGTATGTTGAAAAAGTTGTTTCTGAGGATCAGAAGGAGATGAAGGTGTCTAAGGCACAAGCCCAACGTGGCAGGAATTACTGTGTGCGTTTTGCGTTGCAGCCTGAAGTTTTTCTTGTGGTTTTAGTGTTGGTGAGGAGGTTGTGAGTGGCTGGTGGAGTGAGATATCTCGGCATTGGTGAGATGTTTAGGTGTTAACGTACTCGAGTTGAGACAAGAAGCCTTGGGTACCCTGGAGAGGTGCCCTGGTATTTATACATCTCATGCTTTGGGTCTGCCCCCGACCCGTTGGAGGCCATAGAGGTTTCTTCCCAGGTTCTGGAAGACTTTTGTGCCCAGCATGTGACAAGGCTGCCCCAGCCCAGGCTTTGTGCTTGAACTTCAGCTTTTTCTCAGGCTTAGCACAGCTGAAAGTGTGCAGAGACAGAGGGTGTTTTGTCTGCTTGATGTGAAAAACAGTGAGGACCAAAGTGCAGAGCATGTTCACTGCTGGAAGATCTAAACCTGCGGTCCAGAAGAGGGGAAGCAGGCAGGTCGTGGCTTGCACGGGAGGGACGAGCTCCACCATGGTGGGACGAGGCTGAGCCCTCTGCTTACGAGGACATCTTTGCAGCAGTAGGTGTGTGAGTTGGGTGGATGCAGGGTGTCATCCCAGGATCTTCTTATGAATGCTGAATATAAACTTGTGAACAAGGATTTCCACATAGCTTCATTTTACCTGTCCTTTACTAAATGCTTTGTGTTGGGGTGACTGAAAAAGCCCATGTTGTGCAAAATACCTGATTGTGTGAGGCTCGTGGTTGGCAAGGGGACACAGGTGCTGCACAAGAGGAGGATGCATCCCGTGGCTGCTGTAGCTTCAGTAGGAGTCATCCCTGTCTGTTATGGTTATATTGATAAAAGTTCCCATCCCTTGAAGCAAAATTATCTTTTTAACCAGCTCCCACTCTTGGAGCTGCTTTTTTGTCCGGGTATCAGTAGCCTTCTCATGCTTCTCAAGTGTAAATTGTTTGGTGTAGAAATAGAGGCCATCTGCTTTTAGTTATCTGTCTCTGGGTTTATGGCAGCCTGTACCTTGATCCCTAATGTTTGCCTGGGGAATAGAGGGGAAGAGGGAGTGGAACGAAGACAGTGGGTTCTCATTGTTGATTTTTTTTGTTGTTTTTTCCTTGGAGTGACAGTCGAGCAAATCCAGTGTTATCGTAGATGTGGCCAGGCTGATCCTTCCCTGGCCTCGCTAGACTCTGGTGTAGCGACGTTCTCTGTAGGCCTGTGTCCTACACCGGGGAGCATCTCGAAGCTTTGACCTTCAGAGACCCGCACTTTGTATTTAAGCAGCTGAGATGTGGTCCTACCATTTGATCTGATTCACCAGATCCTCCCGTGAGTAGCCTCGCTGGGACTGACAGCAGCAAGCTCTGCGGTTTACTCCAGAGCAGTTACTCACACATCACTTCCCTGACCTCCCAAAATCTTTCAGCCTGTAAAACCAGAAAGGCGCAGACGCTCTGTACCCGTGTTAGTGTGATCGGTGTCTTGTCAAGCTGACTGCTTTCCCCAGCCTGGTGTAGCCCGTGCTGCACTGCTGGTATGTTTGTTACCAACAATAATAGCATGAGGTTCTCCAAAACCAGGTGGGCGTTTTAGACACCAGTTTCACAGGGAAAGGGCATTTTTCAAGACTTGATAAATCAATCCTTTGGAGTGACTTTCTCCATGATGTGCTCTGGCAGTGCTGGCGAGGAGGTTTCTGCAGAGCTCTCTGGTGAAGTGAGATTTTGCCAAGATGTTTGTCTCCCTCCTACCCCCTGGTGCATCGGGCTTCGGGCAGGAGGCCGATGTGACATGGCTGTTGACGTGCCGTGGTGAAGATGGTTTACTGTGATGAGAAATGAAATCTGACCTGAATGTTAAGCCTGGGAAGTACTTGATGTTTCCTGAGTCAGCTCTGACCATCCCTATGGAGTAAGCAGTTGGTTTCAGGTTTTCTGAACACTGAGTAAGGTAATGAGGTTTTTTCTGTGGATGTTTGTTTAGCTTCAACTCAGGCAGTTCATCTGACAAGCTTGAAATGAGACACAGATATTTATAAAGCACGGATGGAAGTGGGGTGGGGTGGGAAGGGGGGCACTTGCATTTAAATGGGGATTCTTGTTTCATAAAACTGGCACAATTTCTCACTGTGCATTTGCTGAGCTAATTCTGTTCAGCACGCAGGCATTAGTCTGTTTTGAGACCATGCTAAATTATTGTCAGGTAAAGCCCAATATAATTAATTACAAATGAGAAATGCTGACAAATATTTGTCAAGGAGCTGTTTAATGAGCTTCAAATTGTGTGTCAGATGATTCCATCCACCTAGTGTAAATAATTTTTAAGCAATTGTTCCACTGAGTTTGTGTGATTTAGGCAGATGTTAGCTACAGCAGTTCTACATATTGGACAGATAAAATAATATAAGACTAGATGGAGTAAAGCTTAACAGCTGATGTGGGCTTTAAAATAGAGACACTACTGTTACACAAACAAAATGTGGAAGTAACAGGAAGGTTTTGAGGATACCGTGGTCTCAGTTGTGCGTCTGCGTGCACTGACAGTGTAGCTCTGTGTATGCATCTGAATGCTGGAATTTGCTTTAATAACCGTTGTGTGATGCCCATTGCTAGGCACGGCCCACTGAAAATAGAAATAGCTTGGCTGTGTGACAGCAGAAGCTTTGAGCTGGACACCAGAATGACTGGCTTGCAGTGTGGTTTTCTTCCCCAAATCATTCTCTTCTCACCAGCCTTTTAGCTGGCCTGATTAGCCTGTTTACTTAAATTCTCTGAGATTTCAAGCAAGTTTGTTCTGCCTTGTCTCTATCCCTTCATATTTCAAAAGGAATTTGATCTTCATGCCTTACCGCAGCAGCATCATAACATCAGGTGTTTGTTCAGTGCTGTCAGCAAATCTTGGTAGCCCTTCTTGTGTTTATTGACTGCTTAGATGCTTAGGTGTTTGTCCTAGTCTCTGTTTGCACATGCAAGTCTGCAGATTTAGACCAGCTGAGAAAAGAAGGGAGTAACTAAATGAAGATATCTGCAGATGGTGAGTGGCATCAGGTTTTGTGTGGCACTGGGATATCATATGAAGCGATGTGCTTATGATTTTCACTGTGTATTTAGAGGAAACAGTAAATTGACCTGAGATCAAATTTCGAGATAACCTTGACAGAGCAACTGAATCTCTTGATGAAAACCCTCAGTGACCAGAACTGAAAAAAAACCCAGCAACCCAAACTGAAAGCAGGACTGAAACCAGCAGGATGCATATTCCGCTAAGGGAACCTCTTGGGTAATTTTTGAAACCTACATTGCTGAATATAACACCTGAATACTTTTTAAATACTTCAAAATAACTTTTAAAAGCCTGTTCCTTTTCTGGGAGGTTGTATATCCACAACTACCACTGACTTCTTGTAGCTGTTGAAGAGCTGAAACTGTGTCTTCGAGCAGATAATGACAGAGAATTGTGGTTGTATAAATATTTTTTAACTCCTGAAGGTAACAGTGTAATGAAGGTGGGGATTTTTGCTGTTCCCATAGGTGGTAGTAGGAGCCACAATGGCCTTGAGTTGAAGAAGGAAGAGTTTAAACTACAAGGACAAGTTCTTTAGGTAAATGTGATTCAAGTAGTCTCCACTGGCCCCGCTCTTTAAGATTAACATTAATGGGAATTATGCCACATATCAATAGGACAAAATACCCTCTTACTCATTTTTATCTTGGCATCTTTTTTCCCTGCTATTTGGGTGAGAAAGTAAGCCCTTTCTCATTAAATATCTGGGGCCTCTGCTGGGATGAGGGAGTGTAAAGAAACAGATTTATAAAATAAGGGTAAAGGATCAGGAACTTGGAAGGAAAATGATCACTAGGGAAAGGCAAAAAAAAAATCAGCAGAAAGACATCAAGGGGCTGAGTAATTGAAAGATTGAGTTACAACACTGAGATCAATAGAGAAATATCAGGGACTGGATGGGAACACTGCGAACTAGAGGGGGATGTTGTTACCAAAAGTGGAAGTTTCAGGTAAGATCCATTGCTGTGTACGTAAATGCTCTGTGGTGAGAGCCCTGCTGACAGTACCGAGGGGGAATGCTCAATAAAATCTGTCCCCACTTAAAAAGTCGTTAAACCTGGTAACTCTTCAGCTGGGAGAAAGGCAGAACGATTCTTCATTCAATGAGATGGCCCCCTGCTTCCCCCCATCTCTGCTACTATTTTTTTTTTTTTTTAAAGAACTGTTTCTATCAGTTTGACTGGAAGACCCTACCACATTACACCGGGGGTCTGACCTGCAGCCTTGTAATTATCTGCAGCTAAATTAGAAGTTTAATCTTTGTTCTGAGCTACAATAAGTTGAGTCAGATAGGTTTTAAAAATAGCCCAAGCTCAAGTTTAGTGAAGTCTCAAATGCAATTAATAAAAGGGTAATGGAGTTAGGAAGTTGCGGGCTGAAATGTGGAAATGTTTAACTCTCAGTTTTCCTTTACTTGAACTGCAGTGCTTTGCTGAGGCGACGTCGCCTTGGTTCTGTGAGGGGAAATTGCTTCCAACATTTCTCTGTGTTCTTGTACATCATTCTTATGATTTATCAGTTCAGTATCTGTGTTCTCCTTGGGGTTTGGCTCGATATGTGCCACAAATTACCAGCTGTATGCATTTTTTGTATAGTCAGGTTGTTGTTGTTTTGACTCGATGCCAAGCTATGGTGAAGACCACTTCAGAACATCATAGTCCTCTAAACTCCTTTGTTGTAAAATGGATATGAAAATCCACTTTGTAAGTAACGAGAAATGGCTAATGCAGGTAGGGATTTGTTTTGCTGTAGCAGCAGAACGTGCAGTGGCAATTTGTCAGATCCCCAGCTCAGCTCTGCTGTACTATTTGCCTTTAAATAGTGTGTTACCTTAATATCTTGAGATTTTTCTCCTTGTATCTTGGCAACACTACCGGTGAAGTTCACACACTCGTGCGGTGGAGAGAGAAGGTTTTAACCAAAAGGGTAAATCTTTAGTCTGGTAAATATTATAGGAAGGAGTTTTGGTTCTGTCCTCCTCTCTGCAGGAGTGGTGGAATAAAAGTCAGCAAAAGTGGATATTCCTTGGCACTGTACATATTTTTCTGTTTGTGAGTTTTTGCCTATCAATCAGTTTTAATTTGATCACGTTGTGTGACATATGCTCCATGTGGATTTACTTGGTATTTGGTCTGTATCTTGGTCCTACTGGTTTTAAAATCTCCTGAGACAAAGACGCAGGAGATGTGCAGAGGTGTTTTGATATCTGATGCGCCCAAGTTCCTGGCTGTCTGAACTTTAGCTTGTGTAATGCTGGCTGATGCACATATTACTGATATGATTAACATCCAAAGTCCAAATGGGAGTAGTTACTCCACAGCCACGCAGGAGATCAGGTTGGTGTTCTCTCCAGAAATGGTCGCCCTTTAATCTGTCTCACATGTGTTTGCCAGCTTCCCAAAGTGGAAGTTGCTTCTCCACTAGAATCAGTGCTTTTAGAAATTGCCTCTTTTCGTACTTTTATTTGGTAGCAAAGGGGACAACTGGTTTGGGAATAAAACCACTGCCAACCCGTCTTCCCCATCCACGAGCCTGGGCTTGTCCTTTGTTGAATGAGCTCATGAAAACAAGCAAATATCTTCAGCCTTTGAGACATGCCCTGTGCTGAGCATCGTTTGAATGAAACCATCTGGGGCAGGTTTGTGGATGCTGCGGGGTGACTGCACACCTCAGTCAGAGAGCTAGATAAGAGGTAGGCACCAGGAGGGTCTAGGTTAGATTGACTTTTAGGTGGCTGAAGTTCTGGAGCAGTACTCCTTGTGTTGCAGAGTAATTGTAACAGAGTTGTATCAGACTTTAAAACATGTTTTACACTCCCATGCGATCAAACAGTGGTCAGATCCAGAACCAAATTCATGAAAGTTTGTGAGAAGCCTTGCTCCATAATAAGCTGACTATGAGAGGGGCAATTTTTTGGAGGACAGTATGTAACAGTGATAATACCCGGTGCAGATACCCCCTTACCTGTCAGTGAAATCTGCAAGACACTATCGCCTTTTTCCCTACATGCGGGTACAGGTTACCATGTCCCAGGTGACCCATCCTCAGGGTGACCCAGCTTGCAGGTTGCTCTGGAGTGTCCTACAGCTGCTGTTAACTCACCCTCCCGCTATAGTAAAGGCATTTTCATTTCTGTGCCAGTGAAGTGGAACCAATGAGGCAGAAGTGCTTGCCACCGACTTCTCCTGGACCACATGCAGGTGGCTCTCAGGCATGGGAGAGCAGTGGCCCTGGGTACGAAACGCGTGTGGTGTAACTTCTCCCTCCTGGCAAGTTTTGACAGCCCGTGTTTTGCTGTTTGCACACCATTTCCTATCGCTGAGACTTAGACGAGTTACAAACATGGTGATAACTGCTCAAGGCATTGATTTTTATTTATTTTCGCTCTGGAAGTCCTAAGTGACCCGAGACCTTTCAGTCTGAGAATCTGCTTCAGTTTTTTTGAGACCTCTTCTTACACGGGTGGTGGGAATGGAGGAGAGGTGGCCAAAGGACGCGGCTCGTTGCTATAAAATGGGGATGTCCAGCTGGAGGGCTGTAGGCTCTGTTGTTCACCTGGCTCCTGGCCACTTTTGTCATCTTTGTCTTGGCTTCTGCACATCCAGGTGCTTACCACCATATCTCTCTGGAGGGTGCCATGAGTGTCCTTCAAGGGTCCTGCAGAAACTGGCATCTGGTCCCCAGCTTCCAGAAGGCCCAGGGGAAGGAGCTGGGAGGCGCCGCTGTTGCAAGAACTGGGTAACACACGCTCTCCGGCTTGCTCCAGAGCTGGCCAGATGTGTTGAACGGCCAGGCGTGATGTGACATCCATCGGAGCGGGCACTGATGGGGGGGCTGAGGCAGCGAAAGTAATTTTGACCTCTGAGGAGTCTGTGTGGTAAGGAGGCAAGCGCAGAAGTGCTGCTGTTGGGGACAATTTATGTTGTAACTCTGGTAGTGTTGTGGGTTTTAATGCACGTCAAGGGCGCTTTGACCTTTGAAAGGCATCTTTTGGTGTGAAATTGTGTCTTTTCTCCTCTCTTTTCTTCCCTTAAAGAAAATTCAAAATAAATACTGAAAATCAAAACCATCTGTTTTGAGGGGACCAAATTGCCTCTCTTTATTTTATGTGATTTGGATATTACTGAACGATTAAAAGTCCTAGTGATTTTTACTGGCTGGCTATTGTGCTTGTAGGCAGTGACTCTTCTAGCATTAGTCATTTTAACTATGGAAAAAAATAATAAAAATGCAATTAATGTGGCTCAACAGCTGAGTCTGCTGGACTTTAAAAAAGAAAAGAAAAAAAGTAAATTTTAATGAGTTCTGGGATCAGAAAGATACATCTGGTGGATGGATTTGCCAAGTTTTCAACCTCAGAATGTGTGTTGAAAAACTCAGTGAATTATGTAGCTACAAAAGTGGATCTTTGCATGTTTATAAGACCTCAGTGCAATCTCCTTATATTTGCCTAATGACAAACAGACATTCTCACAGAGGCGCAGCCCAGAAGGACACACATGTGCTGAAACAGCTCTGTAAGCTGATAGTATTTGTATCAGAACGCTGCTACTAGTGAAGGAATTTTAGAGGATCCATTAAATATAGGGGGGAAAAAATCTTGGTGTTGGATGAAAGAAAAGAGAAGGAAGGGAAAGGGGAGGGGAGGGGGAGAGGAGAGGGAGCACTGAAACTTTAAATGTACATGATGTGTGGGCTAAGATATTGTGCCTCCACTGCTGAACCAGAAAATTTATAACAACTGTTTGTCATGTGTATGTATTTATAGCCATTCACATAATGAAGAAGTTTCATGAGGTTGTAATAACATATCAAGATGGATGTAATTAAAACAGAAGCAAATTGACACCTCTAGATTAAAGGCAAACTCTAAACTAATACACCTGTACGCTGTCACTTATGTATTAGTTGTCTGGGGCAGTCTGCCAGATATGCAAATAAAAAGACATTGGCAAATTTCCTTGGATGTGTGGTTATGAAAACCCCAACTATTTAATCTTTTACCTAGCCCTGTTCAAGTTTGTAGCAACGGTAGAATTTATTAATTTGGTGTCACTGATGCTTCGTGATGTGAATGGGCTAAATGGATGATACAGGGGGGTGGGGAAAGGAGCAAGAAGAAAGACAGAGCAGGTGGCTGCTGGAGAATAATATTCTTTACAGTGGGACCCTTCCCTTAGAAAAGAGGTGTCAACTGGACCATTTCAGATCTGTCCTAACTCTCAAAACTCTAGAGGACTAAAAAGTCCTTGCCATTGAGTTTCTGTAGCATTCGAGCTCAGTTAAATGCTTTTGAAAACTGCACTGTGACAACAGATTTTGGTTCAGTCACGCTGCAGGTGATTGGGGTTGCCAGTAAGGAAACTCCTCCTAAAATGTATATGTTTCAGATATAGTGGCACAATTCAAATCTGATGTAAATCATTACCGAGTCTGTGAAATGGCTATAAAGTATCTTAGCAATTTTATGTAATAGTATTTTTCAACTTGTTTCAATTTGCAGAAGCCTAAAATTTTTCCAGTGGAGTTTTGGATACATGTGTAGTGAATTTAAGCCTGCAGTCAATAGGTTGGCTCTCTGAATGAACACTCTTGGGGTTCGTAGAAATAGTCTGCAAACTACTGATATAAAATAGTCTATTGGTATGGAGCAGGAAGGGAATTATTTGCCGTGTTAGTTCCAGGCCTGTGAATTCAAGTACCAGCCTTGCTTTTGAGTACCATGCACCCCAGATAGTGTGCATTCCTTTAAAAGCCCCGGGGATGGAAATAGGTCCTCACGTGGCTTGTGTATAACCCCTGTGGCTGGTGATTAGGGTTTTCTGTTAAACAGTTGATGCCGGTACCTCCAGCTCCTCCTCCCTGAGCATGAAAAATCTTCCCTTTTGTGGGTTTGGTGGCATTTCCTCCAGGAGCGGCTTTCTCAGAGAAAGAAACTGCTGCTTCCAGTAACCTCCTCAGATGGCTGCAGATGCTTGGGTTAGTAACATTGATTTATAAGTAGATTGATATGACTGCAGCTCTAGAGAGCTCAATGAAGCCCAGCGTTCTTAAATTCAGCTTTGAATTCAGGCTTGAAGTTCCTTGCCCCAGTCGAGGACGAACCAGAAGGAAATCTGGCCATCTGTCTAGAGAGGTGTTGCAGTCACGAGCCCGCTCCTGCCTGCGGGTGCCGGGCTGTGGGCTGTAGTTCTGTGGAGAGGTGCCTGCAAAACGCACCTATTTTCAGGGAGCTGTCTGCATAAAAGCTCCAATGGGCGTGTTCTGTTATACTTTTTCTGAATTAAAAAGACTCCTTTTTTAATACATCTGGACATTAAGGATCAATCATATGAGGTACGTGGCTTCAAAGTGATTTCAAATGGAGGATTTTTGTCTTCAATACTTCAACAACTTTTCTTCCACCTTTAATCTTTCATGAGCGGAAGCTTCAAAAGATAATTAGTAAAACATGCCTCTATCTGCATTTATCTCAAAACATGATTAATTTTTTAACTGCAATTACAGCAATCATTTCAAGTTTCCTCTATATTAATGAGTAAAGGATTTTTTTGGAGAGAGAGCGAGCCTAAATATGGCTATATTGGCCGAGTTGAAAGGTACATTTATGAGTGTGCTTTTTGTTTTCATTGCTAGGGATTGAATTTCCGGTTCCAGGAAGTAATATTTCACATGGATTAAAGTCTTTGAAATGCTCTTGCCTGGCTTCACTGGATCATTTTGAGGAGCTGACAACGATAAGAACTGGATCATGCTCTTTGCTAGACCTGGCTACTGAATACCCAGTTACACGTTCCCCTTGTCCGTGCTTTTTCGCTCCGCACTACGTGTGTGACTGGCAGGATATCCTCTGCATGCCGCTCTTGGCATTGAAATGTAAGATGTACGGCGCAGCCCGTTTGTTTTTAACGAATTGGCAATGAATTTGTAAATTTTCACCTTTACCATTTCTGTCTTTGTTATAGGCAGCTTAAGGCATTTTTTTATTACTATTTCACTTCAGGGAGAAAGATGTTCATGTCTGTTCCTTACTTCATCACTGGTACTAGTGTATGTAGGACTGTCCAACTGGTGTCCTGCAGCCTGGATCCTGCCTGTCGGTCGAGTGTGTGGCCCGTCAGGATTTTGAGCACCTTCTGTCTGGTTGTTGGTCCTCTGTGGCTCACCCCAGTGCCCCTAGAAAATGCTGCCACCAGCGCAGAGGTATCCCAAAACAAGTATCCAGCCCAGAGCCTCCAAAAGCAATGGACTGCTGCGGGGGATTACTGAAAAGAAACAGAATTAAAACCACTTTTCACTAGAGTACAGTTTTTGTGTAATTTTGCCCTGTGAAGGCTGCTCGTCAGCCCTGCCTCCTGCTTCTCCATGAACAGGAGGGAGAGATTTGGGGCTGGAGCTGCAGTTCCATTGCTCTGTGCCTCCAAAAGGACGAGCAGCCCTGAGGCTGCTGGAAGTGATGCTGGGGTGATGGCATGGCCTCAGTTACTGCAGCAGAGCCCGAGCAGTGAGGTAAATGTAGCAGGCCTTTGAAACTGCAGCTATAGGAAGGGTAAAGACCTAATTCTGCCCCCCCCGTTTCCCTTCAGTTAGGCCCAAATCCTGGATGTCAGAGGTGATTCGGAGTAAGCCTGCACGGCCTTGGTTCACATCTGATTTTAGCTTCTAAACTGGGATTGCAGTTACCCTGCCCTGCAGTTGCTGGGGAGGTGGATGGGATGATGACTGCAACAGTGGATTGGGCAGCTGCATAGGAAAGCATGCGAGTGTATAATCAGATTTCTGATAAAACCAGGTCTCTCAGTCCCTTGAATGGGTAGCTTTGCTGTGAATAGGCTCATAAGGTCTGCTGCGGCTGCTCTCTTTGTTTGGTACTCTGACAAAAAATTGCTCTGGTATCCTTGTTGGCGTATTTTTACATCTGTTATCCATATTTTGGATTTGTTCTGGCTGCAGTCTTATTTTGTTTTGCAAAATCTACCTGGGATTGGGACGGAGATATATGTTTGCTAAGGCAGATTTGGAAATTGCATTGTTGAAATACAGCCCATATGGGCCATTGTAAAATGGTTACTGCAGCATATAATTGCCTTCACAATGATGTGCTTTGTCATTTTACTTCCATCTTCAAAGAGGCTCTCCTGTAGTCTGCTGACAGCAATGGTGGTATTAGAAAACATATGGATTTGTAAAGGCATTAAACTGTCTTTAGTTCAAGGATTAGATTACAATGTTAGAGTATGGGTCACCACATTTTCGTGTGGATAGGCTGCACTTGACTGTGTTGGTTTACGTTATAGGTTAGGGAAGGGTTTGTTTTTTTTACTGAAGATACCTGATATAATATCCTTTCGAGTACATGGGGAAGGAGGCATCTCTCATGCCGCCACACACAGTCTGAGCTGTACCTCTGTCCCAGGGCCACGGTCCCACCTCACCCTGCTTCGCTTGCAGGGCTCGGTCAGGGCTTGCCAGCCACGCTGACGAGAATTTCAAGAAGTCTTGGAGGGTAGTGCCAATTACAACATAGAAAAATACACAGAATGTAAGAACCACAAAATTGGCTTTGAAATTTTAAGGTTTTTTAGTCCTCCATGCTGGGCTGCTGCTCTGAATATTTTGGGTATTTGTTTTATGTTCACATACAAAGGATGCGTTTACACTGTATAGCTCCACACGTTTCAGAGTATAGGGCAATCTGTTCAGCTTTTGCCTTTTTTTCTACCCTCACAGTTTCAAGTGTGGATTTTCTGGGGCGGGTTTGAGGTCTGTAGTGTCGCTCTCTGCAAAGGCGGGTGCAGCGTTTGCATGGTGGGATGCACATCTCATAGGATGTGGCACACAGCCTCCCTCCAGACTGGAGTGATACTCCTGCTCTTTACACCATCAAAAGGGAAAAGGTGGAGAGTGAGAGGGATAATACACATTAAGAAGATCCTTCTTTTTCAGTTTTGTTGTTATTTTTGTCTTACTTTTTGCAGCCTGCTGAGTTTAGCACTCTGCCCAGCTGGGACACTGAAGCAGGCTGGGGGGGTCATGCTTGGCCCATGGTGACCTTCACCTTCTGCCACGTGTGCTTGCTGTTGCGTTTGGGTTTAGGCAGGTCCCTCCCAAAACAACTCTTCTGATATCTCTTGTCCTTCAAACACACTCTAATTAAGATGCTGAGCTGGTCCTTGGGAGCCGTGGGTTTGTTTCCGTGTAAGCACAGTCGTCTTTCGTAACCTTGAAGCAGTCGCTCCCCTCCCAGTTCAGCTCGGCCATGTGAGCACCTGTGGTTGTGCTGAATAAGGATGGATTTGGGCTTGGATCCATGCGTATGCTCATGAGAGATGCTGCGTCCAGGCTTGTAGGTTTGGGTTTCTTGACTGAGAAAAGCAGGCCTATGGGGACAATGCTGATGTGTGAGCTAGTATTTAATGTGAAGTCAGATATGTGCTTAGGTGTCACCTTGAGCTAGAGCATTAGTTCTGCTGTAGCTGAGTTTTCCTGTCCATGGAATGGGTTTAATAATACTTGCCCTCTTTAGAGATTGCCTGGCTACTTAATTAGCATCTGCAGGATGCTCAAATAGTAAGTGGTTAACATGAAATATCTACATAATTTAACTGTAGGACATCAAAACACTTATATATGTTTAGCAGGGACCTGGCTAGAATGCATATTTAAGTAACTGAAGGCACTTGCATTATTATCAACCACCTTTTAAAATAAAGCTATAATTTTGCCTTAAAATTGTTGGCAGCCATCACTTCGTTGAGGAAATCTGATGTGACCCAGTGAAATTCTGATTAGTGCTTTATCTTTCTTTATACTGTTATGATTATTAATGATGTAAAAGTTAGTGTTGCTTAGTTATGACTTGCTTCAGTTTGAAATCACTTACAACATTATCTGTCCCAGCTGTGGCGGATATCAAGGCTAGCTTATGGTAATATCTTTCCTTAAATCCATTACAGAATAGGGAAGAAACTCTCATTCTAGCTATGAGAAATGTTAAAGGATGTATTACTAACCCTGGCAGCTGTGACGGTGATAAACAAATTAGGTCTGTCACTAATGCCAGGGTCTGCAGGTGTAATGTCATGAAACTGGTAGATCTCTGTTATTAACTGGCCTATAAAAATAAATAAATGCAGGGGTTCTTTTAATCTGTGTGTAATGAATTTAAGAGCAAAGCTGCCTTGTGATAACGTTTGTATAAGATGAACCCGAAGTTCATGTATATGGCATGTTTTTTAGCAAACAGTGCAGAAATGAGAAAGATAGAAACTTAGTCCGATGAGAAGCTCCTATTAATATCCCCAGGTTTTGCAGCAGGCCCTTGTCAGGGCTTTATTTAAGAACAGTATTTATGCAGATGTTGAAATCAGTCCCTCTGTAAGACGATGCTTGAGTACGTTGTTAAAAATCATAACACAGTGCCCTTAAAATGAGTATATGTTTAAGTGCAGTCAGGAGCAGGATGTTACTAGGCATGTACATAAATATATCCTTAATGCGAGGCTTCGTAACAGTGACTTTTTAAAAATTAGTTTATTTTGAGGGAAAGCTTGGGAGAGTGGCTTGGGTTTTTTTTCTTTTGGGGTTTTCAGGCAGCCCAGTCTGGTGGTGAGACAGCTCCTGCATCACTCCAGCTCCTGGAGCAGCAGGGCCAAGGTGTGGTCCAAACTCTGCCTCCTGATGCAGCTCGGCATCCGCCTGTGGGATGCAGGACATGGGAGCTCAGCTGGGTGACCACAGGTAACAGCGGGATGGAAATGGAGGACTGGGCAGCCCAGCCATGCTGCAGGCTGATGTGAGCCCACGTTTGTCGAAAGTTTTCATATTTAGTGTGTCCCTTGCCTGATGCCTGAATGCAAGCGTGCATCTGTGCCGTTGAGGGTGTCAGATGAGTTTGGTTTCAAGCACAGATTCAGGTCTGGGTGTAACATACAGTGTCAATGCAAACTCTTGACAAGCTGAATCCTGTATTGTATGGGATTGAATTTTGTTTCTTCCTAAGAGAAATGGTGAACTTTGCAGCTTTGCTTCCAGTAAGTCTTGTTAATGACGAGTCATCAAGATTTCCCTGGCAAGTAGCATTACTTTGGGTAATTACTTTGGGAAGCTACCGGGGGGGTGTGCTTCCTCCTCCCCTATGGTGCAGACACCTTCCCATCCAGCCACATATTGTTGCTTTCTCCAATACCAGCTAAACAGGTGGCAGGATTCAAATCACCACTCTCTGAATGGAGTTCGCTCTTCACAATAGCTCACCAGAGGCCTGTTTTGTTACAGAACATTGATTAAATAAATATTCCTGTGCATACAAAAGAGGAGAAATCTGTTACAGCACTCTGCAGTTATTTTTCCATTAATGGCAAGGAGCTCTCTCTAATTTTCCTGCCCCTTTCAATCTGTTTCCCTGTCTCCCTCCCTTCCCATCACTACTGATGCCTTCAAGTGCATGAGTAACATACAAACAACTTACGTTCCCTCCAGTTCAGATCTGTGAACGCCTTAGCTCCAACTCAACATGCTTTAGGAAATCCTGCTAGCTGGTGCAGGGCATAATTGATGGCTTTGTGCACGTGTTTTTGATTAACTTGATATTTCACGTTCAATATCAGTATTCCTTGTGCTAACTGACTTTCATTTCATTCATTTATATAGCAGCAGTTAAAAATACAATGTTGCAATATCCTCATCTTGCATTATATTTTCACAATTGGGGCAGAATATTTGACTTCTGAAGAAAGTCGTCTTTCTCGTGTTCTTCTGTGACCCCATATCTTTTAAAACCTTCACGGTAGAAGTTACTGCTCTGTGATCTGTGCTGATGGAGGTGTGTATATGTTTTGGAAGAAAAGCACCTCTTGCTCAAAGATCCTGGCAGTCAAAGGCAGCTCCACTGCAAGCAGCAGATCTGATTTGGTATAAAATGGTGGCAACTGGAAATACATGTACGGTAAAGGATTCCTTCAGGGGAAAAAAATAGCTTTACTAGTTTTAAGTTCAGCAGATACTTGTCTCAAGAAAGAACTTTTGGTTGAACAAATGTCTGGCTGCAATAAATGTAGAGTATGAGGAAATGCCATGGCATTACTTTGGCTCTATGCTGATGTGACTGAGATCAAAATCCACTCCAAAGAAAGTAACTTGAATTTAGCTTCTTTTTTTTCCCAGGCAATAATATCTCTACTTTGGAAAAAACAGAAGTCAGCATTTCTATATCATCATTTTTCTTAAACAAATTTAGAGCTGTTAAATCACAGAGCTGTTACTCTAGAGAAGTAAATTGTGTAATGTATTTTTTAATGTTTAAAGACCGTAAATGAAGCCTCCTTCCATTATATGAGTTTGTCTTAAAATACTGACCACTGCTGGCTAGATTTAGGATCAGGGTTGGAGTAGTACCCATTTGGACAAAGCTGATCATCTGGGCTCTCTTGCAAGGAGAGCCCTCGCCCTCTTTCCTAAGCTACGGTGTGATTGCCGTGGTTGAAATGAAGCCGTGCCAGCATGCTCTGCTCTCCCACTGCTTTGTGTTGCTGCCGGTTAGAGAGGACTGGTTGTGGAAGGCTGTAGCAGAAGCCCAGTATCTGTCTTCTCTTGCTTACTGTGGGCAGTTAGTTGGAAGTGACACTGAGTTTAATTCTAGTTTTACATTGCAACAACATGCCAGCTGTTCCCTGTATTCTTCCGTGATACTGCAATGTAATTATTTTTTTGTTATCTTTCAAGATGTAATTTTATGTTGGTGCGCTTTCTCACTAACCCTTTGGCACAGAAAATGTATAGCTAATTCATTTTTCCTGTAACATGAAGAAGCAAGGGAGAAAATCTCAAATCCTAGGGCCAAGTGGCCATATTAAAGACAGCTGAGGAGCGATGTGCAGAGGAAAGGCCGCGGCTCAGACAGAGTCTGAAAGCCACTGGGACATGTGTAATGATTAATGGTACCGTTGCTTTTTAGCTTCATCAAAAGGTTTCAGTGTAAGAGTTTCTAAGGAATGCTGATAGTCACAGGAACCTATCAAAGGGTACAGAAAATATCAAATGAGCAAGCAGGAATGGGAGTTAATTACTGAACAGTGATTACTCTGATATAACCAATTATTGGATCATTAAATGTTTATTACCTTTTTATGCTCCTTTCCCCCGTAAGTACAGTTTTGTCCTCATACTATTAAAAAAAGGGTGGATCTAATGCATAAAAAGCCTTTTCAAAACCTGGAAGATATTAAAAGAGCATCTCATCCTAACACCTGACATGCTGGCCTCCTCACTTCGCTTTCCCTTGCTCTGCGGATTTGGGGTCAAGTGCTGTGAACCCTATTTAAAGGCCAGATTATCTCACTTCTAGGAAGGGGCTGGAGAAGAGCGCAGCAGCAGAAGCAGGGGACAGGCTCCGTTAGACACAGCCGGTAGATTCACCGCTCTTCGGCTGGTGACGTGGGGTTGGGTTCATGTCTTCTGCTCCTGCTGGAAGTGGTCGGTGGCTGTTGTGTCCGTCACCCAGAGGCTCTTCCTAGGGCTCCCTGGTTCCCTAAGGACAGAGTGGCATGGCCTTCATGTTCCTTGGGCTCACAGCATCTCCTCTTCTCCATTCACTAAATCTCCCTGAAGAAAGAAGAGTTTCCATTGCAAGGCGGAAATGATGCCATTTGAAAGTGAGACAGAAACCCTGCACAGGCCTTCCACTGGACATCTGCAAAGTGAAAAATACCATCTTCTCAAGCTGACTGCAGTTATTTTTGATGACATTTGACGGTTTAAAATGTTAAAGCAATTTTAAAAAATATAGCTATTTGTGACTTTTGTTGATGATCCTTAAATGTTGAGTTGTTTAAGCTTTATATCTCAGGAGAGGTAAGGGTCAGGGTAAAAAGAAAAAAAAGCTCTTTCCCTGTCATCGCAGCGTTTCCCAATGGTGGCACGTGCTGGTCTGTGTGTGCAGGGGGGCCGGGAGGGATCTGCATCTACCTCGTGCCTTCGGTGGGTGTTTGGGGGCAGGTGAAGAGGTGCTGGGGTTCATCACGGTCCTGGTGTACCGCAAGCCCCTGGCAGTGGGTTTTGTGTCTGTGGTGTGGGCAGAGCGAAGCCGGGGAGGCAGTTGGTGTATGTGTGTGACCATTGCTGCATCTGCTTAATGACACAAATTCATCTGTTTCTGAAGCGTTTGGTGTGTCTCATCCTCAGCTACTGATGTCACTGCCTCTCAGTAACCACGTTGGTTTTGTCTCAAATACAGTATGCTTGTGTGGTAGAGGAGGTTCTCGTGAAGCAAATTTTCCATGCACTTATTTGTGAGTTTAGCTTAATTGTCATTTTTATGAACTTTCTGAGGGGGCTGTTTTTTTATTAATACTTCCCTTTGCCAAGTTGGAAGCTTCAACCATTTTTGAGCTAAACCTTCAGTCAGTCTGTCTTTTTTCTGTTCATCTTTTTTTTTTTTTCCTTTTTTTTTTTTTCCTAACATAACCCAACAAGCCACAAATCTGCTTCTGGACCTTCCCTCACAAATGTGATTTTTGGTTTTCATCTCTGACACCTAAACCCCCATGAAAGTCGATGAGGAAGGTTATAGGGAACGCACAGCAGAGATTGAAACCAGGATGCTGTTTGCAGCTTAGTGTTATTACTGTAGTGGAAAAGGAGGAAACTGTTAAACTGTGCTCCCTGCGCTCCTGGGAATTGAAATTATTGTCTTTACTGCACTGCTGTGTCAAATCAGTTGTGTGGCAGTTGGGACTTTGCCCTCTTTGGAAGGACTCTTCTTCCTCCTGATGGGTTTTTCTCTGTAATCCTTGAAAGGAGAACTTTATTCTGGGTTCCTTTCTCTATTTTTCTTTAAAAAAAAATAGAGCATGTTTACTTTGCAGAGCAAATATTATGCAGGTCACGGCTTCCTCCTGTGCATGGAGATGATTCTGTCCCCGCAGTGCAAGTCTGTGGAGTCAGGACTTGTCAGAGATGCTTAAGGATGTGTTGCTCACAGGAGCCCGGGTTCCCACGCAGGCATCTGCACTAAACACCATAACTCTGAATATCCAGCAGTAAACTGCTTCCTCCAGCAGTGAATCACAGCTGTAAAAGGCCCCTTTAATCTGCCGCAATCACAGTTTCGGGGATGCAGGCTGGTTCGGGAGGCTCGGCGTCCTGGCTGCTGCAGCCACGAGAGCGAGAGGCACAGCCAGGGTACTTGGTGCTGCTGCTCGTAGGCTTGTGTGCGATTATCCCTTTTTGACAGCCTCTGCGTAAAATAGTAGCAATAATAATAATAATGAAACGTCCCTCAGGATTTCCTCTTAATAACTGAACATACAGCAGCAGTTGTAAACTGTCTTGGTAATGTCAGAGCCTCTCTGAGAAATGCGAAGGGCGGAGGACCTCCGACGGCAGGCGAGGATCCCAGTAACAAGGCGAAAACAAGGCATCCTGTGTTTTAGATCCTGTAGAAAAATGTATCGTGGTTGCAAGGCCGTGGGAGATGAGCCAGTCTCCAGGACTGCTACAAATGTTAGATTTCAATGAAAGGTCAGCCAGGAACAAGGTCAAAACAAGCCCGATACGCATAGCAAACAGCGAAGCTGCGAGGCGCAGATAAAGGTTAATGCGAAAGGGCTATTGGCATTAGTACAGCATGTGGTCAGCTTGCTGCGGAGCAGGGTCTGAACCAGGAGATAATGAGGAGGGTTTACTCTAATTCTATTATAATGTATAATTAACTAGCATAATTGATAGCAATTTTCCCTGTGTGTCTCTGAGTGTATGCATGTGTACATAAAGTCTCATTTTCGGCTTTTGTGCGATTGCACCATGTGCCTTGAGCCGATGGAAACCGTCCGGCGGCTCCCTGGGGCTCGAGCTTGCTGCCTTGCTCAGCCCACAGATGCAGAGGGGGAGCAATGTTTTCAAGAGCCTGTATTTTCTCAGCCTCTGAAATTAGACATAATACCTAGGTGGTGCCCTGGATAAGGCAGACCTGCTGCTGATAAAACAGTCCGTTGTGCCGAGAGCCGTGGATGAAGTTAGTGTTTGAAGAGAGAGCGAGGGACAGGTCAGCCCTGTTTCCTTCTGGGTTGTTTGCACCTTTTATTCTCAGTATCCCTGTGAAAACAGAGCGCTTGAACTGAATTTTGCCTTTGTGATCATCTTATGTACAGAATAAAGTTTATACTTTGTTACTATGCAGAGACATAAGCATACTCATGTTTCAAATGCACTGGGGATTTTAATTTTCAAGGTGCACAAAGAAGAAAAACCATTGCTGATTCCTCTGGCCTTCCCCTGCACGGCAGAGACCGCGTAAGCAAAATCTTCCCCTGCCCCAAATCAACCCAAAACCAGGCTGCAATGTTTTAATGACATGGTGATGTTTGGGATTTTGTTGGTTTTTGGACTGGTAGGGAAAACTCTGCTGTGGCATTGACACTGGATGCCATAAAGTAACCTGGCCTGCCAAACGTAAAATTAGGCTTCATCCCACATGGTTGATGTTGTTGGGTTGCAGGAAGCCTTGTTGTACCTACTCTTAGATCCCTGATGCAATGTGAAAGCATCAAGGTAGGAAATTTAGGTGGTTTTTTTGTGTGTGTGTGGTTGTTTTTTTTGGTGTTTTGTGTTGTTTTTTTTTCTTTTTTTTTCTTTTTTTTTTAATATCAGGCCCTGATGGTAGTGAGGTCTATCCAAAGTCTTGAATTGTAAAGTAATAGAAGTAGGCTGACAAGTAAGTGTGTTGAATGATTTATCTTGACAGCTGTTTTGTTTGTCCAGTCCCTTGATTTTGCAGGGTAAAATTGAGGGAGGGCATTAGTATTTATTTATTTTTTCTTTCAGTATTTGGCAATACACATTTTTTGAGTGTAAATGCAAATAACCCACTTCTCCATTCTTAATCCCTTGGGATGGAAAACCTAAAGGCCATGTTCTTGCTTGAGAGGGGGGGATTTAGCCTTCCAGCTACATTAAATGTTAGCTACAAACATGTGGCTAAAGGCTCCCGAATACTGAGCTGAGACTCTTCCCTTGAGGTTCTGGTTTATTTGGAAATTTAATTTATAATTTTTTTTTCTTTTTATTTCAAAGGTTACGCAACAGTTTAAGCCTCAGATTTTAGGTCACTCTGCCTTTTACAGCCAGATCCACCTCATCAGTGAGAAGGCTCCCCAAGGACTGCAAAAGACTCAGGCTTAGTGTTATCCAGGAAAAATGTGTATAATAGGTGTATTATAAAGTAGTAGGTAACGTAACCCCTGTCTGTTAGCCTGATGGGTGCAATGTGAACAGTATTACGGTACGGTTGCATGCACTTAAAGTCCTTTTTTACAAAATAATGCTAATTGCCCTGGGCTGAATGATGCCAGGGTCTTATAAATACCTGCCAGTACTCATAGAGGGAGCCAAGAAAAGTCAGGTGGAGAAATCAGTGAAATTGGCTCTCATGCAGAGTTTCAGCGTCTGAGGCACTGCTAAATCTAGCAAAGGATTAATACCAAAATAATCCTGCTTGTCCAGGAAACCCGTGACAACACGAAGGTTTGAGATCAGTGTGATATGCTTTAGAAGGAGTGTAATAATAAATTCGCAAGTCACCAGAGATAGAAACCGATTGCTATTCATCCTACATCGCATTTGAGCTTTCCTGCAGTTTGTTTCCTGCTCCAGTGATATGAGAGATCCCATTGCACTTGAAGTCCAGCATCATTTCAGTGCCGGCTTTCACCAAAAACCATAAAAATGCTCCAAATCCAGCAAAAATCCCCCTATTGCTCAAAATCAATTCCTCTAACCATTTGAAGAGTCTCATCCTGGACTCTAGGTGGTCTGTACAGTTCTCTAGTGCTGTTAGTATTCTGGCTGCAGAAGTTATGTTGAAATGGGAATGAAAATAAGGTAGCAATTGGGAGGATAGAGCTGTTTTTTAAAAAGCACCAGTGACTGCTTAATATCCAGATCTCACTAGTCTGTTGCCATTACATGTCCATGTTGGAAAATCTCACCTGTATTTTTGCTGCTTTTTTTTCCTGTGTTTGTTATCAGCTATATCAAGATATTGCTGGCGTTTTGCATTGTGTTGGGTGTCTCAAGATGTGGTACCTAAGCCGTGGAAAAAGAGAGCGCGGCTCAGCGTGGAGCTGCCACGGCTTCTGCTCGCGACCTTGTTCAGCGTTGTGTTCGGGACTGCTAGAGCTGATCCTGACACCCCCCTCCCGGCCTGTCGTATCCCTCTCCAGCCTCACTGCTGAAATGAGCGGGGCTTGAGTTCTCTCAAACAGGACTTCTTTCTTCAAAGCCTGTTTCCCTGATTTATCCTTGAGTGGTCTGGGTGTGAGTTGGTCCATGTCCCCAGTAAGACTATGCCTGTGAGTCAAGACTGTTTGGATTTTGGGTAAACTTGTGTTTCGTTTTAGTGGCTCCAGTGGTGCTGTTTTTACTGTGCCAACAGTGACTGTGGGCATGGTGTGTTCTGCTCACCCTCCGTCCACGAGGCCACCTTGTCTATAGCTGCCTGCACCCAGTGCATCTGCAGAAATAAAGCAGAGCAGGGAGAGTCCCTTCTGCTCCCCCGCCTTGGTGCAGAGGATCCCAGCAGGCAGGTGCCTGGGGAACTGAAAAGGATCTCGGGCACTTGGGGCATTGCCTCCTGCCAGGCCTCCGTGGTGGGGGCACTGGACTGGCCCCACGCTTGGTGGGAAGGGCACCTGCAATGGTTACGGATCCAGTCAGCTTCAGCTCCTTCTCCAGCAGTGGAGAGCTTGCTTTCCCGAAAAGCACTTGTGTTTTTAAGCCATTTATTTTTCTGTTGCACTGAGTCATTAAACATTCCTGCTTGTGTTTTGTTGTTTTTACCCTCTGTAGGAGCTGAGGGAATTTATTCAGTGTCTCAGTCCGGTAATGGAGGGGGCTGAGGAGGTGCTTGACTGTCTGACTCGGCACGCAGAGGCACGGATGTTGCTGCGTGTGACATCTTTCTAGTGAAGTGGGATGTCAAGATCTGCGATCCTTTTCCACTTAGTGTACAAGAGCATTAGAACAAAAGGAAACAAAAAGCAGCCCTGCGCCACAAAAGAAACCAGACCAAAACCCCTCTGGCTAAAGGTGCATTTTTAATGTTATGAGCAATTTCAGACAGAAATTGCATGAAACGCTTTACCTGAGTGTTAATGGATCTGCTGGGGTCACAGGAATTACGCTGGTTTATACTAGCCTTGCGTGTGATCCTCCTTTTTTTTTTCCATTCCAACTGTGTTCACAACAGATGGTGATTATTATGTTTGCTCAGATCAATGAATATTAAAAAAAAGGCAAGACAAAAAGTACAAAAAATGCCCTTCAACTCAATAGAGTCACCCGGGGTTCAGTTGTAGCCCCTGGGTTTTCATTTGGACAATGTTAAGTTGTAGTAGCTTAAATGGAATTTTTATGAGCAATTGTTTTGCCATGAAACAAGATCTCCCGTGGCATTGACCCAGGCAGATATCTGCCCGTCGGACATGCCAGCCGGCTCTTCTAGCAACCCCTGCTCTCGTGGGGCACGCTTCTGAGGTGGTGAGATGCTTGCTTGACTGGCAGGTGCCCTCAGGGGCATACCTGTTCCTCACCTTGCTTTCCTGGAAAAGACACTTGCGTACAAAGCAAATATTTTAGTAGCATATGAGATTTAGAAGCACATAAGAATAAATTATTTCAGACAGAATCCAAAATAATCTGTTGGAGTAAACGGGAGTACCATGAATGAGCAACTGGGGGTTGAGACTTGTGGGTGGAGGAGATGGACATGGGTGGTGATGGGAATGAGAGCTCTGTGTTTCTCCCTACGCACAGGTGTAAATGCCATGCTCCAGCCTTTCCTCCTGAGTTGTTCAGTCCTGGGCTTTCCTGTGTTTGCTTTACTTTCTGGTTTTGCTTCAGCAAAGTCTCCTGTGCAAGGATCCACCGTTGGGGTGTGAGGACACACAGATGCATGGTGCTGAGATCTCTCCAGAACTGCCCTCGGTGTTTTCTCCCCAATGGTATTGCCAGTGCCAGAGAGTGAGGGTTCCCTTCCGGAGCGGTAACCTTTGTTGCTCTTGTACAGGCTAAAGCATAGTCCTGTGTGATATTTGAGAGACAGATGAGTCATTTGGGGGCCAGCCCCACTCCCGTGGCATTCACAGGCAGGATTCATGCTGAATTCACCGCTGTGTGATCAGAGCTCTTTTATCCTTCTCTCTGAGACAAGCTGGTCGCCAGGTGGGACGAGGAGCTGCTCTGTGTTGCCTGTGAGCACTGCCGAGTGCTCCAGCCTGCGTTCTGGCTGCTTAGCAAAGGGTCCCGGTAGGAAGGGGAGGCTGTAGGGATGCTTAAAATTGAAAGGATTTAAGGAATAATAATAATAATAAACATAACAAATTGCTTTTATATGGGCTGGAGGAAAATGTGAAATAATGTCTAGGCTCTTCTCTGCTGAGGTTTTGCAGGGATTCTCCCAACTCAAAATACTGAGTCCCCAAACCAAGAGAAGCAGAGGGAGGAAATTGTGCCCTTGGCCCGCGGAGATGCTTCAAGAGGGGCAAGGAGGGGTGCTACAAATCACTGGGGTAAGCCCATCTGCTGTGAATCAGTGCTGGCTGCACAGCAGGGAGAGACAGCAAGACTTTATGAGGTGGCAGAACACCACCAAAGCTAATTTGTCCATGTCTTAGCTCCACTCCATCCCCTTTCACCCCCCCAGATATTTGTGTGCAAGAACGGGAGCTCTTCCCTTTCTGTGCAGGTGTTCCCATGTGTAGTTTGTTTGCAGCTAGCTCAGGTAGGACCTCTCCCTCAAATTTTGTGGGGTTTTTTTGGATGTTTTTGTTCAAGTCTGATTGCAGTGGTCTGTTCAGACAGCAGAACAATTTACTGTTGTCTTTGGAGGAGGCTGAAGCTGTCTCCTGCTATGGGCAGCCTGATTTGTCCTCTCTGTGCAGAAAAGATGAATGTACTTTGGATTCTGGTACGGAAGAGCAGAAAGGAAACAAGAGACTAAATGTGTTGGGAGAAGGGGTAAATGGGGAGTGGGATGAGACCAAACATTACTGACGTGCAGTTTAGAGGTTTTTTTTCCCTCCTCACATTTTCATAACAATGTACTTATCTGATTTGTCGAAAATTTGTGACTTTGGCTTAACACATACAAGATGGGCCCAGTGCAAATGACTGCTCAGAACAGAAGGCAGAAAGTCCCTGTTCTGTTGACAGTGTTTGTTAACTAATTAATATTTTTAAAAGTATATGTATGATTGCATACTATTGGGTAGACTATCTATAGATGGCAAGTTTTAACACCCCTATAGGCATGCAGAATTGGGGGCTGGTAGCTCCAGGTGACTCTCGGCTGGGAGTTTCCCTGGAGTGGGACCTTGATGCTCAGTTCCCGTCATTTGCCTTAGGTCCAGCCCAAGCCAACTGCAGGTACCGGTGCTCTCAGCACCCAAATCCATACGTACCCAGTCGCTGTGTATGTACCAGAGCATGCAGCAGTGGGTGCAGAGTGTGTTGATGGATGCAGTCTACGTGCTCATTTTCATACGCTGGTGGGATGGTCCCTTGCCTTGATTAGCTAAACCTCTTCCTTGTCTTTAGGGCCATTTTCACAACATTAATCTTAGAGCTGTGGCAATCCCCCAGCGCTGGGAGGGGTGTAGGAGAGAAACAGCTGTATGTTTACCAACCCCTGCCTTTTTGTCTGGAGAATCAAGTTCAGGTACTGAAGCCATGTGAGCACTAGCTGTAGCTAGTTCCCTGCATTCTCACTGAATATTTAATTTGTTCAATACTCACAGCGGCACATTTTTTATGGGGACTAGCATTTATCTTTGCATATTTGGAAATTAGTAGAGTTGAGGTTAAAACAAGCTGTTCTCCTGTGGAAGCTGTTGCGTTGTACTAAAATAGAATATCGCACCTTCAGGGGTGTGTGGTATTTCACAATACATCCCTCCATTGTGTGTTAAATGATAAAGCACTGTAATAAAATATGCCCAGATTGTTCTTATCTATTTTATGCCCTGTAACATTTTCTATTTGCATCAAGCATTAAGGTCTACTAAAAAAAAGCCGAATGGGGCAGGTCAGAGTGTGAGAGAGGATGGGATTGTGAGGATGGGATTTTTCTACTGGAAGGAGCACAGCTGAGAAGAATGTTGTTGGAAGATAAACCTTGTACAAAAGACAGTCATTATTTCAGAATCCTTCCTCTTCCTTTCCAGGGAGAATGGTTATGGGAGCTTTGCACAGGCTGGAGTATTCATAGGTTAAGATCTGTAAGAGACTTGTGCTTCTAGAGGCCCAAGTTCAGATATAGTCATTTCACAAGTGAAAACCAGTCAGTGCTGTGGACTGGGTCGCCAGTGAGTAATGGTCTGTGTCGCAACAGGATCATGCTGTTCCCTTTAACTGCTGACCTTTGTTCAGGAGGGGCCCAGGGGCACGTTGGAGAGCAGGAACAGATTTTGCAAGGTGCAGCCGTGGAGCTAAGGAGAGCTTATTTGAGAAGCAACTGTGCTGTCTGTGACTCCAGAAGTTGCTAGTCGTCATGACTGATTTTTCCGAAAGCTGAAGTGCATTTGGCAGTTAAAATGACATTATTTCAGGTCTATGGCATTTGTAAAAGATGCTCATGTGTCTCTCTTTCATTTCCTTTTCTCCTGTGTTTCCCCTCCCTCCTTCTCTAACCTGCATAAATATCGTAACTTGCCTACAATAGGCTTTTCTTTAAGATAAACTCGTTATTCTCTAAGATAAACTCATTCACATAGTCTACTCATTGCTTTTGTAGGCCCCTCTTGAGGGTATCAAAAGCTGAATGTTATTCTGACACTTTAGCTGAGTATTATTATTCCTTCTGGTTCTGGGGTTTGCAGCCTGAACCAGACGCTTTGGCGGTGCCTACGGTCACCAAGTTTCTGGATGTCCCTTGAGCACATTCATTGTGGATCCTGAGTAACAAACCATTATATCTCTTTGCGCTTCAGTGTGCTTCAGCTCTAATGTCTTAACCCAAGTTGGTCAAGGCTCAAGAGCTGTGTGGGATGGATCCCAGCCCTGTTGAGATACGTGCCTCTGGTCCTGTTGTGTCCCACCTACATGTAGAGGTTGGGCCACTGGTCTAAGCACTCCTGGGCTGTGGACAGGTAGGGGAAGGGCACTCCCCTGGTTTATATACATCCTCCACACAGCTCTTCCCCTGCCCTCTGAGGACAGTCCTAAGGAAACGCCAGTTCAGGGCTCACGAGCATTCACAGCAAAAATGTCATCATGCTGCTGTACGCATCCATGGATTGCTATATCTTAAATGTTTTGTCCCCCATCTCTAAAGGGTGTAATAAAACTGGAAGAGGTACAGGGACGGGCTGTGAAGATGATGATTGGAGAGAGAGAAAATGACTTCAGTGTAAGGAATGGGAGAACAGAGTAGGGCTCTTCACTGTGGAAAAGGGATGATTAAGCAGGAACGTGATAAACATCGATGCAGTCATGAATAAGGTAGATGGAGAGTGACTGTTCAAGCTCTTCATACAAGACCTAGAGGTGTCAGATGAAGTGAGGAGGCTCAAAAGAGGCAGAAGATGATATTTCTTCCTGTGAGCGGGCAGTGAGCTGTGGAAATCATCACCACTGGGTGGGTGTGAGAAGCTGATGTGGGTTTGGAAATCTGCTGGAAGCGTTTGTGGAAGAAACACGGATCAAGGCTGCTAAAGAGCATGACTCAGGAGATCCCTAGTCACAACTTGTGCAGGTGGCTGATTATTCTGGGTAGACTCATTATGCACTGAGCTTGTTTTGATCTTCCTGAGACCTTCAGTGCGGGCTGTTGGCAGAGCACCCAGCGAGGTGGACGCTCCCACTGGGTCAGTGTGCCGCCTTATGTTTTTCTGGGGAAAAGGCAGAGAGGTAGCTGGAAGCATCTGGCAGGCAGGTCTGAGCCCTTGTGCTCTTCCTGAACCACGCTGCCGGGAAGGACAGAACTGCTTTCCAAAGGGGTTGTGCTTTGGGGAGAAGGAAACTGTTCGGGAAGTGGAATTACATTGAATTGTTTAGTATTTTTTTTTTTTTTGGTTGACTGGTTGGAAACTTCTGTAGGAAGGGAATTTCTAAGGAGCTCTTGCCCCTTGTTCTCTGCAAATGAATAATGTTTTTCTTTGCCCCTCCCTCCCCAAAACTTGTTTTTAAGTTACTGAAATAGAAGGCTTTGTACTGGTGTTGCTGAAAATAGGGATCCCTCTCTCAATTATCCATCTTGTCAGATTCTTTCTTGTTCTTTCAACTCGTTCAAATGATATTTCTTTTCTTTTTCTGTAGTCTGAATGCTTCTCTGCAGCCTGATTCCCTTCTTGCACTGGTCAAAATTGCAAGAAACCTTATTAAAATCAAAGTATTTAAATGAGGCAAGGTGCAGGAAGAAGTGAGAGCTTTCACTGGAAGAAGCATACGCTGTTGTTTCATTGCTCTGGGGCCCTGGAGGAACACAGTTCGTCTAGCGGTGGGCTCAATAAAGATGCAAATTTTATACCTTCATCTGCTGTTAACATAAAAAAAAGACACGTCGTTTGTAGGAGGACAGTGACTTTCTTACAGCGTGAGCTCGTTTGTCGTTGTTTCTGCTATTCCAGTCCTCACAGGCACAACTTCCAGACCCCTTCTTTGTCTGTCTGGTATCGGAGGATGTCTGTGGTTTTCCCTACCCCTTCCAGGAAAAGAGGTGGCTTTGGCACATGTCATCTGCATAACGATCATAAATTGCCTACAATGGGCTTTTTTACTTCCGTAAAAAGAAAGCACCCTTTTCCCTCTTTAATAAAAAAGAATGAAATAAATAAATAAAAACCCCAGACAAAACCAATCTATTACAAACTGCCTTCTACCTGCAGTTTCCCAATTAGCTAATTATAACACAAATTTGCACACACACGCACACAGGCTTTTTTAAACCCTTTCTGTACAAGGTTTTTAGTCACTGTACATCTTGTGTCTTTAAATAATGTATTAGGAACATTTTCGAGTCTGTAAGTGCTTTTTTAATGAGAGTGTGAAGATTTTAATGGGACTAGATTGCTTTTCATGACATTTCAGAGTGACTTAATTGTAACAATGTTGAGAGGCTGTATTTTAAAGTTTGCTAAGTATGTCTGGTGCGGATTGTAGTCAAATGCTTTAAAGACAGAATGGCTGATGAGATCAGATATAGCTTCCTTTTTTTTTAATGTCAGCTTTGTTAAAGAGCAGAGTTAAAGAGCAGAGTTTGCAAAGTTGACACGTTAGTCTAAGCTCAGAAGAAGATGAAGGTTTTTAAGGTCTGAACTAGTGGTGGGTCATCTGTTCTGTCTAAGCCTATTCTCAGTCATTCTCAAAGATTATTTCCTTTAGTGCTTTGCTTGTGCTTGGTGCTTCTGTAGTCAGTGATGGGGCTGTGTAGGGTTTGTAAGTTGTGTGGTTTTTTGTTTTTGTTTTTTTTTTTAAAAGCAGCAGCTGGATTTGTTACAGGAGTTGCATTCAGCTTTTAGTTCCTTTAGGCAACTTTGCGTAAGTGTTACAGACTGTTTTGGGATGGCTTTAAATTTGTGGCCAAATGGCAGGTTAAGGAATGGGCGTTAGTCTCCATCAAAATGCGGGCTCTGTCCTGAGCCTCTCCCCTTCCAGGTCCCTCCCGTCCAAGCCAGCGCAGTTCTCTGGAACAGGGAGATGTTAAACAGGAGAGAGCCCAAAGGAATCAAGGTATAACCTATAGCAGCTTGTACTGCTTTCATTATACAAACACCCTTTGCGCAGGAAGGGAGAAAGGAAAAAAAATAGCATTATAAAAACAGTAAGGCAAAAAAGAATATTAGACTGCAGCTATGTGAAAGAGCGTGAAACTATTTGCATTTCTTCAGTCTTTTCTTCCCAAAGACTTAACAGTATTCACCGAGCATAAATGAAATAACTTCGAGAGCTTGCCTGTGGGACAGGGCAGTCCTGGGACTATTAAGTGACTTGCTCAAGGTCACCTGCAGCATCTGTGGCAGAGCCAGACTCGCATCTGCACGACTTGACTCTGTGGATTTAATTAGGCAATGGGGCCTCTTGTTTCTGGCAGGGCTTATCGAAGTGACAAAACTTTTTGTTTAAGGAAAACAAAACTATAATTTAATTTGAGTTAGCGCCAACCTATGTCCAAAGTAACTTCCTGAACGCAGATTTAATTCTCATTTAAAAACATATGCAGTGTTTAAGCATTTTGAGGGAGTTAGAGAGCTAAACCTGTCTTTTCCCATGAATGCAACAGGGAAAACAGTTGGAATGAGTCAGTCAATTTGCATGTGAAGTTATTAGTATGTGCCAGTGATAGATTTCACTTGACTTGTTCAGTGGTTGTTGCCATCTCCTGTGCCTTGGCATGAGATTTGGGAACAATTGGTATTTGGCAACATGCAGCAGGCCAGAAATTGGTGATCGTTGCACCTGAATATAAAGCTGTTGAAATCAGTGAAGCTCCTCTGCATTACTGAGCTGAGCGTCTGCCTTCTTGCATCCGTCCTGACTTTGTTTTGGTGTCTCCAGTAATGCTGGTTCTGTAACCTCCACTAGTTGTTCGCAACCACAAATTGCTATATATATATGAGCCAGTCCCTAAAACAGAAATATACCATGTGCTGTGCCTGTGGTGTATTTTGATTTTACACAAGCCCGATGGGATGAGTGATAGAGTTTGTTCTGCAGCACGGGCAAGCCAAGAGGGCCAGGCTGCTGACAGTGGGATTTCTGTAGGGGCAGGGTTGAAGGCTTTTGGAAGAACATCATGTTTCTGAGTTGTCAGTAACATACGTTGGGCCTTTTAGCCTTGATTCTAAAAAAATAATTGTTTCCACTGGAAAATAATGCAAAAAATACTCATTTAAGAAAAAAAGTTAGTCGCATGAGAGGGAGCTCGGGGAATGAGGAATCCCTTCCTCACAGCCTGATAAGTCAGGATCAGCTGAAATGGTTCACGTTTCCTGGTGTGCCCATACCTCTCAAATTTTGGTCTGTTGGGAGGGCTGAATTACAGGGTTGGACAAATCCTGCCCAGAGGCTGCTACAGGCTTTCATCTTTGCTCCTTTCCTCTGATGAATACCACTGAGGAAGAGATGCCTAAACTAGTCCTTGAAAAAAAAAAACATAAAGGAGGGCTGAACAGATCTGCAGCATTGCTGAGCCAGCCCAATTCAGGTTAAAGTCAGTTGGCACTAGAGCTGCTCCTTGTGTGCCTGAAATGACATGGATGGACGTCTGACAGCCAAGGTGACCTGTAAGGAGAGTCACCTCAAGGGCTGGTCAGGGCTTTCTTCAGTGCAATCTCTTGATTCCTAAAGATCTTGGTTTGCCCTGGGCTTGCGAGGACAGAGGTGGCAAATCAGCAGATACCCGCAAAAGCCATGCCTGGATGCTCCAGATGTTGCTCCAGATGTTGCTGCAGCCCCCTCTCACTTGCAGGTGCTTTCTTGGCTTGGTGGAAGCTGTGTGTGTGCAGTTGACAGTCAGTTGATGCAGGTAGGTTTTTGGGGAGGGGGGTGTTAGACATGTTCTCTACTTCTCTGTCCGCCAAGGATGCTTGCCAGCCTGTGGGGCGTTTGGTTTCATCTTCAGGCCTGGATTTAAAGAATGTATATTGAGGATCTCTGTTTAACCTGTGGAGAAAGGAAATGTTTTTGTTAGCGGCTAAAAGCCCCATAGCAGATGGTAACTCCTGCACTTGCTCATCCCTCATAGGGGTTTTGCTCACTTCCAGAGGGTAAGTGCTCATCAGTGCGATTTATAGCATCATCTTTGCTTATCAAATGAGATGTCTGTAGAGAGGCCCCCTCCATCTCCCTTTCCAGCCACGCTCTCCCATTACGCGCTGGCCTGTGGCTGCCTCCGGTTATGTGTGTTTGCATGGCAAGAGCGCTGGGATAAGAATGTTTTTATTTCCTTTTGATCCTTAGCACTGCTAATCTGCACAGCACCTGGCACCCAGGGGCACCGAGGGTTCCTCCTAAGAAAGAATGACGAAGAATGATAGGGTAAAATGGTTTATAAGGTAAAATAAAGTGGGGACATTGAGCGTCCCTTCAGTAGCACTTAGGGGAATGTTCCATACCATGCAGGATTAGACTATAACCAGCTGTAAACCCAGGCTTTAATAATTAGTGGCTCTTATAATTGAAGATTAGCCTCAAATGTGTCTGCCTGTTTGTACATGATGGAACTCGGATGAAAGTTGTCTATTGAGATGTAATATGAAAATGACAGAAACATCGACTGACAAAATACACCTAGGCAGTCTTGATTAGATTAAATCAAATGGTTACAGCATCTGGGGCCTTTAGCATGTACAGGGCATCCTAATGGCCCTGAAAGCTTCCCCAAATCCTATTAGATAGGTTAATCTCGTTGGAGAATACATTCCAGGTCTACATAAACTGCATTGCTGTAATACTTTCTGTGGTTGCCTAATCCTTTAAGGTGAACTGTCATAGACTAGCTCTGTGGAGTGCATCATAATGCAGTGTCCCAGAAAAGTTCAGTAAAACAATGCAATTAAAAAAAAAAAAAAAGGGTGGGGGGAGGGGGAACAAAATAAACCCCCAGAAGCCCCAGTTCAAAACTTTTCCCCTCCCAGGGGAAATAGTCACGTTTTTGGCAAAACTGAGCCTTCATGTCCTACAATACATAGGATGCTGGTTGAGATACTGTAGCCTTTAAACTGTTGCTGCTTCGAGCATTCGAGTCAGTCGTGGGTGCCTGAAGGCTAACGCTACTGCCCCTTTGTGCTGTAGGCCTTTGCCATGCAGAGAAGCGAGATGTGGCATCCAGCCTCTCTGAACGGGCACAAGGATAAGCTGTGACCTAAGGAGCTTCAGAAGGGCTTGTTCTGCCAGGACAAGTGCTGCCGCTGGGACTGTCTGTGTGTCTGTCCGGGCTGGTGGAGCATGGGGCTGCTGTTCTGCCCCTACTCTGTGCCTGTTGTTTTTTTTTTTTTTTTGTGTAGCTGACCCAAAGTCTTGAAAATAACTCAGAACGTGGCAGAGTAAAGTGGAGCTGCAAATCAAGGATGATAGCTGCATTGCAAATGAATAAAAATCAAAGGTATTTTTCCTCACTTTATCATGCTGTATTTTATTCGTGCCACTTGGGAAGAATTGCTTCATTCATTCCCGTGGATCGTCCATGTGCCCTTTCCAGCTGACTCCTTACGCCTCTGGAGCAGGGGGTCAAATAGATGTGAGATCCTCCCGCTTGTGACTGGGGATGCTCTGGGGAACTGGGGCTTGGAGAAAGGCTGAAGTTACCTCCATGCCGCAGGCTCAGGTTAGGCTTGCAGGTCTGAAGCTGCTCTCCCCACTTTGCTCAGGGGTCAGCATGTGCAGCCTGCCCCAGGACAAGGTGACCCAGCACTGGCTCTTTCCGGGGATCACGTGCCCCCAGGGTGCAAGGATGGAGCAGAGCCCTCTTTGAACCAGCTACTGGACTCCTAGCAGCATCCAGTCCCTGTCTGAAATCGCTTCTGAGAGCGCAGCGCTGTAATTTGGCTCTGGGTGCTCTGCTCTGCAGGAGGAAGGGGGTAAATTATTTCACTGGGTGCTGCTCCCTTGTCCCAGCTGGGTGCTGCCAGGGGAATGGGCCCAGCAATTGCAGTGAAGCTGCTGGCCTCTGATTTGCCTCATCTCCTCCTCCCCATTCTTGTTCCTGGCTTTATCACCTGGCTTTTTAACACAGCAGTCTGCTCTGGTGTGACAGGCGAGGTGGCAGCTGTCCCAGCCTCTGCTCACTCCCTGTCCATCCCCACTGTGGGTGCAAGGTCTGTTTTTCCTCTGAAGTATACGTTGATCCTCATGCTCCTGCACTGCTGGAGGCTTTTAAGTGAATGATGTGGCCCCACGGCAGCGTTATTTCAAGAGATGTACCCCAGTTACCTCTACACCATCATCATCTCTCACACCCTTTCCAGCCTGTGGAAATAACAAGCCAGTTCCCATACCCTGCTGTAGGAAAGGGGCTGTATTCTGGCATTATAAAGGAATTAAAGCCTCCATTGTGGTCAGCTGTTCTGCATTGCATGGATGTCTCCTGTGGCTTTTAAAGAAACGCAGAGTATTCCGGGGAGACCTTATTGTGGCCCTTCAGTACTTAAAGGGGGCTTATAAGAAAGATGAGGACAAACATTTTAGTAGGGCCTGTAGCATTAGGATGAGGGGTAATGGTTTCAAACTACAAGCAGGTTGATTCAGACTAGATATAAGGAAGACATTTTTTATGATGAGGGTGGTGAAACACTGGCACAGGTTGCCCAGAGAGGTGGTAGATGCCCCATCCCTGGAAACATTCGAGGTCAGGTTGGACGGGGCTGTGAGCAACCTGATGTGGTTGAAGATGTCCCTGCCCCTGGCAGGGGGGTTGGACTGGATGGCCTTTAAAGGTCCCTTCCAACCCAAACTATTCTATGATTCTACGATTCTATATTCTGCCTCCTGCTACTCGGTTCCTGCAATAAGGAGCCCAAGCCAGAAAAAAAGGAGGCTCTTTCTCCACTGCCTTGATGTGTCTTATGGCAGAATGTGTCCAAACACGTGGCTGGGAGACATGGTGCTGTCTTCTCTTTCATATACGCGACTCTACATGCAAGCAGCAGTGTACTAAACGTACGTATGTGTATTGTGAGTGCATCTACAACCTGGCTGGCTGCAGTTAAATAACAATTAGATTTGCTTGTTGACCATTTGGCACTTAGCAGTCTCATAATTAGTAACTGTAAACCAGCAGAGACAATGAAGCAAATCCCTAATTTTTATAATACTGCCCTGCTTTATGACTATCTGCAAAATCATAACCCCCTGCTTGTACAACTAAGCAAACACTTAAGTATTTTGACAGATGTTTTATATAAAAAAGACCCAAGCTTGTGTATTAATTTGGTGTTCCTTGCATTGTCTTTTTTTTTTTTTATTGAATACATCCGTGGCTGGTGTTACCTGCTTTTGATTAATTTGCTGCTACGTTTGCTTTCGCTTTTTCCATATGGTGCTGTGAGGTGGAGGAGCGGGTCCCCCCGCACTGGAGCAGGGCTCTGGGGAGCGGGAGCAATGCCTCTACAGCAGTGAGGCTCCTCTGGGAGCGGTGACAATTCCCCAGCGCTCGTGTGCGGATGGGCAAGTGTCTGTTGTTCTTTCACGTCGCCCACTGATTTTGGGGGAAGTTACATAGCCACAGCAGGTGCTTGCCAGCTACTGGGGTTTGAGAAGTGAGTGTGATTGATACCAAGCCAAAGGAAAACATGCCAGTTACTTTGCAAGGAGACATGGGATTGCTTTAAAGGAGTGTGTTTTGGGTCAATATCTTCAGGGACTAGAGGGAAAAAAAAAAATCCCTGTTCTTGTGAAAATGAAAGAAATTACAGTGTGAATTACCTGGGGACTGTGCATGGAAAATGCAACAGTATTGTCATCTCTGCAGAGCAGACAAGTAGGTGCATCGTTTGGCTGGGAGCATCCCTGTGTTTGTGTTATGCTGGGAGCAGGGCTGCCGTCCTTGCATGCTGTTCTGGGATCCTTCAGTGTTTTCCAGCATGCTCACTCCAGCACGAAGGCAGGAGGGTTTACCCAAGGCTCAGTCGCAGCAAGACGTGTCCAGAACATGTCGTGATCAGCTCCTGAGGAACTAGACATGGGGAACATGAGGAGATGCTCCCACATTTAGTTAGTATTACCCTGAGTTAATTTGCTTTCTTGCTGAAGCACTTTACTTGCTTGATCACTGTTCATTTTAGATGGGTTTAAAAACCCCCTTGGGAGCCGTAGCTTGGGTATACTCATGGATGTTAAGCGTGAAGTCTTACTTGCTCCTTTGTAGTAGCTGGGACTGCAGCTGCTCCACAGAGGTGGGGTTCATCAGTCCTGCCTTGGGTGTGCAAAGAATGGGAGCATGAATCCGAGCTGGTCACCCAGGGCTCTCCTTGTAGCTGGGGGTAAGAAATAGGCACCTCTGGAGGGGCTTCCAGTTGTTTCTCTCCATTGGGTCTGGAGCCTCTATTAATTCCAGTTCCTCGTGAATGAAGCCAAATGCAAACAGAAAAGCAGATCTCTAATTAATATTGGAGCAGGTTCTCTCTCACACATTTGTCATTTCTTCCCTCACCACTCCCTTGAAATAATTTATTTTCCCTGCTTAAAACATTCCTATATTGTTATTGCTCTCACAGTGGTGTGCACTGCACTTGCTAAATCAAATTTATAACGCTGGAATTAATTTAGTAGGTTTCTTCCATTTTCTCTCCACGTACACTTAAAAAAGAGAAGTTCTTTAAATTAACCTAATGTAACTGGATTTGTTTTCACTTTATTAGCTTTGGAGGGGGTTCTCTTGGGGACCTCAGTGTCATTATATTATCCGAGGAGCAGATCTGCATCAGTCTGATGGGAATTTTTAACAAGAGCAATGTTTTCCCATTTCAGAGTGAGTAAATACTTTACTGAAATCCAGGGGGCTGATGCTCTGCTTCATTACCAGTAAACATGAAGCAAAAAACAGCTGGCAGAGTGGAAAGGAGACAGAAAATACAAATTGCTGTTGTTCCTACAGATCTGCAGAAGGGCTTGCACTCGGGTGTATTTTTGTGAGTGATTTTTATCTGTCCAGAAGGTTTTAACTCTCAGCCAATTCTGAAGCAATCTTGGTTTCGGTATTTAGTTTGAGCTGCGTGCCTGACCTTCACCCTGTACCACTTATCGGTGGTGTGGGAGCTCCGGTGACTTCAGCATTGGGATGTACGATGTCCAGGAATAGATACTCTCTGGTCCCTGAAGCTTTCGGCTGCAGCCCTCGCACCCGCAGCAAGCTCTGCAGTGCTGGGGCCAAGCAGGGATGTTTTAGAAGGTGGCAGGAGCAGGTTGATGGATGCCATGCCGGGATTGTTAAACTCGACATGCAGCTGGTGAGGTGGACAAATGGTGGAGTGTCCTTTCCTTTAGAGACGGGCTCTGCTCATTACTCGAGCTGTGTAAGGAAAACATCCAAATACGAGCCTTGTCACGAAACTAATTTTCAACTATTTGATTATCCAGAACCTTTTTGGTGCAGATAAATATTTCTGACCCTGGCAGGCACATTATTGCTTTGACCTTTCACCCCTGGCAAACCTCTGTCTGAATCCTCCCAGGCTAGATGGCTTGAAAACTATTATCAGTGACAAGTAAAAGACTGCAGAGAAATAAACAACGGAGACCTATGAGCTTGCCCTTGTAAACTACGGTCAGGCATCACCTGAAAAGTGCCCAGAATACAGACAGATCAATGCTGTGCACAATCCTCTGCAGACGCACTCGCTCGCAAAGGGCTTTCACAAGCTATAATGCATGTTTTGATAATGTCTTACTTAGCACTGCATTTTTTTAATGTACTTCCTTTGTTTGTTAAGGTGCCTTGCCAAGTCAGTGCTGGCTTTCCATAAAGATTCTCCAGTGCTTCCATCATATACGTTGAAAGTGGTATATGCAGAAGCGATTCTGTCAATAGTATATTTTTATGTATTATTCAGCTCCTGTTGTTTGTGTTCGTCAAGGAAGTTTGCATGCAATCTGCTGGATTAGTTTCTTAAAAGCTTGGATGCTGAGTTTCAGTTTTCATCTAACTCTTTCCCTTGTAGAGGAATGAGCTGTCAGGAGCTGTGGTGTTTTTTGTTCAGTGCTGTGCAAGTCCTGGATGTCCAAATAGGAATGTGACAGGCAGAAAAAGCAAGAATGTGCTTTTTTTTTTTTTTAGTTTAAAAAGAATTTGTAAGTCCCTGAAGTAGTTTTTGTTTAGCAGTGTTGGTGTCAAAGCGAAGTACTCCATGGTTCTGCACTGGGTAGCTGAAATTTGAATAAGCTCCTGGTTTTTATCAGTCATCACTTAGGAATCACGATGAGCTATAAGGCCTTTCCTATGGGATCTTCAGTTTCACTGAATTAGTGCCACCAAAGGCAACGGCACCGGGGTGAGAGGATTACGGTTTGAATGAACACCCAGAACTAATCTGCTTCCGTGATTTGCTGGGTGTGGTTGGGAAGAAAGCTAATCCAGAGGGAAGCATTTGCTTTTTCTTAAACCTTTTCCCCCCATGTACACTGGAGATCACATTGTCCTGAATGACCCCACTTTCCTCTTACACTGCTATGATACAGACTGCTGCAAAAAATGCGCCCGTGGTGATGCCGCATTGCCTTTAGGCTGTTCCTAATCCCATTGCCATGAAGGTCCTGGCGAAACGTCACGCTCGCTTTGCCTGTTTCTCGCTGCTGTATAATGAAATCCCAAGAGAAGTGTAAAATTAAATTTAAGTTTACAGAATTAATCTCTAAAAGGCATTTTTACTTTTGTGTTGGTACATTGCTTTTCTAGTTGTTGGGGTTAAAAATCCTAGAAATACATTTGCAGATATAATTTTGACCATGTCAACCTTTTTTATTTTATTTTTTTGCCACTTGTAAGAGATCAGGGATTGACGTAATGGTTTTCTGGTGAAGGGAGATGTGTAATACGCAGGAGCAGTTGAGAGACTTGGGTTCAGTTTCTCTTCTGGCAGGGGACCTGGTCCTGTGCAGTCATGTAAAGAACAGCTAAATCTGGGCTAAGTCCTCGCTCCTGAGGTTCCTCATGGCAAAGCATCTCTGAAGATCTCCAGCCAAAGTATAATAAAGACAGCATGGAGTGTTGGGAGGGGAATTTAGACCCAGAAATCTGATCCCTTGCTTTCTCTGCACTGCTGTGTAAGACAAATAGCCCTTCCCTGCTTCACTTGTAGGTGGTGAGGAAAGAGGCATTAAAGATTTAGGTGCTTAGAGAGTCTGATAATAGGTAAAATACCCAGAACCAGAAATGTGCTCTGAGGCCTTAATGTTGACCTGTTTGAAGTCTGACTGATAGATCCTAGAGCCCAGAATGAGAGTTTTGCTCTTCCTTTTAGACAGTCTCTGCTTTAGATCATGTGTTAATACAGAGGCTCATGCACGTGGGCTTGGCCAGAGTCCAGAGACACGAGGCAGACAGAGCCCGGTGCAAGGGTTAGTTCAGAGATGGCGTTTCCTTCCCTTTGTTTTCGAATTCTTCAAAATCCTGTTTCGGGGCATCAATCTGAAGCCAGGCTGAGCAGGCCTACATTTTCTTCTCTACGTTTCCCTTTCCCTCCGTTTGACTCTTTTACCTGCTTTGCTTATATTCCTGGTGTGCTTTCCAAGAGCTGCCATTAGTCATGTTCATAAGAGTTACAGGACTGTTTCATTCCTGGCCATGATACATGACATTGGTACAGGTTTTCTGTTTATTTAAAAATCTGCTGCAGCAATGTAGAGCTTTCCCCCCGTGTACCTTTCTGAACTAAAAGCACTAGGCTATTCATTATTTTCAATAAGTAAGCAGTCATTTTGCTAATCCATCTTAAATAGTATGATCACCCACAGGTGGAGTGCTTTTTTATTACTGTTATTTGATTCCTACTCATAGATTATTTTTGCAGAGCTGCATCTCTGCATCGTGTTGTCCAGCTGCTATAGGGGATGCAGGAGGTCGGTTGGCTCGTTGGGTGCTCTCGGCACAGGCAGCAGTGCTCTGCAGTGGTTTTGGGGTGCTCTCCCAGGGACAGGTCTCCGTGTTGATCTCCTATTAAATGGGCAAGTTTCCACCTTTCTCTGCCTCCTGTGATGGCAGAATCCTGCTTCTTGCCTTACCCATCAGGTTGCTCCATCAGTAATCAGATCCTTGAGTTCAGGTTTCTTAAAAACATATTGTAACAGCAGTTGCACAAGACAGGGAGGAAACAATAACATGGAGGCTCTGCTTAAATACTTGCCTAGACCAGCTTAGAGCAGGTACTGCTGTCCTGGTGTTGGACTTGAATTAGGAGGGCTTGATGCTGTGCCATTGATCTTAATGTCATCAAGACAAATCCCATCATTTACACTGGAGTAAATTAGTAGTGTTTCTGCTTCTGCCTTTGGAATTGCATCAGGCATAAGTGAGATAAAGATCAAGGCTCTTACTATGGTGTAACTCTAAATGGGAAGTGAGAGGATGAATTTCTAGAAATGCTTGTTCCTAGCTAAAGTTTGCACTTGGTGAATTATGCCCTTAATTTCAAAGAAGAGCAAAATAAAATCATGGACATGAAAATCCTAGCTGTACCTTTAAAAAAGCGTATGTATGGATGTGTATACACACACTATTGTTTTAAAAATAATAAACCCATAAAAAGAAGTTATTTATGCTGCAGGTAACACTCATTTGGCAGTGTCTGGATTTTGTTTGCCTCACATTGTAAAAAGCCCCCAAGGCATGATGTCTTCCGCTCCGTGCGCCTGGAGTAGGGCCTCCGCCGGTCTCCTTGTGCCGAGCTGCTCAGGAAAGATTTTGACTACGGGCAGTGTTGAGAGAGACACCAAGTCCAGAGGAGGATGTGAAATGTGTTTAAAGCTACTGGTTGGGAAGCGTTGAGAGATGAACAGGAAGGTTGAAGGCGGTATTTGAATGAAACAAGAGTAAGGTAGGGCCAGGTGGGGGGAACACAAGGATGTAAAGGCAACTAGGCAAATCAGATCCAAACTGGCGTCATGGACCAGTGGAGGGAGCTGCCTTCTGGGGCAAGACAAACCTATGGAGATGCTCTCAGGAACTGAGAGCTGATTTCAGACTGGCAGTATTCTTGTTTGCATCCTACAGAGGTGAAAGAGGAGCACATTTATGCGTTTGTTTTAAATTAGTTTGCCTTTTTTGAGTTTGGGAGCCCTGAGCCTGTTCTTTTGCTGGGAGATGGCATTATCAAGTGCATGTGCACTGAGCATATGTGAGAGGGGAATTGAATTGCTTGGAGAGAAGTTTGAGAGCTCTAGGTACCGGTGAAGAGATGAGAAAAGACAGACATTTGGGGACTGTTTGAGCTAATTTTATGTGAAAGAGTAAAATGCATCAAGTTAGGCTAGGAGGGAGGACATGGTACTTGAGGCACTGAGTTGGTGCCTCTTTGCACGGTAAAGAGCAGCCTATAAAAGCAAGAGCAGAAATGGGAACAGATGGTATGATTTTGGCTGGGGGGAGGTAGTTCTTGGTTCTTTAAGTTTGTTTTTAAGAGGCGACTAAGGAAGGCAAGACCTATAAGGGAGACAAAACTAAGAAACAACCTTGCCAACATTTCCATTGTTTTCTTCAACAACAAACCCAAAAGGTCAGATTGCAAAACGTGTTTGCCTTCTCTTCCCCAACCCTTGCCCCATCCCTGCCTTTTCTGAGAGCACACCTGTTTGCAGAGGTGAAGCTTCTTCCCTTGCTGTGGATAGAGCCGGCTAACCATGCTGTCGTGTACCTGGTCCAAGGCAGTGGGTGCAGGAGGTATGAGGTGGGGTATTAAATAGCTACAGCGTGTTGTATGTACATCGTTGTCACTGGCAGATACCGCCTGGCCTCACGTGCAGGTGTTTTGTTTTCCCACTGAAGTCCGTAATCCATGTAGCTGAGTGCTTGCCATCATGCGTTCAAGGACCCTCCAACAGAGGGAGACAGCCACAGGCGTTAAATATGACACACCAAGCACAGTAAACTGGACAATAGCAGAGGCAGTGTAAACACGTGCAAGTGGCTATGCTTAAACCCCCCATCTGCTAGCCCGTTCAGATGGGTACGTTTACATGCCTTACCAATGCCATTATGGAGAGGTGTTTCCCGCGTGGGCTTTTTGCTAGTGCGGGTGGGATGCTGGTGCCACGGAGCAAGGGTGCCCGATGCTTGGGTAGCCTCTGTGGTGGACTTGCACTTTGCAGCTTTGGGTTGCTGGTTCTCTGAAGTCACACGCAGTGAAGCAGTAGCAAATTGAGACTGTTGCCATTATTGCTAAAGTGAGATGCTGCTGCCAAAAAAACCCAGTCAACCCAACAAGATGAAAGACGCATGTAGGCTTGAGCAGGGAGGATTTGCTGGGGAGCATCATGATTTTTGCATTCATTTTTCCAGGCTAGTAATGTTCTCCTGCATTTGTCACAGCTCTCCCTATGGCTCTGATCTTTTTGTCTGTATTTAAAGATCTTTCTATTCTCTATTTAACAGCAGGAGGTTTTAGGTCTAAATGGCACAATAGTATATGTAATTTATATATACAAAAAAGATAAATTGCTGCTTCTTGAGACACAAAATGCAAGTATTGCTTTGTTGGCTGAATTAACTTTTGTGCTATGTCAGGTGTGGAAGGTATTGTTAGAGATATGATTTTAGTATATAGCAGTACTAAATATTTTATCTTGTTGGCAAGCAGTGTTGTTGCAGAAGGTTTAAACTTCAAAGCGAGCTTTGCTAAAATGCCTTTAAAATAAAAAAAAAAAAAAAGGTGGGGAAGGAGATGTAAGAGTGACTCGATTCCTGCTGGAATGATTTCACAGAAGGATTGTTATCCACTGAGACACAAGGCTTCTATTTGACCTCCTGCTGACTTCCCTAAACAGTGTTTGTAGGATGTTTAAACACTTTAAAAAAAAAAAAAAAAGCTAGTCTGCCAGAGTGTCTCAGTGCAGAAGAGCCACATCTGTATTTTCCTAAGTGACACACAGAGAAGGCATTTAGCACTTACAAAGAGCTTGTTGGCAAGCTCTCAGTTCCAGGGACATAGAGTCAAACCGGGCTCTCTATTTAATTTCATTTTTGGTGCTGGATCTCACTTTCCGCTCAGACTTCGCACAGAATCAGTGCATCGGTCTGGTGTTAGCATTAGCGACGTGGCATCTCGCCCGTTGTGCCGTGCAGGACGTGCACGGGAGGTGCTGCAGTGCTGCTGCTGCGTGATAGCTTTATCTCCTGGGGCTTTTTTGGTACCTGTTCGGGCATTGCCCCAAGCAGGAGTCCCAGCTCTGCTGCCTGCTATGGCGTGAGCATGGGCTCTAGCAGTGCGTGCGTGATTTGTGAGGTATTTTGGGATCCTTTTGGCAGAAAAATGCAATATCATTGTTGAGAAGACTGCTGTGGGATAAACTGTGACTAAGATCTGAGCTGGCAAACAGTGCGGAGATCTCCCAAGCATGGGGATCTGCAGTGGAGGGTAGGGAAAGGGGGGTGCAGCTGCTCCTTGTCGTGCTGCCCTGGGTGGTGTGGGGGGGGTTTAACCAGGCTGACAAATTAATGGGCTCTGAGCCCTGGTTAAGGGGCAGCTCCGTTTCCAAAAGCACAGGTTTCCAAATTTCACTCAGTAGCAGTGAGCAAGTTCATTTTAAGGCACCTATTCGTTTGCCTGAAGCTTTTCCCATTTGTTTCACCCCCTCCTTGTCTTTTCCTTGCATTCCCAATACTCCTGCTTCCTCTTGCACTGCCTGGGTGAGCAGCTGGAAATCTGTCAAGGACTTAGGTTGCATCTCATACCATGGAGGTGTCCAGGTCTTGTTGCCTTCAGGTCATCCATGACTAAAGGCTGCAGGAGAGGGAAGGTTGGGTGCGGGACGAGCAGGGAGCGCAGGCTGTCACCCTTGTGGAGGTGTGCACCCAAATTTCCTTCCTGCGGTGGGCAGAGCACCTTTCCTGCGGGAAGTGGGAGGACACATCTCATCGGGGCAGGAGGGACGTGACTCCAAAATTCTAGATCAAGGTGAGCTCAAGGGTGGCTCATAAACCAATTACCAGGTTAAGCAGATAATGCCAATGGTTGGTACCCACATTTATCATCACTTTTGCAGTTCTGAAGTGCTGAAAGTAAGTTTTTCCCTTCATCGCCTTGTGAGGGTACGACGAGGGTCATGGTTATCAGTGGGTGGTTGATGTTGCTCTCCTCTTCTGCTCTCCCCTGTCTTGCATGCACTTTTCAGGACACGCACACGTGCGATTCCCTTCCTCCTGCATATTCTGATGTGATTGAATTTGGGACACCAGTCCCCTGGGAACAGAGCTAGTTTTTAAGCTCTTGTAGGCTCCCTGTTGTCACTTTTTGGGGCATCTCAACAGCAGAAATGGGCAGCGACCTTAAGCAGGGAAGAAACAAACTGTGCGCCGTTTAACCTGGTGCAGCTGTGCCTCCTGCTGTGTCATGCTGGTTTTGGAAGGGGACATGTCTAGAGCTGATCCAGACCCCGGTGGTATTAATGGAAGGACCCTCATGGACTGCGAAGGGGCAGCTGGGGCCTTCTGAAAGGACTGCAGAGAGGGTGCTGGTGGTGGTGGTGTGTTGGGAACTAGAGCCTCTGTAGAGGCCGCTTTCCATGGTGATAGATCACATTGTGTATGATCTCATTGTGACATGAGTTGTGTTATATGGATTTTACCCAGAGAAGAGCCCGTTTTTCATTTTTGGCATGTCCTTGGGAGAAAGCAGGCTCTTCTCAGGGCAGTTTGAACTGCGGGCAAATGAGTTCAGCTGTGCAGGGCCTTTGCAGGTGGCTTTTAAATGGCAAGGTGGAGTGGTTGCATTGACAGCGATGGTCCTGAGCATTATTTGAAGTAACATGGCTATGAAACTCAAACATAAGTGCTAAAAAGGTAAAAATTTTTGGCATACATTAAATATTCAGCAAAGAACTTGAGCTCTGCTTGCTTTGGCAAACAAATACATCCCCAAATGGATCAAACAAGTTGTAATGCAGAACAAATTGAAGTAGTAGAGGATTTGTCTCAGGCGCTTAAAATCATATTTTATCCTCTGCCTTTATATTACCATCTATTCAGGGAAAAAAATCTTTTCAAATACTGATGGAAAAAAAATCTGAGCAAGTGTCGTTCCTTCCTTCAGTGCTGTGGTGCTGCTCAGTACAGTCTTGTATTTCTGTCCTGTGCTCTTGTCCAACCTTGGAACAACCAAAAAGATAGCTGTCTAATGTACTGTACTGAATTGCTGTCTTTTTTCCCCCAAAGGTTTGCAAAAATTATTTTAAACTAAGCAGGGTACAAAGTTCTTCTAATTTCTAGCACGGAGAATTCATTTTCAATTTCTCTATCAAAGCAAAATGACAAATACAAAATGCATGTGAAACCAGATGGACTAACTATATTAGGAGCGCTGCATGCATATTTTGTGTCACTTATTAGCATTCATTAAGTCAAACAGGGGGAGAAATAAGCTTTGCCTACATGTATTAAACCAATAAGGCTGGCAAGGATCCAAGCCTGCTCTCGTGGATTAATTGTTTTATAACTGCTTTAATTAAAATTGTTCAGTATATGATTAACCTAAAAGTTTTAATTTCCACAAAATTGTTGAACAAATGAGACATTAATATTTTACATTAACCGTGGAGAGTGTGCTTTGGTTCTCTGAATAGCTTGCTTACTGTAAACTTGAAGCAAGTGGCATCGTGGAAGGAGTTGGGTGTGTGTGGCTCCCAGGTGCCCCCCGCGGGGGTGAAACACTCTTTGTTGGGCAGCTTGTCCCAGGAGGTTGCGCACGCATCACTCCATTGTAATGGGAGGTGAGTGTGGTCCTCTGCTCCGGCTGACGGCTTCAGCTTGGGCCGGTGTCATGGCCTGTCCCACGGGGAGGCTGGCAATGCAGGAGCAATGCGCTTGTCCTGTCAGCTTCTCCTCTCCTGCCTCAGCTGAAGTTTTGGGCTGCGGTGGAGGAGCACGTGGAGCTTTATAAGCCTGGACCTGCACCTCTCTGAGAGCTTCCCCCATATTGGAGATGGACAGAGCGAAGGCGGCTGCAGAGCAGCTGCAGCAAGCAAGTACCTGTTATTGGGGTCACCTGCAACCTCTGCGCCCTCTTCTCTAATCAGGGGTGCTGTCTGGTTGCTGTAGACTGCTAATCACGAGCTTTTGTCCCTGTGTAATCGCCTGGTTTATCCTACAGGCTGACTGGGATTTTGAGAGGTGCTCCTGCAAAATAGGCAACAAATGCCACAAAAGAAATGGAGGTTTGGGGCCCACTACTGCCGGCATCTCATAAAGCTGCACCAAGCATGAGAGACCTCTGCACGGCATTCGCTCCACGGTGGCTCTTCTGCAAAGCTGGTAAATCTCTGCAGTGCCAGACTCCTGTGGGGACGGAGCACTTGGAGCTGTTTGGTTTAGGCAGAAGAAAAGCTGATTACCTGTGCTGGAACCTAATGGGGGTCAAGTCACCTCCACCAAAGAAACCTGCCGTGGGATTTTTGGAAACACAAGAAGTCATGAACTGTGGTTTTCTGTGTCTTATCAGGAAATCTGAACTTTCCACGTTTATGTTGTGCCTTTCTGGGGCATTAGATGAGCAGAGGCGGAGGGGCAAGTGCTGCAAGGAGCCATCAGCACTGCTTCTTGCGACATTGGGATGTGCCTGGGAGATCTGCAGCACGCTCTGACGCGGCCTGACCTTCTGCTGCTGTTAGATCTGGCAGGATTGCAGTACGAGGCAGTATGGCTTCAGGGTGTGGATGTGCTCACAGGCTGATGGTTCACCTGTTTTACTGGAAATATTTTGACCCATGATATTGCAGGCAGAAGTATCTGTTGAAGTGACTGCAGAGCTGGGCTGCACCTTGGTGTCCTTTTAAAAACCAGCCAAGTCATGGTCTAAGCTCCTGGCCCCATTTGAATTGATGACAAAATTGTCACTGACTTAAGCGGGACTGGGAGTTCATCTCTAAATTTAACTCCTTAGGGGCCTGCTTTTGAAGTGGCTGGTGTGCTTACAGCGTGGGCAACATGGGTGTCAGGCCCTCAGTCTGTGCGACTTTTGTGGGGCAAAGAGCATCCTCGCCTGACACGTGAGGGTCTGGGAGGGCTCCACAGGTTCTTGGTGGTAGCTCATCTCTTCTGCTGGTGCTCCTTTATGAACTGGCATTGGGAGAAAAGTCTTTATGTTGATGGCCTTGTGGTCCCAGAGTATGCCAAAAAATAGACTTAAGTAAAGCGCTGTCTGTGCAGGGTCCAAAACCTCAGCTTATTTTGCTGGAAACGTTACGCATAGCCATGAAGCCTCCTGCTGTTGGGTCCTGTTAGGAGTGCCTTTTGTTCAGATGCAGTTCAACAATATTATTTGGCCTCTGAATGTCCCGTAAGGTATTTTGCTTTCTGGTTCTTGTCAAGCCTCTTTGTGCTTTCCAGAGTGGAGCATGTGGGGTGTCTGCTATCGCTTCGGAAGACGAGAATTTCTCGTGGTGGGAGGGCGGTTGTGGAGGGCTGGCTCTGTTAGCCTTCAGCACGTACTCCTGGCATCGCTCGTAAAACTTCTTATGGGTTAGAGTTACCAAGATCTGGGGTAAATTGAGCAGCTGGCCACGGTTCGCTGGGTTAGAGAGGCAGGGAAATCCTACAAGTGTTGGTAATAAATTTATAAATGCTCCATACGTCTTAGATTAGGTGGAGTTGGTTGGTGTTGATTTTTATTTCAGTTTTAGGATATTTGGATAAACTTGCAACATTGAGGAAATGAAAAACGGAAGGATTTTCAAGAAAGTCTGTGAGGGTTATCTAATTCAAACGGAGGTAGATTTTGATTCCTGTAGGCTTCCTAGAAAAACATACGGAGGGTGTGTACACACACACATGCACACACATAAACATATGTGGTATGTGCTACTCTATGTAAATACAGCAGTTTTCCTTTCTGTCACATCTGAGAAAAGATTTTGTATAGTTGAATCGTGTAATACAGAATTATAAAAAGATAATGACCAGAGTTTTCCACTTCAGTGCCTGGAGTTGTCTGTTGTTTCCTGCTGTTGTACGTGCTGGGCATTGCTGGAAATTGGGCTGCAGCTCTCGCTTGCTAAGGGCTGAGCTTAGTGCCTTCGGGCCTTGGATCAATCTATAAAAGTTGATCTGAGAAACTAGCTCTTAGGTATTTGTGTGTGAAAATGTTGCAGTAATTGACCTTTCAGGGTGCACATGGGGGATTCACGGACATTTGCCAAGCCTGCAGGAGCCCAGCTCTGCTTCCGTGCCCTCTGCCTGGGGGAGATGAGGATGCAAAACACAAATCCCAGTGAGGTGTCCTAGCTGCTAAATCTTCATATAGGGCTGCTGTGGAGCACTGCTCTCTAGACCCTCCTCCTTTTTTAGGCTCTGGGAAATGCTCAGCAGCAGCAGCAGGCTGGGTGTGCTGTACCAGTGGTGCTGTCCTTGGGAACCGGGCAGGGCTTTGCTGCATTTTAAGGGTGAAAATCACTTGCCTGTAGCCCCACCTTGTCACACAAAGAGCCAAAGCAAAAATGTGTAGGTGTAATAAGGGCTAAATTCTGGCAGGGTGAGCGCTGTCTGTGAGGGCTGAACCCAGGTGTAAAGCCAGCATGGTAGATCCTGGACAAACAAATCAATGGGAAGTGCTGCATTAACCATGAGGCAGGTGGCCTTAAGGTATTGCTGAGGGCTGTCCCCTTGAGGAGCAACACGTGTGTGTTGGGCTCATGCACTGTGTTAGCTGTGAGTGCAAACAAGTGTTGCTTGACCATCCGGAGAGGAGGAAGAGAGTGCTAATTCCTTCTGCCAGAGCCGATCTCTCTGGGGACGTCCATTGGGATTCCCTCAGTTACTAATTTGGATCCTAGTTAGGGTTGAAGGGATTTACTGTGCTCTCAAGGCTAAAATGCATTGAGGAATTTCTGTTGCAACATGTTGCCCAGCTCATAGAGCTGCCCCGAGGCGACTCGTTTGTCTTCAGGGTGCTGGGGCGGCTTTAAAGTTGTAGCATGGTAAATGCAAGCATGTTTATGCCTTCGCTCTGAATAATGGCGTTTTGTATTTTCATGCTCCTCCGATGTTATGCCTGGTGATGGGAAAGAGTGAAGCAGGGCTGATGAAAGCTGCAGTTGTGATTTCTGGAGATGCACTTTGGGAAGTGGTCGGAATGGCCGTCCTTGCCTGTTGAGACCTCTGAAAGGCATCCACGTTCCTTCCCACCATGCCAGCCAACCTTCCTGAGCAGAATCTGTCCAACAGCTACCAGTGCAGTAGAGGATTTGTTGAATCCTCAAGATGATGAAAAGCAAATAACAGGAGTATCTGAGCATTGTCTTTTATACAGCAAGAGATGTTTAAATGCCTCTGGGGAGATTTTCAACCTGCCTTTCATGTACGATGAAAAGGCCTGTTCTATTTTCCTGTTATGCTCTTTCCCTTCTGTTGATGTACAGCAGAAGTATCTGCAGTCTGTTGTGAGGAAGATGCAAACCCAGTGCTTCTCAGCAAGTTGTTTCTTTTTTTAAAAAGCATCTTTTCAGACTTGAGACCACCACTTCTCATTAATGTGCAACTTAACCTCTGCTGATCCCACCTGAAGTAAAAGTATGTCTGTTTTGAGAGACCTGAAATGGACTCCAGGCTGTTGTAATCCAGGCTGTACTTCATAGTATCCTGTGGGAGTTTAGCATAGTGTAGACATCCTGGCCGTAGATGAGTATCGTTGTGCAGGAGGGTGAAACCAGCCACTCTGGAGAGCTTCATTTGGTAGGAAATGCCTAATGGTGTCTCATGACACCTGCCATGGGCATGTCCCACGTCTGTCCTTTGCATGAGGGTACTGGAAAATGGGGCAAGAGCAGAGCCCTGGATGAGTTTGATGTTGAACGCTGGAGATATTTCTGCCTTCCGTGACTCACGATCTCCCGTGGCAGCAGTGTCCAGCAGAGCAGGTTCCAGGAGGAGGAAGAGGAGGAGGTGGTCTTGCCAGCTGCACAGGTCTTGCCACACTCAGGCTTCCTTTGGGAAATGCATTTGAGCAGATAGCTCCTGTTAGTTCCCCAAACCTTTTCTGTAGGAACCGGGGAAAGAAGGAGCATTAGCGTTCTTTGTAGTACTAATTATTCGGACTATTTGAATGACTGCACTGATGAACCATCTAAGCAAGGAAAGTTTCAAGAGATAAAGACTTTCCAGCTTTCTTCTCTTCTCCTGAACATGAGTTGAACTTCGCATGTTTACATGCTTTCTGCTCCCCTCCTGGATTTCATGGGGAGTCCAGGCTGGGTGATGAGCATGCCAGTTTATTGAGAATTTTCCTTTCTGATGGCCACAGGTTGTATTTTGTTTTTAATGTAGTACAGCCAGCTAATTCATAGGTAGCCATCTCTTCAAGATTGTTGACATTATCCTCTGACAAAATATAATGTGTGGTTAATCCTATTTCCTGCAATCAATATGGTAATAGTAATTAAGTATCTGAATTATGAAATACTTATGTTGTTTATTTTTGAAATCACACAAACTTCCTGCAATTAGAAACATAAAGCTAAATTATTTAATATCAGATCAGATCTTGAATCCAAGTCATCTGTACTCTAAAAAGCCCTGTTTCTATCAAGATAGCAGCACTTGGGTTTATAATAGTTGTATTTTATTTGAGTTTTCATGAATAGTTAAGTTCCCCAGTGATTTTTCAGGTACTCTTCCAACTTGGAGAATTTAGAAATACAATGGGCCAGCTCTTCCAGTTGCGGAGTTAGGATCCAGGCCAGTCCATACAATCGGTCTTTTGGCCCGCAGGCACATTTTCTGTGGCAAACCAGAAGTTTCCTACCTCTGTATCCCGAAGGCTGTATCTTCCCTTGCGGGCTGGGAGCTGACGTCTGCCCTTGAAGCCTCCTCCTTCTCAAAGGCTGCTGTAGCCACAGGCACCTGGCGGGCTCAGCAGAGGGATGGGGCCATAAATTTAGCATGCGGAAACCAGACCTCGCTCGTGCGCGTACCTCTGTGCGACCAGGTGATTGTATCTCTTGAACTTCTGCTCTGCAGAGACTGGTAGCAGGAGACTGCAGCGTCCTGAGCACCAAACTGCCCATGCATCTGCCCCGTGGACCTGCAGGGGTTCCTGCTCCCCGTGTGTCCCTACACTGGGAATGCACAGAAGATGCTCCAGTTGGTTCAGTATTATGCATCCTGTGAACAACATATTTGCTGTCCTCACTTGGAGTTTGGTTCCCTGTCTGCAGATTATCAGAAGAAGGGAGTGGTTGGGGGCTCCTGTCTGTCTTGTACCCAATGGGTCGTATGTCCATTCAGAGCCCTCTTTCCAGGGATGCAGAGTATGCCGTATTTTCCACCCTGGTAGCATTTTTGGTTCTTTAGTTCTTCCTTCTCTTTATTCAGCCCAAGCTCTGTTATTCAGTTCATTTTGTTCCTGACAGGTTTTCATTTCCTTTATAAATATATAGCATTTTCGTTGGCCTCTTGGCTGTGAAAAGGATTTAATACATTGTTTTCTCCACACTTGCTTTTTTTGTTACTATCAAAGGCTATTCTTTCTTTTTCTCGTCCCTTGAATAATCACTGGAGACAGTAAGGGAGTCTTTCTACAAAGCTGCATGCTTGCAATACATGGTAATAAATATTAAGCTCCTTATGAATTGTAGCAACTTGTGTTTTTATTTTTTAGCAATTGGAGATGGCTTTTGACTTGTAGACAGAACACTCTGCGCTGAATTTTCCAAGGATCTGCCTACGGAATATGCATATACTTGTACATACAGGCATTTACGCACGCGGCTCCTCGCTTTGCAATGCAAATGTATGATCTGCAAGTACAATACGGGCTCTTCTGTGCACAAGAAGAGTGAGGCAGGATCTGAGCGGAGCCACTGAATTCCAGTCCCCATTCTTGCACTTATTTCTGTGACCAGAGGCAAAAGTTGCTTAACATGCTCCATATCTCAGCATAATGCTCTGCAAAATGGGGATGACAATACCATTAACACCACGCAGTGCTGCACGGAGCTAGAGAGGCTGAAACCACTTCTGACACTCTGAATAGTACTTTTCCTTATGGAAACATGGTGCCATTCCTTACGAGCGAGGTATCCTGTAAGTCGGTGTGGGAAAGAGAGATGCAGATGTTCATTCTGAACCAGTTCATTTCCAAAAGGATGCTGGCTTGGGTTTGGCCCCAAATATAAACCTCGTGATAACAAACAGGGCACCGGAAGCCAATAGAAGTTTCCATCACTTTTGAAAACTGGAATGGAAATAACTCAACACTGAACAAATAAACTGCCTCACGCGGCGTTTGCAGCCCGGAGCTGCAGTGCAGGGAGCCCAGGAGCCTCCTGGCAGACAGTGGCTGCATCGGCTTCCCAGGAAACTTGACTGTCCAAGCCAAGGGACTTGCAGAAAAGAAAATGAGTAGAGAGAGAAGCAGTAGAGAAATGTAACTCAACCTTTTAGTGTTCATTGGCTCTAATATTTTGAGGTAAACTTGGTAGAAAATGAAGGGATTTCTGTTTGCATGCACTCTGATTTATATTTTAAGGTGAACTGCATCTCTCATACTAGAAGACAAATGTGCTCTATCTTCAGCTGCTGTTATCTATTACTTTTCTCTCTCTAGCTCATATAGAAGAGACGTCTGTGTGCCCGAGTTGGGAGCTGTCTTTCCTGAGGGATTTGTGGCATGGACCTGTGTGTCCCCGAAGTCCCGCAGTCATTACTGCGTTTCCATTTTCCTGCAATGGTTTTTTTTCATGTCACCTTCCTTGGAGTGTTCCTCTTATTTTCTCTGCTGGTTTAAACAGTCCGCAGCATCTGTTCTTAATTTTATAAATGTATTAAATTCCATTCCTGGATCTGTTTGAAGCACAGGGATCAAATACACACACACACACACACCCCGCTATGGGATAAAGCATCTTTTTGCCATTAAAATATATTATGCCTAAATATATGCTTGGGGAAGAAAAATCAGTATCACATTTTCATTGCGAACTGGAGAGTAGATAGATGTATGTCACCCATCCCAATCACTAGAAAGGTTTGTCTAGATTTAATCGGGTGCTGTGTCCCATCGTTTGGGGAGCGGTGTTGGGCTGTGGTGCTGTGAGCAGGCAGCTGAGTGCGTGGGGTCGAGATGGTGCCGCAGAGACAGAGATGCACTGCCCAGCTGCCTGGTTGTGCCCCGGGTTGGCGGTGCGTCTCGGTGGGTAATTACTTAATGCAGTCGGTGTTACAGCGTTTCGGTGTTGTTAGGATGGTGTGAGAGCTGAAGGAGCTCTCATTGCCTGCTGGAGCGCCGCGGCTCTGTGCAGAGCTTACAGAAATGAATCAGAATAGCTTAATAGAGAGCAACCACTCTGTCTTTAAGCACTTGAGGATGTGCGCGAAGAGGAGGAGAAAAGGTGATGACTAAGAAGCTAGACAGTGTAGAAGAGAGCTTGGCTTACCTGACTGGGGGGAGGGGGGCGAGGTGGAAATGATTTTTGCAGTCTGTCTATCACTCCAGCAGAGATTGGATCACTTGAAGGATCTGTACCTGGAGAGCAGGGTAACAGATGCCTGAGCAGGGTCTGAGCACAGCTGTGACTCGTGGGTGAATGGTTTGGGATGATAGATGGTCTCTGCTGAAAGGCTAACTGGATGGTGCTGCCAGGGACCTTCTCTGGGTTGCTTATGGCCAAGGGGGCCTGGCAAATACCAAGCTGCCCTTTCAAAGCATCTTTAGATAGTTGGCCATTTCTATCACTTGATTTATGCTGGAGAGCAGAAACCAGTGCAGCAGGTTTTTAGTTCCTTTGAGATGCCAGGTTGGTACTTCTCTCACACAGTGACTTTGTCTGGCTTCAGATCAGCCCCTCTCCAAATGCGGGGAAGGGTACATATGGCAGGAGAATGAGTTGCAGCCTTATCAAAATGTGGCCTGCGTGAATTGCCTTCCCTTCTTTGCTTCTGTTCAGACAGGACTTCTGACACCGAGACCACCTGTGAAACGAAGGAAAGCATGTGCACTAGTCTGAGAGGCTGATTTGCTGTCTGAGCTGCCTTCACACTTGTGCTGTTTTAAAAGGAGCAACTCAATCCATGTTGGGCTTACTGGAAGACTTGGCTGAGAAAATAGAAGTGAGGTGTCTATGATTAAAGCATTGAGCTTTACTTGTATTCCTGCCATTATATTTCAGACCCAGCATCCAGCTGAGGTTGGGACTCTGGAGCAGGAGGAACGTAATTCTGATACGCAGATGGGTCTCAGTCCTTTCTCTTTGAAGTGTATCTGAGGTTCCCGTGTAGCATCCCATCTCAGTACTGTCTGAGTATCAGCAGATGTTTTACCTTTTACCTTTTATATACATGATGAGGTTTTTCATCTGGTGATCTCAATTAATTAAGCCTTGTAGTACTGCTTTGAGTTATATGAAAGCTGGCTGGATACCCTTCCTACTCTTGCTCCCATCTGATGTTAAACTTGCTGAAGCAGTAGGTAACAGACTCAAACCAGATTAAAGCTTTATTATTCACATAGATGTTAATCATGAGCAGGGATTCTTTGCACACTGCAAAACTCCACATATCTTGCTGGGCTTTGAAGGAAGAGCTAGACTGAAAATAAAGGGGATGAGTTATTACTATGTCCTCCTTCAGGGAGTGGGTTAGCTGTATTTTTGAAGAACTGGTACGAGCACTGGAGATGTTAATAGAAAACTCACCTTGCTTTTCAACACACTGTTCCTGTGCATTAAGTTTGGATGGGGGTACCTCTTAGGCAAATGCAGATCTTGGGTCAGAAGCAGATCTTGCTAAATTGGCTAGAAAAAGTGGTTGCTTCAGAAAATGAAGTAATTGGACATTTATAGCCCAGTCTTCAGTGTACTAGGTGCTCTGGGTTTGCCTATGTAGCGCCCTCATGCATCTGATTATCTTGAAGCACACGAGTAGTGTGAGTGGTTTCTTTAGGATTATTGCTTGGGCAGAAGGCATTTTTGGAGCATGCATCATCTTCAAGAATGGAGCCCTTCCAAACAGATTTGCTATAATAGGATGCATTGGAAAGAACATAAACACAAGAAAATAATGGCAGAAAATGCCTCAGATCAGCAATCTTTGACTCTCACTTAGAAAAAACCCTCAAAGACACGTCATTCATGTCATAGCTTCCCTCTGAGAAATCTGCCTAGTAATAAAACTTTTAAAAGTGCCCCAAACCTGAGGCTAAATGCCACTTCATTCGGGATTCTGCTCTACCTCCTGTAAATGTATTGAGTTACAGCTGTTGCAGTGGTTACTTTACAGAAATACTAATGCAAGTGCTGGAGAGAAAAGGCCAACCACCAGAAAAAGTTGGAACCCAGGCATATTTCTTATCACTGGCTTCTGTTAATACGGATTTCCTCCCTCATTTAGTGCTTATGAGCAATTATAGGACTTTTGTGGTGAAATGCAGGCACTTGGATTGAATTTCTTGTTTGACTGGTCCAGCAATGGATAGAAATGCTGGAGTGATTCTCTCCTCCCATATGGCAAATCTGAAGCCCCAGTTTGCCTGTTGCTGGGCTGTAGGAAGGTGTTTTTGGCTGTTCTTCACAGCTGCACACATATTTGCTTCTTGGAGGCAAACTGTATTTGAATTTGTATTTCTTGAAGCTCCTTCTATTCCATCAGTAACTTGCAAGCGGCTTCCTGCATGGCTGGTTCTTCTGCTGTGGATTCGGGCCCTTGCAGAAGTGCCATGGGAGCAACCTGGGGTGTCTCTGCCACTGCTCCATTTTCCCTTCAGTCACTGTCACTGCTCCCTCTTTGCTAAGTTCATGCCGTTGAGTCAAATCTTGTCTTGGGAGATTGCCGGGTGTTGTGATGTGCATGTTGGTAGACTCAGAATTTCCCGTTCTGTCTCCTGAGGAAATCCCTTCCCGGTTCTCTCAGCGGCTTATGTGGGGCTTCATTCCCGTGAGACCTTCCTGTCCTACAATCTTCAACACATTATAACGTCCTCAGTATTACATACAAGGATCTGAAACACGAAGGAACCAGTGGCCTCCTCGAAACCTTGCGATGTGGCAAGTTTTTGAACCGAGGCTTCCCAAGTGTCGGCTGTGGTGCTGCCTGCTGGGTTGGTGACCATCCCATGCTGTCGTGTCTGGCATGTCCAGCAAGTTGGTGCAAATTTCTCAAGTGTGTTAAAATTAGGTTAAGGACAACAGTCCAAGGTTTGGCCATCCAGTTTTGAGAACCCACTTTGATCTCAGTCTGGATAACTCCATTCAGGACTTATCCTCTAAACCTCCAGGAGACTGACTGTAGACTTTTTAACTTCCCGAAAGCTTGCCTCATTAACATGACCTCTGTCCTCAAGACCCTTTCTCTTTCTCACAGGACAGATTACTGTTTCATACTAGGATGCTGGGGTATGGTACATGTTAGGATGTATGGAGTATTCTGCTCTCCAGAAGAATTTCCATGTTTCAGGCTAATTTTGCTTTGCTACCCCTGTGCAACATGTGGAGATGCAGCACTGGCGGAGCTTCGGTAAAAGCCAGTCCTGCAAAAGTCCTGGATATCTTGGATGTCCTTTGGTTTTGCGTTGTGGGTTTTGAGTTTGTTTAATTAATTGCTGGAAGGAGGAAAACTTCTCTTTCGCAGAGCAGCAGGGACAGATCTCACAATCTCAGTGGTCAAGAATGAAGTAGACTGCCAACAATACTCCAGCCTCTTTGAAATCTGATTATATGTTTCAAGCCTAGCCCTGTGAAATATAATAAAAGCCAGCAGGAGACTATAGCAAGGCTGAAATATCATGCTGCCACCTGCTTTTACCAGTTCATGCTGCCTTTTGAAGAGTTGTTGGCTTGGCAAGAGATTGGCCAGCAGCCTGATGCGGCAAGGCCAAAGCAAGGAGAGGTCTGGGGTCCTGGAAATAGTTACACCTTTCAAACATCTGTCCTTGGAGTACAGGAAATATCTAATTTGGATTAATCGGGATGAGAACAGTGTGAAAGGGTGAAAAATCATGTGCATTTGCAGTTTACTTTTAGACTCCATGCGTGTGGATATGTTGTCTTCTCCTGTGAGCCATTTGGCAAGCAAGCAAGCAGCGCAGAGGGCTGCAGATTCAAACTCTGAACGCCAGGAGAGGTGATATCCAGATATATAGTCAGAGGATTTGCTTGTGGCTTCAGAATTCCTTAATCCAAGCTAAAGCAAAAGAGGAGTTGGCACGCTGGCACTAGCAGTCATGTTTCAGTGGTCTCGGAGCGCAAGAGCTGAGGAGCAACCTCCCCTGGATCCAGGTGGCCCCAGCCTGCAGCAGGAGGTAGTGGACTAGTTGCAGCCAAGTCACTACTACAGAGAGCCAAGGAAGTTATTTAGCCTCTCATTGTTCTGCCGTCTCTCTTATGGCCTCTTTCCTTCAGGGTTATTTTCGTGTGTCACTTCCAGCTTTGGTGCATTGTGTTTTACAAGTTTTCTCTCCTCCCACACCTGTGAGTTTGCCCTCCTTTCCTCATCCCGCGATCCTACCCGCCTGTTTGACACCATCATCGTGTTTGGCTCCCAATATGTTTCATGGATCTGTTGCAACTCCAATTTACACAGATGAGGTTTGGCATAACAGAAACATGTATCACCTGTTTCCTTATGGTAGCTGTAGAGAACAGAGAGGGTATTTCCCCATCTCCCTTCCCTGCAGTCACTTGAGTTACAGCATTTGAGGGTCTCCCCCTGCGAGCGGCTGCAGGGTGAGATCGTGATGGATTGACTCTGCCTTCTGTTTACACCAGCACTGCCTTTCATGCCCTGTTGCTATTTGTGTTTTTTGATGAATGATTAATTAGAAAAATAATCATTTGTAAATTGTGAGTGAACCAGACGTTTGGCCTTGCCTGTAGGGAAATCGAGTCTCCGAGCTCTGCTGCAGTGTGCAGCCTGCTCACAAATGCAGGAGTATTCCCAGGCTAGTGATGAATTTACATGAAGTTCCCTTTCAGCATTTTAATGACTGTTACAGCTGAGTAACTAATGAAAGATATTAACAAACAGAAGTAAATATTTAATTTTTCTATAGCATTTTTTCAGCTTGTGGCAGCCACTATTTTTAAATATATGTATAGGAGCATTTCTGCCCCAATCTCTTCATCCGTGCCCTGAGTACAAAGCTTGCTGTATGTGTTGGACATGATGAACGCCTCCGCGGAGACACTTTACTGTGAAATGTGCTGTTCCTCTGCCCTGTCGTGACAGGCTGCAGTCAGCATTCGATGGCTGTGAGTTAGCACAGCCAAAAAGGCATCTCCCTGCACCAGGGATTGTTGCAGCCTGCGGTCCCCTGAAGATGAGACGGCCACAACAAGGTCATTCAGTAAACTACAGTGATTAGTGACTCCATCAAGAAAAACTGCTGAACGCAGCAGGGAGCAGTCATTTGAAATGTCTTAACTCTGATAATTTACCTTCTTCCACTCTTTAGTATTTCGCCTCCTTCCTTTGCCTGAAAAAGCCTGCTGGGTAAGATTTTCTGCGGGGTCTTGTTATCTCCTAGCAGATTCTCTTGCCTGTTTTTCTATCGTATTCCTCCTTGGTTCACCAGGATGTGATGATCTGGTATTACTGGGATTTGGGGTCAAGCTGAGGAACACGCTCCAGCCTAAAAGGTGGGCCACTGTCCTGCCCATGTTCTGTTCAGATGTGCAGGGGAGAACTGAGGGCACAAGTTGCCTAGAGGGAAGGTTTGCTGCACGAAGCAGTGGGGAAGATTTGTCAGAGCCCTTAGGGGTGTTTATTATTAAGCAAGTGTGGAGCTGGCTGTGTTTTACACCTGGGGTTTATTTTGGTGGCTGGTGAACCCAAGCTGTGCACACAAGATGGCACTGGGGGGGGGGGGGGTGGCCGGTCCGACAGTCGCGCTGTGTCTCGGGTGCAGTGCCAGGCATGAGGGCACGGTGTGTTCATCTCACCTCGCTTCCAGGCTTGTGCCTGCTTTGCCATCCAGGCTCGTAGCAGCAGACCCAGCGAGAAGTCCCATCCTGTTCTTGAATTAGACTGTGCAGTTATAAAGAGATGGGAGAATTTTTTGCGGGTACAATCTATGAACGAGTGAGCCAGCTGAGATCTTCATCTCTTAGGCATTACGTGCTTTGGAGGGGGAAGGAATAAATCTTTACTCTAAACCTGCAGGAACTTCATCAAGCACTTATTTAGGGAATTTGGCCAACATCGTATACCCACTATGTCATTGCGGTTCTCTGTGCAGGGCCTCACGTGATGTAAATCTCCCAGGGTTGTATCTGGCTTTGTCCTTGTTTTTGACGGAGCCTGTCCAGGCTCCGCACGACTGGGATCCAACTGCCTCGGCTCTTCCCTGCTCTCATTTAGTCTCCCCAGCCTGCCATCTTTTACAGCCAAGAAAAACTTATGCTAAGTGATCAAAAGCATTCATCTGGATGGAGAGATATATATAGCGAGAGTGTGTGTGTGGGTTTTTTTTTTTTTTTTTAAAGGGCTCATCAGAGTAGATCGTAAAGCCAGAGTGAAATACAGTGAAACTTCCCATTAGAGACAGTGTTTCTTAAACTGTTTCCCATGGGAGCCCCTTTCTACCTGCATCTAGACTTAATTGCCTCTCCTGCTTCTGTCTGTGAGCTTTGAAATATATGAGAAAATGTGAGAACAGGGCCTTCCAGGGGCAGGAGACAGGATGGGGACTGTGAGGATCCAACCCACCACTTCTGAGAGAGGTGAGGGGAAAATGGAGGCTTCTATGCCTCAAAATGTAGTATTTCATGCCTTCATGTCCAAATATGCATGGACACCCCTGCTCACCAGTGGGTCTGCTTTCTCGCCTCTTCTGCTTCCCTGTGCAGACAGCCCGCCTGGGCATACATCTGCTCGTGCAGACCTTCCTCCCGGCATGCCTCCTCTGAAAGGCCGGGGCACCTCCTCTATGTTAATATAATACGAGCTGAGCCGATCTTTCCCTTTCTCCTCTGCTCTCCCCTCTACCTCCACCTCCTCTTTACACGTCCTGCTGGCTGCTCCTCTACCTTTCCTGTGCTTCATCTGCCTCTCCTCTGCCGGTCTCTGTCCTTGCCGAGCTGGGAGGTGATGATCCCCGGTTGCCGTGGAGGGTGCGTGGGTTCCTGCTCCCTCCAGCAAGCGCCAAGTTGAAGCTAAATGCCCTGAGTCTGGTAGGCAGCGGGGAAGGGTTTCTTAGAGCTGCGTGGTCAGGATCAACTGTCCATTGTTGCTGTTACGGGTGTGAGGTGGCTCAGTTATATGTGACTTGCCACCTCCTTCCATTAAGTGCAAGTCCGGGGGGTAGAAAGGCCCCCGCTTATCAGCTTTTAATGGTGCAAGGTCTGGAGTGGAGGCAGCCTCAGAGAAAAGCATGAGCTGGTTTTTCTCTGCTGCCTTCAGGTTAGTGCTGCCGCAGAGGTGTTCCCTGCAGGGCTGGATGTTGCCTGGTGCTGAGCTGGGGCTTTTGGCAGAAGGACTGTCCTTTGTGATGTTGGACCAGCTCCTTTCGGGACTGGGCTTTGTGCTTAACCAAAGCAGGTTACGTGTAGAGTTTAACTGGCCTCTGCCTTGCTGATTCTTCTCCCATTACAAAACCTCAGACCTTTGCTGTCACCCTAGATAGCTAGGTTCTGTGTAAATCAGTCCTACTTAAAAAAAAAAAAAAAGCAAAAAGCAAAAACCTTTCCTTCTCGTAGAGAGCAGGCACCTAGCAAGGTTGTTCCCTCTCCTAGACAACCTTAGGAAGGTTGTTTCTTCCTTTCTAAAATGCTGAAATGCTGAAGGGGATTAGATCGTATAATGGAGTATTCAACTGTCAAGTGATTTACGGCAAAGATGCAGTTGAGTTGTGGGAGCTGTTAAAATGCCTGTTAAAGTACTAAATGTTTTTAAAAACTCATATTATTTGGCTGATAGAATGTAAAGGTCTAATGGAGCTATTACTTTGCTCTGTATAAATACACATTTGGGCAAGTGTTATTTATGTACGCTCGCACTATCGTGGGTTGGAGTGACCCAAAGCCATTGCCACCAAATGGTTGTACATCTGCCTGCGTGAGCCAGGCAGTAGTTTCATTTCTGGGGGATGGTCCTCACCCGGTGGAAGTTTAGCCTCCTCTTGGCAGTGTCGGGGTGATCTGAGGAGTAGCGTTGAGGTGTGCTTGTGTCTGGAGGTGATGGTTTTCTCCTAAGATTTCAGTGCCTTGACTCACTGGCTTTGTAGAAGGTTTTGGCAAAAAAACAGCAGGTCTGTTGTCCCAGACAACATGGATGCATCTTTCCTCAGCACTGATGTTTCTCATGTCCTGGACTTGAAATACAGATGGAGGTGCATAAAAGCACGCAAGCCTAAATAAACACTTTTAGTGTTTATACTTACTTTAAAGGGAACAAGGTAAATTTGTGGTCTGTGAACCTTGATAGTTTTTGATGTGGAAGATGCTCTTTATTTTTAAGACTCAGTTTTGCACTTGCTTTTACACACGTTTGCCCAGAAGAAACAGTGGGGAGTCATTCAGTTTGCCACAGAGATTTATGACTGAGTGTCAGACCTCTTCTCTTCCCCAGACCTTTGGGTCCCAGCAGAGTCACCATGACCTCCTGGCTACCCGGAGGTAACCACTGGACACAGTAAAAGTTTGTTCCTGAGAAATAAATATGGGAGACTCTGGCGAAGTACGTATGATATCCTCTAGTATGCAGCATTTCTGGGTCAGCTGTAGCCATCTGGTCAGGATGCCCTCATATAATATATCTAAATTCAGATGCTGCTAGATTTGGTGAACAGCAGATGTACACCCTGGTACCTCTTCCTTGCATTGACAGCCCATGGCTGATACAGAGGAAAAAGTTCACATCGGCTTCTCATCCAGTGTATGAAAAATTAATTCTTCTGGCTTTCTATACCATTGTATACCTACAAAGGGTTGCAGTGTTGCACTGTGTAAACTTGTGGTGGTGTACAGTAAATATTATGCTTTAACAGTCGCAGGTCTGACATTTCTGTTGAGTTATGTACCATAATGTTTGAACACCATGGGTTGAATTTTGATCTTAAATACGTGGGTGCACTTTAGTGCACGCCTGAAGAAAATTGGCCACTAAACTTGCAGGTTCGTGTGCACAGTCAGTGATTGTTCGAGGCATCTGGTGATGCCCCAAAAGGTATGAAATTAATTTTCAGGTACAATAAACAATATTTCAGCCCTGACTGGCTTGATGGAAGCTTCATCTCCCAGCACTAGATATTGAAATGGGTTGCAGGATTGCATTTGAGAAGGGATTTGTTCTGTCTGTCTTTAGTGCAAAAGAAGCTCATGAAGTTGTGCCCAAGCAGTGGTGATATAGCAGAGTGCTGCTTCGCCTGGGTGATGCCTCAAATCCTACACTGCAGCTGGTGGCTTGCAGTCGTCATTAACTAGCTTACAAATTCCTCGTCTCGTAGATCAAACGGAGAGATTTTTTCTTCCTGTTTGCCTTTGTACAAGCTGGACACAGCCCTGTCTAAATGCATTTATCACCGACTGTTTTGGATAGGGGATTTCTGCACTGTTTTTTCCTCTGCACATGAGGGGCTGTGCAGGACCCCATTCCTGGGAGAGGAATGCTAGCTGGTAACAAGCGAAAGGAGGCTCAGGAGGGGCATGCAACTACCTGTTCAGTGTTTTAATTTCGGTGCAAGTGTTGCCAGTGACTGGGAATTACTCAATGCAAGGAAATCTCTGAAGAGGCTGCAGCAGAAAGTGTCTGTTTTGGGATGTGTGGCCTGTGGTAAGCTGCAATGGGAGTCCAGCAGCAAGACCAGTGAAGACTTGTTGGCAGGAGGTGCTGGACCCTTCGGACAGGATCACGGAGACTGTACCAGCACCAGCTAATCTGGTGTCTGCTCCTCTATTATTAACATATTTGCACACTTGCCCTCATATTATATCAGGTCTGTCTTGCCTTGGAAGAGTGTTTGTGAAGTCTAGAAGCATGGTAGGAGCAAACCTGCTTGATCCACAGCACAAAGCAGCCTTTGGTATTAATCAGTTCATGCCATTAGCTCCATAGGTCCCATTCAAGCCAAGATCTAGATAAGAAAGTCGGTGGCAGAGCCATCCTCGCCCTTCTTGCTTGGATTCAGAGGCTGGGAAATGATAAGTAATGTATTACACATATTTAGCTCTTCTTTTTACTCTCCTGTTTATAATTGTCAAAGGTTTGAGCCTTCTGAAATAATAAGGTTAAGTGGCCTTCTCTGACCTTAGGTGAATAGGAAAAAATATAGCTCTGTGAGACTCGGGCCATTACACCTCAACGGTGAAGAATCAGAGTCATTTGAAAAGCCAGCTAAATTATCCTGCTTAATGCTGGACACTCGCAAGGTGACTTACGGTGCTGAAAAAACATAAACATCCATAACTGTGACTCTGCTGCAATCCAGAAGTGGGTTTGCCACATGCCTGTGTCTGGGTTGGTTAATAGGGGTGATGGCAGATGAGCTCCCACAGGCATCATCTCACTGGGGATCCTGGGTGCTTGCTCCACAGCTGGACCCAAGCTGGGTGCCACTGTTAGCCCAGTTCCTGCGCAGATCCCAGGCAGCTGAGCTATGGTCACACCTATGGTTTTAGAGCATATATTTAATGCCCGTTGCCTCTCCAGGCAGCGAGGTGCTCTGCCTCAGGGCTCCTCATCTCCGGGGATGGCAGGAACGGAGGGCTCTCTGTAGCTGTGCCCCTTGGACTTGGTAGTTGCTGCTCCTTTGCTCAACAGTCTAAGGAGGGAAAAGTTTATTTTCGCGTGGGGGTTGCCTTTTAGATGCTGCCTGTCTTGCCCAATTGAGCAAGGGACAGATTAAGCATAACTGGCTGATGTGAAGTTTGATTAAGGACTTGGTTGTCAACATGTTCTTTTGGCGGAAGGAGAGGAAGCCTGTTGCTAATTTAGCACCTGATCCAAGGAAACATGGAAATGGCACTGAGAAGTCATCCTTGCAGCTCTGTTTAGAACTGGCCTTAAAAAACATAGCAAGTTTTGGCTTGGATAGCCATCCGTCTGCTCCAGGTAGGGGCTCAGGAGAAGAAATGTCCTTTTGTCCTTGAGTCCTGAGTCTTGGAGAAGAGCGTGCTGTCCCCAGTGCCGGGCACAAGCAGCTTGTATATCAGCCTGTGCACCTCGGTGTAGCAACCGTCGATGCCAAAGCTGATTTATGCTAGGTGAGACTCTGATTCAGGGTATTTCCAATGGGATGCCTTTTCTGTACGCTCTTCTGTTATCTGAATTATCTGCAATTACAGAAATTCCTGCTCGCAGACGTATTTGCTAGAACATTTGGGGAAAGAAGGTTCAGAGCCGGACTGAAATAGACTTGTTGGAGCGGTGCTCTGTTGTAACCGCTCCCCCACGCTAAAGAAAAGCTTCTTCAGCAAGCACATGAAATAAATTGGCATCGTTACTCAGAAGCCAGATGGAGCAGAAATCCAGATTAAATAGAACAAAGTCAAATTCAAAGAAATTTAGAGCGAAGGCACAGCGCAAGTTAAAGGCAACTCCGCGTTGCCCTTAAACTGAACAATCATTGTTCCCCCACGTTCCCCCTGAGCGCTGATCACCCCGGTGGGAGTTTCGGTATTGGGTTTGTTACAGTGGTGTAAATGAACTCCTCCTACAGAACTGAAGATTCAACTCCCAAAGCCAATCAGCAACATAGGGATCTAATTTCCCCTCTGCTGTCTAAATAAAATGCTGCTGCAGATGGAAGGCTCCCTAGAAGCTGCTTCTGGACCGCTTCCACCTTTTCATGAAAGCTCCACTCAGACATGGTACAGTATGCAGTAACATAACCCATTGAGCACCGTGATCCCTGGAAAAAATGTATGGGGGAGAGAAGCTGGGAACAAGCTTTGAGAATCAGGGTTGGGAATAATGATAGAAGAGAAAAGTATTAATATTTCAGAGCACAATCTGCTTTGCAGAATACAAGGGGGCTTGGGAGAGGAAGCAGATGGAGGGAGCTGGGTATGTGTTTCCCGAGGAGGTGGCATTGTGTCTGTTGCTTTGTTGGTTGGAGTTCTAAATATTGAAACAAAAGCACAGAAAAGAAAGAGGCTGAAATTTAAATTTGACGATTTACACTTTCTTCTCAGTTTGGGATTAAGCTGGAGCTGTTGTCTTTCAGTCCATGCAGGCGTTTTGGTTGTGTGTGTGTGTTCTGTGCGCTTCTGCGCATGAGGGTGCGTGTGCTCCTGCAGACTCTGCCGGGGTTAGCGCTGATCCAGAGCCGTCCTCAGAGCTCATCCCATCGCAGTTCATGGCACTGAATCCGGCCTGGCATTAGCACGCAGCCGAGGTAAATACAGCTCTACAGATTGCATGGCAGCCACCTGCACAGGATTGCACTCAGTTTCTAAACTGTAGAAGTTCTTGTTTGTGCCTTATGATATATGCAGGCAGCTGGCCGCATCTCTTGGGGAATAGTTTGCTCCTTAAGGGCATACTTGCAGTACCCAGTCTGCAGGGGATGGTGTGCAGCAGGACTCCTAAGGACAGCCCTGATCCTCCCGTTTCATTATGGCCTGCAGATTTTTGCACTTTCTGACCTGAGCAGAGATTCAGCTGGACCTTCAAGTCATATTCTCTGTGTCCAGTGAACACAATTAAGTTGTGCCTTAAGTTGGCTCTTGAAGTTCTTGATGCTCTGTTTTGGTCTATAGGTACGAGTGGCTATCTAGGAAGAATTATTATTTTCTCTTAGGATGGGCATTATGTTAACAAGAGCTGCTAGGAGTTGTGTCTTAACATGGAGAGACTGGGAAATGGATGCAGAGAAGGGCCTGGCTCAAAGTTTACCCCAAACCAGTAGAATAATTCCTGGTAGATCTCATGGATACTGGGTTGGGTCTGAGTTGGAGTGTGCATGATGGTTTGAGTTGTAACTGCACATTTAAATTTCTGAATGTGAATTCCCCCTCTTTAGCATCCAAGTTGTTTGAACTGAAATTACCCTGGTTTTCAGAAATGGTCTTAAAAGATGTTAATTAACCTCCTGCAGTTACAGAGAAACTCCAACTCTGCTATGGACAACTGTGCAAGAGAAGGACTTCAGGGTTTTTGAAATGTCTTTCAACAGCATACAAGGGAGACAGATGTGCTGCGGCGCTGCCCTCGGAGCCTGACCTGGTCACTGTGTCATAACTCCCAACCGGGTCCTCCATGGAGGAGATCCTTCTGGTGTCCAGCTACTGGGCAGTGATGGCTGTGTTCTTTGTTGGTGAAATTATACATAAACATATACACTCTGAAGCTCAGCCCTGGGACTGTTTGCTGTAAACATCGCATTGTCCCACAATTTACATTAATGAGAATGATTTACATTTATATAGCTCCTTTCATCCCGAAGGATCTCAGAGTGCCTCACAGACTAAAATACCCATGGCTTCATCGCAGCAATGTGAGCCAGTTGTGGTGTGAGCCAGCCAGGCAGGAAAAATGCACTCGAACATTGCCTTGTTGTCTTGAGCAAGAGGTGTTTTTGGGAAGTTGGTCAAATGTTTCATCCTATGCAGACCTGGCTGGACCTCGTAGCCAGACATGTGGAGAACTTAGTGGTGGTCTTCTTTATTTGCTTTTGTGGCAGAGGGGACTGAGATGACCTTATGGTGGTTTCCAAGTGTTTTGCAGAAGGTTGGGTGACCAAGAAAGGTCATTCCTAACCAGTTAATTGCTTCAACTGCCCAGAACAAAAGTTTCTGTCAATAATCCCTAGCACACTGGTGCAGCACTTGACCAGTACATCTCCAGACCCTTAGCAGAGGGACGCAAGCACTATCCACAGGGATGAGATGAGGATGGGCAACACCACACGCAGGGAGAGCAGGTCTGTGGAGTTTGTCCCCCATTGAGCTCCCACACTCTGGACATCTCTTTTGGGCTCCCTGTTCACCACCACACACTGCTTCTTGCTGTGGGGAACACCACAGTGAACATGGTCCGCCTCCTCCAGGCTGTTTCCAAAAGAGAGTTTTAAATATTCATTTGCTTATTTTAAGTGTATATTTTAAATACTACCAACATTTCCAGGGAGCATTTGTAAACGAGGACTCTTAAAATTATTTTAGTGCATTAATTCATGAGGCAGCTTCAAAAATTCATGAAGTATAATAGGACTTTCTGCTAGGAGGGATTGGGGCATCTCTGCTGCACCTCCAGAGTGGAACAGACATTTTGTTATAAGGCAGTAACTCTTAAATGGAGTCTCCTGATCCCAGCTGCACTGATTAAGATACTAAGACAGGCTGCAGAGGTGCTTTATATGTCTTTAAGATGTCCTCGTTTCACCAGCCTTAACTGTGATCTTACTTCAGTAGGGATTAAGCAAGCTGCAAAAATATACCTGGGTGGCAGAAGAAGCAGCAGTCCCTCTGGCTCGGTTGCCCCAGGGTGTCCCGGAGGTCCGTAGGGCTCTTTTCGGCTCGTGGAGCAGGACTCGTGCAGCTGCACGGCCGCTCGCAGGCACAAACCCCCTTAGTGGCGTGATTTTAAATGTGGAACGACTCTGCTGAAATCAGCACAGCCGCTGTGGGCTGATGCTGGGGTGACCGAGGGGTGAAGTCAGCTCCATTGGGGGATTATTTCTATCAGGCTAAAAGCAGCAGTGATTTAAATGGAGCAGATTGTGCCGGGGAGGCCAAGCCGCACTGGTGCGTGCTCCAGTATAGCTAGAGATTGGCCAGTGGAGTTGGGTTTGGTCTAAGGAGTAACTCTGCAGTCACCGAAGTGATGTCATTATAAAATGCATGCAAAAAAGAGAATTGGGTCTCTCACCTCCAAGATGAGTTAAACTAAACCAGAACAGGCATTTTTGCTCTGCAATGAGCAATATTCACATGTGGAATTATTTATAAACAGCTCTTCAGCCTAAATTCATATGTAGACAATCTTCCTTCCTTTTTATCCTGTAATAGGATCTTCCTCTAAATATTAAGCTGCATGTTTGGATGTCTGAAGTAGGGAAGAGCAGTGTTTCAGATTAGATGAAGGACCAGACCGAACCTCTTCCTCATCTTTAAGGAAGGAGCGATGTGGGTTTGTGCTGGCTCCTGCCCCCAGCTTTCTGCTTCGCTTTTGATGCCAAACTTGTGAGCGTGCTGCTGCTCCCGGTTGTGTGATGTGTTTCAGGCTGGACAAACAGGCCCTGTTCATTGTGTTTTGCACAAAGGTTGCTTTTCTATGCACTTGACGCAAGTCTTGAAAAGAGAAGCAAAAAAAAAAGCTCTCCAGCCTCTCTTGGGGTTATTTTTTTCCAGGTAGCCCCTGACCTTGAATGATATTCAGTGATTTTCCATCAATACCAGTGAGGCTCAGGCTTGTGTAAGATTTAGGGGTACTCCTCCCTCGTCCCACTAAATCTTTTGGTTATTATCCATTAATGAATAATTAGAAATCTCTAAAAGGGAGGATGGCTTTCATTCTTTCAAAGCCAGTGGGATCTGTGCAGCTTTACAGTTTGTAGACAGCTATAAATGATAATGGAAAGCACGTTAAAATCCTGTCTCCATAGCATGGCTCTAATTGCTGTTGATTTGCTGCTTGATTTCGTGGAAGACACTAGGCCAGAGCTCTCAAATGTGTCCGCTAATGAGTACCCAGTCTCCATTAAATTGCGGACCAGCACACGCTGTGTTGTTTGTGTTGTTGCACTGTCAATAAACCTCCCATTAGAGATGGTTCCTTCCCTCCGCACTTACAATCTCTGATAGTCCAAGTGCATGTGGCAAAAGTGGTATGGTTATCCCTGTGTAGAAATGAGAAGAAGGATGCAACTTCCTTAAGACCTTACAGTAAGTCTGTAACAGAGCTGAGAAATTACTCTTTAACCTCCTAAGTCTTCCTTTATTCCAAGACTCTCCTTTCTATCTCTGCAAAGTCTGACTTTTTGACTTGCTGAGCATCCTTTTGCATTGCATGGGTATAAACCAGAGCTGGATAGCCCTGAACACTCATGTCTCAAAGCGGCACGTCTTTGACTCAGGGGGTTATGCTATTAGGTCTGTGGGCAGGGCTGCCCAAGTGGGACTTATGGTGGCACCAGGTACAGTGTAAGGCTCTTGGTGGCCCAGCTCAGAAGCCGTGCTTTCTAAAATGATTTTGTGCAGCAGGGAGGAGTCAGGAGCACCTGCATTGCGTAGGAAGGTCAGCTGGGGTCTCGCCTGCAGAATGGCTGCTTTTGGTTCAGAGGGTGTGTTTGAGAAATGTGGGAATTGGCTTTCCTGTAGTGTGTTTGCTGGGTTTGTTAAACCCTCTGAAGTTAGAGGAGCAGAAGAGCTACTGAATGATTTGGTCCATTGAGCTGATGTGCTGTGAAGACTCGCTTGTATTTATAACATGCTGCAAGTTCATCAAAGGTGCACAGCCCAGTGCAATATTCAAGAGGGAGCACTGAGTGTCTTCGGTTCCATGTCACTGCAAGGGATACAGAAGAAAGGAGGAAACTGTAATACTCTCTATACATCAACCAAGGGATTTGATTATTTCTTGGAGGGGCCCTGTGGTGATCTCTAGAGCTGAGGTGCCTCCTGTTTTCTCTTCCCATAACATCACCCATATATTGAGCCATTTGTCCTGGTGGCTGCTTGGTAAAAATCCACCAAACTTTCCAGGTCAGGAGGAAGGCCCATGCAATAGGGCACTTGCTGTAGTGATTTAATAGTTTAGATGATTACAGACTGCAGTGAATTACTCAGTTACTTTGTGTGTGTCAGTAGATTTATTTCTACAGAAAACATGCTGCACCATTTTCTATCAGTTTTTTCTGTTTTGGCGGGCCTTTTTGGTTTTTTTTCTTTAAAAGGGGTGGAGTGCTACCTATAAGAAATAGAGAAGTGTAGCCAACAGTTTTATTATCCTCCCAGTGCTGGCCTCTTCTGTCTTTACAAATGCTCCAAAGCCACAACTCTGCATAAGAAAAATGGATTTGTCACTGAATTTTCATGCTTCATCCTCGCAGAAATGTAAATGTTGTCCTGGGCTTTAGTACTGTGCCTTCAAGCTTGGATTTAATGCTGATCATTAGACTTTTAGAGCAGGTTACATAGAAAAACAGAGGCACGGAGCAGATCCAAAAGCCAGCGGTCTTGCTTTCACTCCCATTTTGTTCTGGTGAGGATGCTGAATATTTATTAAGAAAATCCAACAATCCCACTTTTAAAGAGGAAAAAAAAATTGACCTCTGCATTCTAGAAAGGAACAGCTGTAAACTGCAGCTGTTCAGCTTAATTGTATTGCTTACAGCCCAGTGTAGGGGAAGAGGGAGCTGTGCACATCGGGGAGAACACGCGAGCTGCACAGCACCCCACACCGTGTCTGCGCTGCCTTACGGTGGTTTGATGCTCCTTGGAGGGAGCATCCAGCTTTTTTGGGAAATAAAAGGATTGCTGGTGGTACCTGTTCCCGCTGAGTTACAGGGGACAGCTCGCTGGTGCAGATGGGTATAGCTGGATGTTGTGTGACTTGCAGTGATTCTTCTTTGCCACGTGAGAGACGTGCTGATGTTTGTTCCTACCCACTATATTTGAGTGCTTTGGAGAAGGGCATTAGTGATGGGAGTTGCTGTGCACCTTTTAGTGCCTTCTGCATTCTTCTGCTGCCATGGTGGGAGTCTCCAGATGGCTCCTTTTGCAGTTTCCCAAGCTATTTTTATTTCTGTGTTAGCACAATTCTGTTTTTTTTTTTTAAAAGGAGGTTGCACTCGTTTTGGGATGTATTTTGTGTTTCAGATGTTGAAAGTAGCAGAAGAGTTAATTTGTTGCTTTGATCAAAGCAGATTTGACCCTGAAATTGAAACATTGCTGTTTTGGGCTGACATTTCTGAGTTTCCTAGAAACTCCTTTTGAGCGCCTTTGTTGGGAATTGGCCTTATCATGTAAAAAGGATAGTTGCCCTGAAAAAAACCCAATTTGACATCTGAGTGGTGATTTCCCGCTCAGTGAGATTCCAGCTTACAAGTCTTCACGATACCAACTGCTCGGTAGCAAGGCGACGTAACGTTACATCTGCTGCGCCAAGGGTGTTTGGTTTTGAATACAAGATCAAAAAATTCATGTTACGTGCCTTGCTTCTACCACTGTCGCATGCTCAGCACTGCCTCATGGCACTGAATTTCAAGAGGGGAAAAGCAGAGGGACCGAGGACCGTCCTGCTCTCAAGTGGCTCTGTCGGATAATTCAGCCCTGGGCAGCAGAGCTAGCTCAAGGCCTCTGCAGTTGGGTCCCATTTATCAAGGCATTTTCTTTTCATCTTAGCCAAAGTGAGCAAAAAATCAAGTGGAACAGCAAGTAAATGCAATGTATTCATTGCATTTCGGTCCGTTCAGTCTCCCCTAAATTGTAGCTACGATGTCCTTTCTTTTTGCTTTGTGTTGCTCCCGGCAACTGCGTGTTTTAGAAATCGGTGCTTCTGGCAGATTTTCAAGCTATCTTTCAAAATAAACACCTTTCTCAAGAGGTGAGGGTGACCTGAAGCCCTGTTTGCATGAAGTGTCGTTTGCCAAACGGCACCAAAGGTGATTAATATACACTTTCGGAGCTTTGTAGTGAAACTTAATGGCATGATCTTGAAGTGTGTGATGTCCAACCTTCAGAGACTCAGCTGAACCCCAGCCACAAGCCTCTGTGCATTTAGCTGTGGATTTCTTGGGTTATTTTCAATGCCCAAATGTGTATAAACTGAGGCGCTGGGAGCCTGAGCCGAAGGAGGAATGACACAGGCACTAAATTATCTCTGTCTCTGGGGAGCCTGGCTCATCCCAGTCGGGTTGTTGAGTTCATTGGAAAGATAACATAAGAGAAATTCATACTGCATAGGAGCTGTCTGACTGAAAAGGGTTTGAGAAGCCTTAATACCTGCCCTGTAGTAGCTATGGAATAGTTGCACGTTGTAGCTGTTGTATTATTATTACTTTAAAAGGTGAGGGAAGATGGTGTGGCTGAAGCCGCACCACGAGCACCACCACCTGGCGGGGCACAGCTCACCTGTGCCAGCCTTCCCTGCGTCTCACTCCTGTGCTGGCTTTCCCTGGGTCTTGCAATGAGAGGGCAGCATCGTGTGGGACCTGTACAGGCTTTCCCAGCCATCCATCATACCGTGGGGTTGCCATGGTATGATTACCCATTTCTGTTACCCCATTTCTGCTGCGCAGATAGGTTTACCCCAATGTTTCAATCCTTTTTCTTTTCCCCCTTAATTTTTCTCCGTCCCCACACAGGTTTGGCTGCCATCTGGGAATCAGCACAGTCAGACACCGTGGGCCTCTTCTAGGGCTGTTGCTCTCCTCCTGCACCCCTCAGTCCAGCCGTGGGGCTGGTGAGGGTACTCCACACTACTGCTTTCCATAGTCTTTGCTGCTTTGGAGTTTGCAGGACTCATCAGTGAACAAGGAGTACTTTTGGTCATCGGAGAAGAATTTGCCGTAGGATGATACCTTGGTATCATTCTTAGGAATGGAGAAGGAGGCATTTGCAATATGAATGTTTACAAACCATTTTGCTTGTCTTCTAGTTCATACAGCAACTGGAGCATGGCCAGGACAGCAGCAGCCAAAGTTGGGTCACTTCATTTAGGGCTCATTAACCTATTGCCACCCCCATTACCCTTTTTGCAGGCCATATGGGACTGTTGCAGTCGGTAGGTTTGTGTTACAAATCCGAGGTGGTGTGTGAGTGCTCCTGTCATCTCCTCCCAGCACTGTGGCTGCCAGGTGATCCCTCCTTCACGGCTGCTGTTTGTGCTCCCTGCTCTGATCCCGGATCCAGCACGGAGCTGGGATCAGAGGGGGAAGGTCCATGGGAACAGCCTGATGGCCGTGTCACAGCCCTCGGCCACGTGCCTTGGTTGGCCCCTCGCGTAGGGCGGACATGCTGCATCTCTTTCTCTTGGAGGAGATGAGGCTGCAGTGGGAGCAGCTCCTCCTTGGAGGAGACGGCAGAGCAGACGTCCCCATTCCACTGCTCCAGATCCCAGGTCAGAGCCCTTTCTGGTGCGATTTAGGAACCAAGCTCACGGTCCTTTTTCCTGGGTGGTGCGGCCACTGCTCTGCCAGCAAGGCAGCCTCACTGCCCATCACCTTCCGCATTGCTGTGTAACATCCCGATGGTGCCGGGCAGTTCTGGGAGCCTCTCCAGACACCCTATCACTCTGCCCTAACGCACTCGCTTTATTTTCCAAAATATCCCTCTCTTCCTCTGGTTTCCGTACTGCTAACACAGTTGTTAACCAGGTCTAACCTAAACTAACTGCTGCAGGAGGGAAACCCTTTGATATCTTCCTAGTTTGTGTGATGCAGCTCTGCAAATGTCTTTAAATCTGAAACTGGAAAGCTGCATTTCATTGCAGGGCTCGGTTTCAGTCCAGGGCTGCTGCCGAGGAAGCGGCGGGAGGCAATGTTACAGAATTACAAAGGCATTTTGCTCTGACATGTGTTAGTGTAGCCAAAAATGAGGAAGGAATCTAGGAAAGCTGCCGCTGCGTGAGCTGAGTAAAGGCCTTCAGGTTAAAAAAACCAAACTCAAACTGTTTAGTGACTTGACATGGTGGGGCGGGCGAAGAAATTTATATTTCTTAAAATAGAAAACACTTATCTTTGTTTCCTTTTAAAATGTGTCCTGTATTCTTGGGAGGCTTCTTATCAGCCTTTGGATCAGTGCCCTGTGTATTCAAAGTGCCTTTTACTTTCAGCAAAGAACTATAATTTGCAGCTTGTTTGGGGTGTTTTTCACTCTGTGTGATCCAGGATTGTTCTCCTTGTTCAGCTCCCGATGCATTTGGGGCCTCTCCTGATAAACAGAGAAAGTGAGCTCCTAAAGTAACTCCTTGGCCCATGCCATGCTGTCATTTAGGGGATGGTGGGAGAGGGCCACGTCCTCGCAGGAGCAGGCTGGCGTTAGGGCACAGCTTGATGGTGCTGCCAAAGGGTCCCCTCCAGCCCTGTGCCGTGTGCGCAGCAGTAACCGCTCCGCTGCTGTAAATCCCCGCACATCACACGCGCTCCTTTGAGCACAGTCGCTAACCATCATGGGAGCGGTGGTGTAATTAAGCATCCGATTAGGAGTGAGCCCTTCCCGTCAGCTCCCTCTCCGCCAAGCATATTCTCTCTTGCTGTCTCTTTTTCTAGTAGAAAGCTTTTCCTACAAGTGGTACTTGTGTAACTTGGCAAGGATGTTTTGATGGGCTGGCCCCATTGTTCATTGAATTACTGTCTGGCTGGAAAGCCAAGGGCTGCAATCTTCTGTGCATTATTATTCTTGGGATTCAGCCTCTTAGAAATGCAAAGCGGGACTGTTTGCTGCTAGAAACATTTCCCAACAGTTCGGGGCCTGGCAAGAGATAGAGGGATCTCTTGGGCTTCAGTAACCTTCACGTTTTCGCATGCTTTGACATGCATTTTGAGCAAGTTTTTTTATTTATTTCAATAGTTCTGTCAAACGATCCTCCTCCCTTATATTAACTGTGGCTTCACTGCCCTAAAATAACCCAGCAGGGTTAGGAATATTTGCCACAGGAATCTTGTAAATGGCTTACACATAATTATGTTTTTATTCCAAGGCAATGGAGATATAACTCTTCAAAATGGATAAAAATCTTGAAATGAACATCTGGACATACAAATTAAATTGCTCTTAGTGTAAGGACAGTACAGCACTTTATTCTCCCTGGCAGGCTTCAGCACACTTGCAGACTCGACACTAATCCACAGGATCAGAGTCATCTTGTAAACTTAATGTCTCTAAATGTTTTCACATATTTTTATTGCAAATCTATCCTTTCAGGACATTAGAGATCAAACTGAGCCCTGGTAAGGCACACACAACCTCTCTGCATTGACTGAGAGCTTTATATACTTAGATCGAGATAGCATTGGCTCTCAAGAGCAAATAATTCTTCCAACAACAAACCCTCACCTGCCCTGCACAAGCTGTGGCCCTCGCCATCAATGAAATTATAGATTAGTTTATTGATTATTTTTCCTCCCCCCCCCCCCCCCCCCGCTTACTCTCAAACTCACATGGAAATTCAAGACATTCCATATCTTCCTATTGACAAGAGCGACAACTAAATCAGATTACACAACTCCCCTAATTCCCAAAAGTCATTTCCAAATTGTTCTTAGATACTTTGTCTGTCTTTTGCTTGCAGTTGGAGAGCACACTGAGATACTTGCAGCTTGTCATGGTTTAAATCTTAATTAGTTCATGGGAGTGCATCCTTTTGAAATGCTATGCTTGGACTTTCTCTAGGCTATTCTTTTTCTTCTGAAAGGAATTAAAATACCCAGTCTCATAATTAAGCACTTCTACTCATTTATGTTAGAACTTTTTGAAGACTATTTAAAGAAAGCAAAGTCAAATTATTAAATACTGCTATTATGGGGGGCAGAATGCCCTTTGTCTTCATATTTACGTTGTATTTATTTAGATGTGCCAATATTTTCAAATTAAAGTAGTAAAGTGTCAAAAAAAACTTCCCAGAAGAGAGTTGCGCAGGAGGCGTGGTACATGCAGGATACAGGGCGATCGGGACTGGTGCAGCTTTCGTGGTGGGACTAGCAGCAAATCTTAGATCTGCTCTTTACCTCCGCTCCCAAGCAGGATGTTTACGCAGCGGCTGCGTTCATTCTCCGCCTGTAGGTGTTAATGCCTGTCCATACTGTCAGGGGTCAGATCCCCCGCGTTGCGGGGTGTGGTGGCAGCGGTGCCGTCAGTGAAGCCGTGCCAGTTGACATAAATGTTGGTCCTTCCTGCATGTATTTGAACAGCGTAAGATTTGGTGCCGTTCTTCTAGACAGGCTGGGTGAGCTTGAACCGGCTGAACAAATAATTCTTAATATAGATGCAGAAAGCTGATCATTTTGGGCACTTTTTATTTAAAGGGAAGAAGACCAGGGCACCAGTAAATATAAAACATATCACTCCAGCAAGCCAGTAACGTCAGCACTTCAGTCAAGTTTCCAGGGAGAGATTTATGACTAGTGCGATGATGCTTGTATAAAACTTGTTTGGCTGTGATTTTCGAAGCCCGCAGCATGGAGGAATTGCTGGAGTGGATGATTGTGCGTGCTGAATGCTGAGGAACTTGTTGGAAGGTGAGGCTGGGGAGAGGAGAGGGGGGCATGTGCCGCAGGCTCTGCTAAGGGATTTGAAGTGGCATCGGCTCTACAATGCCCACCGAGGGGTGAATGCCCCATGTCTAAACGTGACAAGGATGTGCGTCAGACAAAGGGGACGGGTATGGTGTCTGTCAGAAACATGGTTATACCTTGTCCATGTTAAACACTGTCATAAAAGCAAAGAATAAACCCCATAAATCCGGTTGATAGGTTCGATAGTTATGTTTTATATAAATGGACACATAAAAATAAAAAAAAGGATTTGTTCTCCCATGCTCTGCTTTTCACCGCGGCTGCTGTCCGGCCTCCATCAGGATAAACGATCGTGATGAAGACAGCCTTCCCTAAAAGGTGTGTAAGAGTGCTGAGATGAGCACAGGGACTACTCCATCCGGCGAAGAACAGTCCCTTGGCCGTTGTTGCTGTACAGTGCGTTCTTAGATTAGCTTTTTGCAGAAAAGCACATGATGGCTGGTTCCCTTTTTAACCCTGAAGGGACTGGTCTTTATTTCCATACCCTCTATTATATTTCAGTAACTTAGGCACAGTGAAGTGCATGTGTACACTCTCAGAAGCAAAGAGGTGTCTTGCTTTAAAACGCTATCTGCTGGATCTGCCAATATTTTCAGTGCTTGGGTGGAAACATGGCTGTTTTAAATAAAAATTGGGCTTAATGTGCTTTTAAATTGGAGGCAAGTGCACTAGCTATGCAATTAACTGCAAATATTGAGTTCGAGAAAGGGCAATGCAAGTACTTCCAAAATAATCAGAAGTGTTTTTAAATGGATGGCTAATGGAGAACAGACACTGCAGTGTGAGCTGCCTGTGTTCCCTAACAAAGCATTCTTTACCCAGGCTCTGCCTAAGCTTCTTTTCAGCGTGTACATTAGAGCAGGAGTCTGGCAGGCTGTCTCGTCATGTGTCTTGTCCTGTAGAGCCACTTGATTGGATTTCATCTGCTTACCCTTGTGCGATCATCAGGGCAGTGCTTAAAAGCAGCTCTTGTATGAAAACAAACGCAGCAGATTATGCAGCCTTAGTCTCTTGGTGGAAGAGAGGAGGGGAGAGATGGGGAAGGGAGGAAGCCTCCGTTCCTGACCTTTAACTCAGCAGTAAATATAAATCTCCTCTAATGCTCTGCATTGTCTGAAAATAAGTCACAGAAAGGTTATGCTCTTGCAAGGAGAATGTTTGTTACCACCGAAGTTGTGTCCAAAATTAAAAATAAAGACCCGAAAATATCACCATCGGTTTGCTTTAAATAATGTAGCTACCCACTCAGAAAATTGCCTCCTAGAAGTGGGTCTTTTTCGCCTTGTAGGCGATGTTAAGTCGTTCATTCCCTTTCTCTTTTCAGGGTCACTTATGTTTAAGCTCGGGGAAGCCTGTTATGTTTCCCTGCTCTTCAAGGCATGATGTGCATGTCCTGCATTGCAATTCCTGGCAGAGCCCTCCTTCCCTGGAGATGGGTTGCTCTGAACGTTGCTCTGTTTGTCTCCATGTTAGACTGGAGATGTTTTGAACAAGACCAGGCTCTCTACGGAGTTCAGGCTACCTTATTCAGATTTGGAGATCTTACAAAGTTCAGGGAACTGTAGCATTGTCTTAGCTGAAATGGCATAATCTGTTCTGTTTTGTTTTGGGGGGTGTGTGTGTGTCCCCTTTAGATTTATACTCAGTTGGGGTCAAAATCTTCCAGTGGGAGTTGAGGACCTCAACACTTGTGGAAAGACCAGCAGACTCTTTTCTGAATCTGTTGGCACTACTGGTGCCTATGCACTTTGTCTTGAGAGATTAGATGGCTTTTGTAAGGCTGCACAGGGAGCGAGTGGTAGAACCAGAAATGAATCTTGCTATCACTTGTGGTCGTGTTACGCTTCCTACGCTGGTGTCTGCCTTTTGTTTCCATCTGAATTGCAACCAGATCTTGACGATATGGCTGATATGGAGCTAGGGTAGGCTTGTGTTTGGGGTCTCTCTCTCTCTGTCTTTCTGGTTCAGTGAAATTCATATGATTTTCCAAAGGTGATGAGGTTGGTTTTGCTGGTTTGAGTCCGTCTTGAAGAAGAAAGATTGTGTTGGTGTATCTGATATGGCTCAGCTGGGATGGTTTCAGTCCTGACCTCTCTCTGATTTGTCCTTCAACTTGTAAAACTTCAAAGAACAACTCCATTCCCATGATACCACCCCTGCCCAACGTCTAAGGGAAGTTCACAAACCCTAAAATAGAACCTGCTGTGCAGACGCTAAGGAGCGGTGGGTGCAGCAGCAGAAGTGGTAACCTGATTGGTGTTGGTGGTGCTATGTGGTATGTACTTTCAAGATAAAACTAATGATTGTTGCCAGTATCAATCAGGAAGAAGCTGCTGTATGGTCTGGAGATCCATGAACAGAATGAAACACTGGGTTGGGCTGAGTGTGATTGATACCAAGCGGCATGACAGTTCTGCTCCTCTGTAGCAGTGCTGGGGTTATTGGAGAGGAAAATCACATCCTTTCGTAGGGGAAGTGGCCACGATGCTGGTTGGGTGGAATCCAATTAAAGGAAACTGCCACATAAATTGATGATCATGAAGTGATAGAGTTGGAGGAGCCAGGGAGGAGTTCGAGCTAGAGCTGCAGGAAGCAAATGAAGTAATTTTGGCATGCTCATACAGGCAAGTTCAGTAGAAATGCATTTGTGTTCAACAGGTACCTGAGTGGTAATGAGCATGGGTAGTGGCTGGGCAGAAAAGGCTTTAATCTGATGGCATGAGGTCCACGAAGGATGGAGCAAAGAGGTTCAGGAATTGACCTGCATCTGGAGGGTGCGTCAGTACCATTCATTCAGCATGTGCCCTCCTTGAGCAGAATTCCTGTGGGGAGAAAGCAGCGTAAATTAAAAAGAGAAGTGATGATTGCAGAGAAAAAAATAGGTGATGGATTGAGAAGTTGCTGTAGAAGAAGGAGGAGCTAGGTAGATGAGATATGAATATGAAATGTAAATGAAGCTTGGAGGTGATTGAGTGGACTTTTCTACAGTCATTTCTTACCCTACATGTGGAAGGCTGTGCTGATCAGGGAGGAGGAAAAGCAGCACAACGCACAAGTTAGCAGCATTTCCCTGTTGATCGTGTAGGCAGAAAACGGAGGCAGACCGTTAGGTGGGGGGCTTAATTGAATCAATGTCTTCAAGTGCACGGCCATGGGACCGTTATGTCATGCAAAGGGAATCTGCGTTCCCACCAGCCCCCTGCAAAGAAATTAGTAATTCCTTGTGACATGTCATGGCAAAATGATTTTGTAAGATGTAGTGTGGAGGTGGGGAAAGAGGAAATGAGTGAGATGTTTTTAATTCTAGATAATTTGTTTGGTGTGTAGCTGTGAATTAGACACATAAGGAGTCAAAGTTAATGGATGAAGAGTGTATTAAAAAAGACAGGGTAATGTTACCAAGAGAAGAACAAAATTGTTCTCACCAGGCAACATACTTATGCAGAAGAGAGGACTGTCATCTGTTTTTATTACAAAGTAGAGGTTAGCCTTTTTTTCTTTATTTTCCTCCCTTAAACTGTCCCTCAGTTTTGCAAGATAGGTGTTAAGATTGTGAGGTGTTTTCACAATAAACACATTTTTTCCTGAAAATTGCAGTTTTGCAAAAAAGAAAAATTCAAATGGTAATGTAATGAAGACTTCCTGCATAAGAATGCATGTCTCTCTTGCATTTCTTGCATGTTTGGGATCAAAAGAGCAGATCTGCTTGCAGGATGAGGGCTTAGATGACATTAATCTTACCTTTACAGACTGCCACAAATTGTCCTTTGGTAAATGAGCACTTGGAAGTTGGCTCAGAGTATCAAGCAGAAGACTTTATTTTTAAGCTTGGGGCAGGGAGTTAGATTATAGATATCTTTAGCGTGCTTCTGAAGCCTCATCGCTCCTTGCACACTGGAAGTATCCTGAATTCCCAAGAACTTTCCCTCTGAATGGCAAGGGTTAGGTCTTGGCTCTTGCAGGCTGTTGATAGTTCTGCTTCTCTGGGGCATAATCCAGATCCCAAAGAAAGCTCCTATTAATCTGTTCTGCATGTGAAGGAAATGCCAAAGAATACATTACAGCTGTGGCCCCGCTTCAAATCCTGCTGTATCCATAAGTGATTTCCATGGGGTGTCCAACGTGCGTGGAGAACTCCAAAGAAAGCCTGGCACGCAGCGGAGTAAACTGGTGGAGACCTGGAGCAGTGTTAGTCTCCCTTTTGTTTTTTATTATTTCAAGGAAATGCTTGTTCCAAAGAGTAAAGGCTTTAATCATTTGGCTTGTGAGGGAGTTGTCTCTTTAATCTCTTGCACTTTGGTTTTGGCTTCCTTCAAAAAATCTTTGCAGTACTAGTGTCATCAGTGCCTGTACGCTCAGATCAGCCCTTTCATAGGGAAATGAAAGCATTGTTCCCTCATTTAAAGAGAAGAAAAAAGGCAGAAAAAAATTATTGCACCACCAGGTTCTAAAGGTACTAAGCCTGGCTTGCGTTCCTGAGATGAAAAGGGAATTGAATATTGTGTTTTCTAAAGGACTTTTCTGTCCCTGCTGGATATGGATCTATCAGCCAAATATTGAAATAGAGGCACACGGTTACCTGCTGCAAGGCTCCAGCCAGCTGCGCGCTTACACAGAGGCTTGATCCTGCTGCTTTTGAAATCGGTGCTGATGCTTTGATTCCCGTAGTGCACTTAGACCCACAAGAATCAAATGTTCAGCAAAAGCAAGGGCTCCGGTCTCCTGTTAGAGCGGGCCAAGTTTTTGGGAAAGATTGATCGTCTGGTCGAGCGCCAAAGTGGGTGCCCAGAAAGACGTCCCTCCCCAACCTGGTCTGAGATCACAGGGATTCAGGAGCTCAGTTGTTCGCATCAAAAAGTAGGTTTGGTGTTGGCTGTTGCTGGAGTATTTGTAGCTCTGCCTGCTCCGCCAGTGTGTTGCTGCACAAGACAATAATTTGTGTCCGCGCTGAAACTGTGAAATACAAATTAAAATCCAAGTTAGTTTTAAAACTGTAAAACACCTTCCCTTTTCAGCAAGACATTTTATGCATCAGTAAATTCCTTTTCCTCCCAATTCTTTTGTTCTCCACTTTGAAAATAGTCATGAAACATGCCTGGTAATTAACAAGATGGTAGCAGGTTTGGGGAATAAAAAGTGTGTTAATTCTTTAACAGTTTTAAAAAATATTTTAAATGTCTTCCCAATTTGGATGTTGGGATTTTACCTTCTAAAATTGCATGAAAAGCCAAATACTGTTGTGTGATGATACTACATTGTATAATGTGTAAGGTCACAAGGTTCAAGGAAACACGCTTTCCTAGAGGAGACAGAAGTGTTTATCTAGTCAAGGGAGTCATTTTCCTAGAGAAACAAGTTTTTTAACAACTGTAGAAAATTAATTTTCAGTAGAGGATAGCGTACCTTTAATCTCAGCTTCCCTGTTCAGCGTTAGGAAAATCTTCACTAGAAAATGACTGGTATCTGTCTGCTTCAAGATGTTAAAATTTCGGATGAACACCAGGTTTCTGAGTGTTTTTCTGAACGCTACCAGCATGGAAAATCCATCAGTGATTTAGATTTAGCGGTGAGCAGTCAGGGCAGTATCTTGCTTGAAAGCAGCAAGCTTTCATGTGTTTACATTTTTGGTTTTTTGGCAATGTTTGTATTACCTGTGATCAAGGAGCCTTGAAGGGCGTTAGAAAGGCGAGTTATGAATTCAGCTTCATTTCTTTCCAGGTTTCTGGGAAGCTGGGCAAGGTAAGCTGATTCATTTATATTTTAAACTAGAAGAGAGCCCTACCACTTCTGGTTTTGTAGACAAATACGTTTGTTGTTACAATTTTTTGTTTGAAAGCAACAACAAAAAAAAATCGGAATAATGTTTTTTTTCTGAAAGGAATTAAAAGCTGGTTGATAAGAACCGACTCTCCCAAGACCAGCGTGGGTGACGAGGCTGTGCTGTGCCTGCAGTTGCCTGATACTATTTATTGGTGGTTGTTTTACGTTCCAAAATTGCCCATCTGCAGCAGTATCCAGCTCTTAGTTGTGTAATGATGGTTCACCAGAGGACCTCAAAACAGTGGAAAATATTTGTTTGACACCCCCAAAGCCAGCAGAGGTTAGCTGGAACCTGTCATTTTCCCAGGATTACAGATGAAGGGTAGTACAGACTCTAAGGAGATGGAGTTGAAAAGCCCAAAAATATTGCATTTGTTTGGGGAATCTTCTAGTTTGGGTGTGTTGTGAGCTGAGTTGGAAAAAGTGCAAACTGGGAAGTCGTCCTTAGATCCTGCACCGGGACTGACCTGCGTAGGGGATGCTCTTGCCTTGGGCTGCAGAATTAAACCCCTTTCATTTGTTGAGCTGCATTACACAGTTACCAGTCAGCTTGCTGATTAAATGCAACCATCTCCAATGAAGATGGGATTTGATGTTCTCTTAAGCAAAATTCATGTATAAAGAAAGGAATTATTAAGCCAGAAATTAAATTCCACTTACTCGGCGTTTTCCAGGCATGCCTCAAGCTGTTCTGCCGGTTAATATATGCTGCCGCGCATTGCTAGCTTTTGCTTTAGCCTCTCACTAAGTCGTCTCCTGGTCTCTCTTTTGATTTCTCGCCCGCTGGAACTGCTGTCCTTGTTTGACAAATCTGGGCAGCCAACGCAAACGAAGGATGACTAATTCACAAAATATTCCTGAGTGAGGAGCTGGACTGTAACAGCTCTGGTTTTAGACCGGTTTAACTGACCTGATGTGAAAGAAGTTGTAGGATGTAGTGGATAACAGTCAGATCTCGCTTTGGGGTGAAATTTGCTCCCCTCTTGCTCTGCTTTTGGTTTCAGGTGGGGAAATGTCACTGCAGAGTGAATAAATGGCCTGGGAGAGGCTCTTAGCATCAAGGTTTTCTGCCAAGTTGACGTTGGCATGTCCCAAAACAGTGGAGCGCCTCTACTGAAAAGAGACCAGAGCTTTCAGACCTGCCTTGCTTGAGGAGGTACCAGCTACCTTTCCCACTGGCTGTCAAGTTTTCAGCTATATAGAGATCTTTATGAAATGAAGGATGTTTCTGCCAAACTTGTTCTATTCTGATAAACTAATGAAAGATTGTGCTGCATTTTTCAATACAGGTTATACTCCCCTCCCCTTGGCTTTACTTGGAATTATGTGGCAAACAGACTGCATGCTCGCCATAGGGAGTATAGATTTTTGCCATTGCCGTCCAGAGTGGAGAGAAACTTGGAAATTTGGATGTTAATGCTTAAGTACATTCCTTAAGTTTCATTTAAAGCCAGCAAGAAGGAACTTAGTTCTGCATAGACATTGGGTCTGCTTTTGGAAGAGGGGTGGGGAGAAATAAGAGAGGTTTGTTGTCTAGATACACCCATAGCCACAAACAATCTCATTTGTACAGTGGGATTTTTGGCAGCTTCTTGTATCTCCCGGTGCTTCCGAGGCTCTGATACATTTCTACAGTGTCATTCATGTTGGTAGGCTACAGCATAATATTGACATTTGTTTACTACCTTCTCCCACAGAAGGTGATTTTTTAAAAATTAAATGAATCTTATTCAGGCTCCCCTTACCCAGTTTCAATACTGCTGAGAATTTATACTGCGATAGCTGTGAGGCGTGCTGGTAGGAATGCCGACGTTGTTAATATTCAGAGTCATAAAATTCTGGCTATTGAACGAGCTCCTAATTACTCCAAATCTCTTAGTCTTACTAAAAGTTGGATAGGTCATACTAAAACAAGACGGTTGCATTTGCATTAATCTCCATACATAGGTTAATGCTGGTTTTTTTTAAGTGCAGAAAAAGACAGGAAAATTAATTTTCCGTTTGTAGCTTTAAATGAAGGGCATTGCTGTACATACAGTTTGTTTTGCCATTCCCTCCTTGCTTGATGCTACAGGCAGGTGTCAGTGGATTTTCTGTTCGGCGCAACAGGGCAGGGCTGTGCTGTTGTTAGGGTGGAAAATACTTAAAAATTCACATGTGAGCATTGCCCTGGATTGGTGTCATAAGAGATACCATGAAGTGGAAATAAATAAAACCAACAGAAATTAAATATTCATCATTCTTTGATTCTTATCCCCACCCTCCCTTTATTTAAGTTGCATTCTTCCCAAAGTAAGTGGCAGCACAGTATTCCTTGCAGGTGTTAGAATAGGAGTTATTGCATTCATTCATCAGCAGGTTGATCTCTCTGTTGCTATTCACAGAAGTCAGTATCTCAAAAATACAGTCTCAATGTCTACAAAATGCTGTGCTGCTGAAAACTGCAAAATTATATTCTCTCTTTCTCCTTTCTGATGAGCTGATCGATAAAGCAGGCATTTCCATAACGTGGTATTTACTTGCTCTACAGTTGAAATATAATATTTACAGTTGTAAATATTCTTCACAGCTGGTAGCTGGTTTCTCCATCCTGCTTTTATGATAAGTTTACAGTACATTGCTATCATCAGGCTCGATCCTACATGTTTTTTGGCTGCCTCAGAAAAAAACAAAAAAAGGCAACTGCTTTGAAGTCTTGTGTAGTGTTTATGCATGAGACGTGTGTTTCTTTTGGGTTAAATTCTGAACATAACCTTCCTGGTGCACAGCTGCACATAGCAAGTGTGAATATTCTGGGTTTACAAGGCACTGTCTGCGGACTGGGAAGAGCAATCTCAATCAGACATCCCACTGCTCAAGTTAATCAACCTGGACATGTATTTCTTTAACCTCATGCACTTGAGCCATTTAGTGGGAGCCCAAACCACGTGAAAAATGGGAAATAACCTCGAGCTTGTGAGGGAATAAAATTGCTGGAATTTGCAGAAAGATGGTGAGAGTTGTGTGTCCAGCTTTGGTGAGCTCCAGGGAGGGCTGGGGGCCTTTTGATTTCTTCTGCAATTCCCAGTCAGGGTGGCTAAATATTTTTCTCATTTCTACATACTTTTCGTTAGTCCTAGATAAGTCATTTATAGTGCCAGAATTATTTGAGACACATACAAACATACATGTATATAAAATTAAGATGTTCCCAGTGCTGTCAACTTAACAGCCTTATTAGCATTTTTATATCATCTTTCCAATTAGTAAATCCCTTTTTTTTTTTTTTTTTTTTGTTGATGTACAGCTTGCAAGTAAAAGAGAAAGCTACCTTGGATTAGACTTACATCATGTCATACGCTTTGATGAAAGCGCTGATTAGCACAAGTCGTTTGGTGTCGTTCCCCCCCATGCCTTTCCCCGCAAGCTGTCAACTTTCATCAGGAGCAGGAAATGTATGTTTGTAAAGTATAACTGTTATTAGCAGAATTCAAGATACAAGAAGTTTTGGTTTTTTTACTCTCGGAGATGTGTTAGAGGAGTAGGGAAGTGTGTGGGCAAATGTGCTTTTTGGTTTCGATCATATTTATCCCCTGCATTTTCAGTTATTGTTCAATGACTTACCGCAAGTTCTCCTGCCTCTCTGAAAAGCAAGTACTTTGCGATAATGGGTTTTTGTTGTTGTTGTTGACTGATACATCGGGTCCTCTGTTAGCAAACCAGTTAAACGGTGAGTCACTCCAGGGAGTAGGAGTGATTGCAGCATGCAAAAAACAGCGTAGGAAATTTTGGATTAATATAAGCAGAGAAACTATCAATAGAATTGCTGACCGCCGGTTCCCCAAAGTAGAACAATCTGGCCTTGAGGAGAAGAAAACAGATTTATATTGGTATTAGTAGTGAAATCTTAGTTTTTTTCTGTAGACATTTCCCTTCGGCCTTTACAAAGGAGACAGCGTCACTGTTGCTTATAGATGAGGGGACAAACGGATGCGAGAGGCTGCTCCGTGTGCTGGTAGCAGAACTGGAAACTGTGTCCACGCCAGGTCCCTGCTCACACGTGTGCATTGCCCAGACGTGGGTCTGCATCTCCTCGGAAAGGCAGGAGACTCCCCAGTTTGTGATCCTCAGTGCAAGTAACACAGGGCTCCGGGATGTGCACGGGGACTCACTGCTTGAGTTCCCCCAAGCAGACATGGGGCACCCCCGTCCTGCCGCGGCACACCGATGTGCGAGCCCTTTCCCTGGGAGGAGGAAGAGTGTGCATCAGCTGGAGCCTCAATAAACATCTTCTGGTGGTTTTTGCAATCAGCCAGCAAGTGTAGGTTTAAAAAAAAAAAAAAAAATAGTTTTGAATGTATTTATTTGGAGTATTTGTGAGAGTTCAAGGCTTTGACTAAATTAGTTTTACTGGTTCTGTTAGCTAATAGAAAGAAGTGAGGTTATGTAATGAACATGGTCTTTTTAATGGTAATATAAATGTTTGCTAATTACCATATGGAGATGAAGGTCATATTAATTACAAACCAGTTCTTGCAATACTACCAAGCAACCATCCTTTTAATTTTTTTTTATGGGATTAATTAGAGATAATATGCATTCAGGACTGACAGCTTTTCTTCATAATGTTTTCAAGAAAACCATGTATGGCTCTATTTGAAAATAATTGACTGCTGTGTGCCCCGCACATCTGTGCTGGGTGGTGGGATCGAAGTCTTGGCTGCGCTTTGGCCAAGAAGGACTGTCAAAATAAACAGCTGAAGAAACACTAGCATTGGAGCTGATTTGGCCTTCTTAAGCATGAATTTAAAATATAGATGAGAGCTTGTGCCAAGAGGCTTCTTTAGAGCATTGGGTCTGTTCTCATTAAAGACTGCGGGTTAACTCATGTTGCTGGCAGTGTAAATACCGTCTGCTCGGAGCGGGCAGGGAGCAGGATGGGCAGGAGAACCTGCTGCTGCTCTGTCTCATTAGGTCCAGGGCTCTCTTTGCTGCTGTCACCTGCAGACCCGGAGCAGGATGCAGAGCTTTCCCCTGGGGCTGGGCTGTGACTGTCTGTGGCCATGGCGAGCTCTTCCTTTTGCCCCTTTTTGAGCAGTCTCTGTGCTGGAGACTCAAATGAAATTAAAAATGGGCAAGATGTGCACTGCCAAAGCCGTCCTCCTGTGCATGCTCCTTAGGTACTCAGCAAATGGAAATGTGTGCACAAACGACCAGCATATAGTCTGGTCGGCACACGGGAGGTGGTTTACAGGGCCGTGCAATGGTACGATTTTAGGCATTGGTAATGGCCACGACTAGACTGTTTCCTCCAGTGCAGAGTGGTACAGGGTGGCTGATTCCAGTGTGGAGCTGTCTGGCATCAGTTTTTACCGGCTAATGGTTTAGCTGATGGTATTTTAAGTTGCTCTGGGGCATCCCCGGCACTATGCTGGTGAAGCAGTATGCAACATCTCTTCTGCTTTCTAAGGCAGGTGAGCACTGGTGGTGGTGCAGGAGTCTCACACTAAACCTGGGAGAGTGGGAAGTGGTTTCTGCTTGTCATGAGCAAATGCCACGTGTGGTAATTGTAGGCCTCCATCCTGCACAAGGCTGGCCCTCCTTGGGGCAGAGCTGGGTCTCTGGGGGTCTACAAAATGAGCTGCTATGACTTGAACCACGGCACCAAGCCTGCAAACTGCAGTTTACAATAAAATCTCATCTGCTGGGAGCCTCCAAGCCAGCGCTTGCTGTACTTGCCAGCGTGGGAAGGGTGAGCCGGCCTCAGCGTGCAGGCAGCCTCCAGCTCGCTGCTGACCTCGGGCAAGTAAAAAATTGGAGCGGTGATCCAAGAACTGAAGATTGGTGATGAGTTTTGGTGTTTGGCATCTTCTGGCACGCATGTGCATATTTTATTTGCTTGCACGGGTGTGCGTTGGTGCCACAATCTAGGTGAATTGAACCAATCTTCTGAAAATTACAGCTCTTGTGCCCAGGCACTCTTTGATTTCCTACAAAATGATCGCTAATGATTCTGATTTATATTAATCAGCATGGGAATAAAAGGATGGGAAATTTGAAAGTAATAGCTTCCATTCTGTGTACCCTTCATCCGTGGCTGTGCACACAAGTGTGGTTTTTCCCCTGCTGCGTGGCTGTGTCGGTTGGACGAGTCATGTCATGGCTGAGCAGCTTCTTTGCCCTCCTCCTGCCCACGCTTTGGAAGATCACACTGAAGATAAAAGTCAAGGGGAAAAATAAGCCCTTGCCTGTGTCTTACCCTATGCCAGGATTTCGGTTTTAGTCCAAAATCTCTTTGCTGTTCAGTTTTAGATGTTTAACGTGTCACTCAAGTTGAACGTTGTGATGACAGCGATCAGATTCACTTGAGTACTTTTGTGCTGGCACGGTGCTCTCGTTCGGATACGTGTCAGCAGAGGGGATTTAAAAATATGTATATGCTACACTAAACCAAGCTCAGAAGGATTGCACGCACAGAAAAATGGTCAGTATCTTAAAACAATTACCGTTCAAATAGGGTGGAAAGGAAGAAGGAATACTAACGTCTCTGTTTCGTTGATGTGTATCTGAAGCACTGAAGGGTTTTAGACTCAGGTGCTCAAAGGTATTTAGGAGTGTAAGTGTAGCTTAGGTGTCCAAGTCCTTACAAGCAGAAGTCTCTTTGGAGACTCTGGAGAGCATGGTGAAGGTCATAGGATAAGGACCAGTCAGTGCTAGAAGCTGAACCCAGAGCGCCTTAGTCATAAGTGCCTTAATTGTCTGGTATTTTTTCATCTTTAGCTTCACTGACAGGTAGCTGCTGCCTTTATTTTTGGAGCCCCTTATTGTTTTTTTCAAGGTGCATGTAGTGAATTTAAGCTTGCTGGCCATAGGCTTGATTTTCTTTGTTACCCTTCAGAGATCTCCTAGAAATTGTCAATAGATTTCAAGGGTCCAGCCCCTTGAAAATCACCATTAGCACAAATGCTACCCTGGTTAGTTTCTCGGTGGTTCAGAGGGGTGTGGGGGGCTTAATGTGTAAATGTGACAGAGAGTTTTCTTTCAAATGAAGAGAAAAAAGAAACCATGAAAATATTTCTGTGAATATTTTTAAAGAGGGCCTGTCTTTAACTTATATATGGAGTCTATCTAAAGGGGTTGTCTTTAAGGCACTCTTTGGATCTTATTTTAGAGGAATGATTTTCTTGATGAGAAAATTGCTCTCTTATTGATTTTTTTTGTTTGTTAATATTATGTGTTGTTGGTGATGAGCCTGAAGGTGACCTTCAAAGGGAGGATACCCTGAGCAATCTGTACTGAGTGCTGTAGCTTCAGCAGCTCGGTCATCAAACAGCTCTGCCGGTAACCAGTCCTGGTAACACGCTCTTCTTAGGTATGACATCTTAAGGACTTGGGGGAAAACACATACAAAGACATTATATCAGTTCTGTGTTGGAGTGGGACTCAGTGTGTCAGGCTGATGCTCAAAACTGGAGGAGGCCAAGGGCTATTTCTGTTTTGTTTGGGATTTGTCTAAATAGAGAAACTGTTGCTGTACAAGCTAGGGAGTGACATTAAGACACCAGATTTCTCCTATGCTAGCTCTTGGTTTGGACTCTTACCTCTCACAGATTAGTCTTTTTGCATCTTAGATTCATGTGCTTTCTGATCAGGATGCACTGTTTGAGGACGTGTTCTGCATGAAGTGGCCACTTGAGGAGGTGGTTGGCAGCCATCCTTGTCCCCAGGTGGTCAAGCTCTCGGCTTGTCAGGCTCTCTGGAGGCTGTTTTTAAGTCCAATGCTCAGTACCTGTCATCGGCAAAGTGACGGACGCTTGTGTGGCCTTTGCGTTTGCTCGCCCAGCTCAGGGCTCTGGTTCAGACTTTGGGAGCCTTCGTGTCCGCCAAAGATGATGTGGCTACATGGAAGGTCAGGGCGGTTGTCCCAAAATGGTGATGGTGATGATTGGACCTGCTGCTGTCTGCTGGCTCAGGACTGGTGCAGAGGATAAGGTCCTTTGTGCCGAGCTTCCAGGTACATCTCAGGAGCTCCCTGGAGAGTGGATGAGGCCACGTTCCAACAAATTCAGCCGTGGAAGATGAGACGGTTCATCCCAGTTTCAGGATGTTTGTTTTTCATCTTTCTGCTGGCTTGAAAAGGTACCTTTAATATCACTTCAGCGATCTATAGGCTATATGGTTTACTGGATTAGGGACTAGAAAACACTTTACCTTAAAAAAATTTAAGTTGTCTGAGGTATAACCAGGTAAGGAATGAGAGGATTGTTAAATCCTTGTTTTCTTTGTGGCAAAGACAAGTTAATGAAAGTCTGGAGTGTGCAATTGAGCTAACAAAGTTTTAAAAAGCCAACAGAAAGTAGGTAGCTGGTAGCAGAACGACGTGCGTCTGACAGCTGAGTAACGAACAGAGGATGCGGTGACAGAGGCACGGAGTGAAGTCTGCAAAGGTACAGGCAAAGGGAGCCTGGCAGCAAAAAACAGGCTGGTGAGAACAAAGCGCTGTCTGTCTTGGAAATGATTGCTTGTCCCTTTTGATCACGGCGAGGAGGGATGCTCAGCGAGCAGCGTTTAGACAGAAAGAGGCAAGCGAGGGGGGTGAAAGGCTGCAGCCCGGGTGTGTGAGGGCATTGCTGGGGCACGCCGGGTGCTGCACGGCCCCTTCGCCCCGGGCGTGCCGGTCCCTGCCCAGAGCCATGTTCAGCAATAGCAGTTTTGGGGAAGGCAGCATTTGTCCTTGAAATCAGGGCAGAAACCCTTTAAGGTTTCTAACTTCTTCTAAAGTAGTAGTTCAGTCCCGCTCACACGCCTGTTAGTCGGGGCTTAGCCACGCCTGTGAGATCCAAGTGATAATTTTAAGGGCTGAAATACGATGTGTGTAATCTGCTCAGCCTCTGCCCTTGCTTTGGTTTCCTTCCAGCCCTGTGGGTGGCCTGGAGGAGATGGAAGCTCTCCAGTGATGCTCTGCAGTAGGTTTTGACCTTGGAAAGGACAGTACAGGAATTGTAATGGGTCCCGTTTACTGTCTTGTGGGGTCCAATGGGGAGGCTTTCATGTGATGTTGGATTAAGAGACTTCTTAGAGATGACAGTGCCTGTGGCTCTGGCATGGACCGGGCAGCCGAGGAGCCCTGTCCTGCTTGTTGATCTTCCTCATACAACTCTTCTATCACTTCTCACCAGCAGCCCCAAAATTATTCATCGTGAAGACGCGGCTCCGACAGGGACACATACTACTCAGCAAAGCCAGACTTACAAAAGAGATACTTAATGTAATAAGGAAAAGGCAGCAATCCTGCCCATTGGTAAGAGAGCCCTGCCTGTCCATATTCCCATTGGAGGGGCAGAAATAGGAAGAAATAGGAAATAGGAAGAAATTTTTACCAGTGGTTTCATGTCAAGCCTTTTCAGACAGCAGCTGGCTGTAGAGCTTTATTAGCATTAATTTGTAATTTTTTAAAATTTTTTTAGACTGCATACATTGGCCGGCTCTGGCCACACAATGTTGGATTAGATGGTACGCTGGTCTGTTTGTGTAGCAACCCTGCTATCAGTAGGTGCAGTTTGTATCCTTGCTCTGTAACAACTACATCAAAGCCTTTTAATCAGCTTGGTTTCACTGAAGTGTACAAATTCTCCTCTCATTACATCTACTAGCTCTCAAGTTTACAGGCACGAACTTCTTGGATAGACTAATATTCCTTGGCCACCCTAGCGTGCAAATTTAAAATTTAATATCTTGCTGCAGGTCTGTTCATTTTTATGCAAATTCCAATGTAAGATTATATTTTGTAGTTGTAAATTAGAAATTAAAGTAGGTTACGCAGGGGAGGGATATGTGGAAAATGGCAGTCTTGGATTTATATTTTTTTTTAAATGAGGTAATCCTAGTCATTTTAGTAATACAGAGATGTACATCCTCTAAAAAGGAGGAAACTTGAATAGCAAACAGAGTTTAAAATGGCACTTAGCTCTGTAGCTGTTAATGAAGAAGTGATTGCTACAAGACTGTCTCCCTCCATCTCCTGACTTCTCTGAATGCATTTGGAGGCAAACAATAAGTTAATTATATTCGTGTAGGAAAAAAAATAACTAAAATCCAGACTTTGCTCACTTTTGTTTTTCTGTAGCTGCTTTGGCTGCATGGCCGGCAGCAGGGGCTGCGGGGTGCACGTGGAGACCTGCTCGCTGGAGGAGGGAGGTGGGCTCGTGGCGATGCAGCGGGGCTCAGCTGTAATTCGTGGCTGGCATCGGTGGGTCCCGGGGGGACAGCAGCTCCTGACACAGCTCTCTACCCCTAATTTCTATTAAGCAAATCTGTAACCTCTGGGACCTGCTGCGATAGCTGGGTCGGGCTGTTGTTCCAGCTGTCCGGACCTTTACGTGGCAGCTTCACTTGCCCTATTCCAGCTGTGTGTGGCTGCCACCAGTTCCGTGCAGCAGCCTCGCTGTCTGGCGAGCAGCTTCTCCGGTGCCACGTCGACAAATGCACAAAAATAAAGAACAGCGCAGGGAAGGAAAATGCAGAAGCTGAGTGAAATAATTTTGCTTCTAGGGTGCTGTTCACATTTGTTCTAGAAGCAGCCAGAGCATTACCCAAAAGCAAAGTCCCTATATTCACATGACACAGGCTGCATTGAAGGGTTTGTCTCCAAGTGGAGACAAGGCCTCCAAGGGTTTGTCTCGCCTTAGTGGCACAAAATTTGCCATGAAATAGATGAGAGGAGAAGAGGAGGACTCTATAAAAGAATCCTTTTGTGTATAACCGAAGAGTTTCTGAACACTATCAATATTTAGATTTGCTTTTTAGAAATCAGTAACACTTTTAAAGCACCTAAGGGAGTGACAGGCTTCAGTGCTACAATATTTACACCCAGTGTATTTAAAAAAACTAAAATCAAAAGTACTTCACAATAATATTAATTGCATATGGGTAACATTTTGTAAAGCAATTAGGATTCTGTCTCACTCATTGACTTTCAGCAGTGCCGAAGCTGTCGTGCTTCAAAGCTGCTTTTGAAAAGGGTTGAGCCCTGCATGTGCTTTTGAAATTATCCCTCAACTCTGAAATACTTGTATTTTTCTATGCCTGTTGACAGCATATCTGTTCCCTTCCCATAATGTCTCGGCAGGAAATAATGGGATGGGGCCCTTGGAGCTTGGGCGTGGGACCGTCCCCAGTCCCAGACCGGTCAGGCACGGTCCCGGCTCGCTCCCCCTGGCCGCGGCGGCCCTGACCCACCCGGCGGGGCGAGGCGGCCGCACGCTTGCAGAAATGCCTTCGTGTCCCTAGGTGGAAAGCGCTGAAGAAAAACACTGGTATTATGAGCTGTTCGTTTCATTTCTTCGCAAATCTGCAATGGCTGACATCTGTTTGCTTTTCTTTGTGGTTTTGGAAAAGAAGAGAGGATTTGGATCCAAAATAGCTATAAGATGGCTTGACATGGAGTAGCATGAATAGGCTTGTTTTGTCTCCTCCTGTTATGAATCACTTTCCATATTAATTTCAGACTTTGAGTCGATGTCTATTTGGCCTTGCAGAGCTGCACACCACTTTGAGTCGTCCTATTGTTTGAAAAAGAAATATCTCATGTTTATTTGCTTCGTATCAGAAACCAGGGTCCCACGTGGAGGCTCAGAGAGATGTGTCAGTGAAAAGCTTGAGCTGCCGGGACGAAGTCGAGCTGATTTGAAGGCTTTCCCCTAGCTGGGGGATTGCAGGCGCTCTCCCAGCCCTCCAGTTGAAAGTTTAGAAGGACTAATTATCCCTATTGTGTAGTTTCTTCGTCCACCAGCTCAAGTTTTGCTTACTGTCATGCCTCTGCAATCAGCCCGTGGAGTCACCTGCTCTCCACATGGCCAGAGAGGTTTTCTGTGCTGCGGAGGAGCAGCGGTGGGGACAGCCCAACATCCCACCCTTGAATACGCATTCAAAGTCTGCCAAGGTCTCCTGTCTGCTGTGGTTGCTTGTAGAACCAACAATTAGAGATTTTTTTTTTTTTTTTCCCCTTTTTGGATAAAATATCAGTCAACTTGCAGTAAAGGTCCTTCCCTACTCTTTTGCCAGATGTCATGGATTACTGCCTCTGAATGGCTTTCCCATGGAAAGCATAAATAAATATAAGTCTTCAAGCTCCTGGCGTGAAGTCAAGACCCCCACCCCCCCCTGTTTTCTTGAACTTTTTTTTTCTTTTTCTCAGACAGATTAATGTCTTGTCTTTAATGGCCTATTTTGGTCAAACAATCAAAACCACCCATCCTTCTGCATGTGTGTGTCTGTGGAGGAAAACATGGCCATTTTAAGGCATGAGGAGGAGAGCCGTGGGGTGGGAAGCTGAGCACCTGCCCGCGGGAAGCGGCAGCTCTGGGGTTATCTTCTAACGTTCACTTCTGCCTTCTGCGTTGGTCTCAGGGTCGGATGAAAGTGGGAGAGAGTCGCGTTTATGTAAAGGCTGGGTGATATTATATTGCTTGACAAGGGATACGTGGAATTAGTTTCTGTCGTATGTAGACAGAGTGCTGCATGCTTGGAGGTCGGGGGCTGAAGGTGTAACATAGCAAATGGGGAAATTAAACACTTGGGGAAATTAAACACTTGGGGATCTTTTCAGTGCAAATGAAAAAGCAGTGCTACGCCTTATTTCTGCATGGTTTTGACCATGTCGAGCTTACGCTGTGCAGCAGGGGGTTTCTCTGCGTTGGCTGAGGGATAACTGGATGTAATACACGGTATCAGCTCATTGACTTTTACAGTATTTCTAGCCCTGTAATGTAAAATTCAGGAGTTAGACCCCAGGTAAAGCTGTGATACCGCTTTAAAAATCATCAAAATGGAAAGGAAGAAGAGGGCTTTAAATCTGTCACTGGGTCATATTTTCAGGTCCTTCTCTGATATTTAGAAATTCTTTTTATTGGAAGCTGAGAATCCTGAACCGTGTGACTCCTGGAAGGGTATCCAGAAAAAAAAGAGTAGCCAGAGTAAAGAAAATAGTAGTTGTGGAAACCTTTGCAATAAAATCACAGGAATTACCAGCAGTGCACTAAATGAATATGCTGATTAAAGCTGGGAGGAGCCGTTTCCATTTCCTTACATTTCCCTGGGAATGTGGCGTCTCATCCGAGCACAGGCTCCTGCAGCCAGATGGAGTTTGCTGTCACTGTGGCACCTTCGTGTAGGGAATATTGGGCTGCGTTTCCAGGGCAAACTGCAAACCTGGGAGTTTTGCTGGCAACACCAGTCACCAGACGAGAGACCAATAAATTAGAGCACTGGGACACGTATAGAAATGAGAAGGGAATATATCAGTTTGCTGTATGCCAGCGCTCATCCAAACGATATCTGTGGCCACCGTTTTGTTCTCAGCCGCCATCCTTGCGGTGCTGCTGTGCTGGCTCTGCTCCCCTCCCAATTCTTTTGTGATTTGTGAATGATTAAGATGGAGTCAGACAGAAAGCAGAGTTGGCATAGCCAGGCTGTTACCCTATTAGAAGGTCCAGATGTACCGAATCAGGGTTCCTTGTGGCTTCTGATGAGGAAGAAACAAAACAGGGCTCTAGTCAGGTTTAAAGGATTTGGTAGGCGCACATGTGTCATGGGTCTAACTGCCTTTGATGGGTACCAGATGGCAAACAGAAAGAGGAGGATGGAGCAGGGGGGAGGGCACAGCGAGGAGGCAGGGGGAGGCAGAAGGATGGAGAGGTCCTTTGTGAGCCTCTGTAGGGAAGTGTCACGTGTGAAAGGTGCTTATATACACGTGCATATAGATTCTTAGAGAGAGAGATGTATGTATGTATAAAAGCATTTTTCTATCCACTGGGTCGTTTAGATACAAGCCTGTTGCTTATCATGCGCCTCTCTTCTTTGAAACGATTAATCGTATCGTGAATGTATCTAGCAGCTCTACACGGGTTTGCAGCCTGTCTCCATTTCCAGAGGAAGGTGACACTCTGCAATTTCAGCCCGCAGAGCCGGGAGGTTTGGCCAGGGGTGCTGGCCTAGCCTGGGCAACATATGTCCCCTGTCTTCGCTGGAGTTATATCCAGTGTTGAATTTCAACCTCAGAAGAGAATAAGGTGTCACGTAGATCCAGAGAGCAGGGATGCTGTAGTGCTAGCTGCCAGGTGCTGGCTTTGGAAGAAACAAACATTGGGTCAGTTCTTACTATTTCAAATTGTAATTGGTTTCTAATTCACTGAATCTTTGGGCTGATGAGATTTTCTCTTAAAAAATTACATTTGTATATAATGAGTTGGGAAAGAGAAGACAGCCCCGTGATTTATTTGTGCGCAGTGATTTAAACGCTGTGATTTTTCTCAGTCACTCAGTCCTAAAAAAGCCAAACAAACTGGAAACAGGTGGAAGGATTATGTACGGTAAAACTGCTGGAAGAGGAGATCTTCGCTGACATGTCACCTTTTTCCAATTTGCAACCTGTAGGACGCTGCATCTGTAACTGGGAACTTCTGTCGCTTAGATAATTTGGAAAATACTGAGATATTAGGATTAAAAATACAGGCTAAATGCCTCATTAGTGTAAACCAGCATAGCGGTTTGGCTTCCAGGGAAACTTATGGATTTATACCACCTTCAGGTCTGACACGGTGTGTTTTCTGCTATTATGTTATAATTCAGTACAGCTTGTACAATAATGTAGACTAACTGTTGGCAGGGAAACGGAGTAGATAAATCTTTTATGAGCGAGTCCAGTCTCCCTGGGCTGTGCTCAGCCCCCTGGGGAGCTTCCCAGGAACCGGGGGTGGCTCTGGCCGTGCTCTGGTGTCTGCCAGGGAGGAAGAGGCAGGAGCATCACGGCTGGTACATACGGCTGGGTCCCTGAAGGTCTCCATCTACCAGGGTAGTGATTGCTCAGCTTGGAGTTGTCCCATATGTATGGCACAAACACATCCCATCCCTCTTGTGATTACAAACTGGGTGCTGTCACAGTCCAGAGCATTTTCCTTTTTCTGTTGTTCACAGTATCAGGGAAGGTGTTACATGCAGAGCTGGAAAACATTTTTTTTTTTTTTCCCCAAAACCTTTTTGATTAAAAACAAAATAAAACATTTTTTATAAATGGAAATGTTTAGAAAAATGTGTCAATTTCAACCTAATTTCCATGGAGAAGCATTTTGGAAATAAAAATGTGTCGCTCTAGAAAATGTCAGAATTTAACTAGGGAATTTTGAAGGGTGGTTTTACGTGTGCGCCTGTTTTGCTGATAGTTTGGTTTTTTTTTTTTTTGCATTTCATAGTACATTGAGTTATCATATTATTGAGCTAGCGTAATATGATGTGATTTGATATTTAGCTAATGCATTTATTTACATTTATAAAAGATGTGTATTTAGATACACATGATTATTTTTGAATCATTAAGGGCAGCTGCTATTTAGTACAGTCTGAAACCCCTGCTCTCCTACATCAAAGCGTTTCATTACCAAATAATAAAATTTGATATTTTTGATATGTCTGAAGTTGAGCTGAAGCACGATTTGAATCATTGAGTAGTGGAGGTCGGAAGGGGCTGCTGGCGGTCCTTTGGTCCAGCCCCCTCCTCAAAGAACTCCAACCTCGAGGTCAGATCAGGTTGTTCAGGCTGAGTTTTGAATACATCCAAGGGTGCCAATTCCTCGGCCTCCCAGTGTTGGATCACTGTTGTGGTGAAAATTGTTTTCTGATATTGCTGTGTCTCATGCTGCAACCCTCTTGTCCTTTCGGTCTGCTCCTCTAGAGCCTGGCCCTGGCTGCTCTACAGCCTCCTGTTAGGAGGTTGAAGACAGCAAGAAGGTTCCCCCTCAGCCTCCTCTGGAACAAGCACGTCTTCCTCAGACTCTCCTCGTCCATCATGTGCTCCATCCCCAAGGGCTGCAGCTGAACGCTGGAATATCCGTCTGCCATTGATTTGTCTAAATTGGGTGCCAGTGATAATGAAGATGCATTGGCACAAGCTTCAGCCTGGGTGGTTGCTCAGGTACACGTCAACGTGTGCCCTTGCTGGGCTTTCAGCTGTATCGCTACGGACCCTGCTACCTTCTGCTGCTGGAGCCGACTGATTAAAGCTGCTTCAGATATGTTAATTCACGTTGTCATCATGTTTCCAGAGCGTAATACAGACATGGCCTTTGTGCCAGCGTGGGGGACGCTTTCTCTGCAACACAAATCACAGATATTTTCATCTAGACAAAGAGATAAAATGTTTCAATTAGTAATAAACAACAGCTGTCATGGAGGAATTAAAAAATAATAGAGTTGCTCAACTCATATGTTGCGGTGCATCATGCAGATATTATTTGGAGAAAAAAGAAAACATTCCTAAGAAAATTCTAAGAAATTTCATTTTAGGACGTTTGCTTAAACTGAAACCAAACCCTCGCGCTGGAGGATAGTAAGACACGTAACTAGCAGCAGCTATTCGCACTATGCAGCTGGCACTCTTATGCACTTTGTAGCATCTCCCAAGCGTGGATTTGCCCTGCTTTACCACCAGACTTGCGTTCAGCTCAGCGGCAGTCCCCAACCAGCCCAGAAGCCACCACAATGAGCCCCTGTTCTGGGTCTGTGCACACGCGGGGTGCAGCCTGGTTGTCACTTGTGGCCTCGTATTTGGCATAAACCGCTCCCTGCCCTGGCAATGTGTGCGGAGGCTGGCGCGGTGCCATGATTTCACTCCGGAGCGTGCTGCGGAGCATGCAAAGAGGGGAAGAAACCCCCCTTCTGCAGGCTAGCTGCGGTGTAGCTACACGTTCCCTAGGATGGATGGCTTACGTGCAGTCTTCCTATCTTTGTGCCAGCAGATGCAAGGATGTCAGCAGATCTAACATGGGCAGCTGAAACCAGGAAACAAAGGAGACTGGTGTGCATGAGCCTTGGGAATACTTGGCTCATCCTGCCATCAGCAGGCTAAATATTTGTAATTTCTATCATAAAAAATTCACCAGCTGCAGAAGTCAATAGAGGGGAAGTAGTAAACATGACATGACATTGCTTTTGTAGCATTGCTCAGAACAAGAAATCTCTTCTTTCAAACAAAAGCCAGACGTTGCTGCCTGGGTGGACTTGAATACTTTTAGGATCTTGTCAGAAAAATGTCTGCCCCAGTTCAGTCATTTGGAAGAGGATCCCAGGTCTCTTTAGAGTAATGAGGCTTGAATGTAATCTCGAGCAGAGTGATTTAAAGTGCAAGGGATGTTTCTTTACCCTGCCTGTTTATAGGGCAATGCATTTTTAATATCGAATGATCCAAAAGTCAGTTCAGGAAGGATATACAATCAAAGGAAGGAAATAGGTCATAATTTCTCACAAGGGACTGCATGAAACCTTCAGTCATCTTAAACTCCCCATCCAGTCCATTTCCCTGAATATTAGATGGTGCCAAAAAGGGGGCTTTTTTTTTTTTTTCTCCCGTTGATTTGGCACCGCAGCAGCAGCATATGCTGAACATCTCGGCTGGGGTCTTTGGGGCCAGAAAGGTAAAACTCTGCCCCACAGTGTAAACAGATGGGCTGGTTTATCTTTGCTTGTGGGAATAAGACACATGTCATTGCTGTAGAGAAGAAGCAGTAGCCACCCCCTGTGTTACTGGAAACTTCTCTGGCTCCATCGGCTGAGGTCCCAAAGCCCTTATAGCTTCAATGAGAAATGAAATTATCTCTCTTATTTATATCCAGTAATAATTGCTTCTTCTAATTGCCCTAGTTTGTGGGTTTCTTCCCAGCAGGTTAGTCTGAAATTTCAATTTCAGTTTGATTTGCATAATCACTTGAGCCTCTTTCCCTTGCTCCCTTCTTTTGCTTGACACCACAGACTTACTTTGTCCTCCCCTGAGAACCAGATGCAGTCCTTCGGATGTATGTCATGGGAGGAGCGGGTTAAACTCAGTCTCCTGGTCAAGTCTGTCTTTCAGTGTGATCTCTGAAGTTATATTTAATTTGTCTAACCTGCATGGTGTTCCTTGATAGCTAGTGATGGCCGGGCTGAAGTTGCATGTTACCAGGTGTCGTGCTATGGGTGAGGTGGGGAGGTTAAGGGTGCATGCTGCTGCTCTTTCTGTATTTTCTGTTTCTTTTCTAAAATGATGATAGTGCAGGCTTTGCTGCAGGTCCTGCTCAGGACGCAGCCACATGTGTGCCATGATGTCTGCGAGGGGTCTGCAGGCACTTCTGGCTCAGGCTGTAAGTCACGGGCTGTGCTTGACTCCATGGCCCAACTGCAGGGATTAAATTGACACAGAAGGAGGATTCAGCCCTTTTAAGAAACGCTTTAGCATGGCGGATGGCAAGGTAGCTTCTTCTGAAGTAGGTTTCTAGGGCTGGAGAAGGAAAGGTCTTGGACCAGGGCTGCAGGGGCAGCTTCCCAGCTGCAGCTCCCCATGCTGCCCCCCCGACACTGACTTCCCCAGCAATAAGAGCATCCCCGTGGCTCCTTGTCTGTCCAGCCAGGGTTAGCCCTTATTATGCCTGTCACCATTTAATGGCACACAAAAGGGGAACCAAGGCACGTCCCAGTGTCCTGACATCCATCGGTCTCCCCAGATGCTCCCTCCTTCTGCCAGGGGGTATCTCGGTACGCCCGGGGTAGTTTGGTGCTCTAAGGACAGGCAAAGTGGGGCTTGAAGATAGAGGCTCAGGCTCACCCGTGGGCTCTGCAGACACGCCGGTGTTATGGCATGTTACAGCCTTTCCCCCACTGACAGCTCGTGACCTGCCTGCGGGAGCAGGTTGGGTTCGCAGCGACTCCCTGACGCTCACAAAGTGAATTTGGGCCAGAAGGCACAAAGCTGCCTTGAAGACAAAAGCCCTCCCTGCTTATAGATCACACGTTGTCGTCTAACAGATTTCTTTGGGTGAAGAGCCTATTTTTCTCACTTCCGTCACAATCTTTCAAGGTGTGAAGAGCCTTTAGACAAGCTGGAGGGAGAGAGGAAGGTTTCTGGTGAAGGGACTAGGTTGATCTGGGGTTTATTTTCAAACCACGTCACGAATTTTCTTTTTGACTGTGTTTCTCAGTTCACAGATTGTGATCTGCAAAAATTTTTGGAAGGAGCTATTATTTTCCCTAATTACAGCAAATGGATGCTGAACATCAAAGCCATTTGAATTCCTGGGGGGGGTTTGCAAAGTTTACTGGAGTCCGTGAGAGCGAAGGGTGATGAGTGGTGTTTGCATTGCCTCTTAACCCGAACGGCTTCAAAACGGGCCGTTGTCCTATGCGGATATTATATCTTCTGCTAAGCAGAGGGGAAGGATATCGCTAGTCTGTGAGTAACCACTGCCTGTTCTGTGCTGCCTATAATGTGCTTGGGGGAAGGTGGGAATGGGGAACCACAGTCAACAGTAACGTTTTGTTACTAACTCAGCATCCAAGCATGCAAGCATCCATTTTTTATGGATGTGGGTTTATTACTGGTTGCTTGTTTTTAGTGCCTTCTCTAACCTTGTAGCTCTTAGATGTGGTTCTGCATTCTAGTATTGAGAAAGCAAAAGGACTCTCAGATTAAAAAATAAACTCTGCAGGGAAGAGTCAACATATATATATATATTGCCTTTCAATTTCTGGTATGTTTTATTTATATATGTTAATGAAGAAAGAAACCTGTATGTGTCTGTTAGCACGTATAAAACATGCTGAGCTCTTCTGCCAGGTGAATGTGATGGTGCCACTGACTTCCAAACACTGTAAGCACATGGAAATTAAAATACCCAGGCAACCTTTTTGTTGCTGAGGTGACTTTTGGGCCTGGTTTTTCTCTCTAAGCTGTGGTGTACAAATCACATTTGTGACTTTGTGTAGCCAGTGTTTCACTCTTGGTAGTATGGGGAGATGGTGTATGTTGTCATCCGCTGCAGGTCTGTGCATTTAGTCCGTTGTTCCTCCCTCAGGAAATGTGGGCATGACTCCTCTATTGGTACTGCTGATTTTCTGGTCACCCTAACCAAGAGGATGATAAGTAGAAATGAAATAAATGGTATTTAATCAGGATCTGTGCTGCTTACAGGTGAGTACAGGGTGTATCCTGTGCCCAGGGGCAGATCAGGGCCCCTGCACTGTACGGGCAGGTTTCCTGCCAAGGACATACCGGGCTCTCAGGATGGGGCAGATAGAGCTGGGGCATGGCCAGGCTGCTGCCCTGCAGCACACGGACCACTTCACCTTGTCTAAAGTGTCTTTGAAAGACTAAATAAAAAAAATAACCAGCCATACATAAAAAAGACGTTCAGATAAATGCTTATTTCTTTCTGTCTGCTGTGAGTCCCTCCACTCAGCCTTCGGACCTCTCAGCACCGGTCAGAATGCATCAGCAAGCAGCAACATGAGTCTGGCAGCAATGAGGGACTGATTGCAATGTGCTGTGAATAAACTGCTCTGTAGTTCCAGATGTACCAACAACAAATGTCGTTGTTTTGCGTAGAGCTTTAAAGTTCTGCTGATAGCCCAAACACAGAGATCTCGGCTTTTAGTCCCTGCTTGTTAGGGATTGAGACCTATAATTTAAAGTAAGAGGAACTCATACGCTGAAACCTGAGGCTGTACATTAAATGCTTTGCTAAGTCCAGGAATTTGTCTGTGATCTTTTGACTTTAGGCTTGAGCTCCAATATACCTGTCACTAAAAAGCACTCAGCCTAGGTGTTTCTTAAAATATCCTGCTGTGCAGCAATGTGCTCGGCTCGTTGAGGATCCCCGGCAGGTCTCTAGGCTGATGTTCAGCCTCTGTGGCACTCAGTTGCTCAGGATGACCTTTTTCTGGTGGAGGTGTTTTCGGCCAGCCTGTGTTTGATCTGGAATCTCACAAGTGAGCAGCAAGATAATGCTGCTGTCTGCTCGGTGGACTTTTAAAGGTAGGGAACTGGGCAAGCTCTGATGAAAACAGCCTTGGTGCCCCTCCTGCCCCAAACCCATGGAGGGGACAGCTGTTGTTGCAGGGACCCTGGGAGGTCCCTCCTGGGCAGGGCACGGTGCTGGCTGAGCTTAGCTGGAAAGTCTTGCTTGGATGAAGAGAGAGGGACACATCTGATAACTCTCCTTAACCACTGCTCTTCCAAACTCAGTTGGAGAAGAGAGAAGAGAGTGCCCTGTCCTCCTGCCTGTGCTGTGGCCCTTACTGATGCTGTGGTGGAAGTTTTTAAGGAGGGAAACTAACTGGCCTCTTTGATCAGCTTGGGCCATGCAAGTGATCTTTAAAACCTCTTAATGATAAAATCGACGCTGTCACTAGCTGATGCATGCGCTGCCATGACCCCCCATAGAAAGAGAGATGAAATCCCCATCCAGGGTATTCAAGAGCATGATAAATCTCAGCTTTACATGCCCAAACCTTTGCCAGTATTAAATTTGACAGACCTTTTGCACCACTGGCAGTAATTAGAGCTCTGATGAATGTTTGCCAGTGGCATTGGCATGGACAGCTGACCATTGCCTATTGCACTTTGGATATGGTAAGGAATATGGTAAGATAACAAATCAATTTAAAAAAAAAATTAATCAGTGAGGTTGCAAGAATTGACTTGTAGCCAAGCTGGTCCTGCTCTGGAGTCTAGCAGTATTTTGTCGTAAGTGACGACTGGATGTGAGAGACCTTGTTTGCTTAAACATCAGATTTGATTCTTTCCTGCACAAAGGGAACAATTTTTTTTAAAAAAAGCAGAGTCTTGGTGCTCGTTGGGAAGGCCAGGATGTGTCTGGCACTGCCCCACAGGAGGAAGGGGGACAAGCTAGCTCACGTGGGTGGGGAGGAAAGATGGCACACTTCGTAAAGGAATGTGTGGGATCCTTCTCGGTTAGGAAACCAAGGAAATGGTGGTGAGTTTAAGGTACCATTTTGAACAACTGAAAAGATTAAAACTCTACTTGGGAACCGTTACAACTCTGTGTCCCATCTTCCTCCCCTCTTCCCAGCATTTGCATCTCCACATCATTTGCTCGTGATGAGCAGGAGCCCCGGGTGGCTCGTGTGAGCTTCAGGAGCAACACGCGCCCGTGCTCTCTGACTTGGTAGCAAACCTACTCTAACAGCTGCACTGATGTCCCTTGATGTTGCTAGTGTAATAACAAGAATTAAATACAGTCGTGTTCATTTCAAATTCCATTTGAAATACAAATAGGTAAACCCTTGTTCACTAAATGCAAAAGAGCCAGTGGAGAAAGGAAGTTCAGTGTATTTTTTTTTTTTAATCTTCTGAGAAATACTACAAAGGGCACAGATTAAAACAAGGCGAAGTAACAAGAGCAGGGTTGCCGCTGCCTTTTGATTCAGAAGCACACAGACGTGTTTAATGCTGGGCTTGTTCCTGGGACAGGAACCAGTGCGTCTTGAGCTTCTCAGGCAAGTGAAGGGAGGGGTGCTTCTGAATTTGCCTGACTCTGCTGGTCACCTACCGAGTCACCTCAGGCAACTTGATTTCATCTTTCTGGCCTTCTGAACCACAGTAAAAGAATATCTGCTGGGATATTGTTGGTGCACATCTGCCACGTGGACTCCCAGGGAGAGGAAGGGCTGCTGCGCTCTTTGGAATAGACTTTTGATACCTCTGACAGCATAGGTCCACGCTTGGTTAGTACCTGTAATTATTGATATTATTATTGATCTGTTTGTCTAACAGCTGACCCCAAACCTATTAATGCAAAGCAAAAGCATCCTATTGACTTTGTTAGACTTCAGAGCAGACCCTGTGTCCTCGCCCCTATCAGCTGGTGCTTATGGGTGCAAATGTCCTTGGCCACGAAACCTGCCAGGGCCATGCAGCGCTGCCCGCACTGGCAAGCTCTGCTCTCTTCGGAGGCCAGGCAGCGATCGCCTGCAATGCTGGGGAGTGGAAGAGGGTTGGTTTGTGCGAAGGGGTGGTGAGGAGCACTGGGCAGCAGTGGGAGTGTGGTGGGGCGGCGGTGGCTCTGAGTGGCTGTCACGGAATGGGTCGGGTGGCAGTGACAATTTTCAGCCACAGGAATTCCCACGGAGAGAAGGGGACAGGAGAGGGGTTATGATTTAGCACAAATTTGCTATAAACAGGGTTACTCCTGCATCTGGAGAAAGTTTTGGAAATATTTGGCATGCACTTTGCTTTGCAGACTGGCACATAGGTAGCGGTTTTATTCCCAAGGAGACTGTTCCCTGCGTGCAACGTGCCGCCGAGTGGATTCCACTTTAGCAGTCAGCAGAATCGTGTTCCCATCAGAGGAGCTGCCTCCTCCTGTTTTGTTAAGGGGGAAACAAAAAGTTCGCCTAGGAGAGAAAAATACATACTTGTCTGAGGCGAATGTGTTTGTTGTCAGTGGAGGTGGGGAAGGGTTAAGATGTGCTGGCTTTGAAGCAGCCCTCCTGTTCATGTGTTTTGCAGCAATCCTTGCAAAATCAGCCACAACTGTGCTCAGACATGCAAGCATATAGAGCTCAGCATCTTACAGAGTGCAAACCACATTATCGTCATTCAGCAAATACTTGATAACCACGGCAGAGCCACAGTATCTCGTGTTTCTTCAAAGTTATGTGCAACAGTAGCCGGGGGAGCCAGTGGGTTTCTTTTTTGTTGGGCGTCCAGGCAGTCTGGTGGTGGTATTGCTGCAATGTGTGGTGCAGAGCTGATCCCGAAATGTGGCTCTGAGGTATTGCTTGATGATGTAGAGGGAGAGTCTAAGGGGCGATTTGGTAAAACAGCAAAACCTCGTGAGAGTTGCTGATAACAGTTTGGGATTTGGCTTTGATTGAGCAGTGCATAAGAATAAAGCTGTCAGAGTAAAGCCTCGAGGCTGGTGTTTTTGAAAGTATCTCTCTGTTTTGGGCTGTCCAGTTTGAGCACTGGTGATGGAACTCAAGTCTCAGAGTCAGTGCTCAAAATTTTCCAAGAATTGAGGCTTTTTAAAGGCAATTCAGATTGAGCTCCCCTCCTCCTGCCACGATTTTGGAAAACCATGACAGAGGCTACACAATTAAAATGTAATTTAGTTTTCCTCATCTGAGATCTGGTCCTGTTTGCTCGTGTTGTTGGTGTTATTCCCAGAAACAGTCTCGTGGCATTCCCTGACACTCTAAATTTACTCTGAGACCAAGTTGTTCAAAAGCCTGGACATCTGCAGCAACAAGCCAGCAGCTCCTGGTTAGCTTTCTGGACATGATCCTTCTGCTCTAGCTCTTGCTGGACTCACAGATTTTTGCTGGAGTGGGTTGTTAGAGAAAAGACTGTTTGGGTTGCAGCATGTGGGAAAATTAATGTGTGTTCAGTGAGCATTTGAAAATCAGATGTCAGGGCAATGGATGTGCTGATTATTGGAATTAGGGAAGACATGCAACCCCCAAATCCATCTAACTAATTTCCTGGCTCTTTTACCCCAGCAAGTATCCTACATCCTAGACCTAGAGCAGTAAATAAAATTATTAATTTTAAAAGTTGATGCGTTTCTGATAATTGACCCTAACCTGTCTGCTTTGGCCTTTCAGGTACATTCAGATATCGCATCAAAATTATGATTTCATTTGGTGATTGGGGGCAAGTGCATATTTGGTTCTGTAAAACTATTAGCCAGCCTAAACAAAGCAGACCATGGCAGGGAAGTTTTAGGAAGCCACTGATGATATTGTAAGCCCAAGTTAACTGAAAGTGCTTCATACGATCTGTCAGTCAATCCAAAGAGAGCCTCATGATGGATAGACCATGTGTTGGCTTGTCTGACACTTCTCAAAGATACTGACAGTGACATGTATCAAGCAGGATTGCCTTTCAGCTGCTTTGTCTTCAGCTTCCTATTGCCAGTTCGTTTAACTTAAATTATAATATATTGTGTGATGGGCCCAATTTGGAGTTTCGGGTTCAAAATGCTGATTATGTTTCCATCCAGGCACTGATTACTGAATGCTGGACAATTGGATCCTTTGTGCTAACAGCTCTGAACCTGTTTCCATGTCTTGAATTTTGATAAAACAGGGATCTAAATGCAGGCCTGATTTAGCTTTCTCACGGTGACCTTAATAAGCATCATGTCAATAGATGAAATCAGACTCATTTAAAACAGTCAGGTTACTGGAGACTTTTAACTTAGAGATGGAAAAATTATTGTCACCCCATCACACTGTTCTTGGGCTCTGTACTGCATATGATACAGGTTGATTTTGGAAACGATCGTGCTCTAATTAAAGTCCACAGAGAACTGGAATTGGTTTGGTGTGATTAGAATAGACCCCTAAATTAGCATTTAACAGTGACATCCAGGAGTGGGTCAGAGGATTTTTCATGCTGGTCATCCCTTATTTCTAGGACCAATCTGCTTAGAAGACTTGTTTTGGGGGATACCATAGCTTCACTTCACTCAGTGGTCTACCTAACACGCGCTTGAGGCAATTCTGCGGTGCTGGGAAGGGGGAAGATTCCTTCCAGCCCCTCATATTTGATTATATATTTTGAACATTGAAGGATGGGCTTGGTGAGCTCTGTACAAGAACTCGAGGTCTGCTTCCCTTTACCCCAGCTTGTGTGGATAGTGGAGTTCATGGGCTGACTAAATTATAGTTTAAGTTCAGATAATTCCCACTGCATAATGCCAAAGCCCTGTGGGTTGTTCAATCATATTTTTGGCAGCTGAGTGATGTTGGAGAGCCGTCAGAATGATGTTTAACAGCTCCTTGGAAGCCAGAGCTGGACTTTCAAGACATATATACATGCAGTGTGCTGCTGGTACGTAGGTAAGGAGAAAATACCTGATCTTCAGTGACAATAAATGTCACACCGCATCCTCTGATTTGCCTAAGCATCCAATATTGCAATTAGATGGAGCAGCATACACACAGATGACAAAACAATTAAACAGCGGTGAAACATAAAGGGAAAAAAATAGCAAGTAACCAAATTCATTTGACACAGAGATCAAAACATATCGACGGTGTCTCGCAACTCTTGATAATTCCATTGAGCTGTGCAGAGCTTAACGTTGATGCTCACACGCAACCTCTGATTAACATTAAGTGGGGCTGTCATTTTGACATAGCTGGAAAAACCAATATTGAAAAATCTATTAAATATATCAGACTCAGGGAGCGCAAATCTTATTATATTATTTCAGCTGTAATTAGCTGGGAGATAAAATCATAAACAGGGAAGTTTAGTGAATTCTCTTTTGACGGCACAGAGACACCTGGGTTTTCGTTGTTTTGGGGAGAGGCTGGAGGGGAGCCAAGGACTCGCTGCTGCCCAGGATGCGCAGGGATGAGAGGTGACTTTTGTAATACGCATAGAACAGGTTTATCAGTTCAACGATATTAGCTGCAATCCTCCTTGAGATAATGACAGTTGTAATGAATGTCCTTGCATTTAACTGGAAATAGTAGTTCAGTGGTTTTACAACCCGGAGCCTGCCTAATTGGTTCTTTGAATAGATAAACATTGCTATTTAGAAGGTTTGCTTTAGGATGTTATGCATTCTGTTCCTATTAATAATGGAGGTCGTGCCATTAAAAACTTTCACATGCTAAAAGTGCGATTTTAAAAGTAATTCTCTCAGGGAAACAAAAATAAAGAGAACTTTGCCATTTTCAAGAATATTGAGGTTGCAAAGCCAGGCCCTCCAGAGAAAGGAGGGGGAAGTTGAGGCTTCCTCTTCAGCTCCAGCTGCGTGCACATCGGACATGAGCTTAGTTTTATTATGTGGCCTCATCCTGTTGTTTCCACGCCAGGTTTGTGACTTGCTCCAAGGAACTCAGTGCTGCAGCCTGAGCCAACAGCCAAATGGGCTGTTCTGGTGACTTTGAATACGTCTGCTTGTATTTTGTAGGCTGGGGACCAGAAAGTCATTCTTTTGATCCTGGTTATTTAAGGTGGGATTTGTCTTACCTAACTTTAGCCATTGAAAGGCTCATGTCCCTGTGTAGCTAAGGACTTGTGGAGGGTGATTTCTCCCATCTGATGATGTGGGGGAGCCGAACCCTTTCCGAAGACCCCTGTCTCCATCGGCAATGGGAGCTGGCATACGTGGCTAAACTTAGGTGAGATGAATTCCACCAGTACTGTGTAGCCCCTGTCCTGATTGAATTTCCTGAATGACAATGTAATGCCGTGACCAAGAAGGTATTTCTCGTCTTCTATCAAAGCCTTTCCTTTCTCCTCATGTGTCGTCAACACTTCGTGGTGAACGAGCGATGAGCGCCAGGGTGCTCCTAGCACACAGCGCAGCATCCTCAGTCCAGAGCTCTTCAGTTTTCACTGCAATTCAAGGAGCTATCGAACCCCCTGGAAGCCAACGGGCATGTTGCCATTAGCTTCAGCGAAGCCAGGGTTTTATCTTCGTCATACAGCCCTGCCTCATTCTCTGTCCAATGTTTGAACTAACTGAGGCATAAATTTAGTTCTGATGCTGGTTGGTAAGAAGTGAAAAATGAATTGCTGCCAAACTGGGATATATTTTCAACTGTATTTAATAGGGTCTGTATCCCATCCTAAGAGGTCAGGACCTCTTTCTAACAAAGTTTATGATAATAGATTTAACGTCTGTTAGTGTATTTGCCTTAGTATTTGCAGGGAAAGGAACAGAGGCGCTTTAAGAAACAGAATTTATGTCAGGCATAGAATGCTTTGCTCTTTCTCATGTACTTTACTGTTGGAGGAATGAACAAATAGTCTGTGAATAAATAAGGGAATATTTATATTCTTTCTTGGTCTCAACTGCCCGGCGTCTTTCCTTCTGGAATGGCAAAGAGTGCTGAATAATTCATGCAAGCAGTCATTAATCCTTCCTTCTCCCTTGCTCAGGGGGACACCTAGTTCAGCTACTATAAAACTTGTGGCCATTGAGCATATATCGGAGCTGCCCAAGTTGAAGTCAAGGAGCTTGCCTGCAGTCTAAAACGTCACTAATGAGAGCAGGTTTGTTAGTATGCAAAGTACCGTCAGCACCCCTGCATTTTGATAGGGGCATGTGCAGCTAAGAGGCAGAGAGCTTGTCTGGGGGCTTTATGCTGGGGGACTGGAGGTTTTCGTGCCTCATCTCTTCTCCATTAAAGCAGATAGAGATGAGCATTTAAAAGGAGGACAAGAAACAAGAAAAAGGGGACACTGATTTCTCTGGCACACAAATCTGTTAGCAATCTGTGCAAACAGAATCTCGTCCTGGTGCTGGATAAATACTTGTGGGCTAAACAGAATATGTAATAAGAAATCATGAAGTGTATTCCCAGATAGATGAAGGTTGTTTGAACTCCGCCTTCTTTTGTGGTGTCAGGAAGTAGTAGAGCAGGAAGAGTTGTGTGGATAATGATATGCTTTTGGAACGTGGCTTTATTGCAGAGTAGCTCTGTTTGTCTGACCTGGTCGTGCAGGAGCGGCCGCCTGCTCTCGCTCTGCCAAGCTCGGAGTTGCTGGGTGGGCGTCTCGAGGTGGTGGTGACGCATCTGATGGTGACTTGCCTCTCTCTGGCTCTGCTTATCGGTCTGTTCTCTGCAGATGTTGTTAGTGTGACTCCACATAAGGTGTGCATGCTATAAGCATTTTACAAACTGAAGTGCAGAACTGAGCAAAAAAGCACAGCATGGAAGGCAGTCCCGAGCTGATAGCATTATGAATAATGTGTCTCCAACTTCTGAATATGTGAATATCATGTTACTTGCTGAAATGCACCAACAGAAATGTAAAGACAAGTGATCATTAATTTTATTGCAGTTTTTTTTTCCTTTTATGGAAGCTTGGAAGTGCTGTAAATTTGGATTTGAAACCTCAGTGACTTGAGTTCAAAATGTAGGCTCGACTCTCAAAAAGATTTATGCGTGTACTTAATGATTCTCTTGAAAGCGTTCCCAACTGGAGCCTTCCTGTCAGAGAGACTTTGCGTAAGAGGACTGTGGTTAGATTTGAAGCATGTGTTAGGGTACATGTTAAGTACATGTATGAGGACTTCTAACACCCATCAGTGCAGAATGAAGAACTGCACTGAGCGTTAAGGAGAAACATCTCTGGCTGTATGAATTGCATGCACCATGGACACGCAGCAAGACCCAATCCTTGTCTTTTCTTGTTTCCAGATTAACTAAACATAGTTAATAGGATTGGCCAGCGTCATAAAATTCCACTAAAAAAATGCTGTCATATTGGAAAGTTATTGAGTAACTTTGCAAGAGCCATGGCAGAAGTCTGCGGGGCTTAGAGTCTCTGTGCGAGGAGCAGGATGGCTGAGAGCACCAGCTCAGCTGTGAGGTCCATCAGCAGGACATGCAAAACACTGTAATGCCTGATGGGGATCCTGCATAGCATCACAAATTCTCCTAAGCCTACTCATTTTGAAAACAATGAATTTATTTATTGCTTTCAAATATTATTAGGCTCAGAAGAACTATAATGCTTTAAACAATGAACCATGCCCGTTCGGATGGAAAGCAGAGACATGCTTTTTCAAGGCCTGTTCAGCTGGGAGAGCTGCTTGGAAGGATGGAGTCATTGCAGGGAGGGTGAGGAATAGCTCAGGGAGACAAAAAAGAAGTCTGAGCCCATAAACGGGAAATGTTGGTGTTCATGTGCTCAGGATTAACAGCAGGGTATATTGCATGTAACTGCAGTCAGGGATGGCGTTTCCCGCTACTTTATGTATTTGTTCTTTTGGAGGGCAGATGAAATAGCGAGTGTTTAGTTAGACTCCAACCCACTCTTCCAAAAGCCAGTTATTACTCCACAACTGATAGAAGTGCTGAAGAACAGCTATACCTCCAGCTACAGAAAGGAAGCAAGGAGATGTATCAGCAAGCCAAATGGAAACGACCTTGGAGATTTGCTTAGGATACCAGACAGAAGTTAAGCTGTCAATTTTAGACCCTTCAAGGTACAAACCATGCCCTCCTCCCAGCAGCTTAGAGTCCCCCAACACTTTTCAGGCTGTCTCCAAAGGATGATGTCTCTGAGCTTACTGTCAGAGGGGACTGCATGAGGAGATTGTGTAGGCACTGGCTAGAAGGATGAGTTTATTGCTCTGGACTGCTAAAGGCTCCATGAACATGTGTTTTGCAGGAGAAAACACCTGGGTCATGAAGGCTCTTCTGGGATCCTGTTGCATGGGGCTGTGGTGGTTTGATTTCTTTCCTTGAAAGCCCTGAGACCCCGGGCGCTTGCACTGTGCAGGAGACGAGTCTCCGTAGCCACGTGCTTTGCTCGTGGTTGTGTCCGGCTCTGAAGCCAGAGCATTTCCAATGAAATTCCCACGCCTCTGTGCTGCACGCAAAGAGCGTTTGCTGTGGCCTCCCACTCCGGCCTTCGGGTAGAGAATTGTTCAGTCATCGCGATGACACAAGCCATGCAGGCACCGTGCTTACTCAGACTCACAGCAGCCTTTTTATTTATGTAGCCACTGCCTCCTCCAACAAGTCTAAAAATAAAAAGCTTGCTCTGAGTAAGCAGATCGCCCGCCTTCCCTGTGAGATTGCTGTGATGTAACTTTTTTTTTCCTCCTGCGGGGAGCAGGGGATTCAGCCAGAGAAATGACTTGCCGTGGAGCAAGGCGTCTCAGGGAGGAGTGTAGCTGAGCTGCTTGCTGGCTGCAGCAGAGCTGACAGTGCCGACAAGCGCCACCTCCCACGCTGATGCACTTGTGGCGAGGCCCCGTGGCACAGGGAAAGTTCACACTCATTGATTGCGATGGGTAGCAGCTCAAATCTCGCCCCAAAGCTGACAGAGGAAAGAACATTTCAGTGGAGAGCGATGTCAGTAAGAGAGAAGCGGCGCGGAGGCTCGGAGCAAGGCAGCCTGACAAGTGCTAAAAGGGCCTGCAATCTGTGCAGTGTCATAATTAAAGTGGCTGCCATTAACTGGTGATGCAAATTAGGAAGTAATACCAGGCACATCAAGCCTTTTCCTTCAGTGCCCTCAAAAGCTTAGGAAAACCAGGTGGTTTAGAGGAGCCCCTAACCACGTTGTGCTTTGCACTGCAGAAGTTAGACCTGAATTGGCCGAGTTACATCGCGGTCTGGGGAGCTGCTGCGTCAGGTGCTGCAGAAACATGGACTGAAAGGATTCTCCTCTGCCTGGCTGGAGGAGTTCACTGGCCAAACCACCCTCATCACCCCCCAGACAAAGAAATAATGAAGGACACTGAAGCACAGAGAAACCAAACTGCATGTCCAGGGCGACAAAAGCAAAATTAGTGCAACAAGTACTGGGCACCTGCCTAGTTCTGTGTCCACTTGGTCACAAAGTTTAACAATTCAGCTTTGCTTTGTATAATCAATAAGAAAAGTTCCTCCCAGGGAAATTCAATGGGAAGAGCATTCTTGTTAGCTCCATCTTGAAGCTTTTCAGAAATTCAAGGGCTTTGGGTGATGTTTTATAGTTTGCCTCTTCATTTCTTGAAGACCTTGATGCATTGGCTCTGCAGTCAGACTGCACAGGCTCTCCTTTCCAAGTGTGTTCTGCTTGGGCAGAGGCAGACATTAGTCCTCACCTTGTAACTCTGGTTTCCCAGAGATCACAGCATCGTTTTTCTTGGCAGTTCATTTCCTAGATCCTTCTCTCCCCAAATAGCCCCAAAATAGGAGAAGAAAATGCAAGACTAGCCCAGCGGGTGACATTTGTTCCAGCTCCTTTCTCTGACCCTGGTGAGTACCAGGCTGTGCAGACACCAGCATAAGTGCCTACCACCATAAACCAAAGCAGAAGATTCCTCCTGACCGCAGAAGGTCATCAGATGATTTGGAGTGCTGATGAGTTTATTATCTTGTGATGTTCAGCCTGGTTCTTACAGCTAGAAGTACCATTCTTTGTCGTTCACTGAAAATAGTGGTGGTCAAACTGTTTGCCCTGGTAGGACCCTGTGGCAAGAAGTTCCATGAGGTAATGTACTTACACTGAAAATTGTATTATCTTTGTGATTCCACCGGCTCCTCTTTGCTCTTACAGAGAAAGGAGGTCTTTTGGGGTCATTTTCTGATGCTTTTAGCAACTGAAGAGATATAATTGATAAGGAAACACCCAGGCTGTAAGGCAGCAGACCTACCAGGGCATAAGTGGAGATGGCGGTGCAGTTGTGAAAGCACAAAATCTGTAGCTGATGGAAAGTGAGGAGTGTAAGAGAGTGCAGGACAACCTGAGTCTGATTTAGTTGGGAAAGTGCGGCATTTCTAGGAAATTACTGCTCTCTGCTAGCAAGTGGGGAATCTAGACTGGAAATGAAAGCAGACCACTGTGCGCTGGGGGGAGCGGCTGGGGTGGATCCCATCTCTCCCCATTCTCTGCCCAGTTAGAGCAGACGGGGCTTGTCCACAGCTGAGAGCTGCTGTCAGACAGGAAAAGCGTGGATTTGCTTGTACCTGGTGCCACATGTCAGCTCCCTTTACAGCCCTCTACAGCCAGGCCTGCTGCTGGCTCTGGAAGAAGCCTGGAAAATCAAGGCATTAAATGGTGCTCTGTGGAAGGGATCTATGTATCAGAAGATCGGTAAAGAAAATGGATTATTATAGACCTTCTAATAGTACAGAAATCTTTGTAGCTGGCTGTGACCTAAGTAGACCTTTGTGTAATGATGAGAACAGACATTAGTATACACCAGATATTAGCTTTTACAATCAATTTTATTAATTTTAATTGATTATAAAATAATGGGGGATACATTTAAGGATCCTCTGCTTAATTCACTGTAATTATAATATGCTTAATTATTATAAATTTGATGGGGCAATAAAGGTATTAAAATAAATAGAACAGTAGAGGTGCTCATTAAAATTGCATCTGACTGCTATGCATTGAAACTTGCTGGAGTGAATGCAGTAAAATTGGCTGCAATGTGGTAGCAGTGGGAGCTATTAATTCCCAGTTCACAGATCTTGGCAAGCATGATGCAAATAAAGTCAAACTTAACTATCTATCTCACACGAAAGACCGGAGGGGGCTTTGCTGAAAGAACAGTAGCCTGTGAATCGGTGATGATTTCGGTTGTGCAGCTGCTGCAAACATGGGGCTTCAGGCACTGAAATTCTGTGCACATGCATTTCATAGCAATTTGTAAAGAAAGATGCTCTCGTAGGTGTGTTGCACTCTGCTTTGGCATGTACATTTGATTCGGAGCATGATTTAAACATTTGGATTCTTATCCAGAGCCTGATCAGTTGAACTGGAAATCCTTCAAGAACTGATGTTTGAAGACTGTTTTAGATCCTCATTGCCAGACCCAGTGAAGGTTTTGCAATCTGGAAACAAGCAATGATTTAGGGCCAAATTTACAATTACATTGTTGTTTTCCTTTGGGTGGGGAAGAAGTTCCGTTTGCTTCTGTGTTTTGAAAATTGGCTTGGTGGCTTTTTCCCCCCCTCCCCATATATCCTTAGGTGCTCTGAGCACACAGTGTGGAGTCAGGGAGGACCATGAAGCTCTGGACTGAGTTAAATGTACCGCTGATGTTGCTGCTGGACTCTCTGCTGTCTCTTCCGGACGCTGGTTTCTGCTTCTCTGAATGCCCTTAGGAAATGCTGAAGCAAGTTTGTGTATGTTAGTGCCCTGAAAATGTGGATTTTGTGTTTTGAAGTGGACAGTGGTCCCAAAAATAAATCACTGGGCAATTTTTTTAAAGCTAGTTTGCATGTTCCTAAAAAATCAAACGGCATGGGTTGGAAAGGAGGACATTACAATGTCTGTAAGAATCTTGTGTATTATAGACAGTTTGTTTCCACTGAAATATACAAAATAGCAAACACTCCTTTTCTGGGGTGGTTTTTTTCTTGCTGTGAAGAATGCAGTCCTTGCATTTTCTGCCCAAGTGGCCAGGCAGTGATTTCTGAGAGGGGACATCTGCATGATTCATCCCACCACAGCAGGGTGTTGGGGTTTCCTTGGTGCTGTCAGGTTCTTCTGTCCGGGCATGGGCTGCCAGAAGCCAGTGTCGACCTTAGGATATATCTGTGCCCTTAGCAATTGCTCAAAAGGGCCCTTCATTTTTGGCTGCTCCCAGTGCCGAAGGCTGTGCTGCGCATGCCCACGTCCTGCAGCACATGCCGAACGCGGAGGCACGGGAAAGGTGGCTGTCGACCAACAGCCCTCTCCAGCGGGTGCAGCATCCTCGGCCCACTTGAGTCCTTTGAAGCGCAGCAGGGAAACTGGCCGCATCAGGGAAGCGTGCAGGATTGCTGCTCCCTGCCTTACCGAGGCTCTGCTTCACAAACTTGTCATCCTCTGCAGAGCATTCATTTTTACAGAGGTGAGCAGTTCTTCAAGTGAGTCTGGCCAGAGGATAGGAACTGGCACTTAGCTTCCTCCTTCGCTGTGAATGTAGTTGTGGAGGAATGGTAAGTTCCACATTAAATGTGAAGGAGGCATTTTATCCTATCGCAGCGGCACACTGTTTTGCATTGATTTGGCGAGAGGGCATTCACACTTTCTGGGAGTGAGGAATGGGTCTCAATAGGATATTCCTGTCTCTGAATGCAAAATTCCTATTTCTGCCTGCTATAGCCCATATATTCAGACTTATTTTTGCATGGCACTTAAATGGACCTAAATATTTCACCAGCTAGCAAGATAACACTATGGCTTGTTTGGTATTTTGTAATCAGTTATTAGGACAGGGCTTTGCTGAAATAAAATATGAGGGCAAAGGAAAGTAACATGCCTGTGGCATTAGAATGCTGTTAGCAAGCTTGAGGCATATCAGAGAGATTGGTCCTGAGAGTAACATTTGCTGCCTTTCTGCTTTTGAACTTTTTTTTTTCATTTGCCTGTTTCTGAGGTCTGGGATTTATCCTGAATTTAAGAACTGACGGGTTTTGATCATTTGAATAGGTATCACTGTTCAGCGGGGAATACATATGCCAGCTGAGATGTCTCTTAAAGCCAATTTGTACTACCAGTTATATGAGATGATTTCTCGAGACTATAATGTATTTCAGCTTCAGATTCTCCACCTGCATTACGGCGTTCATCTCCTGGTCCTCCCAACCTGAATTGCATTACTCTCCCTTCCCAGCCCCCCCACCTGGTGCCCCAGACACTTGAGCATGTTCTTGGGTGTGAATACATATTGAACTACAGAAAAATGACATTGTACGATTAAGAATCTGACTTTGATTTACTAAGGCAGAGTACTCTTAGAGCCACAGTCATTTCTTAATCCAGACCTCATCTTTTTGTGCTGAGGCCGTGCAGTTTGCCTTTAGGTAAGCAGAACTACCCCTGCTATTGAATCTCCAGTGTTTAAGCACATAGCGACTCCTTGAGCTTCTCGGTAAATAACTGATGGCCCAATTCTGATGTCTTCAGTGTTGAAGAGCAGAAGAATCGAGTTCATAGTTAGTAACTCCTGCGCACAAATCAGAATTATTTATAGGTAATGCATATAAAGAAAACTTTTCCACTGTAGTAGTGCTTAGTCACGAGGCCTTCTCTGATGATTACATTTATGCACTTTGGTAGGATGGCTGCGAACTGTAAATCTGGGAAGAGATGCCCAAGACTTGGGATTCAAGCTACTGGTATCCTGAGTTTCACAAAGTAGACATTCATCTGCCTGAAACTTGGTTGTTTCCTATTGTGCTTCTAGAAGGGTCTTTTTTTGTCCCCAGAAATTTTAGTTGAGGGTTGGGAAGGGGATGGTTTCAGGCATGCAGCCTGAAAGATAAAGAATGATACACTGATCCTGGAGAAGTTGGTGGGAGTGGAGGCAAATATTGCTGACTGGCCAAAGAACTTGCCTGCCTCCTTTGTTAGAGAAGGCATTTGCCAAATTTTACCTGCCAGTTATTATCTTTCCAGGGAGATGCACTCTTTGCTGCTCCATAGAAAGATATAACGGCAGTCACTGTTGTCTCCACAGCTTGTATAGACCCAACTCATCTGTGAGCTGTGGAGCTGCACGGCCCACGTTGCCAGTCCGGCCAGACAGCCTTGGTAAGAACTCCGTTAGTCCCTGCTCATCTGCAGCTGCACGTCTTGGTGGTGGAGCATGCTAGTCTGGGTTTGTCTGTTTGAACTGCAAGTGCAATGTCTCTTAGAAAATACAGAAAGAAATCAATCTGCAGTCTTGCAGATAACACACAGAACGCATGACATATTCAAACATACTTGACTGATCCTTGCGGACCCAATTTTACCCCATTTCCCATGCATCTGTCCATAAAGAAGAACCATGAAGCGAAAGGAATGGTAGGAATGAAACATTTGAAGAATGCCTCCAAAGATCCCATTAAACCATCCTGCTGGAAACTAGCCTGGCGTGATAGGTCTGGTTCAGATTTTCCATGTATTTGAAGTCTTATGTTGAAGAATGAAGCCTCTGTTTTAAGAAACGAGTGCCAAAGTGGAAAAAGAAAGAGCCCAGCTGTTAGTAAGGCACTTAAGGTTATTTTGCTTTTTATTGGTTTTTGGTTTGTTTTAAATCCTTCGGTAAGTGTAGCTGATACTGCTAGTTGTTGAGTTGTTTAGAGAAATCTGTCATGTCTGAGTGGGAGCTCACCTCCTGGGTGGCGAGGTCGGGGGAACCTGGCCCTCAGCTGCGTGCCTGGGTGTGCAGCGGGCACGCTGCAGTGGCTGTATCTGTTACTGCAAAGCCTAGTAGTGCAAACCTAAATCTTGATCTTAAGTATGTCCCTGGCACCTGAAGCAATAAAGAAAAGGAGTGAGAGCCCAAAACATCTTGGAAATGTTCAGTGTTTCCAAAGTATTGGTTTGCCTGGGTTGAACTTTGCCAGGTGGGGGAAACATCCACGTTTTGGTTCATGTTTACAATTGAGTGTATGGCTCTAAATCCATCCAGTTACAAAACAAATCCTTCAAGTCCATGTGTTCTTGTTGATACCTGGTGACCATTTTAATGATGCTTTGTCCTTGCTCCCTCTCAATGCAAGGCCATGGTCGAGCATGCAGTGGTGCAGGAGATAAGGATGTCTTTTGTGGGTCTTGATGTATTTACTCTTCTGCTGCCCAAGGAGGGGCCACGGCAGCCCTTGTCAGAGGAATTAAGAATCAAGTAGTTGCATGAGCAGCAGGATGATTGAAGGCCGTTTTCCGATGGACTTTTATCTCGTAATTGATTTCCTCTGTGGGTTTGTGCTGTCTAATGAGGTGTGAGCGAACATGCCAGCCTTCCCCACGGTGGGAGGTGAGAGAAGCCAGGGGCCTCTTCACTACACAGCTGCAATCTCCTCACTGAACTTAGGGGAACTTGGTATTGTTGAGACCTCTGCCCTGCTGTCAAATTTGCTTGAAATTAGTGGGTTTCAAAAGTTATTAGAAGGGTGACAGGCAAACACACACAGGCAGAGTGAACTTCTGTACCCCTTGCTCTTTGAAAATTAGGCTTAAAAAAAAAAGAAACTGAGAAATTGCTTTGGTCTTAAAAGCTTCCTTCGTCTGTATTAATCCTAGGATGGGGGAGTGGGCAGGGAGAGGTTGGAGAAGGCAGGGCAGGAAAAACTGGTGATGATCATGATTATAATTCCATGCTACAATATTCTCTCTTGCCTGAAGTGCTGACAAGTGTGTTGGTAACTGCAAAGGTTCCCAAGGACTTAAGGAAATAAACAAAAACCAGTGTCCTGGAGCCACGTTTGGGAGTGATTTAGTTTCTAGCACTGTCTGAAACAAAAGGAAGCTTCCCTATGCCTGTTGCTCAGCTTCCCCGGGGCCGGCTGATCCCTGGCTGCTCTCCCTGGATAAGCGTTTGCTGGGAAGACTGGAAGTAGGTTGGGCTCTCTGGCCTGGAAGGGAACTATTGGAATGGGGAAAAAGCAATAGGTTTCTATTAGCACTTGAGAGTCTGGAAAAACCATTTTACTCCTTTAACCCTTGAGTAAAACATGGACATTTACGCAAACCTTGGGAACCCTAAATGCTCTATTAAGCTGGTTCAGATTTAAAAGAGAGTTTCTAAATGTTTGGAGACTGTACAGAAGTGTCCTTTCATCCATTAAGCGGTATGTATCCTCAGGCATCCACACAGTTAATAGCGTTAGCCCCAGTGGAAAGCCTCTTGAGGCATTGCTGGCTGCACTAGAGAACATGGATCATTTAAACATTAACAGCTTTGGTTATTAATTATTGTGGAAAATGTGGGGGTGGAGAATGCTGAACTGGAAATGTTGTCCCATGACGTGTTTTTCCCTTGCTGCATTATCAAATTCATTTCTGCCGTAAACTGAGCAAAGCATTTTTAGAGCATCATGATGGAGAGCAGAGGTTATTTTGCTTGCTGCTTGCCTTACAGTTTTTCTCTTGACAACGATGATGGAGGATCTTTTCTGTGGGGTATACAGATGATAGGACTTAACTTCCTTTAATTTAGCGTGAGCTCTGTTTTCCGCCAGAGGAAAGTGTAAAAATTGTGCCCTGAACATATTCTGTGGGATGGCATACCTCGGGGATGGTCTGGAAGCTCTTAGGGACTGGAGCTGTGCTTGTGGTGAGGGCTGGCTCAGCCCCTTCTCTGTGGGCTTTTTGGCTAGCGCACTGAGCCAGCTTTGTCACGTCATTTCACCTCCCCGCGTCTCTCTGAATTGGGTTTGATAATACTGACGTTAAATTCAAGCACGGTGCTTTCTAAAGTTGAGGTGTTTGAGTAATGAGATACCTGCTGTGGTCAGTGAGAGGGGTTTTCCTCTCAGGTATGCAGAAGAGTTTGGAGCCCTGTACCCTCACCGGTGCCTGGCTCCTAGGACGGCACGGCCAGAAGCAGCACACCAGCAGGCGCTGGGGACGGAGTGCTTTGGAAAATCGAACCTGTATGTTAGTGCTAGAAAGGGAGACTTGAGCTCCCTCGAAAACCTGGCCTCCACCTTGAGTCTTGAGGCCTTGTAAATATGCCCACACATCAGTACTCGCAAGCCTTCAAATCCTTTATGTTGTCAACCAGGGTTGCGTTGAGCACCTTTGGTTCTTGAATTTGGCTCAGTCTTCAGCAAAGCCTGTTTGTGAAGCAGGGCTGGGTTGTGTAGGATGTCCAGGGTGACTCACCCGCTCGGTGGTAAATAAGCTCTGCCTCTTGCTTAGTTTGCATCCAGCTAATACAGCTGTAATTACTGAATTGTATTTCCTGGACACTTGGAAGTAATTAGCTCAATATAAAACTAATGTGTCTTGCCAAATTTAGGCTTAAAATTGTTTCTATGGTTGGGTGCAGTAATCTTCTATTAGATTTAAGGGTTTTTAAAAAATATTTCACTAGTGCCTGGCTTGATTAACTCGTAATGTTGTAAGGCTTATTTGTCAAGGGGGTATAGAGATATTAAATGAATTTGGAATTAAATAGGTGCTGGCTAAATTCCCGCTTTACTCAAGCCCCAGTGATCCCAGTGATACGGAGTCTGGGCATGCAATATTGTTGCTGGCTTATTGAAGCTGAGTGGAGGTATAAGCTATGAGAATATGAGAGACTGGATTTTTGAGGGGTTTATTTTTGGTGCTCTTTCAGCAAAAACTAGCCTTATGTGAATGGTGTACTTAAAGAACTACTTTCCAGCCCTGCTTTCTTATTAGTTAATGGCAGTACTCAACTGAGGTTAGAAAGAGGGATTTGCGACTAGCTGTTTCCCCCCCCTAGTTAGGAGAGAAGATGAGGATTCAGGAGGCAAGGTTGTAACTTCAGGTAGGAAAGACCACTGGAGATGCAGGGGGATGAGCAAAGGACTAAGCAAGTCCTGGCAGAAGTCAGCTATAAAAGAAGAGCTTTGGAGACGTCAGTGCCGTAAGACACGGACACATAGACTTGCCTTTGTGTTACAACTTCCACACGTTTAGACAGACGGCCTTAACACGTAGCTTGTGCCTGGACACTGACTGTGGGCTGGTTTGGGAGCCCTGTGAATTTAGTTTGCGTGGCTTCTTTCTGGTTTGTGAATCATAATTAATGATAATGAGCCCTGAAGACAAAAACTAAAGAGTGCATGGATGTGGGTGTCTGCACCACCAAACCCGGCCTGCAGCTGTACAGCTGGACCGGAGAGCAGCCTGATCTGGTCGCGGCCCAAGGGACTGGTGCCGTCGTGCTGGATCTGCAGGACAAGCCAGGCACTAACAGCAATTTAATATTGTTGTCAACAGCAGGATTAGGCACAGTATCACTGGATTTGTGTAGGAAGAATTCCTGGGGAAAGCAGATACGATTTTTGGGAATAGTTCCTTATCATATATTGATGGGGTGCGAGTCCTTGTTTTTCTGTTTCGAAGGGTTTTCAAGGTTGCCTTCCTATTTTAGATGTTGAACAAGGATGGAATTATATACTGTTATGTCAGAGTTTCATGATTGGAGGGCTGCTTTCTCTTGGTTTCTTCTATAGTTTCTGGTGCACTGTTTGGTAAAGCATCTATAGGAAATAGCCTATGTGTCTTAAATGCTGTAACACCTATTTGCTCAGGAGCCTATTCCGTTGACTCAGTTGCTGGGTCAAGCTTTCACTGTGACTGTATTGTCAATATTGGGAATTGCAAGTGGAGGGGTTATAAATGTTCTTGACTGGTACTCTGTTCTGTACAGCAGAAAAATGCCTCTTGCTATTAATTGATCTGTAAAATTTTTCCTGTGATAAAAATGGACACCTCACGTTAAAAATGTGTATGTTGCATGTGTGCCCACGTTTGGAAATAAAGTCCTCATGTTTATGTGTGGGCGCACAAACGCACACGTGTACAAGCCGTGCATCTGTTCACATATAAGTATGTAAAACTGCTGGGCATTTTGCCCTGTATTTTTTTTTACAAGAAAAGACAAATTATAGAAGTGTGTATTGTATTAATACATCTGTTAAGGGATATGAAAAATGTAGTGGGGATGCTTTGTGTGGAATGGAAATTCTGTTGTAAACATCCGAACCTCAAATAGCTCTGTGTGAAGAGGAACCTTTCATGCACTGGACCCCACCTCATACAGATTCACGTAGATCATAAACCCTCTGTCACCGCTAACGGGTTGTCTCAGCATCCCCAAAACAGCCATCTCTGCTGTATTCTTGTAATCGTTAAGAATGGCACTGGAATTATTCAGAAAATTTGAGTATATTGTGACTTTATTTAATTATTTATTTATTTGCACTGAACATTTTTTGTTTTGGATGCGCAGCAAAGTAAGAGTCTTCCCCTGACCTTGCAGGGCTTCAGAGATAGATGAAGGCGCGTGTTCTTTAAGGCAGCTGGGAATTTATGGTGTTCGAAGAGACTCTGGCTCCAGTGTGGGTTGTTGGCAGTGTTGCTGATAATCACAATGTGATAGCAACTGGGCTGTTTTATTTAAGATGTGTTTAAATCTTATTTTCTTGCGCTGTAAGGTTATGTCTTTGCAGGCTATCCAGAAGGGAGAGAGGAAAAAAATCCCAACCCAGAAGTCTTTGTTTCAAAAGGTTGCAAGCATAAATCTTTTTTGTTTTGTTTTTGATCACCTGATGTTTTTCTAGATCTTAGGAAAAATGGGCGAGTTGTTCATAGAGTGTACCCGTTGCTTGTCTAAAGCCTGTTTGTACGAAACAGAGCACTGTTGTCTTGCAATCTGTTGGAGCAATACTGTGCTAATTCCCTGGATTAGCAGACCTCTCGTGTATGTTAGCAAATGTGGTGAACAAATGTTTCACAAAAGCCAGGAAAATGCATCGCAAACTGTGTTCCATCTTTTCAATATTCATTTTAATTGCTGACAGTCATATTCCGTAGAGGATACAGTAGCATATCTCTTGTATACGCAGTAGGAGTGTGGTAGAACATGTCCTAAAGCATTTGTTTCTGAACCATAGCAGAGAGTTAGCAACGGTAGCAAAATGTTCTGCTGATGTATTGTTGATCAAAGAATGTGTAGTAATGGCATCCCTAATATAGTTGCATCAAAGATTTCCTCGGTTATTGAATGTGCAGTCATCCGTTCTCAGTCAGCATCTCTCTAAGGCCTTGCAGCCAAACACAGCGGATACACGAGGCCGAACGAAGAAATGCCCTGAGCTGAAATGTGTAAAGTCTTCTAGGGCTGCTCGCAACGCAGGACACATGCGGGTTAATTGTTTCACCTAAACAGACATACTCAATTAGAGCTTATCTATGCAGAATCTAATGATTTTCAACTGCATATAGGTCTTTATGCTGTACAGCTTGTTGTAGTTTATTTCCATGAATAGATGAGACTAACCCTGACTGATGGGAGCTCACTTGTGATGTAAATGTATCCATGTGGGCAGGTTTCACTGATTTTGTAACTACATCATTTTTTAAACTAGCTGAATCTATTTCAGACCTGTGAGGCGGAGTCCATAGCATTTGTGGGAGTAGGGGAGCGCAGGGAGAGCAGACACACCAGGCAAGAGGAAGGAATAGGTTATGTGAGTTTTTTAAAGAAAATACAGCAGTGATGCATTTCTTGCAGGTGTATTTTTTGGGGGAATTTGTAGATGCATACTACATACATAAAATACATGTAGCAGAAGTTGATTAATAGATATCTCTGACATAAAATGTCCAGATCTATTGGTCCTCGGTTTGGATGGTTTTTTAGTATTGTTTTTTTTCTTCTAGCCTGGCTTTTTGCTGAGGGAACACCATACCACAGATTTAGGATTCAAGGAATAGCTGGAGGGATTTTTTTTTTTCTTTTTCTTGAATTAGGAGTGCACAGACTTCGTTTTCTTGGTCTGGATTTCGGTGTAGATGAAATCCACGTCAGTGTCTGAACTCACGGGGATGGCGCAGGCTCTTGGTCTGGCCCTTGTGGCTTTCCTGGGTTGTAAGTGATTTTTACAGCTCAGAGAAATATGGATCAATAAGCAAAGACAAAGTATCTGGTGTCAGAAAGCACTGTATTTCATTGTCTGCCCATAAAGAAAAAACCTGCATAGAATCATATACAAATAAAACAATGTGCTATTTAATTGCATGGACAGCTTAATTACACTTTTATAGCATGTATCTGTTTACATCTCAATATATATAACTGAACTGCAGAAAATAGTCCATGTATATAGTTTAATTTTAAATTCTGTATAAATTATATTAGCATAAAATCTGTTAGACACCATAAAAGTGTACATGGGTTTTAGTTCCCTTGCAGTTTCACAGGGCTATTCCTCTGCTTTCTCCACCCTTCCAAACATAATATATCTTGCTGCTGTCTCATGAAGTGATCACGAGGCCTGAGGTACCCTCATAAAATGGATTTTAAGGCCTGTTAATTATACAGCATGAAATCGGTCCCTGGGCATGCGTCCCCTTTGCCAGAGGCTCCCTGTAGTCAGGCCTGTGGGCCTGCAGTCACCCAGGGGCGATGGCCTCTCTGTGGCCTCTGGGACCAGGTGCAGGGCTCCCTGGTCTGCTAATGAGGGGATGGGCCCTGCTAACGAGGGTAATGGCTCCTGCTAATGAGGGCAGCTGGACTGGGTCTGGCTAAGGAAGGTGCTGCTGGGCCGGGGCTGTAGGAGGGTGACGCCCAGCCCCTTCCTCTCAGGGCTGTGCTGCGGCGGCGGGATGAGGCCTCCTCGGCGTGGGCTGAGCAGGAGCGGGGCAGCACCCAGGTATTTCGGCCGGCGTCGGGGCGAGGTGTCTCCCCAGGGAGGGCTGCACCCCCAGGGGTGCTGGGGGACCCGGGGGAGCGGGGCTGGCCGAGCCCAGCCCGTGGGACCCCCTGTGCGGTCAGCACCGCCTTGGCGGGGCTTGGGCGGGGGGAATCCTGTGAGGCGCCCGTTGACACCTGTAGGTGCCTGCTCTTAATATCTGGCTCTTAATCCTCTTCAGCATAAAATCTGTGTCTGTGAAAGGGAAAAAGAACATTCCGTCGGGGGGAGGGTTGAATCCATGAGGGATGTGGGCCTGTGTGATTATGGGATTATAACGAGTCATACCTGCTGTCCTGATTGCAAAAATTGAAGCTTTTTGTTAGAGCCACTCTGTTGCATTTTGGGTTTGGGAAGGTACTCAAATGCATCTCTGAATCCGAGCACGTGAGTAACAAGTGTTAATGTAATAGCTTTGTGTTTGTTTCTGTTTAAATCCCTTATCATCTCTGGGGCTGGGCAGAGCATGGCCTCGGCTGGCCTGGCCTGGCCTGAATTAGGGGCTCGCTGCAGTATCTGATCTGTTGTATTTTCCAGACTTACATTGTGTGAAGTTTTTGAGTTGTAACTAAACCTTGATACCAGAGAGCTACTGGACAGTTTTTTGTCTCGTCCCTGTGTGGCCTCCCCAGGAGTTCAAACCTGTACAAATCTGGGTCTTGCGGGCATCTGGATGTGCAAATTACACACGTCCTCAAGCTCTTTATTAGCACTGAAGTGTGAGGCTGTAGTTTGAGAAGTAACTTGCTGGGAAGGGGTAGAGGTAGTAGCACAGCCATTTAATTCATTTTAATGAGACTCCCAGCGCACTTCTCCAGGTGCTCGTGTCAGGTCTTTGGAGATGTTGTGCCTTTGTGACAGGAGCGCACTGCGCTAAAGAGGATCTGCGGAGATAACAATAGGATGTCAAAATGAAGTGAAACAAGGGCAGGGCAATTTTATGGAGATGACATGACAGGAGGAAAGTATGAGGGGGAAAAAAAAGAATTTAAACTGTCAGTACAGATTTACTGAAGGCTTTCCAATGTCAACTAGAAGAAATGTCAGCATGACTGACTTGGCAATGTCAAGGTGATGGCAGAATGAAGTCCGATCAACTTGGGAAGCATCTCGTACTCCGGCTGCGGAGACAAGGTACTGTCAGTAAAGATGATGTCAGGATGATAATTATTTTGCACATTGTGGTTTAAGTAGGGCATTGTTTCTGTTGAGGTAATTTGAATTTAGCACAAGGTAGGGGAATACTCGTTCGAAGATAAAAGCCTCCAAATTGTGGCTGCTTTCTGTGAGAATCCCAAGAGTTTCAAACCCAGACCAGGAGCCCACTGCTGTGAAGGGTGGGTACAGTCGAGGCCTCAGGTGATCCGAGTTGTGGCTCCGTTTGGCTCCTGCATAATATGGGAGGCGCATTTTCATTTCTCTCTCAAAAACTCTGCCTAGTGAATATGAGGGCAAATGATGGAGCAGGGGGGAGAAAACTGATCTCACATGGGAGTGCAGTCATTAATTTAGGTAGGTGAGATGGAGGTATTTGAGGATGAACAATTGTAATTCTCTGTCACTAATGAAAATAAATGTGTCTATGTGTGATATTGGTAAAATAATCGGTGCTAAAAGAGCTAGCTGGGTTGAAAGTCACTGGGTGTTGTAGATGGCAGAATAAAGTGGCGGCAGAGGCTGTTCCTGCCTCTTAGCTCTGTTTTAGGATGCTTGTAGAGTGAAGTGGAGTCCTGAGGAGTAACAAAAAGAAGTATAATGTGTTACTGAAATGAAAATTTGGGCTCCTAGCTGTTCTGTAGTTGTAGGGTACAGATTCGGTAGCAAATTGTGCCACACAGTAAATAGCAGGCCTGGGGTGCACAGCTCACCGTCGGCTCGCTCTGCTTGCCTCTACCCACCGCTGAGGCGCCCCGGGATGCTGCCACGTGGGCTTCCCCCGCGATGCCACCATCCAGGTGCTACTGCGTCTGGCACCCTTTCCAAGAAAGAGTTTCCCTGTTAGTTAAACAATTGCACTCGCTCTCTGTGTGTCCTTTATCACAAAACAAACAAACAGGAAAAAATGTGCAGGAAGAGACAATCGTAAGGACTAGCAATCCAATAATAAATCCCCTGTCTTTCCACACACACTCAGTGCCAGCTGTAGACTAATTAAACTCAATAGTTCACAGGTGTTCCTGGGAATGACTAACGCAAGAGCACTCTCCTCTTTAGGGCTTGTTAACATCTTTTTCAGAGCTCTTTAAATTTCATACACCAGCAACACTGAGCTAAACCAGATGAAAGATAGTAGGAAGGGACTCGAGCTATTACAAGAGTGCTCTCGGTGTTAGCACAGGCTACATCCCCACTCAGTTCAGCAGCTTATGCAGTTTGATGGGTGAACCTCTTGGAGACCAGTGTAAGAAGGAAATCTGCCTTCTTGGAAACATTCAAATTTCTGTAGCCAAATGAAATTCTTGTCTCTGGAGCTCATTATATAGTTTTACATGCTATCAGGATGCCCATGGTCTGTACACGCACGCAGGGGCAACAGAAGAAGAAAGTCTGTGGCCAAATGAAACACGTTTAGCTGTTTTGTTAAGGCTTATAATACCTTCCCAGGGAGAAGTAAACAGAAAGCAAGACTTCCTCCCGACCTCCCTGCTTATTGAGTCTTCCTCTGGGCTTTGACTGATCTGGTAGTAGTTTCTTTAGACTCTGGTGTTAGAGGACTGGACTGCCTACCCCTAGCCTGGTTTAATATGACACAGTTGCAGCCACAAGTGCTTCCAGTTCCAACCTGCTTCCGCTAACTTTGCTGTGTAGCAAGAGCACAGATTTTACCAGATCTCACAGGCTTCTGTAGGTCTGTGGCTGGACTAGCTTATCTCTGCACTCATCTACTCATCTTTGTTCATGTTCCTTTTGCCTTTTTTTTTGGCTGTCGTACAGAATTAAATTGAAATTTTTGCAGAGCTTTCATAATGGTTAAGAATGGTATAGGAAAGGAGGTTTTTAGTGTTGTTTTCCCAGATTCCCTAAAAATCTCCTCTTGTGGAGCAGGCCCAGACTCCACGTAAGTCTAATGTGCAGCTTTCCTCCTTGGAGAGAAAGCTCCTCTGCTGGAAACAAGGCAGAATTATTGCACTCAGACCAGGCACCCTGGAGAGAGGAACTACTTTGCCTATGTAAGCTAGATAAAAAATACTTTTATCCCATCAATACTAATTTGGTATACCTGATCTCTTGCATGCTTTGCTGTCCTGCCTCAGTCACGTGCTTTCCAGCAGACTGGGATTGTTCAGGTGTGGATACACGAGGCAGAAGTGTTGCTGCTTTAGCAGAGTTACTAACTGAAAATAGTTCCTAGGTTTCATGGCTCTTGTTAAATTCTTTTGTTTCTTCCTAATGATATTTTCAGTTGTACTCTCTTACACTCTTTCCTAGACAAGAAAACCACAGTGATTTACCTAAATCTTAAATAGATTTATTACTGACTTATGATAAATTGATGTAAGATAGCCTCAAATCACAATAATATTTCCTACATGAGGGTACTGCACCAATTTAATGAAATAATTTTCTAAATCAATTCTATCACATCAGTACAATTCTACTGTATGCATAACATCTCATTTAAACTGCTGCAGCTTTTGGTGTGGCTATGAAGGGGAAAGAGCTTTCATTCTCTTAAATATCAGACCTGTGAAAAAAATTTGTGTTTTCAACTAAAAAACTATATTCAAGGGTAGTTCAGTCTCACAGTATCCTTTCACTAATTCTGTCTCCTATGGCACTCTCACTGGTAGGTCTCACAGTGCTTCAGAGAAAGATATAATTATTAGCTTATGTTGTGTACTTGGGGAAACTGAGGTACAGACTGAAACGAGATTTTAGAGTTCGCTGGCCTCACTGTGGAAAACTGAGAGGCGTCGTCTCCCAATCCAGTGCTCTTTCCACCAAAGTTGTGATGCCTTCCCTAAACACTGCTTTGTTTCCAAAAATGCGGAGTACCCGGGTGAGGTGAGTCTGAATGAACTTCCAGAGTTAGCACTGGATGAATGGTTTGGATTTGGCTTGTATAAATCTGATCAACTTAGGAAAACCCTAAAATCCTTTCAGTGTGTTTGCATTGAGATGATTTTGTGTACAGAAGCCACTGTTTCAGAGATTGAGAGAAAAGCAGCAGGACAAGTACATATTTTCATAAGGACCCATGATTTGATTTGTTACCAGTTAATGGCATTATTTAGCGAGTAAAAAGGTAAAACCCCAAAAGGTGCAGCATGCAAAGCTAAAAATGTTAAGCAAAAAGTGGGCAGAGTGTAAGAAAACCTTCCCTGACTGCGGTCCCACACGTCCCTGGGTATCATTGCTCGTGACATTGACTTGAGGGTATTTAATGAAGAAAAAGACTTCATAGTTTCTGTGTTGGAGACTTCTCTGTGGCTGGCATCCAAAAGCTCATTTGCACACCAGTTCTGAAGTTAAATAAATTATGTGACAATCAGTGTAACACTAAGCTGAAGCACTAATACGATAGGGAAGTGCTTTACGGACAGCATTGCCCTAGTTGCTTCTCCTCCCTTTTTAAGATGAGGGAATGGTTAAAAAATAACGTGGTGATATTTAACTAATAACAGTGAAAAACTTGGGCTCTCACCGTGTGCCGGTTATTTTTCAGTGGCCAATGGTAGAATTCCCATTGTGGCAAAACTCAAATTCAAAACTAAATGAGCAGATCTACTGTTGAGAAAAATACTTGTTAACAAAGGCAAGTTTAGCCAAGTTCGCTGGTATTTTTAATCTGATTTTAAGGTAATTTTGAATTATCTGTGTGAGCGTTTAGATATGTATGTGCAGTAACTCTTACTTATCAAATAAGACTTCTTTTAAGATGTGTTTAAAATGTTTTTCTACAATGAATTTTGGGGGACAAAATGTTTCTAAACACTAGAAATGGGCCAGCATATCAAAAGAGGCTGAAGATGACAATATAATGGGTTTTCTTCCTGCTCAACAAAGAAATGACCTAGTGATTTCTTCACTATAACAGACATATTTTTAAAAGAACACAGTGCGAGTTCTCTACATGTACTTTTATATCCTTGGTCCACAACATGACTTCTGTGTAAACCTTGCATGCGTGTGATTCCTCCCCGCCTCAAGTATTGGATTACACTAGATAGTGTATTAATGTTTTGCACTCAGCAAACAGATTGTTTTTACAATTAAGTATAAGGTTATGTTTCCTAATGCATGGTTCTGGCAGTTGAATACACCTCACTGTTGATTGTTTTATTTTTTAACCACTCTTTTCCAAAATGAAATTATCTAACTTGAGATCCCACTGGGTTTTGTTTTGCAGTCAGGTGTCTTTTTCCATTCTATTTGATTAGTGGTACACCATGACCAAGGTAGCTTTTAAGTCTCTTTTTGGTAAATTAAAGAATTGGACCCTCCATCTAAAATTAGGTGTTTCTAATGCCTAAATGCACGTGGGCTTCTTCAGATACTTGTCTGCTTGATAAGTGAGCCCCTCTCTCTTTGGTAAGAGACTTACTTTCATCAGATTTAACTAAATGTGTGCAGCAAACTGTGCTGGGTAGTTGTGAAGATGTACGTGGGTAGGATTTGGGAAACTCAGAGATTCTGGTATTAACAGAGCAGCTGAAAAGTGCAAATGCCTAGATGCAAACTCCAGACAGCTATACGCAGTATATACAAGACTTTTTTCCCCTCTCCTTTTCTAAGCATATTCTACAAACTCATCTGAATATAAGTTAGTTTAGGAAGTTTTTATTAGGAAGTGATTATTTTCCCTTAAAATGAAATGCATTAAGTACCACGTAATTTAATACAGCTTCTGAGCTCCTTATCTGTAGAGATAAAAACTGATGTTAAGGTGACTCTTTCTTCAGTAGTAGTTTCAAGATTATCTCTTACCCCTTAGGAGTTAATAGGGAGTGAGAGATCTATGTCTATTTATGTGGTAAAATTAATTCCAGCATAAGATGAGAGTAAAGCCCGAATACTTGGAAGTTTAGTCTCTTGATTTTATTTCTTATGAAACTGAATCCTCCTCTTCTGGATTCAAAGAAATAATACAGTACTGAGATATAACTTCAGTAGTTTTCTCAAAGGGAAGAGTCAAGCTCTGCTTTGAAGGCCAAATTTTTTCTATCTAACTGTTAAATAAATCCTAAAGCAAATATCAGCAGTGCTGTACCACATCCAAAGCAATATCCCAATCTGGACGAGTAAAATGTTAATTTCTATATAGCTTTATGCTTTCAATTTTGTAGCAAATCACATATTTAATGTCAACCCCCCACTTTTTAAAGAGCCTGATAATTTTTGGACTTTGCAGATTTTGGTTATACGGTATAAAGCTGGTGGGTTGGTTGGGCTGGGGTGATGCTTTTTGTGAACCCAAGCCAGCAGACGTGCAGGTAGTGTTGGAGCCTGTTCTCTTTGTGTGTTTGGATGCCATCCCCAGTTCAGGGAGCCCGGCTGTCGGTGCAGGAGCCGCTTCTGACGAGGGAGGAACTGCAGTTCGTGGGTCTGCGTACAGAAGAGGGGCCGGCGTCCCGAAGGCCTCCTTCGGCTGGTGTTGCCAGGGAGCGCGTCTGTACACCCGCAGAATTGCTGACTTGTTTGGAGGCCTTGTCAGCTTGGCAGTTTGATTTGTGTTGTGACTAATAGGAAAATAAGCAAAAGGAGAGAAGCAGGGAGAAGGCCTTCCCTTTCTTGACTGCGTGTGGGTGTATTTATGTGTGCAAATTAAGTGCCATTTCTTGACAGGTTTTTTTGTTCCTTCATCAAACAGAGGGCAATATACCTGCTTTGGGTTGCTCTCATAAGTGATTCTGTGTGCAACCGTCAGCTCCACATCCCTCAGCCACCCCCTCTACAGCTCTGCATGCTGCTGCACAGTTTGTGTCCCTTCTAGGAAGCATGTCGTGGCTCTGTTTTTAGCAGAAGTATTTATTGCTTCTTCTAATTTTCTCCCAGACAAGAGAGACTAATCTGGTTTCTTAGCTGCAGCACCAAGAATCAAGTCATTCATAGATTACCTTGCATGGCTTTGACTTTTTTTTTCTTTTTTGTTCTTTGTGGTTGGTTTTTTGAGCAACGGAGAATTGATCCAGATTCTTACAACTCGACAGACTTTGAATCATGACATGAAAGGAGAATAATATTTGTTATCTTACCATTGAAAACTGTCCTGTGGCTTAATTCATTAATGTTTGAGACATATTGACACAACTGGATGGAAGTTGCTCTGGAAGGGGGTAGGGCTAGCACTGAGATGCAGCAATCGGGGTACGTGAGAAATGACAAGGCAAATGTGCCCAGAAGGCTTGTTTTGATTATTATTATTATTATTATTATTAGCTTTATGTCTGTCTGTGGATCAGCAGCAAGACTTTGATAAGCAAAAATCCTCAGACGCTTTTTATTAAGGTGAATTCCTGATTCATTCTACTTAGCAGAACTTCAGTAGTATCTTCCTGTGAATAAGAGTCGTCTTCTCTGCCCTGATGAGTCACTGTTAGGGTTTTTGCCTTGTCCTGTCTCACAGGGAGCTGCACTTCTATTTTGGGAAAACTTTTAATTGGGGATTCTTCTGGATGAAAGGCAGGCAAATTACCATCATTAAATAATAGTCCTTTGGAGCCCCAAAATATTACGTGTTTTAATGGTGTTGTATAATCTGGAGCATTATAGATGTTTTATGGCCCTCTATAATAGTCTCAAACACAAGAGAACTTTGTGAAATAGGAAAGGGGAAAATACTTGGCAACACTGCATTTTTAGGCTAAAAATACTGAAAGCAACCTTGCCTGAATTCCCCAGCAGATTAATTAGGATATTCTTTCGAAAAATCTTTAAAAATGCTGGACAAAGAACAATGTGATGTTCTGTGTGCAAAGTCAAGTGTTAATGGGGGAAAGCATTATACTGGTTTCCCTTTATCCATGCTCCTTGCTCCTGATGATGCTGTGGATCTGACCTGCAGGTCAGGATGGCAGCTGGGGATAATGCACTTAGGTTTGCAAGCAGAGAAGGAGTTTGCCTGGCCATGGCTAGGCATGAATTAGTCATCCCACAACACCTCCGATTAGCTTAGCCCATTTCAGTGAGCTCTGGTACCTTCATTTCTTAATGACTTTGAAGTTGTGATTGTGGCTGACCTCTGTGGGTAGCTGGAATAGTTCTTCCCCACTTTGTTGTACCATATTTCTCTGATAGGGAGGGACATTGAAGTCAGTCCTCAGAGTTAGCTGGCTGGCTGAGAGAGAAATATCTGGCATGTCTTGTAATATGGGCATAGAGAAGGGTGAGGGTTTTGTTTTAAGTTTGTGCCATTTGTAGTGATTAATGGCGATGTTGGCCACGCCCTGACAGGGATGTTACTTTGCTCACCTGGCACTCCACATTCAGCTGAAATATGTTTCTCTGTCTGTGTGTGCTGCGGCAAGTACACTTCTCCTTGCATGCAGGGAAAGGAGCACCTCTGTTTCTGCTGGAATTCCTCTTTTTGAAGGCAGGTTACAAGGCAGAAGTTGGAAGCTACCAGTTAAAACTACATTTCCATAGTGCCCTTCGTGCCAAGCCTCTCAAGGCACTTAAGAAAATACTGGAAGCTGTACAGCATGAAATAGCATTGGCACGTCGCTCAAGAAAAACAAACCTCCTGCCTAGATTTGAAAACTGAAAATTTGCAAGACTGATTACAGAGCCTCCAGCCCCAGGAAAGGAGTTTAAAAAAAAAAAAAAAAAAAAAAAAAAAGGACCGAGTTAGATCAGGGCAATTTGGGGTGTTCTTCAGTGGTGGGGATGACGTTTTCATCAGTGCTGATAATTTCTCTGGTAGTTTTCTCTCTGTTTTGCCAACACACCATCATCTTCTCCTAACAACCTAGGCCATTGGAGTGGATTTCTTTTTTCTGCAACAGCAGCACAGTGAACCTTCTCAGTTCTTACTTTTTTCCCCTAGCTTCTGCTAATGTGATTCTGATCTTGGAGATAGCAGGTCCAAGCTGAGTTCTCACTTGCTGCACAGTATCTTGCCTTGTGATATTTTGAGAATGCAGTTCTCCGCCTCCCCAGACTGTAAACAGGAAAAATGTCTCTTTCTTTTGTAAAGTGATCTGACAGCCCTGGAAGCCCTGTACTGTATGTGTATATTTACGGAGAAAGTTAACTGCCTTGCAGACATTTCCATTGAAACTCCCTGTGCAGTCATGGTATAGTGGATCAAACTAATGAGCCTTCTTGTGGGCCAAGCAGGTGAGATGAACTTTTTGTGAGAAACCATTTCAGTCTGAGTGGACATCACTGAAGGCAGCATGGATTTCTGATGATGTGAATGTGGAGAGAAAAATCACAACTCATAGGGGTTGCTCATAATAATCCTAGTATAGAAATCAATCAAAGTCTGGTGAAAAAAGTTAAACTAGTAAAGATTTCCTAGTTTTATTGTTAACATTTATTACAGTCTCATCTAACATGCTTTAGCCCGTTGTATTTTCTTAAAGGTATATGGAGAGCAGTCGGGTTTTGGGATTTCATCTTTGGCATCATGGGGGCTCTAGGAGCTGCAATTGGGAAAGTTGCTTCTCTTGTTGAAGGCTGCAGTGGGGGGTGATGTCTCAAAGAACCAATTTCTGCCTTTCAGTTTGCAAACATGTAAATTTTGCCCCAGGGAGGTGGGGAGCCTGATGTAAATCCACTGGCAAGAAGTTGTTCTTCTCAGTTGCCTTTGTAAGAATAATCATCTGAGCATCTACAGTGACATCTGGAGAAGGGGAGGTTCTTGCGTGTTTTGGGTTCTGGACATGTATTTTCATTAGTGTTGGAGAGGAGCAAGAGACAAAATGACTGCTTTGGGCTGTAGGTTGTTGTTAACAAAAGAAAGCCATCTCTACAAGGGGAAACAGGAGAGAGATTAAAGGAAGAGCAAAAAAAAATAGTTATTGGTTGCTATTAAATATGAGTGTTTCAGAGAGCAAATACACAGTGAGAGAGATGATAGAAGGTGATAAAACCACAAAGCCTCAGTGATCCTGGCATGAAGAAAGTGAAGTTACTCTGTCACTGGAAGTGGTCAACTTCTTGCCTCAGCTGCAAAGACAGTTCAGGCATCGCTCTGCGCAGCACCGGAGCAGCCCCAGGCAAAACCCAAAGTTGCATCACGTGCCGTGCCCTGCGCCTTTGAACAAGCTAATCACTCCCAAAATAGCCATTTGACCTTCATCATCTTAAAGCCCTACCATGAACCTCTTGAATGGCTGTGGAGCCACTTTCCATATGATGAAACACTGAATAATTAAATCATAACAGTTTGGTTAAGTCTGATAGGAGTAGGGATTGATAAGCCTCTCTCTTCTTTCTTATTCTTTTAGCAGGGCAAAATGAAATTACAAAACTCATGTGAAAGGATTTTGTGGAAGCCAAAAGTGTAAGTCTAATGAAGCAGTACAAAGGGATTAGACCTTTAGGAAGATTAGTGTCTATTAAACATGATGATCTGGATGCAGCTTCCAGCTCTCAAGGTCCATAAATTGCTGGTCTCTGGAACCTGAGAGGGAGGACCAGGGAAAGGGTCACCTTAAACTCCCTGCCAGTTCTTTGCCGAGATAACTATTAGGTGTTGGAGAATGGGGTAAGGGAAAAGGTGGGCTGTTGGTTAAGCACGTTGCAAAATTCTGATGTATCAGAAGACTTCATCTTGCCTAAAATTCATCCTGTGGGTCTTCGTTAATCCCCCATCTCCCCACCAACATGCACCCAGAATTCACGCATGCTCGTGGCTTCACACAACCCCCAGCTCCAAACACTGGCCGCACAAATCGGGCATTGGTGTGGAAAGGGAGAAGCTGAGCCGAATCAGCGGTGGTGCTGGTGGATGGACCCTTTCCATAGACGCTGGATAATGCCACGTGAGAGGATGGTTTGGCCGGTGGGGGAAGAAACATCTTGTGTGTCCTTCTGTCCCTCCAAAAGTTCGGTTGAAGTCCTGGGCCACTGGAAGGGCTGTGGCATGCCAGGAAAGTGTCAGCAAGCCTCATTTTGGCATTTATATATGAGGAGTAAGCACAATCCTCCTACTATTCCAATGAGCTGCTGTTGCCAAGAAAAATCATTTGTAACTCTTTCTTCCTGCTGTAGTGCTTCTCCAGCAGGCCTGGCTTATATTGCTTTAACCCCTTGAGTGCCAGCGTGCGCTGCAAGGCAGAGTGGTGCCTTGTGCAAGTCTTGGCAAGTACTCCCACGTGTAAACCAGCTCTGAAGTAGACTGAAACGTTGTCTGGCAGTTAGCTTTTCTTTTTCATCAAGTCTGTTCCTTAGGGCTGCTGCTGCTTTTTTATGTTTTTCTTCCATTCCTGAGGCTGTAGCAGAGAAGGAGGTGGAGGCTTGGGAGGAAGCGTGTTTTCTGAGAGCTGCTTGCCTTAGTATGTGGAAGGAGAGGCAAAACAGAGCAGGGAAATGGCTAGGTGGTTTGAACCTTGCACTGTTGTGTTGTCCATCGTGATGCTGAATCAACAGCACAGCAACGCTGCCAGTGTGGTGTGCTTTTAAAGAATTGCTCACCTGCAAGTTCAAAAGCAGTTCTTCTGTTCTCTCAATAAAGCCTTAAAGAATAGGAGATGCCTGTGCTTTTTATTATGTACACTTCAGCTCTTGCAGTGTTGAGTATATGCACTTTTACCTTTGATCATCATTTGGAGAAGTTTGCAAGACGGGTTTAGTTGTGTAAGAAATGGATGCGCTGTTTGGAATGAGCCATTTCTTCCCTCCCTCTAGTTGCTAGCTGAATTTTAAGTTTATCACCATTCTGTGTCCTCTGAGCAGAAAGGCTGTTTCCTTTGTCTGTGTGTTAGCTTTACAAGAGAGCATTGCCTTTGCCCTTTTGTAGAAACTGGGCAGCTGCTTTGCTGTGTCCTTGATGAGAGATGTAGCAATTCATGTTTCTCTACATATGACGTTGAAAAGGACAATAGCTTGTTTTGTCTATCCAGTGTGGGTTTTTTCCAAAGGGAAAGGAAAAGAAGCAAATTATTTTGTTTAAAAAAACAAAAAACAAAAACATTTTAATAATGTAGTAGTCTAACCTTTATGCTAATTGCCCCAGGCTTTTAATGAAGCAGTGTAAAATTAGTCCTGTGAGTCTTCATTAATCAAATATAGGAGCTGACGGTATAGTATTAAGATGCTGTGCTACCTCTGCTCCCCATGCAATGTTGACATTTGCTTATATTCAGAGTAGAAAGCAACTATTTTTTTGGTAGCTCATTAAAATAATTAGCTATGTTTTGGCTTTTTATAAAATTTCTTTTCTTTAAAAAAAATCTTTTAATGAGGAAAGATGAAAACAGACATGATGGATAAAGTCAAAAGAATCAAATTAAGATAGAAAAACTGACTGCTGGAGGCTTCCTTTGAACATAAGGTTTATGTATGTTAATGGCAGCTATTGGCAGGAACCTCTGTACAGACACCTTGTTATTTGCAGAACTTAGAGCAGAAGCAAATAATTTCAAGGATCTTTGTTGTTTTGTTTCATTTTAGTTTCCAGAGGTGCTATAAGACTTGTTATGCCTCCTCTCTCCCTCAAAACAGTGCTAGTGCACAGAGGTGCTATTATACTGCCTGCTCATCTAGGTAAGTAAGTTCTGATGTCATGCTGTGGTTGCAAAGCAGATCCCCCCCTCTGCAGGCTGCTAGCACAGTGTCTGTGTTCTGTTGATGTTTTGCTTAAATCCTGCTCCGAGATCTTAAGAGGCACATTGGTCTTCTGATAAGTCCTGGGTTCAGGACAAAGAAGTGCTTAAAACCTCTCCTCTGACGTTAGAAGCAACCCTGAAGGCTCAGCCCTTACTAGAAGTACTTGGGGTGTTCAGAAAGGGCTGAATCCTGGAGCTTTGGACCAGAAGTGCATCCACATCTGCACTCACTAGAGGGAGGGGTAGGAATCTGGTGCTATGGTCCCATCTCCACTTCAAAAGCATTTCTGTCAAGCAGTATTTTCTGGTCCGTCTGCTGCCTAAATAGAAACTGCTGTCTGCTATAAAAATGTTTCTGGGAAAAATGGCAATAGAGTATGATTTTGTGTTTAAGATGCTGGTGTAGCAGCTTTGAGTTTCTATAGGGTAATTATCAAAGCCGCAGTTGGCCGACCACAGCCAAGGAAGAACCGGGATAATGATCCTTTCTGTGGAACTAAAGGCAACTGTCGGCCCCGTTGTGCTTGGCTCTGTATAAACATGCAGGAGACGGCTCCTCTCTGGAGAGTTTAACTGGCAACACTATTAATATGCCCTTTCAGTTGTTGAGATGATGGCTCTCATTTCAGAGTTCAGGGCTTAGTGGCAGGGCAGTATAGAGATGATTGCGCTGCTATCGCCTGTGTGTCTGTGCGTATGCGCACGCACATGCATATTTGCAGATGAGAAATGATGGTGGTCCGGTGGGGATATGGCTCTTGTCTGGGAATCAGGGAGCCTGCGCTCAGTTCCTGTGTTTGCCATATGGTATTAGCAGACCAGCTCTCCTTTTTCTTCCATTTTTCTCCCGCTGTGCCGCCTCTTCCACAGGCAGAGAGCAGAAATGAGGATGTCCCTTTTTAATAAAAAAGATTTTGGCTATCAATTGATGGATGGTTTTAAAATGAGCACTGTAATTCCCACTGCTCAGAAATGACTGAGAGTTTAGCTATTTAGTCAGAAAGGAAGTTTGATTTCCACTCCCATGGGAAATGCCTCTTTTCTTCTCTTCCATCTCCCCATTTCTATCTGTATGCTTGTTTTCAGATAAATCATATTTTGTTGCTGATCTGTTTTCTAGTGTGGTGCAGTGCCTTTCTCATTGCCAGGTTAACAGCTTTTGTCACCCAGTAAAAGTCCATTTCCCCTTTCCAGAGATCTCCATGAAATTTGTTTCCCCTTATGTGTCTTCTGAAGAGCATTACAGCTGGGGTGCAGGAGCTGTGAAGCTGGGGGAGCAATTCTTAGCAGGAAAATTCTCCATCTCCTACACTGAAATTTTTCTTAGGAGCCTCAGCATCCCAAAATAGTTGCCTGCAGAGGACTCCCACAAAATTCCTGTTTTATCCTCAGGTTCCTTTACCCCCCACCTCTATGCAACCTCCTGTTTAAAACTTTCTTCTTTGCCAACCAGCATTGTTTTCTTCCCTTTCAGTCCTGCTGGAATCCAGTACTACAAACACAAATGACTGTGATGGAGCATAGTCCGCGATTATTTGTGAAATTTAAAAAGAAAAGAAAAATCTGAAGATTAACCATGTGCAGCGGTGCTGTTATTTCAAAACCCATGCAGTAGGCAGACGAAATATGTGCTTGGTCGGATTTCCCCCAGGGTGCAGTGCTTGAGAGCTGAATGCAGGAGAAACCCCCCCAAGAAAACCTAAAGGTCTGTGTGTGTGTTCATCTCCCACAGGCCATCCTTGAAAGCTTTTCCTTGTAGAGCGTGTGATTTACATAAGGAGCAGTCATCATTCTTCACCACTGATCGTTCCTTACGTATATGCAAAACCTCACTGATGAGGAGTGTGGGATTATATTTCCATTAATTACAATGTTCTTTCTGATCCTCTGGCCAGTCAGAGGAGGTTTGGTGAGGGTTAGATCGCTGTCGAGTGAGAGACTCTGCCTTGAATTTCTCAGCGCAGGAATAAGCTGTCAGTGGCGACGTGCTGCTGCGGCGCAGGTTCGGGGGCTTCGGCTGATGGACAGATTGCGTACAGCCCTCTGACTGGGGGAAGGCTGCAGTGAGCCGTAATAGTATGCAGCTCGTTGGCTTTGGCTTTGATTGACCCAACACTGCGTGAGATTAAAATTAGGCAGCGAATATATGCAAGTTTACAATGAAATGGGCTCCTGGGTGCTGCGCACAAAGACGCAGAGAGGTAGGCATGGATGGGGGAAGTGTGATTTAAAGCGCTGAAGACAAAGCCTGCAGCCATAGGCCTGGCTTCTAATCCCATCACTCATACTGAGTTGTTATAAAATCCTTCGGCAGCCCTTAATCTCTGAGCTTTAATTCTGTGTCTGTAGGGTGGGAGTGCAGATGCTTTATCCATACTTTTGTGAAGTGCTTAAAGATCAATAGAAACCAGTTCAAGGTATTATGGTTGTTAATGTAAATACTTGTTATATCACAATATCTCCAACATGTTTATTCCACGGAATATATTTATCCATAAAATTCTGTCATATTTATATACAGCTCCAAGCACCCTGGAAGCACCTAGGCATTGACAGAACAGCTGCAATCTTTTAATATGTTCAATAAATACAAATGGATATAAACAGTATCCATCTGTCAGGCTCAGTTAGATGGTTTAAACATAAAGCTATTTTGTTCCTGTAATTGTATTTAGATCTGAACTGATAGAGGTTTGATTTTTCTTTGCATAGTGATAAGCTACAAATTCCTTTGAATTGCTTTGACTCCTGATTTATTGCAGTAAATTAAATAATAATTCATTCTGTCCTGTTTCACCCCTCCTCTAAGAAAAGAAAGATGAAAAAGTAACTGCTGAGGCAATGAAGCATAGCGCTTACAGTAACCCACCTTTCCCATGCTTGTAAGCACCTGGGCCTGTGACCTCTGTGTTTACAAGATACTTACTGTTGCTTGCACTTTCCACTACTACAGAGTTATCACTTCAGTGCCTTGTAAAATTTGATTGCGTTTAATAAATGTATTCGGCGTTATCGCTGAGCTTGGTGGAGAGCAAATCTGACAATTTACCCTTATTTTCCTCATGCACACAAACGCGCACACCTTCGTAGCCAACATATTTTCTTACCTACGTATATTATTGCTTATGTCATATTGGAGGCAATTTTTTATGCATCTCAATTAGATCATTTTTCTAATTAAATAAGTGCTTGTGGTTGGAACATGAGCGTGTCTCTGAATACTGAGTAAGAGTGATTCACTGCAGTGATTTTTCCAACTTCTGTGTGATGTTTGCTTCCTAAAACTTACCTTCCCCATCCTGACCTCTCGAGCTGATGTTAGCCAGATGTGCTCAGCTCCCTCCTGCGCCACAGGCTTCCTGTGTGACATCAGGGAAATCATTCGGTCTCGCTGTAGTAGTTTTCCATCTGTAAAACAGTTACCATAACCCTTACCTACTCCACGGAGCTTTTATGACGCTTAAGCTATGAACACATGTAGAACTGTATGTTGTGGTGGAGGAATGTTTGAAAACCTGCGGTGTTCTTTATCTCCTCCTCCTCACCACCAAGTACCTGAGCATGGGGTGGTAGTGAAGCAGACGTTGCCTTTCTTGTGACAGAGGTGGCTTTTGATTTCTTTCTCTTTTTGTGTCTGAGCATCTCTCATTAAGGAGATGGTTTAACAACATAGAAACTCCTGTTTGTGCAGCTGAGAGGGTTTAGGCACCATCGGTGTGGCCTCTTGTGGGTCTGTCCCCTGCCAAAGCAAAGGCTTTTCCGCTATCCAGTTGCCGCTGAAATTGCATGAGAAAAGGGCGTACAAACAGCTGCAGGGAGGTGTGTAGTGATGCTTCTATTCCCTTATTTTTTAGCTTTATTTTGTGGGCAATATCTTCCCAAGCGTCAGAAATCAGGGATTGAACTATCAGGAGTTTTGCTTCTTTAAGACTGATGGAAGCCTCATTGGTGTGGCTGGAGCATTTATGGGCACCCTGTACACCGCTGAACTGCAGTGTATGGGCTAATGTATCCCCTTGCGTTGTAAGGAAGCTGCAAATGACTGTAAAATCTCATTGGGGACTAAATATTTTTCATTCTACTTATATAAAGAGAAGAAGGGCTTTTCTAATTCTCAGAATTGAGAAAAAATAATAAATTTATGAAAAGTTTTTGTTAAATGCAGGGGAAGATATTCTTGTCTCTTGTTTCTTTTTTCTTTAAATGTTCCTCTTGTAAATATCAAAGGCTTCATCACATTGCATCTTGCTCTTGATTAATTATTACTAAAGCAAACAATTGAGTCCATCCAGGCCGGTGCATGCTCATGGTGTAATTTATTGGCTGTCCAGCTCAGGATGTGTTCAGCAACTGGTGTATAATTGAAGAAGTCACTCAATACCAGGCCTTTCTGGTGAGCTTCATTGTATCAGAGGCACGAATTGGCCTCTGAGACATGTGCGAACCACATCTGTCAGCAGAGCAACGTGACATTAAACTTAATTTCCTACCCAACAAAGTTAATTGCTCTTGCATTTTATGGAATTTGCATGAGTTCTTAGAAGTCAGGTAGTACTGGTTGTAAGCAAATAATAGCTGGGGGTAGTGTCACTAAATAATAAATATTAATATCGGTACAATGTACTATGCCGTCATTAGTGGTGTTTTTTCCCCCTTGCCAGAGTTTAAGATGCAGATTTCATCAGTGGGCCAGTTCAGGTGTCTGCTTTGAAAAATCTTTCTCCCAGAAAGCACTGGAGTAGCAAAGAATAGGAAACAACTTCTGTGTGATGGTGCAGTGCAACCTGCATTAAAGCCTGTCCTTTGTGGACAGCTTTGATTCTAAGTCATTGCTTCAAACCTTCGCCAAGTATTTCAATATAGATCTGACAAATGTAATTGAAGACCGCTGCTAAAATTTACAAATGTGCCCAGGTTACTTTTTCGTCATGGAGTCTGGCCCTTAATAATCAAAATTCCATGGACTTGCTGACACGCTTGAACTCGAAAAATTTCAGAATCACATTTGAAAATAGATGGTAGGCACTCTGAAATACTCTCTCCTAGTGACTGACCATCTCTTGCTGGCTTTCTCTGAGACATTTTGTACTTCTAGAACATAAAAATATCCTTTTCTTTGAAAGCGAGTGTTTGCTGTTGCTTTTGAGGGAATTATTGTTGCTGGTAGCACCATTATAGAATAGGGAACTTGCCACAAGGATAGAGAGAATGTAGAAGATTAATTAACAAGTATCAGTTTGGACAAGGTGCCAAAACCAGAGGTTGAAGGAAAAACCGAATTTTATAAAATTAAAGCTTTTAGGCCAGGATATAAAAACCAGTGCTCCTGAAATCTCCTCAGTCTGTAGCAGATCTTTTCCTGATGACAGCAGGAGGTTTGGCTGGAGATCATGGCTTTTATGTAGTAACTATGTTCTTATTATTTATTCAGAGCCATATTGTCACATTTAAAGGGAAAACTTGCTCCTTGCTTGACCAGCACCAATTCTGACCTTTTTTCTCTTTTGTTTACAGCATCTCCTGCTCTGTTTGTGTTTTGCTTTGCTTTCCGTGCTAGAACTCCTGTCTTCTGCTGCTTCCCTGTCTGTCTTGCCCTGAGGACATCCCTCCCAAACCCTTCCCCATTTTGTCTGCAAAATGAAATAAATCCAGTTAGTCTGACTAATTCCAGTTAGTCCTCCAGGATCCAGCCTGGAGGACCGCTTTGTCTCTGCCTTAGAGGCAAATACCTTTTAAAGCAGCACCAAAAACTAACAGCCTGGTACCTCTTACCGGCTCCATGGATGCTCCGGTGTTCAGAGCTGTGTGTCACCACTGCAGTCTCCCTGGGGTAGAATGGGTGGTTTGAGCCTCCTCTCTTAAGCGTACACCTTGTCTTAAGCTGTTTCCAAGGGTTTTTTGCATCTGTATCGTTCACATAATATATCTGATTATTAAAAAGGGTCTGGTTTCTTTAAAGGCACGAAGGGAAGAGGAGTAGTAGACAGAGCCCAAGGAGATGGAGCCAGGTGTTAATATGAAGATGTGGAGGCTAGAGACAAAACATAAAGCTGTCATGCTCTGGACTGTGCTGATTAATCTTGCACTTAAAGCAAATATTCCTGAGTAAACAAGAAACTGCACTCTTTTGTGCAAGACAGTCTGTTGTAGCAATTAGCTAAGTAGTGAGCAGTGAGCCCTATCTAACCCCTTACCTCAACTGTGCAGGAAGATACTGGTGCTCATGCACACAAGTGGAGTGTAAGCAGCAGTGAGGGATAGCTGACAGCCACCCTCTGCAGGGCCGTATCGTGTGTCTGCAGTAAAACCTGGGGAGGGATGGGAAGTGTGGAGAAGGTGCAGATATGTTGCCATTGTTTGTATGCAGCTATACAGAGTCTTTTCCTACACTTGAGACTGAAACCTGTTTAGGTGGCACTGACCTTATCGAATAAACATTGATTCAAGAGAAAAATGTCCCACTTATGTTTCTCCATTTGACAACCAACAGAAATGCACAGACATACTGTGAGCTCCTTCGAGGAGGCAGAGTGAGAAGTTTGTGATTCTTTTTCACTTCCAGGCTAAACTCCACTATTAAGCATCTATTTCCAGTGCCCCCACTTTCCCTTGCCCAAGCCTCCTGCCATGCTTTCATTTTGTCCTTATTTTCCCTGTCAGAGAATATTTGCTTTTAGGACCTTGAAGACTGGCAGCACTGGAAAATTAAGTCGTCATTTTATCTGCAAACCTGCCACTGTGTCGACGGGCACAGGGCAAGCTCCCTGCCAGTGACTTCAGCCTCGGTCTTGGAGGATCTTCCTGCTGTAGGTGTGTGAGAGGTAATTCACATTCAATGCCCGTCTCTCCCCGTTCTCTTGAGCTGCCAATTATGCAGCATTGTGTCAAGTTAGATCTGGGGGTATGTATATAAGGACCGCAATTAGCTGGCGCTGGGCTCAGAAACGCTGCGGGTACTGACAGTCAAACCTGCCAGTGAGACGAAGCAAGTGGGGAAGGACAAAACAGTCTGGATGCAATTAGACTCCTTCCTGCCTTCTCCCACAACCCCTTTCAAACACGAAAATGTGCGTCTTTCTTCAAGGCTGAAAAAGTTTGGGCTCTGTCCCCCATCCTCTCCTTACCTCCCACTCCTTTCTGTATGTCTGCACTTGTGCTTTTGAGCAGGGAAGAAGAGATGTTCAGTCCCACGGGGAATTGTTCCTGCAGTGTCTCTGGCTCAGAGCATAGCTGGAGGTGGTGGATCTCCCGAGGGAAATTTCTTCTCGTGAGGTTTATGGCTTGGTTTTGCAGCTTTCAAGGAGGCTGCTTCCATTCAGAAAAGCAGATGGAAGTCGAGGAAGCTGTTGGAAATGCACCTCCTGAAAACTTTTTCATGCACCCCCACTGATTAAAATACAGCCTACTTCTTTTTCCTCCTTCCCCCATAAAAGATATGTTGGGTGGAGCTCGTCTGTCTAGAGGAAAGGAAGGCAGGGTAGTGGAGACTAGATTCTCTTTCTGTCTGTCTTTTGATCCTCCTGTGTAAGTTGAAGGTTTTAGAAATTATTAAAAGCTTCATGCAGTGTGAATGCTTTCAGAGGAGACTGAAGCTACAGAACTAAGTTCCAGTCGTACGGTTTTCTCACAAGCTCAGGACTGGGATATTAAATACCATCACGCTTACCAACATGGTCAAAAGAGCAAGATGAGTGTGGAAGTGGGTTGACTTCTGCATATTTTCAAAGCCTTGTTTTAAACCTACTCTTATCAGCTTTTTGGGAGACGTTGAAGTGAGGGGAATATAATGCTGATTGGAACAAACTTTCCATGATGCAGGGTTTATAAACGCACGGTAAGCTTCCCTGCTCTGTAAATGTCCAAAAGCCAGTTAATACCTGGCAGGGTGGTATAGCTTATTTAATCCCTCTGATTAAGAAAATGTTATCCTTTCCCTTCATTCTTTCTGATAGGCAGCCATCACCTGTCACTCCTTTTTAGCATATCCCACACATTAAATGAATGCTTCAACTTCAATAGCGAGTAATAAGAAGAAAAACTTTGCACTTAAATGGAGTCTGTGGTTTCCAAAGTGCTTAAGAAACTCACAGCTAACTCTGCCGCTGTGTATTTAACAGTAATTTTACATACATGGAAACCAAGAGACTGATACTAGTAAAGCCTGTAGTCATAAATTGTGCTTTTGATGAAGAATCCACTCTAAATTGATCAGTCACTTTTTTTCTAGTAGAATAAATTGATGTCGAGCTGGGAATGAAACTTGTTTCATGAAGAATGCAGTCTTTTATCCTAGTCTTTCTGCCCCTCCACTCACAAGGTATCAGTGGCTCTGTCTCAGTAACAAGTATAAATGCCCAGCAACATTACAAACTTGTAGGAGGAAGCTCTTTCATCACTCAGTTGCCTTGCTTGAGTATAGGTTGCAGCCAGCTGAAAATAATCAGCCATTTTTATTAGCTGCTTTAAATGTTGCATTGCTACATCCTGCAGCCCTGTAGAATGAGGCGATGTCTTGAGAATCTGCCTGTGCTGCCAATGTTTCCTCTAAACAGCAGGGAGAAAACAGTCTCTTCGTTTCGAAGCAGCATCAAAAGAGCTGTCATGTGTGTAATGCCCTGTCTTCCAGCCTGCAGTCTCTGAATGTGAGATTCACTTTATCATAATACAGTAAATCATCTGAGAAACACGCACTTGGGGATGAACAGGATTATGTTTTCGTTAGTACCTGATTGCCTTTTTCAGCAATCCTTTCTCAGGCATAGCTTCCATTAAAGCCATGGCTCCTTGCAAACGCTGTAGTTTCTCGGGCTGTCGCATGCTGGATGGGAAGAAGCTGTGTTGGTTTGTATCTCAAGTCTGTTCAGAATCAGCCTGACCATCTTATGTCATGGTAGTATTAAAGCTGTCAACCTCCACTGACAGAAACAGAGACCCAGAACTGCGTTACGTGGGCGTTCGCACTTGGGAGGGCATCAAGACATTGAGTTCAAGTCTGCTGTACTTGCTGCGAAGTTCCTGTGCAGATTTTTTTAAGCTCTGTACTGCTGTTTCCCATCTGTAAATCAGGAATAGAAGTATCTCCGCATCATCAATTCCTGTAGGCTGGAGGAGGAATTGGAGACATTCAGCAAGCTGTGAAATAGGGATGACCAACCTTTCTGGCTCCACAAACCACATGCCAAAAAACTTTGTAGACCTGGAGTGACCATACGCATACCATGCAGTGTGGAGAGCCTCAGGAGCAGTCCGTGAGCAGGAGATGCCCCTGGTTCCTCAGGGAGGGCTGGGGCAAGCCAGGGCTGCACAAAAGCCTATAGGCTGGCCTGCTGTTGTCAGCCTCAGCAGCTCCTGCTGGCCCGTGTCCCCTGCACCCGATTCAGATCATCTTGCAGCTCCTGTGCCAGCACTGACCCCTGGCTGGCCCACCTCAGGCACGGGAGTTTGCTGGTTACCTGCTGTTCACATCCCAGGCTGGCTGCGGCTGGTGGGGTGAAAGGGGACTGCTGATGCATTCATAAGGACTGTCTTGTTTTAAAGGTTAGAAGAGTCCACGGTATCTCCTTTTATACTGAAGCACATCCTGCTTAGATGACAGCAAGCCACTAGAGTACAATGGCTTCTAGTGCTTTTTTTCCCCTCTATTTTCTTCTTTTTTCTTTTTTTTCCTATTTATTAGCCATGTCTGCTTTTTAGTAGTTTGGAAAGCCAAGGTGAATGACAAAGACCTTTGCTGCAGCTGAAGAGGCTAAAACAAAATGATCCTAATCAGGAGATCTGGAGCTATGCTAGTTTGCTGAAGATTTTCGTGTTTTCTCTAAGGTCTTCTCTTTTTAAACAGTTTTCTTCATTGAGACCCGGGAGTTAGATTAACCATCATCATTGATTCTCCCAATTAGAGACTGGGGAGAAAGAACTACAGTAAACTGGTGTTTGTAATTGTGTGGTGAGCAATTACCCCTTGGGACATTCAGGCTAAAGTGGGAGGAAGGGCACAGTGGAGAGAGGCATGCTGCTAAAAATGTCACTTTAATTGGGCTGCCCGACACAGAAGGATTTTGACATTCAAGAGGTTAGACCATCTGTTCTATAGTAGGCCTTGCTTTATAGATGTTTAACTTTTTTTTTTTTAAGAGTACACTGAAGAAGCATTACTGATTCCCATGCCATGAAGCTGTTAGACATGGAAAGCTTAGTGAAAACACTTGAGCTGAGGCTCTTGAAAGCAGAAAAGTGGTCTCAAGCAGTTTAACTGCTACTTAGAGTGTGCAGTTTGCTATGGCATGTTCTTCTCCACCTACCCCCAACCCAGCTGGGTTTCTGTGGGGAATTATCTTAACGCTATATAGAAAGACACATGCATGCCTGAGCACAAGATTTTGTGTATAGTACATTCTGAATGTGTATGTTTTGTATGTGTGTAAGTGTAAATATTCATGAAATGTCAATATAAATATGGAGTGTACAGTATTGGCAAAGTGTTGCAAAATAGATTAGACTACATAGGAGTAGGGCTCTCTAAGTCAAGGCTAAAAGTATCCATGAACCGAGCTCTTCTCTGTACCCGGAGAAGTCCCTCGAACTACAGGATGAGCTGTTTTCCTCCTTTGAAAGCGCTGAAAATGTGTACTCCACCGCACATTTTCTCATCAGAAAGTCTGTTTTGGTTTCAAAAGTTATGCAAGTAAGGCAGAAATGCATTCATGCTTTGATTTTGTATACTTTGTTATGGTAGTGTAACTGCTAGTGCACTCTCTATGCATTAATATTTTTTAAATTAATAGGAGTTACAGTGAAGCAATGTACATGCACACTTAATTAAATATCTTTTGATTTTTTTTTTTTTTTAATGCAGGAAGGCTGGAATAGTAGCAGTTACTGCTGAGAGTAGATACTTGGCATTCATGGTTCTTGCTGTGGTTTTCAACAAACTGGGGGCCTTGGCTGTAAAAGGTGCAGTGAGGCATCGTAGAGGAGGAACTTTCTAGAGGAAAAGGAATTTAACCAGCCAAATCACTGGAGTGTGCAGGGTCTGAGTTAATTGCTCTGTGTTAGGTGTAAGAAGCTGTTTAGTGTAGCTTTAAAACTGAGCAGCACATTCACGTTGGTCAGGATTGTATTAGTCTCCTCCATAACCTCCCCTTCCATTTATTGCAGTTACCCTGTGTGACTTTTGAATGATTATGGTTATTCGTGTCTATAGGATTTACAGTAACAGACCCTGATCTTTGATGGGATTTCTTGGAGCTCTTGCAATATGTTTTGTAATGGAGACAGTTATTTGTGGTGGCCTCAATGTTGATACCTGAAGGATTCTTATGGTTGCAGTTATTTAGAAGACTAAGCTTTTGTATGGTGGTGTGGGACTCCCTGGCTTACAAAAGTCTTTTTTTGCATCTGGAAGTTAAAGGTGAAATATTCCTGTCTGTTTCTATGGTGCAGTTCTCCATGCTGTCAACAGGATGCTTTCTTGCAGTGCTCTTTGTTGCTGCTTTTAAAATATTTTCAAGGAAGAGGAAAGCAATCGTATTTAATAATGCAATTACAATCAGGGGAAGATGTTTATCCTGTAAGATTCCAACTGCTGGAAAAGCCCTAGGGCATTCTGGGAAATGAGATGCAAATCTCCAGGATTACCTCTTCCTAAAAATACCAGAATCAAACAACAACAACAATCATTGCTCTGAACAGTGTATTAAATGACTAGTCCATTATTGCCAGTCAGGAAGCTTCGATTTCTTCAGCCAAAGGACCAGTCCAAACTAAACATTAACACTGCGGCACAGCACAATATTGGTGAAGGGAGAGTGATGTGTGAGCGTGTTACAGGCACCCCCTCCCTGCTCTGCTCTTTGTGCTGCAAAAACATGATTTAAAAGTGTTCGGTAGCCACAGCTGGAGCCTTCACAGGTAAAAGCTCCAAGAAGAAAAGAAACTGCATCTCATTTTTCTCTATAATCCAAAGGCCCTTGGTTTGGCCTGTGGCGTTTTGTAAATGAAGACACATCTTAGTGATGCTTTGTGACTAAATTAATTTGCAGAGTCTTAACTCATACACTAAGTTGGCCATGAAAAGTATTATTTATGGTATGAAAATTTTGAAGATACTTCATTTGTGGTACAGCAGCAGCAACGCATGGGCTTAGCTACTTCCTTAAAAAAAAAAAAAAAAGACTTGAGACTGCACTGCTTAACTCATCTTGTATAACATTGGGTGCACCCTGTTTCTTTACATTTTCTGGTTACCAAGCAGCATTAAACCTAATGTCGGTTCTAGCATGACATCAGCCATATTCTGTTAAGATCAAATATTAAACATAACCATTTCAAGATCTAGTCTGAATTTAATTTCAGTAAAATGTTAGTTGTGAAAACCTTGATGTTGCTCTCCAGATTTAAGGCATCATTGGATCTGAACTAAATTACAGACCTATGTAGCAGAGCACATGAACCTGGGCCAAAACATGCCTTTCAGTCAAAGAGATGAAACGTAAATCATTTCATATGACAATGAGCTGAACTTAACTTCTGTCTATCCAAACGGCATTGACACATTTGGATCAATGTGCACTGGAAACAAAGGATTCAAACACATGTTTTCTTCTAAGAGCTAATTAACAAGGGCAGGATCAACTTAGTTCAATTTTATATTCTGAGATTCAAGTAGGTAGATTGAAGATTATTTGGAATTAAAGATGTATTTTAAATAAAAAAATAATTTAGAGGTATTCTAATGGTATTCTTGTACACATCTCCTAAGATTTTTGGGAGATTACTTCAGAAGATTGAGGTCCTTAGTTTTCATAGACTCCTTTTTTTGGGGCAGTGGTGCAATAAATCTTATTTTATTCAAGTCTGTTCCCTATGAGAAGCTGTACTTTGCAAATTTGCTGTACTCCTTTATCACAGGGGGAGAACACAAGGTTTCTTCCTCTCATGTGTCATTCATCGCCTTTGTTCACTTTCATTTGCTTCATCGCACGTTGTCTGGGGAAGGCAGCTTACCATTACTGCTCTGGTACAGATTTGTGTCAAAACCTCTGTTTTCATTCCTCTGGGGAGTCTGGGATTTCAGCAGTGAAAGTGTTCGGCATTGTGTAGACATGTGACTGTCTCGTCACTCACCTGATGAATCGTGGATGCTCGGCTTTACCCCCCACAACTAGCTGCTGTCTCCTGGGGTTACTGAGACGATAGCGGTTGAGAGCGTGAGCACAGAAAGGCACTTACGACACTCTGTTGCTCTAGTAACACGCTCTCTCAGACATCTTTGTGTAATCAGATGCTCTTGTTTCCCTATTGTCAAAAATCCAGAAAGTCAAGGTGGCCGATTTAAGGTCTCTGGCTACCAAAAGGTAGCACTGGGTGATTCTTTCATAGATTGCTTCTACTGGTTGAGGGACCCCCATGAGAACAGTGTCCCATTTTGGGAAACAATGTACACGTGCCTTAAAGAAGTGAAAGTTTAACTGAATGATGGGGCAGGAGAGGCAGCAGAAAAGGCAAATGTTATGGCAGGAGTGATTAGCATCTACAGAAGTCCACAAAATATATTGCTGTAGTATGCAAGTGGCATGTAAACTCAGTTATGTGTACATATTTGTGTGTATGTGACGGTTTTCTGGATATGAGAGCATTGAATGCTGCTGCTGTTTGTAGCCAGACAGAGCAATGTGTGCTGCAATGGGAAAAGAGATGAGGAACAAAAATAGAAAGTGAAGTGATAAGAGAAAAAGACAATAAGAGACAAAAACCAATAAGAAGTTAAGACATCGCTGTGTGTCTGGAAGGGGCTGTGGCTTGGCTGGGGTAAAGAACCCATCCTGGTGAGGTTTTTCCTCTCGGCTCCAGGGATCCCTCCTGTCCCCTCCATCTGAACTGTCCTAGGGAAGAAAGGGAAACTTCATTTTGGGGCTGCCTCACCCAGGCATTTTCACATGTAAACCCAACTCTATGCCATCTCTCATTCATTATTCCAGAGAATTTTTAGCACTAGTGCATCAAGCCTTCAGACGTATTTGCAGGTTTTCCATTAGTTCTATAGCTTATGTGCCAGAGAGACCACACATACCTGCAAACAAGGCCACTGGTTTGTACTTTAGCCTGTGCGGTTCAGCTGTGACTGTGGCCAGAATTTGGTCCTTGAATTAACGACCAAAGATCAACCCCTGCCTTTAGGCACCCACTCCTGGTATAAGGGTTTCCTCCCCTGAACTTCAAATTTAACATTAAATACAACATACTGTGCAGTCACTCAGACTTACTTTGCTGTGGGATGGATGGCAAAGTAGAGATCAAAGAGACCAAGCTGGAGCGGAGCAGAGGGGAGCCAAGCGTTTCCCGGCCACGCTCCCACTGAGCCTGGTGCCACGGGCGCGAGGAAGCACTGGCAGGGCAAGGAGACTGAAGCTGCCTGTTCCAGGAGCCCTTTCCCAACCCTGGGGATATCTGAATCTGAGCAGTGTGTAAATATTTCCCCTGGACCGTGTTGCACATAGACTTGTCACGAGTTGCTTTCCCAACTGTACCAGGATTAAGGAGTGAGGACAGAAAGGGCAGAAAAAAGCTTGCATAAATATTTTTTGACACTTGGTTTAAACATGCAGAAGAAGTCAATCTTGTCAATATTCCCATAGAGATCTTTGTGTGGCTGAGGCTTAGTGAAGAACTTCGCTTGCCACATGGCGCTGACTTGAATCTACAGCAGTTTGTGTCTTAAAAAGAGGAGATTTTCAGGTAAATACCTAGGTGATCATTCTCTCTTACACAGGATGGATCTGGGCCAAGACTAATCTTAATTTTTAACACTAGCATGATCAAAGAGGAGGGAAAAAAAACCCTAACTGTTCTGTGACCAGTCAAGCGGGCTGTGCGCTTGCTTATTCCTAGTGTCAGAAGCCAGCATCTGCCGTGCCAAGTTCAGAGTCATCAAATGGCTTTCGTTAGGGGAGCCATCAGAGCAAAGCTGCTAAATTGGAGTTACTGGGTAGGTGAATTGGACTGTTTGATGAGTTTGAACTGGGTGGGGATAGGGAATTTAAACCTTGATCGCCATGATAGACTGTAGTAAGGACAAGGCAGCTATGCTTTTCACTGTTGTTGCTAGGCTGCTTTTGGAGCTGTGTAGAAATGATCCTGAGTTTTATGTTACTAAAAGAAAGGGGGTGGTGGGGGAGGAATCCTACCAATTGAGTTGTGTTTTATTAGCTGCAAGCAGTGGGCATAGGATCTATGTTACGTAGCTAAGCTGCTCCAGTTCTGTCCAGGAGAGGCTATATGTGCTTGCATGGTTAGTAAGCTGCGATTAATTTATTCTGTGGCTTTGGCAGGCTCTGGTGAACTGAATTGGTTATAGGGAATTATGGGGGAGAGTATCAGATGCCAAGCTTACTTTGGTCCAATGAGACAAAGAGATTTGGAGTTGTTTAAAACCTTTCTCACTTCGTTTGGTATTTGGGGTCTTATTCCAGTTTGTTTGTAAGTGGGAGCACAATTCTACCTTCTGCGTGTACATGGGCAGTGGAAGGGTTTCTTCATTCATACAAAGAAAGGGAGCTGCAGACATCTGCTAGCTTTTACCTGACTTTGCCATCCTTGTCAGAAGAGTGTCAGAGGCTGGCTGTGCTTCTGAGTCACAGAAAGATGCAAAAAGGGACGTTGCTGATGTATTGACCTTTGGATAATTATCTTGATTTGTTGGCGTGTGACTTATTAGTCAAGGAAATGCTGTTGTTTAAACTAAACTGGTGAATAACGCGAATGAAGGGCAGTTCAGTTCTCCTTTGGCAGAGCAAGGGCACGAGCACAGCTTTAAAGGCAAAACCTGTTACAGTGGCTCAGTTGTGAACTGAAAAAAGGGAGCCGTCTAATTAGGTATTGACCAAGTACTGGGGGCTGTTCTGCAGTCTGGAATGTGCGTGTGCCACTAAAAAAATATGCTTAAATCCAAGCTACAGAATTTGGGTGTAGATCTGAGTTTTTCCCTAGGTTGGGGTTATTATTGCCTTGAGTTTTCTCTTTGACTCATTTGAACCAAGAATTGTGTACAAATGCTTGTGACTTCCACACTTTTTGCTGCTGGTTTGTCATGTAAAGGGCTTACCCCGCTCCAGAGCAAGCTAGTTTTTATTGTTCTTCGTTGAAACAGCTTGGAGTTCTCAGATGTGTGGGATACAATGGCACTGTCATGTTTGGTGCCTGCCCAGAATCTCTCCCTGGTATTCTTTGTTATAGTTGCATACAAATACTTTCCCATTAAAGGAATTAATTCTTGCCTGATCAGCATTAAGAGCCAGGAATAAATGAAATCCAGCCTCTTCCATTAAATAGCATTATGAGTTATGGTGGAGAGAAAAAAGCCCATCCCCTATTCTGTCAGGAAAAAAAAAAGCCTGCTTTTCCAATTTGGCTAAGCAATTCTATGGATGTGTCCCTAAACCTGAAAACCAGCAGTACAGCCCAGATCTTTCTAGGTGATCCATTTATTTATCAGTGTTGATCCTTGCACGTTCTGCATAGTCACGAGTATCCCATTCCTGAAATTTGGGCAATCCCTGCCGCAATCCCACTGCAGGTGTCCTGGGTGAGAGAAGCCGTGGTTAGAGCTCCCTTCTGCAAATCCGCATGCAAGTGGTCCACAGCAAAGTGAAGACCCTGTGGCATTTCCCAATGCACTGCTTTGCTCTTTAAATGCTAATCCTCCTCTAAAGTGCAAGAGCTTGATTCTGCTTTTATTTCCCGGAGCATAATTTGGAAGCAACTCTACTAGTGGTAGATGGTATTAAACAGGTGTCACAGAGGGAAGAATTTAGCCCTAAGCTAATAGAGAATTTGTCCTCCTGCATGTTCTTGGACTCCACTTGTGAAAGCTGCAGAGTAGTTTGGGATAATATCCACTTCCATTATTTAGCTGCATAAAATACCTTGAAGGCAAATAGCGTATCTATAAATTAAGCTTCTGAAGTGTCGGTCAGGTTACTCGGGGGGGTTTTGACAGTGAGATTATTGACGGTGTAAAGTGATAGTTCTGCTCTTGAAAAGCTCATTCTCCTAACACAAATCACAGCACTGCCAGGATTTATTGAACTGCCTGATGGAGAGGTACCGTACAAGCTACTATTAGTTCATTTCCTCAGCTTTGCCATCAGGAGGCTTTAAATAATTGTATTTGAAAGAAATGTCAGAATGACAGAATTGGGTGCAGAAGGCCATAGATATTCCCTCTCTGCTCCACCCCGCCCCTGTTCTTTCTCTCTTGCTCTCTTTATTATTTGATAATTTCAGAGGGAGAGGGCTTCCCCAGCTGCATAATTGGAAGGTTTCAAGACACTGTGTCTGCTGCTTTAGGCAAAGTCTTGCCTCGGTTATGCTGCAGAAATGGGAAGCTTACCAGCTTCATGCAGTCCTGCAGATTTGTTTAGACAGCCAAGGATGCTCCTGCCAGGGTTGGGGCTGCCAGAGAGGGTTGAAGTAGCAACTGCAAATAGAGCAAAATGTATAATGGTGCCGCAGCGGTGGCACTGTGAGGCTTGGCAGCCTCCAGGGAACAGAGGTGCAACCCCCTGGAAGGCTGTTGGGAAGGCAGAGGCTGCTCACCAGTCCCTCTTTAAACTGGTTTGTTGTGAAGTCTTCGTATGAGAGGAAAGGCAGCTGGTGTGCATGGAAACCTGAAGCAGGAGGTGCCGTACTCTTGAAAACAAAGGACAGTAAGTTCATGGAATCGTGATGTGTTTTCAGTTGGAGCAGGGCTCTGGAGGTCATCTGGTCCCATGAGCAGGGCTAGCTCAGCAGGTTGCTCACAGCCTTGTCTGGCCAAGACCCCAAAATCTCCAAGGATAGAGCTTCCCCAGTGTCTGGGCTGAGGGCCTCAGCTCTGGTGGATCTGAGAGGAGAAGGTAGGTGTCCTTGTTCTCACCAGTTTTGTGCTACTCCAGATGTGTGATCCACAACAGGCTTGTGTGGTACCACGCTGTGCTGACACTGCATACCAGGACTTTCTGTCTGCGTGCGCTGAGCTTGGTTGTTGCCATTCAACATATTACTGGGGAGAGCCAAATGCATCGCTACAGCTCCTGCTCGAGGTGCCTTGGGTCCGTCTCTGACAGTGGTTCAGGCTGAGCTGCCTTGCTTCAGCTGGATTTTAGTTGTGTGCAGGAGAAGTTGAGGTTAATGGTGCTGGATAAACATAATACTAGCATTTAGTGTAACCTAAGTGACAGCAGGGTCAGAAGGGATTTATCCTCGGTCTTTCTTTGTCCTTCGCAACGTTGGCATCGTGCTGACCCATCCCATTAACAGACAGCGGGGCTGAACTGGCCACAGCAGTGAAGATCCTGCCCCACTACAGGGTTGATGTATTAAATGCATTTAAATACAAAGGCAATAATTGATCCTCAAGGACATGAAACTGGGCTTTTAAGATAATTTTATGGCATTTTGCTGCCCACTCTGCACTGTCCCTTAGAAAATTTTGACACACAAACTGTTTTAGGATTCCTGGATTTCCCTATAGCCTGTTTGTGTTAGCTTGTCATATATCCCAACTGTCCCTTTCCCTGGAGACAAAGGAGGGTGGCTACCAAATAGTTCTTCTCCTACTGCAACTTTGAAGGTGTTTGTGAACCCTTTAATTTAATAATCTCAAGGTAAGGAAGGTTCACGATTTGCTGCAGGTGGAGGAACCTGGTTTCTTGAAGCTAAGAGCATGGCACATTGTCCTGCGTATTTGGAGAAACCACTGAGTTCTCTCTTTGTGAGTGCTTTGGACTACTGAATTCATACAGAGGCTACTGAAGTCAGGAGAGAATACCTCCTAGAGTATTTGTAACACTATTGTGTATCAGCTCTCGTCTGTCACAGCAAAAACGATGGCTCTCAGGGTTTGCACGTGAATGTGTTTAGGGGAAAAGCATCTCTAATTTATTATGAGCAGTCAGAAAAGAGAAGAGAGAGGCATCTTTTTTTGCTGGTGAAGTAATTTTAAGAATGAAATGGACACACAACCCTAATAAAGCAGGCTTGTAGCTTTTGGAAGAGATAAAACTTGTAGAGTTCTGCTGATTTTTACAATAAAAATCTGTAGAAAATGAGAATCATTATCTTGCTTTTACAAATCCTTTTAAAAAGGTGAGGTGCAACTGCCTTCTCTACTCTATAGGCTGGTTCACATGTCCTACGATTTTAAGAGTTTATTTGTGTGATTTTGCCAGATTCTTGAAGAAGGCTGCCCTTTTAAATAGCAAATGGAAAAGAAAACAAGGTGTAATGTACCTCAGTCCTTTCCAAGGTGTAGTGAAGAAATGCCTCCTTTTCATTTTCCTTTTTTCAGTGAAATTGGCGCTTCGGAGGAGGTGGTTTCTCAGAGGGGTGGTTGGCTCTGGAGAGTGCTCAGGCCTAGTTTCTCCAGTAGAAATTGGGACAATCTATGTTTTGTTCGGGTCTTTGGGCCCTCTTGGTTGGATGCAGCTTTGAAGAAGAGACCTCTGGTCCCGAATGGGGAAATAGCATGCCTTTTCAGTCACTTGAGTCCTGCTCCCTCATACCCAGTCTTGGTCTGAATTGCAAACTGATTTCAGTTCCAAAACATATCTGATAAGATTTTGACTCCAAAGTGTTTCTCCCATAGCTTCCTTATTATCTCAGCAAGCCCTGAACAATAATGAGCCTGTAAACACACGGTTTGTAAGCCTATTACAAGCTTCCCAGTATTATAATACGATTAGTCAGCACTGACTCATTTGTTTCATAAAGGCAAACGGAGGGGATTCAGGGATTTGTTTATTTGGATGTACCAATTTGTTGCACAGTCTAACTTACTTGTTACAGAAATCACAGTTACTGCTCATCAGCTGGCTTCGCTTTTGCTGGGAGGCTGCATGCTACATTTGCAAAATCCTCGCTTTCCACCAGCGTTATCCAGCTTGCCTTTGCAAAGGAAATAATGTTAAATGGAGCTTTTTATTTAATACAAACCTTTCCCACATAACTCCGGAGAGTTAAATGTGGCACAGAATGTAAACTCTGAACCGCTCTCCATAGGATGTCCGTGTAGCTTCCATCTTGAGGTAATTATATCAGAATACATGCCACTGCTCCCATGGACTGGTGATCCAGCTAGTACTTAGTGTCTGAATTAATGTTTGGAATTGTTGCTGCTTTCTTTGTAACATAGACGAGAACCCAGATGGTTTGGGTTATTAGTAATGGATTCCAGTGCTCTGAAGTCATTCACTCGCATCCAGCTCCAGTCTGTAGTAACCCAAAGTAATTATTATTTGATTGCTAGCCGGTGATGTAAAGTGAGTTGGTCATCTCAGCCTGGGTGGACAGATGTCCAAGTTAAACAGCACCAGCTTAACAACTGCCAGCAGCTCTTTGGAATTCTGTAAAGGATATTGCTGAAGACACTTAGATAAATTGGGTTGGGAGTTTTCTTCTCTTGCTGGTCATTTGAATGGAGAAAGAAATCCAGAATGGAAAGCCAGTAGAGCCTCTGCAGACTCTTACCTGAAAATGGATTCTCTGGGATCACGGCTGCTGAGTGCAGAGTGGGAGGAAAAGGCTTATTCTTTGTCGCTGAACCTCTTCCGTCCTGTTTCTTTGTACTGGTGCAGAGTGCCTCTAAAGCAGCATGTCGATGGGATAGCGGTGTGTGCTTGTGGATGGGTATAAGTAATTACTCATGAAAAAGTGTTTCTCTGCCTGCTAACTCTGTGGGTTTTTGTGTATGCTTTCTTGACGTTTCTCTACTTATCCTGAAAGCCTTTAAAAAGGGGAGATGAAAAAACCGCCACACACTGAAGTTGTTTGTAGTGGTTTTGTTCCCTTTTTTTCCACTTTCGTTAACACAAATAAATATTGATTGTGGGAGTGAGGCAGCAAAAGATTTTGGCCTTGCAGAGGGCCAGCAAAAGGCCTTTAGACCATCTAAAATCCCATTTGTGTTCTCGAGCAAAACGATATGTAGATGCATCATAAATGGTCACATAACTTCCACAGCGCTCTTCTGTGAAATTTTCACCCTTAATTTCCTTCAGAGTTGAGAAACTTTCCTATCTCTTTCTAGCTCTTCATCAGCTAAACAGATAAAGTAAAGATACTGATATGTTTGGCTTCAGTGCATAAGCAAGATGATGTGGACATGCGGGATATGAATGTGAGATTCCATTGCCTGCAGATCTATTCATCACACGTGAATATTGCCATCACCTGACAAAAGCAATATGGAATAAATGGGTATGTGCCACAGTCTTTCATCACATAGCTGGGAGATACAAAATCTCTTGACCTTTTTAGCAGTCTTTTGAGGCAGAGTTAGGAGATGTGGTTTATTTGACCTAAAGGTTCCTCTTTTCCTGCTACTGGAAGAGAAATCCTATTGTCAGCTGAACTTTTGGCTGTGGACAAAGGTCTTCCATTACTGTCTTTTATCTCTGAGGCTTGGCTCTTGGCCATGCAATTGCACTCAGTTTGCTTCCTTTGACTCTCTGTTGTCCTCTTTGAATTGTGAGAAATTTAGCAGCAACCTTGCCAAAGCCGCTTCTCTATTCCTTGTGCTATAGTTAAGACTGTAAAATGGCCAAAGAGCATTTGCTGGGGCAGATCTTTCTTGGGGTCTGTTGTGCCCACTTCGTGGGTGCTTAGGTCAGTGGGTGTCTACATCTTCTGACTTGGGGACAGCCCTAAGTGTCCCCTCTTACATGAGCTTGCCAGACCCTTCACCTTGCCTTCGTGTGGAGGTAGCAGCCAGTGAGAATGTTAATGGCAGTTGAATACATTCTTACTTAGTGTTTCCTTACTTAGCTGGTAATGTATGTTGAAAATAGTAGTTAAGTGTTTGTATTAGTGACGGTGTAGACCGTTAGGCCATTTCTCTATGAACTGTAGAATATAAAAAGCTGGGAAGAAAGACTGCTTCAGAAATTATCATACATGAATGCGTTTCTCCTTCACAAAAAGAATTTTATGTTCCAAAGGAAAAAAACTTCTAATGAATTGACTTGACTTCATTGGCTGATATGCTATTGTGAGTTAAGACTGGTGTTACACTCCATTTCAAATTTCCAGTTGTATTAATGCTAATTGGTGATGTTGGTACTATTATTTAGGCTTAGTGTTGCTGCATGTGTTAGTATAAACTTCAACAACCATGTGGTCATTCAGAAAAATCTCAGCAGTTAGTGTCATAGGACTTGACTAGCCTGTGAGGGAGGAGGTAAAATTCAAGTCTTTTGTTCCCTGGCCAGTGATCTCTGCTACTGAAATGGGATCTCAGTTCCTTGACCCTGAAAACAGCAGCAACAACAGGAGAAATAAATGCTGTAAACAGCTCTATAATGAAACCTCTCAGACAGCCTGTCAGCATGTGCTGATCTTTTGCCTTCAGTTGCTGCTATGACAAATTAGGTTGACCTTTCCTTGCTAGCATCTTTAAAAAGAAAAAAAAAAAAAAGGGGGTGGGGAGGAAGCTCTAGAATTTGAAAAGATCCTAAGGGAATTAGGTACCCAGTGCTTATTGAAATTTAGTTGGAGTTAGGCATTTAACACTCACAGCTGCCTTTCAGAATCCTGTCCTCTATAAATTATACCCTGCTCTAGAGGTGGCGAGAGTACCTGGGCTGATGGCATAGGGCTGTAATTTAGCCAAATGATAAGAGCAATATACTTGAAAAGTCAGGATCGATACTTTCCATGAGTTAGATTAGAGGCACCAGCATGAGAATTAACAGCAAAAGCTGGTAAGTAAAGTTTGAGGAATTGCTAATCTCTGTTTTATGGCTCTCTCCAGAAAGCATTCGGCACAGGGCAGCACTCAGCAGTGATTGAGAACCCTTCCAGGGTCTCCTTCATCACACGGCATATTTCTTATCTGGCAGTTGCAGGTTCCCAAGGTCTCAGTCCATCCCGGTTTAGATTTTTCAGCTGTCTTGTATCTTTCCATAGTTTACTAGATGATTTCTGTCCCCTTCCCCACCACTCTTGTGGTAGCTTTGCAGTGTTACTCAGGACTCAAAGTGAGAACACCCAGAAGAACAACAGGTACTTGAGGATATTGTGTTGGATACCAACAGTATTTACGACTTAACGTTTTTAGAGTGCATCCTACCATGGTCTTTAAAAGGAAGGTGGTGTTGTGCATTGATGAAACATTTCTCCTGATGCAGCTGTAATTAGGACTGTAGAGCGTCCTTGGGGTCCAGCCTGGCTCTCATTTAAATCAGCAGGAGCAGAACTGATCCCCTTTTACTGCATCTGTGCTGCAGCACTGTGATGTAGTTTGTCGTTTTTCCTTCTGTTAATGACAAAGGAGGAGTGAGAAAGATAAATAATGTTGTGGGAAGGGGAGGGGGTATTCGTCTTTGAACAATGATGAAGATAAAGATGGATAAGCAGGGCAATTTGTGAGTTTTATTCTCTATCCCACTTAATGGGCTGCAGTTATATAAAGAAACGAAGGTCTCAGTTAATCTTTATACTGTCTCCTTGTTTAGGAACACAGTTACTTCAAATTAAATTAGCCTTTTGCATCTTGCTGGAAATGATACAGTTTCTTTGGTGTCCTTGTTTACTTTTCATTGATCTAGAGAAACAGAATTTCTCCCCCTTTTTTCTCATGGGATGTTAAAAATAAAGGGATCACCTTTCTGCTTTCAGCTGCCATGGTCTAAAAACCGTAGGAATGAGGAATAAATTCACCATGGTTTGAAGAAATCCTCTTCAAAAAACTGATGGGGAACATGACAGAGAGAGAGACCTCTCCCTCAGAAGAAGAGTAATATATATTTTATTCTCTTATTAATATTTCATTGGCAAGAAGGTCAAAATCTACATTTAAATGGAAATATTTAAAAAGCAGAAGCCTAATATTTGACTATCTGGAGCTTTTATGGGTTAGAGAAAACCAGAGGCTTGAACACATTCATTCAAAATTCGTGGGGTGGGCTGGGAATTCCTTGTGAAATTTATACAGCAAAGGAACCCTCCATTTGCCTTCATCGACACCTCTGATAAAGGGTTTATGTTCTTAATACAGAGCTCCCTTTTAATTTAAAAATCCTTTTAAGTATGTCGTGTCAGCTAGAAAAGAGTCTTTAGATGAGATAGTCTGTCACTGCTTAGAATATTATCTCGGTAGATAAAGCGATCCATGGCTTGTGACGATGCCGTGCTATTTCTTCAAGGGATGGGGGGGATGAAGTGCTGCCGTGTGTGCTGTCGGCAGAGGCTGGGGTTTCGGGGCAACCTGCCCTCAAAGCACTTGGCGCGAGGGAGCGGGGATCACCAGCGCTGCCTCTCGATCCAGCTGGAGTTGTGGTCTCATCAAACACCTAATACAGATCCCATTTGGGTGTATGGGAAAATCTGTGTGATTTTGGGTGAAACCCATCTGCACAGACAGGATCCTGTAGATCAGGATGTGAAGCGGTGTGAGTGGTTCCTGCAATTTGGCCCCCTACTCAGGGGCCAATTTCTAATGCACTTGCTTTCCAGTCCTAGTAGTTTTGGGTTTAACATCAGTGACTTGGGGCTGAGATTCCCAGACTGTGGCAGCTGTGCCACTAACCTTAGGTATGCTAACTCAAAACAGCATGAGAAAAGGAAGTAAGAAGCCCAGTAGGCTGTATTTTGCTAATAAGGTGGTGGTGGTGGGGAAATCAAATTTATCATCTTCTGCCCAGCAGAGAACTGCTCATGCCTGCACCCTGCAGTCATCCGAGAGGAGAGGGCCCGGCTGGATGGCATCGCTGTGCCCATGCACAGCTCTGCACAGAGCCAGGAGATGCTGCTGGTCCTGCAGGTGCCTTTCTGTAACGGGCACATCGTTCCTTGTCTGTCATGCGGACGCCTGAATCTGGGAATCCCTGGCTTAAGGGACGCATCCAGCAGCCCAGGAGAGCTCGTTCTGAACAACTGGCTGACTTCTGTCCCAGGGACGATATTGATCCCTGGCTTCTTTTGACATAGCCCATTTGCAGGCCTTTGGCTTCAGCAGCAGCTGTAGGAGCAGTGTGCTCTGCAGAGGAGTGATAACATTGATTCGTTACTGGTGCAACAATATTTGATCCAGTCCCAGTGCTGGGCAGAGGGTTGGGTTGTTTTTTTGTTGTGTGGTGTGTGTGTTTGGGTTTTTTTAAATCAGCATTATATTGACTAGCAGCAGACTGCTGAGTATTTGTGCAATTTGGGAAGATTTGCTTGCCTTGCCACCACCTATTTCCAGCACACCTGTGCCTCGCAGGCGTGCGGGTAATTATTGGAAATGATACAGAGGAGCTCAGTGCTAGAGCCTGGTGCAGTGGAGAGATGCTCTGCTGCTGCTTGACAGACTTGTAACCAGATTCCAGTTTGTGCTGCATTGCCCCTTCGTATAACCCTATTAAAGAGCTGTAAATAGTAATATAAATGATGTTACAGTCATTTGTTTTGATGTATCTGAGCCTTTAATAAATCAGCTGCAGCTTGGTTAATAGGAATATGAGAGTGTGGTGTTTGTTGCCAGCAGCTGCTAGTAAATTACAATGCAGTCATCTGTTTTACAAGGGAATTAAATGTTTGTTCTCTTGCTCCCTCTCCCTCTTGCTTTTTTTAGAGCATCAGAATTATGCACAAGCCCCTGTTCTTTGCTAGGTGTCCTCTTTGCTCTTTTTAGACGTGGCTGGGATGGCAGGGAAAGCATCCACAAGGAGATTTGAGTCATTGCAACATGTCAGCTCCATATTGCAGCATTGCTGTGTGTGTATCCTCCAAAGCAACGGTTGTTGCATTTGATTTTTCTTGGGTAACAGTTTCTCTTGTGGGTTGTCAGCAGCATTTGATCCTGGGACCTCTAACACAGACCTTGAAGAGCTGAGCTGAAGAAGTAATTTCCTTGGTGGGCAGTTATGATAGGCAGGTTTTGCGTTTGGGCCAGGCACACGCTGTGCCAGCCTGATACACTTGCCTGGCCCAAGGCTTTTTCAGGCTTTGGGACTGTCTGGAATGGACTTGGGGTTGAGTATATGTTTGGTGTTACAGATGTGTCAGTCAGAATGAATTACTTATTTCGGTTTCCTTCATAGGTTGTGATCCAGAACCAGGTGCTTATAGCCACAGTAAGTTGAGATAATATGTACATGTGTGATTCTTTTAGCAAGATCTCTGCTAGCAACTGGCTGAGCTGAAGAAAGCATCAGACCCCAGAGAAGCCTCTTGTTGTGGCTGTGAGGCTTTTCGTAAGCACGTGTCCACCAAAAAGCTATTGTCCAGCCAGAGCCACCCTCAGTGCTGTGTCCCTTTGCTCTATCCTCTTGTGAAAGAGTTGCATGGAACATTTCAAATTTCAGTATGCAAAATGACTCTCATCTTTCAGTGCTGTACTTACCACTAGATAAACATGTGCATGCGGTCTGGGACTTGAAACTTACCTGAATTAGTCAAAATAGCTCCTAGAATTCTATTAAAAATTTGCAAGTTCTTTATTTGATGGAGGCGGCTTTGGCTATGCTCTTCATATCATAAAATGTTTCCATACTGTGACATGGTGATTGTTTCTTCTGTCTCTCACTGCAGCTGTGTAATAATTCATGTATCCAGACCCAAAATGACATCAGGTTTGCCAAATATTGCAATTAAAATGCAACATAGAAGCTGGGTTCTCTGTTCTCTGAATTTTTTCCTGGCTTTCAGCAGCACCCACATTTCCTGGCATGACAACACGTAGTGCTGAGCAGGAAGCAGCTACATCTTTCTGGAGGTGTTTGTGTTAATGAAAATTATCCTCTGGCAAAGAAGGGCAATCTCACCTAGACTTTGCTTTGGGCTTGGAGTTCAAGCAAGTGTTCCCAGTGTCCACATGCAGCTGGAGAAAATGCTTCAGTGTACAGCTTTAGTTTAACTGGAGCTGCTGGTATGGCCTTTCTCAGTTTAACGGCTCTAGGAAGGAACTGTGCTGGACACATTTCTGCAGGTGAACACTAACTTTGCTCTCACAATCTGTGCACTGGGAAGTGGGTGCAATCCAAGGATAACATCACAAATCTATGTAGCCTCACCTTTATTAATATTTTAAAGACAAAGAATTGCACTGGTTGATGTAGATACTGTTCCCTGGAGACTGCTTATTAATACTTTTGTTTATGCCTTGTGGTCTATTTTAGAAGAACCTCTTTGGTTTCTGAGGGTGATTTTCATGCAAGGTTGCACTTTGTAATACATTTGAGATCTGATTTGGAGAAATAAATCCGGTTATATTAGTATGACTAGCTTTTGTCAACTCCCAAACATAGGTTTTGTGTAAGGTGATATTGCCTGACAGATGAATGCACTGAATGTTTGATCCAGTGACCACTTAATTCCACACTGTGGTGGTGGTCTTTTTTTGATTTAAATTTCTCTTTTAAGAATAAATGTATTCCTGTTATTCAAAGATCAAAGTCCAGCCCAAACCAGTAACACACTTAAGCACACGTTCATGTTGTATTGAAGACCGTGAATTTTAAGAAAGCTTATGTGCCTGTTGTTGATACCTTTTGAAAGCAAAATTCCAGCTTGGAAAAGTGATTTATTAATAAATAGCAATTGAATTTGAAAGGGGCAAAGATTTCTGGTGTAGCCGTCTGACAGAGGCCATCTCAGTTTCCCAGCTGAAGTCGATGGCTGAAATCCTGCAGACGTCAGTGGTACAGAATGAATCTCATAGCAGAGGTTTGTTTTCTTTTCACTGATCAGCTTGGATCTGCATCATTAAATCTAAAAGTGCTTTGCTGAAATCAGACTGAGGGCTGGCTCTTGTAATGAGACTTGCAGTTTGCACATTCTGGTGAGCTGATACGATTTCCAGCTTTTACTCCAGTATATTGTAAAAAGAATATTGTTATACCAAAGTCTATTGGAGGCAGGTTGCAGTATGTTTTAAGTCCAAAACCTAGAGAAATTTTATGGAAGGTTTTTGTCCAATATGTGGTCTCAGTTAAACGTTATTGATAATGTAAAGCACATTCCGTTTCCTTCTGTAAAATGCGTCATCTCAGCAAGGTATCCAGGGGAGTGGGTCAGTCTCCCCGTGCAAGCTCCCCACGTGGCTTGGCTGACTTGCTGATGTTCTCCAGACACACTTTATGAGCTCTGCCACAAATTTATAAGGGTGAATTAAAATGACTGTATTTCATGCTTCCATGGACTGGTGTTTTCTATTTAAAAGCCAAACGAGTGTGGGCTGTGGTTTCTGAGGAGAAAAGCCCGAACTATGGTTTCCAGATTAAATCAGTTCATTGGGACAGTAACACGCAAAGTGCCGGGCGCTGTCTGTCTGGCTGCCTCCGCTCGAGCCACGGGCCTCGGTGGTATCCTGTGTGCTGGAAGGAGTGCTCCCTCCTGGACTTCTTTGTTTCTGGTACCCACTATGAAGAAGCTCCGAATCTGCAGTGCAATTCCTGCCTGCATGTGCTGTGATAAAGACAGTGGTTGAACTGAGACTGAATATTTGCTTCATTCTGCTACCTTAACAGGCAGTTTCTCTTTTTGCATTATTCTGTACTTACCCTGGAGTGCCTGCCCACTTGAGCTGCGAACAAAAGGCAGCCTCCGCCGGCTCTTGTCCCCCTCCTGTAAAGAGCTGCTGCTGAGACAGTCTTGTGAATCTCTTCCAAACTGGTGTCACGGTGAAGCTTTTCCTCTCGTTTAAAGTGTGGAGGTTGTTGTTTGCCTTTCCCTGCTGTTGTATTGAGTGAAGTAGGGACACTGTGTATGTGCCTAAATGATTTTCTGTGTGCTGGATCGAATGCCTAGCAGCATAAGCTTGTTTAAATGAAGGCACATGCGGTAGCAGTCCGTGGTCCTGTGGCAGGGCATCACCTGCCAGCTCTGTCTCACAGTTTGGGTATCTTTTTTGCAGACTTAGACTTGCTCAGTGCTCTGGAAGGAAAGGTCACAAGTAGGCTGCAAAGAGAATGAATGAACCAAAGCTAAAACTGGAAGCTACATGATTAAAAAAAAATATATATCTTAAAAAAAAAAAAAAAGACAATCGAGAAGTAAGCTTGAAATGAATCTGTGTCTCCTGGGTGTTTGTAAGGGGTCTATAAAGCATTCGGGCAAGGGATACGAAGGGGCGGTAGAAGCAGTTGCAGCGTGGGCGCAACACATCTGCTTTATGCCATTTCCAGGACTCTCTGTAGTCACCTAGTGAGACTGTGCTCAGGAGGGAGGGTTTAGGGAAGACGTCCAGCGCAGTGCTGTGTTTTTGTGTCTTGTCTTTGCGATGCCCTTGTCATGCTTGGATTTCTCAGCGTAGCTGAGCCACCACTCCTGACTTGTGCTGATCTGGCTCCATCCACTGATGCTCTTGACTGGGCTTTGAGGCCCAGTGAGGAAGCGCCAGCTCTGACAGCGCTGGGTTGTCACTGGAGACCATGAGATATGAGGAATATCAAACTGCAAAGGTTCTTCGAGGTAAATGCACCTTTGGGCTTTGATAGTTCTGTCGCAGTCTCTGAGTTTGGGGACCTGTTTCTCAGTGTGTGGTGCCTGGCAGCAATGCAGGGCAGTCAAGAACTGCTACGGGAAATGCTTGAATAACCAACACATATTACTGGGTCTGTTAATGCACTCTTCCAGGCCTGGGAACTGCAGTACTGGGGTCTGCCTCTGTCAGCTGGAGATTATCTGCAAATAGTATCTCTAAGTGATCTGAGTAAAAACTCAATCTCTGTGCTTAAGAGAGTAATGTCTCTGTAAGCAGAGATGCGCTCTGACAACTGCAGTGAACTCTGAGATAACTGACTGATGATCAGTGCTTTACAGATTAATGATGTCAGGTAAATGGGATTAGAATTACATTCTTGTAGTAGTTTAGGTTGTGGCACTTTCAATTTACATTAATTTCAGGTCAAGGTAACTTTTCTCTATCCTGTTGCCGAAGGGCAGAGAATGCGAAGCCAGTCTCTGGCACCCCAGTTCTTCATATTGCTGTGCATCCTCTGTTCAAGACAGATTGCTGGAAATAGTTTTTCCATGAGCTTGAATAAATCAGACTTAATGTATGAAGACTTGAAATGCATTTTCTAGGCTGGAGAAATATATATTTTGTAACAGATGCCATACAAATGCCTTGTGTCCTGTAAAAATATATAGACATTTTGAATGTGATGGGAAATTGCAATTTATAAGAGCATCAAGATTCTTCACGCCAAAAAGCTACAGACAGTTGTAAGAAAGATTGTCTTGTCTGTCAGTGCAAATGCTATTATACAACTGAATCATAACTGGCTGCACTTGACTAGCTGTATCTGAACTTCTGTCAGCTGTTACAGACAACTCTGTTCTCTTTGTAGGGTTTTTTCCCTTCCCCCTGGGAAGGCTGCTGAACTTGTTCTCATAGAGAGCTCGGCTATGGCTGGAGCATTTCATTTAGATACTTAAGGTGTTTCTATTTGTTGCATTAAGGCTTTAGTGGAAAACTTGTCCGGCATAATCTCAGATCTCCCTGATAGAAGTCAGCTGTGCTGGATGGTGGCAATTTTTTGTGCCTCGGCTTTGACCACGGACAGGACAGTTCTGTTGAAATAGCTGAGTCCTGGCTTAAAACTTCAGCTAAAACCAAACATTACTTACTGACTTTCCGGAAAAGGTGGTTAATGCTCTGAATTTTGTGTAGCTTTGAGGTCGTAGCTTTGAGGTCGGTTTCCACCAAATGTGGAAACACAGGAAGGATGTCTGCTGGTGTCGGAGGGTTTTACATTTGAACTGTGAGCTGGAACTAAGAAACTCTTCAATCTAGTGTGTGGGACGTTTTCTGGCAAGATTCCCAATCCTGTTAAGAGTGACATGAGTTTGGCATTTTGACTTAAATTCAAAATTCCTACCAGCTTTCAAGAAGCCTAAAAGCAGGTTTTGACAATAGCTGTCCCTGTAACCTATTCATACGACTTCAGGATAGGTGATGTGGGTATTCCCTGGGCTTCTTGTCCTAGAAAAATCAGGTCATTTTAGTTGGTGTTTATTAGCATGACGTTCAGCCTGAATGTCACTAAGAAAAGTTAGGAGAGATTTCATGGAGCATCATGTGAGCTGAGTAGCTTAGCTGGAGGTGTAGAAATTGGCCCCGTATCCAGGGCCAGCTAACACAATCAATATAGCTGGCAGAGCATTGAAATCAAAGTTGTGTTTTAAACATCGCACCAGCCAACTTGACTCCTCAAGGTTCTTCCTTGTAATCTTACTTTTTATTGCAAATTAGCCCATCAAAGCTATCTACAAGTAGCTGCAATGGAGTGTATCTGTGCATTTAAATACAGGATAGCCATCTGAACTTCAGTAATTACATTGTAGTAGTTTGGCTGAACAATTTAAATATCATAAATCTTTCTGTCAATGTAAAAATGCCCTCTTTCTGTCATCAAACAATCTGCCCTTTTTCCTTTCTTCTTTTAAGCAAGTGATTGCTGTAAAGTCTGCTATTGAAGTGCTGAGGTTAGAGGGCTCAGCTGTATGACAAGCTGGTGGTTAAATGCTGGGGATAACATGCTTTCAGTTTTTTTTTTTTTTTTTAAATTTAGTACTTGAATTGTGTGGTTTAAATAAAAAAAAATGGTTGTCAGCTAAAAGCAAAGCCTGCTTTGGAAAGGGAGTAAATAATGACAAAGTGTCAAAATACTAAAAAACAAACAAACAAACAAAACCCCAACAAACAAAATTCCTGTAAATAGCATTAAAAAGTTCATTGACAAATGTTTGACATGTGTTTTGTGCTGTGTCAACATTAGTGGAAACTCCTGGTATGTTTACCTTTGGTAATACTGTTTTTTTTCCCTTAAGTAGGTTATTTATTTTTAATGAAACACAAGTAATGAGACCAAGGAATTTCTGTCTACCCCTTGCTTCCCCCCCCCCCCCCCCCCCAGGAGAGACGGCTCGCTCACTAAATGTGATCCAAAATGACAAAGTAAAGGAAGACTGTAAAATCCATTTTTAACTCCCAGGGAACACTGCAAGCATCTGAGTGCAAGTGTTCACAGTGTAACAGCACAGCAGTAAAATTACATTGACCTCGTCAACTGTAACAGCTCTCATTTAGCAGCTACTACTCCGCTTAGCATGGTACCGTTCTGCAGTGATCATTATACTTTGAACTTATGGCCTGACTTGGAGAGAAGCGGAGCACCCATAGCTTCTTTTGATGTTGATGGGAAGTGTGGGTGCTCAACAGACTATGAAAATTGAACCGTTATCGTTCAGAGCACCTTTAACAGAGGACTTCAGAGTGCTGAGATTAACACCCACATCAGAGGTCAGACCCTGAGTTGGTGGAGGAGCCCAGACTAATACTAACTCTCTGCCCATCACTTTAATCAATAAACTGGAATTCAGGACTGCTGTGAGTAATGTGTTTGGGGGGTGGTGGGGACTTAAAGGAAGATGAAAAATGGTTATGGACCAGAAAACCTGGGAGTTAAGAGTGGATCAACACTTAAATTCCATTCCTGGCTCTTTTCCTAATAACCATATGACATTGGACATGTCACTTATTCTCTATATGCCTTCGTTTCTCTTCTGTGAAATAGACTGAAGTCCTTTTTTGGGGTGTGGTGTTTTTTTTTTTTTTTCCTTCCTCTCTACCTTTCTGGTGGCAAGCTGTGAAGGTTCCAGCTTATGCAGTTGTTGTTGTACCACAGAATTAAATGGCAGTTTTGTCCATGTTTTTTTTAAATGGCCTGCAATTAGGGCATTCACACTCATGTTTTAGCAATACAGAATAGTGCTAATTCGTGCATTAGTTTAATACAAATAATTAAAAAACCAAAAGCATAAAAACATGGCATATGTATTTAGCCCTTAGCGTCGGCTGATTTGATCTGTCTAAAAGTCAAGCAGTGTGTTGAATTAGTGAGCCACGGAAATGCTTTTCACTGTCACAAGGCTTGTTTTAGCTTGATCCTTAATTTAAATAAAAAGCTCTTCCTTTTTCAGTGTTCTGATTAAAAGACACATTTTAATTCTGTAGCCATTAGGCACCTAACCCCAAAATATTTTACTCAGAGTCAATAAGTAAGAATTGCTAAGTGATAAATATTTTACTTTTGTTAGGAAGACATTCATCAGAGGATGATTTTTATACTCTCATTTTCATTCCCTGTAACAGAGTTTATTATGCAGATACAGACAAGTCTTTTGATAACAACAGTGGGAATGGTTCTGGTTTTACTCAAATTTTAGTAGACTATTTTTGAGCAATAATTCAGCAATAATCCCACAGTAGCAAATAGTTATGTAAGGGGCTGTGGTCTCCTGTGGGCTTATTATAGAGAGGGAGGTATTTCTTTACTTGGCATTACCACATAGTTTAGCACTATTTCATTCCCTGAACACTAGTGAGTTTGTTTCTGTTTTAAAGGTATTATTGCATTTAAATTTTGGGAATTGAATGGTTTTGAAAAGATACCGGCTTGAATGTGAGGGGGGTGGTTAGCTGACTGTTGGCTGCTGCCCGTATTTAGTCTCTGTGCATGTGGTTACCCATTTCCCAATGCACAGAGGTGATAAATGCAAATATCAACATGCGATATTTTCCATTTACTCTGCCAAGTTGTAAACAAAGCTCTCAGTTGGATATGATCCCTTTTCAATAATAAAATATTTAAGAGCTACACAGAGCTTTTCATTTTCCAGGTGAATTCAAGCTAGATCATGCCTGTTAGCATAGCCCTGGTATGGGACGCACAGACGTTGTCCCAGAAGACTTTCTCCTTCAGAGGCGTTCCCCCATCATAAGCAGAGCTCCTCTTCTGCAGCCAGATACAGAACTGAAACGAAGAGGAAATGATTTTGTGCTTCTGCAAGCGTGTTTTTCTGACATATCAAAATGTTACCATTCTGCCTTAGGACAAAAAAAAAAGAATTTTCCCAACAAAATCTTGAAATAATTTTTTTGAAGTCTTTCCACATCCCAAAATAGCTGTTGCAGAAGCACAAAAAGAGTATAGAAGGCCTCTACTCCAAAATACCTTATAACTGAGCACCAGCTATGGGAATGAGAGCTGGAAAACACAGGGTCAATTGAGCTTTCTGCCTGACTTGAACCTCATTCTCCTACATCTTGGATGACAAGTCAGGTTTTGTGTTTGTTTGGGTTGAGGGGTGGTTATACAATACATGTAAGTATTTGTCTTTCTCTGGACATTTCTGCACTCAAATTCTCTCAGAATTTCCACATGGGAGGTGGTTACCTCCAGCCTCGTTGGCCACTGATCCCTCATGGGGAACAGGGATGCATCTTGTGCTCACGCAGAGAGATTAAAATAATTAAAAAAAAAAAATATATATTTTTTTCTCTGAGACAGGCAGTCTGAGGTTGGATATGTGTCTTCATGCAAAATTGTACTAGAAACTAGACACAATTTGTGTTTGTCCTGTCGCTGGGAGTTGAAGCCAGTCCTGCACATTCCAGTGAGCTTGACTTGAACTAGCTCCATCCCGAGGGGCACCTACCAGCAGCAGTTTTTCATAGTGAACCCAGTTTTTCATGGGAAATCCTGTATAGCTGCATTTAAGCTGTGCTAACCCAAATTTAGGAAGCCTTGCTGCTGTGCCTGTGAAATAGTGTTACCTGCTGTTTCTGTCTCAACGATGGGGTACCTGAAAATACTTTATTATCACAACTTTATTTGGGCTCATCTAAACAGAGAAATTAGTAGGAATTAAAAAAAACCCAAGACCCTTTGAATTTGAAGCAGAGTATTTCTTATTAAGTTTATCATCTTTTTCTGGGAGTAAGAAAAGCTTATTCCATAATAGCTTGGTTCTATTTCTGAAGTGGTTTTAGTTAGCTCAGTATAAAGAACTTTTATTTTGGAGTAAAATAGTCTCCTCAGGAAACTAGTTGGGAATAGCAATTCAGGAATTAAATGCCTGTGTAGACAGCCTCTCTCCCCTTTAGTTATTTACTTTTTTTAAGCCCCAATCTGCAGGATCACATCTGCATGCCTATTTAAAACATCATTTCCTTTGCACAGAAGCACTACTATGGCTAAAATTTAATTCTGATATTTAACTGAATGAAATTGCTTGCAGATGACTGACTGAAAGAGAAACAAACCACATCCTTGTGTGCTGCTGCACTTTAGAGGATTTGTGAAATATTATACTAATGCAAAGAATGTGACCCCCCTCTGAAAAATCTGACTGAATAGTTTGATTTTACTCATTCAAATTATACCAGCACATTTTTGTTCAAAAATCATGTCTTGTTATTGTTATCTTACAAATAGCAGCCAGCAGAAATTGCAGAGAGCAAATTTATCCAAAAGTAGTACTGTCTTTTGTTTAGATGCATACTGAACCTACCACAGTGTCTACTCTGACATTGTTTCAAGGACAAAAATTGCCACAAAATATTTCAGAAATAATTGCAGTGAAAATTAAGAATTTTTCATACGTTATGCTGCTTTAGGTGACTGAAAACACCACACATATAAGAAGTTGGACTCAAGTAGAAGCTGCAGAATGAGCCATGCTGGTCCACACCGAACTGCACATAAATCGCATTACCAACATGAATGAGAACAGTTGCCTTTCAGATGGGTGCAGGAGGGAGAGAAGGCGTGAAGGGAAGTCGTTCCAAGTCACTTGGCAAGCCTGTGGCGACAAGAATGCTTTAATTCACGCAACACACTCAGTTTTTTACATCTTTACTGGTACCTGGTGTTGATTTTGAAATTGTCTGCCTGTAGTTCAGGTCACGTGAACTGCCTTTCCATACATCTACCATACTATAAAGCATGTATACCCATAGCTATTTTGTTAACATTTCTATTTTTAAAAAGCAGCAGCTCCATGAACTACTGGACTATTTGTGTCTCTGTGCTTGATTTTGCTGCTGATAATGAAGGGGGTGCAGAGATGTTAGAAGAAATGAGGCGTGGGCTGTTGTGGGATTGCTGCTGCGTGCAGTCCTCTGCTCAGCGCACGCAGGACTCGCAGGGGTGTAGGGGTGAAGCTGTCTCTTTCTGAAGCTTAGCAGGGCTTCCAGCATCAGCGGGAGCTGGCACCTCTTTGCAGCACGCGTAGTTGGCAGGTACGTGCCAAAGGTGCTTAGCTGTGTGGCTGTAGCTAGAAAGGCATGGGGCATACATTAGCAGTTTCCTCTTCGGGGGAATCACAATTTTCCTTCCCACTATCTCTGTGACAGAATCTGGTGGTGTTTTCTGCAGAGCTGGGTGAAGAAAGCCAGAACAGGTGGGTGAAATGGTTATGCCAATGCTCTGTTTTAACCCTGTTGTAGTCCAACTTCATCCCCTTAGAGCCAGGCAAAGCAGGAACTGCTATGAAGTTTTGCCATTTCCACTCTAGGAGCATCTCCAGTACCAGCTACTACTAAAATCAAAGACCTCTGAAGGAAAAGTGTGGTGTGTTGTTTTTTTTTTTTTTTTTTTTTTTTTTTTTTTTGCCCCTGGTGATATTCAGTATGTAGTAGTTTTGTATTCTGATCAAATCAGCCTGGGACCAAACTAAGTAATATTTTCCACTAAAGGTGCTGTGCTGCTGGAGGGGCTGATCGTTTTGGTTGACTTTGGCACACTGTGACTCATCTTTGAGTAGAGGTTGACATTTTGGTGGTAACCTGCCTTACGTTCTTATTATAGCATTTGCAAGCTTTCTGTAGGGTAATCTTTAAAGTTGATCTCTCCTCTGCCTTTAATCTTTTTGTACAGTTTTACCCTTCTTTTTCTTTCTATTTATGGCTTGGGGCTTTTTTTTTTTTTTTTTTTTGGCATGAGATACCTGAGCTTTCTGAGCTGTTTCAGTGATTCTTGTTCCAGCCTCCCCCACTCTCGATTCTGTTCCGTTCTTGCTCTTTTGTTTTTTTTTCTGTTCCCTTGGTGGATTTTTCTTCTCTGCAGCTTATTTTGTTTCCTCTTCATCTTTTGTTCCTTGTTCTGCTTTTCTTTCTCAGGGTGTTCCTCACATCCAAGTTCCATCCCTGGTTCCCTCCTCTCCCTTTGCTTCTCAGCTACTCTCTAGACAAAGAAAGAAAGGGGGGCACCGGGTATCAGTTCTTTTTACTCTCTGACTCTGTTTTCCTTCTTTTGTCTTCTGTCCCCATTGAAGAGAACAAATCTCTTCCTCTCTTCATAGTGCAATAGTTGGCATCCATTTAGTTTGTTCTATTTTTATGGTCCCTTAATAGCGAGGTGGGTGGGGAGCTAGCTACCAAAGAAAGGGAGAAGGTAGGTAGTGTGTTGAGGTGTGTCCTCCCACCCTCTGAAGCCAGATTTCTCATCCTGGATGCTGTGTGCAATACCAGATCCCAAGTCCTGTTGGTGAGGGCAGACGGCTTCCACGTTGGTGTTTCTGCAGTGAACCCAGAAGAGGCGTGCTGCTGGGGGTGTCTTTCCTGGGCAGGACTTTTTCTTGGTGCTTGCTTTTCCAGCCTATTTCCCCCCCGATAACCTCAATAATAAAGCTTAAGGTGCAGCACAGAGCTCCCATAAGGTTTTAGGGCTTGTTTCCAGGCTCGATTCACCAAGCTGTTGGGTCCTTACTGTTACCGCTAATTCTTATCCTAAGGGCAAATGTTTCAGAGGGGCACTCAAACAAAAGCTTCTGTAGCTTTAAGAAACAATTGTGTATATGAATTAACATCCTGCCTTAGATGGGGTAATTAATTAGGCAAAAGAAAACAGTCTTTAGTACTTTGCTCTGATAATTAACAATGGTAAATCTGACATTGGTAATCTGCTACTCTATGCTGGGAACAGAAAATTTCAATTGTTCAACATCAACCTGTGAGCTTTTTATCTGTTTGCAGGCTTTTTTTTCAATAATCCTTTATCAGCTTGCACTAAGGTGAAGCGCATGAGCATGGAGGCCTTTCTCAAGATGCTTGCTTAACCTTTAAAAAACCACTGACATTTACAGGAGGTGCCTCTTTCAAACCAACAGACCGCTTTTACACTGCGCTAGCGTGTGTGATGAGCAGTGTCTCTGAACACAACCAGCACAGCATTAACAAAGCCTCGCAGGATGAGAGTCCCCCGGTGTCGTTATTCTGTGAACCATTTTGTAGGAGACAGATCTAAATGCAGATCATGTTCTTAGTAAATCCTCAGCACTCAATTCCCAGGCTGTTTGGCCAACAAGCCTGACATGCTGGCACTGCACAGGTCAATCTCCGGAGATCTCTGTTCATTTTGGCCAACTGGAAGGGTGATGTGTTGTGGTTTCTTGCCTGAAAAGCTGTTTTTTGAGTTTAAGATGCAAGTTTGTGCTTCTGATGCTGAGTTATGTGTTGATGGTCGAAATGGGGGTCATCTAAACTTCAGAATGTCACAGAGGGTGTGTATATACATCACTAGTACTTAAATCAGTGGAAGTAGTCTGTGATCTCTGAAATCAGACAAGATGTATTAAGCTGGATGTGTGGCTTCTAATGATGTACCAGATGAGCAAATTGAATACAATTTCTATAGTACGTAGTAAATTAAAAAGTGTTAAAAAGAAAAGGTTGTTAGTAGTTTACACACGGTTCCGTATTGCAAAGTAATCACTCCTGAAGAGGCCCCTTTTGCTTTTCTGAACGTGCACAAGGTAATGATGTGACTCTCTGGTATCTTACCCAGTGATTTGTATGAAAAGTTCGTTTCAATGCCTTTATCTGTTTGTCACTGGTAGGCATCATGGCATGAATGAGTGACAGATTTATGGCTTATGTGTTAAATGTGAGAGAGATGTATATGTGTGTATATATATGTATGTATTTTTTTTGAAACAGCACATTTTCAATGCTGCCTTTCATGCACAAGCCCCTCTAAGGACTAAATAGTCCAGGATGACTCAGTGGGGGAAGAAAAGAGGGGAAAGACACAGCTGTAAATAAGGTTTTATATGTGGCTCTTCTGAAATTACAGTCAAGGTTTAAATGCTTGATTGTTAGAGATACTTATCAGATGGCATACAAAATGTAGTGCTTTGTCTTGGAGGGATTCTTTAAAGCTATCTTTTATACATCTCTATTACCATATACTTAAAATTTAATAATAGTGATGGTGTTTTAAAGTACTGCACATTTCACAGAGTTAAATGCAGGGAAGAAGGAAAATCTAGTAGGTCTGTTGGTGAGGAATAGCAAACTGAATTTTGAAGCTGGGCACCTTCTCATATATTGGGTTAGAAAGGGAGTCTTTAAGAACAGTCATGATGGGACAGCAAGGCAGTCATATATTTTTGCCATACCTGCAAATAGTTTGCCAGGTAAGAACTGGCAGGTGGTAGAGCTTAAAAATGCCTTTTTTTTTTTTCCTTCGGAGTGGGCTGAAAGCGCAGTAGGAAGCGTGTTAAGTGGGTACTTCCCTTTTATTAAGTCTGTGTGGCAAAAAGGATGATAAAGTTTTGTACTGCCGCGAAAGGCGAATCCTTTTCCACTGGGCTGACACATCAACCTGTAGTAAGGGAGCACGTTAGTCACAGCAATTTCATGGCTGGTAAAGTCTAAAAGCAGACTTCCACTGAGCAAATGTGTGTGCTTCCATTTGGGATTCACTAAGGAGGAAAGCAATTAATGACCCACTTCTAGGAAAAGAAAGAAAAAAAAAAAACCCCACCAAAACCTGTTAATGGTATTCCAAGGTGTTTGGCCTTTCACTTGGGGGCTGTGAGTCGCCCCTCAGCGCTGCCTGGCTCTGAGTGTGGTGAGCTGCTGGGTGGGGAAGAGGGTGTCCCTCCTGCCCACCAAATGGGCAGTCACCTTGGGACCTCACCTCCACCTGACATTTGTGGAAATGCTCTAGTAACAAGTAGCACCTCGTATTTCTTCTAGAAAGGTGCTAACAAAAAAGAGTTAACTTCTTCTGTATGCTGGTGTTTATGCTGGATTTTTGGCTGTTTTACTTACACAGTTGGCTTTGGCCCTGCTGAGACTGTCCTTGCAAATGAACATAAGGAAGCAGAAACCCCTGTAATTTGATGGGCTAACCCCTTAGGCTTGGGGTTTTTTTTTAATGTCTTTTTTGTTAAATGAATCTACTAGATTATTGGTATGTCCGTGTCCATTAAAGCCTACAGTCATACTCAATAAGAAGTCACATAACTAATTAATAAATCTAATTCTGTTTTTTTGACCTTTTACTGGGATCTGTGGCCTTTGCCTGACCGCTGGCTTTCGCAGGTAGTTTAAATGCTGTTTTTTCACTAGTATTTCTCTCAGCAGGGCGGTGATAGCTTAAGAGCAGCAGAGCTGGATCAGGACCCCGTAGTGGCAGATGGAGTACGAGTGCACAACAGAGGGAGAATTCTTGCATTTAGAAATGGGTGGTTTTTCTCTTCCAGGTTACTGGTGAAGCACAGAGAGAAACTGTGAATTAAAGTTTTGTCAAGTTAGGAGACGACCCCACGAGCACTTTGCGTTACAATATCTTTGCTTACAGTCGATTACCTTGTATATATTCTGCTGGGGAGTTCAGTCAGAAAGAAATTCAGAGTTGAATCTTAGTCATATGTCTTAGCCTTGTGTTTGCACAGAGTATACTGTGCCTTTACAAATAGTAGCCCTTAGCTTTAGACGAGGCTTCCTTTTTTAGAATATTTTCTTGTTTAAAATGGACAGGGAGAAATGAAACATGAGCCACTGCTGATGACTGGGCTGCACTCCACACTCAGAGACACAAAATGCAGTGCCTGCCAATCTGACAGAGTGGTACTTTGCTCCAGTTTGCTTCCATGAATATTGGCTCTAACTATTAAAAATCTGCAAACGTCTCCTTGCTGCAGTGTTCATGGGTATGTGAAGGTGAACTGCAGCTGCGAGTCAATACGACATTTCTCTTTCCATGAACTGCTATGGATTACCTAGCAAAACTGCTTAAAGTAACTTTAATTCCTCCTTTGGAAAGCAGCTGGCAGTGATCGCCGTTGGAGGGAGAATGGTCGGTAAGATGGACGACTTGTCTTCTTTGCTACAGCAGTCCCTCTGCTTGCTGCTTTCCGGAAACCGCTTAGCATCCCTTCTTTCCTTTTCCTTCTCTATGCTGTGCAGGCCTTTCACATGCCCTTTGACTATTTGCACTTTGTTCCCAAGGGCCACCGTTTCTAGTTCAGTTCTTACGTGTCAATCAATTCTGTCTCTGCATTGATTTGTGCCGTTTCCCTGTTCCCTCCCTCCCTGCTATCTACAGGCTCTTTTATATCTCGTTGGCTCCCCAGACCCTGTGCTGCCCCAGGGCTTCTTTAGGCTGATCTATTTGCTGTAGGGTGTTTTAAGGCTTCTCCTAAAGCTCTTGTGTGCCGGTCCGGATGCTTAAGGCTTCCTAGAGCTTTGCAGTCCCTTCCTTTCACCTCTCCTGACCATTTTCAGGCTCCTGAGGTGACTTACACTTCCTCTCTGTCCATCAGATGTTTTTCTTCATAGTTTTTGTTTCTCCAGTCATTTTATTTTCTGTCTCTGCTCATCTTCCATTCCCTACGAATCTGTTAGCTGTCCTTGCTTTTACTTTCCCTGTTCCTTCAGAGAGGACTTTAATGTCCAGACTTGATGCCCAGCTCATGCCCCTTTTGCTTCAGTTTTGTGCCTCTTCCACAGCTCATGACCGAAGCCCCCTTATACCCCACTGTGCTTTCTGGCTCAAGGAAACCACCCTTGCCATCTTGCTCCTGCTGCCTGTACCAGCACTTCTGGGTTGCGAATGGCACTCACTGCTGCCTCCCGAGGTAATCACAGCAGCTTTTAGTCCTCTCTTTGCAAAAAGAGCTGCATATTTCTGGGAAGAGTTGTTTCATGTTAACTTTTTTTTTCCTTAATCATCTTTATCATCAACTGAGTTTTGATACTGCCAGGTTCCCTAAACTGAGGATACTCTTCATGCTTAATGCCATTGAACCCAAAATGTAATTGCATTCCTTTGTCATCTATTCCATGTTAATCCTCCAAAAGAAGTGTTTCACTCATCATCTGAGCCAGTGGTTTTCGTATAGACTGTGAAACCTGCGATCTTTAATTTTCTGCATGGAAGCAGAAGGGAGAGAGAAGAGAGGGACTGTGCAGTTCATCTGCTTTGTAACAGATATGCATTGAATTCATGTGCGTTACCAAATCAGTATGTTGTGTTGAGGAATGAAGGAAAGCAGAGAACTATACCAGGATTAAGCTTCCTTTTGAACTGACACGAAAATCCTTTCAGTTACTAATGCTAGATTCCCTTCTGACCATTGCTGAACAGAAGTCTGTATGCTGACTTGTCCCAGCTACCAGGGGTCCAGGATAAACTGCTGCATGGAGATTACAGAAGGAAAGCTAGCCTGATTTCCTATGGAAGTCTACTGATATCCTCCAGCAATCATGATACCACTTTGTCTCCATGAAGAGAGAGATTAGAAAATGAACAGCCAAATAGTGATATACTGGAAAGTGGACATAATTCATGGGCAGGAGGAAGAGGATTGTTTTGCCTGTCATCCCATGTTGAGGTCATTAAAGACTGTTGAGAGGAGTTAAAAAAAAAAGAATTGAGGAAGAGTAAATGAGAAGTTTTCTGCAGACCAGCCATCCTCAGTTTCTCCTAGAAGCTGCAATGGCCTGTCACTGTTTTGGTCCTGAAGCATATCTTGAACAAGTTGGATGATGGGAGGAAGCCTATGCATGCATGGTGAGACTGGGTCTCGGCTCCCCATCTATCTCCAGTGCTGTTTTATGTTTGTCTTCCCAACTTTGCTGCTTCTTTTTGCTTTCTGTTTAATGAGAATCTCACCTCTGGCTCTTGCAGTGGCACTATGAGCCTGTCACTGGAGCAGCAGTGAAAAATCGGTGCTTTAAACAACCTGATGTAGGTAGGGCATGTCCCTGTGCCAGGGTCTGCATGTGGCTGGTTAGAGCATGTGCTATGCAGCAGCGTGGTTGTCAGCCAGAGGTAGCGTAAGGGTGGAGGCCACATTTTCTCTCTTTGCTTTCTTTTCTTAGCCTTAGATCATGTTTTGATCTTGTCTTGTCTTTAAGAGCGTAGGCTCAGACCGTAGCAAGTGGTGTAACGGCAGCGGTTCCAGCCGGTCTCACCTGACTTCTCCCTGTGTCCCCTAAAAAATGTCTGTCACGGATCCCAGTTAAAACATTTCAACGCAGTTGTGCTTCCTTGTAAAGACTATTCACAACTAAAGGGAAAGGCAAGAACTGTCACTTGAAACAAAAGCCCTACTTAAAGCATTGCAAAACGTAATGTACTAACAGGTTTTCCTAAATCCTTAACAGAAGGTTATTTAAAAGGAGTTCAGCTGCTGTTGCCAGGGGACTGTGTAGCCTAGTGTCTCTGTTATGGTAAGCCTTTAGCTGCATTTGTCTGCTTAATAGCTGTTGATGACAAGGTCATGTTCACACCTTTGAATTTCTGGGCCCTTGTGGCCACTAGAGACCAACCCGACACCTTTCGTCATTCATATTGCTCCTAAAACCCAAGTTCTCTCAGCCGTATCAGCTCTCTGCACACAGCAGAATACAAACTAACTCGCATACCTGTGCATCCAGTCGTTCCCTCCTCCCATCTTTATGGTGTCGTTCCTCCACTTGTTGGCTGTTGTAAGCACTAAATATGTCTATCTCAGCACTTCCTACATACTAATAACTACTGGCAATATCTGAATGATTTTTCAGGTAGATTCAAGCTCAGTCATCCAAGGTATTTGGATCTATTAATTGGAACTTGTAGCCTTAGATTTTCAAGAAAAGGCAATTCTCATATGACTGAACGACTCAGAGATGTTTTGCATGCTTTTGGTAATAATAGTTTGCTTGCCTTCCTCCCTTCTTGCTTTTTCTGGATGATCCAAGACTGCAAGCCAGAGTTAATCTATCCCAATATGATGACTGAGCTAGAATCTAACTGGAAGACATTCAGGCATTGCCATTAGTTATTACTGTGTACCGAGGTCTTCAGTGTTAAGAGGAATGGGTTTTATTTTTCCTCCGCCCTAGTCTTAAACACATAGTTCTGCTTTGGAGCAAGATAGCCGTAATATCTCTGTAGGATGAAAACAAATACCAGAAATAGAAGCAGACGCAATGTAAAATTGCACTGGATGGCCATGGTTTCCTTGTTTCGTGCGCTGTATGTGTAGTGCTTTCTTGGCAAAGGCCTGAAATGATGTACTACCCATCCAGTTCTCAAACACCCACCCGTGTGCAGGGAGAACCAGCGTGACTGTACCGCTGTGTGGGCATCGGCTAAGGTGACTGAATTCAAGAGGTGTGCAAAAAGCAAAGGGGCTTTTTTGTTTGTTTAATTTTTTACTAGAAATATACAATTTGTATAAGGGAAAGGATAGAGAGCAGCATGTTTTTATCTGCCCCTAGGCCACAGAAAGCCTTACTTTGATCTTGTGTGCATATGATTGAAAGATTTGGAACTGAAGGCTCTCCCCTCAGTCCAGCCTGGGTTATATAAACAACTTTGTTTATAGTTGATTTGCTGTCTTATATGGTAAACTAATTCTTTGAAATGTATAGTGCGATCCCTTATATGGGAGAGGAGATGGATTTTTTTGCTGACAGTGTAATATCTTCTTAATCTTCATTATACACAGAGGTTAATAGCCACTTAGAAGCATACCGAATTTAGAAAAATCAAGTGGCTTGTCATAGCAGCGGCTGTTAGCATTAGGGGATGTTTTCTATGTATCTGCTAAGGTGTCTGGAATGAATTAAGCAGGTGTTAGGTTCCTGAAAATGTTATATTTGTCTTAGTGGGTTCCAGGTCATAACAGCCAGCAGCTGAGTCAGGAGTCTCTGTTGTCTTGTAGTGATGAATCCCAAGGATGAAGCTCTGCAGGGTTATCCCATTCTTTATATAACTGCACAGGTGACAGGTAAAAATCTGGTGAAATTGTTTCTTTACTTTCTTTCGGGAGCCCGTCAGTGGCAAGCTGACCTCAGTGATACTGCGATGATGAATGTGACATAATATTACCATACATAGAACGCAGCTCGATAAAGAATATGAAAGATTAGAGGGGGCAGGAAGAGAATAGGCCTGTGCAGGGTGAAAGCAAGCTGTTATTAATAATGTGGTCTCAGCTCTAAGGAGCTGGAGCAGCACGGATTTTTGTGGCCACACAGATTAAGTGATAGGCCTGACACACAGCTTCTACTGTAGGTGTGTGCATGCAGCGGGTGCCTTGCTTCCGTAAGGCACGTTCTGTATTTAGGCTTGGATTCGTGTGTTTTCCAGCTGGAGGACAGAGCAGTGAGATTTGTGGTGACCTTTAATTCCAGGAAGTCATGATATATAGGCATTTTCTGTTTCTTCTGTGCAGGGGAAACAAATAGTTTCCAACTCAGAAAAAGTTCTGCTCCCTATGCATTGTTCTGCCTGTTTTCTTGTCTGACCTTGGGAAAAATCCCAACTCAGGCATAGGTGATCTAACTTGTACCAGGGATAAAACCCCAGAAGATAAATCAACGTTAGCAGTTGAATTAATCAGACTTTATATTGATGGAATGTGCCCTTCAGGTAGGGAAAATCTCAGCATGTTCTTGTTGGGGATCAGTGCAGATTGCTTGATGGCAATTCAGGCTGTTCCTGGGTATAAGCAAGGTTTATTTGATGCCAGGAGCTGCTTCAGCGATTAACTCTCCACCCTCCTGCAAAGCTAAATTTGTGGCAAGGGTACTGGCCCTTACCTGGAAGGGAGATCATCGTTCTGTTAACACTGCAAATATCTTCAAACTTTTCACAGTGAGCTTGTTGGGATGCAGTGATTTGAGAACAATTTTGCACCAATTAAAGTAGACAAATATATTAAGATTGACTTTAAACATAAGAGTTGGAATCCTTCCATGTAAAGGAACGTACAGTGTGTTCATTTGAAGCTGACCAGTAGTCTAAAAGTGTGTATAAGTGTTTCCCTGCCCTGGGAGGGGAAAGAAAAGCTTAGTCAGTGTAGATCAGGAGGGATGCTTTGTACAAACTTGGGGCTGTCTTGAAAGATGGAGGTTACAGTCTTTATTGGTCTTTAACTTATCTTTGGCCTTCATTGCTCTGTGCTGGGTTTCCTTATGTTCCTCCTATCTATCAGATGTCAGCAAGTGAGTAATCTTCACACTGTATTGAACCCACATGGGGGAGAGCTGGGAGGAGAGCACTGTGCCTGCAAAGCCAGACCAAATGTTTTCAGAGCAGAGTAGAAGGCTTAGAAGCTCTCTCATCCTGGAAAATCTCCAAGGCTGATCACATTTGTGGGCTTTTTCTTTCCTTAATGGGAGTTGAAGCTGAGACATTGGTACAAGTGTGTTGGTGCTTGGGAGGCTAAACACGGAGAAACGTAAATAGAAACTCAATAATTCCTCACTGGAGGGAACTAAGGAGCTTATCTGATTGGTTACAGCATGGAAAGCACATCAGAAAAACACAAATCCAGAAAAGACTGGGGCGTTCTTCTGTGTTTTGGTTTGGGTTTTTTGTTGTTGTTTTTTTGTTTGTTTTTTTTAATCCAGTTTGAATCCTTTTAAACATTTAAAGGGCAGATAAAATGAGCAACTGTCATTTGAAATGAAGGAAGAACTGATATGCCTGAAAGGAAAATGTCAATGCCACAAAAATATCATAGCCCTGTAGATTAAAGAGAGGCAATTTATAACATCAGATGACAACACAGCTGTTAAACATAGGGACTTTATAAAATCCTGGCTGTTATCAGAGTTCAATAATCTGGCCTGAACGGTGTATAGTGAAACTGAATTTTTCATATTTTCCTGCAAATGTGGTCATCGGAGGTGAGTACTGTGTTCCATCTGATTAAAACTCGTTTCTCCAAAGCTGGGACGTCCATTCCTTCAGTAGCTCTTCCAGCTGGTTTCCACACAGGCTGCAGAGAGTGCCAATCGATGATCTTCTGATTTGCCACTGATAATAGAAAGTGTTACTTTTTCTCCATTTCCCATCCTCTGTTTTGCACACATACACAGGCACACGGGGACAAACTGCAGCCACAGAGCAGACCACTTGATAAAGAGAAGAAAAGGAGACGCAGTTAGTACAGAGCCTTATCCTCTTCATTGAGCTGCCTTTCATTGACACTTGTGTTGTTTGGTCTTTATCATTCTGCTTATCAAGGCTCCAGTAAAAGACTTGGGAAAGTACCAAAGATGCTTTGAATGTGAGTGTTACGTGCTAGGGAGATTTTATTCTTTCCACTACCCAGGAGACGGCTTGCTTTTGACAAGAAAAGAAAATGGAAGTGGAGGGGATGTCTTTCTCTGTTCTTCCAGGATTCAGAGGCCTCTTCCAGTCACATTTTACCGATCCTTAGCCCTTGTTATGTGGCATGGGGGAAAACCAGGCAGGCTTTCAGCAACCCAAGCCTCACAGAGGACATGTGTGCCCAGAAGCTTCCCTCTCCTTCATCTGTTATCGATGCGTGTAGTAAAAGCTGTTACTTCTCCCTGAAATCTTTCCTTTCTTGTCTCTTCAGCTTGTCATGGCTAAAAACATTCCTACTGAAATAGCAAATGCATGCTGTAGTTTTATATGTAGCTTAGTTTTATATGTAGTTGCATTTAAGAAAGGGAAAAAAAAAAAGAAAATGATCTTGTGCTTGTTATTTCAGTGAGCTGAACAGTCATTTATTGCATTTCAGACTTCCAAGACCAGCAACTGCACTTATTCCCATGTACTGGCAAAACCAACTCTGTTCTGCTATGGTGGAGTGTTTGGGATCTGCAGCCGTCTGTTGCAGGGTCCTGGGTGTGAAAATGAGCCGGATTCCAGCTCCCGTGGCCACAGCTCGGGATGGGTCACAGCAAAGGGACACCGTAGGGAGACAGCGGATTGTGTTCTGGTTGTCTTTGTAATTTCATGTGCCTCTCTAGTAACGCATTTTGCTTTCTTCCCATACCAATTCTAATCTGCTTTTGTTTAATTCTCTCTGTAGCTCATGTTAAGGTCCAGACTTTATTTAAAATCTGTTGTTATTTTTGTATGTCCTGTTTTTCTCAAGTGGTTTATTTATTTTGTCTAAATGCTGTGATTAAAAAGAAATTATTAGTCTTTGAGAGAATTTGTCTCAAGAAAAGGAAAGAAGTTTACAACAGCAAATTCTGGTTTTCCATATTTATTTTAGCAGATAAACAGGAAAGCATTTTTCAAAGCAAATAACACAGCAGGTCCATTTTGGATACTTGTCAGAGTCCCTTAGCTCACTGATGAGAGACTTCTCTTTGTCCCCACCTTGAGCATGATCACAGCGTAGATTCTTTTTGGGTTTGGGGTATCAATTCAGACTTGATGCAGACGTGAGCTTGCTTTCACTCCCCCCACACCTGCCCCCTCAGTTTTGGACAGCTTTTTGAGGCATTGCTGATTATCTTCTTGCAGGTTCCTCTCTGCCACTTCATTTCTTTAGGGGACGCTTAACAGAAGAGCTGCCGAATCAATGCAGCCATTAGTCTCTAACTCAAAAGGATAACCAATTATAACCATGGCACATCATCCAACGCAGCTACCTTTATGGTTTAAAAGAGGTATTACTGCGGTGTGGGAACTGTGGTAATTCATTTCTCCTTGTTAGAGATGGATGTTTTCCCCTCTCAGTGGATGGATCTCAGGACTTGGTCTCGGTAGTGCGTGCCCTTCTGTGCTAAAAGGGCAAGCGGGTGTCTCTGTGGTAGCATCGGTGGTGAGAGGTGACTGGAGTTGGCTGAAGGTGTGAAGTCTCTGACTGGTGAGGAGAAGTGCTGCTCGGGTGTTCTGCGTGATACTTGCCTTCAGAACCTGAGCACGTTTTCATGTGTGACATATTGTGTTTACTCAAACAGCAGAAGAATGTTAGATGCCGTGAGATTGCAATGCTCTGGCTGTGTTCATAGGAAAAAATTGAGGGCCAGGCAGGGAGATTTGTAGGTAGTTCAAAATCTTGGCAGAAGCTACCTGGCCTCAAGAGTGCTTGTGGAATGACAACTTTCCAACCAAGCAAAATACCACAGCTGTAGACCTTATCACGTCCTCTGCTGAGCGTTTTGGTTGTGTTTTAGAAACCTTCTGCTTTTCTGCCCTTCTCCTGTTGCACTGTGTCCCTTAATGGCTGCTCCTGGGATGCTGGTGGGTGGGTTTCCTGTTAACAAAAATAATGCAATCTGGGAAGCCTTTTTAAAGGAGAGATTTATGATGTCTGTGCGTTCATCCCATTTCTGTAGACAGCTCTTCTAATGATAAAGGTGCATATATCTCAGTGTGATGTAAACAACTTGATGGATGGCTTGCAGTTTATGTGGAGAAAATATTGGAAGCTTTTTATCTATCTGTAAAGCTTCCTGGGAGGCTGTGAACAGGTGGCCCAGTGCAGGCACACAGGTATATCATCATTACCTGCAGTCAGGCTGTTCGCAGGTACCGACTGAGGCCAACGTTTCTGTTCTGAAAATAATCAGCTGGTGAAGGCAAAAGGGATGGAGCTCAAGGCTGCCAGAGCAGTTCTCCTCTCCTTTACAGTTTAAAACCAGAGTAAGGAAAGACAGAGTGTTTTAATATAATAACTGGCAGCCAGTCTATGTAGTAAAGTGACTCTTTAATCCTTGTTTAGGAAAAACCGCAGATTCATTGATTGTCGTGTTTGGTCGCAGATGCGGGTTTTAATCGTGAAAAGATTAGGATCTTAGCTGTTTATTTTAGTGACAAAGATAGAGCATATACAAGTTCTCAAAAGGATATTCATCTTTCCACCTAGGCAATCCGTGTGTGCGTAGCTCTTGTCTGTACTTTTGCACCTGCATTCCTAGTGTGGGCACAAGCACTAATTAGCTTTTCAGGTGCAGAAATTCCACTTAAAAAATGAAGCCAAGTTTCAGCTGTCATAAAAATGCCAACCAGAGCAATAAAATGTCTCCCTAATTTAACAACACTAGAAGGGTAAATAAATTAAATATTGAAATATATAGAAATTCTTATGTTGAAGTTGATGGGTTTAAAATTATTACTAACATAAAATTGTTACAAATCTTCTCTTTCTTATCTGTGGCATATAGGATTGCCTGTGTGAAATGTGCTCTAGCTGAGAAAGCTGATAAACAGTGGGGGTCTTTGCACAGACTTCAGGTCTTGAGAAGCATCATTCCTTTGCGACAACAACTCCTGTCGCCCCATAGTAATACCCAGTGCTTTCTATTTGCTCGGAAGTGACCGCACCCTTGTGATTAGAGGCTGTGGAGTTGCCTGATTTCTGTTTTCAGGCTGGTATTTTACAGGGTTACCCATAAGAGCAGGTTCTTGTTCAGTACTGGCTCAGCCAATCTGTTTTAGAGCCAGTGGACATCATCTAATGGATCTCGTGCTGCGGTAACAGCTTTTCTGGCTGGGTTTGAAAGCATCAAAGATTTACACAGGTCACCTTGAGATTGTTTGCATGAAGCTGGGAAAATAGTTCCTCAGGGATGTTTTTCTGGAAGCTTAGTATTGTGGAAGTGTTGATGGTTAGCTGATCCTATGTTGAAGGATATTTGGGCTCTGAACAATGAATTTTTGTATACATGGAGTCTGAAATTCCAGATAGACTGGATGAACCATGCGCAACATCGCTGCGTGAATAGGTAATAAACAGCCTGATCGGATGAGTGAGGTATAGGAAACCAAAGCAAGCGAGAATGTTTTTCGCTCCATGATGAAGGAGGAGGAGGGAGAACAGTTTGCAGGGTTTCCGTCCTGGTGCTCTCCCTACCTTTATATGGGACCTGGGAAAGTTACTTTATCTCTGTACTTTGTTTAGCACAGAGCTGAAGGGATAGTTGTTGCCAACTCCACAGGCTATATGAGAATTAACTTATTGGAAAACAGCTCGAGACCTTTAGGTAGAGGGCTTTATGATTCATATCCCACTAAAGCAAGGTGCTGAAGTTTTGGGAACCTGATCACTGTAGGTTCCCTCCACAATTGATGGAGAGGAGGTGGAGACCTCCACAGCCTCAGTCAGCTCCCTCACCTGGAAACGTCCCTCTAGAATTGGTCCTGTCTCTCCATTGACTACAGAAGGAGCAGGACATGAGCATCCATCTCGGTTCAGTGGGGTGAATCAAGGTCTATAAAATGAAGGAAAAAAAAAAAAGCATCTTTATTATTAAAGCTTTCTATGTCTTAGGTGTGCCGTCTTCTATTGCATGGAGTAGTTAGATGAACCTGTGTTAGATGAAATCAAGACTTCATAATTCTGAGCATGCAAACTTCATGCATTTCTATTTGCTACATTTCTACCTGGTGTATTCTTATTGCTCTGGTATCTTGTGCTTCAGTGCAAAGGCAATTTTTCATTTGGGGAAGGATGATGATGTGTTTTCAATTTTTTTGTTAGTGTTTTTTTTCCTTTGTTTTTTCTAATCACATTTGGGACCTCTAATATAATAAGTAAATTAGAAGTGCTTTTTAATCAGTTAGGTTTTTCTTTAGATAGGCTCACTTTGTAGTGCATAAGGATGGGAAAAACATGTTTGCACTTCATTATCTATAGTTTTCATATCTTAGTTATATACTATGTATTATTATTGAAGATCAAATAGAAAAATCATAGTTCACCATATAATTAAAAATTGCACCATAATGCAGTTCCAAAGCGGAGACCAACTAAGGTCACATGGGTAACCCTAATATCTTCAAGTTTGGCATTGCTTTTTTTTTTTTTTTCTTAATGTTTCATTTGGCTTCTTATATATGATTATCTATTTTAACTAAATACAGAGAAATATTAAGAAAATACTTGTCAGTGGTGATTTGGGGTTCTGTTTTAACAGATTCTAATGCGTTCAAGAGAAGTAAGGGCTCATTGGGAAAGAACTTGGTGTACCTGTGGCTGCAGTTTATGATATGCCAACTCAGTGGGTTGAAAGGGTAAAGCAAGCAGCAATCCATTGCAAACTAGGTCACATTCACTCAGCTCCTGTGACCTGAAGTCATAAGTCCAGTTTTCTCATTTTTCTTCTTTTTAGGTTGGTCTGGAAGAGGCTGACAAAAGAGGAGGAATTGTGGCTGTTTGTTTTTTGCCTGTAGGCAATTCACAGATCGCTTCTGCTGGATCACAATAGACGTGTCTTATTTAAAGTCCAAGATGTACTTCCCCCTAGCTCCCCAAAGGCACAGCAGTCTTACTAACAGGACATTGATGTTCCTTCTGACAAGATGAAGGTTTTACTTGAATGTTAATCATGTCACTCAGACGATGATCTCTGCAAAGTGGTACATTTTTAACTAGGAAAAACATTCTTTACATATTAGCTATGATAATGACTTTTCCTGAATGGGTTTCTGGTACTGTGTAATATGAACATTGTATGATTTGGTGATTGTAATTGGCATTATGTTTCAGCTCTGAACTGACTGCACGTAGAAGGCGTGCATTTGGGATGCACACCCTTAGTTTAATACATACTGAAATATTGACTCTTATCTGCTGTTTCAGACTACTTATGAACAAGCAAGAAAAAAATGTTTTGATGTCTTGCCACTAGTTCCTGTGTCTTTTTAGCTGAGAAAATTACTATTCAGGAAAGTTGTTTCACTGGGCATTAGGAGGACTGGATCATTAATATTTAACTGTGTTGGAAGTAGAAAGCACTGTAACAATAATAATAATTTGCACTTGCACAGCACATTTCTCCTGAGGATCTCAAAGCACTTTACAAACCATTTAATTAAGCCTCACTAAATCCCTCTGAGGTTTATTATTAGTCCCATTTTACAGATGGTTAAGCAAGGGCATAAAGAAGTTAAATGGTTTGCCTAAATGAGTTAGTGGCAACAATAAGCGTGTACTTCAGGAGTCCCGACCACATCTCTCCTCTCTAACAGAGAAGGTATCAAGTGTCCATAGCGTCTTGCCAGCAGCAAGCAGAAGAGTGTACCAGCTGAAAGCTAAAAGAAGGTGAAGTGTTGTGAGATAGTTCACTGTAAATGCTATCTGGAAATGGCATGATGTTGTAGAATGATTTTTATTATCGCCTGATGTCCTGGCTGTAGAGGAGGTACCCAGTACATACTCGCCTTCACTGAGGGGCCCAAGATGTGGGAGCAACTGGGAGTGAGTCCTGGCTCTCCACCTGGTCAAGGGGCCTATGTTTCATCCCTTCATTCACCAGAGACATCTGCACTGCTCTGTTTCCACCCTGTACGAGACTGGTGCTTTTTTAATCAGTGCTGCAGCTTTGGCCAGTCAGGAACTTACTGCATCAAGTAAGGAAAGAAGTTCTTGCCACCGGACTTGAAGTTATTCATATCATTAGCAGCTGCTTCTCCTCAGATGCCCAATGTGAAAGGTTGGTTTATCAAGACATAAAGCAGAAGCATACAGGCAAAGGGGGCCTTGTGCTCGTGGCTTAGCTGAGAACCACTTAGGAGGGTGTTCGTGTACAAATGCATTAGATTATGGTTAAGCAGCTTATGGACATAAAAACACATTAGAACTTTACAGCATGCTATAAATTACAGTTTTGCGGCATTCACAGCCACAATGTTAGGTAATTACATTCATTAATCTACTACTAAGAGCACATAAAGTTGCCTCCCAAATGGTACCGTGTGTGCTTGTGCTCAGCTGGGAATGTGCTGAGAAGGGCGTTCCCTCCCCCATGTCTTCCTCCACCACTCTTCTGCCTTGCTCAGAAACGTTCCGATTTTATGATGGTTTTCAGCAGACCACGCTTTCAAACATATTGGTCTAAACATTTAGGATTCACAGTGGAAGAATTTCTGATAATCTTGTCTCATACAGCTCTAAGCTTTTTCTAATAAGCTGTAAGCTGTGTATGGACTTATTGCAATCGTTCAGTTAAGAAGTTATTGCTTGTTGTGCCTTGTTGTTTGTGCCCTGCCAGCTGATATTTAGTAGTCCCTGTAAGTGTTAGCCTCAGCAGCTAATATTCTGTTGGCACTTGCTTGGCCTTAGGTTGAACATCTCATGCTTCATTTTCTTCTCTGCAGAAATATTTGCTCTCATTAGAGCAGATTCTCAGCTGGTGTAAATTAGAATAACTGCATTTGTATGTCTTCAGGTTGAATGTCTGTCCCGCTGACCATCTTCTTTCTCTTGCTTTCTTTATCTGGCATTGTGGGAAAAGGCTTTCAAACGATTTGTTTGAGGCGCAGCCTTGTTCTGTACAAGCAGAGTCTTCTACTGATTCCTTCTTGTTTTGAAAGACCCTTCATGGCCTTTTTTTTTTTTTTTTTCCTCTCCAATGGACCAAGTTTTATGTTCAATATCTTCTACCCTAGGACAAGAAGCTCTCTAATCTCTGTCATTCAGACACATTTTCACTGGGACTTTCCATGAATTTTTAGCTATGAAAATGGGAAAGCAGAGAGTTGTGTACTAACCAGTGTATTCTCTGTTCTTCTCGGAGTATGCGTTAGGAAACAGAGCCCATGGAAATTCCTTGGAAAATTTCCTCCGGTTTCAGTGACTGCTGAGCAGGCTACACATATGAACAGTACTGCTCAGTTAGGAGGCTAAAAGTAACAGAAACAGAACAGTTGACTGGCTTATCATCCGGAGTTTTTAAGAAATCAAGCTAGTAACATAGATTCAGCATCTAAGTCCTTGTAAAAACTTAAACATACCCCAAAAATCAAAGAAAAATCCTCTAAAAAAAGCTCACACCCTGTGATGAAGGTATGAGTCCATTCAACTCAAAGGTAACTTCAGTAAATCAGATCTATTCTCTTTTGTTCGTAAAACTTAAATTAATCTGATTATAAAAACTTAAGCTTGGACAAGGCAACAGGAGTAGACAACTCGTAGGAATGACCCACTACTTGTATGTCAGTTCATTAATTGGGTTTTCAGTTGCTGATCTCCTTTCACATCAAGATCATCTTTCCATCCGTATAAAAAAGAGCCATGGAGCTACCTGTGCCGCTGAAGCAGTAGCAGCCGTTATGCGAGACAGTGACAGATGCTTAATCACACGACAGTCTTCAGTGGAAGGCATTCATCTATGTGCTAAATAGATGTAGTTTCAATGACACTTGAGCACTCCAGTTTCTGGGGAATTTCTTTGTCATTACTGACAAATTTATTATCCTGACCATTAAATTAATAAAATACAGAGCACACAGCAACAGCTTTTTGAGAGAAGTGATTTTTTTGGTGCCACAGAAACCTTTCCAGCTCCATGTCCCAAGTTGTCATCTGCCTGTTGCCCTGGATCTCCACTCCTAATGACCAGAGGAGGTGGACAAAAGCAGGTCCAGCATGTCTTAACTATGGGACAGAACAGGAAGAGCATGTTTGGCAGGGATGAGCCTCCCATTGGAAATGACTTCTTTCACGCACCTTGCCCAGCTGTAGTTTAATGCTGTCCGTAGCAAGCTGCTTCTGCCCAGGGCAGAAGCATGAACTGCTTTGGACCATCATGCAGGCAGGAGCTGCCTCTCGGCTGCTTACTGGTATGCTTTGGTATCAGCACTACGCGCTGCTTGTTCACATAAGCAAGAGATGTGGTAATGGCCTTTGTTTCTGAGAGAACAGCAGTTGCAGGGAAACAGCTGCCTGGTAAATCACATTTTTAAGTTTGATGCTGTTTGCCTGTTAGCTGCTTGGCTTCAGCCTACCTTTTAGGTGGTACACTGAGATACGCAACTGCATTCATATGGGCTTTGATTCCCCTTTTTCAATATGTAAGCATCAAGAAATCAGAAATCTTTATTTTAAGGGCAGCCTGTCTCCCTGCCGCCAGGCAGCCTGGCTCGGAGGTCTGCATCCAGGCAGAAGCAGGCAGAGCTTGTAAGCCAGGCCAGCAGCCTGCTTGAATGGAGATAAATTGGGGTCCTGCAGGAGAGCGTCAAGACAGAAGGATGTTGTCAGAGCTGGATGTTTAATGTCACGTGCAGCTGCTAACCTGGTCCTTGCTCTCCTGACAAAACGCTGCCATTTTGGGTTAGTGTCAGTCGTGGAGCCGAGTGATTGTCAGCACTCATGTATTGCTAACGCTATCTGTGTCATCTGCGGAGCGTCCCATAAAGCATATAGAAAAAGCGATAAACACAGGCTTTCTCTTAATGCTGAAGTACCATGGTGAATCTTTGCTTCCCTTACACACGCAGTCTCAGAGCTCACATAACGCTGAGTGCTTTACTACTCTGCTCAGGCATTCAGTGACTTAATTGTGTGATGGTATTGATGTAAAATTTAACAGCCACTGTGTGTATTGACTATAGCTTCATTGGTTGCTGCTAGAACATGCTGTGCTATTGCCCTGCTATTCATTTAGCTGTTTTGGTCCATTTATTAGATATTACAGAGATTTTCCTTTTCTGGACAGAACTGGTAGTGATTTCTGCAGTGGAAACCTATTGGGAATGACTCTAATCTAGTTTCTGAGGATTTGTTTATTGGGGCAGCACATGCTGGGCTAATTTCAGGGTACATGTTCCATAGTATCTTTTCTGTCCACAAGTGAAGTTTTAATGAGGGGATGTAGTACTCAGCAGCTTTTTTTTCCCCCTTTTATTTTCCACCCAAAAAGCAGCAATAGCAAAATTGGCTCAGTCAGTATTTATTGGCAAATTAGTGTTCATAAAGACTTCCTTTTGCTTGTTCTTTTCTAGAGCTTGGAGAAATAAGATTTCACATAATGCATCTGGGATTGGATTACTGGATTGAATTTTGCAAAGTACACTAGGGATAGCTGAGCCTGTTTAGAAAGCAGATAAGCCCCTCTAAGTCAGTAAAAATTCAATTCATGATAGTCAATGAGGGATTTTTCGGTGTTTTTTGTTTTGGGCGGTTTATTTGCTGTTGGATGGTCATGTTCCCTTTGAGGTGTTTTAGCAAGGTTTATTAAGCTTTTGGTGGAGGGGATGGTGGGATACAGCCTTTCTCTGAAAAACAGGAAGGGAGAAAGCATCCTGGAAGCCGACGTCCCTCGGCCTGCTTGCTTGTTAAACACAAACACTAGTTCTTATAGGAGCTCTTCAGCTGAGTTTATATGTTGTGACCATTTTGGAAAGCCACAGAAACATGAAGACATTCAAAATTTATCAAAGTTGAGGTTGTGACTGGTTATTACTTTGCATCTGGTCTTTTGTGTCCTCACGAGCTCCCGCTCCTCCCCTCCCTCCCTCCCCCTTCTCTCCTGCTGTGAGTTGAGGTTTTGGTCCTCAAAACCAGGCCAACCACATTATTATAGTGCAGATGGCAATAATCTCTGTGTGATTCTGATAACAGATCTCAGGACGCAGCAGGGTTTGGGAAATTCCAGCTCTGTTGCAGGGATGGATCTCGTCCCAGAAGAATAGTGTCTGAATTTAGATTCTGTTTCTCTCTGTAAAATTGGCCTGAATTTTTTTTTTTTTCTGGATTTCCTTTTGTGTTTCTTAGGTCAGTGGTACTGTGTTGCTGGTGCTCCTGGGTTTTTTTATGCTTGGAACTCAATTTTTTGGAAGAGAACATCAGAGAAGTTTGCACAGTGCTATGCCAGCCTAATTAAGGAGAGGTCAGAGTGTCTGAACCTGGGCTAAGCTAGAGGGAAAGGAGAAGCGGAAAGGCTGGCAAATTTCTCCAAGTGTGGAATAAGTTTTAGTAAGATAATCAAGAATGCCAGAAAGGAGGAAAAAAAAAAATTCTGAATGAGGTAAAGACTGCCACGGGAGGAAACCGTACAATATTTTGTTGAAACCCTGTTCGAGAGTCCTATGCATCTTATAATAGTCCTGAGAAGGAGGTTGCAGAAGCGTGGGATGTGAGAGGGCTGTATGCTCCTCACCTTTAAATAGGAATGGGCAAAGCAGCAAAATGCTTTTGCTCTTTTAACAGGAAGAAATAATGGTTTTCTAGGTGAGTTTTAATGCTCTCCACAAATCTTTGCAGCTTATGTTTTTACATTATAGTCGTTTTCTTGAGTCAGACATCCCTGCTGCCTGTTAAGTAAACACAGAAAGCATAGATTATCAGTTAAGAGTATCGACAGCATTTCAAGTGCTATCAGAGAACATTTAATTCAGTTTAATTTTGTGATAAATCTCATGTTTAATCCTCTGGTTGCTCTGTAATCATGTCTCTATTGATCTTTTCTGAATGACTGCATGCAGTTTAATAAACTTGGCCATTAACCCAAGCTTTCTAAAGGGGGAGATTGATTCCAGTATCAAGTCCGATAGAACCAATAAGCACCTGAACATCATTAAATCTGTCCATTGTAAAACATTTGCATTAAGATCAAAGTAAAAGTGTAGAGGTGAATTTGCAGCTTATTAGAGAAAGAGTTTGCAATCGGAAAGTCTCAGTATGTCAGTCAAAATCAGCAGCAGTTTTCAGCCTGGCTGATTCAAGCTGACACCTCCTTTCATTTCTTATTTCTCAAAACCGTCTTTCATCCTATTGAGTGACCTCCTTCCCTCTTTTCCCAGCCATAATTATATCCTTTAATTTATTCCATCTTTTTCACTCCAGGCATTTGTTTAGTCCAGGTTTTTGAGGTCATTTTTGCCTCGTAATAAAACTACAGAGTTTGGGTGTCTTTTTGAAGTGTTGGTTTGGATTTTCTGTCCTGAACTTCTTTTGTAAGGAGTGCCCTAGTTACAGGAGATGTAAAATAGGCTAGGGAATGGGGGACAGGTTATGGAATTGAGAAAAAGGGATGACCTTCTCAAATTCCTTCTTCTGAGGCCTGTTCTCACCACTCCTCACAGGGGCCATCTCACGTACTCTAGATGCCAAAGTGCATTTGGCAATTTGGCCTGGATCCGTAAGGGTATGTAGGAGCATTGCTTGCATAGGGACCTAATACCAGCTGAACTGCATTGAAACAAAGCACCTGAATTCCTTGTGACTGAGAGCATGTTGGTGGCCTTGGGAGCATCTGTGCATCTCCGTGATGTTGGGCAGGCAAATGGTCCCTCCAAACACAGCGGGTCTGACTCTGGGGAAGAGAGGACTGGCGCAGGCTGACAAGATACCGTCTCTTGTGCAATTTTGCTGTTTGGTGTTTTGTCAAAGCAGCGCTGCTCTTCCAGAACAGCTGGCAGGGGACATTCAAGGGCTATGGGGAGCTTAGAAAGGAAACTGCCTGGAAACTGCCTGCAGTCTTCTTCCCTTTCCCCCCACTCTTCGTTCCCATGCAGGAGTCAGAAGTTCTTAACCTGCAGGAGAACGAAGGGTCTTTATTGATTTGAAAGGTTGCGACTTGTGCAGAGAGAGTTGTCGGTGGGGGGAATAATAGCAGGAGAGCGCTCCTTGTGAAGCAGAGGCACGGGCTCAGGACAGAGGAGGAGGATGAGGGGAGGTGATCCTTTTGGAGGGGGACAGAGATCGAGAGTTGTCTGGAATTAGGAGGAAGAACAGGGGAGGGGAAATGCAGTGACCCCTCTGTGTTAGGAAGGGGAACAGAGCATGCAGGGAGCCTATAGGTGTGGGAGGGAAAAACGTGAGAAAGCAAGAATGAAATACATACACATGTAGCTGAGTGATAGCAGTGAGACTGTCCTGAATGAAGGGCAGAGAAAGGGAGATGTAGGTGCTCTCCTCTTCCAGTAGGGGCAATGGAGAAGAGATGAAAGATATGACTTTCCTATCCCACACATCAGTTGGAGGAGAAGAGGGAGATGCAAGAGTGCCTGCTTGGCCGGAGGCTTGGAGAAAGCCCCTGGGTATGGAGACAAGATGGGCAAGAGGCAGGGAATAGGGCTGCAGCAGTCCCCCGGGGTGTACCCCAGGAACAGGCTGGCTGTGGTCGTTTGGCCTGATGAAGTCGAAGGTCTGCAGAGGCTTGGAAGATGAGAGACCGACTTTGCTACTGTTTCCAAAATAAATTAATGAATAGCGCAAGCCCTGAGATGTTTTATGGTGTGTAGCAGTTGGACACTGTTATATTCCTTATCCAGAAGATGGCTGCCTTGATCTAGGTCTGACTGGAGGGAGATGTGCCAACTGCTCCATGAACCCACATCACCTTTGCAGTGTCTTGTTTACTTTTTCTAAACACGTGTGCAGCCCCCTTTGTTCCTGTGGTGCCTGATGAGTTTACCTCTTTAAGTGTTTAGCATTACGAGGCACAGATGAAATAGGATGTGGTTTTACTTCCATTTTACAGATGAGCACTGCTGCACGGAAGGGCTAAAGGCCCAAATTCACAGAGCCATTTATTTCCTTTGGAAAACCGGTCAATGGGAATTAAATAGTTTTAGGCCCCTGAATACCTGCTTTGTGGATTGGGGCTTAGCTTACTGCTGCAGGTCACAGCGAGAGTCAGTGGAAGATCAGGAATTTCAACATATGTCTCCAAGTACCCACATTAATAACTTACCATCTCAGTCTGGCCAGCTCTAATCCTGTGCCTGGCAGGGTACAAGTTGTGATAAGATCAGACAGGAGAGATTTGGATACCGGCACCAACAAGCAGCTTAGAAAACAAATCTTTAATAGGAAAGGTTTTCTTCCAAGTGCAGACTGATTCCTGCTTACGGTTCTAATTCTCTTCAACATATTCTGTAGCTCTCGAGAGATGCATTGCAGAGCTTTATCTGCTTTCTGCTCGAGGCAAATTTTTACAGAGAGACAGCAGTTCGGATGCTTTCTACAGAAGAAATGGTTACAAGTTCAGTCGAGACAGCCGGGTATACGATAAAGTGTGCTTTGAATGTAAGTATTGCTCAAGCGGTATGATTCACAGTTTTCGTAACTCCTTGCAAGTTTGCTGGAGGCATTAGCAAAGCTCTTGACTTGAGATGTTCTGTTTTGGAACCGGATCCCCTGACTGTGCATCCCTACCGACTTAAAGTTGTAGCTTCTAGGTGGCTATAAACAAGAAATATTACAGAAATTGCTTTTCCAGCCACTGAATAGCCCTGACTATTAGATGACACTTCAGTTTTAAAAGATCTATCCACCAAGTAGCTTAAAAAAGTTGCATATTTGCAGAAGACATCATATTTTCAGCCATGGCAGAACTGTAAAGGAAATTTTCCTTTTCTCTGGTGTATGAGGTAGCTTTACAGGGTCTGTGCCCTGTAATAAAACTGAAGAAAGTAGTCATCTCTGTTTTTCCCTTTTTATTTATTCATGCTGCCTTCTGTGCCCGTTTAACTGGAGACTCTGTATTCCAAGTAGAGGACGGAAGAACTGTGTTTCCCCTCCGAGGAACTGCTGAATATACCTGATGGCTTTTTGGGTGATGCCACATAGACTTTGGAGCATCCGCTGGCCCAAAGGTGAAACAAATGCTTTGTTGCAAGGATGCGATGCATTAGCAGAAGTGGAGAAGTAGATGGAAAATGTGTGGCAGTTATCCACAGAGTCTGATTCTCTGCATTTGGTACGGTGGCTTATATCTTTGTAAACTAACAACAAAATAGTTCTGGTATTTATTTCATCTGTGTATGTGAATGAGGACTCTTGAGATAGGAGCAACTTATATCTACTTTGTAAGTGGTGCGAAGGACAAGGCAATGATAAATCTTGTCTGTTATGCTAAGCTGTGCTTCTGAACTGCAGAGAGGGGGATTTGCCAATGATCAGCACTGTACAAGAATGTAATCCCTCTGGTTTTTTGATCATCAAATTTATCTTCACTGTATCTGTTTCCTAGGGGAAGAATAAGCCAGCAAATGGAAAGGTTACATATTGCTCTATTTCTTAGACTTTTGTTCTTTACTATTTTTTTCAGCCTGAATGCTAGAAGGCGGTTTCTTTTGCAGATGGGAAGTTGAACCGTTGTTTCTTTTTTTTTTCCTCTAATTGCACAAAGGTTCTGATCCTTTTCCCAATGAAGAACATTACCAAGCTCGCCTTAAGTGATGCAGTCCTCCTATCTGAGCTCTCTTTCTCTTTTTCTCTCTCTCTCCTTATTTTCTAATCACTGTTCTTTCATTTTAAAATCTGCCTTCATCAGTCTTTTGTGTGAGGTTGTATGCCACATGCCAAGAACAGTGGTAGAGCTAAGTGGTTCCCAGAGAAGGAGAAAGAAAATCAAGAGGAATAGGAGACAGTAGGAGCTTAGAAGACAGAAAAGCTAGTGTGTTAAGTAGTTTGACTTCTTGGCCCACAAGATGGAAAAGAGTTGTTTCAAAATACATTTTTATTTTGAAAAGCTCAGTAATTATAACCCATTATTATGTGGAGGTTTTTGGTTCGGTTAGAAAAGCTGCAGGTTGGAGCATTTACCACCCAGCATAATCCCGGAGTAGTTCTTCTAATTCTGTCCTTTTCCTTGCTTATTTCTGTATTCTCTGTCCAAAGAGCCAGGTTTGTCCGGCTTGCTTGCATGTGCAGAGGGATGCCTCCGGTTTCCCTGCTGCTTGTAAGGCTTCATTTGTGATACAGCAATAAATGACGTGGATGTTTCCATCTCTCCCTATTCTCTCCCTATATAGCGCAGTTTCCTAGTTGTTTTTACCTACTTTGTCTCAAGGTGGTTTCTTTGTCTTGCCTCCTGGAGAGCAGATTTTCTGGTCTAGTCTTGAGGCTAACATGGCAGCAAAGCTAACCTCTTCTATGGTGTCCCGACTCAGTTTCTTTCTGTGGCCGGGATATTTTAGTGAGCAGCCTGAGACCTTTAGAATGCATTGGACTTTCCTGGTGCTGTACCATCTTTTTGCAAGGCAAGGAATGCAGAGGTGCTTCTGGTTTGATTTACAAACCATAATACATTTTTTATGAATGCTGAGTGCTGCGCTAATGAATGGTGCCAGTGTGAGAGCCTGGAGGCTGAAGTCATCTGTTTAGCCCTAGTGCAGGAATAGCAGGGATGAGAGCCGTCTAAGCCCACATCCATTTATTCTAACTCTACCAATAAGGGGGGATACCTTTTAAATGTAAGATTTATTGGCCCGCTAACTCCTTGGCCTCGGTCTGTGGCCTGCCGACGAAAGTGCCATTAGGATTATTCAGCGAACACCATATGTACCTGGAGAGCGGAGGAGCCCGCAGGCAGCTTCGTGCCAAAGGCTCCGCTGGAGGGAAATATGATTTCATTGCAGAAGTCTCCTGGTAAAGTTGGTAGGACATCGGGCAAAAATAAAGGACTGGTGCTTTTGGACATGAAATAACCAAGGTTAAAAGGGGACATATTCTTTATTTAAAGCTAAGAAAGCAATGTATTTTGGTCCTAAGATGGCATGTGTATTTTGGTCAGTATATGCAGAGCTTGTATAACTACAGATACAAACATACAGAATTTTTATTTTTGGGAGAAAGTTTGAAATTTTAAAAATGATTTCCATTCCAAATCAGAACAAAAAGTGCAAATAAAAAAACTATGTGAAGGAAAAAAAATTCCAGAAGCTTCAGTGTAGAACTGAAGAGTTGCTCAATTATTTAGACAAACTGAAATTATTTGTGTTTCGTATTACTCAGCGTGACACTTGATAACTGTTCAGTTGGATTCTCTCCACCATGAAAATCCCATTTTCCAAGGAAAAAAAATTTTTGACCCTGCTGTGACGCAAAGCTGACCCTTGCACTCAGCGCAGGCATCTGCATGAAACATAGACAGTCCCAGCCCATGCCTGCAGTCAAATGCATTTCTGCATCAGATCAAGGCGTCGCTGTGCATGGCCTGACTATATAGAATGACAGTGCTGTACAAAAATACGGGATCATTACTGTAAACGTGCAACTAGTATGTTGTAGCACAGGGAACAAAACAAATTCACCTTTGTTTTAGGAGCTGGCTTAATGCTCCTCTCTCTCTGCCTAATCTATAATCGTAACTGAGCAGTGCAAGAGCAGTGAAGCCCTCTTTGTTGGCATGAAGATTTAAAGCGAGCATCCCTAGGGACTCTTTTTCTCTTCACACCCCTTTTCTATTTCTTTTCATTCCTCAAACAAAGAAAATAAACACTTCGTGAGAACGTGGCCGTGCTGCTCATGGGGTATATCAAGCACGTTTATTTAAGGCCCAGCACTGTGGAAATAAACCCAGGGCCAGTGGGAATAGATTTCCCTTGGCTGCAAGGGCTGCATACTGTGTGAGCAGTCTCAGGGATGTAAGTTTTGTAAAGCATGTCTGGGATGGAGTGTTTTGCTACCAGTTACGTGCCTGTTGTGTTAAACCACTCAGAGCTGGGCCCTGAATTCTGCCGGAGCTCGTGCTCACGGAGCGGTCATGGGCCAAAAGGGCAGCCAGCGTGGGCAGGCACAGCCCTGGTCGCTGTGAGATCTGCCCTGGGTGCTCTATCAAGTAAAACAGGTTGTAGGTGTATGAAAGACAGGTACTTATCAAAGATGATTTGAAAAGTTTGAAAGACTGTACGTGGAGGAGTTGGAGAGAACGTGGCTGAGGTGATGCCAGCAGAGGACACAGATTCCCTGCTGGGAGAGGCCAGTTCTTGCTGGTATTTCAGACAGCAAAAAAGGCAGAGTCACAGGTGTAATGAAGATGATTTAGTCAAATCTGCAAGAACGAGGTAACCTTGGACTTTGCTAGCAACTTGTGTAAGACATAGAAAAATCTCTAGAAAAAATGTGATGGGACTTCTAGGCCAGCAGAAGCTGGGTGGAGTGAGAGCTTCAGGATCTCTTTCTTTTGGCAGGAGTACACAGGTTTCTGGCTAAATCAGTCTGAGCAGAATCAGCTGTGTGTACTTTGCCTTCTACAAAACTGGGCAGCTTCAAGGAAAAGAGTTCAGTGGCTCCGTAATCTAAGCTGGTGTTGCTCAGCACTTTCTCAACAGTAGCTCCAAGAGTAGGATTTTTCCTAACTCTGGTTGCACAGACTCCGGTAATTTGGATGACTGTTCTCCACAACTGTAGCGTGGTATGGCAGAGTATTTTGAGTGACAAAATTGAGAAGGGAGAGGGGAGGATAAGGCTGAGAATACCACGTCATGTTTGAAAAAGATGGAATAAATGGATGTCAATCAGTTGCTCTGATAATCATCTTCAGGTACGACATCAGTGTTTGCCAGCTTTGATTTCATAGGGCTTCTTTGGCTCAACAGCTGGCATTGTAGTCTTAGATTTCAGCTAAACATTTATTTTGTGTAGCATCTGCAGGCTTAGTGAATACTATGAAAAATGTTGTATAAGACTGTCCATTCTGCTTTTCAGCTGAGTTGCTACAGGTGTTTTGTAGATGTGGGTGCCTTTGAAATCTTGAGTAATTACATTCTGCTGTTGTCAAAGTTGGTGTGTAGGAGTAAGTTTTAATCTTTTGTACTCAAATACTTGAATAAAATTTCTTTTTAAACATGCTTTTTATCATGTCATGGTAAAAATTTGAGTGCATGATTATATTCAGCAGTCTCAAAACAGATAAGAACAAATTTAAGGATTTTGCTAAAATCCCATTGAATGCAGTGAGATGTAGACACACATGTATGTGTAATTAAATGAGAGAAAGATACTAAGGTAAGGCACAGAAACAATATTATGTAGTCTGTGTGAATAATCACAAAGGAACAATGCAGATCTCATTGGAAGCATCAAGTGTCATAAATTGTTGAGAAATAGTGTCTGCATCCGAACACACAGGATGCTGAAGAAAGGCACGGTCTGTTGGTTGAACTTATGAACAGAGAAGGATGTTTATTTTGCCGAGTAAAATACTTCTTTTAGATTACTTCCTTAGGTGTGGTGTGTTAGTAGAAGTCAGTCACAGATTACGTGTGCTGAAGAGTGACTGCTATCCTGCTACAACAATGAACAGTGTAAAATCTAAGTAGAAGAGAGTTGACAGCCATATATTCTTTATATAATGCCAGGTAGAACACAATTTGAAGTGTATGACCATGGCTGAGTTGAGGAGTAGTATGTGTACAGGATCCCTTGTTTCTATTTGCCTGATGTGTTATGTAGCAGCCAACTATGTATTTAAGTTCCTCCAAGTTTGTTTGTTTGGTTTTTTCCCTTGTGTTTTTATGAATTGTGATGCTGCTGTTAATGCTGTAATGGCCTACTTTATTTCTTGAAGATGCTGAAGTCATTTCCTCAAACAGGTTCGACTTACTCTGGAATCAGAGACTTCTCCTGTTAAGCCCCTTTCCCCCGTTACCGAAGCTGGAAGGTGCACAGTGAGGGAGAGGATTGCAGGAGGGTTTCCTCTTGCTGATATGAGTTGAATGTAATTAGAATCCAGTTTTCCTCTGCCTCCATCTCGTATTTAGTATGTGGCATTGAGGGAGGCCATCGCACTACGTATTTTAGAAACAGTCATTATCTGTGTCCTTATGATACGTGGTGCTTACTAAAGCCTGATTTGCAGGAGTGCTCAGCACTCCTGGTAGCTGCTGAAATCAATGAAGGCTGTGCTTCATTAGATAAAGTGCTCTGTAGAGCTAAGTTCTCTGAAAAATCAAATCTTAGGTGCTTCCTAATGGGCGCTTGAAATTAGCAGGCGTTTTTGACCTGAACATGTCAGGACTGTTGTTGCCACCTATAAAATGGGAATCGTGAAATACCTTTATCTGGCTAAACAGCTGTAAGATAGGCCATTGATATTTGTTGAGCATCTGATACTATAGTGAGAAGCTGTATAGAAAAGCCCTTGAGGAAATTAATAACTGTGCATTCGGAGGAGGGTGTGACTGGAGTGTAAGTAAACAAGTTTTAGGTCCACATGTTGGACAAAGAAGAGAAAACAAAATCCTGAGTGGCTGCTCATTAGCTGAATACCTTCCATTCTGCCCAGGGAAATAAGAGCATGCGATCCTGTAATTAAAGATTGTATCATGACGCATATGCACAAGAGGGCTGAATTAAGGTGGTGGTTGCAGCCTTAATCCTGGCCTTTCATAACTTCCAAGTCCTTGACTTTGTAACCTCAATAATGCTGCTTTAATGTAGTTTTTTGTGTCTTATTTAAATCAGCAGCACCTGAAAAGGAACCTTCTGTTTATCAATGATATTGTTAACAAATGATTTTGGGATGAAAAATCAAAGCAATTTCTTTGCTACAGAAGCGCTTTTATAAAACGTATCTCAAGCAGACAGCAACTTGCTTTTCTATTGTTTTGCCTTCATCTGTAATCACCACGTAGCGTCCTGCAGCCTGGTACAGCATTTCATCTTCAGTCTGTTGCACAACCTTTTTTGCACAAGACTGAACTACTTTGTTTTCAGATTCCAGAGAGATGCAGGAGGCAATGGATTGTAATTTTATGAAAATAAAGCAAACAAAATTAAACCTTTCTACAGAGGTCTTGCGACTTGAAGAAATTGCTAGGTTTAGTGGATGGGCTACTGCACCCGCTATAGTTGACATCATGGCTCTCTTCACCAGTCCCTTGTGTCCTAAAATACCATATTTTCTACACTTTGACAATCCTTTTCTCTTTTGCATTGCACTTTACACCTGCTTTCCTTTCTCTCTGGTGTTGTTTTAAGAGTGTTTGCAATGTTTTTCTCCTAGATAAATGCTTTTGAGGAACTAATTGTGCATTCAGAAGAATACACAGTGCGTTTAACTATCTTATCTGGAGGGAAATGAATGACTATTATAAATGTCTCGGTTTCTTTTCTGATTTTAAAAGATTGCAGGGACTAGTCAGTGCATTGTTTTCAGACCTTTACATCTTGTTGTTACTGCCAGAACTAAAATAAGGAATTATGAAATGCGAGAGAGGGGTATTGAAGTCTTGGGGCATTTTCATCCATCAGCTATGAAAATTCTTCCCAAACGTAACAAAACACAGTACGAGTCGATGAAGACTGTCAAGGTGCGATGGCAAATCTGGTACTGGCACCGTTTCCTGATTTGGAGGGGTTTTGGTTCAGTTTGTGCAGCTGCTTGTGCGTGTTGCTCTGCTGGATTCCCAGCTAACGATACCCACTGCGGGATGCTAACGAAGCTGCGGTATTTCTCTCAGCTGTACTCTTTAGGCATCTTAATTTCTTGCAAGCTAAACTTTTGTAACAAATGTTCTCAGTGAATATGGAAGCGGTGGTTCTGTCAGTGTTTCTGTTCGTGTGTTTTTTCATAGGAAGCCCCTTTGGCTGCTTCTCCTCACATAAGGTCCCTGGCAAATGAAGCACTTCTGCAGCTGACAGCCAGGCCCGAGGTGCGGAGTCTGTCTTACGGTTGTGTCCATAACTTGGAAAGAATTTCAAATCAACTTTTGTAGCTAGCAAAAATGTATTTTTTTTTCCCCTTAATTGGCTTCTTCCTTCTGCACTAGTGTTCCTGATCAAATGTGAATTGCTTGTACCTTGCAAATAGATGAAAGGCTCCAGAAGTACCTTTCTTACAATTCTATTCGACAGGGATGCTTGGATGTCTGAATAGTGGACAGGAGCAAACTCGTAGATTCACGCTTGGTTTTCTAGCTATTTGTGTTTTAAATGGAGCGTTACATTGACATTTCATGACTGTTTAATAATTTTGGGTTTTTAAAAGTGTCTCATTTCTTTATACTTAATTTTATTGTTGGAGTGAAGGATCAATTGTTGGGCCCTGATGTAAAGCCATTGTGGACTTCAGCAAGAACCTGAGGAGTAAATAATTGGAATATAGTTGTAGACTGATGCAGTTGTTATTTGGTTTTACTAACCCTGCACTGTAATCTACTTTTGTTTTTAATAATCAGTTTTTTAAAGTTTCACTTTACTGGGGTGATGTTGAGTGCGAATTCAGAAAGTAAGTTCTTACAACACTGGAATCACAACGATAATCCGCAAGGATGATTTTGGAAAGATCAGGGCTTGAAATCCCTGAGCACCGCCTGAAATGTTCATCCAACTAAGTGCTTGCAGTGCATTTGCTGCACAGTGCATTTACAGTGTTGCTTTCCATCAAGTGTTCCCATAGAAAAATCCCGTACTAAGGGGTGGAACGGAGTTGCTGTTGTGGCCATGTAGTTTTTAAGTTGCCGCCAGAGGGAAAGTGGCTGGAGGAAAGGGCAGCAGCGACGGACCGGCGCTCAGGGGAGATTCATGGGGGTGAAGCGTGTACCCCGCAAAGCAGTGCGAAGCACTGCTCGGCTGCCACTGAGGATCTGATTTATAATTAATGAGCTGTCATTTACATAGCAAGAAGATGGACTCTCCTGAAATAAATCAGGCATAGCTCCCTCAAAGCTTAACACATGAGGAGAATGCAGTGTGTCCTTCAAGCCTCCTACCTCGAGAAATTATCTGATGTACCCACGGAGGCTGCTTCTCCTGCCCTCACCAAAGGCAGGGCTTGGATTGAAATTGTTAATATTAATTGGAGCCGAGATGATTGCAGTGCCACCCCATCAGGCTCCAGCAGCCCTCCTGCTCGCTGACGTCGCGGCAGGAGTCTGTTCAGCATGGGCGGCTCTTCTCCGCTATGCCACGTACAGTGGTATCAGGTTGATTAATGTGCCCAATAGAAATAAAACAAATGGAAATTTTTTTAGATTATACAGCACGCTCATAAATATTAATGCACTTTTGTATTGAATTGCATGTAATTACATATTTATACATTTAAGTCACCTTCCTGATACACTTAAGGCACTTTACTGATGAAAGATATCTCTGAATAAGATGGTTTTAAACCATGCCTAATATGTTTGTAGGATTTATTTAATAATGTGTGGGCTTGTATGCTGGCAGGAGAGGAGAAAAACCTCCATTAAAGTCTGAATGTGTTGTTCACAGGGTCTGCTACTTAGTTTGCATCGACTCCGTGGGTAGCTGCTGAAAAATACGTCTCGACATGAAATATTACTACATCCCCTTATCTATGTAGATAAGGTCTGTGCAGTCCTGTCACCTTAGAGTAATTACAGCTTATTACTCTAATCATGATGATGCCTGAAGTCTGTAATTAAGATTGTGCTGGCTAATGTACTAGCACGCGGCATGGTACAGCTATTGTCCTATCTAAACAACAGAAAGATAAAAATTGGATGAGGGAGAAAGGGCAGTAAGTGGGGAAGTGATTTATGCAGGGCCATGGTTCCCAGCCAAGCGCCGCCTCCGCTGAACCCAGCGGCTTCCAAGAGGGCAGAATCCGTGTGTGTCCTGCGCAGCCTCACGTGTGCTCCTGTACCAACGGCGTGTCCGAAACAATCCCGGGCAGTTTGCACCCTCAAACATGAGGATCGACACCGCGTGTGACCTCTCTTCAGGCTAGTTTTAATGCATCCTACCCACCTGTGTCTAAGCATTTATTATTTTAACATGTCCTGTTGCAGTCCAGTCTGCAGATGAAGAATTTAATATATATTTCTATATACATATATATTTTAAGGCCAAATTGTGTATCTGTTGAAAGCAATGAGAGGTTCTACCATACAATTCACTAATACAGGGTTTTGACCCACAACACTCTGTAATTTTCTCTGCAGCGATGTCAGCTGGTGAAAAGCAGACGGCTGTTCTGGAGGAACATGGTTGTCTAAACACCAGTCTTTATGTCTAAATTTCATAGTAAGCCCACCCACCAAACTGGATTTAAGGCCCGCATTCACAATTTGCAGAATTGCAAGCGATGTACACATGGAGCTCCCTTTCCCTTCTTTGGTCGTAAGCAGAAGAGGCACCTTATTTTTGAATATTTCTGCAAATTGTTCCTTCTGTCTCAGAAGATATATTTTCATAGAGTTTGCAGAAAGCTTTGTGAAGCTGCTGTCACTCAGCTGTAGGTATATATGCAGATTCTTCCATCCCAGTTCTGACATACACCTAAAGCAAAGTTTAGCTCATCTTGACAATTCATGAAACTTTATGCAGCTGGCTAGAACATGGGCTTCTTATGGAGGAGGTTATCCCAGATATAGCCATAGTGATCTGCAAAATTTGACCCATTTTATGCCCTCTTTAAAGCTAATGGGAGCTAGTAATTTCTTGATGGCAGTGCTAGCCCCATTAGACATTTTATAAGTTTCTGGAAGCCTGCCACTGTTTCATTTAGATCTGTAGCTAAAAAAAAAAATCCCACAAAAGCTATTTAGTCATTAGGAGAATATTTTTTTTTTTCCCAGAAAATTTCCCTTTCTTCATTCCTTCAACCTTTCACATTTAGAGTGGATCGTCTCAATAGCATTTCTATCTACAAATACGAGCTCCGTGTTTTAACAGAAGTCTTGTGCTGGTATAATGTGCTGTTCCTAAAGCACTGGATTTTTTGATGCTGATCTGAAAAAAATAAAGATTTATGTTTATCATTAGCAGCACGATGATAGTTATCTTAAGGCACAAATCTGTTCTATGATAAAATATCTCATTGTTTCAATAGAGTGCGTTGAACAAGTTGTAATTCTGGTGCTTTTCTGCTGTGTGGAAGTTGCTCTGTGGGAATTGCAGCGTTACTCAGTTTTCCAGTTTATTTCCCGAAGTGTAGCCGAATAGGGCTGAGTGCGGGAGCTGCTGTGCGAGGTGCTCTGTGTTTGTTATCCGGGAGGTCAATGCGTATTTGTAGTTGCTATTTTATGAAGCTATTGATGATGAGAATTGGTAAAATAGTAACTGTAATATATGATACCTGAGAATTTGCCTTCATGCATTTGTGGCGTATGTCTAAATCTAAAACCTTCCTGGGAAAGGAGACAAGAGGTGTGCTCAGAAAAGTGATTCTCCTTACTTTATTTTTCCTTGGGCTTGCCCTGTAGGATCTCTCAGCTTGTGTACAGTGTTTTTTACGAGTAGGTCTCAAAGCATGTTATGATGATCGGTGCTACTACTGACTTTTTTTTTTCTTTTTTTTAATGGCTGGAAGAACCAGAGAAGAGAGACATGACATTCTTAAAATACCGATCCTGCTTTATAGCTAAGGATGCTAAAGATTTTTTTTCATGAGCTTGGGTAAATCTCCTAACTTCTCTGATATAAGGAACACTGTGTGATGAAAAGCTTAGGATATTTCTCATGGTGTCTTAGGTGAAGAAAAGTATCTTATAGCTTCTGTTCCATACTCCCTTCTTTAACGCTTGTAAAATTATTCTTTTTACCAAATATCAAATTTGAACGTTGACTGTCTTCAGTTTAATTAATGTTCTCACTGGTTTTAGTTATGAATTTTGTGAAGCTCTTGTGTTTTAGATAGGCATTTAGGGAGCATTTGTTAATTAAAGCCAAACTGATTTTTGCCTTTAGGCATGTTTTTTTTTTGCATTAAAAGGTGGCATAATTTGAATTATATTCTCCTGAACCTGAATCTTTGTGACACAGGGACCAACAGCCCAATTTCTTTCCTGCTGTTGGTTATCATATTAAGTGACAATAAAGAGAAGCATGAAGGCTCACAAGATCATATAGTACTTAATGGTAGGGCATGGAGAGCTTTTCGTCAAAGCAGCCAGACGTGTTAGTAGAGTATGTTTAAAGTATTACGCTATTTGAGTAATATGCCCCTTAAATGGAAATACTGTACTCTAACATATGGAGTTCTTGGAGTAGATACGACTTAGCAAATTGTATTTATTAGATGCACAATAAGCATTGTAATTTACACCTTTCTGATAGCTTCTAATTCCTCTCTCTCAGTGACCCTCCAGCCTCCTCTTCCTCTGCCTTTAATTTTGCGTTATTGGAAAATTTTTTTCAAGTAACATTTATTTAAAACAAAAATACGAATTCTGTGTGTTGCAGGTTATCAGTAAGAAAATACATTAGCTGTTGGCTAAGCGACAAAACTTGTGTTTATGTTACAAGACTTGAGTGTTTTTTATAGATAGACATTGACTCTGGGGTTTAAAGAAGGGTCAGTAACAAAGTTTTCAAATACAAGCTTTTTTTTGTGAGATGCGTTTGAGAATTATGAGGTTGATGGTATGAAATGTAAAGGAGTATGTGTCTGCTTCTGTGCGCTCCATCTTACAGATTTTATTTTGCATTTGCCTACCTTTTGATTAAGTGGACACCAGCGAAGACTGCTTTCTCCTTTTCTGGTGATTGTAGCATTGCCTCAAGAATCCTTTGCTGGTCACCTAGAATTGCTGCTTAAAGAGGTTGACCAAATCAGAGCTGTACCTTAACCGCTGTGTTTTTCTTGTCTTCCTTCCCCCACTCCCTCCCTCTGCAGAAGGACGTAGCTCTGAAACCTCAGGAACGTGTGGAGAAGCGACAGAATCCTCTAGCCAAGAAGAAACGGGAAGCACTTACCAATGGGCTGTCGTATCTTCCGAAAAAGAACAGACTTCACCACCACCAGTACAGCTCCGACCGAGAAAATGATCGTAATCTCTGTCAGCACCTTGGGAAAAGGAAGAAAATACCGAAGGGCCTCAGACAGGTGGGAGACAAGTTATCTGTTGTGGGGAGGGAGGGCTTTGGCTGTTGGCACATGGTATGTAGAAGTGGATTTCTGATTTTGTGGGATTACTTATTTTAACCCCTTCGTAGTTGTTCTATTCTTGGGCTCTCGGGTGCCGCTTGGTACCATGTCCTGGTACAAGAAGAGATTAATTGAGTGGGAAAGCAAGCGGTGTATTGATGCTAGAGCCGAGTTGATTAATAAATGTGCAAAGGTTGGAAGAGCTTTCCATAGGCTGGCTGTGAGACTGTCAGGGCAAACAAATGTGGTCTCTCCATTACCTTGTTAGGCTAACTTTGTACTATAAATACACCTTCTTGTCTTCAGACTTTGTACACAGAAGCGTAAGACCCCCTTGAACATCAAGGGCAAGGTGAGGTAATTGCAAGAGGGGCAGCTGTTAATCAAGACAAAGCTCTAAGACTGATTACAGTGCAAGGAGCTCATTTGTAGGATGTCAGCGGTACTGGTGTGTGCTCTTTCGGGTAACTAATCACCTACCCGTACGCAAGAACTTTCTGCCTTCCCAACACTGGTGTTCCCTTACTGCGGTAGCTGTGGCGCACGTGCGATGCAAGTGAGCAGATAGCAGCCAGGGTTGCAAGGCCTGAGGCTGGAAGTCTTGGACTCTTATTCAGGACTGGGCAGTGTTGTGTTTTGTGTTTTTAAAAAAGAAGAAAGCGTGACAATGTGATTTCTGTGGTGAGCAGGATGCAGAAAAAAGAGCCATGTTTTGCTTTGTTTTGAATAAATAGCCCTTGTGTGTTTGTTACATATAAAAGACTAAATTAGAGCTGGGCATTTTAAGTATAGCATGTGCCTGTATGGTCATTTGGCTCACTGTCTGCGAAACTGAAGTCTAAAGAAACAGTAAAGAGGTCAGCTTTGACCTAAATTTGAGTGATATTAATGACTCTTTAACCAAAATTTATATGTCTAATGGAGATGGTTGATATTCATTGAATGGGTCTTTGTCCTTGTTTGGTGCAAACCGAACATTGCTTTGCAGAGGAACTTTTAGAAAATAGTGAGAATTCACTGCTTCTCATTTTGTGAGCTCAGGGAAATGGAAGGAGTATTGAGGATGACAAGTACATTGACTTGTACTGAATTTTGATATTCAGAGTTACAGAAGCTGGTAAAAAATACGTTTTCATGATTATTTTTAAGCCTATACTGTATATAGGAGTAAAATGAGAGATTATAGAGTGCTTCAGCAAAGCAAACAAATTGTAAAATGCCTATTCTACACTACCACACCCATTAAAGATATTTCTTCTAATTTAATTTTACTTTGTATTTCAAAGGGAGGTGGGGAAACTCCTCAGGATAGTTGAGGCAGTGGTTATGTTATTAGTAGATACCGAAGGTTTCTGTGTTTCCTTGACTGTTCTCTGTGTTCACCTACGCGGTCTTGACTCTGTTCCTTTTTAGTATGTCAAATGGTAAATGTATGTGCTTTGTGCCGTAGGAACTGGCCTTCGTAAAAGCTGACTTTTTGCACTATTTGATTCCCCTGGCATAGCTGACTGTCAGGTGAAACCTTTCTGCCTGGTACTTAAGCAATGAAGGAATCAGCCTTGCTGCTGATGGAGGTTATTTGTGAGGTTATGTTTTTAAGAACAAATATACACTGGCTTGGAAGGTATTGAGTTGACAAATGTCATGGAAAATGGTTTTCCTTTTAGCTGATAAATCTGAGTACTCTGCTTAATTCCTGAGGGATAAGGCTGAGAGGAAATAAAATATCTTGCTCAATATAAATTTAATACATTTGGTAGGGGTGTAGCTCCTTAGATAAGAACATTTTAGTCTTGTGAACAGTTTAGGTGCTGACAAATCCAAGTGGCTTTGGCACTTAGACGTGGAAAAAAGATGTCATGGAAAAGACTATAAAGCTTATTTGAAAAGACATGCCCACAACCTTTATATATAGTATTTCTGGTAAGCATTTTCTGTCTTCTTTCAAGACAAATGGTGAAGACTGCAAAAAAAGGAGGAGAATGATGAGTTCTGAGGATGGTTTTCGTGATCAAGTAACGCTTTTCCTTCTAGAGTGACTCTTGGCTGCACACCTTGTGTTTGTTTTTCCATGCAGCTCCATCCCACGGGATTCCTGGGCTCTCAATGGGAAGTAAAGTTCCTTGTCAGCCTTCTCAGATGACAGCAAACCAGGAACTGGGCCCACTGGTGATTTGTGCTTGGCAAGGAGGAAAGTCCAAAGCCAATTAGAGTTTGGAATTCTGGATATATATGGTGTCCTTGCCACACCAGGGCTATATATTTTATACGTCAACAGTGTATCTTGCCCCTGTTGTCCCCGGAGGAATCCTGAATTGTCACATGTGAATATTATAATTGAATGCAGGATGCAATCTCAATGCTGTCACTTGCATTCCCCTACTGGCAAAAGACCTTGGCTGCAGTCTGTCCCTGTTGGGAAATGTTCTGAACCTGGAGATCTTGTTCATTGTTTTACCAGTAGTTAACAAGCCTGTCTGATACGCCTTTCTGCGAAATCTGTTATCTGCTGGAAGTAACCCTCACATGCAGGATTTACGGTATGAAGCTCCCTCGTCAAACAGATTCAGTTGAAGTCAGCTATTGGAAGGACTGCTAATTAGTTTTCAAAGAAAATCCTTGCAGTATTCATGCAGGTATTTATCCAGCTATGCTGAAATGCCTACAGGTTTATTGAAATCCAGAAAATGTGAAACTGTAGGTTAATTAAGGCTCATATTTTACTAGCGAGAAGACTTTTGAACTCTGCTTTGTGAGCTTTTATAAATGTACTTATTAAATGCCTTAAGGAAATTTTAGTTGGCGTTAAGCAAACATAAGACTCATCAGAATATTTCTCCAGCATTTTAAATTTAGTTTCCTTTACGTTAATTGGTGATGGTGTGTTTTTATGTGTTTTTTCTGTAAAAATCATCTGGAAATCTTAAAGTGAACTTTTTTAAACTAGTAAAAGGATGGCAAAAAAATTTGAGTTTTTATTCATCAAGGTTTGAGGAGGATGGGGCATACTAGGAAACAATGAGTTTTCATTGCAGAAGGAGCGTTGAGAGTATTTTGATAGTGAGAGGGAAGGATCATTTCTCTGTATTCAGTGGTTGTGTGTTTCGGAAAGAGCAGAAGATGCTGACTTTTGCTACCTCTACCATTTCCTGCATTGTTTTCTTCATCCGCTGGGAGATTCATATGCCTTCTTGCAGAAAAGGATTGTCGTTGGCATATGCTTCTAAACCAGCAATCTCTGTGCTGGGCAAGTGGTATATTAGCTGGCTTATGTATATACAAGAGCCAACTGCTGCTGGGCTCTACTTTAACAGCCTGGTTCCAAAGACACTTGCAGAATACCAAATCCCAATCCCAGATATCGTGTGAGTGCAAGGAAGGAGACAAACTGGTAATAAATAAGGGGCGGATAATGAATAAAGGGAAGAAAACTCATGATGGAGAGATGAATTAGGAGGTAAATTTTAATGAGGTAAAGGAAAAATGGGAAGAACAGCAAAAAAAGATACACTGCTGACTCTGGCAGTCATCAACTACAAGCATTATAAACTATTAGCTTTAACCTCATAGTCCATTACATGAATCAATTAAGGGGGGAGGGAGGGAAGTATTGAAGCTTTTCCTTCTCAGAATTAAGTCCATGATCCTCTTGGCAGTCTCGCCCTGAATCTGTACATGTTAAATTTGCGACTGCTAAGGCTTTTGATGGCTGATCTGGATGGCCACTGTCGTCCCCTGTCATCGTCGCTTGCGAACATCGTTGTTAATTGTGTTGCAGATTTCCTTACAGCACGCTTGTCCTTTGGTGCAGAGGTGCTTGTGCGCTTCAGTGCAGCAAACCTCTGGCGCGGAGGGTGGAATAACCGTTGTGTGATCTGCATTTAATCACGCTTACAGTCAGGAATGGCTTTTGCACACTCTTAGACAAGCCTATACATGACAGGTAATGAGAGCGGAGCGGGAGGTGGGTGTTAGCTGTATGGTTTGTGGTGACATTGGTTGGGGAGCTGAGCAGATGGGTTTGATTGTCACTGGCAGTGTGATTCCAGTGAGAGCTGACTGTGGTGACAAGCGATTTACAATGTGCTATTTACAGTTTGGGTTTGCAGTCTCTCAATGACATCTGAGTGCTCTTTAGCAACTGCTTTCATTACTGCTTTTCTAAGAGCTGTTAATTGAAAATGAAATTGTGGGTGGGCTTTGGGAGTGCAATAGCAGCTACAAGTATTATACGCAACCATGGAGAACTGTTTAATTTCTTTGACTCCCGACTTGTAGCTCTGTGCAGCAGCAAGGGAAAAAATCGCGTATGTATTTGTGCAGTGTGAGGTTAGACACCTTGGAAATGCTGCAACAACGTGTATACACCCGTAATGGGTGATAAACGCTTGAATCTCCTTTTATACAGCTGCTGGGATTTGGGATTGCTTCACTGGCAGCCAGTGGGTTTCAGTGACTGTAAAACTGCTGAAGATCAGGAAGGAACCTGGGCCGTGCACATAGCTCAGGGGTTTGCAAGCTGTGCGGGCCGCGTTTGGTCTCGTTTTGCACTGTTGGAGGTCTGGCTCTGTATGACTGAAGTTATGGGAAATGTTGCGACCGACTCCGAGAGCGTGGGACAAACTTGCACGCCTTAGTAGCTAGGCCTCGGGTCAGCAGTGATACTGCCATGCATTAATGGAAATTGAGATAATGTTTCTTTCCGTTCTGTTTGTAGAGAGAGAGGTTTTGTGGTGGTGGTTTGTTTTTGTTTTTTTTTTAATTTCAAAATACTAACACAACCACTTTGAAATTACTAGGTTTGCTGTTTGTTTTGCAGCCTACACAGCATAGTTTGATACGTGTTGCCAAAAGGTTAAAGTAACCCAAAGCAAGTGTCGCAAGCAACAGGACTTCACAGGGAGCACTGGTTTAATGAAACTTTGTCTGCTGTGTGTTGGTAATCTGGGCATTGTTTATTTGGATTTATTTGTCAATCCACCTTATTCACAGTATTTAATTTGAAAAATAAAGGATGAAATGGCAAAAAAAGTCAGATTTACAGCACTGAAAGTATAGAAAGGGCCATATACAGGTAACTGTGCTTTGAGGTTACACACACAGCATGAGTGGATGTAACGATATGTGGGAGAGGATGCTTGCCTGATAGAGAGGTAGATCTGGGATTTGAGAAGCCTTGGTAGGATGGAAAAGGAGGAACATGTCTGTGGGAAAGGGGAAGGGGTGAAGCGGTGGGGCTGTGCACAGGCCCAGGCTGGGCAGCCTGGCTTTTCAGAGGGGTAGGTATTACACAAGGGTGTGTATGGGGGGGGGATGTGCCCAAAGAGGGGGCCCGTTGTGTGAGTTAGCATCATCTGTGTCTGCTGTTGTCCGACTCAGCGTTATCTAGTCTACCATCATGCTGTTAAAATGTTGAGTGCTTCGTGCTGGCCAGTCGGTAATTTCATCCTTGAAAGGGAACCGCGCTTTATTTTGCACACATGCAATGTGGATTTCTGTATGAGTGAGAGAACGTGTGTCTAAAAGCTGGGCTGCTATTCAGTTGCCCCTCTCGTTTCCCTCTTGGAAACCGCCGCTGGTGACAAACAGTGCTTGAATTACAAGCGTTTTGTGATTCTCAACTGCTGTTTGCTTCTGATCAGAGGCCACAGAAATCTCCAGCTGTACTTAACCCGCAGTCACCATATCCAGTGCGTCATCTGTGAAGGCACCCAGCTGCTTGAAGGCATCCAAACAACTTCTGGGCCCTGATAATATATAATTGAGCTCAATGGGCACAGAAAAGATTGTTGTTCTCTATAGAAAGGACTGAAAAATGATGTGTTGCTTCGTGTGCCTGTTGTTCTGCACTGCACATCCCCCCCAGGTTTAATGAAGTTCCTGAATAGGCCCTTTGGATTCCTTGAAAACACACACAAAACCAGGCACATAATGTGAAATCCAGAGCCATTCACAAAACCGAGCGCGATGACAGGATGCAGCTAACGTTTTCCGAGGAGGCGAGGAGCTGTGCTGCGCAGCACGCCGAAGCAAACACCTGCATTCATTGATCAGCCGCTCGTAGAAGCTGCCACTTTACTGAAGATTTGCCTGCAGTGACGTGTCACAGGCGTTTCCCCCCCTTATAATCACCAGTTTCACCTGCAATTTTTCAATAAGCTATTGAATTATACCTCTCTAAATGATACACTGCAAATCCAGCGGGTCCTAATTGCTAATGATGGTTCTGAAAGACTTTCATTTGACTGTAATTAGGTTTGCAAGCAATCAGCTGCCCTTATCAGAATTGAAAACACACATAATGTAAAATACGGGCTGGTGCGAATGCAGCGTTTTCTTAAAAGGAGGAGGGAAGAGGAAGATGTTTTATTAGCAGAAGCTGTGACATATTTTAACACCTTGAAAACATCATGTGTGAAATTAATTCTGTTCAGTATTATACCATCTGGCAATGTTATTGTTCTGTATACATTGCCATGGAAAGTGCGCTTTTTTCGTCTGGGTACGAGCCTGTGCTTGAAATGGTAATCATGAGTCAAATTGATTACTAAGGATGTTATCCCTGCTAGATAGGTTAAAAATACATACTGGGAAATCCCATGGACTCAAAATGGCTTCCCCATGGAGAGCTTTGCTTCCAGGCCTGACGAAATTGGAAGAAAAGGGCCTTGTTTTTGCCATGCCCCTCTCCTGTGAATGAGTATATGTGCTCCAAGGTAAGGGAAACTCTATCCAGGTATTGTTTATTGAAGCTGAAGTAGAAAATGCCTGTGTCTTAGGCTCAGTACCATGATAATTGTTTAATAATATACTACTATTTTGATCCTGTCTGCATGCTCCTGCATTAAACACCCAGCTCGGGGCCTCCTGTGAGAGCTAACGGGCACTAGTGGCTTGTGTCTTCAGGCTCCAGTGTAGGCACAGAGTCCCCCTTCGTAGACGCAGAAGAATATAAGCTTAAAATGTGGTTACAATCTGGTGTTTGCCCACTCTGGTTAAAATATCAGCTGTTTGGCAGCGTGGCTGGTCTCTTAGCCAGGACTCAAACGTGCGCGTTCAATACCTGATATAGTGACCAGTGTAATTACTGTGATAGTGTTGCTTCTAGATGGTAGAGCTTGTACAGCCAAGGCAGAACATGGGAGAACTTAGGTCATATCTAGAAACAGGAATAAATGGCGGGATATTAATATCTCCTACATTTCTCTGAAGCCGATGGCGTGAGCTGATTGCACCTGGGATGCGGCAGAAGGGTTCCTCTGCCTCCTCTGCTTTCACCTGTCATCACTGTGGTGCTGCAGGTGATCAGGCTTGTAAGAAAATGAGCAATGTTGGCATGTTTTTATTTCTAATGCAAATTTTGCCACCGCTTTGCGATCTGCCCTGCTGCATCTCACTTCGTCTTTTGGCTGCAGTTTACGCAGCTGTGAAATGGAGTTGCCAGAGAGATGTCACCACCCTGTCACCAGACCAGGTAATGCTGCTGGGAGAAAGTGCCCCTGTGTGCCCGCTCACCCACTCCATCCGGTATGACACAAACTCCCAGCAAATTCTGAACTAAAAAAAAGATTAGGAACAGTGGCTTTTGGGTTAACCTAATTGTGTTAATGAATTAGATATCTTGAGAATAATAGTAAAAAGAATTTACTGTGCATTGAGCAGTTATTGTCTCCCAGGATTATCTTCTTTTCTTTTAACGCTGGCACCCTAGTTTAATTGAAAACGTAAATGATTATTAAAGGTGCTGTATTGGGAAGTGAACCATATTTCAAATGTGCGATGCAATCAATTGCTGTCTTAGAAGTTCCAAAGCATGTTACCAATAAGGAATTAAGCAAAAAATTAATTTCAGCTGAGGCTACTTGGAGATAAATTAAGCTCTATCTTAAGTGATATAAGACAGTATAATAAAGTGACCATATTGAATTAAAAAAAAGAAATCTTCCAGCACTTTTTAAAGGTTGGGGTTTTTTTATTCTACAAATAACTTAAATCTAAGCGAAGACTTCTGACCTATAGGTTTGCCTGTGTATTAACTGTGGAAGCACGGCAGTTCATCCTCAAGTTTGTTATGAAAAGATTGAAGTGTTGAAGCTATGTTACTTAATTCTTCGTTTTTCCTTCACAAACTCTGTATTCACACAGGGAGGAGGTGTGAGAGCGATGTATTTAAATGTGGCTGTGGCATCCAACAGCGCACTTGTGGGTGTGCAGCATCCTTCTGGCGTAGGGCCCGTCAGCGGGCGCCGCGGGGAGCAGGGGTCTGTGCGCCGGTGCTGTCCCCGCTGTAACGCCCGGTCGGGCGGGCAGGTAGGCACAGGGAGGCTGTGATACCCCGCTGCAAGCCCTGCGGTTTGGGAAGAGCTGTGGGAGCAGGAGAGCAGCCTCAGGAGCGTGTCAGGCTCCTGCGTGACACTTAGACTCTTAGTTAAGCTTTTGTAACCTTAGGTCCAGCTCCTGAGTGCCGTCAGTCCATGGATTCAGGGGCATGGACCTAAGCCGTGTGCTTGAAAAATGCGTGGGGACGCTTTTAAAGTGTCAGTGAACAACACTCAGAGGAACCATTCCCTTACCAAGGAGCCTGGAAAGCTCCCTAGTTTGGCCCTTTCCGAGGGGAAGATGACAGGAGGGAAAAAGAGGCAATTCCTTGAATTCAGTAAGTGGGATATTTTCCTATCTCTTTGTAAACTAAAGGCAGTTCTCCTGCTTTTGTAGCTGACTCGTTACAGCCCCTCTGAAGAGGAGGGAGGCTGCGATTCCCCTAGGTCTGAACAGCTGCATTTTTGGCTGAGATTTATTAGAAGCGGAAAGTAAACGGCAGGGTGAGTGGCAGTGTTACCGCAGCCTGGTAAGCTAAAGCAGTGTGAAATTCAGGTACTGGGCTTGCATGATTGCTTTCACGGTTTGCAGTGCTTTGTGGTGCCGTTGCGGAGTTTTGGAGCCTTCTCTGGATTTAGCCTGGCTGTGGCCGTGGAGGGGCAGCTCTGGCCAGCCCCAGAGGCTGCCTGCATCCCCAGAGGCTGCACGCTTCCACCACGGTGGCACGGCGTTGCTGAAAGAAATGTGTGTGTGCATTGCTAAACTTTCTGCTATTAATTTCATTTCAGCAAAAATGACCTGTGAATAAAGCTCAGGAAAATTATTGATAATCTTCCTCAACTGTGAGGAGGTTATTCTCTGCTTTGTGTGGTTTCACAAGTTGACATGTTACATTTCTATAAAATTAAGATATTTTAAATTTTGTTTGTTGCCCAAGCCCACTGAAATGGAACAACCCATTAAATAAAAGTTCCAATTTCCTACGTTTAACCCTTTTTCATAGTATATGAACTATATGCACTAGGAAAGCCTCCTTTGTTATTAGCAAAAATGGGACATAGCTTTTTTTTTTTATACTGAGCTTGCTGTACTCTTAAATAATTCAAAGGGATATTTTGAATCGGTTCTGTTGCCAGTTAAAGAATGCAGTATGGCCATTACTACGTAAGGCCATGACTCCTAAAACAGGCAAAACAAACTTGTCCTTTTGTCTTGACCTTTCCTTGGAACAATTTTCTCTGCTCAATATTAAAATACAGTGAGGTTATATGAGCGAAAATGAAAGAGTTACCCGTAAGAAAAAGTTACTGTTGCTAAAAGAAAAAAAAAATTAATAAGAGATCAACTGCAAAAGTTACTGTGGATTTGCATTTCCAGTGCTGTTGGAAGTTTGCCTCTAACATTGGCAATGCCGTACAAGCTGTAACAAAACACACACTCCTGATGCTTCTAACTTTCCATTTTTTAATAGTCAGTGTAGGATCAGGTTCGGAGTTATCCTTTTGTATTGGATCAGCTGCTGGAAACATTATTCAAATGCGTCACTCTAACGTGAATGGACTTTCTTGAAGAAGTCCTAAACTTGTCCCAAAGTCCACCTGTACTCAGGAAAGTGCACGACCATGTTCTTAGCCATAGCTGCTTTCCCAATGTCTGTTTTCTTACACTGCTGATCTCTGTGAGCAGTTATAGTGACCTGTTTTCAAGAAAATTGAATTCCCCACTTTCTCCAGTTAAAGAAGAACTGCTATTACAGTTTAATCACAGATCCTCCTAGTATGGAAGAAACCAGAAGAATGTTCTCTATGTAGTCCAACAAAATGAAGACACAAATAGGATGATAGCCTTTCTACATCTGTCCCACGCATGAACATCCGTGAGGCATAAGATCTATTTAAGGTAAAGGAAAAGTTTGGCAAAAGATGACATGGGTGTAAACTGGTGTAAAATAAATGTTAGCGAGAAGTTAAGCTTTCAACCCAAAGCCTAGTGAGATCCTGCAAGAAATTGTGGGAGGAGGCAGCAGGAAAATAACTGGTTTGCAGGCAGAAGTTGATTTAGATTACATAAAAAGAAAGAGCTATATGCCATTCAAGTCTGACAGCAGAGAGCTGAATCACTGACCTCGAAGTTCCCTTGTACTGTGTGCTCGTTTGCCTTCCCGGTTAGTACAGTTACAAATGGACGTAGGAACCTGCATGCTTAAGAAAGAAGAATTGAATTCCCTCTCGTGCAGCTCTTTTCTGCATGAGCAGAGAAACAAGAGAGAGGAAAAACCCAAGTTTTCTCATAAAATGCTGTCAGGCCTAAGCCCAGCTCACCCTGCTAACCCTTCCCCAGTCTCCCAAGGCTAAAGAAGTCCTTAAATTAATAAAAATAGTAAAGCTGAGTATGGGTGTAGAACTGAAAACTGGCATTTAATACTTTTAAGAGATTTCACGTTGGTTTTGTCTAAATATTTTAATAAAAATGTTTTAATTATAAAGCAGGTGGATTTTATCCTAGCCATATGAAGCAGCAAACATTTGGTGCATGAAAATTTTCCATGATACTCTCTTATTTTTGCCGATTATGCTCACCATTTCCTTCTGAACAGGTTTTACTCTGATCTACTTGAACGAAAAAATCTCATACTTTTTATAAATAAAAATCAAGTGCCCAAAACAGGCAGAGGGTTAATAAAAATGGAAATTCTGTTAAAATTACTAGTCAATCTGTTTAATGTTTGATAGTCTCCCCTCCCCCTAACACATGTTCTTCCCTTGTAAAGAACCCTATTGCTTCCTGCTTGTTTACCGGCTTTTCGCAAGTCAAGCAGCTTTCAAATTGCTTTGATGTTAATTATAGAACTTGTTCAATAGGGCTTGCTAGGTGAAGGAAAGTAGCTCCTATGTTTAAGAAAATAAATAAATATACAGACAAGTGCTCTGTGCTTTGGTTCTGAAGAAGGAAACAACAAGATACTGATGGCTTAGTGTTGTGTTGTCAAATAAAGGCTATATTTGGGTGGCACGCTGCTCTCGGTTTGCAAGATTTGATACTAGTTGTCTTCACTTCTCTTGATGATAAAGGGGAACTATGTGCTGAGGACTGATCCTCGTGATTGTAAAGGGAGTTGAGTTGCAATACCTCTTGTGCCAAAGTAAAAGATTCAAGAAATGGGATTTTGCCTGAGCCCACAAAAGCTGTTACTATGAACTAGCCCTTTGGATTGCGGGTTATCCCAGCTCTTCCATTTGTCCTGGTCTGGACTCTGGTCCAGGCTGAGCTGCACTTACTCTATTCAAGCGTTGCGGCGTTAATGTTTCAGCTGCAACTCAGCTTGGGGATTTACAAAAAATGCTCTTAAAATTTGGAAAAAAAACTCTAGGTGTCTCTGAATAAAACCACCACATTTTCGGATCTGAATCGGTCAGTCAATGCCGAGACATAAACCCCCTGACAGAGAGCATCAGGTAGCGGTGGCAGGGTGGGAATGCAGGATCAGGACCGCTGCCCTCCGGCCGTGGCCGTGTGCTCCATGGTCTCTGGCAAGTCACAGCGTCCTTTCCCCCTGTTCATCCTGTATGTAAATTGTGTTTAATCATAAAGAACTTGTCTACCAATTCCTAATCAAGGCGTAAAAGTTTAATCAGAGAATTTGCACAGTGTTTGGAGATCTTCAGATGAAAGGTTCGGTACCTGTGTGATAAATGAATATTAATAATTTCTAGTACAAAGCACCGTAGCCATTAGAGCTGAGTGTGGAGTCTGTCAAACACCAGTGCTGTGTTGAATGACTGGAGAGTACCTACTGGGAAGCGATGTAAAACCTTTAGCTTATTAGTGACATTGTATTTATAAATTAGTACCAGTACTCAGAGGGGGCGGGTGGAAGGTGTGTCATTACAAAATGCTTTTGAAAGATTTGAAGTAAAATTTGCAGTCTGATGTTTCCTATAAGATTGCTTTGTTTCTGATGATGGAAAGATACTATTTTCTGTATGAAGGCTTGTGCTTCCAATGTTTTAAATGAACATGTGCTTTATTATGCAATAGATACTGAAAATGACCCCCTCAAACTTTCTTCTTCATAATAACAATACATTTTGATATAATTATTACTGGTGTGCTATTCCTGTTCTGCAGTAGGTACCAGTGGGGGTGTTGTTTCCAGAAGCAGTAAGTGGCATGGCGTCTTGCGTACTGTTTGAGAGCGATCATAAGGCATTTCCTGGAGTAGAGCCCTATGAGATTGTAACATCACACTGGGGGGAAGAGACCTTACCTATCAATAGCGATGCAAGGCTTGTAATTTTAAGTCTTTCTAATTTGAATCATGAAAATCTGTTTTTCATGAATAATTCAGAGATCTGATTTAGTAGAATTATTTCCAGCCCATGTATATTAAACAGGCAAACTGCTATGCCAGTTCTGTTTAAGACACTGTTGATGGGGGTTTTCTCTTTCCTGCAGAAATGATCATCTTTGTCTGTTAGAAAATAAAGCTGCTGTGCTATTTTGTCCTTTTGATTGCATGAGGATTTTTCTTTAAACCTCGTGGGCTAAAATTCAAGCTGAAGAAAAATAAACCCCTTACTACAGGAGCTCCTAGAATTCAATTTGGAGAGAGTAAACCTTGTACTATATCCATTAGGAAAATGGCAGTATTCTTCCAGTTCCTGATGTTATTCAATTACTTACCCCGCTTCCTGCTTTTAGCGTAAACTGTATATTTTAGCTCGTGACCTTTGACAGCAAATTGAATCAGAAGTGGAGATGCAATGAAAGTTTTTTTTTTTTTTTTTTTTTTTTTTAAGGACTCTTTAAAAGCATTGGTGTGTAGGAAATTTTGGGCTTTGTTTTGTTGGTGGTGTTTTTAATAAGCCTCTCTGGATTTTGTAACACAGTGCATTTTCCTTGGAAAAAAGAAAATTTAAGTTAATGTCCTTCCTTATTTGCGTTGGAGAAGAGCAGAGTCCTCATAGCTGCTCTTGTTAGTGCATGCCTGCTGAAATTAGTGTTGCATATTTTAGTTAATACCAATAAAAGTGGAGTTTGTTTAATTTAGAATCAAACCCTTGTTTAGATTGGATTAGCACTTCAAGAAAAATATTTAACTTGTAAAATGATGCTATTGACACAAAGTGGTTACAAGTCCAAAGTCATCCTGGGCTTTGTTTCACCACTGTTGTGGCCTTTCTCTTCTTGCCCAGTCCCCACTCACAGGTTTTTTAGTTTTTAAATTATTTTCTGCAGTTTAAAGCCTTATAATGGAATGAAAAAATGTCTTTTTTTGTGTAAAGTCATCAGAACAGTATAAACCGAGTCTTTTAAAGGTGAGACAATCTTTCTGTAATGTGTTACAAACATACAGTGCCTCTGAGCAAGTGAAGCTTGTGTCTTAGCAAGAACTGAGGAGCATTGATAAACAGTGCTGAAGGTTTATTTGCATGGCATCCTAAGAAACCTCTCATCTATCAGTAATTCCAACATGCTCAATCGTATCAGGAAGCCTGCAGAAAGTAATTCACCCTCAGCCCTTTCATGGCTTTTGTCTTGCCCCAGTTTTACTCTCTTGGAAATACAGGCTTCATTTTCCAGAGTTTCTCAGCACCACAATTAACCACATCCTAATGCCAAACTGACTTAAAGTATTTGGGAGTTAAAGTCTTATTAAAAACTGGTGGGATTTAGGGTCTAGATTGCCTCTGTGCTTATTGACATTTAGTCAAGAATCTGTTCTTGTACTGATTTTACACTGCTCTTCAGGAAGCCCAGCCATGCTGACTGCACTGGAGCTGCGGTCGTGTGGGTGGTAAGAGATCTGAGACATCACCTGGACAAACCACACAGTTTCTCATTTGTATAAGATTTTCAGTATCTCTGGGTCTGCTGCCCCTTAAAAAAGAAGCGGGGGGAGGGAGTACAGAAGGGTTTGGACTAACCCAGATCTAGCCCAGATCAGCCATACCCAGTTCCCTGCTCCTGATGAAACTTCTCACACATGGTGTTCCCTGAGCTTTGCTATTAACAGTTGAATGGGACTTTAGTGGTTCTTAGCTTTATTTGACCAGAATGCCTTCATGTCATAGTTCCCCCCAAATTTATAATTTTTACTAATCCTGTGTCTTTATAGAATAATGACATTTTGAGGGTAGTAAGAGCCTATTGGTGTGTTCAGAACTTGCGTTTGGATTGAACTTGAACAGAACTTGAATTCAATAAGAAAAAATCAGGAGATATCTTAAATGTCTTTCTTCCAGTGTAAAGAAGTGGACACCCCCTTTCCTTCCCTCGGTTACAAATGCAGCCTGCCCCTCACCCCAGCTGGTGTGGTATCTACGCGCACTGGAAGTACAGTCTCTTTTTCTACAAAGAGTTGCAAAATTTTCAGGCCTGTACACAATGTTGTTGTATCGTGGTCCAACTTGGGTTTGTGCTAGGAGAGGGCCTGACTCTTCTGCATATGTATTTGTCTAACCTGGTATAAGAGCTTTGTTGCTTCAGGTTGTGTTGTTCTGCAGGCTGTTCCAAGGTAACATTTAATTCTTTCTTGTTCTGGCTGCAGTAATGCCAAGTATTTGTTGAACATCTGTCAATGTGTTCAGATTATTAACCTAACTTCTGCTCATTTATGTTAATAAAAACATTTGAGCTTCATAACAAGCATGTGTAACAGTTCCTCACACTACTGGTCCCACTGAAATCCAGCTGAGAGGTTTGACACAATCTTACCCCACCTGGCAAAGCGTTGGCAATTCGTCCTTCAAACGCATTGCCTCACTTTCTGTGCTGCCCAGACCTGGAAGGTGGCACAGCTTGTAAATTGTTCTATTTAATCTTCAACCTCTAAAGCTTATATTTGGGACAGACTAGAAAATACGGGAGATGGACACCAGAACTGTTTCCAGATTTGGCATCTGTAAGCAGAAAGTTGTTTGTCGTACTGGTGCAGCGTGGTGCCTGTTGGCCGTTGTGTTACGATGCCAACAGAAGTGTGTTGAGGAGCACAGAGTAACACAAAGCTGGGAGGTCAGGACCCATAAGTGTTCTTCTCACATCTGCCACGGAGGCAGGTCCATTCAGTCCAGAGGCTGTAGGATCTGCACCCTTGGAGATTTCCACATCTCCCCATAGCAGCCTGATCTCTCCTGAGCTGAGTCAGCCTGGCTTGGAGCGGGACTTGGACGAGGGCCCCTCCAACCAAACCTGTTATATGTCATGCTGAGCAAGTAATTTCTTTTCTGGGAACAGAAACTGCTGTTTATTAATTTGGTGTCTACTATTGGGCTGCTAGTGTAATATGTATAACAAGCGACTCTGAAGCCAGCTTGGGAAATGGTCCCTGTGTTTGGGTCTCCAAAAGCCTTCACTTTATTGTTAGCACACAGGTTTTGCAAGTTGAATTAAAGGACAGATCTCCTTTTTGGACTACATGTAGTCTGCTGGGCAGCGAAATGTACTTGGAGCCATTCTCCCAAGTCCTATAAGCTTTTACTACAGATACTATTAATAAAAGTATTAATTACACTGTTCTGGAATTAGGATTTCGTAATGAAACCCCAAACAGAAAACTCAAGCCAGGTTGGCTAAATGTCATGAAACACTCAAACTTGAGCTGCGAGTAAAATAAAAGTCTGAGTTGCTTTAAGGTTTACAGTTAAAAGAATGTAAAACTTTTCAGCTTGTCCAAGTTTTGACAGAAAACCTTGCTTAACTTGGCAGGCCTGGCTGGGTTTCCTTAAGTGTGAAATGCAAGATAAAACTGGTGACTCGGAGCCAAGCACAATGAAACGAAAAGGTTCTCCTGAAACAAAGAGAAATGGAGATGCACAGATTTTTCTCACAGCTCTCCTTCAAATGCTAGCCCGGTTCAATGGGGTGCGCTGGCCGGAGCATCCCCACGCGCGGCATGGGAGTGCTGTGGGAGGAGGTGCAACTGGAAGAAATACTTGGTCCGGTGAGGCGGCTGGCGAGCGCGGCTCTGCTGACTTCGAGGGAGCTGGGGTGGTTTGTGCCAGCTGAGGGTTTTGCCCAGTAAGTTACTCTTTAGTTGTAGAGTGAGCACAGAAATGAGATAAACTCTTAAAGGCTTTCTTGTTGCCTTGTAATGCGTACAGCAGTACCAACATACAAGCTGTAATTAAAAGCTGTTTTGAATACATTTCAAATGTTTGACTTGGATGGGAGGGGAAAGGCAATTTTCTCTCTGTCCTTCCTTTCACCCTTGAACTGGGACTTTTACAGCCTGTTAGGCAAAATAAGAACTTTTTTTCATTTTCTATCCAGAAAGGCTTTTTAAGAAAAAGGAGTGGTTGTTAAAGTATTTGGGAAGATTTTGCTGACAGCGGATAGAGTCGTGTTTGCGCGTGTGGGGAGCAGGGGGAGTCAGCCACTTGACGTTTCTGTTCATCCAGTGCACTCCAGAATTCTGGTTATTTACAGTATTTTTTAATCTATTTGAATTGCTTCAATGCTTAGACTATTCAATTTTAAGGACTTTGACTTTCCTCTTTTTTGTGTCCTGATGAAGTTTTGTGCTAACAGGGATGTGTTGGGGTCAGAAGGAGGTAAATAGCAGTCAGTGGGTTTTTATCCAGAGCCCTTTTATCTATGATTGGAAGAGCTTAATTTTTTATTTTTACGCAAGACTTTGTAACTCTTACGGAAGTTGCTGCTCTTTCACATCAACGTGAAGCTTGCTCGTGCTAATGAAAGCAGTTTCCCTGGGCTTCCGTGGATGTTTGGAGCAGGACGTGTTTCCACTAATAACTGTGCTGGGGCAATTGGCTGCTTTGCCATGAGCTGCCCGAGTATGATGAATTGCAGTGTTTCCTCTGCCACCAGGTAATCTCCACTGTAACGTTTTGTAGTGACTTTTGTAGTCAAAACGGTTTGTAAGGCAGGGGAAACACTCTTCTCGCGTCCTAACCTAATCAATAATACAACTTGCACCCTTGAGATGAGCTTTGCTGAAAATCTAGGAATATGAATGTTGCCCAATTTCCTGTGATTTTTGCCCTGAGTTGATTAACCACATCTTTGAGTGTTGTAATTTTTTTGAGAGTTGTAATTTTTAGATCTCTGATCTCAGTAGGGTAAATAGGTTTGCAATCTATGACTTCAAAAAGATGCTTCAATTGAAGAAATCTAGTCTGGGACCTTAATGGCACGGCCCTTTGGCTTTGAGCACGCTGCTATCGCCTCTGCCAGTTGCCCCATGAACTTGGGGGGAGCAGTTTTTCCCTCTGCTTGTCCTTCTGCCTGTGTGTGCAGCATACGTCGGGACTGCAGGTAGAATACCTCCACCAGTGGTCCTCCGGCCGAGCCTGGAGCTGATGCAGTGTAGGTGTTAATAGCCCTTCCTTAGGAAGGCTTTGCTTGTCCTTCCATGTAACCTGCTCCTCCTTCCCGCTCGCTGCTCCTTTAACACCGATATATTGTGCATGATGGCATTCATTTGTCTTTCAATGAACTCAGAGCGGTTTAAATACATATTAGAGGGCGATGTGCGGGTAGGCGGGAGGGTTCTCTCCTGGCGCTGATGGCGGTGCTGCAGGGGGCTCATCCCGGCCCGGCCCGGCCCTGCGCGGCGGCTCCTCGGCGGGGCTGGGGCTCCCTCTGCGGACCGAAGCGGCAAAGTGCGGGGGCCCCGCTCCGAGCGCAGCCGGCCCGCAACTCTTTTCCGTCTTTTGTCCCCCCCCCCCCCCCCTTCCTTTTTTTTTACACCACCACACCCCACACCCCACACCCCCCCCCGGCAAAGTACGCTCATTTAGGGAAGCGTTTGGGGTTTTTTTTTTTTGTTGTTTGTTTGGTTTTGGTTTTTTGTGGGTTTTTTTTTGTTTTGTTTTCAGTGACATTGCAGGAACACTGCAAACAGCAGATTCCAGTTTTGATCAGACAGCCGTTAACTGGTCTCCCCGGCTGCCTCCTGATACCTGAACGAGCAAAAGAAAAAGGAAACAGGTACAAATGTCAGTTACAGGGTCAGCTGACAGGGAATCGGAGTTCCACAATATCCCAGGTTTATTCTTTTATCTCACCAAAGCAGGACAAAGATATTGAAGCCCTTGCGGTGGCGTTTATCGGCATTGCTTGTGCAGAGCAGCTCCTTGACTCCGTGCATTGAAGTCAGTAAGAATCTGAAAACGTTCAGAGCCTTCACACAGGTCTGATTGCAGGATTGGAATTGAAAGTGTAAATATTTATTGACAGGCAAGAGGCTGGAGGCTTGGCTTGCTAAGAGCCAAACATGCTTTACCTTGCTACTTGAAAACAGAAAATCTGCAAGAGAAAAGCAGAGCTGTGGAGCTGCCTCTCCCCCTTTTCTGCTGGCTGCTCAGGCTGAGTTTGGTTGTAACTGGCTCAGAGTGATGAATCCTTCTCCCACTTCCAGCAAGACTTTAATTAACACCAAATTTGTTAAAATTTTTGAGGTAGTGACAGGAGCCTTTCTTGGAGAACCATAAATGACATTTCTAAAGGTGTCACTTGCCCCCTCCTTCCTTTGGGCGCTAACTCACATGGCCAGTAATAAGAGTGTAAATGTCAGTGCTGTTAATTGCTTTCCTGTTCCTGGAAGAGGAAAAGAACGGAGGGAAGGTTTTGTGTTGGAAGATCTGCACGGTCCGGGGCGAGTGACAGCCTGTCTCAGCACCCGGAGGGGTCGCTGCCAGGAAATGACAAAAATCAAGGAGCAGGGAAGTCCCGGGAAGCTGGCAGAGCCCAGCAAGCTGCTGGGCTCCCCCTGCTCCTCCTCTGAAGCTCTGAGACCTTTGGCTATTAAGACCTATTTGTGGAAGAGCAAGTGAATTTGCAGAGGGAATGTGATCACATTAAGCATCTTACAGTCACCTGTGGGTGCTATTGTATGTGGCTGAAGCTTACAAAAGCAACACTAGCTCCCCGTTGTCACCACCTCAAATACCAGCTTTCAGAGTGACGAGCTGAAATGTGGAACTACAATTTTATTGGGTCCTATACTGTGAAATATTACAGTTTTTGCTGCCTCTACAATGCCGTAGCAGGAGAACTGACAAAGTATATTTTGCCTGTGGTCAGCCTCACTAATGTGTTATTCAGCCGTGATTATTTTTTAATGGTCTAAGAAGTGTAGAAACATTTCAATGTGGCTGGATGGGAGTGGTGGATATTGCTAATTATAACATCTACATTATAAATATGGATAAAGTTGAAGGTTAAAAATGTGTCTTTTCTAGTGGATGTGTCTTTTCTACTTACATGGAATGTAGTAAGAGCTGTATATTAATGGTTTTATCTGTTTTTGCAAGCATTTAGAGAAATGCCATAAAGTTGGTAAAGGACATGTCTCTCTTTAGTAAACCTGCTATAACTATGGCAACTAAAGAATAGCTGTTTCGCATCTTTCTCCCCCATTCCCCCTTTACTGATGAGGAGCAGAGTCCTGACACATATCCAGCACAGCCTGCCTTTGTACAGACTTTGACCTTCTGGTTGGATTCTCTGGTGTCTAACAGGAATAAGCTTACGCTGCAATCTGTCTTACCATGGGTACAATTTATGCTCTTCTCCTCTATCTTGATGCTTCCTTTCAGGATTCAGTAGTTATCTAGTATCTGAGATCACTACTCATCAGTCAAATCTAGTTGCAATTAATTTTATAATGCAAAATCAACATAACTTGCATTAAATTTGATAGGGTGGGTGAGCTGAAAACCTGGCGATTGACAGTTAATTTGTTAGGCTGAGCTTTTCATTTTAGCCTATTGAAGTGGAGGTCTTCCAGGTAGAGTGGTAGGCTTACATTGGTGCATTCGAATGTGCCTCACTACTTAATTTTAGTACCTCGAGGACAGGACACCAAAGGGTTGATTCTGCTTCTGGAAGTGCTGTGGTGTCCGTGCAGCGCATCGATGACCTGCTAGCTGGGCTTGCTGCATCCTGCAGGATTTGAATTGCATCTCCATTGAAGCGCTGTGGTCGCTCCAGTTCTGTTCTGGGGCAAGAAAAGGAATACCAGTGGCTTTTGGCTGCCTGTGTTAGCCTGACCCCCTCGAGCTCCCCGGTGTGTTAGAGGGCGATGGGGCTGCCCTGTTTAACACTTGCTTATGTCCCCGGGAGCAAGATGGACGGTGGAGTACTCTGCCCTGGGCGCAGAGATGATGTAAAGCTCTTATACCCATCCTCTGGTAGCTTTTTCTGGGTAAGGAATATTAGGACAACCATTTCCATCCATTTTTAAGATGCCTGAGTGCAGTAAAGGGCTCTTCGTACAACTGAAAATTGTGGTGTATTACACCGCTGAGCAGGCAAGTGAGGCGTGCTCCGGAGACATCTGTGGCTTTTTGATAAAGATTGAAGTGCGAATGGTGCTTTGCTATCCCTCTTGCTTCAAGGCAGTATCATGAGCTATCTTAATATTGAAATATCTTGTTATTTTACTACTTTGAACTCAAGGGTGAGCACAAGACAAAAGACTCAAAAGGGAAACTCAGACAGTAATGTGTTTATGTGAAAAGTGGATTTTAAAGCTTTGAAAGGGTTGTAATGCTCTTCTACCTTGAGATGCTAATGCTGAAACTTGAAACATAGCACAGTATCATTAGCAATTAAATGTGTCTGTGTACTCCTCTTACATCTTGTAAGGCTCTTGCAAATCAAAAGGGAGATGTACACACATCTAATAAAATAATGATTTTTGAAAGCAGAGTTCCAAAGCCCTGTTTGCAATTCACGGACAGCATCTTCATGCTTGGCATGTTTGTATAAGGTTTTAGAACAAAATTAATTGCCTCGGGCTTTGGACTTGTAAAGGATTGACTTTTGCTATTTACCTGTGTGTTGTTGGTACTTTGCCTTTCTATGCCTCTACTCCAGCAACTTTCATGCTGTAGTATTCCAAGATTTTAACTTAATTAATTTTATTTTCTATCTTTGAATTGCTTATACCATTCTTTTGGTGGCAAAAATTATGTGTAAAGAGATAGATATACAGATTAACTTCTTCAAGAAGTTAATTACATATGCTACTTAAATATACAAGATTACATATGTAAATGCCTATGTCTAATGAAGAAAGCATTTTAGTAATAAAGTAGAAATACTTCTGAATCCTGTCTTTAGAAGCCAATAGCTGAGCAGAAGTGCATTGGAAATACAGTGTTGGTGAATGTGTTTATTCCAGTTATGAGTTTTACTATTTTTGACACCTGTTTTATGTTTATTTTGCTAAAACAAAATAGTGTGTGTGCATGTATGTATGCACATATGTATGTTTATTATGCACATGATGTATTTGTTACAGAAAATGTAATGTAAACATACAAAAGTTCACATTACTTTAAATACTGAGCTTAACTGTCAACCACAAAACATATTTGCAAACTCTTTCAACATGTGTAACATATACAATCCTAATTAGAAACATTACAATAGCAGAGATGCCCATATGTTAGCGGTAATTATGTTGGAAGAGTTTGTCTTGTGGCTCAGAGTTAAGTTTGGAACGTGCAATGTCAACTGTCACATGCTAGGATTTTGTAACATGCCTTTCAAACGTATAAATGAATAACTTGCCATGCCCATATTGTGTTAGATTAATTAAAGATGAGGGTTTTTAATGCAGTAGTCATTTCATAGGAGGGGAGGTAGTGTTTAATGTATATTCCTAACAAAGTTATTGAAGCGTTGTCTTGAAAAGGCAGCATTGGACATTTGTATATGCATTGGGCCTTTTATATATGCTATTTTTAGGAAATCTGCAGGAAATGTATGTAGGTATGCCATACTACAAGGCACCCATGAGAAAATTCTGTCCATGGCAAGCTACAGTCATTTTAGAGCGTGAGCTATGGTGTGTACCCCTCTGGTGCACATATAAATGGATATTTATGGAAAGCATAACTTCCAACAGAATAATTGGAAATAAATTTATGAATGGGTCAGGGCTCTCCATCGGAAGAATGTTTTAAGATAATTAGTTATTTCTTTAGCACAGTTGTGACCAGCTTGCGCTGTACTTTGTCGGTTTAAATATGCTTACAACAGGATGCAGGCCTAGCAGTAAATGTGTATATTTAGTTTTCCATTATATATGGGCAAATAATAATAACTGTGAAGATAAAGGCAGTGGCTATAGCAGTAGATAATGTGTTTTTGTGATAAATACAACTCGCTTTACAATTTGTTCTGCCTTATATCTCAAACATGTCCTGTGGTTTCCATATCCTTCAAATCAGTGTGAAACAGAAGCAAGTTGTGCTCTAAAAAGAGACAAGTAATTTGTATCACCAAAGTGATATTTTAGGTGAAATAATGTAGAACATATTTGTATGCTATGAATGAACAGTCTTTTATTAATAGCACAAAAAATGTAGCACTTTAAGTGTGGGATGTGTGGGTATTAATCTAGAAGTGTTCAATTCATAGGTTTAGTATCTTAAATAAGATGGTATGGTGTTTTACTGCTGGCAAACACTAAAATGTTGCTTTAGTGTGTCAGTGTGGTAGCGTGCGGAAAGATCTCTGTTTTGATTCATTAGGGTTTATTTCTGGAAAAATTCATATAGTGGCATTTCACAACAGACTACAATGGAAATATGGAGGATCTAGAGGAAAGCCTGTCTCATTTTGTTTTTTAGGGACCAACAATTTTGTGTGAATATACAAATCATGATCAAAAGAAATGGATGTTGTGAATGAACCTGCTGTCACAGGCATTTTATTACGGATTTGTGTTTACTAACAGTCCTAAGTTATAACTTCTCATTTTAATAAAGGTTCTTCATTCCTACTCGCTGTAGAGATTAAAGTTCAGAGAAAGTTTTTGTAGTGGTTGGTTGCGAAACCCATTTCTCGTAACTCCTGGACTTGTGCTCAAGGGCAGTGCTATCGATACTGTGAATTTAGAAATCAAAATCTTGGCTGACCTTTGGTCTTGGCATCTTTATTTATTTCTGCTTTGGTGTCTGAAGGTTAGTCACTTGCTGTGATGTGAGCAGGAAAAGAATCCAGGGATAAGAGCAATAGTGTTTTAATCCTTTCCATGTTGTTGTGGGAGTGACTTCTAACTTAATATCTGTTTCAGTTATTGACCCCATTTTGGGGAGAAATTGAATGTGTGCATTTTATTGATTGTGCAAATACTCATCCCCTTTGGGAAGAGCATCCCTGCAAAGTATCGTGGGTCAGCCCTCGATGAAATAGAGAATTACTTGCTTTGAAATCAGTGGGATGAGGCCAGTTTGTACCTGACAATGTTCTTCCAAACCAAGCGTATAAAAACATTTCCGAGGGTAAGTGGTGTGGGGTTGGGTTTTTTTGCATCAGCCGCATCCTTCATCAGTAACGGATACCTCTCACGATATGAGTAAGGGTTCCCGCTCTGTATGCCAGTGTATTTAAGCAATTGTTTGCAATTTCACACGGCAGAGGATGGAGCACAGGTAAGAAAGAAACCCTGTTGAGTAACACAGCTGCTCTGATGCAGTTTAACTCTTTTCGTTTAATGTACTGATGGTTCCAGAATTTCCTTGCTGTAGCGTGGCTCCCTGCATACATCTGCAGAGTAACTGCAGGCAACCTTGGTGCCCAGCGGCTTGGTTCAGCTAGCCGTGTTTTAGGACTATAAAGAGTGCGGCTTGTCCCTCCGTAGCAGTAGGTGGGAGTCAGAGCTATGCTGCTGTGGTTTAATACAAGGCTCCTGCTGCCTCCTGCTTTGGTGGAGTGTTTTTACGAGCAGAAATGGATTTCTTTTCAGGGCACGCTCCTCATACATGAAGTGGTCTGAGAGCTTTTTTCATCCTACCAACTGTTTCATAGTTTGGAGAGGGTATTGCTCAAACTATCCACTCATTATGGTAACAGATGCCAGCAGATGCTGGTCGGTTTGGAGTGACTACTGATTTTTTTTTTCCCCTCTTAGAAAGAAGTGCCCTATTTGTGTGTTTTGCTCTCCCTGCCACCCCGGCTGCTCTCCCAACAGGTGTCAGTGTAAGGCAGCCATGGTAAAGCAAACTGGGAGACAAAATGGCAAGAAGCAAGTTGTCAACTCAGTGGCCTGAATGTGTCTCACGGGCAGAAATTAGGAAACTCCAGGGGGATTGTCCCTAGGCAGAGATAACAGTTTGTGTGTACTTACCCCTGTAAATCCCAGCATACCTGCTCCGCGCCTCATGACTGTTCCCTGGGGTCGCTTGCAGAAGGATAACGCGTTTCTGCAGTGTGTCAGCAGTGCTGCTGGAGGCTCGGCGTTAGTTTGGCTCCGGGAGGTTCATTGTTTCGGGACAATGACTGGGCGCAGGCACCGCACTGGGGAAGCAGCAGAGAGCAAGGGCTGACTCCTTCCTCACAGCCCCCTCGGCTTTGTGAGCAATTAAAAATGTTAAAAATAGCCAGCAGTGATTCCAGCCCTGCCCGTGGGGGGATGAAAGCATGCCTTGTTTGTGTGCCAGCCAGATGCTGGTGCATCGGATTACATCTCTGCACAGATCCTTGTCCCTGTGTCCATCTGAGTCCTAACAAATGCTTTTTTGGATGTGTCTCAGCAACTCCCTGCAGGAGTGATCGGTCACTCGCCGGCCCCTCTGCGGTGCTGTGCTGACGGTAAATGCCAGGGGTTTAGTTCTGGACACTTGGCATGATGGAGGCCCCGTGATTCCCTGTTGCCCTTTGCTTTACGTACCTAATGTTTTGCAGTTATCCTCTTGCGTAGCACAGCTTTACTAAAGACACCGACAATTGAAGTTTCTTTCTCATTAACATGTACTGTAAGTGTGTCTTATCTACTTCAGACGACACCCTCATTTTGTTTGGCCTGGTGACGATTTCAAGCAAATACCATTTTGCTGTTCCTCTCGTCGTCTCTGCTTGTTTTCCCAGTACAAAACGTCCCTCTGTGAGCCTTGAAAAGGAGATGTATTTTTCCCCTGATGAAAGGTTTTTGTCCTAGAACCATCAGCTACCCGGGAACCACAAATCAGAGCTGTCTCTGCTGGGCTCCGGGTCCTTATGTTAATAGTGCATCAGTCCCTTCCTTTCTCTCTCTGGCTCGAGCAGCATCAGATGCGTGCTTTTGCCAAATACTCATACAGCCCTGGATCACTGGCTTGTTTAGCAACACCCTTGCAGGCTTTGAGAGAGGATGGAGTGATGCCACGAGGCAAACAGCCCTCCGCTCCTCCTTCCTTCGCGTGAGAGAGGAGAAACTCGTGCAGAAATTCTCACAGGCACAATGTATACGCTATGTTTGCAGCCAAGTTTCTGTAGTGTTTGTTCTGGAGATTTGCGAGCTTTGCAGAGCAGAAGCAATACCTCGTGTTTATACGGTACACAGCGTGAAGGGGATCTAAAGCAAAGTGAAATCTCAGCGATGCAGACAGTCCCAGGTCCTCCGACAGGCTTTGGGTGCGAAACCCCAGTCTTGTCAAAGCAGATGGGCATTTCATTGCGGCTTCACAGGGCAAAAACTCCCAACATTTGTTCAGGGTGGTGTTTCCCCCTCAGTTACCCTGGCAATGCAGATGTTTGAAATACAACCGAAAGCGTGACTGTGGTGGGGGTCTGGGTGACGTGAGGCAGCACCCAAAGCGGCTGAGGACAGCATGTTTCTCTGAACACGAGCATGAATCGATTCCTCTCACCTCTTGGGCCCTCTCATACTTTCTCTTCCACTGTTCCTTTGCTAAGCCACGTCCCAGGAGCTCGGGTATTTTTCCATTTGGTGACTCCCTTCCCCAGTGTGGCCGCAGCAGCTTCTCCATGGCAGTGTCGTGCAGACGGCTCTGCGCGGTCAGGGGGTGCCGGCAGTTACTGCTGCGCCAGGCAGCCAAAGGACCTCGCTACCACCGGAGCAGCCTGCTCCCACTCTTACCAGTTACAAGATGGAAAGTTGAAAGACGGAACAGAGAGGATTTGTTTGGGGACTTTTTTTTTTTTTTGCAAGTCACTTGTTTCTGTTTACAAGCTCTACCAATATTTTAATTAGGGTAATTACCCTTGATCAGGTAAGTGTAATGGCCTGCTGCCTCTCTAATGGCTTTTCCTCTCTGATTTCCCTGCTTGGCCTTGGCCGGTGAGAGCTGGGAGGGGAACAGTGAAAGGCTGGGGCTGGGAGGAGAGAAGAAACTGCTGTATTCAAAGCATGAGGTTACTGCATCCTGCTCAGGACTGCCAGGGCTTTCAAATCATTAAGGAAGCTAATTTATTGCCTTTTTCCCCCCCTAATTTTTTTCTTTCTTTTTCTTTCTTTTTTTTTTTTTTTTTTTTCCTTCACAGAAACAGTCTCTGTTCATCAGAGAGACTGTTTTCATTAGGGAATACGCATGGACTGCCTGGGCATGGTTGCCCAGTTGGGAAGTTTCCGCTCACTATGAAATAGTAGGCAAGGTTTTGTTAAGGGACTGGTGGGCACTTGTGGTGGGACCCTTTGAAAGAGGCTCCAGTAGGACCAGTTCTCTGTTTGAAAATGTTTCCAGTTTGGGATGGGATGTGTGTGAAGTAGGGAGCCCAGAAAACAAAGACAGCAAAATCAACAGCCACATTTGTAAAACATGAGCCAGTAACCGTGTGGTAAAATAATGTTCTGGGTTTTTTTTATTCAGATTTTCACAGTTTTATTAAGGGATCAAATGGTTGGAATATAGAATCATAGAATCCCAGGTTGGAAGGGACCTCAAAGATCATCTGATCCAACCTTTCTAGCACAATCTAGATGAGATGGCCCAGCATCATGTCCAGCTGAGTCTTAAACGTGTCCAGCACAGCGGAGTCAACCCCTTCCCTGGGGAGATTATTCCAATGGTTGACTCTTCTCACTGTGAAAGATTTACCTCTCATGTCCAATCGGAATCTCCCTGGGAGTAACTTGTACCCGTTACAATACATGTTTTCTGGTTTTTATGTTTTGCTTACAGAGTTTTTCCTGCAGTACATGTTCTTATATTTTACTGGAGTGTGATCAAGACTTGTCTCCTCAATCGGCTGATCAATAACCGAGCACATCTCCTGGCTAGGAGAAGCCTGTCTCGCACAGGTGCTGAGAAATAATCAGCAATTGCAGGGGGTGTTATGCTTTGTGTCGGAGGAGCACTTAGCACAGTGCTGTTCTGCTCAGCAGCTGCTGCTTCTCGCTGCTGCTGTAACACGAGTAAAAGATTTTAGTAATTTGGCAGTTGGGTTATTAATTCTGGTGGGAACGCAGCGCTTTCGTGTGCTCTCTGGATGAAGCAGCACATGTGAAGTGCGCGGGGCAGGGGTCGCACCGTCTGCGATAACTGCTGTCAGTGGCTTGGGGTGAGCTGGGGAAGCCACTTCATCTTACGGCGCTGCTTTTTCCCTGTCTGAAAGAAAAGCAATAATGAGATTTCCTTCCTGTGGAAAGTGTCCTAAGAACTACTCAGGAGGAGCGGCAGGTGTAAGTACGTATGATGTGTATTTTAGCGTGGCCTGATGCTGGCAGAGCCCCGCGCTGCTCTCAGAAGCTCCCTTCAGCCTTGGTGGTTGGGGATTTGTTTCCTCACTGCATTAAAGCAATTAGTGGATACAGGGAACGTTGTGGGGTGTGTATATATGCTGTGGAGGGAATATCATGGAAGCATACTACCCTGCTTCAGGTCTGCCATCCCTCCTCAGCAAGCCAAGTGCTGAGCAATTTCAAGCCGTATAAATCGTTTCTGGGGCTCTCTGCTGCTGGAGGGAGGACACCCCCCAAACGTACCTTTGGAAACCCAGGGTGGAAAAGGGCAGAAGGCCAGCTCTGACTGTCACTGCAGAGGGAATGGTGAGCAGCAGTGTTCAATTTGTAGTATTATCTCACATTTTCATTACTAAACCCCATTAAAGCCCTAACAGTTTTCCTGGAAGCAGCCTTTAAAGTTCGCACTTGATTATTTTTTACCTCCAGTGATGCTCTTTCTCTCAAACATGTGGTGCTAGCCATGGTGAGAAATTTGGAACAGATGAAAATATCAGTGTATTATCTTTTTTTTTACAGTAACTGTGTCTGTAATCTGTGCTATGGACATTTCCAGAAATTGTGTTGCCGCATTGCAGAGTTTTAGAAAGCTCTGCTGAGATTAAATGTTTACAAAGAAATATTATAATCTTTGGTGAAAGTGGTGGATTATTTTGGTGAGGTGGTAATATCACTGGTGATAAATTAACAGTATGGAGAGGACTTAAGAATTGCATCTTCTGAACTTCAGATTTCAGAGATGACAAATCTGGGTTCTGCCTCATTCATAGATTTGGCAAATCGAATTTATCTAAAGAGCATGAACTCTCTTTTTTGAAATTTTCCTGCACTGAATACCTTCAAAATAAAGAAAAATGCTCTTCATATACGTTCATTAGCATGCAGTGTGCCATGACAGATTTATGAAAGACATCTCACTGCTAGAGAACCCTGGTGCTTTATACCATTTGGTAAATAGCATGATGATGTGCTGGGCACTCAGGTTTCATTCTCCGTCCCATTCATCACCTTGCTGTGTGACTCCAAACAGCCTATTTTGTTCCTTTGTCTCAGTTTACCTGTGTATAAAATGCTGGTACCATCTCCTACTGCTATTGTGAAATGTAATTAAGTTAATGCTTGGAAACACTGTTTAAGTACAAGCTACAGCTGTTATTTACTATGGTTTTAAAGTGTGTAAGCAAAAAAATCCCTCTTGGTCCACTTCTATTTGGGGTTTATTTTTGGTTTCTACCTTTTTCCGTTCTTTTTTTGTCTCCTGTAGCTGTTGCAAGAAAGTCAGGAGAATGTGACATTCAGTGAGTGACACTGAAGCTGGTGGAGGCAGGGAGGGGCTGAAGCCTTCAAGTGTAACCAGTGATGCTGGAGATCATTAACACTGCTATTTATAACTGTAAAAACTAGGTTTCAAGGGGAAACATCTAGGCTTAGCATGGCTAATTATACAGCTGTTAACTAATCTAACACTGATCCTAATTCCACCAAACCTTCACATTGACATTTTATGGCATTGTGTGAAGCAAGCTAATATAGCACAGAGCCTGTCAGGTGGAGACGGGCTCAGCGCCCCACTCTGCCGGCTGCCTGGCTTCCTCTGCAAATGCAGGGTGGGTGGCAAGGGACAGCTAACACCTCCCGCGGCGAACGGTGTCCGTCTTAAACACAGTCTCTTCAGAAAGGATAAGGGCACCTGGACTGGAGGTTTTAAGGAAATCTTCAATTACTACTAAACTCAAAATGCCAGAGCAGGGGTTACCGGAGGATTTGACAGCTGCTGAATCCTCAGAATGACTCTAGATACACATACAATGTTTGCATTATTAATTTAATGTCTTTGCACTTCGGTGGTGTTTTCTATAGAAGTATTGTCTCAAGGATCTATCTGCATAAATGTAATGGTAAGATCAAAGTCTTTTTTTCCCATTTAAAAGCATAAAATAGAAAGTGATCTCACTGAAAAAGTTGGATCAGTAAAAGGATCAAATGGATTCATCAGAAGTGTGTGCTACACTTTCCTGTCATCTCCCTTGCTCCTTTTTGAGTCCTTTATATTTTTGAAGTTTGAAATCACTGAAGTGTGACCTATTTTCTTGTTTATATTGTCTGTTTGCATTTCCCAGTGTTTGCAGGTAAGAGATGCTTGAAGGGAAGATGAAGGGTTGTCTCTTAGGCACCACTGCCTCCTTGCTCCACGGAGAGGCTCATGAGTAGGCAAACGGGGGCTTAAAGGCCCCGAGTGCATTGAATTATTGTCAGAGAGCTGGTTCTGTACATATTGACCTTATTATAACATTTATAGCTTCAAGGTGAATGCAGAACAGCAAAGCCTCCAGCTTTCAGGTTTCCATTCGGGGCCGGGAACAGGGGAGTTCGCTTTCCGCACTTGCTGGTTTTACCGTTGTTAGTTTTCACGTGTTAACGATTACCTTTAGTTTCTCTTTTCTCCAGTATTATTTGATCCTCTCTGAGGACAAGAGGTGGTGGCCCAATGGGAGGGAAGAATAGTCTGGGCCAGGGCATGGCATATGTGTGAAAAGCTTTTCATGTTTGCTTGCTTGCGTTCATGAATCTGGAGCAAATTGCTTTGCTGAGAGTCTTCTAAAAATGTCCTGTATTTTGGATGTACAGATTTTTATTATTATTATTTTTTACTTTTCTAAAGAAAATTAATTCCGCGAAGCACTTGTCATCTCCCCATCTTTGATGGTTTTGCTGTTTTGTTACATTGGTTTCCATTCATTCTGCAGGGATTCATTGTCTTCAGTCCATCTGCCAACTGCTCTGCAATCACTGCCCAACAAAAGTACTCATTTTTCTCCCTTCTTTCCCCTCACCCTTCATCTCAGCCTCCAGAGCTTCCATGAATCAAAGGAAATCTATAGTTTATTTTTAAATTCGGTGCTTATTAAGTAAAAGGGATAGTGTAATGTCATTATGGATGGCATCCTTTAATACTGCAAAGCAGCAGCTGTTGTTAACCTTCTTTGTTCACAGAGCCCCTGGTTGCTTGCAGGCTGCTGGGCAAACAGAATAGCTGTCAGCGCCGTCTTGACTTCTTCACTCAAAGAAAGCAGGAGCCACCCTTAAGAAGCACAAAGGATTTAAGTATCCCATGCATGTTAGTCGGTATTTTGGGAATAAATACAGACGGTCTTGCTAGATGTGCAGCACATTGATCTGAATTTGGGTCTGCTCATTATATTATGGAATGGAGCTATTACTCAACACTGCTGATTTTATCGGCAGTATATCTGCAGATGATACGAGCAACAGTCCGCTCGTGTCAAAATGGCGAATGCTGCCTCTCATTTCCTTGATTCCTGGTGTGCATAGTTGGGGGAGACGACCAGAGGATGTGGAAGGAAGAGGAGAAAGTAACTCACACTCGTATTCTGTCAGGTCACACAGGGAAAAGAGATGGTGCGTGCTTTTGTTTTCTTTTCCTAGTATTGCCAAAATACATGTGATACCCTCTTCGCTGGAGCAGGTTTTTTTCAAGCCATTATATGCTGTGTGCAGCTGCTTGGGTTTTAGGTACCTTGCTTTGCTCCCTTCTGTATGCATTCATAGGAGCTAGAAACAATGTGTTTGACTAGTTTACTGTTTCACCCCTCCCAACGTTTCCTTCATCCCCTTATGCACTTCTCCACCTATAGACTTGTCTTTCCATAAGTACACAGAGAGACATAATTCTGCTTTCTGAACTCTGGGTCTTGACTGTTTTCACGTGTTCCCTATCATAGCCTTCTTCATCAGCAGGTGTCATTGCTACCTCATGGCTATGCTTCTATTCCCTGATTGTTTGAGCCCAAATCCACAATCATTTTGAGGCAGCTGTCCAAATATTCTAGGGAATATGTTACGATTTTCCCAGAGGAAAAGTACTCACAAGAAAATTTGAATGGCACGGATTTTGCACAATGCAGAGCTTCAGCAAGTAAATCCCCGTGCCCTGTTCTGGTCCGTTGGGAGCCACGGCTCAAGCTGCTGGAGGGGAGATATCTGTTAACTTACTTTCCTAATGCAAACAGGAGTCTGAGAGGTCTCCCTCAGATTGTTCCTGTAGGGCATGCTGAGCTAATGAAACTGATACATCTGGCCTTGTCCTGCTTTTCTAGACTGTATATCTTCCAACTGCTTATACTGGGAAGAGCAATCTTGTGCCTTCATCCGCTCCCCATGTGTGACGGCGGGCAGTGCAAGGACCAGAAACCAGGCTCTGAGCAACACTGGGCCCTAAAGGTGCTCTGTCCCTTTTTGCTGTAAATGGAAACCAAAATCGTGATTCACCATTTATAGAGACTGTTTAGAGAATGTGAAAACTGTCACTGAAGATCCGTTAATTTGAAAGCCTGTATGGATATTTTGTTTTTTCATTCTACAGCTGCGTCTTGGGATGTCTGGGGGAGTAACCTCTGCCAGGTTAACAGGAATCTCCCGCTGCCTGAAATAATGCTTTGCTTTGCTGTAGAGTTGCTATCTGAGCATTTTGGAGCATGGTGCAAGCATTAATGGTAAAAGCAGTCAGACAATTGAATAAAATTGAATAAAAGCAGGGTCTTAAAGCTGGGGAAACTTAGGTTTGACCATGACAAATGAGTTTCTTGAATCCCAGTCTGTTTTCTGCTAGAGTAGCTTTGCTCAACCTGAGCTCTCTAAGATGACAAAGGAGCTCCACAAAACAACTGGTTAAAAACCAAACTATGACCCCCGCCCTGCTCACTCAGACATGTTCTTGAAGAAGTGCAGCTATGTGCCTTTGCTTGCTGCTGGTGCCTAATGAAAATATACGAAATATACGAAATTATAAGACTAAGGTTGCTGTTTTGTAAAACAAAATTCTGTTTAAAGAAACAATAGGTGCTCCAGTAGCAGCCTTTTCTTCCCAGCTGGGGGTGAAAAATAGAATCTAACATGGATTAGAATTTTTTTTTTTTTCTTGCCAAAACAGCCTGGTCTTTCAGTGGAAAAAAGGTGGAGAAGCATTGACCTAGATCATCTTTCCTATCTGGCTAAAAGCCAGCAGTGCATAATTGTATAAAAATGAGAGATAAAAAGAGGAAATGATATCAGAAAAGGCTTTTGTTTTCTTTAATTTAGCTTTAAAGTTAGTGTCCAGTAATTCACCTTGCTTCTTTTTTTATTCAACTATAGCTCTGCAATCCTGCTGGATAACCTGTAAGAGGACTCGTTGCTTCTTTCTTAATTTAAAGGGAGCTGTAATTTAGTAATTTTCATACTGGACTTCACCACAGATAACTGGTAGAATTCATTTAATCTTGGCTGGTTTAATACAGTATGTGGATCAAGTGTGTAGACGTGCCCAAAATATGTTGCCCTTAACAAAGAGCCTGATTATCGAAACCCAATTACTTTATGAATTTGTACGAAGTTGCGTGTCGTGCGGCCCGAGCTTACACATACTGCAGTTGCTCTTTCTTGTCTTTTCCTTGGAAAATGTGACCGGCGAGTGGTAATGCTATTGAATGCTGCTTTTATTAGCAGCAGCTTACGCGGGGATGTTACCCCGTCACTTTGGGTCGTCTCTCCCATGTGCTTTGCAACAGCGTTGAAGCCAATGAATGAAAACATTCAGGGGGAACAAGAGTCATTTGTAAGGAGCTGTTTGCCTGCCTGCTTGTCAAGGCTGGGTGGCTGAAGAAGACTCTAATGCCAGTAGCGATGCTGAAACACATCAGTCCTTTTTCTAAAGTCCTTTTTTCTGGGTCTAATTCTGTTATGGGAAAAGAATAGACAGCAAAGCTGGCCATTGCATTGACTGTCCTGGGTAGGAGATAGGAACTACTAAGGGTTTTTTTAATATCTGTCAGAAAATAGCGCACAAGAATAAAACCTACAACTGAAGGGTTGTTTTATTGTTGCTTTGCTACAGTAAAGAAGTAGTTTAGTTTCTTGGCACAGAGTTTGTGAAGGTGTGGAGGAGTACAGTCTGAAGGACTGCAGCTTTCAAGGCTTCTGCGCTTGCAGAAACAGCACATATGAGAAGCAAAGCTCAAAAGATAATTTAAAAGTTGTAGTTATTGTAGGTCTAGCTTATCTAAAAACCTGATCCTGATATCTCCCAAAGGCATTCACAAATTAAGCTAGATGTTGTTGAATTTCAGCAATGGGGATAATTTAGGAAATTCTGGAGATTAGTAGCAAGTCCAGCAGCGTGGCTCACCGAGGATGGGAAAAATCGTGTTTCCATTTCTTACTTTCACTGAAAGAGACTGGAGTCCTAGCACTGAGTGTTTTGGGGTTATGCCCTCAGAGGATGGTGTAGCTGTTTGCTTAGTTGCTTATTATTTGTGTACTGTACTTTGTGTCTTCTCTAAGCAGCAATGAGGAGATTTGAGGAGATGGCATGGAGGAGGGTGCTCTTTGGGAGACCAAAACCAGGAGAGAGGATGCTGTCTGTCCCACTCTTCTTTCTGCAAGGATGTGTTGGCAGGGGGGGATGACCCATGTGTTGGAGACCCAGGTAAATTAATTTCTCTCTGCAGGGGCTTGCAAACCAGTTTTTCCAAGAAATGTGACCTATACTTCCCCTTAGTCAGGAGTGATCTCAGTCTTCTCTGTCGATGCTGTTTAAATTTCAATGAATAGTTAAACATGAACTGGAGCATGGGCGTAGGCGTTGGGTCTACCTGGCTGTCAGACAGCAGGTTGTGCATCGGCAGGGGGGAAAATCCTGCCTACAGCCCCTGTTACCTGGCAACATGGAGCGTGATATTGGGCTCAACAGAAGATTACTTGAACCTACGAACACTCGGTTGTCCTCAGCATAGCTCTGACTGAGCTCAATTGCACTGTGGCAGCTGCTAGGGAAAACATGCTTATAATCCTCTGCGGGGTGCTGCGGGCATCCCTGGGTGACGGCTGTGTGCGCAGCCACGTCCCGTGGGGCCCTGTGCCACTGATGACATCTGGAGGGGACCCCTGGGGTGAAATGGAGCCTTGGGAGCTACAGTTGAGAGCCAAAAAGAGCATTTCATAGTGGTGCGGGGATACAGGCAGCGACTTACTGACTCCGTTCCAAACAGCTGAGTTTGCGCCTGTCCATGCTCTCCCCGTTAACTCAGCAACAAATGGCACTAAGTCCCCTTTTGACTGGTGTCAGTGCTGTTTGGTGTTGGCTTTCTCAAATGTATCTCTCTGGAGTCGTTATTTAATTCTCTTTCCGTTCTACGACAGGGACCTCCTGGCAGTTCGGTGTCAGGCTGTGCCCTGTATCTCAGCGGTGTATTCTACATTGGCATGGAGACGGATCCTGGTCTAATAATTCATATATTATTCAGTACCCTGAGGTTTAGGGATTAGCCAGGTTATGCAAAAACAATTTTTTTTTTTCCACAGACTGATTTGCATGTTAACTTTCTTGTGCATTACTGATTTGGTTCTGGTGAACTTCATCCTGTTGCTAGGAGGGATAAGCTATGAGACACTGAAGAATTATTCAAAACGCCTGCAGGCGCAGGAAGTTAATACTGCTCTGGTTTGTATTTGGACAGCTGTCATGTAATTTAAAAAGACTAGGCACTCTAGAAACTCTAGAAGCTTTTCTTTCAAGAAAACTCTAGGTGAGTTTTCTTTTAAACTGTATTTTAAAGCCTGAATGGTACCTCTGGTTTCAAATGACAAAATCCTCCATCGCAATGGGAATTGTGGAGCTCCTATGGGACCTGCACCTGGAAGGGTGCTTTTAGCAGATCTTTCTCTGGAATAGAAATCCACTGGAGAAATTCCATTATCTTATAAATAAGTGGGAGTAGGAGTAATTGAGTCAGTGTAGAGGAAATGCGTTTCCTTTCCAGGCAAACTGTGACTTTATCTAGAAGCTTTCTTCTGTCTCCTTCAATTAATACGAAAAGGCTTCGCTGCTTATAGGTATTGGTTACATTTGGTGCACAGCAAATTTTGCCTTTAAAGGGATTCTTTTAGTCAGCTGTCACCTAATTCCTTTATATCATGTTTATGTAAGAAGGGCACGCTATTTTTAGAAACTTAATGTAGATATCGGTATGCTGGGAGATGAGATTGTGCTCAAAGAGAGGGATGTACCAGCAAATTCACTTTGCAGTGTAAACAGGGCATTTTTGTGTGGTAGGTCCTGGGACTGCCAGGAGCAAAAGCACTACCCTAGGCAGGGTGGAGCCTTTGTCCACCTGGTGCCTCTTCGACGCTCCAGCCCCTTTAAACATGTTGTTTTGCACATATACAGCTGTTGGCATCCTACAGAAACTGCAAGAACCTGGTGCTCAAAATTACAAGAGTCCTTTTGTTAAAAAAAAAAAAGAAATTTTAAAATTTTGGATTCTCCTTGTTTATAGATTTTGAACTCTTACTATGCTCTCAGACCATGTTTTAAACTCTTCTGCCCGGAGAGCTGAAACATGCTTTCTGTTGTTGAAATGAGAACAAGCATTCTGGTATGCTTGCAGACTCCAGGAGCCTTCCTTGAAGACAACCACTAAGTATTTTCAGGTTTCAGACAAAGAGCAGGAATTATCATCTTGGGAACCGTCTGCTTACATAGTGTTCATGCATGAGGTACTTGCAGTAGAGATACACCATTTTATTGTCCATACGTGTGCTGTGGTATACTATCTCAGGTGAGTCATCTTATTTATTTGGTAGTATATCTCTAAAGCATATTTTTATAGATAAGGCAGTACAGGCCATTGCAGGTGGTATGTACATAAATGTGTTTGGTCTGTGAACAAATATCTTCCAAATGCACTTGCATGTAAGAACAAAGCAGCTCAGAAAATGTGTTTCACGATTTGGTATATCCCATTCTTTCCCTCCTCCCTCCCCTGCAGTTGTGTAAGTACTTTTGATGGCAGCTGTTGGATTAGACCCAGAAGCTTAAAAGATTAAAGAAACCACTAAAAGCAGCTAGGAGGAAGCGAAGGATCCGTTTGTCTGAAGGTTTGTGTTTTCATACTGGTGGTTGAGAAGAAAATTGCAAACAGGCTCTGCCCTGCAGCAGAGGACTCGCAGGCATCGGGTATTGCAGAGGTTCGGCGTCGGGGCCAGCCACTCTCGCTGGGGCCTGTGGGTGCAGGAGCGAAAGCTCACCCTGTGCCTTGCGACTCACTGTGTCACGTCCAGGGTGCCGCAGGGTGACAGTGACGGTCCCCATCCTCTTCCCTCCTTGCTGTGGTAGCCCGCAAGCTCATTTAGTGCTCTGCAGCATAGATGTGGAAAGCGTTGGCTGTCCGTAGCTTCTTACGGAGTGAGAGGAGACTCTGAAACTGAAACACAACGAATGGCTGAATGAGCAACAGGTTTTGCATTTTCACCCTGTATTAAATGGTGCTGCCTGCTGCTGCTTACGCTGTCTGTTAAGCTCTACAGTGAACATTATTTTTAATGAATGCATTTCTTGTCCAGGTGGTTCCAGTCAATGACAGGTAGAGCTGAGCAGGACACATCTTTCACCAAAGTCAGGCTGAAGTCTGATTCTTTGCCCCTCTTTCCTTTTTTCCCCCATCCACCTTCCTTAGCCCCAAACCTAAAAGCAGCTGTTTCAAGAAGTGATTTTTTTTTTTTTTTTCTTAAACGTGGTCTTTTGCAATGTAAAACATCTGCTTTCTGGCTGATCCCTAAACACTACTGATGGTGTGTATAATCAAACCCGGGCTCTTGAAGAATGTAAGCCAGTCTTGCCTTTTGTCATTCTAAACAAGCAAGTCTGTGCTGAAGAAGGTATCTGGTGTGGATGCAGGACAAGACCCCAGACACCCGGACTGCATTGCTCGGGTAGGAAGAGTGCTGCTGAGCACGTTAGGATTATTAACATTAATCTAATCTTTCCGTTTGTCAAACAGATTTTTGACTACATGGAGACAGCTTACCCAGTTCTTAAGACAGTGCTCCCAGATCAGCTTGTAGTTTGTTCTGTAATACCGTGTGGATTTGCTGGGATTTTCAAGTAAATACATTATGTATATGGCTTACAGATTGCTTAGGCTGTCTGCATCAATAATTAAAATGAGGGAGGGGACTATTCTGCGGAGTTTCCCCCTTTCTTTTCCTCATCCTTTTTACATGTCTATTTTTATCTTTCTTCTCTTAGGATGGGGAAGATAAACTTGTAGCGAGGGAGAGTGTGTCAAAGACGGAGCTGAACATTTTTCCAGCAGAGATGGGAGCTCGTGGCACGTCACTGCAGTGCCAGCTCTCAGCATCAGCCTGACCTTTGCCAGTCTCTTTGCAGACACTTTGATTCAGACTTGTCAAGAGCTGCCAACCTGTTCTCTTTGCTGTTAAAACAAGCATACCTTTTCTACTGAGACAGGACAAAAAGTGTCGCTTTTGAGTCTTGTGGCGAACATGATGCTGTGCTCTTTAGTTGCCCAAAGTACAGGGAAAAGGTTTGGTTTGATTTGGTATTGCTGTGGTGGGTGTAACGTTGCCTAGATTGGATGGGGCAAGCTTTTGGGCTTGGTTGTTGTGGGGTTTTTAATGATACTTTGTTAGAGCAAGAGCTTCAATACAAGTTAATAGTTAAATTTCAAGTATATCACAAGAATAACTAATTTCTGTTTTATATGTCCATCCTCACCTATCTTTGAAAAGTATATGGTCTGTTGGAATTGACATTTCAAAATCCACAATGCCATCTGGATGCAGACAGGCTATTCTAGTGCAATTTTCTGACGGGGCATTTTTGGTGTCCTGGATATGTTGAAATGGGAAGTTTTGTCTGGTTAATTGTAAGACTCTCTGTTGTCTCTGAAATCTCTGCACATCCAGTCACTAACATACCTGCCTTAAAGTTCAAACTGGTAGCTGGTCCTTGTTGGACATGACACCATCTGTCATGGTCACAGTCAGCTTCTGTGGTGGGTACAAAGTACAGCGAGACTGTACGGAGCCTAAGACTTGAATGCTGTTATAAAAAGTGCACTTAAGCTGGGAGAGTGACAGTCCTTTCCACACTGACATGACCTCCTAAGAACTAGCAAGCGTTACGTGCCTGTTTACTTCCCAGCTCGATTTAAACTTTACAGCACGTCCAAAGAAACAGAGAAACTGCCAAGGAGGTGTTGATCTGATGAAATGGCTGGATGTCCTTGCTCAGCTTAGCGTATGTGCACAGCAGTCCCGGCTTTGGGCTGAGCTAATTTCCCAGCCTGGGTGTGAGGTACAACATACAGCGCTTGCTGTCGCTGTGTGTCATGGGACTGCTGAAGCTTTTACTATGGAGATTTTCATACTGTAGCTGGGAGCATGAGCATTTGGGCAACTTCCAAATGCACACGCCCCGTGCTGTTAAAGAATAAGTAAGACCAGTTTCAATTTTGTCACTACAGATGAAAAATTGCATGGTATGCTGTGCTTGGTGTAAAGATGGTTTGGTCTTGCATTCATCAACACCTGGTACCTTCCATGTGTTGGGAACCCGGGTGGAAAGTGTTACAGGGGTAGAGCAAACTAAAACTTGTCCAATATTTTTCTTTTTTTCATATCTGGCTGAAGAACAAGGATGCAGTTCAATGTCAATACCCTATGTAATCTTTGACTGCTTTCTGAGATGGCTCACTTGGATGATTTCTTGGCTGGAAACTGTGGAATTGGCCTGAGATCACCAAGTCCTGGGCTGTGAAAGAGCCGTTAAATAATAACAACTACCTTAGCTCATTACTGGCCTGGACCATGCTCTGCCCAGCAGCCCGGAGAGGAACTGCTGGCACACGGCGTTGCCAGCTGCAGTTAAGTGTGGCGCAGGGTGCATCATCTCGGGTACTGTTGTGTTGCGCTGTCTAAACGGCTCCCTTTCTGCTTTCAGTTTACTTGTTTTAGGGCTCTTTATAGTGTGCTCTGCCTACGTACGTTTAGCTCTGATCGTGGAATTGCCTGTGGAGATCTGATGCCATTGACAGCTTCATTTGTCCACGTTACGGTTTAGGACCTTAGGAGCCAAGCACCTGTGTTGGCATCGCTCTTTCTGTGTTGCTGTCCCTTTTCATACAAAGGGGCAGGTTTGTGCGTTTCCTGTGTATGGAGACAGCAGTTAGGTGCTCTATGGAAATCATCAGTGCTCTAGGAAAGGCTTAAGCCTTGATTACCTTCTGCAAATACACCAGAACTTACAGTCGACACTACAAAAGCAAGCCAACAACTGCTATATGCTAACATCACTGCTTATCTGCAAGAATTTTGCAGTCTGAGTGTAAAGAAATGCCATGAGTTCTTCTCAGAGGTGCTGGTACTACAGCTCCTCAGTGCACAAAGCTGTTCATTTTTCTTTTTTTTTTTCTTTAAATTTTTTTGTGAACACCCCCTGTTGTAATATTCCGTAGCTCTTCTCAACTGCTTGAAGTTGAGAAGCTTTTAGGCAGGTATTCATAAGCACTAAGAAAGTGCAATGCCTTATTTGCTACTTTAAACTCACTAAGGTGCAGAGCAATTTTAGCAGCAATGCAGTTACTCTGGATAAGGTAAGGACTGCGGCACTCTCCATCTACAGTGCCTAGCGTCGTGTAGTCCTGCTCATGGAGTATAAACTCCGCGTGCTGATGTAATACAGATGTTAATCAGAATTTACAGTAGTTGAACTGAGCTTGGAATTTAGCCGAAGGGACTGAAATGGAGCATTAATCAAACGCCACAATTACTGAGCCACACTTTCTGCATTAAACTAAACTAATGTAGAAGATGCATTACACCCCTAACATCTCAATATAAAGTCAGCCCTGCCATGAGGACATGGTAACAGCAGTCATTAGCCTTTACCTTTGGCTGTCTGAGTAAGGGAAAGGGTTATATAGATGTTAGTCTGCTCTCAAAGAGGATTTAGGAAGAAAAAAAAAAAAAGAGGGGAAAAAAAAAAGCTGGCTCTTCTTAATAAACTAGTGTAATTACAGATCTGTTTAAGTGGAGGCATATGATACGTATGTTTGTGACAATTTTCCAGAGGGATGGTTCGGCTAGTGCTAAATAACCAGGCTCATTTTCCCATAATGCAAATGTTATTCACAAACTATTACCATAATTGATGCACCGAGCCACTGTAGAGTAAATAATGTGGTGTGTGTGGGAAGCAAACTAGAAGTCAATGAATATTAAAGAACAAAATCTCATTTTTTAAAGGGAAACTTCACAAGAATTAGAATTACTTTGAAAATCAAATGGCAACGCAAGCTCAAATCGCCTGGTTGTTTTTTAGTTAAGTATACATGCACATGCATAAACACGCGCACTTATGGGCTGCGGTCTCCAGTCTGGTTCAGTTGGGGTCTTTTTTCTGCTTGGTGAGTACAAAGCATCCTCAGACGTGACCAAAGCAGCATGGTGTATGGGAACCGCTGGGTAATATCCAGTGTGCTGGGAACTTCCCAGAGAAGTGGGTTACGAACACACTAGACCTCTTGGCAGCTGAAAGAAATAAGGACCTTTCAGGGTGTTTTCTGTTGGATGAAGGGGACCTGGGACTGGTAGCCCCATGTTTGGGGAGATATTGGTTGTTTCTTTGTCTCTGCCTTCCTGAACCGTGCTGGGGTACTCATTCTGTGTAACACAAGAAGAATTCTGAATCATGCAAAAACCATGGCAGGGATCCCGTTAGGTGTATAGGCTGTCAGGCTTGCGATGGCGGCGTGCGAGTGGACTGCCTGGAGGCTGCCGCGACCGAGAGCTGTGACCTGCTGGTGTGCTGAATTGCTGGGCACGGCCGCGTGGACTTCACAGCCTCCGGGAGGGCAAGGCGTTAGTTACTCCTTCCTTAGTCCTTGATCGCTGTCCCTGTGCACAGCCTTATGCCTGGGTAAGTGTTAAGTAGGTTACAGCACTTATTGCTGAGGTGTAAATTACCCTGTATCCATTGCTGAATGCAGGAGCTATTGGCACTGCAGGCTTATCTGTGCTGGTATAGATTTTTAGAGTAAAACGTTTAGCTGAATAGGACTTGATTTAACTGTGGGCATTAGTGCCCTGCCATCTAATACCTTTTTATGTTCAAAGGGAACTTGTGTTAGTGCTTAAATGTATATACGTACGATGCATGGAAAGGTTGTATTTTTTTCATGCATTGCTTTACTTTTTTTTCCCCCGGATATATTGCTCCCTCATCCCTGTTCCACGTGTAAATGAGGGAGATATATAGAGACAACTATATAATGTATTGCAGAGGTGTATTCCAGTAGAATGAAATGATGGAGTGTCACAGAAGTGGCTGCTTTCTGCATTTGAGAATTGTGTTATTTCAAACACTTTTGAGTACTGGTGTGTTTCAGAAGTGAACTTTTCTCCAGGTAGTAAAACCCTGGTCAAATACCACTGTAGCTCTAGAAACCAGAAAGCCAGGAACAAAATGCAGAAGCATTGTATAGGATTACAAAAGCATCATTTGATCTTTTAATTTCATAAGCTGTTTTGTCCAGATGGCAATTATTTTTTTAAATTACAGATTATAGTACTGCATCTTCCTTTTCAGAGATTAAAAAGACATTTTAAGCAACCTTTGCCTCCCGTTGCTGAAGTTACTCGCACGTGACTTCCTGGCACAGTTACTTACATATCATATAACATCAGTAGCTTTCCTTATTGTAACCTGATATAACTCAATGTGGCAGAAGTAACATATTGTGAGCCATCGTGAGCCTAGCTCTTGTGCGCCGGGCTTATGGGCTGTCCTTCTTCTGTCTCGGTCTGTCTCTTGCAGATTGTAAACCACTAGCAAATGTCTGTTTCTTGTCCTCTGTGGACTGGATCGAGGTGTCTTTGAGCCTTTCAGGCTTCTGTGGTTGTGCCTCCTAGCCATAATTTCACCTAGAAAGCCGAGCACATGCCCGAGCTGGGTTATCACTCATCATAACTCATTACAAATTGGCACTTTGCTGGGGGAGATATAGTACTTCAAACTGCTTTTCTCAAGTTAATCTGTACTCCTTCTCTTTGAATCAGGCAGCCTGACTTATTAGGTTTTATCCTACTCCCAAGGAAAAGCAGCTGTAAGACGTGGTAGGTCTTAGAACAGGCAAGGAAAATGTTACTTGCACCTCTCAATTATTGCAAAAAAAATAAATCTTTCCATAAAGCAGGGCTGCTGGAGGGCCATAGGGGTGGCGTTGCTCTCCTGGACCGCTTTGTCCTGCTTCTTGTCTGTCTGAAACAGTGCCAGTCCCAGGAACTCCAACACACCGGACAGGGGATGCAGCTCATTCTGTACCTGCTCTAAGTGGATATTAAAGCATAAGGGCTCTCACATGCTGCCAGCCCGCACTGGGTTCAAACCAGTGACCTAGAGACTTTCTTTTTAAAACGTGCACAGAAGTACGAATTGACAGCAGCATGTTTATGATGAGATTTTCGGCAGCACTCAAGATGAAAGAGCAGATGGTGTTGATGGGAGAGCAGGGTTATAAGGTACAAGATGGGATTGTTATCATGTTAATAACAAGACAGCAAATCCCACAGTGCTTTCTATGAGCCTGAAAGATGATAGTTCCCTGTTGGCCTTCGTGCGAGTCAGAAATGTCCAGTAACGCTGGCCCCAGGAGGCTGCGGACACCTCCTTAGTTCATCGTGTTGGTTCTGAGGTGTAGCCATCGATTTGTTTGGGTTTGGTCATTCTGACCTCCTTCCTTGCTGTCCATGTCCTGGGCAGCCTTTTAGGGTGTAAAGGAGCTTGAAGACAGAGCTGGTGTAATTCCGGGTTACTTCTAAAACACAAATACTGTTATGCAATGTGGGTACTTTGAAGCGAATCTGCTATTTGCAAGTTTAAAGCTCGGGAAGTGCTGGGCATGTTGGAAGGCAGGCAGACGGAGCTTCAGCACTTGCACTTCATTTAAAGTAATCCGTATCACTCTGCAGTTCTCTGAACTTGGGGAAAAACTTCCTCTTTTAGCAGTTTGCAGATCCTGCAGGCTTTGCTCTCAGCTTCAGAAATCTTCCAGGGATAGCTGCTTTGGCTGGTACGTTAGGAGCCATTCTGAACTGTGAAAAACATTTCAAAATCCTTTGTATTTATACTCATTCCAATTTGCCTTTTTCTTTTCACAGGGTAATTATAAAAATGGCTGTAAACATTTTCTGGAGATGGGATCTTCCTAACTTTGTTTGTGCTTGTTGTTTATGTCCTGTTTTTTTCAGCATCCCCACACTTCACTCTGTTGGTTGGGAAGTGTGAAAGCTATTATGGTAATAGGGAGTGAGATGATTTTCTGCTCTCATAGTGCCAAGGAGACAGGAATGGATGTAATTAATCTTGGATGTAGTCCCTGCTGCAAATGCATCATCTTGCTGTAGCCTCCCTGCACGCATAGATATTTGCGCAGAGGTTCATTTTGCTTGGGATAAGGGTCAGTGCTCTTTAGCTTACTCCGGGATCAGCGTAGCTTGGCTCCCCTTGCAAGTGGGTTCTTTGGGGCGGTCCGTACTGTGACATGTATAAGGTGAAATAGCGCCTGGTTTGCTCCTTCCCTCCCTCCCACGTGGCACCAAGAGAATGTTGGTCTGACTGGACAACATAAATGGAGGCAAAGCGAAGAGGAGGAGGTATAACCCTGCTTGTAGGCGACTTAAAAATCAAATTGGTACTACTCACTGTTCGGTTTGCTTGCATTAGCGTATGATTAGCTTTGTCATGGAGGATAATTGAAATGAACATGGATCGGTATCCAAATATACATTAGGGTGTATTAAAAGGCTTAGAACCAATGTGCTGTTAAAAAGGAGGTTATTTCAATTCCTTTGTACACTGTCTCACATTTGAAATGGTATATTAGAGTATGAGAAAACCTGCTGAATAAATCAAAAGGTGTTTATTCTGGGGGAACTGCAAATATTCTATCAAAATACCGTTCCCTTTAGGGGAGTATAGAAAGTCAAGTTTGGATTTTGGCTGTACAAACTTAGAATCTGAATAGTGCATTATTTCATGTTATCGATGGATGTTTGAAAGAGAAGGAGGGGGATAACAGAGCTTTGGAGGTTAATGCTCCAGCATGTTTAGGGATGAATTCCTGTCCAAGGTATTGTTTGTCTGGCAGCATGCCCCTAACAAGTGAGGATGAATTGGCAAAACAGAAGCAAAGCTGTTGTGTGATGTACCGTATAGACAGTAACTCTATAAAATATGAAACTCAAATACGTTTCAGACAAAGCGCTGACACTGTAGGTTTTGAAATAAAGAGTGTATTTTGCTCAACTGCAAAGATGAATGCAGTGTGGAAAATTGAGCTGTTGTGTACTTCGTGTACATGTGCAAACCTACACAGCTGTTAGTATTGTAAGAAGTAACCAGGTTCTGCTGGCGCTGGGTAGGGGCTGTTTGTGGATGCTAATGTTGGGGGTTTCAACAGTGCGACAAAAATGAGCAATCCTGTGGCGTGACCGGCTCTTCCCTGCCTGGCTGGGGAACGTGATGGCTGGAAATGCTGCATCTCCATTCCCCACGCTGCACTTGTCCTTTGATTATAAAAGGACAGCTCTCGAGGGATGTCGTTGTGCATTTTCCTGAGATAAAATAATAGCTCTGTGTTTTGTGACCCTGGAACTTTAGGTCCTGCCAGATGCTAATGAACCAGTGGAAAACATCCAGGGCCTGGTAATTGCTTTGAGCCACAGCTGTTTGTGCTTGGTACACAGTGTCAAAGCTCGCTTCTTTGGTGGCTGCACCCTGTGATATTGCCCCAAGGTCCCCTCGGGGGGACTCCTGGGTCAATGCAGTGAGCAAACTTCCTATAATTGGGTACAAGAGAGCGTGGTGTCCGTGTGGGCACCGGCAGCTTGAGGCTGAGTCACCTATGTGGTTCACATTTGGTGTCTGCAGTAAATCCCGGGCAGCGTGTGCTGCTGCAGCGGCCGGAGTAACAGCAGAGCCCTGGGCAGAGCGGCAGCTAGGAAGGAAGCGAGGCTCTTGCACTGACCTGATCTCATTCAAACATCCAGCCGGATCTGTCCTATTCATTCCTTTGCTACTTCAAAACCCAGCTTTTTAGGTGCAGAAAATAGAAGGTGCTAATAAAAATCAATAGTTTAATTTTCTTTGGATCTGTGTTCCCTGTAGGAGACCTTCTCATCCACTGTCGTCTTTGAAGGACACAATTTCTGATGTTTCCATAGACCTGGAAAAGGCTGGGGCATTTTACCACCCTTTTAGCATAGGTTAATTCTCCCACAGAAGTGCAGAATTAAAGGGAGAGTGGGAAGACTTTTCTGTGGTGTCAATGGAAAGCCATTTCTGACAGCTACGGGCGTGGATGGCAGAGATTTGATCCAGCTCGGCTGAGGTTGCATTCGGGGGGGTTAGAACGGTCCCGATGCCCTGGCTGAGCAGGGGAGGGCAGGGATGTACCTGCAGCCGGGGATGGACTAGGGCATCTTCCCACGTGCAAAGCCACATAGGAAGGTTAGAGCCATACCTTCACTTAAATGAGGTGACTGTTGTTGGTCGTTATTGGTATTTGGATCCCACGTATAAGTCTTAGTTTATGAAAAGTTCTAAAAACCTCTGTTGGCAAGTGAATGAGTAGCCAGGCTCTCGAAGTTATAGCTTTCATATGATGCATTGACACCATCACCAGTATTGATAGTGCTTTTTAGGTGAGTAATATTGACAAACTAGGTTTCAGGATTTGTCTCATCCACTATATATCTCTGTGTGTGCATGTAGTAGGAGGTGGTATGTCAGTGGTACATTTATTTATTTCATCTCACTCCGCCTATGTACCTTTTCTAGGTCTAGATATCTTTTTCAGAGAATGAGGAAAAGGATCTGCGGAGACATGTACAGCTTCCCTACAAGGAGAAATGTAACAGTCTGGGAGTCTCCAGTCCCCAAAAGGTGTCATACGAGGGAGGCAAAAAAATCTGTAAAATCATAACTGATCTGACGATGAGAAGCAAATTATTCTCTTTTTTGCAGGATAGGATACTGTGAGACTCCTCCTTAAATAACCAGACAGCTGGTTAAAAACAACAAAATGAGGCAACTTTCTCCTACTGCATATAGTGAAATTCTGAGCCTTGTTCAGCATCTTATGGAAACATGAAGAGGTTCAACTACCTGCGTGACAAATTCAGGGCCATCTGTGCTATTAGATGCGTTACTGAGGGCACATCTTTGGACTTGAGATTTCTTACATTGTTTCCTTGTGCATCTTAAAGTGTTTGGACGCAGGATGCTGGGCCAGAGAGCTCTGCTCCAGTACAGCACTTTCTGTATACAGCGGAAATACAGTAGGCTGATTATGTTCATCCTGTACTTTGCAACTTGATATTCACTGCTCTGTGGCGTGCTTGGAGCTGGGAGATTTGCAGCGAGCCGCAACCAAATCAATGTGTCTCATTAAACCAGAGAGAGGGAATTGGGCAATGTTTCTGAACGGAGAAAAGAACAAAAAGTCTGATAGGAGTATTCCCAGGATTTTTTATGCATTAGTTTCATATTGATAGTGGTAGTTGTTTGGTTTTTTTTTTTTTAAAAAAAAGGTCTTTACAGATATTATTTTAGAACATTAGCCTGACAGCATCGAAGCTTAACAAGTGGGTATGTAGAGGGAGGGCTGAGGAAGGGGGGGAGCAGCAGAGAGCCTGACTCCTGATTACTTGCTCTGCTTACATGGTAGCATTACTGCAGCTGCGGCATTGGAAAGGAGATAGTTGCTTTATGCTTAAGAGGCTTTGTTGTTTCTAAACTATATATAGTTCTGTAATCTTTCTTTAGATGGGGGAGGGCATTGCGGGACAGCCTCGGAAGCATCGCCACCCTGCTCGGTGGGAGAGCGAGGGGTTAACGCGGTGGTGTAGGGTTCTCCAATGGGCAAGCTCATTGTCAGAATAATGTTTAGCCAGGTGTTAATCTGTGTCTGGAGGGAAGTGCTGGAATTCATTATTCATCCCACTGGGGGAGGTCATGGTCCTGGGAGGCTGCCAGCGCCGGAGCCAGCCTCCTGGCTTTACTGACATGTGCCATTTGTGATGAATGCAGCTGAAGTCCATTTGAGGAATTCTCTTGTCAGGCAGCCAAGCTGACAGCGAAACGCAGAGCTAAGGCATTCAGCGAGCTCTGTTGCAGCAAGCGAGATCGCGCTCAGCGTTGGGAGGGCAGAAGGGGACAAACTGGAATTGCAGAAGGAAAGCATCGGTTTTTCTTTCTGTCTTTTTTTTTTTTTTTCTTTCTCCCACCCTTCGCTTCCCCTGAATACTGTGCTCCCCTTGGAAAATTGCCGGCTCTGACGGAAAGTGCTGGCACGGTGCTTTTCATCAGCAGGATAGGTTTGGGTTGCTTTCTTGTTTTTTAACGAGGGCAGGAGGTGAGACAATGATCAAGTCAAGTTGGTTCTACGTCAAGTTCAAGTATGCCGAGAAGGTAAGTCGGTGCGTTTTCTCCTGCAGCCTTTCCCAAGGGATTGCTGCGTGGTCGCCTGCAGCCCCCTTCTCTTGACAGGCAGCTCTGGCCACCAGCGGAGCGAACGCCGCTGAGAAGTTTCGCTGGTGAATTTGTTTTTCCATGGCTTGATAGATAATGCTGTGCCGAAAGCCGGTGCGGTGCAGGGTATGGGCTTGAAATGTGACAGCCGCAACTTCAGCATGGTGCAAGTGGAAGAGAAAAGAAAAGCTCAGATCTAATTCCTACAGTGCTGCATCGGTAAAAAAAAAAAATGCAGTGGTAGAGCTGTATTTGTTTTTCTCATGTGGAGCTTGAAAGGCAGGAATATTTCTTATTCTGTAGAGCTGGTTATGAGATGTAACCTGCTTCTGCAGGGAAGTCAGTTCTTCTCCTTTAGTAACAAAGTAAATACTTAATTGTCTGTAATTATTACTGGAAAAAGAAGTTTTATTGATCAAAAAGTAGTGAGATGTATTCTAAGGCTGTTTGCTGGAGATTTTACTGTGGAACTTGCTGCATTTCCTATTGTGCAGAACACGGTGCTTTCTGTTGGATTTTCCTTTTCCACTTTATCTTGCCTGTCCCTTGGTACCCAGGTGCCTGGGGGAAAGAGAGGGATGGGGCTGGGGAGAGGGTGGACCAAGATTTCAGCGGGGACCTGCTTGACAGCAATGCGTTTTCACTGAGTATCTCCCTGGAGGGTTTCCTGCCCCAGGTTAAAGACTGATCTTGTTGCCAGTAATGCTGAGACCCAGTCAGAGTATTGGGATGTAGCATTGCTGGTTTCTTTAATCCAGCAAAATGGGGAAGAGAGCAAGACAACTTTTTTTGTGAGAACAGTAGGAAGTGTCTCTATCTGTTCTCTAACCATCCTCGAGCAGTTAGCAACTTGTTATTCTTAAAACAGGGGGAAAACCCGTGCCTGTGCCATTAGCCTGCGATTTTCTATTCTGGTAAATAGTCCCACATTGATTTATTTCTTGTCTTTGTGCGGCAAGTTATACTGCACACCGTGAAAGCATATATATTTCATTTAACAAGATTGTCCTATCATTTATCCCAGGCTGCAAATAGCATATTTAACGAAGTCGCAGATTTAACTATTCCATTTTCATTTGTTTTGGGCAGTCTTACAAAGGCAATTTGACTGCAAAATCCACTTTATTAGGCAGTTATATTTTATCTCCTTGATGTTTCTCTGCAATAATTTTATGTTATTTAAAGTCATATCAGACCTATAAACATCTATATCAAAACAAATCGACTCTGCATATTTAGCATATGAAACTCTTCCTGGAAAGAACAATCTAATGAAATCAGTAGTTATATGCCAGTGGGTGAGGTCAGCTATTTAAAATGCTGGGGAATTTTTTCTTTTTTTACCTTTACATTTTGTGATTCAATTTCTTTTTTTTTTTTTTTTTTTTTTCTCACTACTCCTTGCAGTTCAGCCAGAAAGCCCTCGAGTCCCCGAGCAGAGCAGATAATGTTCCTGCTTTTCTGTCACCGGCTGATTTTGTGTGTGTGTTGCATAACCTGTCATGCCAGTTTTGTCAGAGACGGCTATTTTTGAGATCTACAACCTGGGAAATTTGAACACAGATGAAATCCAGGAAACCTATTTAATCTGTATTCTTCTTAGAGTTACTTGTGCCTTACAAGATTTTCTTCTGATTCACCAGGGAAGGTGCCAAGTCTGTTCATCTGTTGGGGGGGAAAAAAACCCCACCAAACCCCAAACCGTAACACACACACGCAGGAAGACAAATGCTGAAGTGCGTGCCTGGTCCTGTATTGGGTGTCGTGTGTGAGAAGAGACCGTTACTCCTTTGCGTGGAAGTGAGGGTTTCCTAATGGAAGGTGCTTGAGAAGTTAAGCTGGTGGCTACGAGGCAGGGACGTACCCCCTTGCTAAACACAGCGTTTTGCGTCAAGGTTCCTGTCGCGGTTGATGCTTGGCTTATTCGGCATTAGCTTCAAGTCTTGTCTGCGTGTAAAAATTGTGCTAATGTGACTTAGGTGTGAATTGACGCTGAATTTATTGAACTGGTGCAGTTCTCTGGCTGGAGACTGTGGGTACATGCTCCAAGAAACAAGTGTCTCTGCGTTAGTGTAACCACAGCAGTTTAAAAAATCAGGTCAAATTCTTTTGCAACTCTTCCACGTTGTCAAGGTTTTAGAAATTGGTTTTATGTTAGCTAAGCTGAAGTACCTTTGAAATTCTCAAACCAGCTTTTTACAGCAGTTTGTCTAAATGGATTTAAAAATCTCACTTGGAGATGCAGCTCCTCATTTCCAGTTGACGTAAGTGTGGGCTGCTGCAGGAATGAGCGTTCCCACTCCCAGCCACACATTGTCAGTGGCAGCGCTTGTGCAGCCACGTGGTGACATGCAGCCGGGAGCACATCCAACTGGAACTGAACGGGTTTTATTCCTTTTTTTTGGGCTGGCTTCATTTTCAGTCAGATCAGTGTGTGTCCCAGTTTACCCCAAGTGTACAGCCATAAAGGATGTACCTGAAAATACCAGGTTGAGGGTGAGTAGAAAAGACAGTGATGTCTCTTCTGGCAGCAACCTGTGAAAACTAAATTAATTTAAGTTTGCTTTCCTCGTTTGGCAGTGTTATATAACCTCTGTTTAAGGGAGGCCACCTTAGGTTAGGGAAAGGTTGGAGCTCTGCCCTCACGTCAGTGCAGTATCTCGGTTAAATCAGAACTAGAACTGCTTTTCCTGTGTGTGCCACAACACTGACATTGCACCGTTCCCTCTTAATTCTGTTGTAAAGAAGTTCATTGACATTTTTATTAGCTGGCTGGCTTCGCTGAAGTTGACATCCTTGCCTCTGGCCATCACAAATATATTTTTTTTTTTTTTTCCTTTGATTTGCTTTGGAAGATTTTGCTGTCTGAAGACCCCTCTGTGATAAAGCATATATATTTATATACATGTCAGAGCTAGCTCTGCAGGCAGCTTATATATTGTAAAATATTCCTTCACATATAGATTGTCAACCTGTTTTACTCTCTTGGCATCACTACGCTTTACTGCTATAAACCGTTCTGTTGATTGTGTTTGAACATTGCTCAACCCATCTGGGTTGAGCCCACCCGAACCGAGGTTTGGTGACGTAACTTGCCTGAGCTTCAAGGAAATTCAACCCTCGCAGTTCTGGGAGCTTCCAAACTCCTTACATCCACCTGGCACCTTGCAGTAGCTTAGCCAGTCACCTTGTGTCATCTGCCTGCCTGTGCAGTGGCTGTTTTATACAGGCAGGAGAAAAATTCAGTGGCCGTGCACTTGCGGCTGCAACAGAAAGCCTGAGAAATGGTCTTAAACTATCTTTGGATGTACACCTTTTATCCTAAAGCTGGGTTGGAACCGGAAACAGAAGAGAGATGTTGGATAAACTGATGTACTTTGGCATGTTAGTTTGCTCAAGTCATCCGAACAGTTATTTTATGTTGTGTTAGACAAGTGCCATAAAACCATTTCACAGCAGTGTATTTTTAATTGTGATTAAAATAATCAGATAATAAAACTAACTAAAGTAGAAATCTGCACAACTTCATCTTGAGTGTATTATCAAGTTAATTGCAAACATTCTATTATATAAACTTCAAGGGAGCCTACTGGAAAAATCCCAAAGTTTTTATGTTTACCCTTTCAAAGATTTAATATAAGGTCATTTGGATGTGAGCCATTTTTAGAGAATACCCATATTCAGTCTGAGTGCATTTACGCCGTAATTAAAATTCAACGGTTTCATACAAATAATAGTGCTGACACTAGGAAATCGGTTTGATCTGAGGGGGGGGGGGGGAAAAGGCAAGCTCTTGGAAATGTATGAAATTCTAGAAGGTGTGGGAGATGTGTGGAGAGAGGCAGCGTGAGTGGGCAGTCTGGCTCCACATGGTGCTGCTTGGATCTGAAGGAGCTTATGGATGATGCTGGAGGACTTGCAAGGTTTTGCTTTGTCCTTGGAAAGCCCCTGTCCCTTGTTTGAGGTCCATTGATAGATACGGCTGAACTGAAGTGAAGCTTAATTTTCCTGATCCTAGCAGTGCCCAAGGGAGAGAAGTGCTGTATTCCTAGCTGGAAAATTAGATTAAAACACCCAGTACCTAGATACAGGGTACATTCATTCCTTCCTGTAACGTAGGACTCTGACTACTCTGAAAGGCAGTTTACAGTTTTGGCAGCTAAAATAAAAAGCCTTAAGGACAAGCAAGCACTTTGAATGTTCAAAGGGCTTTATTTCCAGCAGAAAGATTTCAATTACAGTCATTTTCCTCGAGTAAGTACAAAGAGGTAAATGGACCCCCTGTTTCAAATGTTAAACTCGCAGACTACATTATTACCAGTTGTACTTTGAAAGTAAAGGGTAAAGCCAATCTAAATCAAAGGCCTGATTCCAAATTACTTTTTAAGAGTATGAGGAGGTCTGCACCCAGTAATTCAGCCACTTGGTACGGAGCAGCACATAGCACATCACATGTGACTTGCATTAGATGCTGTTGCTCTTCTGGGGGATCGAGGCAGGGAGCATCCTTCTCGACAAGCACTGAGCGTTGCATCTTGAAACGGCTGCTCTGCAGCTGGAGATTCATATGTTGGCTGTATTTTTAGAGAATTCAGGTTTTTTTCTTTCTTCTCTGACTTTGCTCGTTATTTGTCTTGTCTTTTATAACAGTAATTTGACAAAGATTTGGTTATTTATCTTCTGTGTGGCAAAACCTCTCCTCCCTCCCGCTCCCCACAAAAACGTTTTTCATCTCAGGACCATTTCCTCCCCTTACTGGGGTAGGGAACGTGTTTTCAGAAGTCTGTGGGTTTTTTTAGACCAGACATTGAAATGTGCACAATGTTTGTATAACACAGGTGCTCAAAGGAGCCGGATAGCCAAGACAATAAATCAGTCTGGTGACCTGAGCTCACTTGAAACATTCATTTTCAATGAACTCTCCCAGAAATCTGTACCCAGGGCTTGATCGAGTCAGGGATAACTGCTTCAGCTGGTGATTTTTTGGGTCAGACCTATGCCCAGGGACATCAGAGGAAGGGCAGGGAGTTAACCAGCCTGCTGCTAGAGCAACTGGCTATGCCAGGGAGGCTGGTCCTCTTGGCACTCAAACCATCCTTGCTAGTGCCTGGGAGGTGGGAACCCACCTGCTTTTTCTCCAAAAGTCTTTGCTGGTGCTAATTGTGCTAATTTTATTTATTTATTTATTTTTGCTACTTCTTTTCCTCATTGCTTTGTAGATGGATTTCTGCAGGTGTGAAATCAGATGTTATTCCATAAACTGATGGAGAGGATGGGCCAAGGGTTGTGTCTTTCCAGATTACTCTGCACAGACACCTGGTTCAGTATTTTTATCACGTTTAGCTTCTGAAATTTTTTATTTCCTGCCTATGAATATTATAAGTTTGTGTTGTTTTTTTGGTTGTTTTTTTTTTTTTTTTAAATTCTGTTGCAACTGTGACTGCCAACGTTTTAGGGAAATGAGTGAGATTAGTCATTTTATGTGCTTGCGAACAGATATTGGGTCTACGCAACAAACTCGGGAAAATAGATGTACTAATTTACTTTACCTGTAAATATGGATTATTACAAATATGCCCTGGTGCCTCAGGAGCCCGTCCTGACTTTGGCTCAGCTGCTTACCCCTGCCTGGTTTGCTGGATGACCCTGTGTTTGCCATTATAGCCCTGTCAGAGAGAATTGGCTTGCTTCGTCTTTTGGCTTTTGCTTATCCCGTTATGATTTTATCTGGCATTTCTGCGAACACAAAGGTGTCAAAGGATGATGGGTGCTTGCTGACGGTGAATGCAGCCCACACTGCTGCTGTGCTTTGCTTGAGGCTGGCAAGTGGATCTGAGCAATGTTTTTCCCATATTTTGGCCTCAAAGGCTGGGTTTGGCTGGTGCACCAGCAGTAAGCATAGGCTCGCGTCTCCGTGGCCTTGTGCGCCCAGTGAAAAGGAGGCAGGGCTGAAACCTAGAGGAAGAAATGCCATTGCTGGGCAGTCGCCAGCCCCGGAGGGATGGGAGGTCAGCTCCTCACGGCAGCGCTGTTCAGCCTGTGAGCCGCACGTGTGCTCACGTCAGAAACTGCCCCTCGGTTTTCTTCTGCTCCCTGGGCCTGCAGAACTGAGTGAAGTTCAGCCAAACCTCCTGCGAGGAATAACCTCCTGCAACGTCAGCTAGGTGTAGGTCCCTGCTCTGCTCCGGCTCCCTCTCTTTATTTCTGTCCTATTAAATCAAAAGTGGTGGATGGGTCACGGAATGGGGAAATGGGTGCAGGCTGCAAGCCGCTTAATCTCTGTGTATGTTATGATCTCCACCTGGTCCTTACGTTCATAACGTTAGCTCAGATTTCTAAGCATTTGGAGAAGAATGCTGAAGATTGTTGGGCTAAGTAATGTTTACTTATTTATTTTGATTTAAACGGATCTTTCTCCAGTTCTGGCAATTCTTGGTAGTTGGACCAGTTCTTGGGAGAGCTCTTGTTTGCTTTTAGATAAGGGCATTTTAAGTAGGATTTTAAATCTTTCTGATTTCTTTCAGTTCTGCAAACTGAACGTTTGCAGTTTGCTTTTTGCTGGTAAGTGGTTGTCACTGATCCGTAACATTTTGCAGTGAAGAATCAGAAGAGTCTATAGGTTTGTTTAGCTTTGCTGGGAATATGGTAGAGATTTAAAGGACTCTTTCTTCCTTGAATCCGGGGCAGTTGTTGCATCCTGCATATGAGGACACCTCAAGGGCGGCTCCAGCCTGGGCAGATGCCAGGAGCCCTGTGGGACTCGCGGCAGCCCGGCACGGCCGAGTCATTAGGAAGTCCGAGCGCCACCTGTTTTCCCCTTGATATTTCTGACAAAAGGAGTTACTGGGGCAGAACTATTTAAGCATCTCAGTGTCCCTTTAGAATCTTCCCACCTATAAGTGGGAATACGTGGGGATTTTTTCGAACTGGAGCCAGCTTCTGGACAGCTTTGTCTTTAATACGGTTTGGGATCTAGACCTAAAACTTTTCCATCTGTAGTCCTGTTTTGTTTGCATGTATTTGTGAGACTAAGAAGAATTGCATACTAATGGGAATAGTCAGTGGCAGGTAAAATAGCAAGAAAAAAAAAGCCCTGTTACATTCTTCTGATGTAAATTTTTAATCAAATGTTATTTTCTTCTGTTAAGCAACTTTTACAGCCCACTGCACAAAACACACAACCAAAAAACTTTGCACAATGAACTGCATGTAATAGGCTAGCAATGCATCCATTACACATTTTTAGGTGGGTAATGCATTTAAATCCATTTTTGTGTGCATAGCAGTGTAGCCTTCAAAAAGTAATTACAATTTGCACAGTCTTGCTTTCATAGTTCCTTATATTTTCTTCAGATTGCAATGCTTTGGAGAGCTTCATTAGAAGTGGTATCTTTTGTAACAAGAAGGAAATACAATTTTAAATATATTAGAAAGCTGGAAACTTTGTATCAAAATTTCAAAAATGATTGCAGAGTGATTGGTATCAGTGAACACTGTTCTTCAGCACAGCTGGATTGAAGAGTTGGTAGATGATAGACTAGAATGTAATAGCAGTAATAATTACATCAAATAACACTTTTCAATCTGAATAATTAGAGGTAGGTTTTGTGGCAAACATGTGGCCCATGGATGTAGCAGTATCCTTTTTATGGGTGACCAGACTCAGCAGTGTCATCACTGTTTGCGTGTCTTCTGCACGAGGACTCCTGCCTGGGGCCCTCATTTGAAACCAAGGTACCGCCCTCGCCTGCCCGTCTCCCCGCCGGCCAGCCACCCTCCGGGAAGTCAGGGACAAGATGTATTTTCTTTTTCCAAATTAAAGGCCAAGTGTGCCTGTAGATCTTGAGCGGCAGACTTGGAGATGCTGCCAATCAAAGTGATACGATGTCGGTGACCCTGCCAGCAGTCTTTTGCCTCAATTTCAGCATCGTGGTCTGAATTTCTGCTTCCCAAGCTGCCTCTGTTAAAAGACTCCAGCTCCATCTGCCCCCACACCTCTGGGCTGGACCTTGCTGACCTCTGCTCAATGATGCAATGTAACTGCTAATAATTGTAGCAACGCCCTCAGTATTGAAAACGTCTGAAAAAGTGATATTCTTCATGGTTTCTGGAGGCTTTGGCCAAACAGGGTGTGCTTTTACCGCTATGCCAAGAGCTGGCAGGTACAGGAGTGTGCTCCAGGTTGGAGTGGGCAAGAGCTCTGCGAGTCCTGGGACTGTGCTGTGCCCAGTGAGGTCTAACCTAAGGTGAGCCAGTGCTGCTGGAGGACGGATGCACCAGCTACCTTCTCCTGGGTGATGAACCGTGGTGAGACCTTCTGCTGTCTGGGAGGGACTGGTCTGGGGCCGGTAAAGAAACAGACTCAAGCATGGCTGGGCACACTCAAATGCAGAGGAATTCTTTTGAGTGGCTGTTTGGGGGACAGCTTTTGACTTGTAAGCCTGTGGTATGTTTAACGCTGTAACCAGTAACATGTAGGTACTTGATAGATTAATATTCAGGACACAGTAGATGAGAGAGGCTGGCTGGGGGGATGTCACACACAATCTGTTCATCTAGAATTATTTTCTGTTTTGAAGCTAGATTCACCAATTCTGTAGATGGGAAGAAAAAAAAATCTATGGGCTTACTCTGATTTTTTAAATTTTTTATTTTTTTTTCCCCCAGACTTCATTTGCCTGAAGGCTAGTTCTGCCCTTTAATTATTTAAGAACTGGGTTTTGTTTACAGTTTGTAATAAAACTGATAAAAGATTAACAAGGTGCTTGTGAATCATTTTAAGCAAATTAAAGCTTTGAAAGACTTACAACTGCAAATATTTGAAAATTGTAAAGCAGAAGAATAAGAACAGACCAGATCAGATAATGAAGTTATTGGATTTGTTTGGGAGAAAAAATAATCTTGTTTGCAATTGGATGCGAGAGCAGCATTGCCTGCTCTATCAAATATTTATGTGTGCTTTTGGCAAATTTGAAGATAGCGGTTGTCTGAAACAGCACTGGGTATGTTAAAATAATGTTTTATTACGGTGTGGGGTAGCTGCTCAAATAGAGCATGGGTCGGAGAATGGATTCGGAGTGGAAGCACACGTGTCCAGGTTCACCGTAGCGGCAAGCCTGCGCCAAAGCCTATATACCTTATGCTGCTTTTAAGGACTGTGTTGACTGTCCCCTAAAACAATCTGAACACCCTCTGTGAAGTGATGGACTCTGAGCTGATTGCCATGCAAGAGTGAAATCAGGGAGGTTCTAACTCCATTTCTAGGCAAGAATGAGATCTTGGGGTTATAATGGGTATTTCCAGCAAAACATCAGCACGGCGCTCAGTAGCAGTAAAAAAGACTAACCAACTAAAATATTCGGAAATGTACTAAGTGTGGGACAGGGAACGTTGCTATGATGGAACAGAAATCCTGGATTTACCTTCGTCGTGGAGATATTGTGCAGCTCTCGTCCTCCCTTCTCCAGAGACTTGCAGACACTGTGAATGCTCAGAGAAGCACCACAAAGCTGTGCAGAGGTGTTGAATGACCTCTGTGTGAGGAAGAACTGAACAGACTAGAACCCTTCAGCTGGGTAAATAGGGAAAGGAGATGTGACAAAGGTCTGTGAAATCAAGTGGGGCATGCGGAGGATGGGGATTGTTCATTGCCTGCCGACACAAGAACTTGGGGACGTCAAAGGAAGTTGATAAGAGCCAGGTTGAAGAAGATCAGAAGCAGGTGGTTCTTTGTGAAGGTGTTGACCAGTGCAACTGGTTGTTGAAGGAAATTGTGGATGCCGAAAGTTTACATTGCTTCTGGGAGAGTGGACAAATTAATGGAAAAGAAATCAACTGATTGCCACTGAGGAGGCAGAAACCACATCAGGAGCTCAGTGAGCTGGAAATGACTGGAGGTGGAAGCAAGGGGGAAAGATGTGCGTATATAAATAGAGAGAGACAGGAGTATTATATATACTTAGCCTATTTTTGTTCTCTTCCTTTGGACATCCATTTATGGCCACCGTTGGAAAGAGGATGCTGCACAAGCTGAGCCTTTGATCTGGCCCAACACAGCCGCTCCTCTGTGCTGATGGTGCTGGGGCAGCTCGTTCTGAAACATTCTGTCTTACACGATGAGTATTATATAAAACTGGTGTTCTTCAACACCCACCAAGCTCAGCAGCTATGGCTTTGACTGCGATTGTTACTTTAAAACAAAAGCGTATCGTGTGGTGATTACAGCTTAGTATTAATAGCTGGATTCCTAATTCTCTGCTGAAAGTGCTCTGGGACTGGGAAGAAGATCTCATTTCCCCTCTATGTGCTTTGTTTTCTCCACCCATAAAATGGATATGAATGCATGCGTGTTATCAGGATTATTATCTATGCAGTATTTTGGGGAGAATTACAATGCATTTCTTTGAGGCTATTAGGCAAGATCCAGTACCAAGAGGAGGCAAGCAGCATTTCTGTTGCAGGGTCCCCAGACGAGTTTCAAGATGGGTGAATTATTGCATTACAGGGCTCTTTAGCACCCCAGTGAAAAATCAGTACAAACCTTTAAGCCTAAATTATGTTCACAATTGAATGAGGTGACAAGAAACTTCTTGGGCAGATGAGGAGAGTTTGAGTCTAATTAAATGGAGTCATTTTATTCCTTTGGGAAAGAGCTGTGAAAGCTAACACGGTAACACAGCAGGTTCAAAGGTCTGTGTGTAGGTTCTAATCTGCTTAAAAGATGGGGTAGAATTTCACTGACTGTATCATAAACTCGGGTTCAGTAACCAAATCGTTCCTTTCTTGAATGTCCAAATATAAACTACGAAAGAAGACAGAGGAATTTAAAGGGGGTGAATTAAGGTCTGCCTATGTACAACTGCTACCTATCACTGAGTGATAATGATAGAAATAGTCTAAAAGCTCTGTAGCTGGTCTGTTTTTCCAGCCTTTTCAGTTGGCATCGTTGCATGACTTTGATGGCAGCTCTAACATACCTTGTTAAAGTTATGCTTCGAGGCAAATATCTAATCTGTAGGTCTCAGCAGTGTTTTAAAATGTTTCCTTTTGCTCTTCCCTATAGCTGATTTTTCCATTTTGCTCTGCACTTTTGCAAATGAATTATAACCAGCTTGAGCTCGCACGCATGGGTAGGGTCGGCCTCCGTGTCGGAAGAGGGCAGTGCATCCCCGCTCTTGGGCAGCGACTGGGGGGCTGCATGTGGGTTGCATTACTCTGTAGCTTTATTCAAGCAGTATTTCTAGCTTCCAGTGTTCTACATGATACAGATGTTAGCGATGAATAGATAGTGTTTCTATTTCCTTGTTTAGTCTTCTGTAATTTTTCAGTGTTGCGATCAATCTTTGTCCAGCCTTCTTGAAACTTCGCTTGTGTTTAGTGTATTCTCTCTGATTGTCAATGGTCTCCTTTAAAAACCTAGGATCCGTTCCATCTGGTCCCAGGAACTTGGCAGCTTGCGTGGCGAGCAATAGCTGATTTTTTTTCTGTGAGTGCTAGTACAGAGAAGTCGATTCATGGCTAAAAAAATTAAAATCCCTAAATCAGAAAAGCTGGAAAAATATAACAATTGCAACTCTGCCAAGGAAGTGCTTCTTGTTGGATTAAAAAAAATCTTATGACAAGTTGAAAGAGAGATTTGGAAGTGTAATTCAATTCTGTTGTCAATCCAGGAGAGTTAAAGCTGAAACTGTGCTAGAATACATTAACGGCACTGCCTGGACAGAGAAAATCAACTGCCCCTCAGAGACAGTTTTGCGCTGGCTTCCATTCTGCCTCAATTTGTTATGACCTGGCTTGGATTTCCTAACTTTGATGTCACTGAGGTTCATCATCTGATGTGTTCAGAAAAGGTCTCTGCTTCTGTGTCCATGGGTGCTCCTTCTGAAATAAACTGTGTTCTGCAGCAGTGAGGAAACGGGGAGTGGGATGCTGAAATGGAAAGGGGTCAAGCTAGCAAATTTGAAGCGAGAGGCATCCATATGGTACGTTGGAGGTGTTACGTATGCCTTACACTCAGAGGAAGCGTCCCCTCTTCTTGTCAGGGATTGGCAGTAGTTGGGTACAGTGCCGCGGTTCTCAGTGATAAGGTCTCTGGGTGGTGGGTGGAGAGACTGCTTTTATGTTTTGGGGATGGCCCCGATGGTGGTTATCAGTGCTCTGGATGTGCTGGTAGGGTTGTGCTCCTGGAGATTGTGTGAAATCTTGTAGGAAGGGCAGCACTTTGTGGCAGAGCGGCACCGTCAGCCCACCCCTTGCTGCTGGTTCCCTGCTCCTGCTGTTGTACTCACCAGCTTCCCAAGCATTTTTTTTCCCTTACATGTAAAAAGGGGAAACCAAAGAGAAACCAAAATCATCTGTTGCCTTGGCTGGAGGTACGGGTTGAAATTTTGTTGTTTGGTCTCAGAAAACGGGCTCGTTCAGTGCCCAGATATCACTGTGGCATGGTAGTGAGAGAAATTGGGAGTACAAAATCCTATTTCTTTCCCAACTCAGACAGAATATTATAAACAGGGCTGTTGGTCCTTCCACTGTCGGTGGAAGGAGATTACTGAAAGAGATGCTGCTTTTGTGACCTTGTCTATTAGTCACCTCTGAGACCAGTAGATGGTATAAATCTAGTTCTAAATAAAGTAGAAGGTCTCTAAAAAATCTAAAAAATCATTAGATATACCAAAAAGTGTTCAAAAAGGGCCCTGGCATAGTACCCCATAGATTTTATGTTGCATTCATCTTGATCTTGTAGGTTTGCCCAGGATTGGGATGTGGGTTAAAGCTCAGTCCTTTCAAAGTCACCTTTTTGTTAAATCCCCATCTCTCCTGGCTCTAGGCAGTGGGCTGATTACATGGATATCTTACAAGATCATGAGAAATATTTTAAAACAATTAGTTATGGACATCTGCTGGGACTGACTGCCTTGGGAGGTACTAAGTAGTAGCTTCAGCCAATTGCTGTAGGGTATCAGGTAGTGAGTGACGGGTGCGTGGTCATGCACCAGAAAGGGGAGGGTGGTGAGAGCCATTTTAAAAGCTCATGGGTTCAAAAGCAAGGTAAAGTTTCCCTTCTTGTTTTGGGCAACTCAGTTAGACTTGGATCCTTCCTTCTCTAACTTCAGGCATGTAAATATGATGTCTGAATTGGGAATGTTGTCTTCTTAGGGTCCCTGGGTCTGGGAGGAGAGAAATGAGCCCACTCCAAGGCCTGAATGACTTTTGAAGGTTCACGATTTTCCTTGGTAGTACAACGGCCCTGGCCATGAGGCCTCTAATTTTTTCATTTAAAGGCTTGTTAATAGGTAGGTGAACTCTTCCATCTCTGTGCCACTGTTTCTCTCTGTGTAAAAGGAATAATTTTTTTATTCCTCCATCTCTGAAGGGTGATCAGGTTTTGAATGTTAGAGGTCCTGGGGTGCTCGGCTACCCTCAGAGAGGGAGATGGGCTCATCTGCCTCTGACGCAGGGAGGAAATGTCTATTCAAATATTTTGAGTAATCCTTTTTCATGAGAATGAGCAAGCACCTACAGGTGTTCCTTGACCACAAATCTGGCAACTTTACAGTTGTAGATTATGTTTTTACCCAAAGTAGCGCTTGCAGGACCCCAGAAAAGTCAGAGCCTGACCGCAGCAACACCTGGCATCGTGTGCGGTAAAACAGGGCCTGCCCTGGAGAGCTTGGCAGCTGAGGGCCTTACAGGGCAAGGCTGTTCAAAACACTGAACGAATACAAACCCAGCAAGTCTCTCAGGGGTGTAAGTGACTCTTGGCAGTGTGGTTCGATACCCAAAGCTGGGTAGAGTCAGTGGCAGAGGAGGGAACGGGAAAGCTGGCTCTGACAGCAGGTTGCCCACGGACCACCGGGACGATGCCGGGTGCCTCCCTGCCCTCCCTCGCTGCGCTCACAACGGGCAGTCCCAGCACTCAATATGTTAGTGGAAACTGGCTCGCAAAACACCGTCTGCTTTGCATCTCTGAGACCAGAGGTATACGTGTTCAAGGAGGTGTGTGTGTATATCTCTGAAGTGCAGCGTATCCTTTGCAGTCGCATCAATTCATTAATCCTCTTCAGTTAAAAAAGTCAAAATAGAGCCCGCATCTCCATAAACATTTCTGTCCAAGTACGAAGACGGCGTGGAACAGAGTCAGTGGTCAGTACCGACCTGGGAAGAGTCCCTGCAGAGTTGCAAACTGATTTTTCTAGTGACCATAGTCAAAACATCTGAAAGATTTGTGTGCAAATGTCTGTTTGCGTGCATGTTTATAGTCCTGTAATACCTTGAGGTTTAAACATTACCAAACATAGGTACAGTATTGATTGTATCTTTATGTTTTTGATATATAATCTAATATTTTTCCACTTTGTAATAATTTACTGAGGTGTATAGAAGAAAATGTGCTGTTAGGTGCTTGCATCGCTCTGTCTAATAAACATCACTAAGTCTGGGAGACAAGATATCAATCTGTGAATTTCATGGAGACCTTTTCTGAAAAAGAGTTCTGTTTTGTGATAAAGAGGGAAATTTTGTATAATTCCATAGATCTTCATTAGACTGGATTAGGGCTTGGATAGAAATTGTGGACAAACAAACTTCACCAATATGTTTGGTTATAGACAGTGCCTTCCTGCAGCTTCACAAGGCAGATGAATGAGTTAAGCGGCTGTATTACTGGGATCAGTGAGAAACAGATGTCCAGATTCCTTATGTGATATTGAATATTACACCGAGCATGTATTTGCACCTTTTGATGCCTGAATTGAGATCTAGAATGGGGTGATTCTGCATAGCTCCACCGGCTTCACTGTAAAAATGCTACTTAAGCATTAATGAATGAACCTAAGCCTTTTTCACCTCCCAGATCTTTCCAGAGTCTGCCCAAGACCTCATCATCATTTTATCGGTTTACTGGTGTTGTGATCGCATGCAACCATGACGTGCAATCCCAGCATATTGTACACTCACAGCATAATATAGACAGCGGCAACTGGACAGCTGCAGATCAATGCCATCCTCTAAGGATGACTTTTTAAGGGAAGAATAATGGTATCTTATCCTGAAAGACCCTAGCGTGTCATGCAATTAATCTGGCTCTAAAATGAAGTAAATACCTCCTTTTACATGTATGAACACCAGTCTAGGAGCCCGAGGGACTCGCCAAAGAAATGTGAACCGAACGCGAGGGTGAGGTTTCTGGCCTGGGTTTAGCTGGGTTGGGTTTGCCTTTCGTTTCAGAGGGGTCAGGCTTTCACCTCGGCACTGCCTCACCAGGTGTTACAACAATTCACGGGTCTGTACAAGGCAGACTCTCCTCTCAAAAGAAACACAATGGCGGGGTTTTTTTTTTCCCCTCCCGTAGATCAACATTTTAGCAAACACAGGAACAAATGGCCTGGAGCATAAGGCCCTCTTTTCTTGGCGGAGCTGAGAACATTCCCACAGCCGAGCCCGGCCACAGCCATGTGCTGGAGAGGTTCTGCCCCGCCAGCATCTTTAATTACGGGAGGGGTGAGAGCTCTGCGAGGGGGGTTGATGCTGGCTAGGCTTCCCTGGCGAGAGTCTGCCGAACAGATTTCCATACTGGAAAATGGCATTAAATTAAATAGGTATCAGCCTGATACTCTGAGAGCTGAATGTCAGCGCTAATAAACCAGAGGCCCCATCTTTCCCAAAGGACCTTTGGAATCAATTGAAAGCTGCGTCCTCCATCCCCCTTTCCCAGCGGGTAAATGTTACTCCTCTGCTGTGCCACTTTCTGTACTCGGAGTGAGCTGAGACTACCAGCACGCAGAGCTGATTGACAGGGTTGCTCCCAGCGCTAGGAAGAGAGGAAGTGACCTTAAACACTGGGGTTGTGGTTATGTTTTGACTGTAAGAAAATACTTCTTTTTTTTCCTTTCCTTTTTTTAAATATTGCCCTACCAGCCTGGCTTTCTATTCATCTGTATGTATTTTTTGAGGTCTTAACCCCTTCCTGCCCTGAGGTGGAATTAGATAAGCTTTGAAACCAGTTCAGTGTCATTTGTTTTTTTAAAAAAAAAAAAAAAAGAAAAAAGAGAGTAAAGCAAGAAAGGTGACCTTGCAAAGTTGCCTGTAGAAAAAGATCTCTCTTACCATGAGCCTGAAGTAATTAGCTGTGGTTTTTGTGTTGCCTGATATGAATTGTTCGTGCGTCTCAGCTGGCTGTGGAAATGCCTAATGACCAGACCGGTTGGCCATTGCCTGTGAGCGCCTGCGTCAGTGGTGAGGTTTGCTTGTCCCCATCAAGCGTTCGCTAAGCACTAACCCCCTTCCGGCAGGTGAATAGTGTTGCCCTCTATGGTAAAGGCTCTGTGGTCAGAGAAGATCCTGCATGAGTAAGCGCAGAAACACGAGGCTACTAGGCAAGAAATAAAAAAAAAAAAAAAAGAAAAATTCTGTTACTATCAGCACAACAAATTTTTCCTGCCTGTTTTTTTCCTGGAGTGGGAATTAAAGGACATTGTTGTTACTGCCTCATGTGGCAGATTGGCATAAATCGATCTGTTGCCCCATTCCTGTGGTCATTCCTTTTTTTGGGAAGTTGAAAACTGAGGACTGGCTGAGTGTGGGAGCTGAGATAAGGACTTCAGGGGTATGGGCAAAGTCATACAATGTACATGTCTGCAGTGTGGCAAAGAGGCGTTTTCCTTATTCATGTTGAATGTGCCTAAGGAGTTGGTTTGAGTCCTCTAGCTCATGTACCCAAGAGGACGGTGAACAGAAATGGTTTCTTTGAAATGACCCCTTTGGTGGCGTACATAACATGGGCTGCTTCTCTTTTCCCTGTTTGCTTCTGCTTGTTGCAATGATACCTCAGCTGTTGGGTCAGTGGACTTGGATTTGCGTAGTGTCTCCTCATCTCTTCCAGAGCACCGAACCCAGCCCTCCCTTGCCTGTTTTAACAGCTGACATCTCCACCGAGCACAGAGACCAGCTGTCCTCCAACAAAAGGTTATTAACCACGGCTGAAGCACGCAGATGAGTGTTGCAAGGAATGTTTCTGCCTCATCTCTCAATGGTGTTGAAAACTCCAAAGAGGATGGGGCTGTTGGTCTCCTGTTGCTAACGTCATAAATTCAGCAATTATTTTAAGGAACAGTGAAAAAATAAATGCAGATACTGTGTGCAGATGTGAACCGAAGTACTTGGCTTTGGCATGGCTGTGCTGTGTAACTTCTTTCTGGTGTAATTACCTTCCCTATTATCGTTGTGGTTGTTAGGGTGTAACAGTAATCAGGTTTTGGCATGAGATAGTGCTTTCTGTCTGAAAACCCTCCGGTCTAATCAGGAGGGAGGATCAAGCTGTAGCAGGTTTATCAGCCGCAGCCTGGGCTGCTCGGAGACCGATGGAAGTGGCAGTATGCATGGCCCTAAACAGCAAAGTCTTGAGATTTCTGAGCCTTAAATTTCAACACAATCAAGAACTCGAGGTGATACAGATGCAGTCAAGTGGGCAAAAATTAGCTCCAGTGGAAATGGCATGTAGAATGTGAGATAATAGGTCAGTGTCTCAAATCCACCAGTTCTGGCATCTGGTCCATCTGACGGTGGCGGTTCTGGTGCCAGCAGAGGGAGGCCTTGGGAGGCAGATGTGGGATAATCTCTTCTCCACCTTAATTCTCCTCCTGGTTTAAACCCTGAGAACAAGCTTTAATAGCCGCCTTAATGGGTGCAGTTCATTGAATTCTGCTTGGATTACGGCTTGTTCCACTTGGCTTGATTTGGTTCAGCAAGGAAATGGGAACAAACTTCAGAGCGACTCATTATGAATCGGGAATGAGATCAGAACGGGCTTTGATATGTATTACTCTGAAATGAAAAAAAATTAAAGTCGTGTTTATTCCCATAGTTGAGTGTATGCACTTCATACGCTTTCAGAGGATCACTTGAATGCCTTAGCTGTGGTAGTCAGCCACGGCAATTCTGTAGAGCGTCTCTTAAAAAGGATATATTTTCTGGCTAGCTCGACGGGATAATCGGTATGTCTAAATGTGGATGTGAAACTCCACTGCAGTTATTCCCTTGCTTACACTGGCTTTCAGGATTGTTCCTGCTCCTTCCACTTATCTAAATGCATCAGCTGTAATTTCTTACATACAACTTGTGTGGCCCAGTGTTGAGTTTTCTTTCTTCCCCCCCCCCCTTCTTAAAGTAAACTGAGGCCACTTCTGCCAGAGCGTAATCTCCTGTAGTGCAGTAATTAAATGCTGGTAGTTGGAGGGCTGGGAAAGTACAGGAATGGCTTGTTCCAGAAAGAGCATATTTTTGGAAGATATGTTTTGATTAGTCGCTAGGATTTGTTTACCGTGCTCTCTGGAAAACTCAAAAGTTTTGAGTGGATCAGAGCAGGTAATAACTATTCTCCTGGGATAAGCTCGACCTGAAACAGACTGCGGAGTGTGTCATACTTACTTGTGTCGCGTTTGTACCCTCCTGCAGCCTCTCCCTCGCCTTCTCCTTCAGACTTTCAAAAATGCCTGATCTGAATCAGCTTAAGGGTTTTATTTTCCCTGTCCTTTGTTTGAAGTTTAAGCCCTGTGAAAATCCATTAGAAAAGATGCATTGTTGGATAGTCCCCGATAGCATCAGCTGCCAGTTTATCTTTCATGTCGTGCAGTGGCTCCCGGTACTCCCCAGGGTCTGCCGCCTTGGATTGTTCCCATAGTTTGGGTGGCTTTTGACCCACGAGAGTCCCGAGCCGGTCCTGGGGCTTCAATAAGCTCTCTGTTATCAGCCTCCCAAATATTGGTGTACCTATCAGAGCCTGGCACCGGGTCAAGGCTGTGGGCGTCCTTAAGATTCATCATTGATAGCTCACATGCTTTTTCCTCTTCAGCGAAAACAAGCACTTTTTGTTTAAGTTCACTAATGTTTGGCAAAGAAATATAGTAGTAATTATACACCCAGCCTCCTCCTCCCCCCCGCACCCCCCAGTCCCAGTTTTATAAAAGCAGCTAGCACTGGAACTGAAATAAATGTCATGAATGAATAATAATTTCTTTCATTTACACAGTAATTAAACTTGTTGAATACAGACTTAATGCTTTACTGCACACTGTTTAATTTGAGTGGTAGATCCAGGCTTTTGTTAAATTCGGGAAGGAAAAAAATGAAATATCTACCTGACTATCAGTGTGCTTTGTTAGAAACGCTTTCTATATATATATATATTTTTTTTTTTCCCTAAAATGATGCTGGAAAAGGGGAGGGCATGCTTTTCAGACTGTTGTCTGATCTTCACAAATGTACTTAGTGGCCTGGGTTTCACAAATGCGACAGACCTGTTACTTCCATGCTTTATGGCTGCTGAGATTAATCAGCATTTCTGAAAATTCAATGGATTATGGATATAGATGCACTATCTTAGGCATTTTAATTTCCACAGCATTTATTTTTTTCTTTCTGTGCAATTTTTAAGCTGTTCTTTAAAAATAGTGCCTTGTGATATAAATGCATTAGGCTTTTAGCCATGCTGGCCTTCCTTGTAACATACTCTGGCATGAGTGTCGGGACTAATCTTTGGGTGTTTTCCAGTTTCAAAGTAGCAAAAATCTTGAACTGTAAGTGTGGATCCCCCCAAGATTCAGCCTCTCCTCCTTCCAAACCAAATACAGGGCCATGGCAATGTATATAGTGCCACGGTTATGGCAATGTCCTCCTCCAGTTTGGTGTGTAAAGCATGGGTTGAATAATTACTAGGATGGAAAAGTTGGATGTTTCAGATAAAGAGAAACAGAAAATAGATGGCAGAGGTCCAGGTTACGCAGCATGCCCTCACCTGCAGAAGTGAAGTCAGGGATTTTTTGAAAGGAGTGGGAAAAGACTTAAGTTGCATGCGGTGAGAGGAATCCTAGGTAACTTGAGGATGGGAACAGTGATACTGTTGATGGGAAATGCTTTGGTTACTTGTCAGGCATGGGAATTTGGGGAGGATCCATCCAGTCTTCACTCCAGGGAGCCACAAAGTGAGTCAAAGCAACCCCTGTGCCTGTGCTACCATCAGCCGCAGCCCACGTTTCCCATATGTTCGCTTTGGTTGGTTCGAGGCTTTGGGACGCCTGTCCTGGAGGGAACACTTGGCTGAGGAGCAGAGGTGGAAGTTAGGTGTGTTCAGTCTGGGCCACCATCTCACACCTTGATGGTTCAACTTTGTTTCCAGTTTTGTGAGTTTTATGTCCTATTTTTTGAAATACAGACTTATAGTAGAGTTGTGTCCTTTTTCTGTGAGCATATAATCTCCCATATACTCTGAATTTGTGCTTCTGTACAGTTACTCCTGCCATTGATGAGCTGTTGTGGCAGGTTGCATGTGCTGAGTGCGGGAGGTTCTGCAGCAGCGGTGGCAAAGTGACGCCCTTGCATCTGAGTACTGGCTGCAAAACGCTTTGGAATTTTTCAGGTTATAAAGCTGGTTTCTTGATTTGATTGGGGCCATTGCTTAGTCTTGTTTACATATTCTGAAGAAATCACTCCACTGAGATGATCACTCCTGACTGCTCCTAAATATTCCCTAAGCGGGTTTAAGCAGCTCACAGCAACCGTGTTCTGGTGGACACTGTCGAGGAGGAGAGGAAATAGCAAGGGATTGCAGGAGGTGCTTGTGCAGATGCCCGCGGATGGATGTTTTAATAGCAGTTTTGCACCTGGGGCCTTCCAGGATCACCAGTTGTCACAGGTGAAGGCAACAGCATTTTCAGCTGTTGTTCCTGCGAGCTCCCTGGTTTTGCCAAGTCACCATTTCAAGCTTGAGAGCCCTGAAGGTGTAATTAGATGAGTGTGTGACAGACATGATAGGTGCACATGGCTAACTGAGATTCATTAACAGGGGCTCCCAGGACTCGCAGCATTTTAGAGGGGAAAAATCATCAACAGCTAGGGACGTGGCCGGTAGGTTGTGTGTGTGGATTTGAGTCATGAGGCAGCTGGTAAGCAAAGAATTGCAATCACAGAAGTCTCTTGGGAGCTTTCCCAGAACACTCTTCTCAAAACCTAGACGAAGTATTTTAATTGTCGTATACCCAAGGATTCTTTTTTTTTCTCTTTTCTGTTCTCTGGGGGCTGACATCTACAAATGTGTGCTGGTAACTTCATTTTCTTTCTTAGTCAGGGAATGAGAGGCACTCGGGCTGTTTTGTTTATAGCTGTGCTATCAGCCGGCTGCATGTCTGGAGATGAAGGTGACAGCTTGAGATTTGTGAGCCTAATTGGCATACCAAAAAAAAAAAAATCTACTGGGAAATGAGTTATTTGCAATTATCTGTAGATTTGGCTTTATTTCATGGAGACAAATATAGTTGCTTGGTGACTTAATTACAACATTTTTTTAAGATTATGAGATTTTAAAAAGGATATCATTATTAACAAGATCTTGAGTCTATATTTGGTGATTCCATAATTACAACTATGGCCATATTTGTTAGCTTAGAAAATAATATGTGGAAGCTTTTAATTAAAATCATGAGATCTGTTCTTGCAGATATGCTTTCAAGTACCACCCTTGGATCATGGGACCCTTTATTGTTAGATATGAACTAAAACAAGCTGTACTGTGCTAGGATAGTGTCACAATTAAGGCTGAGACAGATCAGCATTAAAATATTCTTCAGCTGCTAGTGAAGAGGATGAGAGAATGAACTGGGGGTGAAGGAGCTAATTGTCCACATTTCAACTGATCTCCGCTCTGCCAAGGCAAGTTTCTCCCAGTCCTACACGTTGGTCAGAGAGCAAATGGGTAGAAAAAGTAAAATATTCTACATCCATGTGGTTTCTATTGATGCTAAGGGCATACAAATGTGAGCACGGATCTTAAATTGCGTCTTCCTTAGCTGATGATTCCCAATCACTGTAATTTACACCAGGCTGCGGTTGCCCCAGGCAGTTGCATATCAGCCCAAGATGAACATTAGGTCGGGTGTCCCAGCCGTACCTTTCCCCCGTGCTACCCCAGCCGTGGGAATAGCGAGCACAAACTGGGAGAGCCCCTAGCTCTATCTGTGTCACTGGAAGGTCACCCGTGTACTGGAATGATGTTTTCCAGATTGCCAAAATGGCCCAACTGCCCCAGTGAGAGGGTGCAGATGGGTTACATGACTCGAGTACCTGTCTCCCTTACTGACAACCCGCTTTGATTAAAGGAATCACTGCATGCTGCCCCATGACTCCAGTGGTGCTCCAGTCGCTTCCAGTGACTTTTGTATCCTTTTTAGCAGATTTTGTGCACAAAGATTGCATGTTACAGAATGCATGTTTCAAAAATTACCCAGCTTGTGCTATTAGAGGAAAATACTGTGATTACTCTTGCCACTCACTTATGACAGACTTATTGAAGAGGCCTAAAGTACACTCCTGTGCTGAAAGTATTAGCAAAGACTCGTCAGCAAAGTGTCTCCACTGTGGTTGCTGTGGTGTTCATGCGTTAGCTGATTTAGTTACCCTACCAGACCTACTTGGCATCATCATTTTCATATACAGGGTACTCATTTTACTGTTCACCTGCACTAGAGTTAACTTTGTTCCTCCTGGGATACAGCAGTGTAGAAAAGCACGATCCAGTGCCCTTTGGAAGCAAAGGAAAGACTTCAGTGGACGTAAGTAATACACTGAATCAGACCCGACAGGAGAGGAGAATTAGGCATGCAACATCAAAGAAATACTTCCACATCTGGGAAAGTATTCAGAGAGTCCCCAAAGGTAAGATTAAAAAAAAAAAAAAAGTCAAGTGTGTTCATTTCTTATTAGTGAAGTTGTTATTGGCAATGAGATATTCTAATTGAATTACTCCTAATTAAAATAATTATGTTTTCTAAGTACTCTGATCTGTAGAGACCATGTAGAGAATCAAAGGTAGAAATAAACAGCACCTAGTAAATTCTCTCTAAGCTGGCTTGCTTGATGATGCTTAAAGTGTTGGTTTATGATTCCACTTGCTCTGCGTAGGCTGGTGCTAATGCAATAAGGATGGCTTTCAGAAACCTCGCTTCTGTCTCAAAAGACCAACTGCTACTGTATGAAGGATTAGTTGGAAAAAGCTCAAGGCTCAGACAGGGAAAATAGGGCTGGTTCTCTGCCTCTTCCACACCCGTCCTGCCTGGCCTTGAGCGATGTTCTTCAGCCTGCTCCACCTTGATTTCCCACCAGCCATCGGGGCTCTTATCTCAGTTATCTGTGCATTGTTGTCTTAGTCTAGACTCTAATATAACCTTTGTGGCATGCAATAACCGAGAATATCAGCAGAGATCTCTGATTTCTGTCTGGATAGGAAAAAAAAAATCAGGACGGCAGCATTTTATTCATGGTTGAAGGGTGAAAGGCAAATCCCAGTGTTAGCCATTGAGCGGCCTTCCAGGGTAGCTTTAAGATGGGATTCCTGCTGAGGCCTAGCATCAGAATATTGCTTTGCTGTGGGAAGACCTTTCCCTTTGCTCACTTCTGTCTGGAGTAAATAATCCTAGTTTATATCCCATCTGCAAAACACTTGGATGAACCGAGGGCTAATCTGTCTGGGGGAGGGTAGAAATCATTAGTCTTAGGCTGTCCAGATCCTTCCCTTGATCCACAGATCAGTGTCGTCTTCAAGCTGAGCTTTCCCTTGTTCCCTGCCCTATCCAGCTCTGGTGTGCACAGAAGCCCCTCTGCCTTTGGGTTACATCCCACAGCAAGACCGTTTCTTTATTGGGCATTGACTTTTCAGTATGTTTTCTATTGTAAAGTATGCATCGGTTGTTAATAACATCCAGCCTGCAGGGTCAGATGGGGTTGTATTTGACAGCTCCCAGTATCATTTGCTCGATATCAAGCCTTCTGTATCGCTGGGACACCTCTTGGGAAGCTGTGCTTGCCGGATTTTGTGGAATGGTTTTAGGTGGCTTCTTTTCTTTGAATACGCAGCTCGGTTTTGCAGCCTTAGCAATAACGCTTTCCAGAACAGGGGAGGTCAGGACATTCAGCCCCGGGGTCACATCTAGTGCTTAAACAACCCCTGAAGCCTGAGATGGTTGGAAGCCCTGGCACAAGGGATGTGTTATCTTGTTCAAGGGAAGCCTGCTACCTTGACAAAACATTTATGGTGAACCTTAGCATTGCTTTGGATCAATCCAAAGGCCTAATCAGTCTCAGAAAAAGCTAGTATTTATCATACACAACCTTCATAAAAGCCAAACACGTTGCAGTTTCTTCTGAGAAGGAGAAAGTTTCAAAGGTTTCTCTCATCAAATGCTGCTGATTTTTCCTTTTCTTTTTTCATATGATCATGATTAAGATTCATTCAACATCCTCTCACAAGTAAAAAAAAATATATATACATTTGATGGCTTTGTGCTTTTTTCCCCTCCCTCTGTAAAAATAGAAAAGCTTTCAGATGTTGCATGAACAAAGATATGGAAATGTGAGAAGAGGGCAGCATCTGGAGGTTTTCAAACACGAGAACACGGGCTGTACGTTTCTTTTGCTGTTCGAAGAGTGAAAAGCTGTTTCCTGTCATTTCCCATCTTGTCACTTGTAAGGCTGGCATCTTGCGGCTTCTTGCACCAGCTGTTGTTTTTTTTCTCCACAGACAGATGGTGCAACCTCTTTGATAATTTTTTTTTCCCCGTGTTCTGAAGATTTTGCATGTGTACTACCTTTATGTAATGATCATATAACCCTGTCACTCACTTTATCCTGTTAGCGGTGTCATCCCTGTAAGAGGGAGGAGGAGGTGGCAGAATAAGGAACTTAATCCTCTTCTTGTGTTCTGACATGCTTTGAAAATATACTGTGGAGCTGGAGTTACAAATGTTTCCAAAAGCCTTCTGTGTTCTTGTCTGAGGGATTCCGCAATATCGGTGCTGTGATTTCGTAGGATTCCTCTGTTTGTGTGAATTTGATGCAACTTTGCAGTTATTTGAGGTTTTTTATCCCCTTCTAACGTGGTATTGTAGCACAAAAGTACATTTTTGCTTTATATTCCTGGAATTAAAACACAGCCTGCTATAAGTAATTGCAATGCAATTACAATTACTTGTGGAAAGGAATGGGAATGACTTCTATATCTCATAAAATGGCTGTACTTAAAACTCGTAATTACTTTATTCGCATTGATTTCCACCTGCTTTCCAGTGTTAGAAAATTGCCCTTCTGATGGTTCTGTAAGGCTAAAGATTAAAAGCTTTGTAGGCTTGCTGAACATATCTGGAGGTCTCGAAGCTGAAAATGAGCAGATACCATTACATGCCCTTCCTTCCTCGAACGGGCTGGCAAAACAGCCTCTGCATTAATCAATGAGACGCAAATTGAAGACGAGCGCTGAGTGTGATTTCTCTTGTACAGCAAACTTTGCTCTCTGGTTCCATCTCGCAGAGTTAAAATGCTAGTGTAGTGCAACACAAAGGTATTGTCAAAGGTGGGAATAATTAGTAAGATTAATTAGTCCTGAACCATCATGCTGCTGCAATGTGACTGTGTGTGCTCTGGGAGGGATGAGAGATGGCGTGTCCACACCAGTAGCTGGTTCAAGTGCATTCAAATCTATTTTCAGCAGTGTAAGTCTGAGATCTAAATTTGTTCCTTCGTTGCAGAGCATCATCGAAACTTTGTTGACAAGGGAGTAATGCATTAAAGTTAATAGATTTAAAATGGGAAATCAAATAATAGAAGCCCAGTTTCACAGGTATCAATACACTTAATTAACATAATGGGGATGATGACAATGTCCTTTTGACGGTGGAGTCTGTGATTTATGGGGTTGAGCCCATTTTATCCATGAGTGTTGTTTGTCCTGTGGTATTTTGATGTTTCTGTCCTTCTCTCAGAAAACACTGTTAGACAGTGAATATTTTTTTTTTTAATTTGCACTGTGCTGCACATTCATTGGTCCTGTTGCCTCAAGAGTAATAGGTGTAATTGGAAGAAGACAGGTAGTAATGAACGATCCCGGTTTATGCTCTTTATTTGCCTTTGCATTGTGTTTGTCTGTGCTGTAGTGTATCTGAAAAGAGCATCCTCTTCCCACAGCCACAAAAACATTTGCTCTAAATTGTTTACTCTAAGTGCCATGTATAAAAGCGTGGCTGCTGTCAGAAAAGTGACTATAAAAGTGACACCATGGGGCTCACTGTTTATTTTCTCTTTCTCTCTGTCTTGGAGACCTTCTAGAGCACATTTTCTCAGCTCAGCTACCAGTGCTGTAATCTCCAACTGTCAGCAGGAAAATTAGAGCTTTGTGAACCCCGCAGGGTCAGGTTCACGATGGCATTAGCAAGCTCAGAGCTGGAGCGCTCTGAAACATCCCCTTTGCTTCCCACCTCTGGACCACGACTGTGGTTGGCTTCTTAAGAGACCCACGGGGCTCCCTCCTTATGTTTGGGTTTTTTTTTCTGTTCTTTTTTTTTTTTTTTTTTTTTTTTTTTTTGGTGATCCTATCCACCCTTTTTTCTCCCCTGTGTTAGAAATGTGATAGGGGGAGGCAGATTCCAATCCCAGCTGTTACGGTAAGGACAGACAGGATGGAAATAGTGAGTCGGGCAAGCTGTATCCAGAGGGCAAATGGAAAAGAAATTTCACCTTGGGCAAATGCAGTATATCTGCATGGGGGTAGGGGCAGTGCCTATCAAGATCTCCTATTGGGGATTCAATGTCTAGATTAAGGCTTATACAGTTATCCTAAATCAAACTTCACTCTCAAAGAAATATGGATCTGTGCTATAAATTATTCTGCTCTAGACTTCAAAGGTTCAGCCCCTATTCGCCTTATGCTGTATAAAGCGCACGTGTGTGTGTGCGTGCATACGTTGGCAGCGGGGGGCCAAGGCGGCAGGGGTGCAGCTGTAAGTAGGGAGGGCACATGGAGTTACGTGCTCGAGGGTTTGGGGTACAGGGGAACATGTATTCCACTGGTCTCAGTGCCTGACAAGGTGCAGTATGGCTCTAAATACTTGGCAAATGGGTGTGGGTGGGGGATTTTCAGGAGTGACTAATAAAGACTATGTCTTTCCAAGGCTCAGGGTTTTATCAGTCGCTGTGTTTAAGCACTGTTTGTTCTTCAGAGGTGTATCAGGCACGCTTTCCACTTTGGAAAGTGGAAGCCAAAGCAGATGAGCCACTGGACATCATGGCCTTTGCCATGGTCATTGAGAATGAAGTGCTGATTTCTCCATGTTCCGCTGCTTCTATTTATTACTTTTGTTGATATCCTTTATAATACTTCTGGTGTTTCTTTCCTGTCTCTTTCCTTTAGCTGTTTCTTTTCAACTACTTTCTTTTAACTTTCTCCCTCTCAGCTAAGAAATTTTTAATTCCTTTTGTATTAATGTATTTTGCCACCCCCCCCGCGCCTCTCATTTTGTTCCACCTTAGTTCTTTATGTCTCTGCTCTCTCTCATCAGTTCAGTATTCATTCACACATGAAATGGTATCTTCCTTTTGCCCCTACTCTTGCATTTGTTACTTTGGGATAGAATTAGAGGAAAAAATAGTCACCTTACAGAGGACTGTTCTTCTGGTATTTCTAGACCTTTCCAGTCTGCAAAGTTAATCAGTGCTAATGGTTTCCATGAAAAGGTAGGAACACTGAATTTGAGTGCTATCCTTGTTCATCAATATCCTTGTTTTTTCTGTTTTGATCCAAGTCAGGAAATACAGTACCGCTCATGCTGTCTTCAATCCCAAGATTTCCAGCCCTGTTTCTTACATTGAGTAGTCTGGGAACATTAAAACTCTGCAGCATTTATTCAAGTGAGCACTCAGACTTTCTTGTAATGCACATAGCACTAGTTAGTTGTGTTATGAATTTAAGAAGAATAAGCTACCCTGGATTTGGCAAATTCATGCTCGATTCTAAAGAAGCACTTAAAGGGATTATTGAAATTTGTCTTGTAAAACCCCCTGAAGATTTTAGCAGCTTGTGTGGGATTTTGGTTAGCATTCGTAGGACTTGGCAGCCTCAGCAGTTACACAGAAGGTCCTGTAATCCCTCAATAATGGCAAGGTACAGCAAAGGTTTCGAGCATCGGCAGAGCACCCATCAGCATTTAGTACGCCGTGAAATTTTCATGTGGTTTTCCGCCTGAGTGCTGGTACGGTTCATCTCTCATCTTTTCCTGTAATTTGGGCCACTGAAGCTTCAATCTGTTATCCTGTGAAGTAACCTGATGGTTCTTAGAATTCTGTAGTTCAGGCAGAAATGACTACTGAACTAGCATAAAACAAACCCAAACCCAGCCTACGTACACACGTCCTCGGCAGACACTAGTCATTATGTACCATTTGCCAATATTATGTCAAAAGCACGAAAGGATATGTATTTATTGGCTGAAAGAGATGAATACATATCATGCTTTTGAGAAACCAGCTTTCAACAGAAAGTAGATTGAATTCCTTGGGGCACCTGAAACTAGGGTATTTAGAGTAATGACCGAATACGCTTTGGCCAGGGAAGAGCCTGGATACTGTGCATTACTCTCTCTCTCCTCTCTCTGCCACTATCATGATCTTCCATCTTATTCCTGCAGACCTGCAGTTACCTGCCCTGTTCTGCATTACCTAAACAGAGTTGTCTTCTCTGCTAGAGCAGGATAAATGATTTGCAGGAACACTATATTGAATAATTCTAGTCTCTTTTTTTTCCCTTCTGTTAGCTTGAGTATTTATGAAGAGATTGTGATTTCCTCTTTGTTGCTTAAACTTTCTGGTTTATAAATATTTTTTTAATCTGTGGGTTTATCACAAATATGAAAATTGGACTTGTCATGTAGATGTGTTGTTATGTAGGAGCTCTGAGAGTCATCTATCTGATTGTGCAGGCATTACACAAGCACAGCATAAGAGACAGCCCCTGAGGAGCTTATTGTTACAGTTTATTTTAGGTGGAAGGGGCTCACATACTGCAATAATGGAAGCCAGCGTAATAGCCAAAGACAGGCAGTCTTTGTGCCAAAAATAAATCTGTGTTGTGATTAGCTGTGGAGATATGATTTCTCAGCAAAAGTAATTCTGTGAGGATTTAAATAATGATTCTGCTAATACTGCGTGCAACTTTGAAATTCACTTTTCTTGAACATTTGTGCTCGTAAAACTCAATTGCTCAAATGTATGCGGAAAGCAAACACAAAGCAGACAAATGCTGAGCCAAAGCAGACTCATTTCAATTTCAAACAGACTGCTCATTGCGTGGAAGTTTTGGTGTGTGGGTTTTTTTGGTTTTTTTTTTTTTTTTTTTCTTGTTTGGGTTTTTTTGCATTATTTGCCATCTCTAATCGCCAGGGTGCAATGAGGGCAATTGCAGTCTCGCCTCTTCTGCAGCTACAGTGAGCGCGGTAAATGAGCAGGGATGCAAAGCAGGCTCATGGCAAAGCTACTCGAAAAACCCCTACTTTGTCACTGTTATTAATTAAGGGCATTTCTCCTTTCCCACCATGAAGAACAAACTGTATCTACGGAGCTGCATGAATACGTTCGATTTTTCACGTTGCTACAATTTCTTCCTTCTCCTTGCCAAAAACCTAGAGGTAAGCGGGTACGTTCCCCTGAACGATGACCCAGGGTCTCTCGCAGCTGTTGTGGAAGCCCCTGTGAGCATAAGCGAGTGATAATCTTGAGGAGGAATTCTTGAGCATTTTGAAGTCTTTCAATGGAGGGCACAGGTTTCCCGCTACGGCATGCACACAAGCCGCGTGCCTTGCGCTCCCATTTGTGCCTCTTGCCGACGAGTACGCCACCACTCACGACCGTATTTAGTGAACAAGCCTAATGACAATTGCGGTCATTTAAAATTACGAAAAGGGCAAGATTTACCCAAAGGGACTTATTTTCTGCCATGATTGAATAAAGAAGGGAGGCAGCTGCTAAGACTGGAAAAGGTCACTCAGTCACATCGGTTGATGAAAGAAACAGAGAAGCTGTCATCTCCGCCGCGGCTTCGCCTGCCAACTGACGGCCGTGCACAGCCTCGGCAAAACAAAGCTGTCACTCCTGGCATCTGTCACGGCTCCCAGTACGTGAGCATGCGGCCGGGCCGGCCGGGGGGCAGGAGGACGCTGCCACCGTCCTCTGCTGGGATCAATTGTTTGTTCAGCAAATGGTGTTAGGAGACTCTGGCTTTTCTCTTCTGCAGTTTGGAAGATCAAGTTAAGCTAAATATTTGAAGCTGTACTAGGCTGGTATTGACAAAACACAGCGCCGGAGCGCTTGGGCTGAAAGGGAGAAGTACGTGATAGGGATCAGGATGTGCCGGGGGCGTTGCAGATCAGATTTCTGTGATGTATTTATAATTTAAGATATTTCTAGTGTAAGGTGAAGGAGGTAACAGTAAAGATGGCTCAGCAGGTGCGTTCTGTGAGGGTTCAGGTTATGCTGGCTGCAGGTATCCTAATGCTGTATAAATCATTGTGGAGAAAATCCATTTTAGGTTTAGGAAGCAATCATTTTCTCCCCTTGGTCTGTTCAGAGAAAAAGCTCATGTGGTTTCCTTTGGCTGCCATTCCTGTGCTTCTCCAAAGGAATTAAGTTCTTCATACATTTTGGAAATCACTATTCGGAAAGGAAAAACTAGAAATTAGCAGACATACGTGTTCCAGTGACTTCCAGTCATACATTGCTGACCAAAAAATAGCTGTTAAAGTAATTTCTTTGTATTGTTCCCTGAATGGGGTTTCTCTCAAGACTGCGAATCCCTGCAAATCCAGAGAGCTGAAGTTCAACGTAAAGGTTTGCCCGAGTGGCGCTGAGATCTGTCTTGCAGTCATCCCTAAGTTAGGCTGCGATTTCTCAGAATCAATCATGATTTTGATATAATTTGCCTGTTAGTCAGTACATAATGATGCGTAGATACTCATGGTTTGTTTTTAATGGGAATGCACTATGTTTCTGTTCTTTCTCCCTGTGGCTATCATAATCCTGCTTGTGTAGACCCAGTTACCTGCCCTGGTCCTGCAGTTGCTGCTTATACACCTGCTGTGTAATCTCCATGACTTTTTTGAGTCTGACTTAACCTTTCTTGTTGTTCAGGACTCGATCTCTTCAGAAGGATCATGTTCAGCTGGGGGAAAATGCGACGTTTTGAAAGAAATGCACGTTATGGGAGTTGGTTTCCCTCCCATAGTACGGTTACAGTGGGATAGCTATGCTGAAGATGTTCCTGTGTAGGTGATCCTTTGATACAGATTTCATGTTCAAGAGGTTTGGGAACTGGATATCGTTTTATGAAAGGGCAGATGACAGCAAGCCAGGGAAGCAGTGACACACAGATAGAACTGTCCCATTAGCTTTGTCAAAACATTTGTTAATTGTAGTGTGATCCCTCAAAACACACATCGTAAAGAGAAATGAATCTAAATTCAAACCCATGCTGACCAAGGAACAGCAGAGTCCTCTCCAGTATGTAAATTAGATTTGTAGTTGAGTAGAATTGATTCTGCTGAGACTAAATTAATCACAGTGCTTAATCACTGTAACCTTTAAACATAGCAGTCCTGGCCACAGCCGCGGGGCAGCACATTGTTCATGCAGACTTTTGTCCTTCCAAAGGCGCTGGGACTCTGGAGCAGAGGAGCAGGAGCGTAGCACTGAGTCAAAGCTGCTTTGGTCTGACCTTCACTTTCTTCCACTGGTTTGGGGGGGTGGGTGGAAATTCGTACCTTGTGGATGTAAACCTGTGGCGAGCAAGCTGTAATGCTAGTGGTCAGATTTGGTACAGCGCCTCCTTGTATCTGTGCTGGGATAGAACATTTCATTATTACGGGCCATGAAATAACCCTTGATCCGCCTCTACTCACAGCAATGGAAAAACTCTTTGCTAGCTTTGTGGTGCATGTTTAGGACCTCAGGCTGAAGGGTTAATCTTTTCCCAAGTCTTGCTATGTGAACGTGTAAGCCTCTAGGCAATGCATGTTGTGGTTTTTCTTTATATTAGCAGAGAACGTGAGAACCTCTGGAAGACATATGTTTGGGCACAGAGGGGATACTGATGTGTGCATACATTCCCCACCAATACAAGTATTATAGGACACTGAGATCACAGTGGTAGAATATACAGCCTGTATATGATCTTGAAAACCAAACACCAGAAAAAATTACTCATGCTTCCTTAAATCAGTCTCCTACAGATCAGTTTTGTACATGTGGTAAAAGCTCACATAATGAAAAAAGCAGGAAACAGACATTTTAAACAAGCTTCCAACCTAAATTTTCAAGAGCTCCTAGGGACTTTGAGTACAGCCTCCTTCAGTTGTTTGCATTGATTTGTAGCATTGATGCTGAGGTCCGTCCTCTAACAGGATGTACCAGAAACCTGAGAAGTCCAAAATCACTGGCTTCTCTTGAAAACCAAGACCACCTCCTGCAGCTCGCAGCTATCTAGAAGATGGGGTGCCAAAAGAAGCTTCTCTGTCAAGCAATGAGAGGGTGTGACAGATGGGTTTACTTTCCACACCATGGACAAAGCTTTACGTTAAAAGGACTAGACAGTGTTCAAGCAGCTGTGTTTGTAGTTGATTCTTTTAAAATTGCATTTTTCTTCTACTTAGAAGTATTTGGGGATATTTTGCTGTGATGCTCTGTAAAAATAATCAATCTGTATTGCTGACATGAAGAAGATTTTAGATGAGAGCCCACCTGTGGACGTGGATCTATTCCCTGCTCTCGTTAGCCAGCAGGCAGACCTATATATATTCTAGATATATTCTCAGCTCTTCCACAGACCTCCTGTACTCTTCCTACTTATTCTTTCTCCCCCAGATTCCTATCTTGTAATGTGAAGAAGATGCTGTTTCCTTCCCCTACCATCCTTTATATTTTTTATTTTAATTGTTTACCTTTGGGGACTGTATGGGACAGTATGTGAATAATGTGTAAGCACAGTTTTCAACCCAGCAAGGCCTTGGTCTTGATTGATGACCTTCAGATGATAACAGCAACAGCTCTCTTTGTAAACATTAGGTTGGGTTCCTCTTTAAGGCTATGTCCCATCCCAAAGTAAACTTTTTAACCAAAAAAAAAAAAAAAAGCTTTAAAACCCTGTGCTGAGAATAATTTGTCATTGCTTTTAAAGCTGATGCTTGCTGTGTTGGTTTTTTTTTAAATAAACTATCCAAAAATTTCTCCAACTCAGGCATAGAAAGTCTGCCTTGCTGTAATATAAACTTGTGTCACACATACACTTTCCATTAATCATGAAGTACCTTTGTGACAAGAAGCTGGGTAAATTGTCTGACTCCTTGAAATCATCTTTCTTTGCTGTAAACTATTAAAACAACACAACATCACTGTGGAGTTAACTAACTGTCCCCCGCTGTGTTAGAAGCAGAGGTAAAGACTGAATGTTGACAATTTTCCATTGCACTGCCATATGAAGTAGCTGTTTAGACATTGAAGATGGGTTAAGTGCTGCCAATATGCAAAAAACCAAACAAAACATCAACAGAATCATTTGAAATGGCTTTTAAAAAAACCTTGTTCTTTACTGCTCTAAATCTCCATATGTTATTTAGTTATTAATATCCATATCACAGCTGTATCCTCACAGGAGGTAACTGAAAATGTACTGTTAATGGTCATTAGAGTAAGGAAAGTCTGAAATATTTAAGGGAAACATGATCTGTGAACAGGGTTTGAACTTAGGAATTTGTACACCTGGGTGGAAAAAGATGAAAAGGATCCAAATGGCAGTGAGGACTCAGCTATCTTGTTTTGGAGACAAAGGCATGTAACATCATGATTTTTTTCCCTTTTTTTTTTTTTTTTTTTTTGGCTGTTGAGTGTTGAGAGCTTTGTACTTCTCCACAAAAGAATATCCCATGATCCCATATCCCGCATTACACACACTGGAGTTGGTCACCTTGAACAGAAATGCTTTCTGATGCCATGTTTTGCTCCAAGTCTGTGCAGGAGCACACAGGTAGGTGCCCCACGGGGAGTGGGTTTGTTGTTGCCTTCGGTGGGACCAGTCGTGCAGAATTCACTGCACGCTCTCAGCCTTCCTCTTCTGTTTCTCCTTAAAGCAAACCTGCTGACCACATTGCCATAGCATCATTGAAAGATTTTCCATGATTTCCAAAATAAAGATGTGGCAATTCCGTTTTCTACAGTTTGTGTAGAGCTTTAATTTTATCAGGAAATTTTGGCTTGCAAAATCTTCCTGATGAACTGAGGGGAAAAGGAGGCCCGACCATGGGGCATCCTGGTCTCTTCCTTGCCTATGCAGAACTGCAGTTAGGCATCTTCTAAAAGCATGCGTGAGCCTTGCGAGAGATGTGGAGGTGCCAGGCCAAAGAATCAAAGGTTCTGCTTTATCCCCAGCTGCTTTCTCACCCAGGTGTTGTTACTGTCTACCTCCTGACACAGAGTCAGCGTGCTGGACCCTTGAACGTAAGGAGTCACCTAGTAAGGTCGGAAGCTAATTCAGTCCCCATGGTTTATTCATCCATGCTTCACATCTTGGCTGAGACTGTCCACCAGGCTGCCAGTGAGTGGTGGTTGTGATCCTAGTTATGGAATTTGGCTGGTGCCTGCTGACCTGTTTCACAGGGGGTTTCACACCACGAAGCGGGGTCTGCTGTGCCCGCTCCTTTGGGGGTATTACTTTGATCTGTGATTATGCACTTGGCTTCCTCACAGCTTAAGTAAAGTGTCAGGGTAAGGCTTGATAGCAGTTAGGTCTTTAAAATAGATTATTCTGTTTTGCTGGATTTAATTATACATATATATTTCAAACACAAATACATGTATCTATGGTTAAACTTGTATTTTGTCATTTCCTGCAGCTGAAATTTATTGTGGACTGAAATATACAGGTTTATCTGCCTGACCTTTTGCTAATTATTAGATTGAGATAAGTGTGTATGTAAGTGACAAATTGCCTTTAATGACATTTAATCTGCACACTGACATTAATGGCAGGTTTAGCAGCCTGGTTATAGTCTTCGTTGCTGAGAGACGAAAAGAGCAAGGACTTTTATCTTAATTTGACCTTATTCAAAAGGTGTTTGTAGTAGTAGTCAATTTCTGATTAACTTAATGACCTGTTTTACATAGAAAGCAGTCAAACATTGATATATGAAAGGGCCTCGAGGTGACAGATTACAGAGGCAGCAGCGCCGCTGCCAGATTCTCACTCTTAACGTAGGGGAGAGAGGGAGGTGGGAAGACGAGCAGCCCCAAACGCTTCTTGCTGATACAAGAGGATGGGTGCCACATCCAGAAAACATTGCTGGTAAAGCATCTGTTGTACGTTGGTGGGAGCAAATAGCCAGTATTTGACTTTGCTTAATGATTTTCCATACAGTGCAAACTTCTGAAGCACGGAGATACACGATTGTATCTATACATTGCAAGAGATATGTATGCATCTTGGGAGTGGCTGTTGCAAAGTGTGGTTTTGTTGACTTCGGTGGAAGCTGAGAGCGCGCTGTGCTGGGCAGCCTGGGGGTTTGTCATCGCTTCCATGCCGTCAGGTGCCAGGAGGGGTTTCCTTGTTAGAATCCCCAGGAAATAATGAACGTAGTGAAAGTGTCTCCGCTGGGGATTAAGGCGCTGAGCTGAATCCGTCTGGGTATTACGCCGCACCATATTGAGGTCAGCCATTCCCTATTTCTATGACAACAGAGGCGACAGATCCCTACGAGTAAGCAGAAAAGAGAGCCCAAGGTGGAAAACTCAAGTCCTTCTCTCTCATTGCCCTGTGATATATTTACAGAATGATTTAAGAGGAACTTCAGAGATGAGAGCAGAGGTTATAAACTGCTTTTAGTAAAAGTAAACACCTAAGCAAATCATTCAAGAACCCATTAAATGGCTCGACAGCTCCTATAAATACAGTTCATAATGCACTTAGGAATGCTCCACCACCTACCGGCACCAGTGGGCTTTCCTGTTAGAGCTCTTGAAAGTTTCATTTTAATGATGAAAATTGTTCCTCGCACATCACTGGAAAAATGTGAAGATGCAGTTCAGAAGATAGCTGGGAGGATAATAATGTACCTTAAGCTTGTAAAGCAACTAATTAATTTATAGCTTAATGGCATTTTTTTATGCAACAGAAATGCCTTAAAACTAAACCAAACTGGGTGGCAAATTGACACAAATGTTTAGTGAATTGAGATCAACACTTATTACATCAAATTACAATGAAACTGCAAACAGAATGCCTTGGCATGTTGTTCTAGAGCTTTTCAGCTGTTGCCTGGCTTGGCGGGGAGGTGCTGTAAAGGCATCAATCACTGGGCCGTTGCGGAGTCTGTAAAAGCACCAGATGAGCTGGAGAGAATTGTTTTGAATCGAAAAAGTTTCAGGTGCTTTGCGGTTTCTGTAGCCTGCAGTTCGCCTGCTGGGTATGTCAGTCGTGTCCAGCTGGGAGATGCTCCTGTCTATCCTGCTGCTGTTTGAACACTATTAATAAAGTAGTTATTATTATTTAATAAAAACAACCAAACACAGCTACTGTACCCACTCACCATCATCACGGAAAGCCGGGTGTCTGCTGCTGCCACCAAGGGATGGGCGAGTAAAGGGGCGACATTTGCTGCTGCTGTTCCCCCTCTATCTCCCTCAGTGGCACTATCGTTCTGGACCTGTTTGATTTCTGTCTTACTCCCTCTCTTCCCTGGATTCTCCCGCCTGGGCTCACAACCGTAGTTTGGGCATTTGCTGAACTCCAGCTTTTACCCAGTTATTCCTTTTCCCAGAAGATGTAAGTTCTTTGATAATTCCCTGTGTTCCACTGGATCTAAAGGAAATTGGGTCTACAAGTTAAAAACCTTCTGAGAGGTGGGAAAAGACTAATAGCTATGTGTAAGAATAGGAAACCAAGCAAAAAACAGAATGTGGTAGAAAACCACCCCCCAAATGGATGAAGAACCTCATACGTGTCCTATATGCCAGAAGTTATTTTATGTCTATACCTTTTACAAAAGAAATACATTTTAAGTTGGTGCTGCCCCATCTAATTTCTGTTCTCTATTACTGTAAAGATGAATTTGAATAGAATACGTCCTGAATTGATTTGTTATTATCCAAGTACTGATTTCATTCTGTTGATGCTGAGTTGGGATGTTGACCCTTTTGAGAGCAGTGATGGTGGCTCATTGCCAGCACCGGTGCAATTGTAATTGTATTTCCTTGCCAGTTCCCCCATTTCTTCTGGATTGCTGGCTGGTCTGATCAGAGACCAGAAAGCCAAAAGAGACCATTTGGATCGTTTTGACTGAGCTTCTGTACAACTCAGGCAGCAGGAGTTGATGTAATTAATTCCTGATGGAGCATATCTTTAAAATAAATAAATCTGGTCTTCACTTTAAAATTGCCAGTAATTGAGAATCCACTGCAGTCCTTGGGAAGTTGTTCTAGTGGTTAATTACCCTCACAGTTAAAAATTAGCATCCTATTTATAGCCTGATTTTTTTCCTAACTTCTGCTTGCAGCCACTGAATTTTATTACGCCCTTCTCTGCAAAACGAGAGCCCACTGCTCGAGTATTGTTCCGTGTTTTTCTTCATTTCCATTTTTCTTTTCACTTCCATATACATGGAACAATGCTGCATTAATATATTTTGGGGTTTTTTTTCTGAGGTTGGACTACATTTGAAATGTATTTTAAGATTCTAGGGTGAAAATTGCTACAATACACAAAATTCAAAAAGATCCATTAATTATCTCTGTTTTCCCAGTGTGAGCTTTTGTACCTCCCGGCGGCGTACACCCAGCAGGGCTTCTCGCATCCTTTTGTCTTCTATCAATATTGATACTGTTTTTCTAGGACCGACACCTGACAACTCTGTGGGGGAATTAAAACCCCCTCACTGATAGTTCAGGGTTGAATGTCTGTCATCATGCATCCGGGGGAGTCACAGCCTTATCCCACAGTGAGATCTGCAGGAGTCAGCAAAATTAGCTCCACTGTCACTCTGCGTTTCCTCCTCCTTCCTTAGAAATGGTCACGTACAAACAGAGTAGTTGCACGTTGTACAGCAACAACAATGATTGAAAAAGAAGAAAGTGATATTCCACACTAGCCATTTTATGGTCTCCTGATGTATTGGGATGTTACTTGGTGGCTGGCAATTACAGAGACTCCTATGCTAACAACCCTGTTCTAAAACTGAACGCTTGAAAGAGGCCAGAACCAGATTCCACACACCAAATGCTTTAAAACTTACATTTTCATCAAATTTACTCTGTGTTAAAAAGGTGTTGACTTTAACAAAGGTCTGTGTTGAGCTTTATCGGATATGGATGGTACCTGGATTTCTGTTTCATCATGACCTGCAATTAGCCAGAAATACATTGGCAGATGGATTTGAAAGCATCTGCTCCTTGCTTTCTTCCTGCTTCTTAGGAGCTCTACGGACTCCCCGTAAATTGGACGTGGTGAAGGCAGCGTGTAAGTAAACCCTAAAACAAACAGACACTAAACTCTTGGTATCATTTCCAGATATAGCTGGTTAGCTGAATTTTTGCAAGCAAAATGCTGTTTTGGCACTGATGCTCTCCTTGAAGATGGTGCCCCATGCGGCGTGCCAGCGTGGGTTCAGCCTGGCCTTTGGCTCGTTGCCTCTTTGCAGAGGCACCAGACAGGCTGGGAGGGTTTTGCCGTGATGAGCTGGAAAGCTTTCTGGACATCAGATGGCAATGTTGACTTTGGAGGGCTTTGCTTATCAGCAGGTGTAGCTGTTCAGTAAGATGGGCATCTCTGTTCCTGTTTGACTCGGTGTCCATGTCTGTTGGAACTGGGCAAAGGCTGCAGAGATTTTTTTCCCTGCAAGTTTTCATTGGGTTTTCAAATGAAGATGCTTTCTCAGTGTCTGTTCCTGCCACCATTGTCACGTCAGCCTTTTGAAGTACTCTTTCTTGTTGTGATCTTCCTGATAAAACTGTCTGTGGAAGAGGAATTATGATACATGACAGAATATTCACATTTTAAAGGTACATGTTGGACTTTTCTTGGCAGTGACAGTTGAAACATTGCTCTAGTCAGTAAATGCAAACACTTGGTCCAGTCGATACACACCAGTGTAGCTGTGAAGGTTTGGGGTTTTGCTCTTTGCATTTTGATATATCATTTGTTTTACTAACAAGAGGGGGATTTGCAGCACCTACTGCGGGGCCCTGGGCTGCCTCTGCAGCCGTCAGCAGTTACCTTTGCCTGCGTAGTCCATGCCAGAGGGGTAAAGAGGTTCGTGCTGAGCACCCGGTGCCCACGCAGGCTCGGGGAGGGTTTCTTTGCACCTTCTCTAGGCTGGGCCCCTGGCTGGAGCCCGTGGTCAAAATTGGCTTTTGGTGAGCGCTGTCTGATGTGTGCTTAAAATTCCTGCTTAAGCGTTGTGTGTCCATGAAAACCGCAAAGACCTGCCTGCAGACAATAGACGGAACCAATCTTGTGTGAAATCATTTTAAAAGTTCTTGGGTTGTCTTTTCTCAGTTCGCCTTCGTTTCCCCACCCATGAAATAAAAATACCAACCTTCCGTTTCTTTCAGACGTTATCTGTGCTAATACAAAGCGGTTTGGGGATGCTTTTGTGCCATATGTCTTCACAGTGGCAAGCAGAGGGGGGCTGTCAGTCTCAGCTGGGGGCCTGTATTACTACTCGGTCTGTAGTAATACAAATAGTGGATAATATAATAATAATGCAGAAAAGAAAGTAAATACTCTTTTTATGGAATAATTGAATATCGCTGTGACATTGAACAATGACTCTTAAAAGGATGGGGGGAAGTCATGCTTTTTTCTTCCTTAATTACAGTTGAACTAAAATTACTATATTTAGTTGTTTCTAAAGCTCCATTGTATTTTTCCGTTTCTGAAAGAACACAATGATTTGGATATGCATGCATTTTCCTCTCCAGATGTCCTATTCTGTCTTGAATGTGGTTTTATATCTTCATATCTGCGATAATGGAAGCTTGGATTTCTTCACCGGTCGTGTGCAAGAAGGCCAATTATGCAGGTCAATATTAAAGAAATATTAGAAATGGTCTCTGTAGGCTTAGAATATCTCTATCCCACTCTTGCCGGTACTTTGTATGTGGATAACTGTCTTAGCTTCCTTGCCTTTGTGTTTTATTTGGATTAATGAGTAACCTAGATATTTCCAAGTCCCTGTAATCCAGTCCTTTCTGTAAGAGACTGGAGAAGCTCTTGTCCTGTAGGATTGAATTCCCTGTTAAATTTGCAACAGCGGTGCTTTATTCACCCTCATGGGCAAGTAAATGGTTCCATGTTAAAATGAGCACAGTGCACTGGATTTTGGGTGGCTTAAGAGTTCCTCTTGCCAGTTCATGGAGGAAATGCAAGGTGTCCTGCGTGGAATCTTTCCTCAGCTTCCTCTACCTTGTCTGACTGGGAAAATTCATGGATTCACTGGTGTTCAAACACTGGGTTAAGTCCGGTGGCAGTCACAGGCAAGTGCTGTCCTGCTTCAGCACCAGGCAGTTGCCTTGCTTTGTGTTTGAGATGTTACCTCCTTACCTACAGCTGGCACTTGGGTTGAAAGCTCTGGTTTTGTGCCGTTTGTTCTACGCCGTGTTCCCAGTCCGAGCTGGGGTTGTCGGCTGAGCAGACGGGACTCCCTTGCACAGTGCCCGTTACACTTTCAAAGGCTGAAATGCATGACTTTACGAAGTGAGGCACTTCTTGCCCTTTTAAAAAGAGATTTTTATACAGAAGTTTTTGATGATGGTATGGCTTTCCATCAGCTATTTTCTGGTGGACAAAGGCTGGCGTGCACACCGTAGGTTCAAATTCACACTACTATTCACACAACTGTTGCACTTGCTGGCAAACAAGATGCTCAGGCTTCTCTTCCTGCTTGTCTGCCACCTAACCTCCCTGCCCAAGCTTTCCTCTCTGCCAATGTATTTTGAGATCCTCGCTTACCACTTTGTCTCTCACTAAAGCTAAGAAGTTTAATAAGCTGTAAGACATGTTTTTGTCTTGCCAGCCTCTTTCTTCTGATGGCAAACTATATCCATATCAAAGAGTAGCTAATGTTAAGGGTTATATACATGAGAGCACCCTTCATGGGAGATGCGTAGAAATGATAACGAAAGTAGTTTGACACAAAGCTGCCTGAAAAGGGGAAACTCCTCTACAGACATCTTCGCTCTTATGTGCATTTCAATTTACACTACATCAAATTGGATTAGAGTCTGTTAATTCAATTAATGACTACATTGAAAGTTTGCCTTCGCTCACAGTGAAAACAGGAGGGCAGCTCCTAATAGCCTATGGATTTAATGACTGCAACTTTGAAGAGTGTTAAGCTAAAGCGAAGTTCAGAATGGCTTGTTAACTGGGTTTATTAGCTGTTGACCTTCCCTTTCAGCATAATAGTAGCAGCCAGACTGAAGAAAGCACTAACGTCCTCATTAGCATTTATCTAAAGATAGTCTGCTGCCCATTCCACAGTAAATTAGCTCAATCAGCCATAAAGAGCCTGAGAAACATTTTCTCACATACCTTTAATTCTCTTTCTTGCTCTCCCCCCCCTCCCTTTTTTTTTTTAAGTTAGGCGAGTTCATTTTGTCCAGTTTATTGAGAATGACGCCTCAGGACAGTTGCATTTAAAGAAAGTGTTTCTACATGCTTAGATAATTAGAGACCTTCTCCTGTGAGACAAAGTCATGGGAGTGGAATTAACGGCGTTTTCAGGGATGTCTTTGGTTTAGCCTTTTGCTGAGATTACTGATATCTTGCTTGTTTTCCAATACGCCAATACAAAGCTTTTCTTCAAGATACGGTGGCTGACTCAGAATTTATTTCTCAAAAAACCAGTCGCTTTTGTATGTGTGAAAACTCGTGTTTTTGAGCTGATGTGCAGGTTTGACCCTTGCTAGTAACTGGCATTACAAAAAGCATGTTAATACTTGGGAATTCAGTATGCTTGGCTTATAGAGCCAACTGTGATTTATGAAATGCCCTGGCTTGACTGAGCTGCAGACAAGAGACTTTTGTTTCCTGCCATCCCCTCGGTGCTGACCAGCAGTGTGCTTCTGGCTTGGCTTTAAAGAGCAGGGTGTGAGAGGAAAAGAGATCGGGAAGTGTCAAACCTTGTTTATATTTGCCACTTCCAATGGTGAAAGGGTTCATGCCTTTAGTGGAGCAGGTTTGGTTCAACGTAAATAATTTATATAAAATTCATTGTGATCTTCTGTATATCAATAGCTGAAATGTCTCAGACTCCCGTCCTGTATTCTGCCCACAAATCTGATGCCTGATTTATGAAAAATAATTTTTGAAAAACCTATAACCCCCACAAAATGAAATTGTTTTTTGGGACCTGTTATTATTGTATCTTTTCAATCTGGAAAGATGCAAAGAATGTCAATCCCAGCCCCAAAATATTTTGGTTATTCAGGCTTTGGTTATTTATATTAGGTAAGCTGGACATCTTTTCTGTTTACAGTTAGGACATATTTTCTGTTTACAGTTAAGAAAGTACTTACAGTTTTTGCTGTATCAAATCTTAGATTCCCTTTTTAAGTTTATACATGAACATTAATACAGGTTGCTGTGATACTGAAATAAAAATGTTAATAAACAGATAGCTTTTACCTACTTTTTCAGTACACTGGACAAAACCATTAGAGGTTAAGAGAAATTAAGAAAAGAATGTTTGAAAAGGAGGCAAGGAAACCAGTGCTAGTTTAATTAGCAATAGTATCTCACTTTATCCGGGTCGATTTACAGCAATTCAGTGTTCTTCCTTCAGCATTTCACAAGAGCTCCTGTCAGATTTTAGCCCTGTTATACAAAGTCTTGCATAAATTTCTTTTACAAGACCGTTGCTTTGTCAAAACTTGTAATACATGTTGTAAGAGAAAAGCAAAAAAGCAATCTTGGTGCGGAGGAAGGAGGAGGAGGATGGAAGGAAGAGATGAAGCAGCAGGGAAGTATGAAAGGATCCTCTTGTCACAATAAGTGTTAACTATGTTGTCCTAAGCTTGTAGTTGCCTGGGCCTATAGATTTCCTTAAAGTGAGATCCCTCGGTTGTCCTTTGGCCTTGAGGCTGGGCTACTCTTTTATTCAGAGCCCAGCGGTACAGCTCTGTTAGAGCAGGAGTTTACCAAAGCTTTCAGTCCCTCTCTCCTCCTGTGAAACATTAATGTGGGCAGGAAAACTCAGAACTTGGGTTTATTTACGAAATTCCCATAGGATTTTTTTAAAAACCTTTTTTATTAGATTTGTATTCATTGTAAACAGGTGTCTGCTTCCAGTACACCCTATCTTTACGTTTTCTACACCAGTAACTATTCAGAATTTTACGTCTGATATCATATTTCTCTTGCAGTAATAATCAGAAGCCAAAAAGTTTGACAGTCTCAACATAAACAGTTAAATGTTCACTCGGGCTCTAAAATTTAAGAGCTTGATCTTTGTAAGTACTGGTCCAGGCCTAGCGAAAGACTTAAGCATGTGTTTAATCTTAAGCCCCAGGGCAGCACCATTAACTTCAACAAAACTCTCCCTGTATTTAAAGTTAAGCTTGTCCTGAAGGATCGTGCTGAACTGGAGCAGGAATACTTGGCATCTTGCAGGATAAAGCCATAAAAGCAGCCCAGTTTATTAAGGCAGCGCAGCTTCTTCAGCTGTCATTGGTTTTAAGAGGATTTCTGAATACAGTGATTTTCTTTGCTTCTGGAGAATCCACTATGTTGGCTGCTGCTGTGTAGGTATTTCAGTTGTGCTTGTGGAACCTACGTTTTCATTATATACTTCAGGGAAAGTTACTTTAAATAAAATGGTGGAGGTTTTTCACATAAATATAATGTCTAGGTGCTGGAAGTTTGAAGAATTTTCTTCCCTTAGAGTAGAATCAAGCTTTTTTCTTTTTATTTGTGAACATCAGAGTATGTGATCTGGTGACAATTTTGAAATTTGTAACCCAAGAGGGTTGGGTTGGTGTTGGGTTTGGTTTTTTTTTTTTGGCACCTGTTTTTCCTATAATACATTTTGGGTTATGAGTCAGATCGATTAAAAAAAAAAAAAGTTGCAGTGATGGTGAGGAGAGGAACAAACGCAGCATTGTTCTATCTTACAAGTTACAAAACCACCTAATAACTGAATTAATAAGGATTAAATCCTACTTTTAATAGAGACACAATACGAAAAGCCCTGGTTTAGCACTTTTACTTGTACTGGTCGAGCGTCCTGAGATGGAGAGGGATGGAGAGGTGCAGCGGGGGGTCAGCAGTGAGCGCAGGCAACGCGGTGCACCAGGCCACTGCAGCAAGCGTGCTGCGCGTCGGGGACTCCTCGGTCTTACTCTGGGCCTTTGCATGGGGCTGGATTTCTGCCTGGGTGAGGAGAACGCCTGCAAGCACCGTTATCGTTTGGCCTGTAGCTCCACCAAGGCGGCTGCCCTTCGTACCGAGGTGAATTGCTTTTACAAAACTCGCTTAATTGCTTTGGATGATTACTGCCACATCCCAAGCAGTTGGATACCGCAGCGTTGTATTATGGTATACAGAAGGGTTGAGAAAACATGAGATGGAAGTGAGCAGCTCCTTTTGGTGTGTGTTTTTCAGACTGTACACTGCTTTTTCTCCTTAGATTGAAGGGAAACAGTTTTGGAGCTGGGGAAAAGCTGGTCGGTAGCACCATCTGCAGGCTGCTAACCAGGACGGGCACTGCATGCTGCAGCTCAAGTCCTGCACTTGCAGGGAAAATAAGGGACAAAAGGCACCTGGAAGAAAGGCAAGATCAGGCACGGCTGTGGCAGTGCAAGCGGTCGGTTCTGTAGGGTTTTCGGTGGGCGCTTTCGCATCCCACAGCAGCCCCGGGGAGGAGGGAAACCCCTGGAGCTGGTGGCGCTTCCCAGGGCTAGGGGACACGCTGCTGTGCCGGGACTTTGCTGCCCTGAGATGGAGGTCAGGACAGTGACTGGAATTTGTCCTTAACCCTCAGACCTGTCCCTCCTCCCTGAGCCAGCACATCCCTTTGCTGTCCCAAATAGCTGAATTAGCTCTAAGCTGTGCTTTACTCGAGACCTTTTTCTCTGCGTGCTGAGGAAACCGTCTGAAGTTTAAACTCTTTTAGTCTCTCTTAAGCAAGCGTCCTCTGAGGTATCACGTCGTATGCTGGAGTAAAAGACAATATGACCATATTTCTGTTAGGAGACGAAGTTGTACTGTTTTCTTCATCCCCGCTTTGCTCCAGCGAGACCGGAGACATCTCCAGGTGCAGGCAGGGCCGTGGGGGCCTGGCCGCGACGCTGCAGCTCGGTACTTTCAGACTCCACTACATCCTCACGCAGGGCCGCGGCCGGCTCCCAAAACCCGCGGCCACACGGACAACGTGAGTGCAAACGCTCGAGACTGCAGGAGGGGAGCAGATAGCCCGTGTGTTAAACAGTGGCCCTTCCTCCACGGGCGGCCCTGCGAGCTTTACGCCTGCCTGGAGCTCGGTGCCACAGCCAGCGCTCGCCGCTGCCCTGGCGTCTCTCTCGCAGGGTTTGAGGTTTCTCCGGCTTTTTGCAGCAGATGGCACTCTTTAGTTCTGTTTCAAGCCCTCTCCTTCTGGAAGTTTCTCTGGGAGATTCTGTTTTAAACAAGCCTCACCGATTTCCCAGCCCTATTCTCCATGAGGCTCCATGAAAGCTTGTAAAAGGCCATTGACTCGGGGAGGGAGCCAGCGGTGGCACGTGGGTCCTGCAAGGCCTTGCTGAGCCCAAGTGACAGACTGGTCGCACTTCTGCACAAATTCAACTGGATTTTTCCTTCTGCTCCTATATCAGCAGTGCTGACCCCTCCAGGAAGCCCACCTGCAACCCAGTTCCTCCAGGACGTTTCTGGTTTCTCTAATCCACAGCAGGGCAAGGGAACCCTTCCATGTTCTTGGCCACCTTGATTTTGTCAATCCCATTCCGCTTTGTGTATTAGAGCCCCATCGCGGTGTTTCAGTTAGTTACCTGAGATAATTAAGAAGCGATGATGACAACAAACATCACTACCTGTTTCACAGTCTTTCTCTATCATGGAAGGGAGAAAAATAGCTACTACAAGCTAAATGAGCCATCAGAAAGGACTGTGGTGCTGGTTGCATTGTATCTGCATGAATCGGGCTTATATTTAAACCAGATTTGCTGCAAAAGAGCCATGATGGCATGGAATGACATGAATCTCGTCATGCAAACCGACAGGGACTCTCTGTGCATGTTGCCATTGCGTGTCCTCCCACCCCTTCGCTCTGAGATGCTGTTGACCGTAATTGTAGGACAGATTGCACAAAGAACTCGCTTTTGCAGCCGTCCTGGTGATTGGGACAGGCAGGATGAGGGGAATGGTAATACGTGTCAATAAGGTACTTAGCTGAAGTGGCTGCTGAGCAGAGCAACGTGAAGGGGTGGCACGTAGGGCTTGAAAGGCTGGGCTGCCTGGCTGCTAGGCAGAGGGACTGAAGTTGTTCTGTTGGCTTTGTACGCTGAGCTGTTGTCTTCTGGCTGTTGTACCAAAGCCAGTTTTGTCACAAACCTGAATAAAATGTACAGAAAGCAGGTATCAGCCCTGTGACTGGGAAAAGCTGTGCTCCATCCTGTGTGATATGCTGAGCTATGGCACATCAGGCATCGCTGTGTGTAATTCTGCCCTGTGTTTTGTTTGAGGTCACTACTTCCAGTGAACTGAAATTTTGCATTAAAAATCAGGTAAATCTGTGTTTGCAGTCATTTACAGAGGTTATTTTTCAGGGAAGATCAAAGTTTTCCAGTCCTTAGTTTATGTATCTGCCTACAGAAAGAAAAGTTTGACTGATTTCATTGTTTTGGGTTATTTATTTATATGTTAGGATTTTATTATTGTCCCCTTTTAGATGGGATGCTCAGTTAGTTTTTACAAGTTACAACATGGTTGCTCTTCTGAGCAGAAACTGCTATCTGTGGAAGTACACTACAAGATGTCTCTCCTCCATAAATCAGGCCCAGGATTTTATTAGACTGTTTATGTAACCTTAGTTTATGTGCTATAATTCTTTGCTGTGTTGCCTAGAGTAATTCCCAAAGAGAATGTTTGTTCTTCTTGCTTGTAAATTCTTTAGTGCAGGCTTTTCTTATGACATCTTTGCCCTCCTTCACTTCCCTTTCCTCTTTTTGGGGTAACATTTGGTAGCATTATAAACTCCAGTCAGTAAAAGCCTGACTTATATTAGTTACACATCATGAGATATAATTGTCTGGAAAATGGGAAGGAATAGCTTTTTAGTTAACCTTATTGGATTTTTTTTTTTTTTAAATGCACATGGAGAAACTTTTGAAATACCTAATCAAACAAACCCTGGCGCTGTTCTTGCACAGAAGGTGTCCTCCTTTTTGGATACCCTTGAGTGAGACAACTTTGTTTTGGTCAGATCACATCTAGGTAAGATAAGTAGTAATAATTAGATAAAATACAAATCCGATGATTTCACGAGGCACAAAGCACAAGGTGAGCAGGCAGTATAGCACAGGTTTTCCATATGAGGTCTTGAGAAAGCAATACATCTACATGTAACTTCTGAAGTCAACAGGACTTCTTAGGGGCTTTAGCTGAAGCATGTTCCATCTGTTTATAAAACTGTAGCCTAAAACATCTGATAAAAATCAACTGTACTTCTTTTGTGAAATCATTGTATGGCCATATGCGGAGGTTTTTGACATAAATCTACAGAGCCGTAATGGAAATTACTAAATCAGTGGTAGGGGGGAGACTGCAGGTGTCTCCCCTTCCGTCTGTGCCCTGTGGACGCGCTGGGTAAGATAGTTTCACATCCTTTTAATTTCTGGCTGGCTGCGGAGGCTCCCACTATGGCAGCGTGCTGGTGTAGCTCCGATGCTGACCCTTGCCCACGCATCGCTGGGCCGGGGCACTGCTGGCATCCGTCCCTACAAGAGACCTCTTTCTGCTGAGTTAACATCGCAGCCTGGGGGGAACGATGTTTTTTCCCCTAACAGTCCTCTGAATTTACTAGTGAACCAAAATGCCTCCTGTATTATAAACCCTTTGGGATGTTAAAATTGGGTATTTTTTGCCGTACAAAAGAAATGAATTAGCATCCTGATTTCTTTGCAGCTATGGAGTAGCACGTGGGTGTTATCTCAGTGCCACTCGGCTAAACCATCTCTCCCCCACATACGACCACATTATTTAACGTTAATTTTCTTACTGTGGCTGCCTCTGTCTTCAGTCACTGTTAGCCCCTGATCTACCTCTCCTTTCTCCTCTCTCACCTTCCTCCATCCTTTCCCCTTCACAACCTCCCGTCAATACCCTTTTTTTTGTAGGTAGGCACCTCTGCCAGAGGCAGCAAATTCCCATCATGATGCCTCTCCACAATCTGCATTATGTGCTACAACTTGCTTTTGTTATCCTTTTAATTTTTTCCCGTGACTAATTTGACCAAATTTAATCAATCGTAAATGAAGCAGGGGAGGAGAACAGTGCGTGTCTATTTGATATTGTTGTCCTGAGGCCGAGCCAGACCCTGTTGTGAAGAAGTGGCAGTCCTTCAGAGAACCATTACGGCTTACAGGAATCTGTAACATATTTCAGGACAGCCTGCTTTCTCTCTCTCCTTTCTCTCCCCCCACCTCTGTAAACATATGAAAGAAACATGAGAGAGCATTAAACCACAGAAGACAAATCATGGTCAGAATAAATATACTGTTTGCTAGCAAACTTAAAAATACGCTTGTGGATTCTAATAGCTGTAGGCAAGAGTTGGATATTTATTGCAACCAAGGCTTACTGTGGTTTATTATGTTTATAAAACAGTTTAATACTACTTTTCTTTTAAAATGAGTTTTTAATTTAGAATAATTTTTTAGGATTTGTTTCCAGAGTACAGATGGCTGATCGCTGCGGGGGTGCGGGGTGAGAGGGAGAAATGTGCTTGTGGGTGTGTTTTAAAAGCGCTCCCAGATGGAGTGTATTGAATGAAATTTAAACCATTGCCCTGTGAACTACAAGTGTGATAAATATAATCAGTCAACCCACGAAACCACGGTGGAGGGGGAAGCAGATTGATAGGCAGGCGTTGGGGAGGGAGGTGGGTCGAGCAGTGCGGCCGCCAGGGTCACGGCATAGCAGCGTCTCCATCGTGGACTTCTCTTATGGAGGGGTTACCTGATCTGCACCGAGGTGCTCATAGCATCCCCCACCTCGTCTGTAACCCATCCCAGTCCCTCAAATCCTCCAAGTGCAGTATTCGTATGGAAAGACTGAAAAAAGGGAGAATTCATGCCAAAAAGAAGGCCTGGCTGCTGGAAGTAGCGAGCTCTTGGAGCGTTTTTCATTTACTCAGTCTTAATTACTTTCTAAGTGTAAGAGTTTACAGATATCGCTGTTCTCTTCCAGAGTTTAGTGTAGTCCAGTATTTTAAACCCCATAGATTTCCTTAGAAGGATTTGTTTGTACAGCTCTTTTCCGTGTTTAAGACATGTAAGCCACACTGAATAAACCGTGCACAGATTTTTTGGACAATACAGCAGAACAGGTGAAGGAAATGGAGTGAATTTTAATTGCTCCAAAGTTCTGAGATCTTCCAGGCTCTGGGAAACAATTTTCAGCTAAAAATGATCTATGGGCCTTGAGCTGTAGTGTGGGAAAGTATGTCTGTGTCCTGACTTACAAGTGAATGATGCAGCATTCCGCCTCTGTTAAACTATAGAGGATGGTGTAAGAGGGACACTTGGTGTCTCTTCTTTCATTACAAACACGTAGCGGCTCAGCCTCCTTGGCTCCCTTCCTGCCAACTTCCATCAAAAATAAAGTCATCTCTGCCCTGGCCAGGATAAATGTCTGGCCAGCTCATTTTACAAAAGGATGTGCTTTGAGCAGGGCTTATTAGAAAGGTGACAGTTTGTTTTTTCCCCGCCAATACAAGTTTAAGGCCATGTCCACACTTGCAAAATTTGGCATGTTTTCTCCTGCGTTGTCCTTCTACCATGCTTTCATCGTGCCTAATGTCTCTATATCAAAATGCCCAGATAGGCTTCCAGACTTTCACACTGCCATTTGGATTAGATATGCTTCAAGCAAGACTTGCTGGTGCTCACTTGCGTGGTGTCAGTGTAGACAGAAATTGCTGGCACGGTCGCTGCAGTCGTACAACCGCTCCTGCCGTTGCGGTTGGGCTGCCCACTGCCCCGCTGGCGTCTGCTCCGCTCCCTGCGCTCCCCTGCCCGGCGGGCAGCTTGGCTGGAAGCCGCTTCGCTGAAGGCAAGCGCTGCATGTGCACACGCTATGAAGCTCATTTGTGTACCTCTTTTTTCCAGCAACTGCCTTTGTTTTGCTGCTAGCACTCGTGTGTTTTGGGGAAGGCGCACTTGGAGCGGCGTGCCAGCTGGCCGGAGACAAGTGTGCAGGCACCGGTGGTGCTCTGGAGAGCTGGTACCCAGTGCCAAGTGAGCTCAGTCATTTACATCACTTGATACATTTTTGAGAGGCCAACAGAGATATGAGCCTCACTTAGGGCAACGAACACTTTCAAGAGATGATATGGGAGATGTACGATCTGGTCCAGCGAGGATGTGCAACATGTTGAAATGGGCTTTATCTGCTGAGATGGGTGAAATCTGTGAAAATCCCAGCAGATCAGGGGTGAGGGTAACAGGAGGACGCCTCTTGGTGTACACGTGGGTAAAATAAGGAGAAGTATGTAGTCTTCCAAAGTGATGGCTAACTTTCTGAGCGGAGATGCAAGATGTTTCCTGGGTGTTGTGATCTGTTTGAAAGGATTCAGCCAACAGTGGTACAGCAGTGAGGAGGGAACAGCCAGGTTAAAACAGGGCACTTAGCAAATGAGAGGGCTTCTGCTTCAAGTACATATGTTGCTATTGATAAATAGAAATGTAGGCTCAAAGCATAGACAGTAGCTTTCCGTGTTGTCATGGAGCTGTCATTCGGATTTGTAAAAGGATGCGTATCATATGAGGACAAGGGTGCTCGTGTGACAGAGAGCATCATCACAGTTGGCATCCTTGTGGGTAATATCATTAATAAGTCTAATTGCATTGTAGGGCTTCAGTTTCCTGTGCCAAATGTTATTTTTCAATAGCTCTATCAATTACTGTTGTGTACTAACACTTGTGTATCTGATGCCTGGTGCAGCTATGTTAGGCAAGAGTGAAGTAGGTATTTTTTAATTACATGCAGGTTTGCTTTGTGGAGAAGAATATAGTTCCTGCCCTCCAGATGAGCATAATCCTTGCAATATTAATGGATTTAAACTATAAAGACATATAAGCAAACTTTGTAAAGGACTTCTTTTGCGTACGTAAAGTGAGCTAAAGATAGCAGCCATAATTAGAAGCCATTCTTAAAACATAATAAGGGATGTTAGGTCATACATAAATTAAAAGTGGAATTTAGCATAAGTCTATTTAACAAATGAGATTGTCTAGTAAGACATGCAATGCAAAAACAACAAACTTGCTATAACTTCACAGTTTCAGCATGTCTTTGGTTTATTTTGGGCTTTAGACAGCTTATGCACAGAAGCTCTGGATTATTATTAGTATTATTGGTAATTTCTGTTGCAGCGTTCTTGGGTGGAGCTTGGCTTTTGTGCTATAAGAAAGCAATCATCTATGCTGTTCTTATTTCGTTTTCCCTCATTTTAAAGAATTGTTCATTGCATTTAAACTTACTTTTCAAAGAAAGTGTCAGTTGTGCTAACCAGTGGTGAAAATTCAAGCTATGAGATTTGTAGCTCCATGGACAATCAAACTAAAGCACTGGATGGCTGCGGAATTTATCCATAAAACAAGATCTAGAGGATTAGCTCTAAACTCTAAACCTGATTCTAATTTGCTTTATGACTATCACTTTTTCCCATGTGTAAAATGGAGCTATCTCTTTGGTGAGTGAAGCTTTGATCAAGCAAACACCTGTGTGAGTTAGAGTCGTTCCCCCACTCTGCATCAAACCATTTGCTGTGCTCCTGAGACAAAAGATGCAGCTCCGCTTCTCTCCTGCGTCAGATGTAAACAGCAGGATCTCTCATCTGCAAACAGGTAGAGATCTTAGAAAAGCAGAGTTACCATATGGAGAACAAGAAGTCCATGTGTTCTCGTAGTAATAGATGCCTCAGTCTGTGCCTGCACATCGTGGGGCGGCCTTTTCTTTTGTCCTTTCGCGTGTCTCGCCTCTTTGGATGCAAAACCTGGTCCCTTGCCCTTCCTGCCGTCTCGCGCAGCCTTCCTGAGTGTGATGCAATGCACTTTTTTCTTCTTTTACCAAGGTCTCTTGATTTGTCTTCATTTTGTTTTAAACTCGGAAACACTGGTAATGCAATTGTAGAGCTAAATAAACACTGTATTATGTTTGGGGATATTGCTTTCAGGAAAAATGGTCCAGTGCACAAATTGATAGTGGAGTATATTGCACTTAAGAAAGATAGACTGTGCACTTACTGTTTGCTAGAGAGAAGACTGCAGGAATTTTTTTCTTTTTTCTTTATTTTTTTGAAGTTTAGTTTTCTTAGTCATCTATTTTTAGAATATGTGTGTGGTGTGTAAAGTATCAACATCCATGAAGACATTATATTTTAAAAAGCACATGTTGTCATCTCCGTCATTTTTGAACCTGCTTCCTGCAGGAAATCCTTGAGAAGCCTAAAGCAATTCCATTTCTTCCTTCTTCTTGGTTTATGGTTGGTTTTGTGTTTTTTTTTCTCCTTTTTTCTAAAGGTTAAGGGTATGCCTTTTTAGCAAAAAAAAAAAAAAAAAAAAGGTTTCTTGTGATCTCAGTACCAACGAAAATGAATAGTAGGGCTTTTCATTGGCTGCTTTTTATCTTGTCTCTAAAGCGGTGTTAGTGACAATAGGGAGAAGACGACGACCAGTTTCCTTTCTACCACCATTGTTTCTTTTTCCCAACTTTTTTTCTTTATTACCTAGCCACCTGTCTGCCTTTTGATGACAAGGTCCTTAGAAGCAGAGGCTGTGCTTCCTTGAGTGTCTGGAAATGAGACACCATATTGTGAGTGCTACCACAAAGAAACAACAGAAACAAAACAAACCCAGAAAAGGGATCAATTTACATACTGTGTCACACAAGTCTACTGTACTCCACTTCCAAGTCAAGTGGGACTTCGAAGAAGATATGAAGAGAGGGGACAGGTAGTGAGAGGGATTTAAAGACCCACAGCTATGTAGGTAACAGTTCCCCGGGTGGAGTCATACCTGGGAAAATAATAGATCCAAGATTTCTAGCTCTTCAAGCGTGAGTCTGTACTGCTTGATCAAGGACTGGATATATTATTTGAAGTAGTAGCAGACTCATAAATCCCCATTTTCTGGTTGCTTTAGGGATTCATACTTACCTGGTGTAACACTTAGGTAGTCACATGAACAGCAACGTAAAAGCTGGAAGTCGTTGCTGAAAGTGCACCCTCCAGAGAAAATACTCAGTTGTGGGTGAAACCTAAAGAATATTTCTTATCCGTGGCACGTGGTATTCTAGCAAGCTAGCAGTCTGTTTCCTTCCTCTTGCAAACAATTCCTGGTTGTTAGCAGGCATATACAAACTTGATTCTAATGTGTTGGCCCCTGAAAAAAAGCCAAGAATGCTTGCGGGATTTTTAACTGAGCCTTTTCATTTATTCTTCTGAAAGGTTTTCTTTCTGGAAAGTTCAGAACTGTGTCCCCAAGAGTCCAAGAAAAGGAATTCACCCTACAACCCCATGAAGTTCTTTGTGGATTTTTAAGGTAGAGGTTTCCAGCGTCCCACAGGGGCTTGTGAGCACGTACATCCCCACTGGAAGTTACTGAGACCTTTTGCTTCCAGGTTGCATCCTCCTTCCTAAGAATGTCGCCACTTCTGTTTCTCCCAAGTAGTCCTTGGAAAGGAAGCACTGCAAATTCTCAGATTGCAACAACAAAGATTGCTGGAAGAACGGAGGTGGTCATGTGGAGTCAGAAATTCATTTTGCTCACACAGAAAGGGAGTTGTCTCTGCCTGCCTGGAACCCCAGCGGCCCAAGCATCGCTACGCCGCCCAAGGTTAAATAAACCATGACTTCGTGGTCGTTTTAAATCCTTCATCCTACTTTCATGGTCTCAAAAAAAAAAAAGTTACAAATAATAAAAAATATACCCTGGCTACTTGCAGGCTGTCTTCTGTCTTCCGTGCAGGCAGCTCTGGTAATCAGTTGTTTTTGTCTTTTGCCCATCGTAGGTAAAGGCACATCAGCAGAGTGCCTGGGTGCATAACTCAAGTAGTTATATTGTTTGAGCTGCAGTGGTCCAAGGATATAATGTGGCAAGGGTTGTAAGGAGAGATAATATCTTGTGCTAGAGTAATTCAAAGCTGGTTTTTATTATGGCTCTTTTCACTTGCGCTTCTGCCTCGTACAAAGAGTTGCCAGGGAAGGCCAGGCACCGTAGCTGAAGAATTGCTGCCTTTCACCTCTGCCAGTCTTACCTTGAATAAAGAATAGACCTTGAAGCTCCAGAGCCCAGTATAAATCAGGGGCGCTTTATTGAAGCTAAATGTATGTGAATGTTCATAATGTGATGTTCTTAACAAAGTCTGTTTCTTTTGAGTAAGTTCCGTGATAACTTATAATGGGTAAGAGAAAACCGCTAAGTAGAAGTGCATGTTTTTATCATTAACTTCTGTAGCTAAGCATAGTTTACTAGAAGAACTAGATTTACTTTTGCATCTTATTCTTTCTCCCCCTCGTTTTCTGTCAGAACTCACTATGTTCACCCTTACTGTGGCTTTATTATCTTGCTGCCAAAATTAAAATCGTACTGATGATAACTGATTTTCTGGTGGTTGTGATGACAGATCTGTGATGTTTAGAGGTTTGCATTCTTGCCCTCCCTCTGAGCTCCCCCTCCCCTAAGGGGCGTCCATGCCAAAGAACAAGCTCTTTGCCTACGGCACTCATTGTTGAACCTTCAGATCAACCAGTTAATATTCAAAACGTTTTCTATTTAAATTAAAAACTTACTTCTTCTTAATCTCCCTGTTCCCCACAAAAATCTCAGGCTCGACCTCTTATGCTCCAAATCTAAACCCAAAGGGTAAATGATCTCTACTGTAAGAAACTAATCAGATGCAGGAATTTACTTAATAGAGAAATTTTTGAAACAGATCTCTCCAATAATAAAAATGGAGAGCCGCAAAACACTTTTGTGCTTTTTGAAGTCTTAGCAGAAGGTATCAATAGACATCTTCTGCAGTGAGGATTTAGCCTGAATTTATTGAAATCCATCTATTAGGCCCAAGTCTGTTGACTTCTGGGGGCAGCTGGTCCCCTGTATTATTTATGTCTCTTTGAAAATCTCAGTCTCAGATTTACGAAACAGAATTTTATTTTGGCAACTGTCCTATGTTTATGCTGCTCATATGCCGTCTATTTATATAGTATATAACTTGGTAGAAATACTGTCTGCTGAATTGCTAGGTTAATGATGTGCAATGTCACTGCATAAAGGTATTTCCTTCGTGGATGCGTTTTAGAAAAACACCGAGCATAGTTTAATGATGGCTCAGTATATTTCCCTTAAAAGGCTTTCCAAAGAGATTGCCTATTGCTTATTGAGCACCATTAGGTAAATTGGGAGGGAGACCTGAAAAGTTCAGAATGTTTGAACTTGTTTTCTTACTGTAGTGTTCAGAGGCAAATGGCTTTTGTTTTCCTTTTCATCCTTCGTTCCAATCCTTCCTCTCCTACCTGCTCTTCCTCACCTGCCCTATGCTCAATAGCAGTGAAGGAGGATGTAAGATTGTGAGAATACTACAGGGTTAAAAAAAACGTTAGTGGGCGTACCAAACAGCTGAAAAATCAAGTCCTGGTACGTGTGTCTGAAGCTGCCTTTTTTCAGATCTTGCTTTATCTTCTAGATGCAAAAGTCAGAACATGATGAATTAAATTGTTGATTCAGCCAGCTAAGGTGTGCAGGTACACACGTGTGTTGAAGACCCACTGCCCGTTGGCATCAATGAACTATGCGGTCATGAATCGCACATGTTGGAAGTCTCTTTTTCCAAGGCAGAGGAGCTCAAATTGCCTTCTCCTCTGGGTAGGTCAGGAGGGAAGCACGGGTTTTGGCTAAAGCGCAGAGTCAAGGGTTGCCTACAGGCAGTTAATCTCCTTTGCTGTGGATGCAGGTATTTAGTTCTTGTAAATGCCAGGCTGTAAGGGAATTATAGACTGGGAGGGAGAGGAGACCAGATTGAAGTTACAGCATGCTTAAAAAGCCCAATACAGGGTTGGCTTTGCTTCAGGGGATTGGGGCAGTGGGGAAAGCAGAATGGAGACAAAACAACATATATTTTGCTTTCTTTCCATTGCTCCTTTTATGGGCTTTTTTCCTCCACGACCCCTTCCTCCAATGAAAGAGCATTTTTTCAATAGGAATTTCTCCATGCCTTCTTTGGGGAATAGCAGTATTTTTTTCCATCCCTCTAATCCACTTCCCCCCTCTGCCCATATTTCACACCTCTGAGAAAATCTGAAGGCACTTCATTCCCTACCCCTCGTCAGTTGGTTAAAAGTGTCGTCAGGGAATACAACCAAAAGCTGTTCTGCGCCAGAAGGACAAAGCCTCTCTGCAGCTCTGGTTTGCTCCTCGGCTCCCAAAGCAGTTAAGTCCCAGGCTTTCATTTCCCAGCCTGGCTGAGCACTGTAGGATGTGTCACCGGGAGATTCCTTAACCTACTCAGGCAATTACCATCCCTCCTTTGCAGGGCTTCCATTAGGTCTTTCAGCACTTGAAAGGGCTGCAGTTCACTGCTGGAATGTCAGCATAAGGTTTTAATTTTGGAGTCATAATGGGAAATACGTCTATAGAGCTTTGCCCAGAAAAGGGTTAATGTGACAGACCCAGACTTCTGATAGAGTAAAGCAGGAAAAACTATTTCCATCATGGTAAATAAAAGTGCATTAAAAAGACATTTAGTCATGGGAATAAAAGCTAAAGAAACACATGCTACATTGGGATGGTTTATATTAGTGTCATTAACTCCTATGTTTTGGAATAACTCCCAGATGAAGGATTATGCTGAAAGTAGGAATTAATGGCACTAATGTAAGCCATTCCGTGTAGTGTGCATTTATACCTTTGATTTGAGAGGCATGCAGTGAGCAGTCAGTAACACAGCGAAGCTGTGCATTGTACAGACCGTGATTAAAAGTTAGTATGAACTAGCCTTGCTTTGGGCCAAGGGAGCTTTATCCTGTAGACTTAAGACAGCTGGAAGGAGGTTGGAAAATCCTTAAGTAACCTTGTATAGCCTACCATTAAGGTCTTGAGCTCCTCAGAAACCACTCACCCTAATGCAGAGAAAAAGTCAGTGTGGAGTGCTTTACAGTGGGGTAGCCTGCAGACCATAACAATGACTAACAAGGCCTTTCCCAAAATTCTTACAATGTTTGTGACCTAAAATGAGCAAGGTCCTTCGCAGCTTCCAGGGAGACCTTTCAAGCAAAGGAACACTAATATGAGTGGTGGAGCACGGCTGAGCTCCTCGGTTAGTGCAAGGGGAGCGGCAGCAGCTGGCTCCTTTCACTGACAGATCTGCTCCTTTGGGGACTTTTGGGTCAGTAAATTTTCTGAGGAAGTTTTGAGTTCAAAGCTGTTTTGTTCTCTAGACTGTGAATTCCACCATGGAAATCATGTATAGAGCATCAATACATGACTCGAGTAAATGCTTATTTTCTTGCCTTTTTTTTTTTTTTCAATTGCATCACTCTCTTCACTGATTATTTTATCACTGTTTAGGATGGGATGTTTAAAAGTACGTGATCAATTTAGAAGCGTAACTACAAGAAACTTCCATTCTAGCGAAAATCCTGTCTGTAATATTTGTATTGCCATACTATCCATTGTATATGCCATAGTTTTTTATAAAAGGCGGTCTCTGGAGCACAGAGCCTGTAGACCCAAGTACCAACGGTCCTGCCTTTCTTGGACCTCCCGCAGATGTGCTTCTGTCCCCGGCATCCTGGAGCGCCTCTGAAGGGGAGGCCAGGAGGACGATGCCGCTCCACGTCCTCCCACGGACGCACGTTGAAGGGGTTCGCTGTGCGACCTGCCCCATGCTGCGGAGACGGGCGCTGAGAAGTCCTGGGGTTTACGCATTCCTGCTGTCTCACAGCGCTCCAACCGATGAACCAGATATTGTGCAGGAAAGGGGCTGTAGTTTAGTTTATAGCTGAAACTTCAGTGGGGGTGTTTGGAGAGTTATGATTGCCAAGTATTTCTGCCATTATGAACTTCTGTTAGTTGCTTAAAATTTATGATAATATTACTATTGGGAGGAAAAAATGGTCTTGAGTGTTATTTATTTCTTTGTTTAAAATAGGGTTGTGACTAGCGATTCAGTTGTTTTGGGTGTGTAGAAAAACACATCAATCTTTTTTTTTTTTAAAATCTATACATGGTATCCCAGTGCTTTCTGCTAGAACTGTGAAAAGTTTAATGTAACAGAAGACACGTGCTCATGTCTATGTTGTTCTTTTAAAAGTTGAGGTTTTGATTATAGAAGGATATACAAAAAAAGCAGAGCCTTAATTTTTATGAATGTGCTAACTTTAACAGCAAATCCGAGACATTTTTGTTTTAAACAACTGTGATATTTCTTGGTGCGTATCCAGTTTCAGATAAATCCAATTTTGGTTCTTTCCCTTATCCATTCTGAAAGTTCGCCGTACATACGCGTCGGTGGTCTGTAGGAGTCTCGTCTGATTTTGGCATCTAATGCCTATAGAGGCATTAGGTATAGATCTTTATAGATCTACATAGATCTTTATAGTTCTGCATAGATCTCTACAAATTGCGTGGCCTGCGCACTGTGAGCCTGTAAAATCTCTCCTGCGAGGATGCAGCGTCAGGGGTGAGGTTAGAGAGGAGCGCACCTTTTAGTACCAACTCCTCCCTTCCTCTTCCTTTTTCTCATCCATTTGAGTAAAAAGGAAATCATAAAGAATCCTCTCTCAGCATTACAATTGTATGTATTTTATTTTGTTGATCTGTCTGCTTATAATAAGTGTACCCATATGTGAAACTGCAAAATTACGTGTTTTGATTAACTTCAGTTGGTTTAACTAAACTTTGAAATGGAAACTAACTTTGCTGAAAGCAGAAAGCTTCTTAGTTTCCGGACTAATCCTGGAATTACACACTGGATTTGCTTCATGGAAATAAGTGTGCTTAAAAAATTACCTCCACTAAGTAGGTTTGCATTATTTGAAGAGACCCAGGAACAATAACCGCCTTTAACCCTTTCCATCTGCCAGCTCCCTTTGTCCTAGGGAACAGAGGGCATTAAGGTCAGCGTAGCCCGTGTGTGCGGAGGCAGGCGTGCACACCAGCCACGTTACTGTCTCTCAGACTGCTTTCGGTCAGAACCGACAAACTAGGCGATTTAAAATAATTATGGGCACAAACTAGCTTTGCTAGAAATAGCATTTGGGGTGTGTTGGTGTGATGGCTGCTGGGGGCTTCATGCCGAGCTATGTGACGTAGGACAGGCGGTGAGGTGGCATTCAACGCACTCCCCAGTTTTGCAGGTTCACGAGGTCATGTTCGGAAGTGTAGGACCTCTAGTGCGTGTGCCACGTGTATATATTGGTGTTGAGTGTAATCAGAATATCCGTTTGCTGGCTCTGAACTGTAGATGCATCCCTTGGAGATGAATGTGTCTCCCCAGTGATAACTGGTGAAACGCCCCACGGTAAGGTGTCTGGGGCTAAAGGTCTTTCAGAGTCAGCGGGAAGCATGCTGCAGCTCGCAGTGAAGCGCACCGTGGTGTGAAAGCGGCTGGGGCTGCCGTGTCCTTTACTTGCGTGTTCACGTGTAGCCTTACGCTGATACACAGGGTGATACTGGAGGACTTGAAGGAAGGTCTTACCAGCCTTTTCCTTTGTGGAAAGGCAAGGACGTGTTTGGGCAGGGAGCTCCTCCTTGACGTGGGCACTAAAACCCTGCTGAAGCGCATGAAGGGCATAATAATCTTGCACTGAAAGTGTATCAGCTCAGGAGATACAGACTTGACTTTGTCTCTGTTTTAGGCTCAGTCTGTCCACAGAGACCTTCTCTTTTCTCTGCCTCATTACCCCATTTGTGAAGCACCTATAAATTCTGCTGCTTTTCCTTACCAGGATTTTGTGCTTTTTAATCCCTTTATGCTTCTGATAGCCTCAGAGAGTGCAATGAGGAATCCATGTAGGTTCAATAAATAAATGATGAATATGATTATTTCTCGTCTGTTTGCATATTAGAAGGCTGTATTCTTTTGTGCACCATATTTAGTGCAGAATTTGTAATGAATTATGTCACAGCAGCTTTTTCAGTGGCTTCAGAAAGGTCAGCGTGAGTTAATTTTTTGCTATATTGTTTATGTCTGTTTTGCTCTGACTTTGAGATAGAACCGGCTTTGCCGAGTGCTGACTAAATGCCAAAAAAAATATGTTCAGTTCTAAGTTCAACTCCCCTTTTTCTCCTTAAACATATCATTCTTCACAAGTGATTTTGGACATGAGTAGTTTACTTGTGGATGATCTTATATACCACAGCCTTACTACGTCCTCCTCCTCAAATGTCCGTCATCCTAGAGAAAATGGCTTCACATTTTGCTGTTGTATCAAACCTTTTAATGGTTAAGAGCCTCCTGTCAGAGTTTCTCAGTGTCAATACCTTCCCCCACCATTAAGCACATGAGGGAGGGAGGGAATATATATGTATAATTTTAGAATACCTTATGTACATACTGACATTTACCACTGTACCCTCAAAAACTGAACGGAGATTCAAGTATCAAACGGCTCTGCCTCTACAGCTTTTGCTAGGCACGCTTAGCTCAGAATGAAAGATTCTGAACGTCTTCAATATTTATGCTTCACAAGGCAGTTATCCTCAGTTATCCTTTTAGCAAGTCCCATTTCTCCGTGTTCTGTCATGGGCTCATTTATACTAGGCTGATTTAGTGCTAACTGGGGAGATTAGATTGCCCTGCTTGATGCTGTCAGCTAAAACTGAGTCAGTGTCTGTATACTGTGGCCCAATTGCTCAAAGAACCTTACCCTTTTCTGTATTGCTCATTCTATTAGATACAAAAGCCTTTCTCACCCGGCTTTTGTGCTGGGGTCAATTAGCTCCTGAAATAGCTCATATAACACAAATAATAATGGCAGCGCTAATCCTGTGGGCAAGCTCTATACAATGGCCACTTCTGGCCCGGAGGACAAAGAGGGCTGTTTATCTTCACGGCACACAGTCTCCAGGACTTTGCCCAGTCATTTGCAGAAGAATTTATTATCACAGAGGTCATAGGTGGTTTGCATTGGAGGAGATTTTCTACCTTGCCACCATATGGGACGTCCTTGTCTTATTCCTGTAGGATTGAGCAGTGCTTCAGGTGAATTGGATCACAAATATATATGTTCAAATAATGCTATCTTAGGTAAACATGGACTTGAAAGACATTTAAAGGGAAGACTAGCCCAGCACATTTAATGGTCCTCCTTGTGTACGCTGAGAGAATTATGGCAGGAGTGATGCCTGCTGCACGCTGCCCTCCAGCCTGACGCTCCCACAGTAACCGTCGCATCAAAGGGTTTCAACAAAGGGAAATTAGCCTGGAGACAGAGGTAGAGTCTGGCTGTGAGGTTATTATGTCCAAGCTCCTACACTCAAAATAACTTGATCTTTGTCTTTTTTCCCCTTATAAATGATATCTTAAAAGAAGGAAATGAACTGCTAGACTAAATTAATAATAAGGATTTGCTGTATGTCCGCAGAAGGAAAAAAGTTGCCCCTAGCCTAGGATCCTGCAGGTTAAAACTCCCTTTGAGTTGCATTTTTAGATTTGAGTACTTAAATCCTTTAGAAGGGGACAGGAGTGGAAATGCTGACAAACCTTACGCTACAGTTAACCTTCCTGGACATAAATGATAGGCACTTGATGAAGCATGGTAAGTATGAGAGAGCAGCTTACCAGACAGCAATGAAGAGGTGTTGACTTCCTTCATCTTAAAGATTTCTGCTGGTCTTTTAGCAGCGTAATTAGCGTGCAGAAGTGAGTATCATATCCAGATAATCTGTACTGCTCTTCCCTTCACAGGAGGTTTTGAGCTGCGGTTCTGCTACAGGTATTGCTAGCGTGTGCCTAGGACAGGAGAGGGATGATTTATACACCCGACACATGAAAACAGCACTTCCCACGAAGCACTTTTCCAGGCTCACATATCTATTAATTTCACCTATTGTTCATTTGATTTCCTTGCAGTTGGTCTTGTTCCAAAAGAATGACGTGCCTTCTCATTACACGCTGAGGCATAATCTACCATCATTACTGGAATATTTAGTTTATATTTCTCTTTCCCCCTCTTTAATTTTATTATTTTTTGGTGTGTACTCCATCTCATGCCCCAGGAAGCCTCCTGCTCCCAAGCAGTTGTTTCTGGTGGCTTTGGGGGGCAGTAGCTCATGAGTTTCTGAGCTGATTTCTGTAGGACCGGATCATCCTGCAGACCCAGTTCGTGCTTGGAACTTCTGTAGCCAAAGCCATCAGCAAATTGGCGGGGTCACGAGGAGAGAAGCATGATGGCTTTTAAAAAGTTCCTTTCCAGTGTTAGTGTTATGCCAATTACAGATCATCCTTGCTGGGAGTTTGGATACATTGCCTTTCTGTCTCCGCTGTCTCTCTTATCTTCCCAGAGTGCCATATGAATTGGTCCCGATGACTTTTGTTTCCATAGTTTCTCTCCCTGTGCTTTCCCCAATCTAGTTTTGCCAGATTTTTTCTCTTCTTGCTGATGAGAAGACAAATAAGAGTTACTTTTCATGCTCATAAACAGTTGAGATGAAAGTGGATGAGAACAGAACATGGCAAGCGAGTTGTACCCATAGTGTAACAACCATTATACCAATTGCTTTAGTTTAGTTCATTCTCGGTAATAAGATCTGCTAAACTTTCAAGGCTCAGCATCGAGGGAACTATCTTTTAAAAGAATAACAAGAAGATATGTTTTAAAATATCTCCTTCAGCCTTGGATAAATCTAAGGGTAGATGACATGTAAGTCTCTTGGGGCACAACTTTCTGAAGCAAGTTGGATGAGCTTCCCCAGTTACTTTTTCATTAAAGAGGAGTGTATGGTGCATGTTCAGAGTACATTAATGACTACATCATCAGTAATAAATTAGGTTGTTAAGAGCTGTATGTGATCCTGTCAGATCGTTGTAGCCATACTGCTTTCATTCTCTATTTTTAAATTAATCTGGAGTCGTGTCTTGAGAAAGTCAAAAACCTCTGAGGCCAGAGGGGAAAAAAAAGCTGGATGGCTGACTGACTGGGAGAGAATAGCAATAAACTTCTGGAGAGAAGAGATAAAGCTTCACATTTTTTTATTTCTTTCTCACCCTATTTTTATGTACTGTATCTATGTCTAAACTCAAGTATGATGAGGAACGTATTTCTGAACAATGGAGAGAATGTGCAGCATGGAGTTAGGCAAACTCATAAAGTGCAGTGTAAAATGGGCATTTTAATAACAACAGGAGCAGGAGGGCAGGTGTGCAGTAAAACACGGCTCTCCCTTCTCTAACCTGCTGGTAACATTCTCTTACAGCTGACCTGCTCCCCGGGTGGATCTTGGTCAGGCACTGGCGCTTGCCAAAAAGTGTTGGGTTTGTTGTTTTCTTCTTAATCTGACTTCCCTTTCACTGCAACTACTCAATCGTACTGTCCCTGTGAACGCCATGGGCCATCTCCAGGCTGGTCATGTGTTTATCTGCTAGTTCACACCTTAGTATAACTCCTGTCCTACAGCCTTTCCTCAGCATTGATATGGGAATGGCCAAGCCTTCATCTAATCATTTAGAAAATCAGCTGTATTTAGTGACTAAAAAGATTACTTTTGTCTGAAATATATCCTTCCCACATGCTGTTCTCCATTGCTTGTCCAGCTGGTTTCGCTGGCTGGTAGTCAAGTGTGTTGGAGAACCAAATCCGACGTTAGAATGTTGACCTTTTCTTTATTAGACATCTCATTTCATCCCAAGAGTTAGGGCAGTTTTCCTTCATGAAATGTGCTCCCTCATCTGGTTTTGCGTATTCCAAAAGATGTTGCCACAGAGTTCCCGTCTCCATGTATAGCCTTTGCCGTGAAAAGATCCCAGCTTCTCTTGGACAGAAGGTGATTTTTTTGGTAGCCTGTAAAGGATTCTGACATAATCATATATACTGGCTTATTTTTTCTGTTTCAAGCCATTCTAGATCAAATGCCCCATGCAAATATAAAAAACTCTGCTGATATATTATTTCAGCTCTTGGCAGCTTACCTGGGGAACACACTCGCAGAAGTGTATTGGGTTCCTTTTTTTGAATTTAGAAAAGTTTTGTAATTATTCTAAATAACTGGCAGAATAAATACGCGTTTTAAATAGAATTAGCTGTTTGGTTTGCTTTTTGTAATGAAAGAGGATGAAGATGTGCAAAAATACAGATCTTGAGCATTATAGTCTATTTTTATCCTGGCTTAGATCACTGAGAGTAGTGTGTAAACAGTGCACCAATTATTTCCAAACAGCACATCAGCGTCCTACCACCTGTTTAAACAGAATTTTACAGCTGACAGTCATCCCCGAGAAGAGACTCTCTTCCAGGACATATTTGATGTTCAAAGTTTAAAGTGTGAAATTACGTACCCGTTGGGTTTTGTGTCCAGTTGTGCCTCTGGCTCTCCTCTGCGTCTTAGTTTATTCACCAATAAATTGGTGTGTATTGCTTGCCTGTCTCACAGGAATGTAGCGAAACTCAGTGTTTGCAAAGCTGTTTGGTTAAAGGGATTATTCCCAATAAAAACTGGTTCTAAACATCTGAAAAAGCTGGACAACATTCAGATCCCAGATGGACATCAGTGGCTTGTGTCCATAATGGTTATTGACAGCAAGAATTGGGGCAGGATTTTCATAAGGGCTGAAACATGTTTGTTTTTTTTTTCCTCGTCTGCCTTAAATTTGGGTACTGAACTGTAAATCGCTGCTTTTTTTTGAAGCCTGTCTAAGCTCTTACTTAGCATACAGCTGTATGAACAAATTATTTAACGGTAAGCCAGTATGTGGATTTAGAAAAATAGGAGATTCTCTGTGGTCGTTGGCGATGTCCGTGGTTTTACAATAGACAGAGGCGAGCTTACCCTGGTTCCACCCGAAGGTGCCTTGCATCATGGCAGGGGTGAGGGTGGGCAATTGCAACAGAGCAGCTGAGTCCCTTAAAATTTACATACTCACTTCCAATGCTTTACGTTTAGAAAGGAGGAGGGTTTTTTCATGCTCTAAAGAACTGCCTGGTCAGTGTTTCTGACTGCTTCAACAGCCCCCATGAACTCCAGTCCCATCAGTATTTCCTTCAGATTTACAGCGGAGCAACCCTTCTTTCTTTCCTGTTAACACCATAATGCAGTTTTATATAGTTGCTCCCTGTAATTCTTATAGCAGTTCCCAAAAAAAAGAAAAAAAGAAGGGGAAAAAGAACTTCATGGAGAATGTCTTCAGAAGGCTAGAAACCGGGCAGCTGATTTTCAGCTGCGGGTGGCTTGGTGCCGCTGCACTGTCAGCATGCCTTCCTCATATCGCCTTGTTGCTACAGGGCCTGATGCTGGCAGATTACAACTCTGTAGCTAGTCATTTTCGATTTATTTGAACCTGTTTCTCCAGTCTACTGAGCTTTCGCTGGCTAGCATCAATTCAGACACATTGCAATTCCTCAGAACCTCTACCCCATCAGATGGTTCGATCTGGGAGAAATTTAGCTAGAGGCGCTTAGACAAAAAAGAAATATTGTGGCTGGGGAAGCATTTAAGTTAGAGGAGGCAGCCAGGGCTGTTTTATTACTTAGGCCTCTGTCACCTGTGATGACCCATGAGAGTGGAGAATATTGATCGCTTGTCACTCACGGCATTCAGTAGATTGCATTGACAAAGCTTGTCAGGCCTCTAATAGCAGGGTTAGTGGCCTTGGCTGCAACCCAGGGGAAAACTCTACAGTGCCTATTACTTGGTGGCCTTTAACTCTTACAGAATTGGGAGTGAACGTTGACGAAAGTGAGGGAATCATTTTGTAGTTACAAATGCCCTTTCCTGCTCTGTGCTTTGTTTTGGGTTTAGTTTCCTTTACTTTTAGACCTTTTGTCCTCATCAGCCATGCTGCTTTTGCTAAGGCAGGGAAATCGGTTTGAGATGTTTGCCTCTTCCATCAGCATCTCCAGTCCTTGCATGAAGGCGGGCTCTCTGGGAGAAGCTGGCTGGTCCCTTGGTCCTGTAGTCACTGCCTCTTGCAGCGTATTCTTAAAAAGGGGATGGAGAGAGAGATACAGAGCCCAGAGCGGAGCCTGATACCTGCAGCCACTTAAAAATGCAGTTATCAATCACCGCGGAGGGAAGGTTAGTGAACCATAGCAGATTTGTATTTATCCTCAAATCTCTGTCACTGCCACCAGCTCTTGTTACAAAGATAGAAACATAGCGTGGTGGATTTATCTTGCCTTGACTTTATCATCCCTGTCATCTCAGTGTAGGACTAGGACTTGATTATTTAAAAAAAAAAAAAAATATATATATATATGCAGTGGGGGAAGGAGGAGGAGAAGGCCCATGGCAGTTGGACTAGATGACTGTTGTAGGTCCCTTCCAACTGAAATATTATATTCTAATCTCTGTTCTCTTCTTGAATGTGCAGCTTAGCTGCACACGGAGAGGTACTGGACACCATAAATGTTCAGACATATCTGTGGCCATTCTTGCTATTTCTAACCTCTTTGTAGTTAAGCCTTAAGTTAGAAAACTGGCACTGTTGGGACCTCAGAGGCCTCAGGAAAGGCAGTTTGATGTCCTGACGTGAGGTCTGTGCCGCACCTCGCTATACAACGCTTGGGTCTCCCTGACTGCCTGGGAATGGCGTGGTGCACTCACTCAGTTGCAGATAGCATGAAACAGCAAAGAATCCAGCTTTACTTATTAAATCTCTCTGAGAAGCAAGGAGCCCATGAAGGGAGGCAGTGTGTGCAAATAATTGCTGAACATTCGATGTACACGTGCGTTCTCCGTGTTCTGTCGCCTTTTTCCTAGAGCGGCCGGGGCAGAAGCGGCGCGGCTGGCACGTCGGTGCTGCCGCGTCCCTCTTTCAGTTCGCAACAGCAGCACAAAGCGGAGCTGGGTTCTGCGCTCGGGGGAGGTTGGGGAAGGTTTCTGGTCACCCGTGAGTACAAGATTAAATGTTCTTTGCTCATTGAAACTCCCAGTGAGATGACTTTTGATTTGTTTTTTTTTTTAAACTGTGGGTTTTTTCCAGTTCACATGCTAATGTCTTTTGTTTGAGGTAGCAGAAAAAGGTGGCATTTAAAATATATAATTCTCACCAGTCTTTTCAAGGAAACGTGGTTAATAGTGTGTAAGAAATGCATTCTACGTAGAAATTGAACAAGAGAGCAGCTGATAGCATTGCATACCATACCATTTTTAACTGAGCTGGAGTATGTATCCATTGAGAAAGTCCCCAGCTGGAGCTTAGGAACATAGCTGAACTTTTCCAAAGAGAAAGAGAAAATTAGGGCTGTGGGGTTTTCTTGTGCCTCCTCTCTAGACTTTTTGACCAAATGTTGTGTTTTGCTTCCAGTAATTTTCTTTGATCCTTACAGAGGGGATATGAAGGGATGGTGAATAACCTGTGTCTCCTTGCGACGTGTTGTTCAAGGAGTTGGCAAGAAGTGTGAAAAGGTAGTTTGAGCTCCTATGAGATCTACTAATCAGTATTGCATTGGGGTGCATATAAATGGAAAACAGGGATCATATCAAAACCCAGTGTGTATTTCTGAACCTCCCATGGGAACCGACACTGCTTTTTCCCCACAATGCCCAAACTCTCCAACTGCAACAGACTGACAGCGAGTGGGCAAAGCTGATCCTCAGCTCCTAAAGCGCTTGTCCTCTCCCCCCAAAATACCTCATTACACAGCTGCTCATCATTCCTTCCTCCTCCATAGCAGCAGCACAAGGCACCATGCCATCCTTGAAATGTCTCCGTATCCTGCGTTTCAGACGTTAAAAGCACTGGTAGTTTGGTTTCAAAGATGCCCTGCTTGGCTTTGTAGAAGTTAATGATGACATTTTTGCATCCGAACAGCAAAATTAAAACTAGCAGGAGAAATAAACGCTGCGGTAATTAGGCAGGTTTCTGAACACACTGATCCTGCCTGAGCAAAGCATAAAAGCACATGCTTAAAAGTGAGTGTGGTTATTAAACTTAAACACGCACTGAAATGTTGCTCAGTGTCACTGCTCAGAAACTATGTAGACGGAGGATGAAGCTGGACGCTGGGCTTCAAGGAGAGTTTGCTGCCAAAATACTTCCCTTCTTGCTATCACCAGGCATCAGGAGCTTCAGCTCTGTCTCAGGAGTTAGGCTAAGAGCTTCTTTTTTGCATCTGCTGACCAGTTCTCAAATTCTCCCTAACTTCTGAGAGAAAAAAACCTTTCAACCTTAGGAAAATGTTTATTCTACATGACATGCCTTCATCTGCCTACCCCAGCACAGGCTAGCTGGTGGAAAAAAGAAATTAATTACCTGTGTGACTTTGCCCCAAATTGAAACCTAGCTCTGGAAAACAGATGCCCGGCATATTAATTCACCATATCACATTGAGCCTTGAGTTTGAGTTCTCTCTGAAAGGTTTTATAATTCATATAACCTGAAATAATTTACACCTAATTAGATTTTGTCAACTGAATAATTCTGTCTCACACTGCTTCCGCAGAATAATTTAAGCAACTTCATTTTATCCTCAAAATAGTTGTAAATGTCACATTAGTTTTGTTGACATGAGCAACTTATAGGAGAGCCGCTTGGTAGAATTGTTTGTCAACTGAATGTGTTACAGGCTTTTCACACCAAGTGCAGCACGGTGATGGACGTCTTCTCTACTGGTATTTTACTTAGGCTGCTAGACCAATGTTGCTTTTATGACAAGGTGCAAAACCTGTTAGGTCAGAGGTCTGGCGGCAGTTATGTGCCTTGGATAATCCAGGCACTGCAGTTCCTGTTGGCTGTCGAAGAGCTGATGTGACTGGCATAGCCTTCAGTTGCCTTTCGTACCAGCTTGAATGATCAGATCCTGTTTTGCAGCCTCGGCCACCTGGGGAAGCCTGTCGCATGAGCCCAGATTGAGCTGGGGATGCTTTACCTGTAGGTCTGCAACAAGGGACTCGGACAGTCCTGCCCTGGGCTCTGCCTGGCACTGAAGGGAGGATGAAAACCCATTGACACATTTCACCATCACCGCTATTTCAGACAAAATGTTTTGCGGATGCTCTTGGAAGTCGATGTTTGTGCAGTGTTTCTGTTAGGGTCAGCGCGGTGGCTTTAACGCTAATAGGAAGAAAGTACAGAAGGTTAGTGTGGGCGCGAGAACGTGCAATGCCCCGTGGTGCCACCCACGCCGGGGATGGGCCAGGGGTGGCTTCCTGAAGGCGGCGCTCTCCCGCGTCTCCCAGGCCTGGCCCAATTCCTGTCCGGATGAGCTTGGTATGAAGCACCGTCCAGCTGGAGTGTGCGCTAGGGGTGAAGGAGATGATTCAGTGGGAGCAGGGAATTGGATTTGCTGACATAAGATATTAATTGTATGCTTTTCTTATTAAGAAGTAAAATTAAAAAAATACAAAATTACATGCACTCAGATGAGCTTGTTACACAGAAGGTAAGAATTATCTACAGTTACATTTGTTATACAGTTACTTCTTTTATTAAAATACTTGAAAGCTTGTTGCTTGGTCTTGAAGGCCACAGGTTAAGCCCTACACTGGATTGTTATGTGCTAAATAAATATGGTCTATTTGCCATATTCAAATTAGGGTAGATAAGAAACATGAAAGTAGAAGACTTCAAGATGTAAGAAAATGTTGTAATAGCTTTTGGAAAGTAATTAAATGTTTCAAAAAACTAAAAGAAACTGAGACAAAGCATATCTTTGGCACTTTACAAAAATCATAAAACTGCCTTTAATATCTGTGACATTTGAAATTTGAATCCTATTCTTTTTTTCGAATGCAGTAGTTAATATATATTTACAGCTAAATTATTGATATAGGGTGTGGGCCAGAAAGCTCCACAGTGCTGCTGCCTTAACCCATGCTGTTCATGTTGGATTTTTCACTTAGTCTCCTGATAGACCAGACTATTTTACTGATGTTCACAGTTCGCAGAGTAATGTGCCATAGTATCAGACCAGAAGCATTTACTTACTTTTGAAAAAGAATGGAACTGTTGTAATGAAGGACACAAGGAGATGACAGCTCCAAGGACTAGACTGCATTCACTTAGAAAGTATTGGTGTGTGCTTGGGGGGCCAAATCCAGATCTCATTTTACTGAATAACAAAACGCCTGTTGTCGTCTTCTGAGTCTTGTTTTTTTGTCTCTAAGTTTTGAATGTGAGCTATTACCCGTTCTAATTTTAGTTCTTTAATGAAACCCATCGTTAGCCTGGGTTCTCAGCTGAGTCAGTCGGTAAGACCACTGTGGGTCTCTCCCAGCCACGTGCCATTGCTGGGACAGCGTCCTGTCAGTCCCCTTTCCTCCCGTCTTCTGTGATGTGGTAGGACGGACAATGTGAAATCACAGACGTTCCTTGTCGCTTAGGTCACACTTGACCACTGACCGTGTTTGAAGGGTTGGAGGACCGGAGGGTGAACCACTGACCGTGTTTGAAGGGTTGGAGGACCGGAGGGTGAACCACAAAGCAGGGCGGCGTGGCTGGCCATCAGTATATGCAGAGGTCCCTTTTTCCATACAATAAATTGTACGTCTGCACACTCACCCCCACTCTTCGAAAACAGAAATGTACTTCTGAGTGCATTAGAAATTTCAGCCTTCCTTGCTGTGGCTAAGTAGGAGAAGAAATCTTTAGAGAACCTTCCCCTTATTGTTGAGGCTTGTCTGCAGCTCTTCTTGAATGCTGTAATTTAACTGAGCCTGCTGAGCTTTAATCAGCTTTAATGATGAGGATTCATACTGGGTAACATTGTGGTAGTTTATTGGTTTGCCACTCTACTTTGTCAAATTTCTTTTCTTTGAATAGGTGGCAGATAGACTGTCAAGTTAACTATAATCTTCAGCAACTATATTTCCAAGCAGCTTCTGTTGTAATATCATTTTGATCTATTTTATACTATTCTTGGCAACTCAGGAAATATGAGTAGATAGTTCCCTTGAGTTCCCTGGGGTTAGCGGGGTGCACACGAACAGACGGGTGCCCATTTGAGATGGTGCACTGACGGTAGCAGTCTGGGGATGAGCCCCTTGGTGCTATCAGCTTGAGGTTCCTGTTGTACCTGAACTGGCACCTGAAGCGTTTGAAGCCGTGCATTCAGGGCTTCGCTTTCTTGAAGTGTTGTTATAAACTGCTTCTGGTTTTGGTATTGACTTTCACCATCCCTCTCTTAGTTAAGTGAATGAGAGATTGTATGTTTGGTATCTCTGATATTTATCTGTCGTGGTTTAACCCCATCCAGCAACTAAGCACCACACAGCCGCTCGCTCACTCCCCCCTTGGGATGGGGGAGAGAATCAGAAGGGTAAAAGGGAGAGAACTCGTGGGTTGAGATAAGAACAGTTCAATAATTGAAGTAAAATAAAACAGAACAGTTAAATAGGTAAAGCAAAAGCTGCGCACGCAAACAAGGCAAACCAAGGAATTAATTCGCTACTTCCCATGGGCAGGCGGGTGTTCGGCCATCCCCAGGAAAGCAGGGCTCCATCACGCGTAACGGTTACTTGGGAAGACAAACGCCATCACACCAGATGTCCCCCCCTTCCTTCTTCTTCCCCCAGCTTATATACTGAGCATGACGTCATGTGGTATGGAATAACTCTTTGGCCAGTCTGGGTCAGTGCCCCTGGCTGTGCCCCCTCCCAGCCCCCCGTGCACCGGGCAGAGCAGGGGAAGCTGAAAAGTCCTTGACCAGTGTAAGCGCTACTTACCAAGTACTTAGCACTACTTAACAAGAACCAAAACGTCAGTGTATCATCGACATTGTTCTCATCCTAAACCCAAAACACACCTCCATACCGGCTACCAGGAAGAAAACCAACTCCATCCCAGCCGAAACCAGGACATTATCTCATATTAAATCCTGATACTACAGTGTATTTCGTTATGGCTCGCACCTTGGGAATCGTGAGGCACCGTTCTGGAGCTTTGCTGTGCCCTTAGGGGCTCGGTGTGTAGGCACTTTGGGCCGGAGGCATAGGGACCAAACATCTGTAAAATTCATTTTGAAATGGATACATTGCAAATTAATCATGCTGGGGGCTCTCGGATTGTCTTAGCAAGAAAACTGCAAAATAGAAGGCAGCGTGTTGGGAGATAACCTAGACTCTGCGATAGTAGCAGGGTGAGGTAGAGAATGCACAATTTAGCTTTGATTTGCCTTCATTCAAAGCAAGCAGGCAAAGTGTATACTTTTCAATGTGTATATAAATAAAACTTTTCAAGTATATATAAAGATAAGCACTATTCAAGCAAAATTTCTGTATGTTTTACCATAAGAGTTCTAGGTGCCCCGTAATTAACTTGCAACACTTACATTGTGCTCCCTTAGTACAGATGCTGCAAATTATTGTAATCAATGCATTAGTTGGAAAGCAGACAAGGCATCAGCCCAGTTGCTGATGCAGACACCTGACTTTTTTGTCTCCCTGGCAGAACAGCAAAATTCAATTTCTCTGTGGAGAAGTTTATTTTAGACAGGAAAACAAACTCTTTTTACCAGGAAAAAACCCCAACCCTTTGATCATTCAGTCTGATGTTTTACATTCATCGCCTGTAGAGATTTATGTCCATTAACTTGCATTTGAAATAAAGGCTCTCTGATAGAAAGGCTCCATTATTGATTTAAAGTCTTCCAGGTAGGGGAAGAATTACTGGGCCAGATACAAGCTGTTCTAAGGTTTGATTTTTTTTCTTCCCCTTCTAAAAATTACATTTTGTTTTCCTTTTGTGTTTCTTTTGTCTCTCATCTCCAGCCACAAGTTCCTTAGAGATGCCTGGGACATGACTACCAATATCTTGTGTAATTCACATTTTGAGAGTCTAATCCTGTTGGCAGCAGTCCTGACCTGTACTGAGAGCTATGCAGATAGGCTGCTTCGGTGCCACCACATGAATTGTCGTGTCAGTAGATACAGCCAGACCACGTTCAGAGCCAGCAGCTCCTGCATAATTTCCAGAAGAGCTGAGGAAGATTTAACATCAGGGCGTTTACATTTTGTTGTTGGTAGGTCAGCTCAGGACCCCTGAAGTAGCCACCAAATCGCCCACGCTTTGGTGTGTGTTAAACCAGTGCAATTATATTAACACTGCTGTTAAAAATAAACCAAAACCAAAAAAAGAGAGGAAGATGCAAACTGTGACACTTTGAGGTTTTTTTATAAGAGAAGTTGGTCCTGACAGATTCAGAGGAACCTATGTTGTAACTCGGGTTTCTCATGTTGAGCACATTTTAGCTATAAAGCTAATTATCATAAGGATTTTCAAATGACTCCCTGCTAGTTCTTGTCTGGGTACCAAAGGAGTCCATGTTCTGTTTTTGAGCGGATAAAATCCTCCTCCTGGAAGCATTTGTTTATCATATTACAGCTTCATATGAGCTGAGCTCAAGCCTGACCCGATGTTAAGTGTCTGTGGTAGATTTCATTACATCCATATACTGGAAGTCCTGCCAATATACTGGCAGAAAAATCCTAGTGGAAAATAAATGGCAATAAAAAAGAGAAATGATAGCCTCTGTGAGTGGTGAGGAGCAGAGCTTTATTGAGACCGGACAACCCTAGAGATGTCACTTGGCATAGACACGAGCTTAAGAGAGTGCGAGTGAAAGCTGATATTGGAATAACGACTCTGTGGCACAGACAGGGGAATAATTTAATTAATTGCACCGAAATTTCTTTGATGAATAGTTATGTGGTGATAAGCATGAGGTCGAACAGTAGAATGAGTTTCAGCTTTTTAATGGGCCAGCACAGCTGCAGTTTTGGAAGTGTTCCCATTTCATTTCTTTTTTTTTATCCCCCCCCCCCTCAGTTTCCTAGCGCGTGCTCTCGCTTGCTGTCTGTGCGCGGCCGGGCGTGCACGGGCACGTACGTGCTCATGCATCCAGCCAGGCGCGCTCGGCTCCTCACCCCCTGCCCCGCGCCTGCCCGGGGAGGAGAGCCGGCCAAAGCCGCTTGGCAAAGGTAGCCACTTTGAAATCAATGCCAGATCGAAAGGAAATTGTAGGATGGTTTCTTTATGAATCCTGCATTTTTTTCCTATGATGCTTTTAACAGGGCCTCCGCTGCAACAGTTGTATGAAGATTTTAATAAAACTTTTCTGGTCTCCAGAGGAGGAGGCACGTCTTTGTTGTCGGAGAGCTGGAGGGAAGGGAACAATGCAACACAGCTGGAATCTGAGCATTAATCCTATGATTCCTGGGCCATCTTTTCAGACAGATCAACTACTCCTGGCTGTAACCAATCTCCAGCCATTTCCTCGCTGCGCAGGGCTCCGTTTACAGTCACTTGGACGCTGCGGCTTGACATAACCTCCTGACTTTATAGAACTTCAGCTGTAAATATCACCCGTTAGACCTGCGGCCACTGTCAGCTATGGTTTACCATGAGTCATTAACTGAAAAATTAGGGATAAGAGTTGTGGGTGGTGCTGGCTGTCTGGCTGGAAGTTATATTTAGTACCACTCTGTCCGACAACCTCTGTATGGGAGCTGCAGTGTGCTTTTTGTGAGTTACTGGATGGGTTGTGCGGGTTTGTTAAAGGGGCGCCTGTGTGAAGGGCTTAGAGAGACAAATCACCACGTTCCACAGCAGGAGAGGGGGAGTCGGGACAGGCCACGGGGAAAGGAGTCGGTGCCTCTCCGGGGATACGTCCCTGAAGATTTGCTCAGCAAAAGACCCCTTTTCTGTTGTCCCAGGCTTGAGGCCAGTGAATAGCCTGCCAAAATGGATATGAACTCTTTGAACAGAAGGGAAAAGAAAACATGTAAATAGCTGATAAAACCTGTCAACGTCAGAACATTTTTTTCAAATGCAGCAGAGCTGCACAGACACCCTTGATTTTGAATCATGTTGTCTTATTGCCCTTTTTTTTTTATTTTTTTATTTTTTTTTAATTTGAGTAATAGCATGTTACTCTCCAACAGCAGCTTCCCACTGAGGTTTGCACTGTGCCTTGCAGACATTCATTTATTGAGTCATGGAAGCCGAGACCCGGATCCCAGCCCAGTCACAGCCATCGCATGGGCCTTCCTCCTGGTGAAGAACAACTTGGCCTCTCATTGCAAAATTAATATGCAGTGACTTCTTTTGGATTTGAGTAGCTTGTAGCGTGGCCTCCATAAGGACTTCCCTTCTAGTCTCTCGCTTCTTTCAATGCTTCGTGAATATATAATACACCGCAAGATACGCTGTTATCTTTAGTAGCAGAGATTTGCCCTGCTCTCCCTTTCCAGCCTAATTCATGTGACTGTATTTTAATATCTAATTTATTAAGGAGGGTCACTGGTAGTATTGCACGAGAGTCTTGCGGCTTTGGCCTTTGCCAGCAACTAAAAGTAACGGAGGGGGGAACGGCACGGTTAGTTCAGTTAGTTGGTCGGGTTTCTTTTTTCTTTCTTGGAACTTTGCCCATCTTATTATGAGTTCTTTACAGAAATGAAATGCAGCAGTAGCTTGAAGAAATCATGGACACTTTCCAGCAGTAAAAGAGCTCTGGAGTCAGTATATAAGCTTTCTCCCCTGGTTGCAGTTAGGAAGCCGGTTGACAGTATAATAGGCTTTTGGAGGGGGCGCGATGGTTTGTGTGTTCTGTTTGATGTTGCAAATACTGAGCCCTCGGGGAGAGCGGGAAAAAGGATGTTCTGTTCTTTAGGAAAGGAAAAGATTAACCTGAAATGTGAACTGAAACTTAGGAGCTCTGCAAGACTTAGGTGCGCCGGAGATGAGTTTGCTTACTTTAATGGAAATATCTTCTGCCTTGTAACAAAGGCAGGCAAGTGTTTTTGCAAGGATTTGGTTAGAAAAGTAATGTGTGTGTATTTATATAGAAGTAAGAGCCACAGCCAGGGCTCAATGTAGGTGAATCTTGAACGCATGGTGATTCCCTTAAGATGCGTTTCTGATAGTTTGGGTGCTCCTCAGAGTCAGTGAGACTTGTAGCTGTTGTCAAAGAAAGTCTGGGAATCATGCGCGGTCATTGTTTTTCCAGAGATTTCTGGACAAAGTGCTTCTGATGCATTTCTTCTTTCTCACTTCTGCTTCCATTTATATCCATTAGGAGATTTCTTTTTTAGAGACAGGGCAGAACATCCACTACTTTTGATAGAGCTGCAGGAGAAAAAAATATAACTCTCTCCTTTGAGGTATGATCTTTTTGCTCATTCTTAGTAAATACTGGTGAAGGCAATGTATGTGGCTCTTTGTCAGCAGAAGTTGTATTTTCATATCCTTAGCTTTACTTGCAAACTCAAATACACTGGCAGAGTCAGGCTTTTCTACTTAAGCTTATGCCAACCCGACAAAGTTTCATCTTGGCTTATATATACACCCGCTTGCCTTCACGATTTCGTAGCCATTGGAAATAATGGCATACGACAGGTTTCTACTATTCCAACTTGGGTAAATGTGGTTCAGACAGAGGCACTGTGAAAGATGTGTTTGTCTCCTTCAGGTCACTCTCAATCTTTTACATTGCTCACAGAACTTATTTTCCTCTTTTTTCTCTGCTTACCATAGCCTTTATGATTTCTTATCTTCAGGAGCAGATAAAACGAATTTGGGTCTGGGGCTTCTTATATTATAAAGATATGTGCTATTCATTTGCTTTGGATATTGTTTCTTTATCTTCTTTGTGTGAATCTCCTTGTTTCTTTGAGACTCTTATTACTGAGTGATAAAGCAATGGTTAATGCTTGCATTTTGAGGGAGATGCATCTTTAGTGAATATAGATGGGCGGGACACTGGATTTGCTGTGGTAGGGAGAAAAGAGGTGGTGTTTTAATCCAATTTATACATAGATAGCTAAGTGAAAAGTTCTGCTTCTTAAATAAGTTAGATGGCATTAGTTAGGCTTTCAGTCATCCAAAAGGACTTCAGAGAATTGGAAAAATGTAATCCCTGGGGTGCTCTGCAGTTGTTTCCATCCCATCTCAAGGATTTCTGAACATGTAGGAGTAGAACACGGGTTTGGTGTACGGCATGTGCCTGTAATTGTGGATATGCTTGTCTGTGTGTGTATTTATGAGGAAACACAAGATGATCGTCATTTGGTAAGGGTTTTATGGTTTGTTTTCCAGTGTTTCGTTTCCACTCTACTTACAGTTATTGCCAGATTCAGTTGAACAAGTTCTTATTTAATGTACAGTGATACCTGGACAACAAGTTCATCCACTTTAACAGCCTATTTTTAGTGGACTACGGTGACTGTAACACCGGAGAATGAAAGTACATGAGCGCAGTTGTAATTACACAATGGATCTTAATCTGGGGTGATATTACAAGATATGAATCTATGGCACTTTTGAACTGAAAAATCAATAAATAAAACTTCAAGCACTCTCAGCACTTCAGATAACGGGCTTATTCCAGGATTTAGCACCTGCTCTTGCATCTCTCTCAAAAATAGCACCCTGAGCTTTTAAAACTTGCCTATCCTGCTGGAATTTCCCATTTAGCAGGAAAACTCTGCTGAGCAAAGGCTGATATTCTCATCTTGCAATGTTTTCCTCCTTCAGGATAAATGGAGTTTCCAGTTCCACAGACTTCTATTTCACAGAAAGGTAATGGGGAATGTTTTTGTAATGTTTAATGTTCTCCTGTTCAGTTGAAGGAGTTTTAGGTTTTCATAACTGTGTGTGTTTACAGAAAATACCGATTATCTTCACCTGAACTATAGTATTATCCCAGTGCCCTTTTGTTGTAGCTTTGTACCAGCCTAAACTTCAGAGCAAGTTTAGGCTTTAATCCAGGTGCAATATTCAGATCCCTGGAGGAAAGAGTCTGCAGCAGCTTTATGCCTTTGCGTCTCCTTTCCCCTCCACCCCGAGCATATGGCCTCAGTAAACATGACCCCGGTGATTTTTCCCTATAGTTTTGTCCTGTCATTCCCATAGCAGAAATTGAGGGAAAGACGGTGATATCTCACTTCAAGCAAGCCTCTCGTTTACGAATTTAGTCTCCCTAAGCTCTGTGTAGTCAATGAGGGAAAAAACCAAACTTCCACAGACTTACTACGGCCACTCTAGTTTGGTGCCTGCTCCCTCTCCGGAGTGGTTTCTCATTTCTATATAGGAGGACCAACCTACTAAACTGGATGCCCAAGGTTAGGCATTGTGAATGCTTTGAAGCCGTAACTGGACACAGCATCGTAACTTCAGCGGAAAAAGTGCTCAGTTGTTGCTGGACCCAGTGGGGCTGTGATTTAAACGTGCTGAAGTATACTTGCCGTGAGTACCATCACTGATTTCAGTGTGACTACTCGCAGCACCAAATGGTAAGGACATCTTCGTGTTTAGGGTTCTTCTGTCTAAGCATCATCAGCGGTGCTCCAGAGAATAGTCAGCGAGCACCCGTTGGAGGTAGCATTTTCCCTTTGAGATGAGATTGTGTTTTTCCCGTGAGTGCTGGCTCCTCCCAAGCCCGAATCCCAGAGCCAGGCTGGCTCATGTTGCCTAATGTGCTTACTACCCTGAGAAGTTTTTCAAGAACTGTTAGAAATCAGAGTAGGGAGTTCCAGGCACTTCAAAGTATTCGTTAATGAAATTTTGGCTAAAGCAACGTCTTAAAATGGAATGCAGAATCAGCATGCTATCTCAAAAAAGATTTTTTTTTTCCCTTAAATCCCTTAGAATTTATTAGGTGGGCGTGAGCAAAAAGCTTGCCTCCAATAAAAACCTAGCTTTGTAATGATTAGCAGGGGCCCAGTATAATTTAAGATATTCTTTACAGTTTATAAATACAGGCTCATAAAAAGCGTAGATATAAGGAAGCTGTGACTTTAAGTCATTAGAAGCCCAGTGGTTTGATAAAATAACAGGAAACAGACAATTTATTATGAGCAATCTCGGTAGCTCTGGATTATCTATAAAATTTTTATGGCCCTCCCCAAGTGGCAAGAGGCCATAAAACTTGCCTGAATGAGGGACTTGTTAATTTACTTGTTAAAGCAAATTAAAAATTTATAAGCGCTTTTAGGTAAATGAGATCTTCTCTCATTGCTGCCCTTGCGGGCTCAGGAGTCCTAGGAGGAAAGAAGTGGTTGCGCTCAAACATCACAGCAGAACAATAAAAGCTATTAAATTGGTTCAGTTTATTACTACAGAGCCAGGCAGCTGTTGCCGTGGTTTGCTGTGGGATGCCAGAGGTTGACAGCATGGCATTTCTGTGGCCTTAAAAAGAACGTAATAACGGTGCCTTTCACCCACCCCAACGGCTCCTTCCGTGCCTCGCTCTTTCCTCTGGTTTTCCTGGGGAGCTCTTAAAGTCAGTCTTCAGCCTGTCGCAGAGACATCAACAGCTCCTTTTATCATTCCTCGTCTTGGTTGTTATAAAATAGGTTTATGAACACCAGAAAAACCTGCACGGTTCCAGCTCGCCTAACCAGGACACTTAACAGCAAAATAACTTCTAGTTTATTCCAGTGCTCCTGCTGTAACTAAACACAGCAGTGAGGAAGAAGGGCCTAGCAAGGAGAACAGGGCTGTTGGGCATCTTTGAGCAATGTTTGAAAGCTGTTAAAATGGATTTGAGAAGTGTTTCTCCAGATCACTTCAATGACAGCTTCTTACAGCAAATGAGTTCCAGCTGGAAGCACCACGAGGAGTTACACTTTGTCCTTGCAGCTCCAACTCAGAAAAACCCTATTAAGAAGTAACGTTTCTATTGAAAAGTCTTAATATTTAGCAGAAGACCTGCTTCAGGTAAGGTTTTGAATGAGGAGAGATCTAAATCAAGCTGCAGTGAACTTAACAAAGCCTCTTCCAAACCTTTCTTCTATAAGCAGCTTGTCTCTACTTGTAGTTATTTCTCTTTTGTTCAGGAAATATCTTTTACAGATCTAATATTTTTTCATACAATGAGTTAACAGCACTTCCACAAGGGAAAGAGTGGCATAAATTCAAAAGGTTTATGTTGTGAACACTTCAGGTACTTTCAGGTGTCTGAAGACTGGCACCCAAAAGTAAGCCTGCCTGAATAGTCAGCTGTCTAAACACAGACCACAGGTTTTAAGCACATTTCATCCTTATGTATTTCATTTAATACCCATTTCATCCCAGTATGATTTCTAGATTATATAATTCCTAATGGAAATTGCATGTACTATCGTTCAGAATAGGCGATAATCGGCGAGAGAAAGATGTGGAGTACCTGGAGAAAGTCTAAAAGCATGGTCTTCAAGATAGGCTTGAAAGAACTGGGGCAATTTAGTTTTAAAAAGAGAAAACAGAACGGAGGTACTGATAACAGTCTTCAAGCACGAGAAGACTGCTGCAGAGAGGAAGGGAAAAATCTGTTCTGCATATCTATGATAGATGGGACAAGGGCGCACTGCAGGTAGGAGATGCAGTTGAGGTGCGAAGGTAGCTTTTCAAAGGTAGAGGCAGTGAAGCACTGCACTGATTCACCTGCAGTGGTTGTAGAGGTCACGGGGTGTCTTTAGCAACAGTTTGGGCTGGGTTAGCTAGTTGTCTGCATGTCCCGAATGCTGCAGGTACAGTTGGTCCTTCCTGGGCACGGAGGGATGGGCTATGGGACCGCTGCATCTTTCTCTGGTTTTCTGTGATTTTTATAACACTGAGACTCCTCGGCGCTCACAGGCTGCAGTAGGTAAGATGAGTACTCAGATACTTCAGGCAATGCTGCCCCAAAGTCTTTATTTCCCATGTGGTTCCCCAGTGAGAGACAGATGTTTAGCAGGACGCTTTTCCTTCACGCTGCTAGACCAAACAAAAGCTTACAATCTCCAGGAATTCAAGTATAGCGATAGTAATATTCTGGCACTTCCATCACTCAATAGTTGTATTATAAATATTTCATGGAAAAACTGAATCATAAAAGTATTATTTTTGTAGTGTGCCAAGAGTAGATCCAGGCACTCGGAGCATAAAAAGTATGAAAGTCACATTTTAATATTGTGCTATCCTCACTAAGTACAGTGTTAGTCTGAAACTGTCTGACATATAAAAATAAGGCAATGTCTCCAAGGTATATTAATGGTGGTTATACGGCTAATGGTTACATGGCAGACTCCCAGTACATTCATTTTAGTGCGCACATTTCTCTGAACCAGATATGACTGGCTGGAAAGGTCTCTTGAAATCCCATATGGCATCCCCAGGGACACCGCTTCAGCCATATTTCATTGAACCAAAAGTGGATATAAAATGAGCCAAAAGCTCACTGTGTTTCAGTGGGGTTATGCTCCTGCCTCTGCAAGGCACATCTGAAACTCCCAGCCCTAATCCTTGAAATTCATAGCGATGACAGCGCTTGAAGTCGAATGATCAGTCTTTCATGTGCTTTCATACCTAACTACTGTTCTGGTTCCAGATTTTGGAAACCTGAGTTCCAAATGGGTTTGTGGGTGTTCTCAGCCTTTCTGGATCTGGCCCTTAACCTGTAATAACCAATTTCAACAAAGGACAAAGATCAAGTACTGAGGCAAAGAGCCTGCTTTGTTCAGGCTGAGCCTTTGAGGCGGATACAGGCGCATAGAGTAGGGTGCGACAAGGCTGTGATGTGTTTTTATTGTAGGTGGTCTGTTACGGAAATACATAGCTATTGTTGGAAGTACGTTGAGCCCAGCATGTTATTTCTGGCATAAATTAGAGGGAGGGAGATGTCTTGGAACAGCTAATGCCCCATTGGTAGGGCATCGATTGGCAGGTAGAAGACCCAGGTTCATGACTGTTTCTCCTGACTTGAAGCAATAATGAGACTGTGGGTCTCCCTTATTCGACATAGTTGCAGTACAGACATTTTTTGGTGCACCCTGAAATCCCCACTGAACACCACAAAATGAATCCGAGAGGCAGGGTCCTGCAGCTGACTCCTTCCCTAAACCTATTTTTTGTCAAGGCTTTTTTCAATGTTTATTACTTTAGCCTTGCAATTCCATGTTTACATAAATGACATGATTAAAAGCAAAACAGGAACCTGGACAGAATGTGGTTCCTGTTAAAAACATTCCATGTTACTTGCTAACTTAACACTTTTGGAAACCAAAGGCACTTACTGAGCTGCCTACATGTTTAATGAACAGCAAGCATGCTATTCAAACCCATCAGGGAGGGTGTTTGAATTTATTCCCGGAGGTATTTATTTACAGGGTTCATTCATACAGTAGCTAGGTGATGACAACAAATATTGAATAACATCAGCCTTTTGCCGTACCCTGGGAGCAAAGAGAATGACTTGCCTCGGCTTAATTTAAATAATAATCTGCCAAATTGGTGAAGACCTGCAGAAAATTCATCAGTAGTTCTAAGCTGCATATCTGATTAGGGAACACATGAATTAGATAGCTTGGTGTCTGTGGTGTAAAGACTTCTTTTTTTCTTTTAGAAACTAGTTTTTGCATGGGTACAGCTTTGATGAATACTACCTATGTTCTTATCACAAATGAGCAAAGGAAATATAAATTAGAAGCTCATAAATATAGGATTCTCGTTGCCTTTGAAGAACTTTATTTCAATACGGTTTGCATGAGAATGCTTTCGTTGGTTTCAAAAAAGGAATTTGTTTTCGGCTAGACTGTAAGTAATGCGTAAGCCATAACATTTTAAGTAGGTGTCCTTTATCTAAAGTAGATAAAAAGGGACATGAGATCTGTGAGGGGTTAATTCATATGTTCTAAATGAAAATGGAATTAGAAAATGAATTCCCTTCTAACATCTCTACTCAGCGTGCAGATCAAAGCCATCATAGGAGTAAATTTATGTCTGATAGTGTGGACGGTTTCAATGCACACTGGCGAAATATCATGCTGATTGCTGATTGAAAACAGTTGTTAATTCTCTACTTCACTAAATTCAGAGTGGAAAAACTTTCCTTAATAAAGAACAGATTGAAGAGAACCAAGACCTTACTGTGTGGAAATTAATGGCAGATGCATATACTGGTAGTTAAAATGTTTCATTAGATGTTAATGTCTTGCTGTGTTTTTAATTGTTCAGAAATTAGCCTCTAGAATATTAAAACCATCTGTTTGTTATCATGATGAAACAGAATACTTAAATAGTTATTAATTTTGTGGGCTTTTTTTTTCCTTGTCTGCAAAACTTTGATCTGTTGAGATTTCAGTGGATGCTGGATGCAAAAGTGAAAAACAATTTTAAAACACCTTGGTGCCCCAAATATCGGCATTTGCTGCCTGCCACCCATATTTTGCATGCCTGCTTTATTTCACAAATTATTATTCACCAAGGAGAAGTTGACGTTTTTTAGTGCATAGAAGGAGTGTGCTGATTCTTGCTGAGCCCGTATAACGGTTGATTTAAACTGTAATATGGTACGTTTTCACATGCTGATACTTAATTTTTAAATCTTGTGGGTCATTTTAAAGCCCAAATATTTCAAAGCATAGAAGGGGTTCCATGTAGATCCATCAGCACAGGGCTTTGTCTTCCTTCATTTCCAATTATTTACAACTATATTTCTTTTTTTTTTTTTATGATTGAGTTTTGGGGGAGGTTTGTTTGTTTGTTTTTTTTTTTTTGACAGTTTTTTGGGTTTTCATTTGGTTAGGTTTTTTAAATCACATAGATGAACAATAATGGGCTTCTTCCAGGTCCTGATTCAGGTAAATATTCCTCTTTGTGAGAACATACATTGAATATATTTCCAGCATAACAGTGAAGATAGGCTTATTTTTTTCCTCAGCTGAGACGAATTTAGCTAAGTGCTTCAGTGCTGTCTTGTGGGGAGGCCGTAACATGTATGTATACACAGCTCTCCATTGTGAAGAGCACGATTTATAATACATTTTGTAATGCTTGTTATACGTGACTTAAGTGTGAAAATTTATTCAGGAAGTCTAAACATTACTTAGAGAGCCATTAACATATCTTTCCAAGTGATTTTTGACCTTTTCCTGAATAAGCACTTTACAAATTATTAAATGCCAGAATGAGGATTAATTCAAGTAACCATAATTTGATCGTAGTCCTGTGTTATAGGTTTTTTTGCATTTATCTTAAAACAATAATAAAACTCCACTTACCTAGTATATGACTATATTTTCAAGACGGGTAAGTTTAGTACAATTTTCAAGCACGTGAAAGAGAAGTTAATTTTTTTTTAATCAGTATAAGGTACAGAAGTAGTCTGTCAAGTAATTATAGTGGACATCCAGTTCCCTACATGGATTCTGTTATCTCTTGAAGTCAGTGGAAGTGTTCCCCTTGATGTCAGTGGGTACTGGATCTTGCCCTGATTCCTTGCCTCTCTGTTGAGGCTGCCAGCACAAGGGCTAATAACCCGAGCTGGCAGAATGATTTGCTGGAAACGAAGCTGGTTTTGGACTTGGACTGAGGCAACCAGCTCATCAAATCTATCAAACATTAAATCACCTTTGGTCACCCTTGACAAGGGACAGACTCCAAGATGTACCAGGAGATTTTTTGACATTTGCGAATAGGAGGACTCATTATTTCAACTGGCAAAAGTAGTCCAAGGTGAAAGCACAGTGCTGCGATATATTTTGCATTGTGTCTCAGGATGGGAGAGGAAGAGAGGTAAGGAGAAAGAAAGAAAAAATCCAAAAATAATGTAGAGCAAAGCCAAAAAACCAACAACAAGCTGGTATTGTTAGGAGTTTGAAGGCATTCTGAATTTTTCAAACCAGCTGCAGCTCTTATTATGTTAATCCTGAGCAAAAATTCAACAAGATTTAAGACATGAAATCAAACTGTGGTTTAAGGATGTAATTCGTCAGATTTTCTTTTCCTGGTAGTGCCTGAGTGCTTGCCACCCCTTCCCACCATCGCCTCCTTCATTGTGCCAGACTGAAGAACTCATCTGGGTTAGAAGCAATCCAGGAAACGAAGAAGAAAAAAAATACCCTGGTTGTTTCTAACCTGGCACAGTTCCCTGCAAAGCCCTGGGGGCAGCTGCACCCGTACAACCCAGGGAGTCTCAGGGGCCTGAGGAACAGCCACCCGGAGCGAGTGGGTAACAGCAGGGTCGGGCTCCTTGAGCAGAAGAGATGGCTGTGAAACCACGGCCTCAGGTACAGGAAAATTGTGACTTGTTAGTGCCAAACGGGCCGGCGTTGCAGAGCAGCACCCAGGACTGCCGGCAACCTGCGTGCAGCCCGGGATGCTGAAATATCTTATTTTGTTCGAAGAGCTTCCCTCCAAAGAGGGCGGAGCGTGTAACACAAAGGTTCCTCTAAGTGGCAACTTGCCATCTATCAGAAGCTAATCCAGATTTAAACAACTTAAACAACAGTTCCTCCCTTTGCTTTTCTCCTGAGTTATTTGTGATGACTGGCTTCTCTTCATCTCTAAACTGCATCAATGACAGCTGCTAATGAATTCAGATGGTTCATTCCCTTCCCTTCTGTGCTTCTTCAAATAGATTTTCTTTGCCAGATACTTCAGCTCCCCTTTCCTGCTAACAAATTGGTACTGTGGTATATTATTACGACTTTTGCTTCTATCATTCAAGCAAGGGGAAAATACAATATGTATAGAAGTGAGTTATATGTCAAAATGCTTTTACTCCCCCTCCCCCCCCCTTTCCTTCACATTATTAAATTATAGAGAAACACTATCATAATAGCCTCTTGGCCAAGTCAGAGAGAGCAGAGTTATGGTTCCCTTGATAAATTGCAAAACATTATTAAGTTTTGCTCTCTGGACTGAGAGTATTGGCATAAAAGGACATCAACCACAGTCATATTGGTCTTGATTGCTGCTTAATTGCTGCTTGTTTGTGTTAGACATCATGTGGTTTGATTGATCTTGCCCTGCTTTTGTCATTATAGTTACAACTTCCTAGTTTTCTCCTTGTACAGAGACCACAGGATGACTTTTAAATTTTGAATAATTTATATGGCTGGCCAGTTAAACGGCTTAAAATAGTATTATATTTTTAAGCCAATAGCTCAACCTTCAAATCATTATTTATGCAACCAAGTTATTAAATATTTATTCTGGGCTTATATCGAACTATGAAATAACAGGGCTCTTTTATGTAAACAGTGGCAAGCATCTTGAGGTCCATCCATGAATACTGATGTCTCCTTCAAGACATTTATTTACTTCTGTAATGTTAACTGGATGTCAGGTTAGTGGTCTACATAGAGGAAAAAAAGGATGACGGTAGCCGTGACTTAATTCAAGCGAGCAAGTACTGTCACTCCGGTCTTTTTCGGGCTCGGTCCATGGAGCTGCTTCACATCTTTAGGTGTTCCCAAAAGGTCTCATCCCATCTTGCATCTCCTTTGCACATGAGGAGCAACCACCCTGTGGACTTGAAATGAGTGAAATTCTACAGAAACTACCTTGGGTTTATCTTTCCCCTCGTTAAAACAGATGGAGGCTCTTTAGCCGAATTTGCAGAGAGCTGTAGAGCTGCAGTGCTGTTCAGATTTTTCGACCTGGCCTGTTTGCTTTTAGTTCCATGATGTGATTCATTTCATCTTCTTACTTAAGTATTCTTCCAGTAAGTTATACATTTCAAAGTCATCCAGAGGCCAAGCAGAGTCCTTAGGGGGTAGGATGTCAGACACTCTGGCTAAATGGGGTAATATTTCTGTTCTCCTCTCCCCTTTCTGGAGATTCAGAGTACAGGTAGTGTTTGCCTCTGCTTTCCTACCTCACCTGACCTTTCCCGTACAACAGAAACAAGAACTCCTCCCAGGTCCAGGGCTGAGACTGGGACAGAGTCTCTGAGGCCACGGGCTGGACCCTGTGCCTGTCACCACTGAAGCAAGAACTGGTAACGGTCTAACAAGAAGGATCCGGAAGGTCATCGTTGCCAAGTGCTCTGAAATGGGCTATTCTTACGCAGAACGTTGGGGTAAAACTGCCGGCTTAGTTCTCTGTTTGTTTTAATGAGCAAGCCTAAATGGAACCACAAAAACCAGTCCCTGGTCAAACTGTTGCAGCGAATGTGCATACACTGCTCCTTGTAGGGTGTTCCCAGGGCTTGGCGAGGGATGTGCAACTGTATTACATGATTATGTCTATGCCCGTAGAACTTAAAGTCTGGTTTTGGGAGATACAAAGCAGAAGCAAGAAGTACAGGTGGTGTAAATGGGCATCACTCGGCTGACTAACACATGGGACTTGTGCTGTATATGGATCAGGATGTGAATGGATGTACATCCATGAGGACAAGGATGGTACACTCGTACCAGGCAGGAATAGGCACTAAGGCAGCTGTGTTTCAGAGGTGGTTTTTAGCAGTACTAAGGCTTGTTTCCCTGATGCAGAGCCCAGGGAGAGCCCTGGAGATCCAGGGTGGGATACAAACAAGCTCAGCAGCGGGACTGAGTAAATATTGGGAGGAGCAGATCGATTCCACCCTGATTGCCACCGCTCTGGCTGCCTCCGAGCAGACCGGCCGGACCCTCGCTCTTTATCCCTCTCTGCTGCGCAAGTCTGTGCTATGGAAGGTGCTTGGAGAGATTGATTGGTACAATGGAGTGCTTTGCAAGGTGTAATTTTAAAGGCCATATTTCTCACTGTGCAACCATCAAAATGCAAAGGGTCAGAAGAAGCCTATATTTTTTTGCAATTCAGCTTTTAAAGTGTGCTGAAATACGCTTCATTTGTTGCAATTGCCAAGAGCTTGCTGTTTCATACTGCTTTTAACAGGAGCTAGGGAACAGAGCAAGTCTGTTACACTTTATATGTTGTATAATGTATGTATGATTCTGGGGTGTGATGAGTTTATGCCAAATTTATCTTTGATTTCTGTATAAACAGTGCAGAAAAAAATGATGGGCTGCATTCTCTGTGTAACTTAGATAAAATAGAGCCACAGAGCTACTTCAGAGTACCTTCTGTGAGCTATATATCTAAGGTTGCCCAAGCATATAATGAAGGAGAAGAGGATCTGGAAATAAATGCCTGTTCTCTTTATCCCCCACCCCCGCTTTGGCAAGGATGCTATTTATTCTTAGCCTATGTTGCTTCTGCTGTTGCTACTGTGAGCAGAACACGATCACTTGGTGTTTCTGTAATAACAATGCTAAATAGCCAAATTCTCCCCAGGAGGAGAGGGGTGTAGCTCTGTTTCTTGCAGTAGGGTCTCCCCCATTTAAGGCGGCAGAGGATGAGTTCCTCTGCCCCGCTGCATTGAGCAAGTGCAGCAGCAGACCCTGGATCAGCTCACAGGCAGCAGGAAATGACCATCAGTGCTTTAGAATAAGTAAGTTAAAGACACCCTTGTTCTGTATCACAGAGCTAATTAGGTAATGGTTTATAGTTATTTGTTCAAGTTCTATTAGATTTAGATTCTTTTGTCAACAGGAAATTGGAAAAACATATATGTGTGTTTATTCTTGCTTTTCATAAAAAGAATTTTTGAACACGAAAATTACTTTTTCTTCTCAGTAGAGGCAGGAAGGAAACAACAAAAGACAAAATCTTGTCTTTGTTGGTCTACCTCACTTTTACCATACAGGTATGCAACATAAAGCTTCATATTCTGGTGGGGATGTCAGATGCCAGGATGATGGTGTGTAGGCCCTGATCCTCGGCAGCTGACAAGTTCTTGGAGCATGTGCATTGGTGGTTGTAAGAGTAAATATGGAGATACACACGGAGAGCCTCTCCTAATGTTTTATTGTCTCTCTTAGGTAACAAGATTTTTCTTCCCTGGTGTGAAAAATGTCTTTGTATTAATACTGTTCAGAGTCCACACACGGTGTGAATTCTTTTTTCATATTTACTGCCTAAACTTGTGTATTGCAAATATTCTTCCTTCTCGTTATCTCACCTCTGATTTGCTTTCCTTGTGCTGCTCATCTGTTTAGCTAGTCAGGCAGGTGTCGTGGTGGGGAACATCGCTTTGTTAGAAATGCAGTGTAGAGGTCTTGCTCCAGATTCACGGCTGCTGTGCTGAACCATCTTTAAAGCTCTGCGTGACATGTAAGTTCTGTATAAGTAGTATTTGTCTAACTTATGCCAGTAGCAAGATAGATTTAAATGGAAGTATTTAAATGACAGCTGTTAATCATCATTTAAATCACAAGTAACAAGCCTTGATTTACATTGTATTGTTTTTTTTCTTGCTATGCAGTTCTCCTTTTATTTGTTTTCATACAGCCAGATTTGTTCTCAATCATTGATAAAATATGTTTTCTTTGCAATCAAATACTCAGTCCTACATGAAATCTGCTGTTGCTCTTTTCTGACTGACGGAAGGCACTGTACGCGCGCGTGCGTGCTTGGGTAGGGCAGGGCCGGCTCCCGGGTAGGTTGTGTTTGTGCAGTGCTGGCACAGCGGGTGCTGCTGCCGTGCCCGCGGGTCTGCGTACCACAGCAGCGCGGGCAGGGCTGCACTTCGGTGTCGTTCTGATGTGTGCGTGTGAAAGCTGAGCTGACCAGAAAAGTAAAGATGTTTTCTTGTTTATTCTAGATATAATTTAAAAAGCCGCACCCTTTAACTGAACAATGTTTAACTCATCACCCTTTAATCCACTGATGTTATACTTCTGATTTTTATACTCAATTTTTCTGTTGTTTACAATCAATTAGCACTTCAACATGAATTGTCATATTTTGAAATTAAAGTTAATAGATTTTGGAAGTGAAAAATATGTTTCATTTAAGTGCAAAATGATGCTACAATACATATTTTAATTCACTGATGATTTTTCCATGGTGGTGGTGGGATCAGTGGGAACTGCACTTAGCTTTTTGGCCCTAAGAGCACATCAGAAGCAGTCTCCTCAGAGCGTGTGGTGACATTCGTATCGGAAAAAAAAAATGGGTAAAAACAGTCAGGGAGTTAGTTGAGTCACCTCCATAGTTGTGTGCTGGAGATGTTCGCAATGCTGAACCATGCATCAACGTCAGAGGCAGCTGATGCTGAAGAGGCTTTAGTGGCCCGTCCCTTGCCTGTCCCCCCACCTCACACCAGCATATGGGGGTGCCCGCTGCTCTGGCTCCCTGCCCAGACCTATGGCTCACGCACCATTGCCGGGAGCTGTGAGGACGCAGCCCGACACGGTGCCAAGGAGCCCATCTCTCTCCCGTGACCATGCGGGATGGGAGTGGGCGCAGGCTCTCCCGCCTACCGGGACCCTCCCTCCTGCTTGTGTGCTGTGAGCCGAACTCCGCCTGTTTGCTGAGCCCTGAAGAAACAGTGATGGATTCATGATAAATCGTGGTGAGGCGGTCCAACCTGTTAACTAGGATCTCACTGGGTTCAGCCGGGCTTTCTTTTTTCTCACAGGCTGAACTTGGCCATTGCTCCCTGGCCTTTGGCCACCCGGAGCAGCCTGCAGTCGTCAGCAACTCCCTGATTTGCCGGTGCTTTTGCCTAGATCCACATGTGCAGCACTTGGGAAAAGCATGTGACTGCCAGTAGTGACAAAAATTCACATCTTTGGAGCCTGGCTTGAGTCTGGGCTGCTGGGTAAAGCCCAGAGAGCAAGTGCAGGCAAGCTCTGTGTATATGAAGGAGCAGATAGAAATGTACTGCGTAGGGCTGTTGCCCTGGTCAGGACGAACTACTGTCATGGGTTTGGGACTGGGCCGTACCCATTCAGGCTTTCTGGAGTTGGGAAGCATTGCTAACAGAGTGTGTGTGACTCTGTTCACCAGCTGATCTGAACTAGAGAATATATTTGCCCAGGTAGGAGCTGGATTAGAAGAGTTTTGGACTGTCTTGCCCTTGCAAAAGCTGTATAAATAAAGAATGACAGGCAGAACCAAAAGCCTAAAATTCCCCTCCCTGCAGTCAGGTTAATGCCATCCCTTGGGGAGCAGGTGTCCCCTTCCTCTAGGACTCGGGTAAAGGCTTAGCTTGCTGGCTGCGCTATAATAGGGAGAAGTGTTAGTATTCATAACTTTAAAGTATAATGTAGTGAAATAATCCTTTAATTCCATATGGTGTGGAAACTCAGGCGCCTCGAAACTATACCATAGCTTGGATTTACTGCTGCCAAATGGTATGGGGTTTTAAATTAAAATATATTTAAAAAAAAAAAAGAGCTCAGTAGAGCTGCATTAGGGTGTTTTTGACATGATATATAAGCTCTGTGAAAAAGGCTTTTGCTAAATTCTTGGTATGTCTATTTATTTTGCTTTTTGTTACTTGCTAACCAGGCACCGCTACTATGGAATTATCTAAAGTGGCTTAGGGATCCAGCAAAGCAAACTGTGGTCCCAAGAGGATGATGCTCCCTGTAGTCTGGGGCTCAGCTGCCCTTTCATCCTCCCTTACACCTCTTAACGTGATCGACTACCTCTGTCCTTCATTCTTTTCCTTTCTGAGACAAATGGCAACAGAGCGCCATGTTGTTATGGGTTATTCTTACGAGTGTTCTATGGCTTATGCCCCCCATCCTTTCATTTCACAAAAATGCCTGACTAATGTAGTAACTATAGCACTATTCCTGTAGATCATCCTACTCCTAAGCCTGTATATTTAGGTCTACTTTACCCTTTAACTTTGAATGGCAGAAGGAAGAATCGCAGAGAGCTACTTTCCCTGGACACAGCTGAATATTCAGTTTGCATTTTCGCTGTCACAAAATAGGGCCGAATATTTTCCCTGGTGCAAAAATAGTTGCATTAGATTTCAGGTCACCTGAAAAGCTCTTCATGCCCTGAAAGAAGAGTTGCTCTTAGTGCTTACTATTACAGCAGTTTCATGTTGATGTTTTTGAATCTTTGTTTATTCATAATCTTAGCAGTTGCTGGCCAGTTTCTTTGTGACCTTTAGGCCTGAGCTAGTCTCTCTCTTTTTTTTCTTCCTCTCAAATGGTCACTTGCAGCATTGCGTATCTTATGCCTCTCCTCTCCTCCCGGTGCTCTCTGTAGCCTTCTCACTCATCGTGTCCCTCGTGGCAGCTCCAGGTCTGTGTCTATTTTGTGTTACTCTGCAGGGCAGCACAGAGCCATACGTCTGAAGTTTTTTTGACTTAGTTTATGAGCAGCTGAGTGCTTTTCACCAAACCATGGTGTGGTGAGTTTACCTGGGCTAAGGACAAACTCCTACCCAGCCGCTCTCTCACACTCCCCCTCCTCAACAGGGCAGCAGGAGAAAATAAGATGAAAAAGCTTGTGAGCTGAGATAAAGACAGGGAGATCACCAATTACCGTCACGGGCAAAACAGCCTTGACTTGGGGAAAACTAATTTAATTTATTGCCAATTCAAATAGATTTGGATAGTGATAAACAAAACAAAAAATGAAACAACACCTTCCCCCCCCTGCCAGCTTCCCTCCTTTATTTCTCTGGTGCCGCCCCGAGTGGTGCAGAGGGATGGGGCTCGGGGTCTGTCCGTAACAGCTCCTCTCTGCCGCTCCGTTCCCCCGCTCCGGCCTGGGTCCCTCCCATGGGTGACAATTCCTGGAGGAAAAATCTGCTCCAGCCTGAGCTCTGCAGGCACCGCCGTTCCGTCAGGGAACATCCACCCGCTCCCCTGGGGCCTCCCTGGGGGCTGCAGGGGAATCTCCGCTCCGGCTCCTGGAGCACCTCCGCCCCCTCCTTCGGCCCTGACCTGGCTGTTTGCAGGGGCACGCTCTCACATTTTTGCTCCTCGGTGCTCTGGCGTTTTTGCCCTTTCTTAAATACACTTTAACGGAGGCAGCGCCAGCTGCGCCGCCCGGCTCAGCTGTGGCGGTGGAGGGGCCGCTGAGGGGCCGGCGGGAACCGGCAGGGGCAGCGCCGGCCTCTCCTCACAGGGGCTCCTGCGGTCCCGCGGCCCGCACCGGGGCAGGGACGGCCAAAGCCGGCAGGCTTCATACAGCTCATGTCTGTGCGAAAGGCAGCAATGAAAACCCAGGTGAGTGCGGGTGCTTTCAGGGTTATTTATTTGAATACACTTTGGCAGTGGAGCCACCTCACCGTTAGACGTCGTCGTCATTACCACAGTAGCTCCCGGAGCATTGAGTGGGATTATTGGGTCCCGTTGCACGCGATGTACTCTGCAGTAACCCGCTGGGAAACTGTCCCTGATAAAATAAAAAAAGACCAGTTTTGGAGAGTGAGGAAGACCTGTTGTTATTCTCGCTTTTTGGGGAGGGAATTGGGTGTGGTGAAGAATCAGAAATAAAACCCACTGCTGAGTCCCAGCCCAGCACTTCAGCGAGCAGTCGTCCTTCCAGATCTCTTTTTTTTTTTTTCCTTTTCCTTTCTTACTTTTAATAGATGAAGTGTAGCTAGCTAGTTACCCAGTTCTGCTTGACTTTCAGTATCCTCCAATAGATTTAAAGGCACTACAAAATAATAGGTTCTGTAGTGCGATAAAAGATTTCCGGATCTATAATGTGGTGATGCTAAAAATGACCAGAAATGCCTAGAAAAGTTGTGGAGACATGGGTGTGCACCAGGGTCCCGGCCCCATGCCATTCGGACTGGGCAAATGGACTCGGGTCACCGATTATCACTTTTTTTGCACATACCCTGTCCCTCACGCTTGGGGAATCCTCGAGGCTGTGCAGGTTCTCTGGGAGTCGGCGACACTGCGATGTCAGGGGTTTGTGCTTTTGGATCTAGAAAATGTCTGTATTTCCTCTTTGTTAGACCCTGTGGATGGATCCCTACATGGATAAATTCACTCCAACTGTACAATGAAAGCATGAAATCAAATGCGCTTTTTGCAAACCCTTCTTCCTTCCTCGCTCAGTGCAAATTAGAAGGGTAACGGCTGTGTTAATGTGGGAAGGTCCTCAGTGACACATTGGCGTAGACATCATGGGAGTTTCATGCTGGCTTTGCTTTTTGCATGGGCTACCTGACAGGAACGATACAGGAACAAGTTATCAATGTTGCACTTTGAATTTTTTCCAGGGACAATTGCATTTTCGAGGGGAAGCTGATTTTAGGGTTCCCAGGTACCCCAGAGTAAAGCACCAAATGCATGCAATGTAACTAAAGATCCAGTATTTTATTTGCAGACCTTTTTTAGCAGCACTATGTTATTTCAGCATTGGTTTAAGTGGTTGAATCTGTGCGAGTAGATCGAAACAAACCATTGCCTGTCCACATTAAGTGTTCTCATGTGCGTTTGTGTGTAACTTTGGGTTCTTAAAAGAAGACAATGGGCATATTTCCATGCTTTATTTTTTTAATTTAACACAGATTGATGGGTTTTGGAACAAAATGTAAACCCTCAACAGTTTGGCACATGGAGAAACTCAACTTGGAAAAAAAGAAAAGAAAATATGGAAAGCTTATAAATCTTAACTTGGACTTACTTCTGAGTTTACTGTCTAGTCTATGCAGTTCACGTTGTTCCTACAGAGTTTCAGGCTCAGATATCTTGGTCATATTTTCTTATTCCTTATAAATTGTGTCTAGAAAGATGACACCTGCTGGGTTTTTCTTCTCTTCTCTGTAAATAGCTGGAATTCACAATGTAAAAGAAGTATAAAAATGAGCTGTTATGATTAGTTAGCAATTAACTAATGTGTGAAAATTGTGTACAAAATAAATTGAGGTTCTAAAAATTTGAGACTGGAAAAAATTCTTCAAGCCCCAGTTACAATAAGAGTTTTTCCATCATTGAGTAGATGATGACAAAAGATGGAGTCAGGGAAACTTGATCCATTTTCCTTTGGGTGGTTAAATTTTAAACCTGGGACCATAAAATTACAGTACACAGTGGTCCTAGATAAGATTTGTGAGTTATATGTAAAGTGTAAGACTTTCTGAATTCGTTATCCTCCCCTCCGTGTCCAAAAAATGCTACCTAGATCTATTAGATCTGACTGATAAACTATTCCATTTGAAATAAAAATCTTTTTACTTGAGATTTTCTGGCTGAGCTGTGGAATATTTAGTTTATTTATTAAATTGTGTTTGACAAATAGCCCTCCTTCTTATGTTACGTTTTCTTTGAGCTGAGAGTGCACCTGTGCCATTTTTTGCAGTTGTGCTCATGCATTGCAATTCAATTGTGTATCTGAGCCTGTAGGTTTTTGTACTTTCTCCTTTCTTTCTTTTGACTGAGAGAGAGCACCCAAAACTGCCTTTTACTAATGAGGGGGATAAGGGACGAAGGTAAAGCAGCATGCACATACCCAGTTTGCACATGCAATTTGCTCTTGTGGTGGTAGGGAGAAACTGATGGTAACCATTAGGGTGAGGATGCTTTGTGCACTCTTTTAGTGAACCTGGGAGAGAATAGCAGTGTATATGGGTGGGAATGTATATCTGGGAAATAGGGCAGAAGTGTACATCTTGTTTGTGTGCGCCTATAAAAGAGAATGTCTGTGAATTTTTGTGTGTGCTTGTGCAGCACGTTTCTGGGAGAACTGGAAAAAATGAGAAGAGAGAGAAAGAAGGGGGGGAAAAAAGTTAGTGGAGAGAGTTCATGGAGAAGGAAATTTTGGTCTCCAGTCATGAAATGGAGATGAGTGTGATTATCTATTCCTGTACAGTCTGAATAGAAATTACTATGAATGTATTAATAATTAGAATAAGTTAGGAGGAGTTGTTTGGTATTTGTTATATGAATATAGGTAAATGTAGTAGGTGTCTCATAAAATACTTCATTAGGTACCTCGCCAAGTGTTTTCTCTGCATTTACCTCTGCTGCCAGTATTTTTATATGTGTGATTTTTAAATATAAATTTCTGAAATTGACTTTTTGCCAGTATTAACCTCAGGAGTAACCAGTCTTCGTAGGAAGTCAGTTCAAACGAAGCGTCAACAAGGCTAAACCAAAATTTTAATACATTCAAGCAAAATACAGGGAAAGAAATGTTAAAACAAATATAGACATTTTCAGCATTGCAGTAAATATAGTTCACATCTTCCTCGTGCTGTATATATGTATATGTGCTTGTGGACATGTGTGTAATGCATGTATATGGTAAACATTCATTTCAGTATGCTGCTGTTGTAACATGTTGACCTGTGCAATCCACAGTCTAAGAGAAAGCAGATGTGTTCTCAATTGTATTGAAAATATAGTTTGTGATTTTTTTGTATTATTTATTACAATGCCAGTAAAGTTCATTAAAGCTGGATTGAGAGGCAAAAACAATCTGATACCTATTAAGTAGATCATGTTGTTTTATGAACATTGAGGTTAGCAAGAATTTTTTATAGTACCAGGCAATGTTGTTAGGGGCTAGTCCAGCAAAAGGCTTCCCCGGAGTGATGGCTGCTTCTTCCCCTGGGGAGATTTCCATTGATCTTAGATCCTCAATACTCTTATGCTGTAATGAGGGAGGGATTGATTCTGCGTGTGCTTCGATGTGATGGTAACTTTAAAAACTGCATCTATGGGATAAATAACTTGAGAAGTCTAAAAGTTCCCAAAATGAAGGTCTTAAACTTTGATTTCCTTGGGGCGTGAATGATGGGTCTCGGCCTGCACGTTGAGTTGTCGTGTGCGTGAACTTGGTTTGCCATCTGCATTCGTGGTCTTGCTAAGATGCTGCCTTGGCACCAAAGCTGCACCGTGCTGGTGGCAGTGTTGCAAGCATGCTACTTTGTGCAGATGTGGGGACGGGTTGAAGAGTAGTGGACAAGGGGACTTACCTGAACCAGGCTAAACTCTTGCTCTGTTTTTTCTCTTTCCTGCAGCTCAAGCCAGGTCAAAACAGTTGCCGAGACAGTGACAGTGAAAGTGCCAGTGGGGAATCGAAAGGTTTCCATCGAAGTAGCTCTCGGGAAAGACTCAGTGACGTAAGTAAAACTCCTGCAGCCAAATAACTGCTCGGATTAACCTCTGGTGTAGTTTTCTGAGGGGTGTAAGTCATCACAGGATTTAGTCTCTGGGATGGTTTGTTGCTAAAATCCCCTTCCCTTTGGGGGGTTGGGAGAGGAAGAGGTAACTTAGGTCTCCTGCCCCAGTTCAGTAAACTTAAAGTTTGGTACAATGTCTGTGTGAAAACACTCATTCATTTTGAAATAGTTGAAGGCCATTTAATGAAGTTAAAATGCTCTGCATAGTTGAGAAGTGAGATGGCCTCTTTTTACCCCAAGTGGGGAAGGAAACGAATGCATTTCTTTGGGCTAAATACTGTCTTTATGAAAAGTATTAGAGAGTCTAGAGAGACTCAGATAATTTATATATAATTAATTGATATAACATGGCCAACAATAGCATAAGCTCTGCCTTTATTGCTCTACCTAAACTGCTGTGGAAGGTCCTAAGATGGCAGCTCTGTGGAGAATGTTTTTCTCCAGTGAAGAATGCTGGCCATTCACTGAATGACACACAAATTATTCTGACATCCGAATGTCTACAGAAATCTTTCTGTTGCTGCAATTAGATTATTATTTATTATGTGTACCATCACAATCCTTGAGTGTTTTATTGATGGCTCTGGGTCCTCTGTGCTACGTGCTTTACAACAGAGAATATAAAGACAGCCCTGTCCCAAAAGAGTATCTAAATTGGGGATTTTGTAGGTCAGATCCTTCCGTGGTAAAAGCATGGATAGCTACATCAGTCAGACCAATTTGTATCAGCCAGCAATCTGACCCTACTTTTAACTAAGCCACATTTTGGAAACAGGGATTTCATCGATAGCGTGTCCATGTAGATTGGATGACAGATACCAGATGGTGTCCTCTATAGGCCAATCCAATAAAACTGAATTGAGCAGACATTAAAAGGAATACCTTTGTAAAGGATACATTTTGTTGTGCGAATTTAAGCCTGAAGGCACACAGCTAGCAATTTTTGCTGAATTGTGCATATCACTGGAACAGCCGCGTGATTTTTTTTTTTTTTTTTTTTTTTTTTTGGTCTGTGAAGGTGTGAAATCTGTATCACTCTCTTTCCTCATCCCTTTGTCACATTATTTTAGAGGTCCGTTCCTCCCCCAGAGCCAACCTTTGTGGGTACATTGAGTTAGACAGTTCAGAGCCTGCCCGTCATAGCTGTCGGGTGAGGTCAATCTCAGTGCAGTGCTGTAAGGTATCTTTGGAAGAGGAGAGTGAAACCAGAGAGATAAGTAAGTGAATGCTCAGTACAGGTAGCAGTGGATGGCAGCTGACCGTCAGCCTGTCACTGTTGCCATCCTTACTTGCTCTGAGCCCTATGGCAGCTGAGGAGTCACTGCAATGAACTTCACAATTACACAGCACCTTCCAGCAAAAAATTTCACAGCTCCTTACAAGCATGGTTTTAATTTAGCCTTGTCACTCCCTTGCAATGTAGTGAGTGGAGAGCTCTGAGCCTTATTTGAGCTTCCCAGCAGCTCACAGAGTTGCAGTGCCAGACCTGGCAGTGAGAGAAGAGACCTGGTTCCCCTTCCACTGATCAAATACAGTTTTTCTCTGATGTTTTTACAATACTTTCCCTTTGTCTTGGCACTGTGGCAAATTAAAAGGAAGTGGAGAGCAAATATAACTTCCCTAGTGCACCAGAGAGAAGACATAGGGATTCACAGGTTGCTTGAAAGGAACGTTATGTAAATATATGTGAAAATGTATATTTAAAAATCATTATACATAATTTATGTTTTGCTTAATAAGCAAGTTCCTTTATGATTTGGTAATTCATTGCAATACAGGCATGTCTCTCTGTGGTCTGGTGTTGCCAGTTCAGCTGAGATTTGACAAACATGCACGAGAGAACTCTCATCTTGCCTGAGTGTGTGGTGGCCTTTCCCAGACTCTTTCAGTTAAGAAAAGTAAATACCGTTCTGTGTTTCTCTCTCTCCCATAGACAAACACCCCATGTTTTTAAATGACAGGGCCTTACAAAGTGGTAGCGATACTTCCACTTCCATTCATGGGTGAGCCCGCCTTGAACTGTCCTTTTGTGCACAAAGATGCATCAAGAGCTTAATAAGGTTATTTTAAACAATATCTTTTGAAGGAGTTGTCTAATGATATCTACCAATTACTGTCCATAAAAAACTAGAGACAAAAGAATAAGTTTTCTCTGAAGATCCTGTTCTGATTTTAACACTATTTTCTCAGAAGAAATATGCAAAAAGTTGTGTACTCAACAGAAGATAGAACAAAAATATAAAATATCGCAGGCAGATTAACCCTGAGGTCAGAAGGCAAATTTTGGACATGAAATATAATGAATCTCCACTGATGTAGCCCGACAGCATCGTAAGATTACGCATGGCTACTGCATGGAAATATGTATAATGAATGAAGTGCATATACTCTAGGTGGATGATCAATTTTCAAATCCCTAGTTGCAAGTAAGCTGTTGAAACAGAAATGTTAGCTTCGTGAGCTTTAATGTGGAGCCTAAGTGATAGCTTAGTGACAGATGCAGAATGAGGGAGATAGTATAATGAATATCCAGTTGCAAACTGACATGCCAGTGGCTTCATTCCCTCTCCTGTCAAATATCTTTCAACTCTGCATATTGTAAATGTACCTACAGTCCTTGGATAATGCAGATTGATGCAAAGTGTGTTTACAAGGGATGACTCCTTCCTAGGCTAATGAGATCCAAGCAGGTAATTTGCAGCATTTGCGAGAGAGGTGGTCAAAAATGAAAAGAAGATAATTCAATGAAAAGACCATGTTAAACAGGAGACTTTGCTCATAATGAGGCTTGAAATAGCCTCAGACAGTAGGAAGAGGAATTTCCTATGTTCTTGTCAGATGCAATGCAGTGAGACTGATTTCCATCAACTCTTTTGTCCTCATGTCGCACACGTGTACACACGCGCACACACCGCTCTGTGAGAGAACATAATTAGCAGAGAACTTGACCTCTGCTAGATTAGGGATAATGATTGCTTGAATGCTCCATTGCAAGCATTTGACAGTGCCCTAATACATCTCCCCGTATGAATTTCATAAACCCATTTCTCTCTGCCTTTCTCCCCTATATAGTATTTTTTGGAATGACAACTTGTTTTTTCCTTTATGGGCAGAGGTAGCTCCAGGGGCCTAAAAAAGAAATTGGAGAGCTGCTCCTCCTTTATATATAGGGTGCTGTAGTCAATTTAATCTCATCAAAATCTTGCCAGTAGTAGAATTCATTTTGTTGAGATTTTGCTTGGAGACAAGATGGCAGCGCTTTCTCTTTTCCTCAGCTTGGACTCAGTCGACTTGTTTTCCTTACCTTTCTATATGTATTTATTTTTAATTGAGTCTTCCTACTTTGGGATACATAGGGTATTTTTTAGCCATGTTTTACAAAGCAGGCAGGAGATTACTTGAGGAAAATGTGAGAATTACAGCTAACCTGGATGGTAAACACACAGAGTATTCAGGGGTTCAGCCACCTCTTTGCTAATCAAAAACAAACCAAAAAAACCTCATTTCTTTGGTGCACATTCCTACATTCCTTATCTACCACAGAACTGAAGCTCACACTCAGCTGTAAAGTCGTTGCTAGTCCTGTTAAAGATCTGATGTCTGTGAAACAAACCTTGCTCATCGTTTCGGTCATGGCGATGCAGTGGCAGTGCAAGCCTGCGCTGATGGGAGAGGGCTGACAAGCTGCTTTGGGCACCCTCAGCCCTGCCTGCTGCTTCTGGTGTTGGTTGCAGGCATCCAGTGAGGGGATGAATAGTAAAAGCCCCTCACCTGTGTCATCGGCTGGGAGGCGGCACAGGTCTCCCACTCTTGCTGCACAGCAGAAGCGTGGGCTGCCTGGCCTCTGCTGAACAAGGAATCACAAGCCAGGAGAAATACCACTGGCATCTTTCTGTCTGGAATATCACTCTGATTCTTGAATATAGGAAGTGGGACAGGAATCTTTCCGTTTGTCCCCTGTATGAAAGGTCTTGTCCTGGGCTCTCAGCAAGCTGACACGCTCTTTCATGAGGGCCTCCCTTTCCCCGGCACTTTGTGGCTGTGTGCTCCTACTGTGTTGTGTACCTTGTGCTGGAAAATAGGTTACAAGTCAGTCCTGGAGTGCCCTGTCCACCAGGTCTGTTGCTGTCTGCTTTGGGAAGAAAGGTGTGTACGCCCCCAGCAGTGTAATCCTGCGGACAGCTCATGGCTTTGGCTTCAAATATGGGATATTTTCAATTCCCTGTCTCCCATTCCTCCCACCTGTGTACTGAGCCCAAAAAAAGACACATTGAGGAACAGTCTTTGGGTTATGTGCTCTGAAATCCTTAGTGCTTTTCCTTCTCCAGAATATCCCTGGTAATTTTTGCTGTACCTAAAGTGGAATAACACCAGCAAAGCTCTGTGTGTGTGTGCGTGTGCCAGAAGCTGATCAGCTGCAGAGTGTGTGTGTGTGTGTGTATGTGAGGGTGTGTATGTGTGTGTTTGTGTGTCTAAGGTTGGGTGCTTAAATGCTTTGTTGCATTATGTTAATTCCTCGGCAGTGCAATCAAATTCATGTCGTAATTAAAGCTGTCAGTTGGAAGGCAAGCCAATCGCCAAGAAAACACAGCATAACAAATGAAGTGAAATGATTCTGCGTGTAGCTATACAATGCTTCGCCAGGCATGAAATTAAATAAGTAATTTGATGTTGACATCAGAAATTGAAATGATACCCACTGTTCCTTCATTCAGTCAGACCTGCATAAACAATAGCCAGAACAAATACGTACAACGCAGTCTTTCTCCCCACCCAGCTCCCCAAGTAATGCACAATATATATGCAAAATGGGTATAACTGTGCCTTCCAAGACCTCAAGGATGTAATTTTTTTTTTGGTACACAATAAACTATTGCTTACACGAGGGTTACTATTTTTTTCCTCCTGTGCCAAAAGTTCTTCTCTTTAAGAAAGGAAGGGAAAAAAAAAAGGGCAAAAAAAAAAAAGGCAGAAGGAAAATAACAAAACCAAAACCCTATTAATTTTAAGCAAGTGACTTGTGTTTTGCTGATGGGCACCTGATGCAGGCTTCTGCTGGTGGTTGTGTGAATATCAAATAGTATATCTAATGTCGAATTTTGCAAAGGGTTTCGGAAAGTGAAACCATTACCTCTATTATAGGCACACTTTATATAAGAGATGTAGAACCATCCAGTGCAGGATCACGACTCAGCATGGGCTTGTAAAGATGCTGCATATACAGTATCACATTCATCAGTTGGTACCAAGGCTGGGCACTGGGTAGTAGGATCCTTTCGCTATTGGGAGTTATCAAAAAAGGTGAGAAGCTGTCTTCTTGCATAGCCCTTGCTTCAGCCTATCTGCTCTGTCAGCACACAGTTCACAACACAGCTGACTTAGTCATTCATGCATGTGCAATACAGTCTTTCTTACTTCAATTAAAAAGTATGCGAACTGTACTATCCATATGCAGCATGCAGTGTGTGAAGGGCTATATTTCCATCCAGCAAACTCAAATTCCCTGAAAATGCACAGTTGTTTCTTTTCAGCGGAAGTCATTTGACTGCTATGTTTCGACTGTCTTCCCATAGCCATTGCAGCATTGCTTTTGAAGGAATGGAAACATTCAGTGGGAAATATTTTGTTTGCTTATTCTTTTTTCTTCCTTTTTATTGTTTTGTTGTGATACTCGATCCTTCCAAATCTTGGAATAAAAAGCAGACAAAAATTACACACAGATGCAGAATGCAAACTTTGGAGCTTTCAGCCTGTAAAGTAAGTTTTAAAAATTGTGAGTGAAAGAGTGGGACTCGATTGGCATCTGTACATAGCTTAAACAAAAGCAGTTATAATTATTGCACATGTTGTGCTTTGTGGGTAGATGTCTAGTTTAAATTAAAAGAATTTAAATGGCATGAAACAGAAAGCAGAATGAATAAAGTGAAAGGCAGTATATGTGATATGCTTTACTAGGAAAGTAAATGCATTAGATACTAAACTGGAGTATGCTGAAATGCGCCCGCTACCAGGTGTTGCAGAGCTGCAGTCTATAGGCCGCAGTGGCTCACAAAACCATGGTATGTGGCCCACGAAGGGGACTTTCTAGCTGGAAACAGTAGCTGGGCTGTGTGATGACTGGGGCTGTGGCAGTTACCAGGTTATTCCCAGCTGCGTGCTCACGGGGATGCAGAGGAAAGCAGAGCAGTGGGGCTGAGCCCAGGGGCCTCGTGGCCATGTGTTCCCCAACCTGCACTGCCCTCTCCTCTGCACCACAGTGTGATGCTGTTGCAGAGGTCCTTTGAGGGACATCATCACTGGGACCAGGTGAGCCTTGCTGCGGATGGTGGTGGCAGAGGGAGCTTGAGGCCCCAGAGCAGTAAGAGTTGGGGCTAGAAGGACTTTGGGATTTATTTATTTCTGTGGAGCTCCCCTTGCACCAAATCTGTAGACTGCAGACCTTGAGTACTTCAGTAGCTGCAACATATAAGATAGAGAGTATTAAGGGGCAGGAACCACATACCTTCCAAATTTCCGTAGTGATTTTGTTTGTTCATATAAGATGTCCCAACAGAGTTTATTAATTTTATGATATTGCTACCCTTATGACTACCAAGATGATTTCCTCTTGCTAAGTCTTTAACTTCTAATGTCTTAAACCAGAAGGCCTTCGCCTATGTGTACGTAACCTCTCTAAACCTCTCTTTTTAGTAGTGCTTTGGTGAATACACAGTAATATTCTGATTATTTGCAATGAATTGTGTTGTTAATTTTAAATTTCTTGGCACAATCTATTTCTGCTGTGCCAAGTTCAGTGAAAAGATACCATAAACCCCTTGTGGGGGTTTGTTTTCCTTTATGTCAGTGCTGCACTCCATGGTCAGAAATTGAGAGAATTTGCTGTTAGGGTTCCCTGCAATAGTGTCTCAGAACAGGGATGACAGGGATGCAAATTCTGCATGTTTCCAGTGGTTTGCCAAGGCTGGTAGGGGCCCCTGTGCAGTTCCTGGTAATCACTGAGCTGTGTCATTACTGAAAGTGAGGTTGTGCTAAGGACAGAAATGGGAATTGAGCTACAGGAGTTAAAGACTGGTCATCTGGACTACCCACTGTTCACGAGAGAATTATCCTCTGTGTTTTGCTTCCTTGTCCATGGACTAGCCTGGCCTGAAGTGTTTCAGGTGATAGGGCTGTAGCGTTGGGAACTGTTCACCCTTTGATGTAACAGCCAGTGACCTGGATTAGGACTGAGTTGTTTAGGTCTCTCACCATGTCTCTAAGAGAACCTGCTGTGTAATCCCCATTGCTTAGATGAAAAACTAATGAAACAAACCCCTTTATCTCCTTAATTCCTGTGAATGTAGAGGTTGTGATCGTGTCCCACTTAAACTGAATTTCATGATCCATTTTTTTTTTTTTAAGCATTTAAACCTTTTCATTATTTTCCATGGTAGTAATATTAGTTTTAATTATTTTTATGGGTTTGAGTTTTGAAATCTATTTCACACTGTAGATATTTGTTGTTTGGGTTTTTTTCTTTTCTTCTTAAATCCTTGGTTAGTCAAACAATGTGGACATCCAAATGGGAAATTGTAGTGACTGGGTTCTCCAGGAAATGATACATTGACTGAAGCGGTTTCTCTGTGCCCACACGTTTTTTACATTTCAGACTACTAATTATGTTTACAAAATGTCTCATTTTAGAAAAGCACTATGTGTGTACTAACCAGGGCCTTTCGGGAATAAATTGGCAAACAGGTCATACACTGAAAAAGTCATCCAAACCCACCGGGCTTTTTGTTTTGAAGTCAGTCTACATTTTTTTTCTTTTCCCCCTCCCGCCTGCCCCTTTGTGGCCACAAAGCTGAGTAGCTGGAGTCCAGGGCATTGAATGTCAGCATGTCAGGGAGGCTGGTTGATGAGTGTCTGTTTAGTCTCAGTGCAGGGCGAAATGCCATCATTAATTCATTACCCAGCTGCCTGTCAAATAAATTGGCAATTACGTCCACTGCAGAAGCTTGGAATTCAGTAAATAGCACGTTACCATCTCAGAGTCGTTGAGAGATGTAAAGGGAAAAATTAAGCAACACCGTGTTTGTTTCAGTAGCAGATGACAAGGGGCAGCACATTGGTGCTGTGATGTAGTGATGAAAAGCTTGGAAAGGGCTGGTAATGAGCTATGTGGATTGGAACGTGTTAAAAACCATCACTGACTTTCCACTTTGTCTTTGTGTTTTATTGCAGAGCTCAGCTCCTTCCAGCTTGGGAACAGGCTACTTTGTAAGTGTATCTCAACTTTAACACATGTGCCTCTGAACAGCATAGCATTACTCCTGAAACGAAAGTGCCTTATTATATGGAAACAAGCATACATAACCAATCTCAGTCTGCCAAATAGGTTAACTTATATTTTTCTATTTCTTCCTCCACAAATGCATTGTAAGTAATATTTCAGACATAGTGGTCAGTGTTTTCCTGAACTAATCAGGTGTCATATTAATTACTACATAAATTCCAACAGTATTTAATTTACACAATTATAGCAAATAACATGAACCATGGTCTTACCAGCTCTCTAATCTGAGATGGTAGGATCTTGATTTCCCCTCATACCAATTCTCATTGATTCATAGACTTTAAAGAGCCCACTACGACAGTCTTGTTTCATCTCCTGTGTACCACAGTCCGGAGAACACGACACGGTGATTTCTACCTGTCGGTTAAAAGCCCCATGTCTCGCAGGTGATCTTGGAAAATGCAGCTGTATTTGTATTTGTGCTAGATTTACATTTTACATCATGAGAAGAGGATCAGGCCCCAGCTGGTTTGATAATTGATTGGTCTTTTTTGTTATTTATTTGCATGCCCCTTTATTGATTTATCTGTTTATTCCCACATTCATCAATATGCCTTTTGCTTGCACAGATAAGTTTGGGAGTAAAAAATGTTTTCCAGTCAATCCAATGCACTGTTTATTTTCCTCCAAGATTTCTATTTAAATTGCTCATACCCTGTTTCACTTGTAACTTACGCTATATTCTCCAAGCATGTCTTCTCTGCCTTTATAATATCAGTAGGAGAAATAGAGCATTATGTATGTCCAAAAACAGGTGGGTAAATTGCAGTGAGACTTTTTCTATAGCATTGCTCTATATAGTTAATAGTGTAATCAAAGCCTGCCTTTATCTTTTCATTAAACTCTGGGGAAAAGAAAACTATATATTATTTGATTACATGACGGAAAAACTTTGTTGCTCTCTTGTCGGATTCCCAGAGAGTAATTTTCTTCCATTAGTACATGGTGAAATTTAGTCTTTTTTCAGAGAGGTCTGTGATCCTATAAGTTAGTTATGGGATTAAACTGTGTACGTGTGACCTCACATGTAAAGTGTAAAATGCAAGCACAAAAATTGCTTAATACCTGGAGAAATGTCGCGTCCTGCTGGATTTACGTTGGACTTCTGCACAAACTGAATGTGTGTACTTCTGCCAGTGGTAAGGTCTGAAAAGAGCTTTTATCAATTGAAAAAAGATCTGTGGTAGTTTTTCTAATTATAGCAAAGCCCAAATCAGTGTAAGGTAAGTTGTGAAACAGGAAAAACCTGGTTTCCTTTTTCCTGCACTTCCCCTGTTTTGTGTCATATATATTTTTAAGAGGGAGGGGATGAAGGGAAAAATAATATCAAATGGCTCAACATTTATTTTGCATTAAGACTAAAACTTGAATGTCTTTCCGTGGTTCAGAGCGAATTGCTTTTCTTTGTCTGGACACTTAAAATTCAAATCGTATGAACATATACAGACATGCTCTGGAATGGGACAAATATAGGATGGAAGGCTTTAACGTATATAAATAAGCCTTGTTCTCCTTATAGCAGGAGCTGAATATGCATGGTTTAAGAACAATGTTCAGCTTCATCTTTAGGAAGCAGAGGTAACAGAAGAAAAGCCATCTGCTCTTCCCTTGCACCATACTGTCTGTGGGTTGGTCCAGCAAAGTGAAATCTGGAAGGTGTCAACATCCCCTATGCTCCAGTAAAAAGCTTGAAAGTTTCCAGTTCTCCCGAGTTAGGGATTTAGTAACAAGAAGAAGCTTGACATCTTCTAGTGCCAATGTATTGGCACTTTAAATCATCCTGATTTGGATCTGTGTAGGTGGGGGGAGACGTCCCTTATTAGGTTCTGTTAATATGACATATTTAACTGCACTGTTTCTTATGTATAGTCATAGTAATAAGATTTCTTTAACTTTCCTTTTATTTCTTCACTAATAGCTGAGTAAATAGAAAATGTCCTTCAGTTTCTATCTTAAAGTCATTTTTACTCTTACGCAGTCTTGGATGAAACGTGGAGGGTTTTTTCCTCCCTTTTCACTTCGGAAAATTGTTTTTATCTTGCTTATTGTTTTAAACAAGTCCATACCCTTATTAACTTACATGGGGCAAATAAAACCCAGATGTGTTCTGCGGTACCAGACAATGAGAAAAATGCTCCAGAATGATCCAATTAGCATGTGTTTCTGATAAATGTAATTATTGTATTATCAAAGTGCAAAAGAATATGCACATGAATTGACTTCTTTTTTTTCCAAAGCTTTTAACTTAGAAGACTGTTAGTTTTTGTGTTTAGTGTTAACCCAGAACATCAAAAGAAGGGTCATTGGTCTCAAATAAAACAACAATTTTTAGTTTCGTAGATAATAATAAAGCTTTTGCCTGTGGAAATTGTCGATCAATGTATGTTGTACTTTGGACTACAAAATATCACATACTGTTGTGCACCAAAGGAAACATAGGCAACCAGGTAAGTTAAAATGGACTAACGGTAGATTTGCTGTCTGAGCACATCTACTACAGAAAGCAGAAACACAGATGGAAACAGGTTTTATTCAGAAATGAATGAACACTGAGGTATGGATTAAGTAGCTTATATTTGCTGTTTAAATCCAAGTATTAATGGAATCTCTGTGTGTTTAGGCCATGTTACCTAGCATGTCCGTAAAGGAGATAATACTTGTTGAACTTGGAATCTCCTCTAAGAACCATGCTTATGCCAGGCACTCAAGTTTGATGGGTGGGGGGTCATGTGTCTGCAACGTTTGTGGATGCTGTGCATGCTACAGCAAAGCAAAAATTACTTTTGGATCCTGTTATTCTATGGAGAGCCTCCCAAGGTCACTGACTGTTAAAGGAAACATTTATAAACCTCACACTTCCCAGTAATACAAAATCATTTTTCTAATACCTGTGTGATAGTTTCATCCTAGTAACTCATTATGCACTTCCACTAGTAGTGGTGAAGGCTGAAATCTTACCTAGTTTTATGCTATAACTAGGTAACTTTCTGAATGGTAAAGTTGGAGACTGGATTCTTATGTTCTTGTTGCCTCTGTGTTAGTGCTTCTTGAAAAGCAGTAGGTGAAGGAAAAATTCACATGCTCTCGGGAGGGCATTCATACTGCCTGCTTTGACAACCCACCTTCTCTAGGAAGTCAGCGGAGAGGGCTGGGCATATCCGTCAAGTGATTTGGCCTAACTCATACCTAACCGGGATGATCAGAACTGCCTTTGATTAAGCAGACTTTCTAATCAGGTGCCTTCAGCAAAGCGAGACACATGCGAGTAACCACTGAATGAGTGTGAACGATGCAAAGTTGTTGAGTTCTAAGTACCTCTACAAGTTTTTTTTTCAGTTAGGAACGACTTATCTTCTGCTTCTTTTACAAATGCTAGTATGCTCAGTAGATTTTGTTGAAAAGCCATTTTCATTGTTGCTGGAATCTGTTTCACCTGTCTTGGAGCTCTTTGTCAGAGTGGGCACTTTCCTATTCTTTTTAAATATTATTAAATCAGTAGTCAGAAAAGAAGAGACAAGAGGTAAAAATCATTCTAATTCTCCTATAAGCTTTTTGTACTGGCCTGACTTTATTGTTTTCTATGGGGTCAATCCAGTTTATGATTGGTGCATGTGAAAAAAGATGTGGACGTGCTGTTAATATTGGTGCACCCTAAGAAATCATAACTAAATACTTCCTGGAAAATCTCCCAGTTGTCTTCGATGGTTTTTGCATAGCAAGTTGTCATTGTCTCTCATCAAAGATAGATTATAAGGTAGATTACATCTCATCAAGAAGTCAGATCAGATAGTTGGGAAGTAGTTAGAATTTTATGGAAAAAAAACCCCACCTTTTTAGCTTTAAAAGAAAAGTTATTTGAATCATGTGAATTTTTAACGTTGTCCAGCTGTCTATGATTTCAGGAGGTTAAGAGAGATGTTTTAGAATATGATTGGAGTTTGAATAATAGTAAAAGCTTTTTCTCTTATCTGACTACAGAGAATGATTTTTGCTAGTTTTCTTTGTGTATCTCACACCCAGCCAAATTCACGTTAAACGATGCAGGTGGTTCATTGGTTTGCGACACAAAACACAACAGAAATCAAAATCTAAATAACTGAGTATTTTATTTTTAAACAACAAACCCAGTTCCCAAGCTTGTCAGGTTCTTTGGCAATTGTACGGTTTCCCCGTTGATGGCAACTTGTTTCCATTTCTTCCATTGGTCTGCTTCTCAAGTCTTTGTGGCAATATTTGAGGGTTTTCTGTTCCTTTTATTTAATGCTTATTTTTGGTTAGCAGGTTTTTTCCCCAAAAAGCACTGAGTTTGTGGTTTTTCAGAGCTGCATAGAAGTTGGTAATAAGCTGGTGATGGAAACAGTACTGGGGAGTTGGAAGGGAGAAAGAAACTCCTGTGACGCTTCTTTTCCAAACAATGCTCTTGCTCCACCTTAAAAGAAGGGAGAAGAACAAAAAATGTGATTTGCACATGGGCTGGTGACTCAGACAAACATAAATCGTGAGCATATTCCCAAAGGCTCTAGCTAATCAGTTGTGCTATCCAATTTGGCCCTGAGTGGGTTCAGTTCAGCAGATGTTTGCGTAGTTACAGCATGCCACTGGGACACTGTGTTGTGCAATGTTGCATTACATTACTCAGAGCTCTAAAAACTCATCCCAAGGAGAATAAGTGGAGCACCAGTGGTATTAGTATAGAGATGATGGAAAACCAGTATTTGGCCTAGATAAGGCCAGCTATTTCACTATGTAGTAGGACTGATTTTCACGCGAGACGTTACCTTACAGAAGAAATGTGGAATTAGTTATACCAGCACATTCTCTGGGCGCGTATTCTCAGACAGAGCCCTTAAAACCAGTAGATTTTCCTTAATTTCCTGGTCTGTTTACAGTTGCAGTGATCCTGAGTAGCCTGCGTTTTGTTCTTTGAGGTGGTCAGATTTGTGATGTTGACTCTCTTCAGGTGGGAGTGTGTTAAGAGACTCCACTCTAGGAGAGTACAGTAAGACCCGTTAGTTTCCACAGGAGAGAAACAGATTAGAGCAAAAGTATCATTTGAAAGAGTTTTAAGAAATTCAACCAGCTAATTTTACAGAAGGGATATAATATTTTACTCCACATCATGTACACAGTGATGTTGGTAAATAAAAAGTTGTTGTTCTTGCAAGTAGGTTAAGTTGCTCAGTTATTTTAGTGCTTGACTTTAGAAACCAAACATTTAAATGTATTTTGCTTACGTAAAAGTGTGTATCCATGTGAAATACTATGAGGTCTACAAAAGCACTACAGCAGTGGCTGTTTCGATGGCACCACACTTAATAAACTGTCATGTCCCTAGTGAATGCAGTTGAAAAGACAATGCTTGTTATCCTGTGTTTGGCACTATAAATCATTGTTAACAAATCCTAATTTGCTTAGTAGGGTAATGAATGATCTCCAGTTTTCTCACTGTAATTAGTTTTACCAAGTATTATTGTGAAGGGTATGCTGAAATCCATTTTAGCTCCACTTTAAAATCTCCGTGTGCCCATTCTTTGCAGAAGTGAAGCTGACAACAGAGGTTATGAATCTTCCAATAGTAAATTCAGAGTCAAGAAAAGTGGACAAGATCCCCAGTAGAAATCTCTCTGTGGGCTGTAATTACCTATTAGTATTTGCAGACCTCAGTGGAGCAGATTTGGTGTGGAGCAGTGAGAGCTGGAAACCCTGGGGTTTCTTTATCTGAAATCTTTTAGGTGTTGTCTTTTGTTTTCCGGGAGCCATTGAAAATGCAGTTTATTGTAACAGCTGCTGTAAGGGAGGCATCATCATTGCCAACTAAATACATTAAGTGTAATAAAATCTACCCCGGGTCTATTAATTTTAGCATTTATAAACTGTAGTGCTGTTCCTAGGGAGAACTGAGAGTTCACTAACAATATGACCATCAAAGCAAGAACAGCAAAAGCAGGCGTATGTATATTTCCTGCATCCTGCTAATCGTGATGAGAATAGCTGGAGCAAAACAACTGTTTTTGGAGAACAAAACTGTGTATTTTTCTAGAGTTTAAGAAAAACACATATTATTAACTCAATATTTGAGGAAAGTTTAGGCAAGCAGAATAAATAACCTGGGCTGGAATTTGGTCAAGACAGGTCTCTACTCAGATCATTTTGAACAGAGATGATGGTGGTCTGAATAGTATTTCCTTGTACATTGGAGAACACTGCCCTAAATGCATGCTCGTGCTTTTTGAATAAAATGCTTTGAATTTAAAATATTAATACTTACAGTTCTTCTTTGAATGGGGTGAAACTATATTGTCCAAATCTTAAAACAAGGAAAGCAGGGCACAGCAGCAGTTTCTTACCCAACTAAGCGGAACTAAGCTCAGATTTCAGAATTTCAGGTCTTTCAGGTTTGCCCCCTCATTGCTGAAACACAGATTTTCATCCTCTGTCTGAACAGTGCAATGATTAATTTCTTCAGGACAGACCTCAGGTACATTTGGTGATTCAGGAGGCGATGTCCCCAAGGAGTTATCGCTTACGACTGAGCAGTGCTGAGCTAGAGTGTGCTTCTTGGCTGTCTTGGGAGGCCTTCACTCTCCTTCTTGCCCAAGCCCGCTCCTGCTTTAGTTACTAGCACTGAGCAGTTCTGTGCTATCTGTGTAATATCCTTGGCTTGGTTTTGCCCTTTTGTGTCATTCCTGTGGGGTTTTTCTCTGGCATGATGTTACATTTAGTGCTCTGGCTTTTCTTCACCAAATACTTGGAGCTTAGTCCAAGTCCTTAGTCCCTTTTCCTTCTGCTTCTATGTATGGTTCTCCACTTACCTTGTTGGAGCCATCTTTTTCCCAAGGATAACAAATGTGATGAACAGAGACAGCGTAAAGAAAGGAAGGGAGGAGGAAAGAAAGAGAGAAAGGAAGGAAATAAGAAATTTTATGTATTTGAAGGGGTGATATGAAAATCTCCATTATTTGCCAGAAAGGTCTCTAACTTTTGTTATTGGCGGAAGAGAGGAGTGTTGCAAGTGGTTGGTAGATAGCTTCATTTACAGTTTAAAAACCTTGAGGCATACTCACTACATATTTTTGATGGTATTTTGGGTGAACTTACTTAATCATTTTTTTCCAACAAAAATCAATTTAGAAAAATCAAGACATGATCATTTATAAGCAAATTTTTATTTTTATAAACTCTTTAAAAACTTTAGTTTTAAAAAACTTCTCTTCTGGAGATACAAGATTTATATAAGTAGCAGAAAGACTTAAGATTTGCCATCAGTCTAAATTTGGCCTCTAATGTTACATGTAGCTTGTGTTTTGCTCATCAGCTCTTGCAGAGCAAAAGAATTGTTTTTTTGTGTTCCCCCTCTTTTTCTCTTTCCCATAACATGTGACACACATTGCAAATCTGAACCTGAATAATAAAGAATTGCTTCACTGATTGCTAAACATGCATTATGGTGCTCTTAAACTCATTTCAGGTCATCGTACTGCAAATTAGTTTGATTGCAAGCAGTTAAGCTGTCATATGCAAAGCCTTCAACTTCCACGGGTCTCAGTTTCATATCATTAAAAGAGAATGCTCTGGATGTATTTATTGTATGTTTAATATTTTGGAGGAAAGATAGTGTTGGGTCTCCAGAGGAGATTCTATATAATTTCATGGAAAGAAAAGGGATATGTAATCCCTGAGTAGAGTGCTTCATTGATAGTCCTGGTTTTGTATCATATTTAAAGGTAGTTCACCATGTTCTGTACGAAACAAGAGCCAGTTTGCTTGTTACTGAAGTTTTGAACTTGGTGGAATTTTTTTGTAACCCATCTGGAAAGAGCAACACCGGACTGTCTCTGATGCAGATTATCTGCTGGTGTTATTGTTTGTGGTGAGATTTTACTCAGAAAAATATAAAATGAACATTTTCTCCTATGTGCATTTAAAATAAATGGAAAACCTTGCAAGATTTCTGCATTATGTAACTTGAGAATTTGTACAATAGCACACTCTTGTGCAAAAAAGAAGGGGTTATGGCAAAAAGCATTATGGTGGAAAGGACTTAAAAGGGTAAAATCTGGTGAGTTCCCCGAAAAAAGGGTCTGTGGTGGTGATTGATTGGGTTGGTGCTGTGCTGGAGACACCAAAGTGTTGAGTGCTGTGCTGAGGTCGTGTGAAAGTTCATCCTACTGTCAAGCACGGGAGCGGTATGCCGTTCAGGTCTGCTGTGCAGAGATGAAATGCAGAGCTGCTCTGCAAACCTGGTGACCTTGGAAATCACCAGTACTGTCATTTGACTAACTGATAGGATTACTCTGGAGAAAGGTAGTGTGAAAGCCTCTAAGGAAATAGGAGTATGCAATATGGATGGATTAATGATGAGGAGAAGCCATGTGACGGTATTATTTTGATGTGAGCTTCCATAGACTTTTCATTTTGCCATTTTCTGAAGAAATACTGTTTCTCCCTCACTTTCTCATATCTTGGAAGAACACATTTACTAATTTAGGCTACATCATATTATTTAATCTTTTAAACAATAGATCCTTTTCTTCCTGCTAAACTTACAAGTAAGGAAATACTGGTTTAGTTAAATAGGGAAAACACGCCCTTAATACTGCAGGCACTCAGTTCCAAAACTTGCCCAAAGTATGACTTGTTCCAATGAGAATGATTAGTGTTATGGTGAATATTAGTATATTCTTCTTTTGAGTCACTTGGAGGGATAGTAGGATTGTACCTGAAGCAGAGAACACATCTCCTGATTGCAAGAATTAAGGCTGAATTTCACAGAAAAGAGTCCAATCCTCTTTCTCAGCCTTTTATGTCAGAACTCAAAATTGCTGTCTGATAAAATGTAGGACACCAGATTGAATTACTTCATTGAACCACTGCTGTCCCCTGTTAATGGTAATTGCACGGATATAGCAGTCTTTCTTGGCAACATCTCAGATATTTACCTCCCACTGTTTTTCAATTCAAACCTTTGATGAAAATATTCCCAGTACTTCTTTAAAGCAGACACCCAACTGTCTTTCTTGACAAAGGCAAGGTCTTTAAATCAGATCCTGACAATTTGTGACACAGCAGTCTATCTAAATCACCTTTTACCTATGTCACTGTGTCATTTCCTGAAAAAAAAAGTGTCCATCAGAGGAAGGTTGCTGAAGGCTTGGTGCTCGGAGAGTCTGTGTGTGTGTCAGCGTGGAGCTGGAAGATTTGTGTGTTTGTTTCCGTGGAAGTAATTAGATGAAGGCTTGTAAAGTTGCAATGCATGCTGTAGTGGTTCGTTATAAATATTTGGGGGTGTTTTGTCCATAAGGAAAACATTATTAGGTTATTGCTGTTCTCAGAGCACTAGGAAGTGAAGGTTTTTTGACGGCTTTTCCTTTAGCAATGGTAAATCTGTTTTTTTAAAAAAAAATCAGGGCAAATGTTTTCTTCTTTGCTACACCTGAGGGCTAATGTGCATTCAGCTGAAGTAGCTTATTCACCTCCTTGAAATCTCATCTCACTTGATGTTCTGAACTCTCCCTCCCACAGAGAGACGCGGATGCCACATCCACCATTCACTCTAGCAAATGCTATTGTTTCAAGCCATCTTGCATCATGATGAGTAGTCCTTTGACTCATGCAATCAGATCAGCGCGGTTTTCATTGCTGAGGAGCTTGCTGTCTAGCTTTGCTGCAAGATGGCGACCGTTCACTCATGCTAGAGGGTTTTGCAACAGATCTCTTTGCATTACTGAGTATGCTTTTGGTACAAACTCAAGGCTCGTGTATAATATCAGTGGAGCTGGCCACATTGTGTAGCATCACTGTGAAAGGATTTCTAGGAAAAATCTGTGAAAATCACTTGCTTGTGCATGAAGAGAAAGTAATCTGTATGAGTATTTATTATGAATGTTTTAGCTGTTTGTTTTATTCAGTGACCTATATAACAGTGCTCTTCAGCATAGAGACAGTGCCTACCTGTGCATTTGTGTAGTACATTGAGTAAATAGATTTCTAGCTATTACTGTACTAGAACTTCTTAATATCAATAGCATTGACTAATTGCTCCACCTTAGCAGATGAAAAAAGGTGGTTGTTAAATGGCAGAATAGACACCAGCTATAATAAAAGATCATTAGCAAAGTGTTAATCTTTGCCAAGGAGGATGTGTCTGTCAGGGATGGTGATGAAAGATGAGCTTGGAGGGGAAAAAAAATGACTGTTCTACCCTGTGCAAGTGCGTGTGCCAGGCTCGTTCAGAGAGTGAAGTTCATGTTTGGAGTGGCATCGCTATAGCACATGATGACACTTGTGCCATTTGGAAATGAAAGAAACCTTTCAAACAAAGGGTTGGACTGTTGGGTATATCAGTGAATGCAAGAGGAATACGTTGCAGTTTCAAGGAAACATTTCCGATGCCAGATGGAAGGTTTTTCATGGTGCACAGTTGAAAGAAAAGGTAGAAAGAAAAAAGAGGGATTTAAGATTTTTAAAACACTTTAAAAAATTCTCCTAGAAGAGATGCTCTTGCAATTTCGAGTTCCCTCTGCTGTGATGAGAAATGGAGAAGGGAAGAGAACTGCTGCCTCTTCTCCTGATCTCATGCTTACCTTTTGATTTCTCAGATGGCTTCTGAAGATGGAAATAACTAAGTTCAGACAAACAGTTTAATGGCATTGCCGTACTTATAGTATCCAGATTCCGCTTTCTTTTCTTTGATGAACTATGGCATTAAAGGTAATAATTGAAGTATTCATACCTCTGTGCTTTTGCGCAGTAGTAGCCACAGAAATTTGCAGCCCCTGTTTCTGTAGACAAGTGTACGCACACACAGAAGTTGCAGAATTGGCAGCACAGATGCTGGGAAAAAGAATGTGTTTTGGGGCTCTCTGAAAGGCTCTGATGGTAGCTAGTCCATCTGCAGAGAGATCACTTACACCTGGTGATAAGCCATGCTCCTCTTCTCTCTTCCTGCCTCCCCCGCAATATTAACATCTGGCTTGCAGGATTGTTTCCACCTTGAAGTGGCAGCTGTGTCAGAGGCAATGTGCTCTCATAGCAGAGAACGGAAGCACAAGCAAACCTGAACCTCATGCTGGCAAATCCATGCAGGCACCTTCTGAAAGCACTACGTCTTCTGCTGTGTGCTTAGAGTTGCCAGTTTGGAAAAAGCAGCCGTGAAGCCTGGGATGCTGTTAAACACCACCGAGGACTTGTTTGCTCCCTCCCCGTTCCCCCTTCCCCCATGGAACACCAACTGTGAGAAGTCCAAGAACCGCTGTGGTGCCAACAAGAGCAAAATTACTTGCAGCTGGTGAATGCCACCTGCTCCTGCCGAACTTCAGCCAAAACAGTTTCCTCCCCAGAGTGCTCTGGAGTGGGGAATCCAAAAGCTGTTCAGAGCAGGGCGATATTTAGTGTGGATGGGGAAGAGACATTGCAATTCTTGCTTGAGAGCAGAGTGTGTTACGCAGGAGGTCTCTAGTACTGATGGCTGTCTCTCCTTTCCCTTTCCAGGCTCCCTCAAATCACCCCTTCTGCATTCTTCCAGTATGTTGCTTATGAATATTAATTCAGCCCTCTATCCCTTTATACGCTGTGCTTTTTCCCCATCCGAGCTAATGCAAATTTAATGATGTTTAAAAAAAAAAAAAAAGTCCTGCAAATGATAGCAAGAGCAGTGTGTCTTCCTTGAAGGCTCTCTGATGTATTAATTCAATGACACCTGCTGACACTGTATTTTTTTTTCTGTGATAGAAGCACTCCTTGACCCTGAGGAAGGAAAAGAAACACCCTTCCAGTGATTCCCACTTTGTTTCATAGTAGCCTTCCTCATTCATCCCTAGCATCATTTGTTTGGTCAGTGTTTCCCAGTAGTTTGCAGATTATTTTATGATTTTGGTTTACTAAGTACATACTGCTTACTTAAATTACCTGTGGTATAGAAACAGCAAATAAAAGGGCATCATTATGAATTCATATCAAGAGGCCACTTAGCAGCCCTCTGATATTCTTTCTTACAGAGTGCTTCATCGGTTCAAAGGACTGTTCTGACTGAATCAGCAGAAGTTTTGTTGTATTTAACTAGAAAACCATCAGTGTCCAAGTGTCTACATTCATTTATTTAAAGGAAGGATTTGAAGAATGCTGTCGTTGAATTGACCTGCTAACAGTTTTATCAAGTTTGTGCCTGGCTTTAGGCATAAGGAGCTCAGTGAGACGTTCTACACAACAGGCACTTGCTTAGGTGCCTTTCAGAGTCAAAGCCTAAGTTTATTAATTTTGTTGGGTGTATCGTCATTAGTCATTGATTCTTCCCTTCATTTTTGCAGTTCAGTTCGCAGTGTTTGTTTCTTCTTTCCTCTGCTTTGCTATCATTGTCTGATTTTCATGAACCTGCTATGAATTTGCTCTTCATTCATTTCTCGGCTCATTTATAAAGTCCTTTTTCTTGCCTATCCACAATACAAATGCCTGGAGTGATAATAACTAAGTCCTCTTTAATATTAATAGAAAATATCATCTAGGATGTTCATCAGAAGGTAGGTTTGCTGTAACTTGTTTAAAAAGATAAAGCTTCAGATGGAGTATGAGATAGCTGTGATACTCATGCTGTCATACACTCACTTGCATATATAATTTCAGATATGAAATTAATGATATTACTCTCTTGCTGTTGGTAGCTTTGTTTCCTAAAACTTCTCCAGGTCCTCTCTGGGGACCTTTGTGAATGGAGTCCTCCACCTGATGTTAATGATGAATATGTATGCGAAGAGTTGAAACACAAGAGTTTTTTGAGAAGTGGTAATCCCTAGAAATTCCACTGACAACCTGTTCTGTTTCTTCCATCTTTCTCTTCCTCATTCCACATTGCCAGGAAATTTGTTGCTTCTGATATAGGATACCTCTTTGGAGGAACTAATCATTTCCTTTCTATGCGTACCCCAGAGGAATGTGAAATGCTTGTTCCCTATAAAAGGATGATTGTGCTGCCTAAAAGTGCATAGAAAGGCAGCACGGTAAAAATAGGTTGCAACCATTATCTAGAGGTCATTGCATCAAAACTCCCTTTTGCAGTTTTCCCTTGAAAAACAGCTTTCCTGACCCAGGAGGTCTGTTTCTCTCCCGTGTTTCTGTGCTCATGCTTTCCACGATGCTTAGGGCCTGAATAGGGATGTGGTTTTCCCTTCTTTCTTTTTTCAATTTTTGTGTCAGCTGACTGTGTTCATATAGCTAGAGAGCAGTAAAGTACTTCATCTATTGACTGCTGCATCTAAAATAGATTAGATTAGTGTTTATTTAACTTTTTACTGCTGACTTACAAAATTACTTTTAGTCTGGTTTGAATATATAACTTTTTCTATTAATTTATTGCCATGCTCTGCTTTGATTGCTTTTTTGCAGTGGTATCAAATTGTATGCTACTTTAATATTTTCTCCAAGATGCTCTCTTGATTAATTCTATGTTAGATATTTATGCCACCAAGAGGGATACTACTTAGAAATTCAGTTTCTTAATAAATACCTATTTTTAAAGCTCATACTTCTCTGAATTAAGGTGACTCGATTTAACTTCAGTTAATCACACTTTGTTTCATGAAGCTTTTGCATATACATTGGAAGAAAACATTTTCCTGCATCATGAATCACGCATATGGCATGGTTGATACAGGATCAAAGGGGAGGTGATTTTGGGATGATGTGCAAATCATATTGGTTTAAATTTCTATATAGTACCAGAATGATTTCTATTTTGGTACTATGACAGGATCTCAGTAAGAGGCTGAGAGTTCCTTTTGTTAGTTTCTATATATGTACGTTAACAGTCCGTGTCTCAAAAAGCTCATAACTGAAGTTAACTTTGAAGTTTGAGATGCAAAAAAATAAACCACTGGAGAGGAAAAGATGTCACGCAAAAATATCATGTGTAAATAACTAAGGGATCTTAAAAATGAGAAGACAGTTCACAGTTGCTGTCTGTGGCCATTAGTCAGTGAATTTATGGATGTGAAAAGGCACAGGATTAAAAAGAAAAACTGTACAAGCCTGGTACCAGAGCTTCAAGTTTTGTGTTGACCAGCCTAGCTCCATTGGCTTCACCAGGGCTGTGCCAGGTTACTCCAGCTGGTGACCTGGTCCGTCTTATTTAGCAAGTAATAATGCAGTCACTAGATGTGTAGGGACTGACATGATTCACAAATCATATTTTTCTGTGTAACTTCCTAGGAAAATACTTCTGTGGTGGTGGTTTATTTTTTGCTTGTTTTGCTCTAGGAGTTTATACACAGCAAAACTGATGTTTTCATGTGCTCTTAAATTTGGTTCTTAGCCTAGCCCGTTACAGTTGACCTTTCTTTACACCAAAAAATGAACCAAATAATTGTAATTCTTCTTGAGACACTCCATTTTTGAACTGGTCCTATTTGTCAGGTGCTAATTTTTGCAAGAAATCTTGATATAGTACTATAAAGTATGAAGCATGCATGTGGATCTTGTGGACATGTCCTTTACCTGTGTCAGCTGTAGTTGCTCTCGCCATCTGAAGTCTCCTGCCTATACCATGAGTGCTCCTGCACCTACTTCACCTGTCAGCATTGAATAGATTTAACCACAACTCTAGTGTTTTGCTTTTTTAAGCTGATGTGTTTGATTTTGTCGGTGGTGGATGAAGGTGTACTCACATGATCCCTTCTGCTGGCTGCACTGTACATGTGCTAACTTCCGACAGGGGAGCAATAACAACCAGTAGGGGTTTGCAATGTCTTCAACTGCAACAGCTGTTTATAAAGTTAACATCTGTCCTGGCCTCAGTCTCAAGATTGTCAGTGTTTTCATATTTATGAATTGAGCATTTGTATGGTTTATATGAAAACATTCAATTTTAATGGCTTTTCTTTTACTTTTTGCTTTGTATGTCCTTTTGAAGGAAAAGCACTTGTATGTAGATTTTTTCCCTCCTGAAACACCTATATATGTTCTCTGCTGATGGAAAAGCCTTGTTGCTTAGTGATAAAAGCAGGGTTTCTCCATCAGTTTAAATTTCACTCTCCTCTCTTCACAGTCTCATCTCAACAAAGCATAGGTTCAAGTTTAAACACATGCTTACATCCATTTTATTCAGGAGAGCGTGTAAGCACACATGCATAACTGAAGTCAATGGGATTTAAGTGTGTGCTTCACTTTAAAGCATGTGCTTCACTGCTTTCCTGAATACAGGGGGGCTTAATCTAAGTGGTTTGGAAATCACAGTGGCCTTGGACATATTGTTTCTTTTATCCATCTGGAAAAAGGGCTACTGTGAAATTTCGTAAGTACCGTTCACACTTTGAAACTTTTGTGTAAAACACAGTCGTTTCTTTCATACTCATCTTCCTTGCAGTATGTTTAGTTTACACATAAGAGCACGATATGAAGATGGTTGGAATTTGTTACTGTGCATTAGAGTGGGCTGGTGTTGAGACTGATCGGTGTAGGTAGGCGTTCAGACTATGGCTATGCACAGCTCTTCTGTCTAAAGAGTAGTGGCACCCAGGATTGCAATATTTAATCACTGCGACTGGCACTGGACTCTTTCCAGTGGCCACTTGTAAGCACTTACCCAGGGTACTGACATCTTTCTACATACTGTGTTAGAATTAACAACTCAAAGGCAGCTTGAAGAGCAGTCGCTCATGTCTGTCTGGATGTCTGTGTTACTTGTATATCTGTTTACGCATGTAATTTTCTTTCAGATGTTGAACTGCAGCTCAGCAGCTGGGCCCCAATGTTTTGAAAATCTTTGAGAACTAATTAGGCTCTCCTCAGAGTATGGCTCATCCAGCCAGTCTGAATAAACAAATGTCACCGTTTGTATTAGGAAATCTCTACAAATGACTGATCCCTGTCATGGGGTAACATTAATCTTTTTAGTATAGATTTCCAATAGTTAACCATCTGGCTCCATGCAGTTTTCCAGAAAACATTCACTACCAGGGCCAGTGGAAAGAAAAAGGTGGGATTAATAACCTGAATACATCATATGAAGCATTAATCTTTAGGATTGGCCATTTGTTTTTATCAAAACAACTCCCTTAAGATACTATTTCACAGCCTGTGGTACTTGCATGGACTTCTTTCAAAATGAGAAAATGCTTCAGTATCTGCCACGATCTGCAGTTTGCACATTTAGTGTGGATGATAAAGGCTGGAAGAATTCTACATTCTCTTCTGATTTATGTTGCATTCACACTCCCGGACTGTTTAGTGGAAATGTCTGATCTTTGTAATAGTTGTTGTTAAAGCTTTTCATTCAAAATAACACTCTTATATGAGAGTCTAAAATTACTCAAGTAAACGCCAATAATTAATATACAGGCTGGTACAGGCAGCACTGTATTCATCTGATAGATGAAGTTCGTCAACTGAGCTGTAAAGCTAAGTCCAGTGTCTTGGTCTAGGTTAAATGATCTCAATCCAGCTAAGCGTTTAGGCACCTGCTTGGCTTTAATCACCGGTTGTTCCACAGATTTCATTGGTCCTAAGTGCTTTGTTGAAATCCAGCCATATGACTTAGGTCCTGCCTGAGGTCCTTGACTTGCAAGCTGTGGCAAATTAAAGGCGAAAAACAGCTGAAGAGGTTATGGCCCTCAAGCTGTCTGTCCTGCCCTTGTGATGGAGATTACCTCCTCTGCAAGGCAGATGAATGAATGGCTTCTAAAGCATATGAAGTTCAACTCAAATTGGAGACATAATACTCCAAGCTGAAAACTTGAGCACTCCAGAAGCTGCTTCATGAGCCATTCAGTTGTCTCTGCTGTGGCGGGATGACAACTGCCATCAGGGGAATGGAGTAGATGGTGTAGGGGATGGTAACTGCTTTGGCTGTCTGATTTTAATCTATCACTGCATGCAAATCAGAGCTCTTAGTCCCTTTCTTGACAGCCTGGCTTGTGAAGCTTACTGCTGTTTGCAAAGCTGGCTGGCTCAAATGCTGCTACCTGACCTCCCTTTAGTGCTGTCCAATGCTCGCCTGGCTTTATCACTTGCCCGGTACAAGAGAATCAATTTAGACTGTAATCTCCTTGAGAGGAGGAACTACATCTTCCATGCATTTGGGTGCAGCATATTGTGAACACTATCAGAACAGAACTAATAATTTTCCTAATCTGCATGTGACACTAGTACACTTGAGTAATGTACAGCACTCTCTACATAAACCACGTTTACACCTTCTCACCCAATCAAGTCTGTTGCAGTATTTCCAAATAAATGGTGGGTTTCTTACTGATTGTTCCTGATAGAGAGTGATTTGTAATAATCTTGTCATGCCAAACTCATAATAATACTAAATGAAGACATTTGTTGAAGGAAGTGATTGTAAATTACATGCAAATTCAAGCCTTGCTGGCATTAATCAATAGTGAAACACAACTTTTGCATTCCTGATATAATACTGCTGAATCTAATCCCGTGGATTTACATTTCCTTGTGAATTAAGCATTTATTTTGATGTAAAACTTTTTTCTACTGGAAAAGGAAAACACTTTTTTTTTTTTTATATATATATTTATGCAGTCTTGGAAGACCTGTACTTTCATACACAAACCTGGTAACTTTTGTGCATAGTTAGTTAATCTGTATTACTTAAACTGGTTTCTATTCCTTTCTGGTTGTGAATTTAAGCTGATCAACCCATCTGACAGAAAGAGATTTCATTTTGCCTGTTGAACAGACTGAAGTGAGTTGGCAGTTATTTAATCACAATCACCTGAAATTTTTCTCCAAATCAGCTTCATTATTGCAGTTGTGTGTGGTCGTGCCTGTTTCTTTTCCTAACCAGTTACAGGCTATGGCTTCGTGGTATTGGTCAGCCACTGAATTGTATTCTCAGCAGCTATTGAATGCAAAAACCTTGCATTCTTCTGGAGGGTCCTGTGCGTATGAGAGGTTGCTTGAAATATAGCCACAACAACAGAAAGCAAGTGGATAAGAAATCAGTCCTGTACAATGTTGAAATCGGGTTTGTTCACTTCAATGGGACTTTGTAGGATACACTGCATTAGGGACATAAGTAAAGCTTTGCATAGTCAGACTCTCTAAAAAACATAATTTGACCTCAGAAACAATGCACTGTTTTTGTTCTGTGGCAGTGTTTGGTTGAGAACCGTCTCATGGTGATTACGATATGCATTTATTTTCATTAGAGGAGCCCTGTACTCCCTAATTAAGACTGAAGGGCCAGTGCTCTACTCAGAGTATATAGAATATTAGACCCTAGTGGGAATGGATGGAATCAGAGTATTCTGTTAGATGATTAATTTTTTTCAAGATTTGGTGGAACTAGATCTCAAAGTGGACCATCAAACCCATTTCAAGGTTGGTTGTTTCTTTTTTTGTCAGGCATTTCATTACCAATGTATTTTGGTTCAGCAAAATCAGTACTGCATACTTAGCAATGTAGTTGTAATGATATTTTCATATGTATTTCCATCAAAAATAGAGAGATGCTTCCATATCTTCTGATCAGTTTTCCATTTAATCTTTCCACTAGTATCATCCACCCATTTTTGTTGAATGTGGAAACTGCAGTTGATTGTTTTTGATAACCACTAACACATTCTGCCAGTGATTTCTTTCCACTTGTTACAGTTATACAAGAAGATTAATCGTACTTGATTTTATTTTAAAATATCAGGCATCAATAATACAAAAGCTGACACTTTGGGGAATTTACCCTATTGGATTATTTATATCACAGACAAATTTTTTATGTAAGCAATTGCTTCAGAGTGAATGCAGAGAATGTCAACTGTTTATTCACAGCCATGTGCATATAGGCTCGTGTGCGTGTTTTCTAGGAATAGCACTACAATGGCCCATTTTCATTCTGTTAAACTCTAGTGTTTGAAACATTTAAGAGGCTACTGTACTTTAGTCCTACCGATCTCTTTATTTTAGGCCTGATTTAAAGCATATTGAAGTCAATGCACATTCTTTGTTTGATCTCAGTACATATAATTCTCAGTGACTTGAAGTTAATAGACCAGATCATCATCTGTGATACATGTGCAGACACATAAATATCAACTACGAATGTGTGTCCGTGCACACGCTTACATAAAATTTTGCATACTGTCATAGATTGGTGTACTATGGAGTTCCTCATCTTTGAATCCAATTTATGTGGGAACTACTAGCTTAGTGTAAAATGGACAACAGTGGAAATAGCTGACGTGTCTTTCTCAATTCAATTATTTTCAGCAACTAGAGTTCAACGGTCAATCCATTTAGCACTGCAGGGCAATGCTGCTGTTGGCAACTTGCAGCATCCTTGTTGCTGGGTATATTAACTTTGGTTGAAGAGAGAGTAAAGGGTCTGATGTAAAAGTCACTGACCAGTAGGCTTTGGGTCAGAACCTAAATACAGTTCTTATCTGCTAGATTGTTCAGCCATTACATTTTATGAGTATATTTGTGTGTCTCTTGCTGTGTTGCTTTTGCATTAATTGTCTGAGGGAAGCAATATTTTCCAGAAAAAAATTGTTAAAGAAATAGGGCCTGATATTCTGTTTCTTTAACACCGACATCAGGGTGGCGTAACTCCTTTGAAATCAATGCAGTTACACCAGAATAAAACTGATGTTAATGGAGTGCAGAAATTGATGTTAATGGAGTGGAGAAATCTGAGAACTTCTTTATATCAGACTCAATTGACTCTAATTTTGATCACCTTCCTTGAACTGGAGTTAGTAAACACTGAAACAGAGAGAACTGCACTGGAGTAAAAGTAGTGTAATGGCATGGAGAATACATCCCGTATCACTCAAAGTGACTGCTACAGAACCATTCTAACTTGAATTTCCTTAGTGGAAATTATTCTTTAATCAATCCATTTAACTTGAATGGTTTCAGAAATCCAGTCAGCATTTCAGTTGCAGCTCAGATTCTGTGTTTTATGGAACAGGTTTTTGCCTTCGGAGGATCTTTTCCAAATGTATCACTGTTGCAACTCAGCTTCCTTCAGATGAAGTAGATGGAGGTAAATTTGGCACTCTGATGAAAGCCAGAAAACCAGAGTCTGTAAGATCTAATAGATCTTCCAGACCGTTATATGCAGCAACCGTTTTTCTTTTAAAATAAAGCTGAGTGGTTGCATTAGAGATCAGATAGTGAGATGCAAAACATGCATAAACACAAATGAAGGCAATTTGCTTTCCAAGGTCTTCAATGCTTTGTATTTAGATGTTTGGAATTACACATTTGTCTGTGATAACTATAAAACGTTAGACTTTGTGAGGAAGTTCTTATTTTTCACTGCCTCCCTGTTGCTGGTGTAGTGCTGTGTCGTTGCACAAGGTCAAAGTCATGCACTAGAGATAAACAACAGTGAAACCTACTATCTTTAGGAGAGGCTATAAGTCATGAGCAGTACATTTTTGTCCTTTCCATCTCTTCTATCACTATGTGCAGAAAAAATTACTAAAGTAGAGCAGCATCTAGAACATCTTGTCATAGGAGTATGCTGAATTATTAGTGTATATAGCGTGCTGTGCCTCTGGCTGCCACAAGCAGAGACACGGCTTATGTCAAAACTTCTGTGCACACTGCTGATCTATATATGCCTTCTTGGTCCTTTTGTGTTGTTGGTGCATACTCAAATTATATTGACCCATCAGCTGATCTAGTGGAAATTTAATTGGTATGGAGGTGCCTTGAATCCAGGGGCTGCAACATCTTTTAACATTGCTCCTTCCTGGTTACATTGCAGTATTTTCACCAGACCTGGGCTAGCAATTTACAGAATGGTTATCTGGAATTTTGGAAACTCTGACTTCCTCTTTGGGTTGTGAATTTCATTGCCAGTTCATACTCATCTTTCAGCAAAGCATAGCAGAAAGATGTTGGGATTGCAGTCAGAGTGCTGAATGTCTTTCCTGTTGACTTGTGTTGTAATTTTCAACATCTAAGCTTTCTGTGTGTGAGAACAGGCTTTAAAATTGTCTGAGATTAAATTCCTCATATTTACAGAGCAATGTGAGCCATTGTTTGAGATTCTGAAATTGTGGTGGGGAGACAGAGATGGGGACACACTTTTGTTGAGGGGAGTTGGGGTTAATGATCCAAATTTCATTGCCGCCCAGACTTAATACATTGTTTTGAGCAATGACTGGTGAACATGTAACATGTAAATGTCTCAGAAGATTATATTGAACAGAGTTTACGAGATGAAAGCTGTGATCCATGATTGAATTCTTACTTTCGAATACGAAAAAGTGACTACACCTGAAGCATTGCTTCTGGAGAAGAGTGGGGTGATGGCTGGCTATTTTATTTGATTTCTCCTGGAATCTGAGTACAAGCCACTGAAATAGAAGCCAAATGAAACATTAGGGACTCTGCAAGTATGACTCACGATCCTAGCACTGCAGTGAAGTTTCAAGCTAACAAAAAGAAAATATTGAGCCACTGGATTAAAAAAAGAGGCAGAAATATTTATCATATCCAGTAGTCTAAAGGCCTCATCTTTACTGTATTCAACCAGAAGCCTGAAGGACTGGATTTGGTTTTTTTCTCTGACATCAATCAATTCTCGGTGTTGCCTTGGGCATATCAGTCATGGGGCTTCAATTTCAGTGATTTGAGATCTATGGATAAGAAAAGAGATGAAAATGTCTCCTAAGGTCTACACTAAAGCAAATTGCTGTATGCAAAGCAAAGACAGTCATGGGACCAAATACAGGGTAGGTGTAACAGCACTTAACAGGTAAAAGCTGCGACTGACTTGGATAGGAGTTTTCTGTGGCTGAAGTTTCCCCTCTTAAAAAGGATAGCAAAAAGGCTGACCATGTGTTTCCATACTAGGCTTGTGGATGACACAGTGGTTTTTTTAAGCAACATATTTGTACCTTGAAGCAAAGCTGAATTTCACTCCATAGCTATAAACCCTGGCAGTGGCTCCCTTACAAGGGAGCACTCCAGCACCTATTGTTAACTATGCACAGTACATCATAGTTTATTTGTTTTAGTATAGGTTGTGGAGGATAGTTGTATAACTTTTATAGGTTGCTAGGTTATACGCAATCTTTTTACTAAACACATACAGCAAATAAAATCACGTAAGTGCTGCATAATGGATTGTGGGGTCAACATCTTCCTCTTTCTTAATTTTGTAGCTTATTTCAACTCCTGAGAAATGCGAACAATTATGCAGGTGTAGTCTCCACCAAAAGTAAGAAAGATTGAATTTGCTATTTGTAGCACTATAAAGCAAATACAGAATTCAATAATGTGTATTTTCATTATCCTAATGGAAGATTTCAGTATGTTAAATGTGTTCAGATGTCCTTGGCAAAATTGGGGTCAGTCATGTGAAATGGAGACAAAATGTGTTTCATCATCTTGTGGTTATTATACTACAAGGATTTCATTGTAAAGTGCAACAAGTAATTGCAGCCATGTTTCTGATGCTATTGACTGCTTTATCTAATGGAAATTATTTCTTTCTTGATTATTTAAAATGAACCTTTTACCGTTGTCATGTAAAAAAGTTGTAGAGGTTTTTTTTTTTTTAAATACATTACAGCATCACTGTTAACAATAACAACGAATTAAGAGTGTGCACTTCTCAAACAGATTTTATCCAAAGATCTGAAGGTGCTTTAGGTAAAAATTCACAATTAAGCTTCTTGTGTGTTGAAGGCAAATGGAGGAGCTGATTAGTACAAAACCGAGATACTGCTATTCATGCTAGGCCTGATTGAAAATTGCAGAAGTCAATAGTAAGACATTCATTAGCATAACTAGCTTTGGCTCAGATGTGCTGTCCCCAGGTCAGCCTAAGTCGGTGGGGTTGTTTGTGTCTCTTCGGTGGCTGTGGGATTAGGTTATGGAGTGGATTCATCTGCCTGGAGAGGCCCAGTGCAGTGGTCGCCCTCTGCCTGAGTGCTTTGAGTGATGTACAGGATTTGCACTATTCTGTATTTGAAGGAGATTTACTGCTGCAAGGTTTGTTTTGCAGGAATTGGACTGATTTCTCTGTGGAGCTCTGCAGGAGTTCAGTGACCTGCTCTTTTAGTTCAGGACCTACATTTGAACTCAGTGCTATCATGCAGTAGACCAGGGATGAGGGTCCTCCTTCAAGAACTATTACATCATCTTCTTTCATTGCTTTTTATGTCCTAAGAGACATGCTTTTTCTTTCCCTCATTCATATATGGACACACACATACACGCACTCACATGCTTTCCATGCTGATAGTCTTAGGCTACTAACAGAAGTGCAGGTACATTAAGTGCTTTAATTCAGTATGAGATAGCCACAGAAGAATGGGGCACCTTGTAAAACCTGAAAGGTAGTGGGGACCCAGAATTCTGCCTCATCTAAGATCACAGTCTGTCTGAGTTCATGTAGGGCATACCTCTGAGAGACTTTTTTTTTTTTTTTTCAGGTGATGTCAGTGTGACAAAATGAATTTTCACATGACACCGGAATATGTTGTTTGCTGTCTGAGGTCTGGGCTGTCAGTTCCCCCTGGTTTTCACGATTCAAGATGCGCTTTATAGCTACCAATTTGCAGATTTAGGATGCACTGTAAAAATCTTACTTACGGGATATTTGCCTGGCAGCAAACATGCATTGCTGTGTGCTTCAATTCACTGCAAATCTGATGTTCGAGTATATCAGTTGAAAATTTCTCAGGTTGTCTTTGCCAGGCTTGTCTTTTGCAACTGATAAAACATTCCCCACTTGTTTTGCACTTCTCAGCTGGATGTATGAAATAAATATATATATATATATTTTTTTTTTATTCATCCCGGAAACATCAGAGACCAAATTCCAATGCCCGTATGCTGTGTCTCTGCAGATGTGGAATAACTGTTGATCTAAATGGGGTTGTTCTAGATTTACACCTGTGGAGCTAAGTGGAGCTTCACATGGAGGAAGGCCCAAAACATATGGCAGTACCAATTTTGTTTAGAGCAAGTTTTTAATGATTTCCACCGTTTGATCTACTGTGTTGTAGATTTTATGGGTCAGCGCAGATAAAAAAATAAAATAAACATCTGGTAATGTACAGCTTTGTTTGTGTAGATTTATAGAGCCGGGAAGGGATGCAGCCGGTGTGTGGCTGTGGATCCAATAAACAGATACTGTGGTTATTTCTGCTTTTGGGGGAAGAGTTGATCAACTGCAAACATCCCCACTGCTGAGTTTGCTCAGCAAGCTGCTCAAGAGACCCCAGCCAATAATTATGCTTTCCAGGCATTTGGTGGTTTATGAACTTGTTTCTGATTTCTCCCCCTATGCAAATGTGGGGCTTCAGCCAGGCCAAGGCACTGGGAGCGAAGTGCTGATGTGACACTTCGTGCCAGGATTTAGTAAGGTCCCCTGAAGCACACAGTCAAGGGAGCTTTAGGGCTGTTAAGCTGCTCAGCCACGGTGCCATGATGTTTCTGCTTGCCTCTCTCACAGCATTAATTTGCTACCAGTTGTGAATAGTTGTTTCCATGGGGCAGTGAAAATAAACCTATGGAACAGGGTGCCACAACATCTTTTTTGCCATTAGGCATGGATTTTTTTTTTCTAATTTTATTTTATTTTTGTTGCTTTCAAAGGAGACTCCCTTTTTATTATTATTATTATTATTATTTGCAACATGTTCACCAGACAAAATGATTATGTTAAGGCAGAGACATCACATCACTTACATTTCATAGCTCAGTGCAATTTTCATAAAGTGCGAGGCAACATCCAAAAAAACATGACTCAGAATTAGAGTTTCAGAAGATTATTATATAGACATTATTTCCCCCAGGTCACGGGCTTTAGTCAAATCTGGAAGAGAATGAAATTGCCAACAGTGAAAAGCAGACAGAAAGGTATGAGTTCATGAGCAGAGAAATAACATTTTCATTTGTTCCTTCCCCATGGGAAAGATTCAACATTCCGGTAAATGGAGACGGTTATAAGAAATGAATTTTTGTCAGCAGGGATGTGATTTTAAGGCTCACTTATCCATTGGCAATCTAGATTTCTAACCCCAGGAATCTAGGAAATTGCTACAGAATGTAGTCTTTATTATAAACAAGTTTTTTTTTCTTTCCTTTCCTTTTTTTTCCACCCTGTCTTTTTTAGTAGTTGAGATTTTTAAGGTGCAGGTCTATGCTTCTCTGAGCATTTCAAGGGGTCATATTGCCACAGAATTATTCAGTGTGGCTTGCTGTCCCTTTGAACTGTCTTCTGTGGTGCAGTGATCCCTCTCACCCAGAAATTCCTCTGATCATTGGAACAAGGATGTTTTTGAGAACTAAAAGCACCCCCAGCAATGTGTCGTTTGCGGTAGACTTTGCTCCCAAGGATCTAAGTACCATTCCTTGCTTTGTGCTTTTCTCCCATACCCGTTTTTTAAGCTCTTCTGTTCGCACAGGCAAGGAGAACCAAGCAGCAAAGAGTTTTAGGGGGTGGCTCTTGTTTTTAGTGTGTACAAATAGCCAGGATTTGCTGGCTTTCCATGGCACAGTCCCAGGCAGACTACATTGTAGTTAAAGAATTTTCTTCCAAGAGAAATGTTCATTTTTTCCTTCATCTGACTCTTCTAACCTCACCGTGCATTTAGATTCTGTGAGGATGTTCAAATGCTGTTACTGTGCCTTCTTGAGAGTAAAAGTGATTTCATATAACCTTAAACCCTTCATTTCTGATGATGCAGATTGGTTCTCTAACATTATTATCTTCATATTTAAAAAAAAAATTAATAACTTGAAAATACGTACATCTAAAACCTCCTTTCCCTAGTGTGTTTTTGTCCATTTTAATATCTTTTCTTATGACCAAGACCTATTTGCTTTGCTGTGTTATTATCAAGAAACGTTATTGCCATTGCCTGCCAACATCTTACTCACCGCAAATCGCATTAGTTCTGTTAGCTTCATTATTATTGTGTCTAAACTGTAGTATAATGATTATGGAACATCATGATAGAGGCTGATTAATAAATAAGAATTGATTACTCTGACTTTGTCCATTGTATTAGGCCCAGGAGATTTATACTGTTGATGGCATTTTCTGAAAAACTGCAAATGCTTAAGATAGAAAGAGAGGAATATAATTTTGTCTTACAAATGCACAATCAAATTGCATTCCTTTGTCTCTACTAGCGTATAAGGGCAATCAGAGCAGTAGCATTAAGAGCCTCTGAGTGGATCGCTCACAGTATTCCAGTATGGAATTATTTTCCATTTGCTTTCCTTTCTCTTAAAATGTGGGTGTCTGTGGAGTGTTTTAGTGGTGCTGGCTGGCATCAAAGAAAGGGATATAGCTTTTCCTTCATGCAGACATACAACTTTTAGTAGTGTTTATTCAGAGATAGTATTTAAACATGCCTTAAGGAATGAAAAAAACTTAAGCTAAAATACAAAAGTGTTATAGCTGTACTAGTGCATCTGCATTTCCTTCTGTGGATCTGGTTCTGGGAGCCTAAAAACCCTCTACTGATAGCCTTCAGCCTCCTTATCCTGATGCCCTGCTGGTCCTTTCCCTGCCAGTCCTGCCTCATACTCCTAACATCCCCATTCCTTTCTAAAGGACACACTGCCGTATTAAGGGCCAGGACTGTGAAGACATTAGGAATTGAACAGAAGTTTGCAAGTTGCTTTTTGCTGGTTTCCATACCTTTTTTGGAAATTGAGAGCAAGTGGTTAAGCATGTAGGCTGTCCTGTGTGCTACAGGAATGTGAGCTATAACGTGGTCTCTTGGTCAAAATAGTGGTAGATTGTGTTTGAGTTGTCCTTCAGTGCTGGATGATATGCCCTGATCCACTGGGCATGACTGCAGCTTTTGAGTCTGGGAAGGAGCTATCGCGAGATAGCCATGGTGTAGGTGTAGCAGAAAGTGGTCTTATCTATTAGTGACTAATTCATCTGTAAATGAGAAATATAAATGGGTTGGAGAAGACTGAATCTTATGTTTTAAGGCAATTGTCATTAGTACTGGAGTTGGAGGTAGGTTTTCCTTGCTTACTCTGAATGGTGCAATTTCATTGCCTGAATCAGGACTGTGGTTATTGCTCTGAGCAGTTCTGAGTGTGGAAGGAGGTGGAGCAGGAAGAGTAAAGTATGACCCTCACACCTTTCGGGGTATCACTGATCTCTAAGTAAAAAACGTAGCAAAGAATGTAGTTCTACAGACTGCCTTGAAGTTATTTGTCCTCTTCTGTCTTTGCAAGAAAAGCATAATTTTCTGCATGTACTTGGTTTAATTCTGGCTTACATCTGTCCCATGAGTGGCTAACTCTCACTGTAGCCAAGACATTTTACAGTAGCAAGATTAATCCTTCTTAGGCTGTGAATTAGCTTTTTTTACCATCACTGTGGCCTTTATCACTGCCAAGGAGTCCGTCAGTGCATGAGCAATACAGCTGAACCCTTTGAGAAATCTCAGGCAGCTTCCCATCACCAGTGTGAGGAGGGATTTGGCAGGTATTTGAAATACATGCATTTGTCATGAGAAGATTGGGTTGGGCTGGCAGGCGGGGGAAGCACAGGTCTCGGGGTTGGCCCAGTCGGACAGGGACCTCCCGTTGTTGCATCCTCGCTGGCCTAAGGATGAGTTGCCGAAGGTGACAAGCTTTCGGAGGCTCTGTGCAGATATACCTGTGGCTGGCGGCGGGGAGCGTGCCCTCAGGTCAGGCCAGATGCTGCGGCAGAGACTGAGTGCTGCAGTGATAGGTAAGTGGGAAGTGTATTTGCTAGATGAGTATTTTTCTTAAAACTCTTTACTGAGAAACAGCATTAAACGGAGCTTTACCAGGTTTGGGTTTTTCTTCTGTTTTTATGTTTATTTTTTCTGTAAGAAAGCACTCCATTTGCCAGTGGACTCCTATGAAAGCATTGCTTGTGTTCCTGCAGTATTTATTGTAATTCCTAGAGCTGTCAATCAGGGCTCAGGCCTCCTTGTGCAGACACAGGCTCACATTGCTTACAGTCTATGAGAAATATAATGATCTGCACCTAGTGAAGGGAAGCATTTAATGAAATCTCTTTCAGACATGGGAAACTAAGGTTTTTACTGCTTGTTGATAAAGTCGTTCTCTTCTTACTAAGTGTACTGTTGGGAATGGAACAGAAAGCTCTTGTGTCTGATTGTTTCTTTTGCTGGAGCTAATGTTTTGAATACATGTTTGGCTAAGGAATAAATGTTTTATGTTATAGTCTGGTTGTGCCTGTGCAAAGAAGGAGCAAGAGACTCATGCTACTAAACAATTTTGAGAGTCATCAGTTCAGGGGAATTGGAAATTATTAGTGAAAAAATCCTGAGAATAAAACTCGGGTTGCTACAACCCCATCTGACCCTGAGCAATCATTGGACCAGTGATGTTTTAATGCAAGGCGCTGCCCTCATGTATTTTATTTTGCTGTGGTGCTTTGGCATATCCCGCTGAAGTGGATTAAACCCGCAGAGGAGCCGGAGGGCCCCTTGGTTCCAGATCCAGCGTGACTGGTCACATTTAGAGGTTAGAAGCAGCCAATGCTTTTTCTGCTGTTCTGAGCATGCATGACTGGGTGGCAGTTTTAAAGCCACCAGGATCCACCTGTGAAACTGCCCTTGGACATCAGTCTGAATGGAGGAGGAAAGAAATGGAAGATTTGCAGTTTATTAGTAGTAGAAGCCCTGAGAAGGAAAACAATGGTCCTTTTCTTTTGTAGCTGAGGCAAGGCTTTACCAGTAAGAGCACACCAGTCCCTCCAGGAGCTGGCAGCTGCCAACTTGATTTTTCTGGCCTACGCAGGAGAGGCAGCAGAGCCATCCCCAGTTTACCATTAGAATTTACCTTATAATCTACTTTGTCTGCACTTAGAGCTGGGCCTCAGTTTGGCTTTATGAAGAAGATAATTCTGAGGTTTTGGGGCTTCGTATTTGCTTTTTGCATGTGTGTTTGTTTTTTCAGCATCCATACACAGCAACCCTCTTAAGATTTTGTTTTTAACTAGTAGCTTTTCTTATTGCAGCCGTGACTTTAGAGCACCATTTCAGAAACCCACTGGTAACCTTTCCTCTCTTACACACCCACACCCCCCATTCCCCCCCCCGCCCCCACCTGCTAACCCTTCAGAGCTGGTTAGTGTTTTGAGATATATTTTCTTCTGAGCATCTAGCCTGAAATACCTTAAGTTACTTATCTGATGATAGGTTTTATTTCTGATAGCTTTTTTCATAGCATCTCTGAAAAGAAAACCAAGATCTGGACCACCTAGAGCTGCTAGCCAATGCCAACAACTTTTTGTAACTGTGGAGTGAAAGACAAGAATGTTGCTTGTGGGTGATGTGTAACAGGAGAACATGCTCTGTATATGTTTCCTGCTCCAAAAGAAATAAGAGAAATTAGGCCAGCGGTTTGGTAAATTATATAAAAAATAGACCTTGCTTGCTAATGGAGTGTGAAGAAACTGATGTACTGAAGATGATCTATAATATTTCATATTTCTCTGAGGAGAAAAAATGATAAACTTGATGGTGTGTGATTTATTCATGTTTCTGAACATAAAGAAGAATCCTAAAGTCAACTGTCTGTTTCACACTCTGAGACCGATAGTGGGATTTACACTGGGATTTAGCAGTTGGGGTTTGTTATGAGTACTGCGGAGGAGAGAAGCATTGATTAATGATGGGGTTGGAAATGTCTGTAGATAGGATAGTTATGCAGAAACTGCAGCCTTTTCCACATATCTGTTTTACGGCTTCACAAAACATGATGACAAATATGTTACATTTGTTGGGGTTTGTTTTGGTGGTTTGTTGGTTTCTTTGTTTTTGTTTTTTCCATTACTCCTTTCCTTTGCTATGATTCTCTTTGCACATTCAGGGTTTTGCCCTTCACTGCGACGGAAGCACTCCAGTCCTGTTACTCTATTAGTTCGATTCATGCTGTATCTCTCTGGTGAACTGCTTTTTGAGCAGGGTCATCAAAAACGTATGTAATTTAGAAATTCATTTGACAGTTTCTTAGGACCAGAAGCATTGCTTTTCTTTGTTCTGCTCCTCAAAGTAGATCTTCATCTGACTCCTGAGAGAGATCTCACTGGTTCGGAAAAGTGCACAACTTCTTTTGCTTTTGGCCTCAGGACCAACTGCTGTGATGCATGGTCTTGAGGATGAAGTACATGAAAGAAAAGACCTTTGAAATCTGACATATCCTGCAATAGAAGAAAAGGGGGGGAAAACCAAACCCTAAACACAGAGAATAACATAGAAGTTAGGCCATACAGGAGGACGTGTGCTTTTCCACGGATGAAGTGGGGTATCATACGTAGGGGGAAAATGTGCGCACACGGGCTTTTGGGTTCTTCGAATACTTGGCACTGTACTTGTATCCACAAATTTTGACCTTCAAAATATATGCTAAATTGTAGTCACTACTTGAACAAGGACGGAGGTGTACAAACAGTAGCATTGTTGGGTAAGTCATACGTAGATGAAACAAGGTCATAGAAGAGAAAGAACAAACCCAAACTGTAGACTGCAGTGATTCATGCATTGCGGTAAACTGTCTCCTAAGACATGAGGGAAAGATAATAGATTTTGACTAGACTCCTCAATTCACAAAGAGGTAGCATGGCAGAAATTGCAAAGGTGCTTGAGAGACAAGATGACAAGCAGACATTCAAAATTGTACTCTTTGGGCGTTGACATAATGGCAAGGTGTAGTTAGGTGAGGAGTTGGAGTGGGGCATAATAGTACTGTATTTTGAAGGTTATGAGAAGTGGGAGAAAACTAAACCAAGTAGTAATGCTGCATGTGTATTTTTCAGTGCCTGAAGCACTATTCTGAGTGTATTTGAAAAGGGCAAGTTCACAGGTGTTAGGGCCAGAGGACAAGCAGTGGGCTATGCAACCTTTCACCTTTTGGGTCACTAGTTCAAAATTACCCTGCTTCATCTAAAAGTCATTGCCATCTGTTGGGTGGCTGCAGGCCAACATGGAATAAATGAATGGCATCAATCCGAGCACAGACAGCAGGAAAGGTATTATCACACATTAGGACCTCTTCTGATGGCCTTGAGGTTAAAGGGGGTAAATGACCCGTCGTGCCCCAAAAGAAGGCTCGGTAGCTGAGCAGCGAGTGAATGGGAGGCAGTTGTGATGCTGCTGCGTTTTACTTGTATGTAAAAGGAGCGATTCGGTGCCTGAGGCACGTCCTTGTAACCCACTTCCCCAGCATTTTATTACGTTTTTAATATGGATGTGCGTATGTTTTCAAAAATAAATATTATTTAAAATTAGGAAAATGAAGGAGAATAGAGAATGCTTAGGGCACACAGAGTAAAATGTACAAGTGCACGAGTATCTTTCACATGCAGCATGCTTACAGGTATGTTAGTTAAGCAGGTAGTTCTGTTCATTCCTCGCATTTTCTGATCAGAGTTTTTTTGTAGCGGGGTGCCCACTAAAGAGACCTTGTCTGTAAGTGCTCCTAAATGACAGCTGGAAGACATGCAGCATGAGTTCATTTGTTTATTCTTATCTAGTGGCCTCTGAACAAACTGATGAACAGTTTGATTTGACAAGGTCGTACTGAGGATTTGTGAGGATTAACCTATATGTGGCATTTACTGAGAGATCAGACAGGTCATGAAGATTGGCATTAGGGAGTCTAAGAAGATCCTTTTTCCCTCCCCTCTTCCCTGAAAGCCTCAATCCAATTACCGTCTTATTTTTGACTCAATAAAAGCGAAATGAGCATGTACCATCCTCCACGTAAGAACTGGATGGTACTGTGACTTAAAAAGAATATCAGGGTAGGGCTGTCTAATGATCTGCCTTTCTGGACTGCTTACCTGATGTTATTAGATTATTCACACTGTTGCTGTAGTCACGGCTGTTAATGGCCTTTTCAGTTTCTACCACGATGCCCCCTCTTGGGAAGGGAAAAAAGTTACCTTTGTGTGTTGAATGAAGCATTGACATAATGGATATTGTTATTTACCCTTGTGTGTTCAGAGATAACAATGGAGTTTGAGGAAAGGCCTTTGGAAGTTATTATAAAAACACACTGGCTAATTTTATAAAACACATCTTTCCTTCCGGGTAAATCAGCATCTCTTTGTGCACAGAGTGCGTAGCTAAACCTCTGAGTGATGCTTGTTTTATTCATTACCTTTGCTAACACGTCTGAAGGAAGGAGCGTGCTTTCTTTATCTGCTTGTTCCCAAATATTCAATATCCAGACTATAAAGCAATGTTGAATAGCCCTCTATTTTGTTCCGTCAGTTCTTTTTCTGTCAGGACGTTTCCTATTTACTGTTTCTTCTTCCTGTTTGCAAGATCACTGAAATGCCTTTTGCTGAATTATGTTTAGTACAGCCTATTTATATTCCAGTAGCACTACAAACGCTGACTGCTTTATTGTGTAAGGTGCTGTATATCTCCTCAGCTAGAGTGAGATGTTCCTCTGAAGAACTTTGCAATCTCGCAGACACAGCAGGGAAAGGGCACGTTGCTTTCGTACTCGCACAGAGGCGCCGTGAGGGTAGAGATACATGACGTGACTTAACTCGGTGTGCATAAGGAGCTATGGGACACCAGGGCATGGAAAACAGATTTTCAGTCCTGTAAAAAAACCAACCAAACAAAACCCCATACCCAAACCCTACACTTTCAATTAAGAAGGTCTGAGTACAAAACTTATTAAATCTCTACCTATGCCAAAAGCTGTGGAAGGAGTCTTCCAGGAGCGCGTTTCTTCCTGATTTGTGATGCTGTGTCCCTGCTTGAATGGTGGTTTACTCCCGAAATGCTGTCTGGGGTGGTGGTCACTCACTGGTGGGGGTGTGTAGAGGGGGACGGTGCTTCCTGAGGTTTCCGATCTGACTCCTGAAAGCCTCGTGGTTAGTGGGAGGATTAGCGAGAAGAGGTGTAGCTGCAGGAGGATGGATGGATGGATTTATTGAGGTGTGCTTAAGCTCTGAGTACCAAGCTGTGGGATTCATGAGCACTGTAAGTTGTATTATCACTGATGGGGGGTTAATTATTAATTTATTCTTAAATCAAAACTAATTAAAAATAATTTTGAAGAATAGGAAGCTGTTCATTAGGACACTGAGAAGGAAATGACTACATAAACTGGGCTGTGAGACATCATCTAAACCCAGATGATTGCTTTATTGATACTGTTGACTGAGGAAACCAATTCCAAACTCGCATTTGCTTTATAGCACTCCTGGCTAGGGGGTCTGGACTCCGGACCAGTGAATGCTGCTGGGGAAAACCCCCAGTGAAGGGTCCCCTCGGTCGGTTCTAGGCTACCTGATGTTCCTGATCAGCTTTGGCAGCCCTGATTTACCTTCTTCATCTCCTTGTAGCCATGTATCAGAGGGTCAGAGCTAGAAAACTGCCTACAAAGGAGAGTTTGGTTTGTGTTACGTGGCAGTGTGTCCCGTAGGAGGTTGCAAGGTTATGCCAGAAGAAACCAGATCTTGGTTATATTACTTCACCTTTTTTGCTTTCTCAAAATGAAATCTGACAGGTTTTAGCTTGTTTCCAAACAGAGAGCTGCCGCACAGTTAGATTTTAGTGTTCGCTGGCCCAGCTCACGTTGTGGTGTGTGTTGGAGCTGCATATTCCAATTAACTTTTTATGATCCTGCACAAGGGGGAGATAAGTTAATTTGAACCAAATGTGCGGTTAGCACCGTGATACCTGCTGCTTCTCTCAGGGAATCTAGATAACAATGCTTTTGGCTCCACAGAAAGGAGAGAGTAATTTCAACTCAAGGCTATATAGGAGAAACATCGAACTGGATAGTTTAAGACAGTTTCCAATCTAAAAGAAATGCAGAGCAGATACATAACCCCAAAAAAATCCTGTAAGGTTTCTGAAATGTGTTCAGAAAATTTATTAAAACCATACAGCAGGCTGCTTGAACAAATCAGGTCTTTCCCCAAGAGCTTTCTTCACCTCAGGTTTCATCCCTCAGACTTTCATGCTTGCTCAGAGCCCGTCTGGGTGTACAGTGCTCCTTTGTGTAAGACGTCGTCAGACAGATGCATATTCTCAGGAAAGGATTGGGCAGTCTGACATTGGCGCATCCCCAGCATGACTGATGGTTGAATTCTCTGTGACAGGTGTCTAATGTGCTGAAAATACTGACTGTATCCTTGGTGTGGTGTTGATTACTTCTGAACATAAATGAATGCCTAGTGAAATGTTTTATTTTCTACCTAATAAAAATCAAGAGGAGAAAAATGTTGCTGTTGCCTACTTGGCACCTCGTTCCTGCTCTCACTCACCTGTCTGCTCTTTCTTGTATCATCTTTTTTTAATAGTCAAAGATACAGTAATAAATGGTGATCGATCTTAAATCAAATTAGCAGAACTGCTAGGTAATGCACCGTAATTTTCATTGAGTGAGGAAGCGGGTTTGAGAGAGTGGCATGAGATGAAATAGGAAGCAAATTACCTTCTGCTTTCTTAAGGATGCTGTGAAAACCAATATTGAAATGCCTGTTTATTCTCAGTCCCTACCCCCCACCCTGTGACAGCTGTTCTTAACTCTTCTAAAAAGTCATAACCATCCTCTTTATGATCTATTCCTTTTTATAACATTTATGTTGCAGAGAAAGTTGTCTAGTTGTTTTAGTGATGCCTGGCTTCTCTTCCTGGCTCTGCTATTGTCTTTGGCCCTGATTCAGCAAAGCACTTAAGCACATGATTATCTTTACTTTTATGGGATGGTACATGTGTTTACAGCTAAGCGTGTGCTTAAGTGCTTTGCTGAATCAGAGATTTTGTCTCTAACCTTGGATTTATGTCTCAACCTACTCACAAGTAAAATGAGCTTAATAGTTACCTCCAGTGATGCTATGAAATGCAAGTAAAATACAGAATGGCTTGAGTTTCTTTCACAAACAGCAAAAGCCAAATGTACAATATGTTAGATATTGCTTTATTTCATTGTAAACCAGTCTGTAGTAGGTCTCCCTAGCTGGAGACATCTACTTTCTGACATTATCAGTAATACATTACATTTATTGTTCCCTATAGGTTTGTTGTTCTTGTCTTCACCGTTTATTTGTCAAAACAGCCCTCCCTCACCTTTGGTTGTGTGATTAGACACGTAGGTATATATAACTGTTTTCAAAGTCTGGGCTTGGCATTACAGCTCCTTTGAAATAAATTAGGGTTGTGCATCTAAATCCCATTGGCAGATTTGAAAATAGCACTCTCTGGATTTATAATAATCTCCTGGGATTGGATTCTAGTGCTTTGGCTGATATGACGGGAGAAGTGACTTCTAAATCCTCACCAAAAAAAAAGAAAAAAAAACCCAGTTTTTTTCTTTGGTTGATTTCCAGCATGTTTAGGAGGTGCCTGAACAGTGTTTGTACCACAAGAACAAACAAAGCAATATTCTGTTAGTAGGATTTTCTATTGCTTTTGAGGACAAGATACTCTTTGCCTTGTTGTAGCTTTTTTTTTTCCGCTTAGGCATAATACCACAGAAATGCCATATCGCATTTTATGTAATACCTGTGTACAATAATGTGACCCACTGCTTCACTAATGATACAGAAGTAATGATACAAGTAAAATCTCCATATTTTACTTGTATATCATATTAGCACTTCCCATATCTTACTGTGGGGTGATGTAATTCTGAACATGTCACACAAAATACAATGTCTTTTTGTATTGCATCCATGAAGCCCTATGTACAAGAAGAAGATTGTATTACCTTTTATTATTATTTTCCACTCCATGTTCTTAGACAGGCCTTGCTGCCAAGAGCCCATGCGACTTTTAGTATTTTGTAATACTTTTTGAAACCTATTAAAATGATAGTTCCTTTTGAGCAAGGGTGTAAGTCTACTTCCTTTTTCAAAGCCTTAGAATAAAATTTCCCATCTTGTTCCACATCCAGTATGTAGAGTTGAAAATCTTTATAGAAGGTCAGGTTTTGCATTACTGCTTTTTTGGAGAAATGGTAATTTTAGTGTTGAGCTTATGATCTTCGTACACTGTCATTTGCATTTGGGCTTTGCAAATATTTAGGTTTTTATATATTTGTTTCTGGATAAAAATAAGTAAATAAATTGTCTCTTGACTAGATCATAGGTGAAGGGTAATGGTGGTTTGGAATATTCCCTAGAGAGAACAGAAGTTGTACCAACGGACAGTGTTACCACATAGGGATTTTACCACATAGGGAGGGTTGTTTGGGAATTTTTTTTTTTTACAAAATAAATAACAGTGCTGAGAAACCATTCAAACAATGGTGAATCTTTTAAGAGAAACAGGTGTTCTGTGGAAAATTTTGGATGTTTTGCATGTTTCGAAAAGTCCACTTTTAAATACCGACAATGTACAGATTGCAAAAGAGCTTCTAGGTTGAAAGTTAGTGTTTCGGGGAAGTTTGGCACTAATACAGGCACAAGGACTGTTGTTACACCGGAATACCCAGGCTCAGCACTTCAATCTGCCTTGGGGATTTAAACCCTCACTTCAATAAAGTTAAATTATTGTACAATAAATAGAGATAAAAAATGAGCATGCTTAATGCAGAGCTGCAATACTAGCTCTCTGTTGTCTATCAAGAGAACTAAGATTAATTGAACAGTACTCTAAAAATAAACTCCCTGGATCCATTGTTTGGATTTCACTAAACAGAGAAACCGGGAGAAGGAATTGAGATGTGTTGCATCAGCGTCAGGCAGGTTTGAATCCTCAGTTTGTTCTCAACGTGAATTTCTCATGTTTTCTAAGCATTTGAACACTTAGGACAGGATTTGGCATGGCCAACTTCACCCCTCTGAGTGTGTGATTTCCTATGTCATCATCTGATCGTTTTGTCAAAAGAGCAGCATACACTAGGTGAAATGAGTTTCACTCTTAGGGCATTAAGCTAATCAGCTGGATACTCTGCATGGGTTTAAATACTGAATCTTAAAAGCATTAAGCTGTGAGAGGACCAAGCGTATGCACTATGTTGGGGTGTTAGAAAGCACTTAAGGGGCACAAGAAAAAAGTTGCATGTGTGGTATGCATGTGAGATACATATGTATCTCGTGTCATTGATATAATGAAACAAAAAGACTTTTTTTTTGCCTCTCTCATTAAACTGAAATTTCGAAAAGCTAAGTCAGTATAGTCTTTGTAATTGGTTACGGGGCTTCTGTAGAAAATTCAGGCTAGCAGAAGAGTACGAAAGTTTCACAAGTTTTTAATCTTCCCTCCAGTAATTTCCAAGAATTTCAGTTACACGGAGGTAAAGATCAGCACAAATCATCTTCTGCAAGTGACATCTTTCACATGATGGATTGAACTGGATTGTCTGATGGCTTTTGGTTGTTAGAGGTTTAGTAACCAGTAGTTAGTTAGTTGGTCTTGGCTGAATTTCAGTTCGATTTCCCAGTACTTCCAATTCAGTATGCTAGTCTGCAGCTGCTGCCCATAATGTTGGTGACCCTCTGTCAAACACTTGGGAGTCCTGCTTGCCCTCTTGCTGCAGATGTAGATGATTCCTGAGCAATGTGAAGGTGATTCCCAATCTGTGAAATGCTAGTGGAGAAAGGGCAGAGTTATATTCAGGTTAGGTCTTGGTTGTAAAAAGGCTCCTAGGAAGTTACTTTGGGTTAATTACAAGTGTGAATTTAAAGTGAACTGGCAAAATCACATTAAACTCTTTGGTGGACTCTCACTCAAAGTTAAAATAGTGTTAATTCAGTTGTGTTTATGTCCTAAATCGCTTTCAAATTAGTCAGATGTTCTCTTGCAGTGAAGCTGGGATCATTTAAGAAATTACCTATTCCCAGCTGGCAGTTGCCAGCTACAAAGCCATTCAAAGTTGTTTCAGGTCTGAGAGCAAACCGTTTGTGCCCCATCTTCATGTCTTGTCTCTCCCCATGCTGATACTTCCAGTGATGCTGCAGTCCAGGAACTTGCAGAAACAGAGGGCAGTGATTTCCTAATTTCTCTACACCTTTTATTTTTTGACAGGCTCCAGGAGAACTCTCTTGCCTATCCCTTCCTCTCGTGGCCCTATTCAGCCTATTGCTGAATTGCAAGATTTGACAGCACGAGGGCTTCTGGACCCTTTCCGTGTGAAGTGAAACAAGTTACCTTAAACTGCTGCTGAAGGTGATTAATGCTGACCTGTTTTATTTCCCACTGGAACAGGCCAGTTGAAGCAGTTGCATCAAATTGGATACTGCGCTTCAGCTGCAAGAGCGAATAACTTCTTACACTGCTTGAATTACACCCCAAGAATCAAAGGAAGGTTTCTGTTCCTAGTAATTGTGTCTGCACAGAGGTTTGGTAGCACTGTTCAATTAGCACACTTTACAAGTTTATTCAGATTAACTTCCACATTTGTAAGTGTGAAAAGCAAGCCCTTAATGACATTTGGTTGTGCAATTCAGTGGCTATTTTCTTAAAGCCAGTTCCTAGGTAATTGATATGGTTGCACTTTCACTCATTGAAGCATTCAGCTACAAGGATCAAGTTAGAATACATTTCTTTGTGCTTTCTAAAGTAGAAGAGAATTTTACACCTTTTTGACTGTCATTCAGCTGTGTGTTATAGCTTTCTGGTGATGCCAGCTAGAACTAATTTTAATTTTACCAAGCCTGCCAGAAGATGAGTATTTTGACATAGGAGTTCAAGGAGGCTAAAGGAATTAGGTTCTTTTTAAAGACCTGTTTTCTTCTTATGTGCACCTGTCTGCTTTGAGAATATGTTTAAGTGCCTGAATTTGTTTATCAAATGCATAGCATTGTCCAGTCAAGCATTGCTCAAAACAATCAGTGTACGAGTATCTCAATCTATAATAAATTTTATAATTTTTGTTGAGAGACATGTCAAAGAGGAGCCAAAGCGAAGAAGTTAGAGTATTAAGACCTGTCACAGCCAAGTAGCTGGGACATAAATGTCAGCGAGTCTTGATCAGTCGTGTAGTGGAGGGTGACAGAGTTAGTGCAGGAGCTTAAGAGAAGCATGAAACAAAACTGCCATTAAACTTACTTCAGTAGTCTTTCACTATTTACCTTCGTGTTTATTATTTCATATGACTTTCTCCTGCCATTCCTTAGAGAATATTATTAAATATAATGAATTCAGTTAGTTACAGGCCCCATATCCAGGCTTAGCTTTAGAAGCTCCAGCTTCCCTTTGATCTTCGACATACCAAAATGTGTGATTATGCTATAAAAAGATAATAGAGAGAACATCAAAGGAAAGTTGAAAAACGCCAATGTGGCTTAGTAACATAACAGCTTAAGAATAGCAGCATAACATGAAGACAACCCTAGTTATGTCTTAATGCATTTTAATATGTACTTTGGAAAAACACTGTAACACTAGTGTCTGCAAAATAGGGAAGCTCTCCCTTCTCCAGGAAATCTTTTCAAATAGAGGATATATTTGCAAGTTACATATTACAGTCATGATAAGTTGGGTGGAAGAAATTAGGTTCATCTGGGTGATCACTCTAGAGACTTTCCCATTTTATCCCTGAGCTCCTGTCATTTTACCTACCAGAGTTAGTCAGGTTTTAACCTTTGAAGACAACAATAACTGTCTCCCGTGGGAACATCAAAGCCAGTTTTGGCCAAAAAGGTGATTTAGGTGTACTTACTGTACCTCAAGCTAAATGTCAAATGTGATTAAACGTTACTATCTTGTCTTGCTTTAAGTAACAAAGTACAGGAACTTATACTGCAAGCTCTTAGGCGTCTCTGTTTTGATTGTCGTTCAGTATGTATGTAGCACTGTCACTCTTGGACAGCACAGCTTATCTTCCCCAGCCAAATGGACCATATATGGGGGAGATGGGATGCAAGCAGAAGGGAGTGTTTTGTTAGGTCCTCTACAGAAGAAGCTTTTTACAAAAACAAATATAAAAAAATATTCTGTGTCTTCAGCACATCTACAACGCTCTATTTGCTTATGATAATATCCATCTTTCATCCAAGGGTTTTACCTGCATTTTATGGGTTATTCAGAGAAGCCCAGTGGTGGGTGTCCTTCAGCATTAGCCCCATGTTAAAATGCAAAATCTGAAAGACACAAGGATAGAAGTGGTGTTACCAGGGCCTTGCAGAAGGAGAGAAGCACTAACCAGTTCTCCAGGACCAATGAGAGTGCCAAATATTTGCTTTTTTCAAAATCCTTGTTGATCACATGGTTGTTTACATGTGGACCCTTGGGCATTCACAGAGTATCCCATGTGTCTTGCAGAGATTTTCTGATGGGATAAGTGATACAGAACATCTCAATTTTAAGAAAAATGCCCAAAATACCGAATTTAAGACTGAAGGTTTCTGGTTTGTAACAAATGCTTGGTATCTAACAATTAAGTTTGTTGGTAGCTTTTGAAAATCCCAACATTTAGTTATGCGACCACACCTAGAAATGATACAATTCTGCAGGTTTTACCAGGCTGAGGTAACTATGAGATAGAACTTCCAATAAAAACTTTTAACTTTCATAGACACAAGAAAGTTAAAAAAAATTGAGTTGTCTAAAGTTTTTTGCTTTTAAATTGGTTTTGAATGCTTTTTTAGCCATTAAAACTTTCTAAACAACTGAAATAGACTGAAAAGGGCCAGAAAATTATCTACTGAGGTCCTTTGCTTTAATTGGCAAGAAGGGGAGAGGACACATCCAACCTAGTTGCCCTTCAGCCCCTTCTCCCCCTTTTATGCTGCCTCCAGCAGTGAGGAGATGGGCCCAATTTCCTCTCCCATTTTTCCTCACTAGCAATTCTTTAAGAGCTGAAGAAACATAAGGCCCCACTGTATTCAGTGCTGTTGAGGAAAGAGAATTACTGTACCCAGACAGCTTACAAGCTAAATAAAATGTGATATTTCCATTTTTTATTACAGGGAAACACCCACTAGCTAAGGTGTCTGGGGTGCTGAGTACTGTGATACTGCCTGTTACCTCCAGCTCAACACAGTCCCTCAGCTGAATTTTGTCTTTCACTGATCAATAGATGTTCTAGGTTGAATTAATGAATTAATAGTTCAGTTTTCTTTATTGTTTCAATTCGAGTTCTTACATTTCCAGAACCTTTTTTATTTGCTCAAATCGTGTGTTGCAGTAGCCAGGTCTCACAAGATACAGTCCTGATGATTTTGAGTATTTTAAATAGGAAATGGGGAAAAGTGTTTCACTTCCTCATCACAACAGATAATCAAGCTAGAAATTTTAGTAGATAATCAGACAAACAGTGACCTGGGATGGGTTTTCTGCTTGTTATAAAAAAAGTGTAATTTTTACTTCCGTGAATTTATTTATAGTTTTTAAAAATCAGTATGTAATTTAATGGACAAAAAATACCTTAAACCATCACTGTAATTAAAGCATGACCATAAAAATATTCTTCACTTCCTTTTAAAATGTTGGATCTTGTCCTCTGCTGTTGCAGTGTAGCGGAGCATAGAGGCAGCTGTCAGGCAGCAGCAAATGATGAGTGGGATCCTCAAAGTCACTGGAGTTTCTGTCCTTGCTTTCAGTGGGAGCAGGGTGCTACCTCGACATGTCCTGCTAGCACGGTGACCCGGAAAACTGCAGAGCAGAGAAGGATCAGGCTTTCGCCTTTCATTTCCCCTCGGACTTCCAGTTTTCAGAGAGAGTCATACTTGGGAGCTGATTTTGCAAAATCAAAGCCCTTCATAGCAGGGCTGTCTGTGCCTTTTTAGCCTTTTGTGCCATACATCCCTGCCACCTCCTCTGAGGCAGCCTTGAAATGCACTTAGTTGTTGTTTTTAAATACGATCAATGCAGTTCTAGTCTGCCGCTTTAATGAATTGTAGAATCATAAAATAATTCAGGTTGAAGGGACCTCAGGCGGTCTCTAGTCCAACCTGCTAGGCAGGGCTGGCTGTGAGATCAGACTAGGTTTCTCAAGACTTCATCCTCTCAGGGCTTAAAAATCACTGCTTCCCTCTGTCTCCTGGCTGCACCTCTGTTTATACAGGCCAGGATGCAGTTACCTTCTCTGCGGCCAGGCACACTGCTGGCCCGTGTCTGGTCAGCTCGCATCCCCCAGGGTCTCTGCTGCAAAGCTGTCCCCAGCCTTCAGCCTTGCAAAGGGTTATTCCTTCCCTGTGAAGGCATGTGACGATCTTGTCCCTCACCTAACCATTTTACATTCCAGATAACTTCAGAGTAGTTTCTTTAGGAGGGAAAAAAAAAAGAAAACATTATGTTTTGCTTTCTGTGAATGACTGGGTAAAAGACGTTCCACTGTGTCCTGCCTCAGAACAAGGTAATACCTGCCTTCCAGTGACAATTGAAAAAGGCAGCTCAAATTCAGCACTGCCTGGACTCCTTAGTGAGCAGTACTCTGTCCCTAACAGCTGTGCAGGACCTTTTAAATATGATAGTAATATTCCCTTCCACTTTCCCCTCAAAATCCTCATACGTTTTGAACCTCAGCACTTGCAAACATTGGCAATTTTAGTATTTTGATTCATATATTTCTTCCAAGATGATGTGTTGAGAACAGGCGCTATATAACTGGACTTTGGCTGGCTGAGACAGTCACTGAAAGCGACATGGTAAAGAAAAATGAATACAATGGGATTTAGAAGAAAAGGGAGGCAGAAGATCATGTTTTGATGAACAATTGACATCATTCTCTTTTCTGAAGTTGCGTTTTTCTTTCTGTTGCTGGAGACCTGGCCTGTTGCACGTGAATACAAACAATAGCTTTAGACTGAAAGAAAAATAAAAATAGGCCAGATTATATTAAAATCACCAGTATCTTAAGAGAGAGCATTTCTTATTAAGCCTTATACCTGAAGGGGTCTAATAGCACTTATGCCAGCATGCGCTAGCTACAAGACTGTGTTTTCTCTTTCTCTCTATCTTGTTTTTAAGAAATGAGAAACGTGAGGCTGGGAGGAGACCTCAGAGATGCTGCAGATGAGGTTGTTGTGGCTTTAAGACCTGCAGTCAGTAGGTGGTAGTGAAGATACGGCAATGGGAGATGGGCAGGCAGTCTCCTAATGCCTCGTTAGCCACTTTGATTTTATGTGGAGGATGGGCAAGGGGAGTGGGAAGAGCTGTGGTCTATTTGGGGAAAAAAATATCACAGCCTATTAGTTAGAAGCAATGAAATGGAGACAACTTCAGGGACTCCATTAAGTGCAGTGTGTTTAGGCAGACGGAGTCCCCAGGTGAGGAGTGCTATTCTAGAGGATTGTGTACTGCAAAATAATTGGACTTGGGAAATCAACTGGGCTTCAGTGGCCTCGTGTAGCCTGATACCAGGGAAGGAGTAAGGGGGGAAAACGTTTCCTTTTTCTTCCTTTTTTTTTTTCCCCTTGCAGTCTAAAGGCTGCAATGAATACAAAGAGGAAGTGTCATGCTAGATAGATTTACTGTCAATAGTCGTTTGAATAATACAAACAATGGCTATAATTAAATTTCATTTTGGCAGGGGAGTATTCGGAGCATGTCATCATAACACCAGCTTGTAGTATATTATTCTCTTGGCATCCTGGACTTTTCCTGTTGCATTCACTGAATAAAAATGATCCAGAACTCAATCAGAAAAGGCTGAATCTGCAGGGATGCGTGTTAATGCATTGATATGTCTAGAATCAGATTCTTAAATAAAACATTCCTGCTTATTTATTTATTTATTAAAGAAGATAAATTAGAAATGGCGGAACAAGTTGAACTGGAGCAACTTTTTGCACCCAAAGCAATTGCTAGATAACATTATGTTGACAATGTTACTGAAAGGCTCCAGTGCATACATGAATCAGAAGTAGTGGCTGTGTCATTTCTTTCAGGTGAGCAAAGTCACTGTTTAAGATGGTAAAAGTTGTGCCAAACTGAGCCCCAGTGCTCCCATCAATGCGTGTGGCAAGGATACCACGTATTCCCATTGTCTCCAAACAACACCTCAACCAAACAGCGATATTTATAAAATGCAGCGTTGCTAAAATGCAGGTTTTGTCTTGTCTAATGCGTGTTAAGAAATGTTGTGAGGCATCAGTATTATTCAGTAAGTGTAAGCCATAAAAAAATTACATGTTAGGTCTGGTTCTCATTGATGCTGAGTGTGAATGAGAATCAGCTCCAGTGCTTGCGGATCTGTAGACGTGTGGGAGCCCATCGCTCACAGTGTTAACAATTGCAAAGGTGAAAAGAAAAATAGATTTGGTGTAACAGTGCCTAAGCCCCTCAGTACTCTTACTAAACATTTACTCTGTTCTGCTCTTGATAGCTGCAGAACCTCAGGTATTAATTTGGTCAGTGTAGGCAAGACTTCAGAAAATAATGCATTATTGAGTTAAAAGGCACAATGTAAGATGCTATTGGATTAAGAATGTGTATGCTGTAGTGTAAGTTAATGGAACAGTAATAGTGAGAAGTGACCTTCCTCCCCTCCAGAAATGGAAAAAAGCAACACTTAGCAGCAGAAAATAAGATGTGAACCTGTGAGAGTAAGGTCACTGCAACTCCCAGCATATGTGGCCCCGCAGTAATAAAATGCTGTCTGTGGCAAACCAGTGCATCACTCGTTACTATTAGTGCATAAACAGGATCATATTATATTGCCCAGTTCCTCTAATAATAGCTAAGTACTTTATGTGTCTCTTCCTTAAAATATCAGTTGCAAATTAAGAAAACACTTATACAGAATAAAAAAGGAAGACATGATCTTATTCAACAGCAATCTTCCTTTTTCCTCTTAGATGAAGCCATTTATGTGGCATTCTTGTTTAGTCCTGTCTGCTCCACCAAGAATGAGAACAAAAAAACCCAACCCAAAGAAAACAAAAAAAAGCAAAATTTCAGAAAATTCAAGATTGCATTTCCTGGGTGCAGGATTTTTTTTAGGCCAGCTAGAAGACAGCAGTAATTAGTGCATGCATTTCCTCATTAAAATATTGTTAATGAAGGCTTTGTTCCTTCAAGATGTTGCAAACAAGGTTTATTGCATTGTCTTATGTCACTGTAGTTTACCAGTAGCCCGATGTTATATATGAATTTAAAGATGCATAAGCAGAGTTGTCTGAGCACCGTCTGGCCTTTATTATAGCAAGAAAGAAGTTGTCATTCAGCTTATCATATGTGTTTAGATAGTGTTGATCACTGACAAGAGGGCACTTGGCTATAGCTTCTCTTAGAAGATGCTATCATTGCTCTAAATAAATTGGTGCTTCCATAGTCAACTGAGAAATATCACAAGCAATCATATTGGCTACTTGCTTACTGCATACTGGATTTAACTTCATAATGTGTATTTAAACACCAGTTTTTGCAAAGGTACCAAAAATTCCTCTTTTCCTGATTGTTAAGGAAAATAAATCAAACTTTAAGGAACCATTACATGACTTACCTGTGATAACCAAACTATTTTAGATTTTCTGCGTGGATAACATTCTCAGTGCAAATTACCGTTGCTTTATTCACAGTTCGTCTCGCCAGAGTACCTACCCCATATTGTTCAATGTACGCTTAATGGGCGTGCTTTTCTGTAATAACCATCAGTTGGAGTCACATTTTACACTGTGATATCAGTATCTAAAGAGGTATTTTAAAAGAGTAAAAAATAGCACTTTGGATTTGGAAGTTGGAAAATGCATTGGCAACAACTTCATTTTGAAAGATTCCTCAGCTCTGTAAAATATCAACATGGTGGATGACATTGCTTTAAAAAATCCATGTAAGAGCCACGGGGTGTGTGTTTGGATGTAGGGGGAAAGCAGTCCTCAGACACGCCAACACAGCAACAATATGTTTTGTTGTACTTTAAACCAAAAGCAATTATTCCATCTGAATCCCAAAGTTTTCCAAGATTTGAGTTTGAGGTTAATCCAAGGTTTTGATTTTGAGCCAGCGAGTGTCAGAATCTCAAGAAGCGTTTAGAGACAAGGTTCTTCATCACACGTGTGTGCTCGAGAGGAGAGTATGTAATTGCTCTTTTTCTGTTTCCAACAAAACCCAGCTCCCTGAAATCTCAGCCCGTACATGCTGGCTGTGAAAAGTATTGAATCAGTTCTTCCCTCCCTTTTCCCCTCCCCAGTAGCTCTTCTCGCTGATGCAGCAATCTTCCAAGCAAACTTTCTGAGCTACCTTGTTACTCAAATGAAAGTACTTTCCTACTATGATTAGCATCTGTTTATGGGATGGTTCCTGTTTTTCATAATTAGATCCTGAGCAGAAATGCAAAGTCTGCTGTGTAGGAGGATAATGAATCTTTATTGCACCAGTGCAAATCAGATTTGTGCAAAAGGCCCTTTGAAAACAGTAATAAGCAGAGACATGTATTAAGTCACCAAGATAAAGTTCTTGCTTTTATATTTTCCTTTTATAAATGGAAATTGTAACTACCCAGTAGATTGCACATGACCTTTCCTGCCACTCAAAAAGATTGTAGCCTTGACCTTAAGCTTAGTACATGCCAACCCCACCTTCCTCATGGTCAAGCCTCTAAGAATATATATATTTTAAGGAGCAGAAGTAGGGATGGGCTTTGTCTGCTTTCTTTGTGTGTCTTCAGTAGCTGTGAAAAGTGGGAAGGAAGGGAGCCACTTGAAATGTCCGAGATACAATCTAATCGGCCATCCCAATGTCCATTTAGCACGCGCTGTAACATTTTAAGCATCTCTTGGCCACTCTCTCAGAAGGGAAGGCTCATGTCATCCCTTGTATTTTCCCATTGTACACATCATTTCCTGGTGAATGCAGGATTTATTCCCCAGCTAAACCCTTCTTGACAGGTTTGTTATCTGTTCACCCGGTCGGCGAGCCCCTGAGAGGCAGAGCATAGCTGTTAGAGAGAGAGAGAGGGAGAAGGAGAGGGGGAGGGAGGAGGGAGGAAGAAAGAGGACTAGGAAGCAGGGCAAGGAAATGTCAAGCGAGCTGCCAAGGATGGATATTATAGCTGCTGGGGACCTTAGAGAGTATCATGTGTCTTTTGTGTCTATTTTACAGTCAGTGCTTCATGTAAGATGGCAGTCTCGCCTGGACTGTGCTTAGTATTGATTTACTCCCAGGCAATACACAGACCATTTTAGGAGTACATGGGAGACTAGAAAAAAAAATCCTCCCACCCTCCCCGTTCCAGCCTTCAATTTTTTCTATAAACAAATACATCTAAAGTGGTTTCTATTAAGTTCACTCTCCCTCTTGTTTTTTCTATTTTTTTCCAAATTATCAGCTTGTTGTATGGAAAGTAAATTGATCAGAGGCTTCTCAATGAACAATAGACGCCTAGAAAGTAATATGGCTTATTGTTTTATATACAGACTTCAAAATGTGTGGCCTTTCTGGCTTTCAGAGAAAGAGACAGAGCTTGTATGACCCAACACTTGTTCCTGGATCAAAACGACCAAGAAGTAGCTAAAAGGTGTAAGCATGCTGAATTGAAGAACTTTTTTTTTTTTTTTTAATCTACACATAATATATAGTCCTTATTATTTCCCTTCTGTTGTTTTCTGCAGTTGCTGTTCAGCACTTTGGTGCAGTATGTTAGATGGAAAAGGCAGCCGTATGGCTGTCTAAACAGCCAGCATCTGCTCGGCTGTTTGAATAAGCTTAGACTGGGTGTGCTTCCCTCTGGCAGCCTTAGTTCTCCTTCCCTGTTGCTGGGCCAGCGTGGGGATTCAGCATCTCAGCTCTGTAATTCGGTGGATAGTGAAATTTTGCATCTGAAGTATCCTGCTTAGGCTCTTGCTTCTATCTACCTGTGGTTCTGCACCTTGTGCCTGCATCTTGTTGGCGTGTTTGCTCCAGGTAGGGCTGCTCCTGTGCCGAATGTTTCAGTGTTACGTTGGGCTGAGTGAAGTCTGCTCTGCAGGATCAAAGCCCGAAGTCACTTCTCTTTGCCGGGTTGCTGTAGAGGCGTAGTAATGCTGATCACCCTAGGGCAGCTGCTGAGATTTTTTCACCAAAATAAATAGAAGTATTGGTGCCCATATATACCAAATCTATTCACATTTATGCTCTTTTGGTATTTGGAGATGAAAATAAGTCAAGGGCTTTTAGTTTAAAGGCTTGCCAAGGTTGTCATATTTTTTCTGGGTTCTGAATTTAAGCAGGATTATTTTATCAAAGAGGGGCTTGTGTGTGGTAATGGTTTTTTTAAGGCTGTATTGAACATGGAGCATTCTCAGGGTGCAGCAGACTTAGATGATTCTGCTCTCTGGGAGCAGGGGAGTAGGAGTTTGACAGGCAGCCCAGGGGAAGCGCACGCTGGGGACAGAGCAAGCAGGCCTGCGAGCTCCATATGCTGTTTAAAAAGTCTGTGCGGAGGAGGATAGTGCTGGGACAAGATGGGGTGTCCAGGGAAATGATGGGAAACGAATCTGCGAATCTACCTTATTTCACTGCCTGTGGTGCCAGGGAATCGTGCGAACGTGTAGCTGCCCTGTGCAGCCTTGAGGGCTGGATTTCCCACCTTCCAGTATACCCCTACGTGCCATTTAGCAGGTGGGGTGGCAGGTTGCTTTCCAGCCGTGCTCCTGTAAGCACAGAGAAGCTAAATCAATTTCTGCTGGCAAAGAATATTGACAGTTTTAATGGAAGATGATTATAGTAGTGAAATATTCCGTTTTAAAGGTAGACACCAAGCAAAAATGTTCAAAGTGTTTCACATATATTAATTAATTTAGCAAGCAATGCTTTTTTAATGAAGTCATGCAACAAGTTAGTGGCAAAACCCGGGAATAAATAGAATTCTGAGCTTTTTTCTTAGTTTTGTAAGAAACCGTTACACATTTCTCAACTTAAAAATGCCTTTGGAGGGATACAGTACAAGGAGTTAAGTATAGAGATGTTACCAAAACACTCCTATTCAACTGTATTAGAGTACCACACATCTTTTCTCTTTCCCTTTTGAGAAGTGAGAACAATTTGTTTCAAAGTCTCATTATTTCTAACTGGCTGCCTCATTAAGCAAGTACTGTGACGGCAGCAGAGTCTGTGATTATAAACACCAGGACAATATGTTACTGTGTTTGTAACTCCACAGATAGAGGAAAAAGAAATGTTTTTCCACCCTTCTGTGTCTAGTCAAGGTTTTTTTTTTCCTCCTCCCTTCCCTCAATCCCTCCCAAGCTAATTCTAATAGTAAAGCATGTCACTTATAATCTGCTAATTAAATCATTTCACTCCATTTTATATAATTTTTAATTTAGCATTCATTTTCAACTTAGCTTTTGGCTTCATTTACTGATAATAAACAGCATTGCACACAACACATGTTCCTCAAAACAGTCATTCACACACATACAGATGCCAGTAATTTTGCCAGTATGCCATGCGTATAAATATTAAATATAACATCCCACCCTCATTTTACCCGTGATTGAATGTGCATGTTGCTGTTTCATTGTACGACACACTGTAATAAGGCAAAACATGACAAATTTGGATGAAGAGTCTTCAGCTTTCTATTGTTCACTAACCCCGGACCTTAGAAAATTTGCTGGGTGTGCTGTGCTATGCTGGCACTGGGGCAGCTCTCCCCATTCTGAATAATAGGATTTGACCTGACTCTCTCGCTGGTCCATTAGTTGTTTTTAACACATCCATCTGCTGGTCTTTTTTTGACCATTATGAGGTGGATTGATGACCCAAAGTGAAAGGATGACATTTATGATACCAGCCTTTGTCTGCTGGAGGCCAGACAGTCAAATCAGAGTTGGCATCCCAGTGACAGTCCAGCAGACTGAACTTTAGCAGTAGGTTCAACTCTAAGGTCTGATCATACCCATCTCAAATTAAGCACAGATTTTTAAATCTTATATAATCTAAAAAAAAAAAAGCTTCAAATTTTACATGCCTTCATTTGGGGGCCTTTCTTACAACAACCCGATACTTTTCAGTTTCTTTAGAGGTGTGAATATCGAGACTATTTGGAAGCTAAGCCCTGCTATCCAGAGATTAGCACCCAACCCTGGAAAACTGGATTATTTTTTCCTCTTGAATCATAAAAGTCCTCCTGACATTGTAAGCGTACCTTTTCATACTTTATGTAAGATACACGAGTGTATGTTAGACATGCCAGAGCGAGTCCTTCCTCATTAGTGCTGCACTGCTTTGGTGATCGATGTCATTATGCATTTAATCCTGTATGTTACAATATGTCTCATAGGCTGCCAATACATACTGTGCTGTAGCTTGTTGCATGCCAGTGCAGTAAGAAAGGGACAGAGCTGCTGTAATGATCAAGACATCAGCCAGTGGGAGATAAAGACAGTGCATTATTTTCTGGTGCTCCAGAATATATGTCAAGGTGTCCAGGGTTTACAAGGTATCCAGTCTCCTATTTGTAAAGGCGGGGAGGGGGGGGGAAGTCAAGAATCACTAGTGATCATATGTGGCAGTGCTTTGAAGAGCACTGCAGGGAAGGTAAAAAGGTAAAGCTCCCCCTCATTTATTTGAGCATGTGAAAATTGCCATTGCTGCTGGATCTGCAGCTCAGAAATGGATTTTCTCGGGCTGCAAGGTCAGCGTGCCTCCCACCGCCCCCACCCCAGCCAGTGCATAACAGGAGAGAAGTAATATCACATACAAGATGTGCTGCTGGTACTTGCTGTTCTGTTAATTAATCACCAAACCACTTTCCATTATTTCCTTTTAATTATAACATTATTTGACCATTCAGATTTGTACTGATTAAACCATCATTTAATTGACAAAGTGTACGGTAATGCTAATGTTTCCTGTCAGTTTAAATTACACACGTGGCACCTAGTTTTCTGCTGCCACAGATTAAAGGGAAAGCGGCCTTCGTACCAGTCAGCATCGGCGCTAGCAGCGATGTACCACTGCGACCTAGCAATTGCCGTACCCCAGCTTGAAAGTAATAATGATAGGCATAATTAGAAACTATGGAAAAAAAGCCGTACGTCACAGTAAAATAGACTTGAATGTCATCATCAGTTATATTAAAACAGCATCTGCTGAAGAGACTTCCTCTGGAAATCAGGGGAAGAAAATCTATTAAGATTTCCAGGAGTGGTTGGTAGCACGTTACCTTGTTACTTTGCTCATCATATTATATTATTTTTAACCGAGTGAAACATTAGCTTGTCTTTCCTCAATCTCTCTTTTTTTTTTTTCCTTCTTTTTTTTCTTTCTTTTTAACAGATTTGTTTTCCGCTCAATTAGACTTGTGATCACAAGAACACAAAGTAGTATTTTTCTCCTTCTGGAAAGACTCTTACAGTGTGATGGGCAAATTGTCAGGAATAATTATACCAAATGGTGGGAAAAAAAAATTGATTAAAAGATCTCTCCCTGCTAGTGATACGTTTTATTTAAGACACAGTGAACATCAAGCACATTTGTGACAAGGTGAAACTGGCAAGTGGAGCTCTGCCATGGTTTCATTTTTAATTGCTAGTAAACTAATTAGACGGCACAAAATGTTATACAAACCACACATACTTACACACAAAACCTAACAATGCGAATTGTGTTTTTCAATAAAAGAAAAGAACAGATGAGTTAGATGTGAAGGAAAGAGATAATACGAGACGCTTTAACATACCACCTGTCCTGCCAGAAGGGCTCGAGATTGTTGTTGTCATTGCTGCTGGGTTATTTTGAAGGGATTTAAAGTTATTCAGTGGTACTCATTCATCAAATCAAGCAGTTCCCTTTAGGACCAGGGAATTTTTAAGACCTCTTTACCCTGTTTCCAGGTGAGCAGACCTTGGCACAGTGTAATACAGTGTACAGTTTGTGTGAGTAGGCATTTGCAGATGAAGAAAGGAGTGTAAGACAGAATTTTGTCTTTAACCTTCACAATTCAGCTGTGACTCAGATCTGTAAAAGCAGGAACATAGGAGCCTAAGGCTTTTATCAAAAGGTGGCTAATCTCTTGCAGTCCTAAATTTTATGAGAAGATGGCAAAGGTCAGGCTCCTCAGTGGCTGAAATGACTTATGGAAATAGAAGCTGGGGTTTAGATCACTAATGTGCATTTGAAATTTTTCCATGTAGTTTGAATTTTCAGAAAACTCTAGTGTGAAGCACCAGTGATTGGTTACTTATAATCTTGCCAAGTATTTTTTTAATGTCTGCGTAGTTTTTCAATGTGAGAGTCTCAGAAAAAATACATTCTGCTGTAAATCCATGTAAGTTGGTGGAGTTAACAGGGTTTTGTTGGAATGATGGAGTAGTATTTATCCTACCTTTCTCCAAATATAAAAGACCAGATGTTCATCTGTCATAAGTGTGTGTAGATTCCCTGAATTCAGTGGAACTACATCACTTTACACTGTCTTGTATTTACAGAAATAGCAGCATCTTCCCTGTGTGGTTTCTATGATCAGCATATCAGTTACGTTGCGTCTCCTATTTTTAAGTGACATTAGATTGATTTTAGATTTCTCAACTTGAAGAGTAAATATTCCTCCGCTTGGACTGTCTTACAAAGTAACCACACAGTCATCGTAACTCGGTTATTTCTGGCCGTGGTAATATCTTATTGATAGACATTTGGCATTCCTTCTGCAAATCTGACATCTGCCTGTCGGCCTGTGTTAGGAATACTGATGGGACACTGAACGTGTTTCTGTATTTACATGATGTGGCCCTCCTCCATGGATTGATTGGTTTAGAATCACTAAAGCAAAATACCTGTATATTTTGGATATCAGCTTTTTGTTTTCCTATTCAAAATAAGATGGGGTGTGCTGATTTTTTTGTTTTTCATGTTCAGTGTATAATAAGTTTTCAGTGTAAATTGACTTCATGTTACAAAACAGTGAAAGTATTATTCCAGTAAACAGAAAAGGGAGTGTGTACACTAACTTTATTCATAACTTTTAAAATGTTTGCATTTGTATAAGCAAGAAACTGGCTTCATACTAGAGACAGAAACCACAAGTAGAATTATCTTTCTCTATTCTACTTGCAATGAAAATTTGAGGGAGCCCTGTAGTTTTCTAAATACATGAATAAGAAAGACACAATGTTTGCCTGTAAGCCAGAAAAAGGCTTGGAGTGAGTTATTGATGGAATGTTTATTCCAAAGTGAAACTTCTGTTGAAGTCCTTAAACAAAATGAACAGCTTTTGAGTACCTTTTCAGTAATCATTTTAACAGTAACCTGTTATGGCTCCCCAAAATAGTTTTTAAATGGCCAAAATGTTTATTTGCCACTTATTCTATCAGGCCTTCTACTGAACAGCAGGTACTTTCTTGTATCAATGCTGAAACTCGGTAATTTGTGTGGGTTTATCTTTTCTCAGTATATGGGGTTTGGCGGGGGGGTTATGTGTGTTGTATGGAGGAAGTTTGACAGCAGACCTCTGTACCAGTTGAGCACAGAGGCTATGAATGACTTTAATGTGTAGAAACCAGGAAAACCTGCCTGCCTTAGGTGAAAATCTATGAATTGGTTCTGTCCATGTATTCAATTTCCCTTTTATTTACTAATTGGGATATATTTATTATAAATAGGGTCCTTTTTTCCAGCTTCTCCTCCCTTATATACAAGTCACTTGGCTCATTTATGGAGACAAATGCTAAATAGTAAAAAGGCTAAACTTGATGTGTATGAAGTAAAGGGTGTTGAATTCCTGCATGCACGCCCCTGTTGAAGAGCAAGATGCCATCAGATGGGTTCTGTTGAGTGTCATGACTTCCCACCAGGACCTGCTTTAGGTTTTCTTGAGTACCTCTGTTAGAGTAGGGCAGTGCCTTGCCTGCATGGTACAGAATCCCTTGGAGTATTTGTCCTGGTACCATCCTTGTGTAGATGGAAGAGCAAAGTACACTGGAGATCATGCAGCTGACTTTAACGAAGGGGGATTGTCCTGGTTTCAGCTGGGATAGAGTTAATTTTCTTCCTAGTGGCTGGTATAGTGCTGTGTTTTGGATTTAGTATGAGAATAATGTTGATAACACGCCGATGTTTTGGTTGTTGCTAAGTAGTGCTTACACTGGTCAAGGACTCTTCAGCTTCCCATGCTCTGTGGGGTGCACAAGAAGCTGGGAGGGGGCACAGCCAGGACAGCTGACCTAAACTGGCCACAGGGCTATTCCATACCGTATGGCGTCGTGCCCAGTATAGAAACTGGGGGAGTTGGCCGGGGGGCAGCGATCGCTGCTTGTGGACAAGCTGGGCATTGGTTAGCGGGTGGTGAGCAATTGTATAGTGTATCATTTGCTTTGTATGTTATTATTGTATTATTATTATATTATTATTAGTGCTAGTACTACTATTCTATTTTATTTTGCTTCAATTATTAAACTGTTCTTATCTCAACCCACGAGTTTTCTCCCTTTTACCCTTCCAATTCTCTCCCCCATCCCACTGGGTGGAGCCGGGGTGAGTGAGCAAGCGGCTGTGTGGTGCTTAGTTGCTGGCTGGGGTTAAACCAAGACAGGGATGAAGCTTCGTAGGCTTCTTGAAGAGTCACTGGGGAAACACCGGCACCGAATAAAACATCTCTCTAATTGTCTCCTAGATGAGCCCTGTCTCCTCTGGATGCAGCCAGGCTGAGTTAGCACTGGGGAGTACTGACCTTGGAGACAACTCAAATGGGTAAAGGAAATCTTTGGTGCAGGAGGAAATGGGGCCCTTAGGACTGGACTGTCCCTCATCACCTGTGCTGAGAGCTTGGTTCAGCCCCACGTGTGATCTGTGGGCAGGTAGCTGTGTGAGCTGAGGCGGCAGGAGGGCAAGAGCTTTGTGCTCAAGCTATGAGGGCCTGAATGGGAACAGGGAGCATCTTTCCCAGCTGCGTTGGATCAAGGAGACATGGGAACGCCACCCCCTCCCAGCCTGGCCCTGATGTACAGCTGGATTTTCTTGGGGTGTCAGTTATGGATGGGAAGGAAGGCTCTCCTTGTCTTCTAGCAACATTTGTTGGCTCTGTGTTCCTTATTTCTGATTATTTTTTGTGACACTGAAGGATCACAAAAGTTTTCCCATGGATTTCCCTAGCAAAATAATGAGTAGCGTGATTTACATCCAATTGGCAGGAGTAACAGCATAGCTCTAAACAGTCCTGACTAGATTCAGTATATACAATTACAGGTCCAAACCAAATTTCCTTTTTAGAAAATTACACAGGCATAGTCACAGGTTACCTCTGCTTTAAGTATGTCTGGTTTTAGTTAGTTAGTTATATGTGTGCGTATTTATTTCTGAACAACTGAAGACTGTTCAAGTTACTAAGAAAAGGAACTGCTTAAGTAGACACCCTTACCATCTGTTCAGAGTGCAGGCTGGCTGTGTTCATGCAGCCCAACACAGTCAAGAGCTTGTTTCTTGGACGTACGCTGTGCAGGATGAAAACGCTGCCGTAGTGTCACAAGCCCTTGCTTGCACAATTGTATTTGATTATAAGATTGCTGTCATCTTCCATGGAATAGGATCGGGGCCTTCATCATTTCCATGTAAGATCAAGGAAGTTGTTTGAAGTCGTCTGTGGAAAAAGTCACTATGTAGAGCTGTGTTTGCCTTACGGGAAAAGAAAACAGAACTGAGAGCCGAGAAATACAGAAACTACTGTAAAATGGAAAGTATTGAATATTTTCAATGGAAGATGGACTTTCCATATAGTTTCTGTTGCCAGAATCTTAACTGTTGCAAAACTAACAGACAAATCTGAAGTATATGAATGCTGTATTTAGACGCTACAAACTACAGCTTCCCAAAGGGTTTGGAATTGTGCGTAATTGCTTTTACTTACCACCTCTGCTGTAGATGAAAGTAGGTGTTGAGTGTGGGTGATGTATTAACATTGCGAGAAAACAGTACTATAGATTCCCGGGAAATAATAAATATATATTACCAGGAACCACAAGAAAAAAATGTGTTAAATTTTAAGTATTTATGCTAAAAATAAACCTAGAAATTCTCTGTCTAGCATAAAAGAAATCAAAACGGAGTTCAGGTCACTATGTTATATCTTAGGTGATGTGGGAGAGCTCACCCAGAAGTTAAAGACCCAAGTGACTGGAAAAGGGGGAGGTAAGAGCGCACTTGGAGCTGTGCTCTGGCTGCACTGGTACACACTATCTGAGAGGCTGCCTAAAGGAAAGTCCTATTTTTCATTTTGAGACAGATACTTAAAATCTTTTTATGACTGTTGCTGTTCTTGGGGGTTTTTTTGGTAGTGTCTGGGTTGGCTTTTTTTGCTCCTTTTCTCTGTATATATTCTGGCAATAATGTTTACAGTCTCATCTTTACTGTCTGAAAGTTTGTCATCATTGCTTTGTCATGATCTTAATATGTCACCCATATTTGACTGCTGCATATATGTACCATCTGCAGAGGAAATGATGGCCCATTTAAAGTGAATTGGGTAAGCTGCAGTTTGGATGGGTTGAATGTAAACTCCATGTGCTCAGTACTTTAGCCATGTCTGCTAGTGTTAAGGTCCTGGCTGTATTTTCGTTACTTTGTAAAACCTGTTTTGAGGAGTTTATAAGTTGGCCGTAAAAACACTCCCAGCAATGAAAGTTGGCTGAGAATGTCTCTGTCTGGGTTATTTTTAATTTATTTTTTTGAAACATGCTTAAAAGGGACTTTTTTGCCTTTGAAATGAAAGAAAAGTAAGAGAGTTTCACAATTTCAGGAGTTTGGTTTTCTGTTCATACCTGCAGCTGTGTTTTTAACTGGAAAAATTAAAAGATGGCTCCACTTCCCTCACTGAATACTTAATATAAAGCTATTCTGCCTTTTGTCAGATATCATCACAAGATATGTTGTAAAATTAAATGTGTTCAGTGTTGACACAGTATGACTGATTTCTTTCATGCCAGTTTTGTTTATTGTAACTGATACATTAAAATAAAACTGGTATGTTAAGAAATAAACAAAATACAGGAATGGATTTTACAGTTATTCTTAAGTGGAAGTTCATTGAGATGAGCCTCCTAACAGGGACCCATATGCAGAAATTGCTAGTAATTGCTCTTTTCAACAGGCGAAGTAGTCGGAAAAAATGCAAAATAAATACATAAAAATAGGTCTGCTACACATTTTCTTTATTCTAATTCTTAATCAAATGTGATGCATGGGGAGATAAGTTAGGAATGAAAAATACACGTTACAGGTACCGGATAAACAGCTTCACCAGCCTCTGGGTGATGGGTGTCTGGAACTTCATTTTTTCCTGGGAATTTGGTGCATTTTTCTCATCTTGAGACCAGGCCCCGACTTATATTAGCATGTATATCAGCTAAGACTACCTCTGCAGCACTAGGCTAGGCTTAACATCTTCAGTTTTCTTCCTCTGGATGCTATGAGCAGAAGTGTACTCAGTGATCAAGCATCCTTTTAAAGAAAGGTACTTTTTATTCAGAAAAGCCATTACTTAGAAAACAATGTTAAGACTGGCGCATTACTTTTGTCATTTGTCTCCCTATCTTTTCCATTGGTATCCTCATACACCTTAGCCTCCTATGGTGTTGCGAGACCACAGAGGTCTACAGAGCATTTTTTCCATCAAGCTACAAACTATTTCCATTCCCCCAGAGAGCCTTTTACCTCTATGGTGCATCGGCCCTTAGATATTTCACTTCCTAAAACATTCCTAGTCTTGGAAAAGAGCTGCATAACAGCAGGCTGAAGCGTGGAAGTTGGCCATTGTCTTGTAATTATCCCCAAGGGTCTGATCGGAAGTCGTATAGTCATGATGTCGTTTTCCTGCTTGCTTTTCTGACTTAAGTTAGAGTAGTATATTCCTACAGGAAATTCTAATGAACCAATGTAATTATATAGTGATTTTACCTTCCTGACGAGGTCACACAGAGTGCTAATGCAATTATCAAATATTGGTATTTGTAGATTACAGAATAGCACCACACCTAGCTAAAGCCATCTTGATCCTTTGGGTTTTTGGTTTGCCTTTTTTTCCCTTTTGTTAGACTGTGCCTTAGATTAAGTAGTTTGATGTTACCACTCAGGAACAAGACAATACAAAGGAGCAGTTATCTTAACATCTGTCTTATTCTTTTGGTTAGCTCTCTGTGAAGCCAGAAATATTAGGCATAAATTTCATTCTTTTTTAAAATGGAATCAAATGTACTGTATTAATTTTAACATGTTACTGAGTACCCAACCATGACAGGACAGAACATTCATGACATCTATTAAATATCTGACAATAGGAAGTATGTTAAAGATTCCTCAGTATCTGATTGGGACATGTAAGGACTTGGGTTTTGCCTTCCTGCTGTCTTGCTTTCTTAAGGCATTTCAGTGAAATTACTGGCTGGTTAAGTGGGCCATGCTGCCCCTTGGATAGCACTCGGGAGCTATATTCTGCATTTCAGAAATGTTCACCTCAGCTGACTACAGCGGATCATAATTCAAGAACAAGGAGAAGTTCAAACAAGTAAGAAGTTGCAAAATTAACAGCAAGCAAGGGGTTTTTGTTAGTTCTTTTTTTAAGCTCAGGAAAAAAATGTTTCCTCGAGTCAGGCTTGAGAAGGATTTGGTGTTGATTCATATCAACAAGAAGAGTGTCTCCAGCTGTTACAGTAAATACTAAAAATAAAGAAGAGTTTTAGGAGGGAACTGTCAAGAATCCAGACTTAAGTGAGGCTATAAATCTTGTGTGACAGGAGGAAAGTTTATTCAGTGGAGGTTTATCCTATGACTTTGAGATATTTCTGTCTCTTCCTCTGAAACAGATTGGAGACAGGAGGTTAGGCTGGATGGACCATTATCCCAACCTGTTTTGGCTGTTCTTCTGACCCTGAAAGTCTTGAACACATAATTTCATCTGTCCAGGATGATATCAGTAAGGCACATGAGTGTTAAATAGGAAAGTTGAAGCTTAAGTGTCATCACTGGTATCATACAGATAAGTGTTTCTGCAAAGAGGTTTTTTAATCTGCTGATAAGGGTAATATGACATCTGAGCACAGGGGCAGCAGAAGGGCAGGGAGAGAAAGAAATGTGTAAACAATCCAGTGTAATTGAAGCCTGGCCTTCCAATCTTTGAACTCTGCAGCAGCCAGCTTCGGGGATGGAATTGCAGTCTGATAAACTTGCAGGTTTTGACTGAATCTTCAGCTTTCAATCAACTTTTCCATTCACAAACTAATTCTTGGCTTTTTACCTGCAAAGAGAGAGACGAGTTATGTTTGCATCTGCATTATTTTTGTTTGTTTGTTTAAATGGGGATGCTAATAAAAGCATACTAAGGATTTCTGGAAGCTATTTCTTTCATTGTGAAGGATCCACAGTTGTGAGGCTGCATTTTAGCTTAGATAGCAGAGCTATTTAAGGCACATTAAGCTTTCACTAACAAACCCATGTGTGAAATGCAATTGGAGACCTATATCGGTATGAAAATTGACAACTGCATTGTGTCGGTTCCATAGATTTGAAACGTACATTGTATCAGTCCTTCAAGAAGTGATCCATTTGGTGATTATGAGGTAAATAATTTACACAAAAATCAAAGCTTTGTGGCCTTTCTCCCAAAACTCAGTGACCATTGTATTACAAAAGTTAATTTAGATGTCGAATTTCTAGAATTTTGAGCATGAAAGAATCTAATTTTTGCTGTCACGGTAATAATTTACTTAATATTTCTACTGAAATAATAATTAGAAGTTTTGATCAGAATGGACCTCAGCGTTCTAGATACTGTACACCTTGTTAAATTGCTGACTATTTAAAAATCGCTCACAATAAAAATATTTGTTATTCAGAGTTATAATGCTTCAGGAGTCTCAAAGACATTTTCAGACATAAATTGATTCTGCCAACGTCTCGGAGAAATAACAAAGTAAGAATTCAATAAAACCCAGAGTTCAGAACTGGCCTAATGCTTCGTCCACTGAATGGTAAAATTTTCATTAATTTTCAGAAGCAGAGATGGCAGAATGATGAATACTTTTAGAAATCTCCAAATCTGCCCTGGATCACACAGGAAATGTGTGAAAACATTTATTAACAGGAATTAAAACTTCATCCCTACAGTCAACATGGTACCTTAAAGGAAGGTTAGTCTTTTCCCTATGAAATAAGAGAGATTAACATGTTGAAAATGGGTGGTTTTGAAGCTCAGAGCTGTACATCACTTCAGCATCTCAATCGTTTAGAAATTAATTTCATGAAGTTAGGGGTACCATTGGCCTCGCTCAAGATGGGTAGTTTATGCTGTTTGAAAAGATTCCCTTTTCTTCTCCTCTCAGTCACAGCGGAGGGCAGTGCCTGTGTGTGTCTGCAATTCTGACTATTGCCAGACAGCCCCCTGGATCTTGCTTGCTTCTTTATTTTACCCTTTACTTAGTATTTGCGGTAGACAAAGATACTAGCGAGTGCCTTTCAGAGAAGTGGCTGAGGAAAGGAGCAGGTACAGTGCTACGGATAGGGCCAAAGCCCTCATCTCTCCCACCGGGGTAAGCTGGGGCTGGAGGCAGTTCTTGGTGCTGGGCATGAACCCTGTGGGGACGTGGGTGCTAACACATATCTACTTCAGGCTCTGCGGTACCCCCTTCAGGGGTACATAAAGCTGAATAAAGCAGGCATCAGAGTGTAACAGATTTGGGGTTGGGGTTTTTCTTGGTGTTGTTTATTGTTTCTTTTAAAAGCCTGAAAAACTGATCTGCCCCTTCCATATACCTTCCTATAGCCAAGTTTTGATTTTTGACACCTTGAAACATTAATGTAGAGTTCTGCTGTGCTGCTGATGACTGTCTCTCTTACTGTCCCTAATACACAGATGAGGAAATTGAGACCTACTCTAAGTAAAGTTCTCAACTTCTTAAAAGGAGAAAAAGTTCTTTCAATTATAACAGAATTTAATATTATGAAAATGTACTTATTTTAGATGTTTTCTAAAGTTATGTTAGGGATTCAAAGAAACCACGGTTCTGGTTGGTGCCAGTTAGTACTCTCCCAGGTAATACCATACACAGTTTGAGGGACAGCAAGCACCAAGGACTCTTCCTAACAGCTGGCATGAACGGGCTTCTCCAGTTTTGGGGACAAAGTGTGTTTGGTCCTTGGAGCCCAGACTGTGCCATGTCATGTCTTGTCTGCACTAGGGAAAAGGCTGTTGTCCATATAATTTACAGGTGTAAACAGAATGTAACCCATGCTCAGAGGGATGGAAAAGGAAGTACTATACACCTGCTTGCCCTGGAAACCTCCTGCAGGGGCACGTACATAGCAAATACTTCTTGTTGTATATAAAAGGCTGTAAATACCTCTAGTACAAGATATGGTGTGTTTGTATGGCCCAGTGTAGCACTGATTAGAGATCCTTCCGATGGCACTAAGCTAGCTGTTCTTCCTCCTTGAAACAGCGAAATGTAATGATAACTTCAGGTACTGGAAGCAGTGAGAGCACGTTACCAATGTGGTCCTTGCAAACTCACGCTAAATCCTGCTTCTTGGTGCTTACGCGTTTATAGTGCTATCGCTAGCTCCACACGTGGTCAGGTCAGAAAGGTAGGAGCCACAGTCACTGAAATGCCGAACTGATGCAAGGAGATGGAGGAGCAAAAGGAGCATCCATCCAAAGAGCAAAGCAGAACGCTGAGGTCAAAATGCAGGTTGGGAAGCCCGCTGCAAAAGTTGGAGTCTGTAAGAAGGAGGGAGTGAGCTAGAACAAGGTCAGGAAGGCTGGTCAGGAGCAAGATCAAGGATGGACAGACAGGGAGGCAAAGCAGAAACTTGGATTAAGGCCAAACGACCTTGACATACATGATTATGTATGATGCATCATTGAGTTCCAGGTCCAGAAAACAAGTAGGGTTATACGTCCAGGATAGATGCCAGGAGCAAGAATCGGAAATGTCTAGTGTAAACTAGTTTTCCAGATCTCTTTGTATCCTGACCACAGACAGAATTGCCTCCGAAGAATGATCCATCCTGTCTTTAGCTGTGTATCTATGAAAGGTGAGTTGAGCTATCTTCTGATGATACCTAGCTCTTTCACTTGTCTATAGAGCGAGCTCAGATGACTAGTTCAGATTAGACATTTAAATTTTGAATTACTAAAGTTAGATAACATGACTTATGCTGTTAAGGCTAGATGGGCACATGTTCATCTGGATTTGAGTCACAGTGTGATAGTATATTAAAACATTCTTGAGGGAAAGAATTGAATTGAATTTGAAAGGTTGATGATAATCGCTGTTCTTCTGGGGATAAATTATAGACACAGTCTCGTGTACATTTAAAAGTTCCATTCACGGCAAACATACAGAGTGTTGCAACATGGCATCATGATACTGTGTTGTCACTGGAGAGCACCGTCACTGGTGAGTTTTAAGATCAGACACCGTTTCAGTGTATGTTCAGGATATGATATAAGCAGTGGAAAAAAGCAGCCATAATAGCATATTAAAATATGTGTTGTTAGATAAATGCAGCATACTGTTGCTGCCAAATACTTCTTTGTTATGCAATTTGTCATACTGCTTACAGCCAACTCATCATCAACATGTATCAACATATTCACAGCAGTTTTCCCTGTGAGGGTCAGGGCCTCTAGATTTCTTTAGAATTAGCTGGAACTCAGTAAGCCTGTCTCCTGGCTTTGGAGGTGGAGGAAGTAGTAATAAAATTCAAATTAGCAGAAAATCTTCTGTAGTACATCGTTCTCTCACTTACCTTTTGGTAAGTATACAAGTTTCTGTATGTACTTTCACTGATTCCACTAATAAAATATTTTAAATTTTATTTATGATTTACAGCTAAACAAAACTGCATCAGTCCAACAGGGACATTTAATCTGGGAAAATCTACCTGCTGATTGTCACCCACAATCATACCGATCTGGAGGTCTGACTTCTTTTCTGCTGCTTCTTGCAAATGTACACTCATTTCTAATTTGCCTGTCAAACTGAGCCTGTATGACTTCAGACCCAGTCTATGTGTGTGTTTATATATAAACTGAAGTTTAACATAGTATGATGATTCATAGTCTGTGGGCAATTATGTTAGAAGTAGTTTTTAAAAGATAAGTACAATTCTATCATTTAGCAGGACAGTCTCCTTTACAAAATCGCCTCCTTGTAGCTCAGCTTTGTCAGACAGAAGTCATCCCTGGTTGGCATCCCCAATAACTCAGACATTCAGAAATTCTTGAAACCGACACTGGTAACTGCGCTGCTAAAAAGAGGACCCTTGTCTTCTGCTCACATGATACGCTGCCTG